>CM069531.1:85895000-87103333 GCA_035773235.1 Eospalax fontanierii | reverse complement strand
CTTCATAGAGGAAGAAGGAAGAGACAGGAGCAGGCAGAGCTCACAGTGTCCACACTGGACATGTCACAGCCCTGCGTGAGACCGGGCTGATACAGTCTCTCCAAGAGTCAGAGAGTCACATTTTAAAATGGATTCACTGACACAGGTACATGTGTTGCTGTTGCACAGAGGCCTCAGTAGGACACGTTTAGTGATTTCTAAACCCCAGATGGTCACTTACCTTGTTCAAAGTGAAAGGATCTTCCCACACTGTGGAGTTTCAAATCAGAGGCCACATGGGTGATCTGTGATCCTGAGTTTGACTGGAGAGCCATCCCTGTGTGAGTCAGAAAGACACAGCAGTTCTCACCTGCTTCCCTGAGGGCCTAACCAGGGTGCAGGATCTGGACAGAGGCTGGACACTGAAACACTGAACAACTTAATGCCGAGTATCCCCTCAGAAAGCACTGGAGACGCCCTGTTCCTGGCAAGTCCACACTGCTTCTTCCTTCAGTCTCTCCTTAGCTCCTTAAGGAGGTGGCCATGCAAATTAGGGGGCAACACCATGGACTTACACACTAAAACAGTAGAAGGACAGGAGGTGACCTAGGCACACAGGACATGGGTACCCTGGCCACAGAGCCTCAGTATTTCATGGGGAGGTTTGTATATATTGACGCAGGAGGTGGGGTTTGGGGAGTTGACTCGTCCTTTAAAGTGTTTGCCTCCCAGTCAAGAAGATGGGAGTTTGGATCCTAAGAAATCCATGTAAATGCTGTCTGGGCATGGATGCCCGCCTATAATACCAGCCCCTGAAGGCAGAGACAGGATCCCCAGAGGAAACCAGCTAAGGAGACAAGCCATATCAGCGAGCTCTGGGTTTGATTGAGAGACCCTGCCTCAAGGAATAAGGTGTAAAAGTGATGGAGGAGGATGATTCTGGGCGTCAATCTCAGGCCTCCACACTTACTTGACAAATGTGCAAGTACACACATGCACACCCACCCCATACAGAAAACATGTATACATGTATGCAACACACACACACGTGAAAAATGGAAGAACAAGAGAGGACAGAGAAGCTATTTCAGGAGTGTCGTGGGACAGGAGGAGAAAGCAGGGTCGGTCCCTTCCTCAGCCTTGGATCCCTCCAGCTCCCCCTGGCAACCTTTCTCAATGGTAAGTGCAGACTGCTGGGCAACTGACGGAGCCAATGAAGCCACAGTGGCTGAACCCGTGAAGGAGGCCTCCCTTAGCCCTCAGCACACAGAAGAGACCCTATGAGCATAGGGCTCCATGCAGGGTGTCTGTCTGCTTTGGTTTCTCTGGCTAAATTGGCCAGGGTGAACTTGAACTCATGCTGTAGCCCAGATATGTCCTGGCCTTGTGGTCCTCCTGCCTCAGCTTCCTGAGCAGCTGGGATTACAAACCTACCGGGCTAGGCCAACTCTTAATATTGACTGGTTTTTGTTTCTGTTCTTGGGAGTTTGTGTTTGGCTTACTTTTTTGATTTACTGAGACGAGGTATTGTTATGTATCCCAAGCTGGCCTCCAACTCACCATCCTCCTCCTCAGTCTCCCGAAGGCTGGGGTCACAAGTGTGCACTATCACTTTTGTGTTTTTGATTGTCTGCCCCTGGGAGCAAGGGCCTTATGATCACTGCTGGCAGAGGCAGCTCTGTCTCTGTTCTTTATGCTGACTGGCCCTGGGGGCAGCAGAGGGAAGCTGGGATTCAGGGTGCTGCTCTGTCTAGCAGACTCAGTCCCACATTAAGGGTGGGCTCTGGGCAAGGTACTCTCCAGCCTCTGCTTCTCTGCGTGCTCATTCGGGGGTCCCCTGCAGGTGAGGATGTGTGTGTGTGTGTGTGTGTGTGTGTGTGTGTGTGTGTGTGTGTGTGTGTGACAGAATCCAGGCAGCTACACATGGAAGGCACTTCTGAGATCATGGAACCTGGCTGAAGCCTTCAGATGGGAGGAACTTTCTGGAGCTTTGGATTTCCTAGAGGAGGGTAGATGTGCCAAGCCTGGTCCTGGCAATGTCACTAGGGATAAAGAAGAGAAGGACAGTTGCTGGACAGAGGCTGGACAGTACCAGAGCTAGCCAGACTTGCAGTGATGTGCTGAGTGTCTCTGTTGAAAGCACCAGGCAGAAAATTCTTAGTATAAAACAGGTGGACCTAAGGGACCCAGGGACCTAAGAAACAAATTGTATCAAAAGTCTTGGGCCAGAAGCATTAGGGCCCAGGAGCATGGGATCAGGTGTGTCAAACGCAGGACACACAGGACCATGTGGCCAAGAGTGTCAGACCCAGAGCCATGGGGGCAGGAGTGTCAGACTCAGGAGCATGGAGCCAGTGATGCCAGACCCAAGATCATGAGACCAGGAATGTCAGACCAAGAGTGTCAGATCCAGGAGCAGGGAGCCAGGAATGTCACACCCAGAAGCGCAGAGCCAGAAGCATTAGGCCTTGAGAGCCTCAGGTAACCCAGGATTGATCAAAGAGCATGGGTCAGGAACATCAGGGCCCAGGAGTGTCAGGTTCTGAGAACATACAGCTGAGTGTTCGGTCCTGGGAAAAACACCTGGGAGTGTCAGATCTAGAGCATCAAGCCTTGGGAGCACAGGACCAGGAGCATCAGTTTCCAGGAGCATGAGACCAAAGCATCCGTTTCTGGGAGCATGAGACCAAGTGCATAAGGCCCTGGGAATGTAGGGCTAGCAGAGTCAGGCCCTAGAAACACAAGGCCAGGAGTGCCAGTCCCTGAGAACAAGAGGCTAAGAGCATCAGGTGACCTTGAGCATCATCATAGGAACAGTAAGGCACATAGGGAAAGCAAGCGGCCCTCTCACTCGTGAGATCCTGGACTGTGACTCTGATGAACTGAAACCCAGCAAGCAACGCCTCTTCAACCACACCCTCATCCTCACTCTACCATGGAGGAGGTGACTGCAAGATTCTGCCCACAGCCAACATTGTAAACATCGCTTCTATTTGGAATGCATTTGGATTCCAATTTGCAACCAATTTCCCTTCCAAAACCCAGTTGGCTTGGCAGGCATGTGAATGTTGGCAGCAGGAGAGGGCGGAGCCTCTGGGTGCTGGGCCAGAAAGAAAGACCCAACACGTCTGCATCTTCAGGTGAAAATCTATTTTGAGAAAACTAGGAATCAATGTAATATGAATTAGAGTGTGTGTTTGTGTGTGTGTGTGTGTGTGTGTGTGTGTGTGTGTGTGTGTGTATAAGGCCTATGTATGTCATGGAGATGGGGAGGTGGTAGCCAGTTGAGTGACAGGGATAGAGGTCACTCCTGATAATGGAGCTGAGAGCAGCTATCATCTCCCTCACAACTAGCGAGGTGCATGCCTTTCCCTTAGCTCCTTGTCTTGTGTCCAATTCCATTTCATAGTTATTGCTATTGGTCCTGTAAAATGAGAATATCAAGGACCAGAGTGACATAATCATAAGGTTAATAAAGTCCTTGGAGGCTGATGAGATAGCTCAGCTGGTAAAGTGGTTGCCACACAAGCATGAGGATCCAAGTTCAGTCCTTTAGCACTTACCTAAAAACTGGACAGGGTGGCACACACTTGTAATTCCAGATCTGAGGAGTTGGAGACAGAAGGATCCCTGGGGTTCACTGGCCAGCCAGCCTAGCTAAATCAGAGAGCTCCCAGGCCAATGAGAACCCCTGTCTAAAGAAACAAGGTGGAGGGCTCCGGAGAAATGACCTCTTCGGTTGTTCTCTGGTCTCCAAATGCATATGTACTCACATCCACACAGGCACATAAATAAAATGAAGTTTAACAAAAAAAGGTTCCTGGTTCCCTGGGGTAAGCCAGGACTAGAAGATGGCCCCAGGCTTTTCAGTGCCTTATGTTGACTCTCCCTGGATTAGTCATTCTCAGACAGACTTGGTTAGGTTAGAGAAACTTCCAGAAGATGTGATTTTAGCCCAGATGCAGCTAAGGAATCTGCTTTAATGGTGGTGTCCCCACATCCTCTGTTGCCAAGGGTTGTTATTACTTTTCCAGGCCACAGGAGTCACAGGCCAGATTTGCATCTCTACCTGCACTCCTGACTTTCTGGGCAGAGACGACAGCATGCTCTGGTCATTTGTAATCCGAACACTTACGTAGACATCCAGGGCTTGATCAGTATGACAGCTCTGTTCATTAAGGTCCCAGCCAGGGGCAGGAAGCAACCTGCTGGATGCCCGGGGCCTGAGAGTCACATCTCCGTGCCAGGGCTCCACAGGCCAGGGCAATGCATGAGGAATTGTTGGGCGGACTGGGCCAGGGCAGCCATGAAGAGGACGTGAATCGTGCTTCCTCTCTGGGGAGAGCAGCAACTAGCTATGTCTGGCTGTGGCTAAGTGAAGGGCAGGGGGGCTGTGGGTGGCTCCCAAGCACCCCTTTGCTGGTGTCCACTGAACGGTGGCAAACCCAGGTCTTCCAAGTGGCACAGAGTAGGCTGCTTCCCTACATGGAATCTGGATCCGCATGAGATGGCAGGGTGAGCGGTGTGGCTTGGGAAGACAGCTAACAGAAGAGCAGGGAGAATGCCCGTCAGGGCTCTTGGTCAGAGGGAACAGAAAGGCACCTTTAAATGGCCTTGGAACGCCAAAGGGAAGGAGTGTCTTTTATGAGATTCTTTTATTACAAAATGTAAGAGTCCATGGTGCCATCAGGATCTGGTCCCTCAGTGTCTTGCTGTGCTTCCTCTGGCGTCAGCTTTTTTGCTCAGGCAACTGAGGCAAGATGGTGCCCTCAACTCACGCCTGGAGAGAAGAAAGACTTTTCGTTCTTAACCCATGAAAGCCATATTTTGAGCCTGTGGGCCTATTACCATCCTCTAGCCAATCCTGCACGGCTGATTAATGGTTCCTGGAGTCAGAGGCAAGACTGATTTCACAGGGCATGGGATCAAGAGAAGGGCCATGTAGCCTTAGGTTCACGACTGGGTATAGATTGATGGGTGGCCCTAGAGAAAATCACTGGCCATGAACGTGGATAGGATGGGCCTGGATGAGACTGAAGCTGGTCGTTCTTGCACAGGGAAGCTCAGAGAAGCACATGCTTGCACGCAGCAGGAGGAGAAAGGGCAGGTGCTCATGTGTGGGCAGATGAACACTGAAGATTCTATTCAGAGGGAGCAATTACTCACTAAGTGGAGTGGCCATGATCAGCTGAATCAGCTGATAGCCCTGGACTCAGGAGGGTGTTGGGTGAGTCTGTGGAGGTTTATCTACACCTGTGTAGGGAGGGTCCCACTTGCTCTCTGAGTTCCCCGTGGGTACCTTGCCTGCAGATCTAACCTAAGCCCACCAATCACCAAAAGACACAAGGTTTTCATCAACGTGAAGTGCCCTTGGATCCATCATCTGCAGTAGATGAGGCTGCCAAGTTGGAAACCCCGTTTAACAGATAAAGCGGAGACATCCCATGCATACAGCAAGGAACTGGGCTGCCTCTGGGGCCAGGCCCTTGGGCTAGGTTCTGTGCTCTGCTACACAACTGTGGAGATGCACAGCCTCTCTGTGCCTCAGTTCTGTCTTCTGTAACCTCTTCTGTAAGTGGAGTGGATAAGCACCTGCTACACAGCCTATAACACAGACGAGATGGCTGGTACATGGGATGTAATGAGGAGGCTGTGGTGTGGTGAGAAGGGAGATTGCTGGGATTGTTACCTTGGCCTTTGGGTCTCAAGCCCCCAGCTGGACCAGTGATCTTTGGAGTCCACAGCCACACATGTGCTGCCTTGAATCAGTTTTCCACTGGAAAGCTCAGAGTTCTCCTCTGGGCACTCCTCCTGCAGAGGGAAGCACAAGCAGACCCAGATCCTGTGGGACCCTGACCGGCACTGAGCCACTAAGCTGAGCTGGGCTTACACTGCAAGTCTGAGCAGAGGCCCAGGGCCTGGAGGCTTTCTCCCATCAGGGCAGCCTGGGTCAAGGCCTCTGTGGATGTGGCTGAGGGTTGGGCACTTCTGTTACTCAAAAAGGATAGATAGAATAATCTGGAAGATGGGTGTGAGCAAAGGGAAGGAATGTGAGACAGGGAGGAAGGTGGGCTATTTGCCTGCCTGGGCAAGAGGAGAGACTTCAGCGTCTACTACAGAGTGGGGCCCTGGAAACCTTAGCAGGACACATCTCTTCAGATGTGCTCCAGACTGCGCCTCAGAGTCTGGGCGCTCTCTCCCCGGTCCCTTTTCCTTTCCTTCCCGCTTCCTTTCTTTATCATTGCTGTGTGTGTGCATGTATTTGTGTGTTCATGCCACTGTGTGTGTGTGAGGGTCAGAGGACTGATTCTCTCCTTCCACTTTTACACGAGTTACGGGGATCAGATCCTCTCCTAGTGGAGCCATCTCACCAGCTTAGTCTGATTTCATTCTCTCTCTCTCTCTCTTTCTCTCTCTCTCTCTCCTCTCTCTTTCTTTCCCTCTTCCTTCCTTCCTTCCTTCCTTCCTTCCTTCTTCCCTCCTTTCTTTACCATTAGTGTATGTGTATAATCATGTGTTTGTGCATCCATGCCACTGTGTGTATGTGTAGATCAGAGGACTGTAGATTCTCTCCTTCCACATTTACACGGGTTCCAGGGATTGAACTCAGATCCCCAGGTCCACTTGGCAAGTGTCTTTACCCACTGTGCTGACCAGTCCCCTCAGTCGGTTTTTAACGAGGTGTTTGCACACATATCCGTGAGCAGCATGTGTAAGCCGTTGTTGCCCTGGGTCAGTTCTCACCATCATGCTGAGCATCTGATAAGGGTCCAGAGACTAAAAGAAAGGCCCTCTAGTACCCGTGTCCCTAACCTTCCCATGTGACCCATCCCATGTGGTGTCACACATGCCAGGAATGGCCAGTAAAATCAAATGCAAATTAACAGAGATGAAGGATGACAAAGCGCTTTGGCCCCGAGGTCACACATCATATATCAAGTACCCAGCAGCCACACAAGGCTCGTGTCTACCACATTACGTAGGACATTCATCAACTAATAATGCTCTACTGAGCAGTGTTGGTCTAGGGTTTCTGGTGTAAGCGGATGTGATGATGTGATGAAGGGTACCACAGCTCAGCTCCCACAGGATGGCAGCTTTCCTCCTGGGTGACAGGGAGGATGTGTATATGGGGTAGTCATGCAAGTGACAGACGTGTGGAAACTCAGGGGCAGGGCACAGCAGTTAAGAACAGTTGGTGGAGATCAAGGCTTGTGTTAGTGAAGGGAAACGTGCTGGGGTAGAAAATAGAGCTCGTTTAGCTTAAGTTCCTTCTGCCTGGTGCCGTTTCACCTTTCGCTTAACAAACCAAGACCTGGAAGCCAGAGAAGCTTCAATGTCTGGACTAGGGATTGTGTCCGGAAACGAAGGCCAGCGTTTGACTTAATAGTGGGGCACTAGATGGACAGTCCAGTGAGGAAGGGCTCAGCAAGATAAGCACAGGGTGCAGGGAATAAGAGAACTGTTCTAGAAGACCTGATTCTCTGTGCAGAGTCCTGACAGGAGATGGTCAGAGGATGTACCAGGCTGGAGTGGTGATGGTGAAGGATATCTTAGGCAAGCCGGGCTTGCAGGGGGTGGCCTCTTTCTTCCTATTTCTTGCAGTTTTAGGTCAGGAGCACCTACACTCCGGTAAGTAAAACCTCACCCATCACTCCATAAGAAACCTGGATTAGGTACTTTTCTGTTGCTGTGATGAAACACCGTGACCAAGGGAACTTAAAAAAGGAAGAGTTTATTTGAGCAGTTGCAGGGGAATGAGAGACCATCGTGGCTGGGAGGCGTGGGGCAGGAGGTCGGGGGAGCAGGAGCAGAAAGCAGAGCCTCACATCTTCAAGCAGGCACAGGAGGCAGAGAGTGACTGGAGATCCGGCCCGCCTCCAGTGACTTCCTCCAACAAGGTCACACACCTTCTAAGACCTCTCCAAACAGCGCCACCCGCTGGGGACAAGATGCCCCAAATACTTAGAGCCTACAGGGGACATTCTCATTCAAACCACCACAAAGCCCAATAAATTCATTGGTTTCCCAAAGTGTAGTTTGGTGGAATCCTACCTCTGTGTGTCATTGGAATTGATGAAGAAGGGGGTGGAGGTTGTTTACATACACACACACACACACACACACACACACACACTCACACACGAAGGAATTTTAGTAACACCATCTCTCACTGTGCCTGCGACAAGAATCAGTCAAGCACAGATGTCTACTGTGGTCAAAAGTTTCTGCCATAGTCCCTTCAATCTCCTTTCTGGTAATTCTTGCCCTTGATCCTGACTCCTGTAAGTGTGAGCCAGACTCTGTCACTTGTGGCTAATGACGGAAGAAAGCAGCAGAAGTACGATGTTCATTTGGGGGCTGGAGAGACGATCTTGTAAAGTGCTTGCAGAGTCAGTTTGAGGACCTGGGTCTGATCCCCAGGACTCATGTAAAAAATTGGGCTTGGTGGCACATAACTGCAATCCAACTTTGGAGAAGTAGAGACAGGAAGATGCCTGGAGCTTGCTGGCCAGCCAGTATAGCCAAATTGGTGACCTCTGGGTTCAATAACAGACTCTGCCTCAAAATGTAAGGTGGAGAGTGATTGAGGGAAACACCCAACCTTGACCCTTGGCCTCTACAGACATGTACATATATGATCATGCACACACACACGATTGTTTTTTATAGAACTTATTTGATGTCTCTTACAGTCACTTTCTCATTATCGAATCTGATCTACATAGCTTGATGGAACAAGTTGTTCTTCTGGAGGGGCCCAGGTGGCACAGAGCAGAGTGGCTTCCAGCCACAGTCAGCACAGAAGTAAAGTCCTCAGTCTACAGACCACAAGGATCTATATACTGATGGCAACCAGAGAGTGAGCTTGGGAAGAGATCAGACGCCAGTCCAGTCCTCTGATGAGACCCCAGGCTCTCAGGAAGCACCTTGACTGCCGCTCTCACATACCCCAAGCCAGTGGACCTTGCTGAGCCAGGCCAGGTCCTGACCCCTGGGGATTGTGAGAATCACTGTGGATTATTTTAGGCTAGAAAGCTAATGAGGCAATTTCTTACAGATCAATCATCAACTATATAACCCATGGAGGAAAATGGTGAAGGAAGATAAACTGAGCTTCACGATCGAGCAGTGACTACTGGTTGGGGTTGAGTTGGTGGAGATACAGAATGTGGACAGGAATCATGGAAGAAAAAATCATAGAGGGAGGTGATGGTTAATCCTGACTCTCAACTTGATGGCATTTGGAATCATCCAGGAGACACACCTCTGGGTATGTCTATAAAAGTGTTTGCAGAGTTTCACTGAGGTAGGAGGACCCACTCTGAAAGTGGGCGGCCCTATCCCTTGGCCTTGGAGTCCTCAACTGCATACATCTCTCTGAGCTTCCTTACTATGGACGTGATGTGACCAGCTGCCCTGTGTTTCTGCTGCCACCACTAGAGCGTCTCTCCTTGTCACTCCTTCCCCACTGTGATGGACTCTACCCTCAAATTATGAGCCCAGATAGACCCTTCCTTTTTTAAGTTACCTTTGCCAGGTGTTTTGTCATAGCAATAAGAAAAATAACTAATAAAGGCAGGGACCTGGAGATGACCAGAGAGGCAGCCTCCAAGGGTTCGTGGGTAGGGAGACCAGAGATGGCCCTGGGAGCAGTCCTTGCAGATTAGTGGGACTCAGGTGAGTGACAGCTCTCTAAGGCCTCTCTTTCCAAGACTGACAAATTCTCGCACTCCACATTCTATCCACGAAACTATAAATATTAAAGCTCACCAGAAGAGAGATTGCAAAATTGGACTGTGGGTGAGAGCCAGCTCTGAGCTGGAAGTGAATTTTCTCTTTAGTTCCTTCCTGCTTCGGTGCATTGATCGCAGGTGTCACAGGTGATAAGGAGCAGGAAGCATGACCTCTGCAGGTTTCGAAGGGGAGGAGGTGCCCCCAAAATCCCCTGGCAGGGGTGGAGAGGATGCCACCTGGTCCTGAGGGTACTGGCCTCCCCAAGGCCCCTGAGAGGTTGAGGCTGCACCCCAGATCAGCCTGGCTGCTGCTACTGAACACATAAACAGCAGTAGTTCTAACCCGCCCCCACAGAGGGAGATCGAATCTAAGCAATCAGGGATGGTACTGCTGGATGGCCAGGGATAGGTGGGACAGACTCTCTGCCCAGGGTCTGAGCTCTCCCAGCATCCGGAGAAGCCCAACTGACACCTGCCGTTCCTTCGTCCTCAGGCCTCAGTCTCCACAGAAACTCTCCCATCATCCAGCCCCTCTCACTCCTGTGGCTTGCATCTTCATAAGCACACCGTCCATTACGTCTCACGACCCTCTCCATCTCCTTCACTCCAGGCCACCTAATCCATCCTGCTGGTAGAGTGACTTGGCATGGGAGACACTTTTGGATCCATCACTTCCTTATTTTTAAAAAAATTCTATTTGGGCTGGCAAGATGGCCAGCCCAGTGGATAAAAGCACTTGCTTGGAGATCTGATGAGCTGAGTTTGATCAGAAAGAACTGACTCCCAAAAGTTGTCCTCTGAGCACACATGTGTGTACACACATAGGATGTGTGCACCCTCACTCAAACATACACATGCACACACAATAATGATAAATGTTTAAAAAATGTTTTTAATCTATCTATTACAAGGGCTGGAGACACAACTCTGTGCTAGGGATTGCCTAGCAAACTTGAGGTCCTGGGTTTGATCCCCAGCACACAAAACAAACCCAAACACAAACCCAAACCAAACCCAAACCAACCAACAAATAAGAACCTCTTACATTTGTCCCAGACCACTGCAAGAGCCAAATCCAGAGCTGCTGATCCAACTCATAGGCTCCAGGAGCCCCATCCACCTCTCCCACACCTGCCCTTCACCTGAATATGCCATGAGCTCTGTCAGGCCTTTCCTCAGGGGCCTTCAAGTTTGCAGAAACCGGCTATCTCCTACCCATATCTTTCCTTCTACTAAGTCTCCCTCCTTCTTAGAAACCCAGGTCTAATCTTGCCAAGACCAGCAAACCCATTCTTAACAATCAAAGCCCTTGGTGCCCTTGCCATCCTCTGAACGCTACAGTTTCAGCCTGCGAGATTCATTTGTTAATTAAGTATGTACTGTCCTCTCCAGAGACACTGGTTTTTTTCTGCTGCTTGTTGAGAGTTAACTCTCTGGAGGTGATTTGGCTTTGTTCGTATCTAGGACTTAGGTCTCAGATCCCAGAGTGGAGCATGGGTGTTCCAGGGGAGCAAGATGTTGGACTGCATTATTCCCTTTCTTCTTCATTTTTCATTTTTGACAATTTCACACATGCAGTACAATGTATTATGGCCATATGTGCCCCCATCACCCTCTCTTACCCCTGCCTGGTCCTGCTAATCTTTCTTCTTCCCCTCATTAGTACCCTTCCTACTTTTATGTCTTGGGCTGGGGAGACACAGGCCTCATGCAGGTAGCCACAGATGCTGTGTGCATGATTACAATGGCCATGTCAGATCCAAAAGACAGCATTTTGTAGCCTTCCTCCTTCCTGTTCACTAAGCCAAACATCAGTAGTGATTCCTGCCCTCAGACTTGTGAATTCCAGCTATAGGCTTTTGACCAGATTTATAGTTCCAGGCAACTATTCTCTGCTGCAGAAAGGGCTTCAAATCCCACCAAAAGTGATTGGTTACCCCACAAACACTCATGCCATTATTGCACCACTGGGCATATCTTGGCTGGCAGGTTGGTTTTATTATAGTATGCAGGGTCCACAGCAGGCTAAGATTGTTGATGCCTGTTCTGCCCTAGCAGCCTGAGTGGTACCTTCTGGCACCATGAACACTAGCCAATGGGGAGGAAGCTTCCAGCTTAATTCCAGTTCTATTCTCTGTGTCCTGTATACAGTGTATGGTGTTTTCAGCAATAAGGGCTTGCCATCTAGTTCTAGTGGGCAACCGAAAGCAATGGTAAGAGTTGCATTCTCTTTCTATATGTCTGGGGACACCATCCTGTCCAGGCTCTTCATTTATTCATGGGGTCATTGGCATCTCCGTTGGGTAGTGCCTTTTTCAGGCTCATCTCAAATGGTATTTCCTTACAGTCAACCTGAAGCCTGCCAAATTTCTCACTTTGAAGGGAATAAGCCCAACCATGGATATTCTTTCTACTTGAGTCTGCATGTCTTGAGGGTCTCCAGCCTCCACTGCTTCTCTGAACTGCAGGCTCCTAGAACCAGCCCTTGGGTTGGCCTCTAAGCTGCAACTCTCACAGGCACCTCCAGTCCTCTGGACTCCACATTGCTCCACTCCATCAGCCCTCTAGGGATGCCAAGGCCAAGTACCCCAAGCTGGTGATTAAAAAAAAGATGATTCTCCCACAGATCTGAGGCTGAAAGTCCCAAATTGAGGTTCTAAGAGGTTGTATCCCATTTGAGGGGCCTGAGGGCAGTCTTTCCTTGTTCTTCCTAGCTTCTAGTAGCTTCTGGCAGCCATTGGTTTTCTTTGCCTGATTGGTGTATGTGCTGGAGAGTTTCAGTTGTCAGCTTGACACACGCGGGACAAGGGATCTTCAACTGGGGAGTGTCCGCTAATTGGACTGGCTTGTGGACATGTCTGTGAGGCATTTTCTTGATTATTGAGTGACATGGGAGGGCCTGACTCACTGTGGGTGGCGCCTCCCCTGGTGGTTGACGTGGGTTGTATAAGAAAGCAGGCTGACACAGGCCAGAGGAGAAAGCCAGTAAGCAGTGTTCCTCCAAGGTTGGTGCTTCAGTTCCTGCTTCCAGGTTCCTGCCTTGAGTTCCTGATGGACTGCAAACTGTAAAGTGAAAAAAAAACCTTTTCTACTCCAAGGTGCTATTGGTCAATGTTTTATCACAGCAATGGAAAGTAGCTAGGACGGTGTATCACCCTAACCTCTGCTCTGTCTCTTTAATGATTATCAGTGTGCGTACATTGTACAGAATGATGATTTCAATGTGACATGCGTGCTTGGATCACATCCTCACACCCGGTTGTCCTCTCTTGTTCTCCCTTTTCTCTCCTGCTGACCTCTTCCCACTTTCCTGTTTGATTTTTTTAATCTCGATTTTGCATATGAAAGAAGACATCCTGCCTCTGTCTTCCTGAGACATTCTTCCCTGTGTCTCTGTGTGTTAGTGTGGCTTTTTAATGAAGTCACCAGACTCTCTGAGTTCTACCCCGCTTCTGTGGCCTGGCCCCCTCCTCTTCCTCACTCAGGGTGTTAGAGCAGAGCCCTGGAAACGTCCCTTGACGTCCTCCAGGCTCATCCCTTCACACACTCTCTCTTTCTCTAGCCACTTACCCCTCTTGCCTGGCAGTGCCTTTAGTCCCAGCATTTGAGAGTCAGAGGCAGGCTGATCCCTGTGAGCTTGAGGCCAGCCTTGTCTACATGGTGAGTTTCAAAAGACATGACACTTAACACTTTCCCTTTTAACCTTTTCAGTGTGCTTGTGTATGCACATGACAGAGGGTTCATAGAAGGACATGTAATCATGTGACTCTGGCTAGGTCCTCAGTCGGGTCTTCAGGAAACAGTACTTAGGGCAGCCACAGGCTCCCAACTAGCTCTCATAGCCCACCCTTTACACTGTAGTCAGGTCCTCTGCTCCATGCCTGTGTCCCTTCCAACAGACAGACCACAGTCGTCAGTTAGGTACAGACACATGACTGGGGAAAAACAGAGGCCACAAGACCTCATGTAACATCCAGGCCTTTGAGAAGTGGGTGGGTTGGTGGACAGCGGCGGATGTAGAAGAATGAACAGGAAAAATGAGGCAAACCATGGTGAATCTGAATGAAAAGAGAAGACTGCCCATTCACTGTCCGATTGCTAGCCCCCTCCTGGGTACACTTGCCTCTAGGCCCTGTCTGTGAGCCCCTGGGCCTGCTCTGCTATGGCAGGGGGTGATGTTCTCGCTCCTGGTATGAGTTCCCTATGGCCACTGTGACAAATAATGAGCCTCACAGGGGGTGTGACCTCCAGCAAAAGAACCTCATTTCCTCACAGCCTTAGAGGCAAGAGTTCACAAATAATCTCCGATGGCCGAATTGGAGGCACGGGCAGAGCTTCTTTCGCCTATGTCTGGTGCATACTGTGATGGTTGTGGTTGTGAACCTGAGCCTTTAATGGCTACACCAGCTCTCCAGTCCATGATGGCTAATCTTGATTGTCAACCTGACTGGATCTGGAACTAACTGAAAGGGAAGGGTTTTCTTGATCAGTTGATCTGATGCGGGAGCCCCTCTGGTGGCAGCCCAGATAAAAACGCGTCAAAGAAGGAAGCTTTTGCTTTTAGCCTCCTTGACCTTACTCTCGCCCGTGAAGTCCATCCATTCCTGCACTGATATTGGAACCAATTTCTTTGAGTTTCCAATGTATACTAAAGGCCAGAAGCTCTCCAGGAATCCTTTAGGCCTTCGATGCCAGATTGGCACTATTGAGACATCCAGGTTCGTGAACTGAGCTATTATCAGATTCTCAGCCTCTTCAGGATGGAACTGCCATTGCTGGATCACCCAGACCATATCATATAAGCCAATCTGATAAATCCCATCTATCCATCTATATGTCTATCTATCTATCTATCTATCTATCTATCATCTATCGTTCCATCAGCTCGGTTCCTTTAGAGAACTCTGACTAGCACACTGACAGGGTACAGAGCTCATCTCCTCCATCCCTCCTGCCTCATTTTGGAGTCTACAGTACCATGGGTTTATAATAGCTTCCTCTGGAGGGGGAGGGTGGGGAGCCGTTCATAGCTTCACCCAGTTCCTGGAGAAGTGACTCTGCCTGCAGGTTGGTTTCACTTTCCTCTGGTCTACTATCAGCTTTCTTCTGTCTGCCTCCCTCTCTTGATTGCATTTAGGTTCCACTCAGAAAACTAAATTCTCCCCATCTTAACCACAAGTGGTAGTTATCTTTATTCTTTTTTAATATTTTTATTTTATGCATAAGAATGTATTGCCCGCATATAGGTAGGTGCACCCTTGTCGTGCAATGCCCATGGACATCAGAAGAGGGTGTCAGATTTCCTGGAGTTAAGGACGGTTGTTAGCCGTCATGTGGGTGCTGGCAATTTAACCCAGGTCCTCTACAAGGGCAGCCAGTGCTCCTAACCACTGACTGAGCTATCTCTCTAGTTCCTGATGGTTATCTTTAATTGTCAACTTGATACAACTGAGAATCACCTGGGAAAAGAGTCTCACTCAGGGATTATCGACATTGGGTTGGCCTGGGGGCATGTCTTAAGTTAATTTGCCTGGGAAGACCCAGCCCACTATGGATGTCAGTATTTCTTCGGTAGAGGTCCTGAACTTCCTGAGAAATCAAGCTGAGCATGAACAGTCAAGTGAGTGTGCACGTGTTCTTCTCTGTCTGCCCCTGGCTCTGGGTGTGGTATTGTTTGAAGTTCTTGCCTTGACTTCCCCACAAGGGTGGACCATAACCTTAAGTTATAAGATAAAATCAATCCCTTTCACCCCAAGTTGCTTTCTGTTGGGTATTATCACAGGAACAGAAATGAAAGGGCACCACACTCGCAAGTTCTTTTTATAAACCATGTAACGTGGCATACACAGTGCTAGGGACAAGGGCACACCTACTTTTCTGGGGCTGATACTCTATGTACTGCATTCCTTTTGTGCCTGTGGTTCATGCCTGAAGCTGGAGATGCATCTGCTGCCCTCTCTCCTATGTCCTGAGCTCACCGGCCACGGAAACGGGGAGAACCGTCCCCCTCTTCTCTTCTCTTTCATTTCGGGTTCCACAATACCTCAGGGTTTGGGAATAATCTTCACCATCACTAGAGTGAGGCGAGCCCCAGCTCACACCACCACTCCATCTGAGGACTCACCCTGGTGATAGCCAGTGCCCTCTCAGACAGCTTGATAAGGACGGGTAGCAGTGCCCAGGGGTGTCAAGGCTCGGGTTTCTGTGTTTCGGTTGGGGTTGATGGATGCACTGGATTGAGGGAGACACAGGGATTGGGTCCTGGGCCTATTGTCGCAAAGAAAGGACCCAGGCTGGCCTGGGCTCCTGGACGTAAGAAACCAAAGATGACTCTGTCTCTGTTGGCATCCGCTGGCGGGGGCATTCCCTCACTGACCCCACCTGCTGTGACTGATTCATAGGGGTTGGAAGACCATGTGACAACCTACTCCAGACCAGTAAGGGCAGTGACAGAGCTGAACAGCCACTCACTCCATACTGGGAGGGACAGGCAGCAAAAAGGGACCAGGCTGAAATGAGGAAGAGTCTGGAGAAAGATGAACAGCTGTAAGAGGAAGAGGAAGAGCATGATCTAGAGTCAAAAGAACAGGTTGCAGGGAGCTGGAGATATGGCTCAGCAGTTAAGAGCACTGTTTGTTCTTGCAGAAGACTTGGGTTCGAATCTCAGCACCCACATGGCACGTAACAATCATCCATGACTCCAGCTACAAAAGAGCCAATGCCCTCTTCTGACCTCCTTGGGCATTGCAGGACATGTGCAGGTATAAATCTCATATACATAAAAATTTTTTTTTTAAAGAACATGTTGTAGAAGTGAGTGTGAGTGTGTAAATTGCTTGCCACAAAAGCACAAGGAACTAAATTCAGATCCCCAGCACCCAGGTACAAAGCTAGGCATACTGACAGACATGTCTGCAGTTTCAGCACTGTGAAAAGAGACAGGAGGATCTCTGGGACTCAGTGGCCAGCAAGTCTGTCTGAGTCAGTGAGCTTCAGGTGCAGTGAGAGACCCTGTCTGAAAAATAGGGTGGAGCCTGGTATGATAGTATACACCTTTAATCCGAGCACTCAGGAGGCAGAGGCAGGCAGACTGCTGTGAGATCAAGGCCAACTTGGAATGGTCTAAAAAGCAAGGTCCAAGCTGGCTGGGCCTACATATTGAGACCCTGTCTCAAAAACCCAAAATAGAATAGTAATAATAGTAAGAAGAAGAATGCGGAGAGTAACTGAGGGAGTTATCCAACATTGACCGCTGGCCTCTACTTGCAAAGGCACATACATGTGATCAAATGCACACATGCACACACACAAACATGACATGCACTACCATACACACAAAACAAACAAGCAAAAATTCTGCTAAACAACAACAAAAAATACTCGGTCGCAAGTCCTAAGCCTGGAGAAGTCACTTAACCTATCTGAGTCTTATTTAGCCCAACTGCCAACCAGAAAATAATAACACTATCTCCCTCCCACGGTGACTATGAAGATCAATGGGAAAGGGTAGACAGATGACTCTTACACACGCCTTCTACATGCATAGAATTGCCATTCCAGTATCTGTATTCTACCTGTTTGGGGCTTTCTAAACCCACTGTGATATTTAGAGGTTTCTAGAACTATGAGGACTGGGAGTGACTCCAGACTCATAAGGAGGGGACAGGGAGGTAAGCCCGAATTCATCCACCTGTAAGGAAGGCTCAGAGTGGGACACAGGCCCCTCAACTGATGGTAGTTTGTTATTCTTGGGTGGAAAATCCCCGGCCTGATGGGGCTTGAAGCAGGCTGTCTGCAGTGATGTTTGACAGGATGATGGATGGCGACAGGCCCGGGTTTCTGACGCTCAACGCAGGCTCTGCATTCTTTATCTAGAGCCGCCGGCGAACTCGGGCTGCAAATAAGCAATCCAGTTACAGAGATCCCTGATAAAATTCCATTACTGGCCCGGGAGACAATCACGCTGGATCCAATAACGGATGCAGGCTGGAGAGGTGTGGGGCATGTTGGGGAACAGAGAGCTGCCACTGGGGAAATTTTCCCTGGGCCTGGAGACTCTCGCACTGGGAATTCCATGAAAGTCGCTGGTCGGACAGAGGCCTCAAACCAGCTCAGACACCCAATTGTCTTTGGCATTTGAAATGCAATGAAGATTATCTGGGCAGGCGGTGGGGGCTGTGCTGCTGCTGGGCGGAGGGCAGGGTCCTGGGTGTTGGAGTTTGCTATTGAGATTCTGGGTTCCACCTTTGGGGATTTGTCACCGGACAGCTAGCCAGTTCAGTGACCTAGCTCACTTTTTAGCCTCCCGCTGATGGCCGAGGACCCATCCGCGCCCGGTGGGGTAAACACTGCACCTGGATCTCTGGGAGAGTTTCTCACACTCTCTCTGTTGTGTCTGTGAACCCCAGGAAGCATCACCTGGGCAGAGAAGAAAATGAAACGACCCTTGGCCAGTTCCCAGGACCTTCAATATTGAGTGTTATAAAATTCAAAGAATTTGGAGTGGGGGCGACTTAGCCAATCTCCCACACTCCGGAGAACCCCCACCCTCTACACCCCTCTGTGTCTTCCCTCGCCTTCAAGGCAGCCTGCACACTCCCTCCTCTCTCGTCTCCTATAGGGTGTTTCTTGACCCTTCAGGCTCTGAAGTCTCAGCTTCTGCCGCAAGTAGCCAACCCAAGGGATTGTCTTGCTGTTCGCATGTGAATTATATTACATAAAGGAAGACATTTCATGCTGCCATTTCCTGTATTCATAGAACATCCTCGGATGTCATTATTTTCCCTCCGTTTTTCTCATTCTCCTCTACACTCCCCAATATTTCCCTTTTTAGTTTCATGTCCTCAAAGTAAGGCACTTCCCTAACAGAAATCTTCTAGAAGCTGCACCACCCACCTTCTGGACACGCTAACACCTAGCATTTTCAGGCACAGCCCATATGAGTCCTCTTGGAGATGTTTTGTATATTGATTCTCATTCTCTCTGGGAGGTGGCTGCAGATGCTCCCATTTCACAAACACAAGTTTAAATGCCTAGACTTAGGTCACACAGTGACTCGGTAAGCCTGGCCTCTGTCTTTTACTGCCCTAGGTGGAGATGGTTCACTCACTCTCCCGAGGTCCCACCAGATCATTCAATGAGTGATTCTCTATCCCAGTTCCTAATAAGAACTTCGCTCCCAGTCACCCAGGGACAACAGCAAGGCCTGGTCAGTGCTGGCTGATGTGAGTGTGTGCCTCATCTTGACTTGACCTTGACTGATATCCTGAGGAGAGTGTCTTTCATACAGGTGATGAGACCTCCAAACTCACACCTGTGTCCCCCACATCTAGAGGGAAACCAAGCAACCCTTGACATTTTCTGTCAGGCCCTTGGCAAGTCTGTGTCCAGCTCTGTTAGGGCTGGGCCTCCTCAGATAGCACACCCTGTGCTTTGATTAAACTACCTTTCTGCCTCAATTCTGGAGGCTGCCTGTGCACCCAAACACCCCATCCCTTTGGATTCCTGGCTTTGGACTCACTCTGGACTTCTGCTTTGTGCTGGGTTCTTCCTCATCTCTCCTGACACCCTAGATTCCTTGTCTCAAGGCTGAAGTTAACATGAGCAGCATAGGGACTTAACCTACAGTGACAACCCACATGTGGGATGGCGAGAAAGTTGGAGGGGAGCCGGCTAGCCAGACTCTAACCAGAGACAACCTCCAGGTACTGCCCGTCGCTGGTGTGCCTGTGTGACATCAGGATGTCACTGGATACTCCCGGCTTCTGCTTACGCCACTGTAGACTGAACGTGTGCTGGTACCTTCTTCACAAGCCTTTGGGTAGAAACAGCGAAGTGCTGTAGAGCCCTGCGTCACCAGCTGAGGTTGAATGTAGGCTTCTACTTCGCTTCTCTGTAGAGGCGGACCCTCCCGGCCTTTTCTTCTTCCTCTGCTCCTGGCTTCCATGACCCAGTCTTGGCCCCAGAAGGAGCACTGTCACAGAAGCTGACCAAAGTCTTGCCTCTCTCCCTCCATGAGCCCTGATGTCTGAAGAGTGGAGAGGGCAAAAGAGGGCTGTCTGTTTCCTTTCTTTGGGGCTTCCTGGACCGCTTCCTGCCTGGGACTTAGGATGAGAGGACACCGCCAGCCTTGCCAAAGCATGAGACATATAGACAGCCGTGACTTGGAGGCGCATTGGGTCCCCCAACCCCCAATCAAGGACTGCCTACATTCTGCCCTGGTAACTAGACCACCACTCTGTGGAGCTTAAAGACGGAGCTTCTTATAGACTCGGAGTGGGAAGTGGGGTCTGCCCTTGACACCCCACCCCCACCACGATGTGCCCTGTTTATGTCCCATAATAAACTGAATTGTGCCACCTCAGATTCATACATTGGAGTCCTAACCCCCAATACTGCAAAATGCTACTGTGTTTGGAGACACAGGCATTAAAGGGGTAATTAATTTTAACTGAGACCACTAGGGTGGGCCCTAAACCAACATGATGGTGTTCTTACATGAAAAGGAAATTAGGACACAGACACAGACACAGACACAGACACACACACACACACACACACACACACACACACACACACAGAGGGGTGAGTACCTGAGGGACATCCGAAGGAAATGGCCATCAATGAGCCAAAAAAAGACACGGCAGCAGAAACCACCCTGGATACCTTGGTCTTGTACTTCTAAACCTCAGAATTGTGGAGAATATTTCTGTTGTGGAAACTGCCTAGCCTGTGGTACTTTATTACAGTAGCCATAGACATTAACCCACATGTGGCCCCACTCAGGTGACCTGCAGCCTTTTGAAGATGGAGGAAGCCATGATTGATGCAAAATGCCCAAATGCTGAAATCAGAGAGGGGTGGCCAAGGGTGGAGGGAGAGGCTGGGAAACTGGGAAGTGCTGTGAAATGCCTGTTGCCTCTCCCTTTTATGGGAAGGAAACTCCAAGGGAGGATATGAGAGAAAAACCGCATCTGGCAGAACCCACACACACTGGGAAATCACCTGTCACTAGAACCCGTTCTTGGCCCCAGCTGGCCATTCTTCAGTCCCCAGTGTAAGGCTTGGGTTCGGGTTTGGTTCAGAGTGCCTTATACCCAGGAGGCCCCACCTCTGGCTCTCACACTCTCTGGAATAAGGCAAGAGAGAGCCAGCCTGTTGTGGCTCCCACCACATGACCCCCCCCCCCAGGATGAGCCCCCTTTTTATGGACTATTCTTCTCTCTCTCTCCCCTAGCTCCCTGCCTACCAGCCCTCCACTGCAGCCCCCACCGAGAGCACCTGCTTCTGCTCTTTCCTGTCTGGAGCTTCCTTCCCCAGCCCTGGTCCCTCCCCACCTCGTCAAATCCACCGTCATATGGGTCTCCACTGCCTAGTTCACTGGAAGTCATTTGCTCCTCCTCTGCTCACTTAAACTGGGATGCGGGAGGCCAGGCTTCCACATGCAGGAGGCTGCTTGTTCTTCTCTGACATGGGAGGCAACTGCTCTGGCTTCCTACAGTCTGGAACCAGAGGCTTCATTGAGTTGATGTCTACCAATTCATTTTCCTGTTCTTCCCGCAGAGTCCCTGAGGATCAGCAAACCCAACTGAGAGCACTTAAGAATGACTTGTTATGAGGCCTGGATCTGATTTTATATTCTCTGTGTTTTTATTTTGAAGAAACACATGTTCAGCAACCTTCACACTGCTTTGTACTCTGAAGGACTATGAAAGAATCCAACATTGTATTGTGTTTGCTCTCAGATGTAAGTTTAGGGCAAATTGCTTTTCAATGCTGCCTCCCCCTCCTCCTCCTCTTCCTCTTTCTCCTCCCCCTCCTCCTTTCCCTCCTTCTCCTCCTCTTCTTCCTTCCCCTCCTTTCTTTCTCTTCTCCTCTCCTCTTCTTTCTCCTCCTCTCCCTCCTCCTTTCCTTTCTTCCTTCTTTCCTCTTCACTCTTCTCTTCCCCCTCCTCCTCTTCCTCCTCCCCCTCCTCCCCCCTCCTCCTCTCCCTCCTCCTTTCCTTTCTTCCCTCTCTCCTCTTCACTTTTCTCTTCCCCCTCCTCCTCTCCCTCCTCCCCCTCCTCCTCTCCCCCCTCCCCTCCTCCTCTCCCTCCTCCTTTCCTTCCCTCTCTCCTCCTCCCCTTCTCATCCTCTTCCCCTTCCATCCTTCCCTCTCTTCTTTTTTAAAAACACATTTTGCTTATTTATTTTATGTGTCCGAGTGTTACGCCTGCATGTAGGTAAGTGCACCCGTGACCTGCAATGCCCGAGGAGGTCAGAAGAGGGCGTCAGACCCCCTGGAACTGACCCCCAGGCAGGCTTGATTCACCTCGAGTTGGTTCTGATGACTCTCCAGGAAGGCATAGCCATTTCCCTTCCCCAGTGGCCCCCTTGGCAAGCACATGATCCCCACTTCTGCTTCTCCCTGGCCCCCTCCAGCCTTGTCTGTCTGTTTTCTCTATTGCTAAGAAAATCTCTGACAGTGAGTGATTTATTAAGCAAAGAACGGGGTATGGTAGTGGCTCACCCCTGTAACCTTAGCATTCAAGAGACAGAGGCTGGAGGATTGCTGTGAGTTCAAAGTCAGCTGGGCTCCATAGTATCAGAAGGAGGAGGCAAGGAGGAGGAGAGGACGAGGAGGAGGAGGGAAGGAGGAGAGGAGGAGGAGGATGACGATGAGGAGGAGGACAAGGAGGAGGAGAGGAGGACGAGGAGGGGAGGAGGAGGGGAGGACGAGGAGGAGGGGAGGACGAGGAGGGGAGGACGAGGAGGAGGAGGAGGAGGGGAGGAGGAGGGAGTTGTTTATATGGCTAGTGGCCAGCAGCTCCGGAGGTTGGTGAGTCCCAGAACGCGGCCCTCACATTGGCCTAGCATCTGGCCTGGGCCTCCCATGCTGCCTCCCTTCCTCTTATAGAGCTGCTAATGCACCAGCCGTCCTTGTGATGGCAACTTTGATTGCCAGCTTGACACATGTAGAATCACGTGGGAAGGGGCTCTCACTGGGGACTAGATTAGGTTGGCCTGCAGGCATCCTCTGACGTGTTTTCTTAATTGGGTTGAGGTGAGAAGACTCACCCTAAATGTGGGGACCACCATTTCATGGACTGAGCTCTGGACTGAATGAGAGGGAAGGGAGCTGAGTGGGGCTGCTTTCCTCTCTGCTCTTAGATGAGATGCGACCAGCTGCCTCCTGCTGAGGTGGTTTCCCTGCAGTGATGCACTCTGACCTGGAACTGTCAGCTAAAATGACCCTTTTCTTCCCTAGGTTGGTTTTATTGGGGTATTTCTTCAGGGCAACAGGAAATAACACCAAGTCCTCAGGATCTCATCTGATTCTATTTACCTCCCCAAGGGCCAAATCTTCAAAAACTATTATCATATGAATAAATTTGAGAGGTAAGTTTCAAACACATGAACTGTGTGTATGTGTGTGTGTGTGTGTGTGTGTGTGTGTGTGTGTGTGTGTGTGTGTGTGTTGGGGGGTGTTGGTGAATGACACATTCAAAGCACAGCAAGCCTTCCCATTTCCAATTGACAAGAAATTACCTGCAGAGCCAGCAAGGGTTGCCCTCCTTGAAGGGAGGCAGAGGTGACAGAAAATGCCAGCCCAGCTGTGGGCTAGCCTGTGCTTAGGTGACAGATCTCATTAAGACAGGGTTGCAATGGGATGATCCTAGATCAGTCCAGACAGCCATGAGCACAAGTCCCATTCCAAGAAGGACAGCCCAACACACCCTCTCCATGGTCACCTGCCCCACGATCACCAGGACAGGCACAGCCCTGTCACGCCAGCTCCAGAGCAGGGGATTTAATCAGTTCCTGCACTATTAGTCTCCAAGCTGTAATTGAAGTGGGTTGATTGGATCTATCTGTTAGGACTGGGAAGCTGTAGGGAGATGGTGGTCTGAGCACTTCCTCCTCCTGCTAATCTATCTGTCTGGCATTTTATCTGGAGCTCAGAGCTCGAGCTTGAGCACTGAGGCATTTTACAGTATTATTATTATTACTTAGCACTTATAATGTACTTCATCAATGAGCGGGCTGGGCGGCCACAGCCACAGTCACGAATCAGTGTACTGAAGATGGAGAGATAGGAACTTGGAGCCACTGTGTAATATTTGATGCCCCTGTCTGTGGATTCTTGTCATCCGGTTATTAGTTTTGTCTCTCTGGGAGAAACCTGCCTTCTTCTTTCCGATAAAGAGAGTCAGGGGATGGGAGGCAAAGACAAGGCACAGACAGAAGGAAGTTTGCACAGGGGATGGTTTAGCTGGGGGTCCCCCAGAAACAGACTTGAGGCAGAGTGGGGGCAGGTTATTTGGGAGGTGACCCCAGCAAGCTTCAGAAGGGGCTGAGTGAGGCAAGGGGCAGGAGGAAGCCCTGGAAGGCTTTTTCCACCAAATGAGCAGATTTCCACCAAGGCACGGGGGAGGGCAGGGAAGGAACTCGGGGGAGGTGCTAACGAGCTCGCTATGAGCTGGAGTTTTGTGGGTTTGATTTTGCGGTGCTGGGGATCAAACCCAAGGCCTCATGTATGCTAGGTAAGTCCTTTACTGCCCACTGCATCCCCAGTCCAAAGTAAAAGGCCTATTTTTTAATTCTAACCTCATCTCTGAGGTTGTTCCAAGGGCATCAGCTCTCCTGCCCTTGGAGCAAGGTCTCTACCCAGGTCGAGAGAAGCTTTCAAGTGGATACTGGCAGGTGCTTGCAGCACAGGCTAGCCCAGTGTGTGCACAGTAGGTGACAGTGACTGTAGTGGCTAGACAGAGGAGGAACCTTGGATAACAGCCCCTTTCCCATTTCTGGCAACCCCCTGCATCATCCATCTCAGGGACCAAAGCCATATCACAAAGTCCATGTGTTGAGGATTGACAGAGGACTCTCTGTCCATCCGCCCTCCCTAGACCTACTTTAGGGGGTATTTAAGGAGAGGCACAGTTCATGGTCTGTGTTTAAATTCCCCCTAGCCTCCTCTGGTTGTGCAGCTTTAGGCAAGTGACTTTAACTCTCTGATCCTTAGTTTCCTGATCTGTGAAATGTGAATCTAATGCCCTTGGCAAGACGGTGTTGGAGGACTGAATGGGGCAGTGTTATTAAGTGCTCTGTCCAGGGCTGCCAAAACACAGGAGTTCTGCATTGTCTGGCTAATATTGTCAACTGGACCTGGGAGACACACCTGTAGACATATCGGTGAGGAGATTCTAGATTAGGCTAGTTGAGGTAGGAAGGCCCACTCTGAATGAGGTCAGCACTATCATGTGGGCTATAGTTCTGGACTGAATAAAGAGGAGAAAGCAAGCTGATCGTTAAGCATTCATCTCTCTCTGCTTCCTGACTGGATGCAATGTGACCCACTGCCTCACACTCCAGCCCCCTTGTCTATTCTACCATGCTGGACTGTATCTTCCAACCGTGAGCCAAGAGAAACCCTTCCTCCTTTAAGTTGCTTTGGTTAGGTTAGGAATTTTGTCACAACAAGACAGCAACCAATACATCCGATATTCTTTTTCCTGCCTCATCCACGGGTAGACCCTGCTCAGGACACGCCTGTCCTTGGAGTGTTTTAGACGACAAGCTTCCTTAAAGCTCACATTTGGGGAGTCACCTCTCCACACCTCCCTTACTCCTGAAGCCTCCTGCCTGGAGTAGAAGATATCTTTGTAGCTACTGGACTGAGGCAGAAGTATGTGCATCCCCTGAGGTGCCAATTTATGCAGCAGCTTAAATATATTTTAAAGCTCCATCCCCGCCCCTAGTCAAGAGAGGCGGTTGCTGCTGCTCAGGGCTCCAGGCTCTGCTTCAAAGGGTATCTATCCCCCTGGGCTGCTGGAAAACTTGCTAGGAAAAGCTCTTTTCTTCCTTTCCTTATGGATCTTTTTGTGGCGGCAGAATTCTTGCTCCTGTCTCAGCCTCTGACTTCTACAGAGTCATCAGCGCCAGGGGAATCAGAGACCTCCAGCCCCTGGGGCCTGGGGGAGCCTCCTGTAGAAAGAATCCCTAATTACCTAATGGGCTCCATCCAGGTTCTCCTCTCCCAGTCCTTTCTGATCCTCCTGTTTGATACTCCCCCCCATCTCCCACACCCCCATGCTTGACGCAGGGTCTTGCCTCTAAGTTACAACAGGTGAGTTTCAACAGGTGTGTGTAGCAGGAACTTGGCAGGGCTCTACCCAGAGAGATGACTGGGTAGAGCCTTACTCTAAGCATCCTGTTACTGCCAGGCTAGGAATGAGGCTTCATCTGAGCTCACCATTAGGCAGCCCGCCCAGGCTACCTTCACAGCCCAGCTAGGCTATGGGGAGTGTCTGCTAGAGAGAAATAATGGATCAGAGCTGCCCAGTTGGGAAGTCCTTCACTAGTTATCCTCAAGGTGATTGGGGTAGGGGAAACTCTGGGAACAGAGACACTGGAAGAGGCCTTGCCCATGTCCCTGCAGAGAATGTGTATGTGTGTGTGTGTGTGTGTATTGCACTTACAAGCACACATGTAGAAGAAGATGTCATCATGTCTGTTTATCACTCTCTGCCTTATTTTTACTTTGTTCTCTATTTTTCTGTATGAGTGTTTTGCCTTTCTGCAGAGGCCAAAAGAGGATGTTGAGTCCCCTGAAATTGGAATTGTTAGCCACCATGTGGGTGCTGAGAATTGAACCTGGGTCTTCTGCAAGAGCAGCTAGTGCTCTTAACTGCTCTTAACAATCTCTCCTGCCCTTCCATCTTATTTTTTGAGACATTTTTTCTTTTACCAAGCTCCCAAGATTCACCTGTCTCCGCCCCACTATCACTGGGGTTACAGGTAGCCATTCCTGACTTCTACGTAGGTGCCAGGAATTTGAACTCAGGTCCTCTTGATTTCACAGTAGGCACTCCTATCCAGCCCTGGCTGGCGCTTGATTTTTCTGAAGATCAGTTTATCTAATCTCTACTGGGTGCATCACCAGCCTCCTTCCTCTTATGCCTGAGCTTTATAGCATCACAATCGGGAACCCTGTGGTGGGGATAGCCTTACCCAGGAGGAAGTGACTCCTCTCCCTGGCAAGTGTAGGGCTGGCCAGGAATTAAGACCAAGGGATTGAGGAGTCCTATTTATACTTCACCTTGTGGAGGACATTTTGGAGCCTGGATTTCTGGATGACTGCCCAGGTGCTGGCCCCAGGATGGAGGGTGGGGCATGCTTACAGAAGGACAGATAGAGAGAAGAGAAACTTAGCAACGTCTCGCTGATGCTAGGCACCAGCCAGGCTCCCTGGTTGCATTGCCAATAATGTAAGCAGAGTGTAGTGGTCAAGACACCCAGTTCTGGGGCCCACAGAACTGAGTGAGAAACTGGTCCCCTCCCCCTGACTTGGTGGCCTTGGCCAAAGATGTTCACCAACCTTAGTTTGTCATCTGTGAATTATGAACAGCCCATACTGTTACCCCAACACCTGCCACTTTAGCACTACTAGCCTCTTCTATTATTAGGGGCACGTGACTCGGAGGGCGTGCCTTTAATTTGGGTAGATACAGCAGCCCAGGCTCTGAGACGTAAAGGAATCTGCTGAGGCCACTGTGAAACACTAGAAGTGCAGATGGGAGGTGGGGCGCTGGCACTGTCTCAGCGCATCTCAGACATCCTTCGGCCTCTGTGGGGGACGAGAAAAATGAGCCTAGGGCCAGAGAGGTGCCTTCCTGCTCTACCATACTGGCAAGGGCAGAGAGACCTGGCTGCCAAGTGCCTGCCAGCCAGTGGAGCTGGGCAGGGCCATTCTTTGAAGTTGGAGGAAGACTTGTTCCAAGGTGAGTCTCCCGATGCAGAAGGCCTCTCTCCTGGGGGAGCATGGAGCCTTTAACCTTGTGTAGGCTTCGTCCTTCAGTAGTCTGGAGAGGCTGGGGTCGGGAGTGATGAGGGGAGGCTGGGGAGGCTGCGGCCCCCGCCCATACTCACTCACTCACAGCAGAATTGACTCTGGATAAACAATTACAGTCTATTTACCTCGGACCATATGGTGTTGGGGAACAGGTGTGCGGGTAATGAAGAAGAGCCCAGCTCCAATTAAGCGTCTGGGAACCCGGCCGGATTCCCGCTGAATCTTTTGCTTGGGCTGAGGCCCACTTACAAATTTGAGCTAAAAGGACTGATGCTCGGAGCAGGCTGAAGTGGGGCACTGAGGCTCTGAGATGTGGACTGGGCCCCCTAGGCGGCTAAGATGAGGTCCAGGATAGGGGTATCCTTCCGTTCCTGCTGGAAAGGTGCACAGAACTCATGGGGCCTTTCTCATGGCAACGCTGGATGCGTCTGGGAGTTGGAGGGGAATCTCATAGCCATTGCTCCCTTGGTCTCTTGGCAGAGCCTCCCCCGTGCCTGGGAAAGGGAGTCTGGAGAATTCTGTGAGGCTGTGGGGTGGGGTTAGGTCCTGGCCGCTCTCCCCCAAGGTCCTTTCCACCTACTCTCCCTCCACACCCCTCAATTCTCAAATCCATGGCTCTGGGTACCCACTATGCTCTGGTCGAGGACACGCTGGTAAGCAAAAGAGATGATGGTGCAGTTCTTGCTGTTTTTATTTTAGGAAGGTGGAAATTTCATATATTTTAGTGGGGATAGAGAAACAAATGAGTTACCTCCATGAGCAAGCAGTTTCAAAGACTGGTACCTGCAAAGACAAGCAGACTGGTCTATCTGCTAATGAACTCCTAGCCACCTTTGTGGGCCCAGCTCAAATCACCCTCTCTTTTGACCCTTCCCAAATGCTATCTCCACGGGGCTGCCTGTCACTCCTGTCCATGCCCCTGTTACCGGACTCAGGCAGTTCTGTAAACAGCTGCTCTTCCCTGCAGGGCACTGACCTTGCCCAGGACAAGGAGCACAGGCTGCCTCATTTGCTGTTTCCAGTCCACAGTGCGGGGTCAGCGGCAGGGAGGAGGTTCTCTGAGTGATGAACAGATGGGCCTGAACCTCTGCAGCCCTGGCCTCCTAGGAGCCTCGTCCTGTGGCCTGCTGTGTACACATTGTCCACTCTGGCTTGTCCAGAAGACACTGTCCACTCTGGCCTCTGAAGGTAGATGAACAGACAAAATTCAACTTGGGAGACTTCCAAGTGCTCTTAGAAGGGCCCCCCCATGCCTCATCAGATCACAGAGCTGGGAAAGGTGCCCCTCGCAAGTGCTCAGAGGCTGCAAGCTGAGCCAAAAAGAAGATGAACAGCTCTGGTCCCTGTGGTGGGCTGATGCTCGGAGGATGAGGGCACATGTTTCAATGAATCTCTGTGTCAGATTTTACTGCAGAGTGACTGGGCTTTATGAATGGGAGTGTGGGGGGTTGGGTAGCTCCTCTTCTAAGAAGCCTGATTCAGTCTCAGCCCCTGGTGAGAAGAGAGATAGAAATGGAGATTTTTTTACCCCCTGTCTTTGTTTTCTTTGAATCTGGTCCCCCTGTGGCTGCAGACTTAGCCAGTCAGAGTCAGAACTCTCTTCAGGGAGACCCTCTGCAATGTCTCCTTGCATTGCCCAGAGCCTGGCCTTCAGAGGTCCGTCTGTCCTCCCAGTCCTGGGGACATGGAGCCAGTGCTGGGACTTTCTGGGGGTACTAGGTTTCTGGGAGTCAGGATTCTGGAAGCTTCCAGCCCTCCCTTCCTAACACAGAGGGCAGGAAACAGACAAAATGGGTTTTGAAGTGAGAAACAAATTGGATTTTAAAAAAATGATCAGAGGAGTTATTCATAATCTTGCAGTAGAAAGTGTGTCTTGAAATCATGGGCAAGATCTCACATGTGATAGGCCCATAAAACACAGAGCATAGCAGGCCCTGCAGCTGTCTGTAGGAGACTGACTGGACCCTGCCCGGGCCAGGCACAGCAGAGGGTGCACAGCACCCTACAGTCTTCTCCCTATTGGGCATGCTTTATGTTTCTAGTCCTTCAGTCCCCCCTGAGTCTGTGGGGAGAGGTGGATGAGCTAATAGAAAAGGCAAGAGCTCTTAGTACAGAAGGGTCCTCAGAACTGGAAGTTTCCAGAATGTCTGAAGAAGACAAATCCCCCTTGTAGCAAAAGGGTTCCATGTCAGTTAAGTAAGGGCAGTGTACGGAGACTCAAAAATTCCAGGGGTGTATGGCAGCTCTGAGGAGCCTTGTGGGAAAGAAAGTCCTGGGCCTCTCTCAGCACAGCACTTCCCCCACGTCCTCGCTGTGGGTCAGTGTTTCCCAAACACCCTGTGCTCACACAACCACACTCATTTGCTAAGGCTATGGGTGTGGGATGGGGACACAGGCTATGGGTGTGGGATGGGGACACAGGCTATGGGTGTGGGATGGGGACACAGGCTATGGGTGTGGGATGGGGGACACAGGGGTTTAAATAATAGAAGTGTATTCTTTATAGTTCAGGAGGTGACAAGTCTGAAATCCATACAACCATAGAACAGCCCCTGCTGTGCCCATGAGGATAAATCTGCTCCTGGCTTTGACCCTCAGCTTGAAGAAGCCACCTCTCCACATGTCCTCACACTGTTTTCCCTCCAAACACATCTCTGCTAGTTACCTTTCTTCTTGCTGTGACAAATGCTTGACACAAATAAAGAAGGGTTTAGTTTGGCTCACAGTCCGAGGGTGCAGTCCATCATGGCGGGTTAGGCATAGGGACGGAACATGAGGCAGCTGGTCACATCGCATGCCCAGTCAGGAAGCAGAGAGAGATGCACACTGGTGCTCAGCTCACTTTCCCCTTTTCATTCAGTCTGGGACCCCAGCCCATGGGATAATGTCACCCACATTCAAGGTGGGTCTTCCCACCTTAAATATTAACCTAAATCTAGAAACTTCCTTGCAAACCTGCCCAGAGGTCTATCTGCTAGTGATTCTAGATACTATCAAGAAGACAACATTAGCTGTCACAGCAACCCCAAGTTTATAAAGACACCAGTCTTTTGAGTTAAGATTCCTTCCAACCATCCCATTTAACTGATCTCTTTGAAGTCCCTATGCTCAAGCCATATCTGAGGTGAGGCTGCGGGCTACGACATAAGCCTTTGAAAGGGACTCAGTTCAACCCACAACCTTCGCCATGGTACTGACATTATGATTGGAACCTTGGCATTGGGGTGAACAAGAAGTGGGGCAGGAAAGTGGGTGCCCTAGAAAGGGGGACTCCCATCGCCTATCCCCGCGCTTCCCACCAGAACAGCAATGACATCAATCAACACTCGTGGGGCAATTTAAAGATGGCAAAGCACTGTCCCATCTACCAGTTACTGTGATTCTCTAACAACCTGTAGGGCAAAAAGGCTTTTATTATTAGTTCCAGTTTTCCATTGCTGTGACAAAATGCCCGAAAAAAATCAACTTATAAGTAGGAAAGATTGATTTTTGGCTCACAATTTTCAGCACTGCCGACCATGGTTGGCATAGTTGCTTTAGGGTCTTTGCGGAGGCAGAATGCCATGGTGGTGGGAATGTGGGACAGAGGAGGCTTTCATGTTATGGCTGTGGGGTTAGGGAAGAGCTGGGGTCCCAATATCCTCCTCAAGAGCACACCTCCAGTGACCCAACTTCCTCCAGTTGGATTCCACCCCGTGGGTTCCAGGTCCTCCTCATGTAACACACAGCACTGAGCCTTTGGCACACAGGATTTTGAAGGACATTTAAGAAACTATAACCCCACATAATAAAAGAGGACATCCACACTCAGGGAAGTTGAGGGACAGAGTTCAAGTCACACAGTAAATAGCACAATCAAGGACTAAGGCCAGGCAGACTAAAAAGATCAGGGCCAAAGAACCTCTCTGGGATGGGTACTATTGCAGTTGGCAACAGAGGCAAGAGACATCCTGAGAAGCTTAGGGACCCGCCAGCTGGGGCCTGAGTACCCACAGGTGGTGCTTGTCCTGATGAATCTGGGTCCCTGCTGAGTCCATGCTCATCCTTGCCAGCTCAAATGGTGAGCTGTTTCTTGTAGCTTCCTAAGTGGTTTCTGATGACACAACAGCTCCTGCCCAGTGCTGTATGTACCTGCCCGACAGAACTGGAAGCTAATGGCGTTGGGGTGGGGTGGGGCACAGGGGGCAGGGCTGGAGGAGGGATTTGTGTCTCGTCAGATTAAGATGGCGGGGGCAGATCAGACAAGGAACACAGAGCACCCTCACCCTGGTTTCCCAGTCCTGACTCAGAAGCAGGGCCATTGGGAAGCGTTGCCAGGAGCGAGCAGTTTGGGCTGAGCCACAGTGAATGAAGCCAGACATTTGCTACTCCAAAGGCAAGAGAGGATGATGGCTGATTTAGCAGTCCCAAGAGACCAGCACACTGGTCCATCCTTGCCTGGCCACCTGCTGTTGGTTTCTGTGAAACCTCTTGGCAGATTCAAGAATCAGACAGAGGGGCTGGGGAAATGGCTTATTCTGTACAGTATTTGTCTTGAAAGCATGAGGACTTGCTTTCAATCCCTAAAAACTCAGGTTTTATAAAAACTGGTTGTGGTGGTAGATGCTGAGGAGGTAACGACAAACAGATCACTGGCTTCACTGGCCAGCCAGCCTGGCCTGTGTGGCCAGTTTCAGGCCCATGAGAGATCCTGTCTGAACAAACAAGGTGGATGGTACTAGGAACAATACTCAAGGTTGACCTCTGGCTTACACACACACACACACACGCACACACACACACACAAATAAATAAATAAAAAGACCAAACAGATCCCCTTCTTGCTAGACTGAGAACTCGATCTTCAGATTCATCCTCTTGGTCAGGAAAGATGGGTCTCTAGGTGACCAGGTCACACACCCGTGGTCCTGAGCTTTCCCTGGCGTTGTTACTATTTGGTATATAGTCTAAGATACTTGGCCACAGGGAGCAGCGGTCACAGGCTCCGCCCTGATAAAGTAGGGCTAACATATGAATGTCAAGGCCTTGCAAAAGGGATGGGAAGAGGGCTTTGGAAAACTACAAAGCTGCTGTACAAGTGGGAGTTGAGTAGAGGCAGGAGGAGAAGCAGAGAGGAGCAAGGCTTGGAAAACTTCCAAGAACCTATGGCCAACTATGGGCAGCTGAAGACTCCATGGAAGCTGCCTAGAGACACTGCCACTTTTGGCCAAGGCCCGCACAGCCTCCAGGGACTGATGAACCTGGGTCTACAAAGGGTCACGTGGGATGCCTAGGAAAACCTCACGTAAGTGCGGAGCCACCCAAGACGGAGGGCACTATCCACACCATGAACAATATATTGTTTTCTTTCCCCAGGGCTATAATTCTCAAGAAAGCACTTTAGGGGCTGGAGAGATGGCTCAGTGGTAAAGAGCATTGGCTGCTCTCCTAGAGGTCCCGGGTTTGATTCCCAGCACACACATGGTAGTTAACAATTGCCTGTAACTCCAGTTCCAGGGGGTCTGACATTCTCTTCTGACCTTTGTGGGCTTTGCAGCACATGGGATCACTTACATATGTGCAAACAAAACACTCATACACCTAAAAAATAAAAATAATAAATGAAATATTAAAAAGAAGAAAGCACATCAAAATTGAATGCAACAGCCTTGAATCAATGGCTTTGCTTTTTCAAAATGACATTATTTGCTCCTGTTGGTCCTGGGGCTATACTTAATCACAATTTGCATCAGTGAGGTGACACAGAGTAAGAACCCCATGGCCTCCTCAGAGGTCTAACAGAGTTCCTGGGCACCTGCTTCAAATGCAGGTCTGCCTCAGCAGGCTGAGCCAGGGCTTGGGATTCTGCAACTCTCTTCCAGGCGATGATGACTCAGCAGGTCCATGGACCAGACCTGGAGTGGCAGTGATCCAGACAGCCTGCCGGTTTTCAGAATGCCCATCCTGAGACAGTACTTGGGGTGGGGATGTTATTTCATCTACTCACAACTTAAGTTAGGCCAGACGAAAGCACAAGGGGCTTGGTCTATTTTGCTTGCTGCAACAGAATACCTGAGATGGGTCATTTATAATGAACAATAGCTTATTGGAAAGTTCAAGAGCCAGAGAGTAAGGCACAGGCATCTGGGGAAGGCCCTTTGCTTCACATCATCTCCTCCCCTCCCCTGCCAGGAAGACTGAAGGACAGAGAGGAAGATAGGGAGGAATCAGAGAAGTGGGAAGGTCACAAGAGGTTTATGTGTGCCACGTGGCCCACTTTTTGCCATTTTTAAAAGATATATTTTTATTTTATATGTATGAGTGTATCGCCTGCATGTGGGTAAGTGCACCTGTGTTGTGCAATGCCCACAGAGGTCAGAAGAAGGAGTCGGGTGCCCTGGAACTGGAGTTACAGATGTTTGTCAGCTGCCATGTGGGTGCTGGGTGCTAGGAATCGAATCTGGATCCTTTGCAAGAGCGGTTAGTGTTCTTGACTGCAGAGCATCTCTCTCGTACCTGCTGTTTTGAATTTTGAGGCAGGGTCTCACATATCACAGGCTGGCTCTGAACTACCTATAGAGCTGAGGCTCACCTTGAACTCCTCTCCTTCCTGCCTCATCCTCCCGCTTGCTAGGGTTACCAGCCTGTACCACCCCACCTGGCTAGTGTGAACTCACTTTTATAATGTACCTCTTGACCTAATCACCTCTTATTAGGCCCTGTGTCCCAACACTGTTGCATTGAGGATTAAGTTTCCAACTCCTGCTGGGCCTGGTGACACAGGCCTGTAATCTTAGCTGCTTGGGAGTCTCAGGGAGGAAGATCAAAAGTTCATGTTCTGCCTGGGCAATTTACCAAAACCCTGTTCGAAAATAAAAAGTAAAAGAGGACTGGGGATGTAACTCAGTGGTAGAGTGCTCGTCTAGCATGCACGTGGCCCGGTTTCAGTCTCTAGAACCACAAAAATGAGGTCTCCAGCCAACACATGCCCTTTCGGGGGATGGTGCACATTTGGACCCTAGCAGCACTCTCCTTTTCTGGGACTGCCATTGAATGATGAAATGGCCCTGGGGGTGACTCAGATGAACATCCTAGAGGATCATGGGCACTGAGACCTGGCAGGTATCTTTTCATGGAACAATGTGGGGCTTTGAAACTACTGGCCTTATCCTGCCTGGAACCCTAGTCCCATGTACCAAGCTCCTGACATCCACTGTTGCCTCCACTGTGCCCATGACAATAGGCCTTAAATATTCCTTTCGTCCGCACTTTACAGATGGGAACATTGAGCAGAGAAAGGGTACAAGAGTGCCTGTGGTCACGCAGCACCATGGCGAGACTGGGGTTCATGTGGACGGCTAGACTGAGTTACTTGGAGCTGGACTGACTGACATGATGCTCTGTGGACCTCCAGAATCCTGCAGACCCTTAAGAGGGTGTCCTGTTCCCCTAGCCTTGTGTGTGATCCCAGGCCTGGTAGGGTGGTATAGGAAGCCCAGCATGGGCCAGGCTCCCTGCACATGACTTCTCAGGACCTGCACTCTCCTCGATCTGGTGGACCCTGCTCTTCTGTGCTGAGGCATGTCACTCTGACTGATGAGTGAACAGAGGGCTCCTTGATGGCTCTTAACACCGAAAGACCAGTTAAGCAGGATGACCTGGAGGAGAGGAGCGTCACCGCCCTCTTCTGCAGTCTCCCTGGTCACTGCTGGATGGAGGGCGGAGGCCTGCACATGCAAGGAGAGGTTGAGGTCCCCCGGAGTTGGAGTGGTTCCTTCTGGGTAACAGTAACACATGCTGCCGCGTGAGGATTTGCAGTCAGCAGAGGCCACCCATTTCCCGATCATCTGGGCTCCAAATAGATGGCCCAGTTTCTCTGCCTCTTTATACAGATGTATCCAGCGGCTGGTCTACCCTCCCCAGGTCCTTCTGCATTTCCATGTCCTAGAGCCTCCTGCTTCCCTCTCTGCCCAGCATAGACAACAGGAGTCTATTGCCTTAGCTACGATGCCTCCCCTAGTGCTCTTGGGGCGACAGCACACTTTCCAGAGTTGAATATAGTGAGGTGGGGGTACCTGGGATGGAGCTTCAGATGTGTGAGCAGCCAGAGATGACCCAGTTACACTGAGCAGCTCAGAGGAGCAGGTGCCCACACTCTCAGACCACTGGTTGGGGGACTAGGGCTCATTTCCTTCCCTCATGCCTCCCAAACAGTGTCATGGCAGGGTCCCTGGTCCCTCAGAGATGCACTAAGGCCATGTCCCAGTGCTTTCCAGGGGTGTGGGGGGCAATCCCGGTGGAGGTCCAGGTGGTAGCTCCATCTCTGAGGAAACAGGACAGACTCTTAGAAAAGCATCTAAGCCAATTAAGAGTGCAGCCAGCCCATGACAGTGGCTCCAGCAGCACTGGCTTGCATCTTGCGAGGCAGCCTTGGCTGCTGGGAAGGTACAGTGGGTCCTCATTACACAGGCTTTCATGACAGGTGGTGTCAAAGATTAAAGGAATCAAACCCAGGGCCTCTTCAGAGGCCCCTCCCCTGCAAGAACCGGAGCGCGGAGTGAAGGCGATTACAGTACTAAGGCAGTGGTTAGGAAGATAATTTTCCCTGGGCCAGAGCTGCGTGTCAGCATCACAGCTCAGCGGCCTTGTCTGGGATCCTCAGAGTCATTTGCTTTTTTGTTGGCACAGCTGAGCGGGAGGAAACAAATTAAGCACGTCTCCTGGTGCGGCCTCCCTGCCCCTACCCAGGGCTCTTCTAGATCCGGGAACTTCCTCTTCTCTCTTTTTAATTCTCTCCCCTTCCCCCGCCCCTCCTCCCTTCCTCCTCCTGTTCTTCCCCCTCCTCCTCCTCCTCTTCCTCTTCTTCTTCTTCTTCCTCTTCCTTCTCCTCCTCCTCCACTTCCTCCTCCTCTTCTCTTCTTCCTCCTCCTCCCATTCCCTCTTGCCTTCCCCTCCTCATCCTCACCATCCTCTTCTTCCCTCTCCCCTTTCTCCTCCTCTTCACCCTTCTCCTCCTTTTCACCACCCTCCTCCTCCTCTGCCTCCTCTTTATCGTCTCTCTCTATCCATCCCCCGCCTTAGTCTTCGCTGTCTCATTCTTTCTTGACTTGCTCCCCACATCTCTAGTCTCCTCATCTCTTTCTCCCTCTCTCTCTTTTTTTTTTTTTTTACCTCTCCTTAATATCTGTCAGAGCTTATGAAAAGGGAGCCACCACGGCCTGCTACTTCCCTTTCATCTTCCCTCTGATGGTTTTAAAGTGACTAACAGCGGTAATAAAGACCACAGAGTGGACCACGTTCTCCTCTTGCAGCTCCAGGCAGGTGCTTCTCTTGCACTGACCACTAACCTCAAGATGTTACAGGTAGGGAAACTGAGGCTCAAGGGCTCAATGAGTTGCCCGGGGTCGCGTGGCGCACAAAGGTGAGAACCCACGTGGTATCTCACTTCAGAGCTGCTCCTCACTAATGTAGCCAGGGAGAATCCGGATGGCAAGAAACTCAGCCGAAGGGAATTCTGAGAGTGTCTCTGTCAAACATAGACTAGGCAGCAGCCAAGTGGGAGACCGGAAGGCAGGCCCCATTGCAGCAGACTGATAGGCCCTACCTGACTTTGCTTCCCTGACAAGAGGCTGTCATCCTTGATTGATTCTCCAGTGACTCATCCTCCCTGATTCAAAATGAGGCCAGTTCAGGCTCCCTGGGGGCAGAACAGTGATCAGGAATGAGATCAAACTTCTGTACCCAAAGAGAGACTGAGAGCTCCTTGAGAGGTCGTGTGACTTATCCACAGTCACTTGAGAGAATGGGGTCAGAGTCCAGCTCTGCTGTGTTCTTTGTGCCTGGGAGTCCTTGGTCACTTCTCTGTGCCTTCAGGATCTCCAGAGCCTTTGCCCAAACCCAAACTCGGGGGCTGGGGTGTGGTTCAATGGTAGTGTATGCTTGGTATGTGTGAGAGACTGCAAAAAGAAGAATGAACCCCAAACCTCCTGGAGCCCTCTAAAACCTTCCTGTGTCCATCTGTGAGTGGAAGGAGGGATGCTTCGAGGGCTCCGGAGGAAGCAATCACCCGGAAGACAGTGAACTCTGCTTCTAAAAGCGTGAAAATGCATCTGAGGTAGAGGACTGGCTGAGGTGACCACGCGCCTCACCTCTTAAGGACAGTGTTCATCTGGGAGAGGTATGGCAGGGAGGAGGGAGCTTCAAATGCCACCTCATTCTGGCCTCCTCCCTCCCATTTCCGCCCAATGCGCTCACAACAGAGCATCAGGGAGGGATTAGGGGCTGGAAAAGTGGCCATTAGAGGAAGGCAAGCAGCTGCCCCCGTTACTATGGAGTGTCTCCATTACCCTAATAACTAACCACTTAATAACTGGCTTCCCAGCTAATTCTAATTGAAACACGGAATGATATTTCTGGGTGGAGAGTAGCAAGCTCCAGGCTCTGCAGACATCTCCAGGGGCCTCCTGGCTTCACGTGGGGAACGCCGGGGGCTCCTTGGGTATTCTGTGGGAATGGACTGAGGGAACAGATAGCAGCTCTTGTACAGCTGCCAGGAACCACAGCTGATGATAAAAGCCATTAAAGGTCAGCTGGGAATAGAAAACTATTTATGTTAAATGTCACAGATTAAGCTGCTGACGGGGCCTCAGATGGGGGCAAAGGGTGAGGTGAGAGAGGTGGTCACTTGGCTGCCTCTTTAGGGGGCCGAGTTAGGTCAGGGGTTGGTGGTTGGGAGATATGAGGTGGGGGCAGGGCAGCACTCAATTTGGGGGGCCTTCCAGGAGCCACAGGTGACTGGCCAGGTTGGCTGCCTGTCAGGGTTGCTAGGCGACCTGAAGTTAGGGAGCAAGGATACAACGAGTTGAGTCTCCTGGAACCTGCAGGTACCAGGGTGTCTGCGGGAGGACGGATGGGACAGGAGCCTGGGGATGGGGATGGTGGTGGCGGGGGACTCGTCCTCTGCAGTCTGGGGTATTGTTCGGGAATGGGGGTGAGAGGAAAATGGCTCAAAAACGAGCTGCTCTATTCACCCGGGCAGAAGATTACAGAGACCAACTGCTCCCTTCACCGACTCCCCATGATCTTGAAGCTGGAGTTTGAAGGACTCTAGCGGCTAGGGCTTTGTAGCTGTCTGGGCTTGGGACAGGTCCTCAGGGGAGGCACTGAGAGAAGTAGGGACTCTGTTGGCATCCCACTGCGTGAGTGCTGGCCCTCCTGGGCTGGGTCTGAGCAACCTGCGCAGCCCCCTGCCCCCGCCCACCTCCTGCCTCCACCCACTCTCCCCCAGTGTGCCTCTAAGCTCCATTCATCAGAAAAACAAATACACAAGGAACCAGACTGACAGGCCTAAGGTGCCTCCTAGATGTTAATTACATCACTCAGGGCCCTCTGGAGAAAGTCTGGCAACTCCAGCAGCTGCACCTGCAGGATGAGGTGGAGACACTTCCAGATTGTCTGTCCTTTCCACCCTTGCTTTGTGTGCAGGGCATGCTAGCCCATTCTAATACTTATACAAGCAGTTATAATCAGGAAGGTGAATTTAAGGAGGGAGGAAACGGGGAAAGCATACTGATAAAGAAACACTACCCAACCTGGGCGTGGTAGTGCATGTCTTTAGTCCCAGCACTCGAGAGGCAGAAGCAGGCCAAGATAGAGGCCAGCCTGGTTTATATATTGAGTTCCAGACCAGCAGGGGCTACAGGGAGACCCTGTCCCCAAAAAGACCAAGAAAAAGAAACACCATCTAGACTTTGTCCAGTCATATAAAGTGCCAGGAGAGTGGTTCAAGGCAAAAAGTACCCTGTGGCATGCCTTCCTCTGTTAGTTGAGACCATTTAAAGGGACCTCAAGGGGCACCTATGGCTGCCTCCCTGTCTCCACAACACTCGTAAGATGGGGAACAGACCCTTGCCAGCTTGGTGGTACCTCAGGGAGGGAGGGCTTTTCCCTCACTTGTCCTGTGTTCAATCTGCCTGCAGCACGATGGGGCTGGAAGTGACTTGGTCCTTCAGAAGGACCGTAGGATATGGAAGGATCAAGAAAGATCCAGGAGGCCCAAAGAGTGCAGGTGCTGTGTCAAGATGGTAGAGCAGGTAGACTTAGAGCAGCCACATAGGGTGGCTGGAGGTAGAGGCAGGCCCTTAGAGACAGGCTAGGAAGAATGGTATTCATCACTGTCATAGTCAGGCATGTATTGGCAAATGTTCTATGTCAGTCCAGTGGCCAGCCCTGAGGCCATAATATTAAATAAGACCAGTGCCCCAGATTCAGAACCTCATTGTGAGTGGGAAGAATGATATGTTCCCAAGCAGTGGGAACTGGCTAAGTATGGTCAGGAAAGAGGGAGGCCCAAGATGCCAGAGCACTGAAGCAGGGCCTGATGTGTGAGTAGAACTTTAGGGAATAGGGGGAGATGGGAGCCGATGGCTTGATGGAGAAAGGCTGGGTGGCTATGAGAGGTTAGGAGGCTGGAGAAGGGGAGGGGAGGGGAGGGGAGGAGGGAGGGAGCCATGAGGGGACTTGGCCCTGACTTTGAAAACTCTGGAAGCTTCCAGGAGGACATGCTAGGCACTGGTTCTTAGGCTTAACAAGGTCAGCATCATATGCAGGACTTGTAGAAACAGATCACTGGCCTCCACCCTGACAGCTTCTGACTCAGTGGGTCTAGGCTGTGGCAGAGAACTTGGATTTCTAACCAGCCAGCTCCCAGATGCCACTGTGGGCCCAGGGTCCACTGTATGCACGATGGAGAAGGAAGCACGACGGCAGGGCACGAGGAGACCAGCAGGAAAGACACGGTATTCACAGGACACAGGAGAGAGCATGAGATGAGGGCCGGGCTTGAGAGACAGCCTATCTCCAGCAGGCTGGCAGCATGGTCTTGAGTGGGGGGGCGGCAGGGCCCAGATGTGGCCAGCGGGCCGCAGATCATAATGTGATCTCAGAGGAGCTGAAGCAGCTGGTGATGGAGAAGACAAGGAAGGACAAGGCAGACAAAGTAGAAACAGGATCCCAGCAGAGACGAAGTGCCAGGGGAACAAAGCAAAGGGAAGCCATAGCACTGAGGTCAGAGTTTAGGCTTCACTGACTGAGCAGCAAGCCGGGGCTCCTTAGGCCATAATGCTTGTGGACACTGGGGCCTTGGGGATAGGAGATTGTTGCAGCTCCAGCTGAGCCTGGATATGAAGGTCAGAAGCACGCAGTGGGGCTGAAGAGATGGTTCAGTTGGTAAAGTACTTGCCTTGTAAGCGTGGGGACCTGAGTTCCATCGCCAGAGCCTGTGTAAACCAGCTGTGTCGTGCACTTTTAATCCCAGTGCTGGGAAGACAGACAGAGGGATCCCTGGGGTTGGCTGTCCAACCAACCTAGCCTACTTGGTGAGTTCCAGGCCACTGAGAGACCCCGTCTCCACTGAGAGACCCCGTCTCCACTGAGAGACCCCATCCCTGGTCTCCACACTCTCCACACCTTCATGTACACTCATGCATGTGTGCCTGTAAGCACATGTGTACACACATACATGCATACATGTACATACACAAACACAGAAAGCATGCGAGGGCTATGTATTCATCAGGCCAGTTCGAGAAATAACTTGTGTGTGGACAACTTGATCTTTCATGAGCAAGGGGTTCAAATGCCCTGTTACTGGCCTGTGATTTGCAGGCCAGCTTTGCTTACAACTAGAGTTGCAGTGACAGACCCTGTTCAGCATGACCCCAAAGGCCTCAGACTTGGCTCCTGATGGCTCCATGACCACAGAAGAGAGATAGCCTCTGGAAAGTGTGGAGAATCATCTAGGGTAGGCAGCAGGCAGCTGCTGCCACTGGCTTCAGCAAGCACCCAGGAACAGACAGCAGGGGCATGGCAGGCAGTCGGGGAACACAGCCCAGGAAGAGGAGGCCAGGCAGATCCCCTCCCCGAAATTTCCCAGTGTTGGAACAACTTCCCACTGTGGCCTCTGTCCCTAAGGCATGGCCTTTGCATCTCAGAAGCCCTGTTCTTTATTCTAAGTGTTCCTGCAGGCCAGACCAGCTAGACAGTGTATTTAAACCGCACAACATATTTGACTGGGGCTTAGGGGAAAACATGTCAAAGCCTCATGTTGCTTTGAACATTTTAGGTACACAACATCTGATTCATATTGGAATGGCTTCCTGGGTAGAAGATCCTGGGTCTGTGTCTCTCTGGCCTCTCACTAACACACCGACACAGGCATGATTCTGCTCCCTACTCCCTGCCAAGCCCACCTCACATCCTTATTGGAGCACAAGCCAGGGTCATCCCCGGTTGAAACTGCGCTCCCAGAAGCACAATGCAGCCACTTCTCTGGGGTCTATGGCAAGATGCCTGTTCCCTGAGTATCCTGAGCCGTGGCATGCAACTCCCCCAAATGGTTCTTATTTGAGTATGTTCATGTGTGTATGTAGTGGGGTGGTGTTGAGATACCGGAGGTCAATGTCAGGTATCTTCCTCAGTCACTCTCCAGCATATATTTTGAGACAGGCTCTCTCACTGTCGCACCCAGTTGTTTTATGTGGGTTCTGGGGATCTGAACTCAGATCCACTTGCTTGTGCTATAAGCACTTTACCAACTCTCCAGCCCACTTTCTTCTGACTCTTTGCACACACAGTCCCCATTTCCCCAGGCTCTGGACTGTTACCATCTCAGCTCATTGTCATTATTGGGGTTTCCTTCCTGCTCTGCTTCCCCTCCCCACACTTAGCACCTCACTGGCCCTTAAGCAGTGGCTATCTCTCCTGGCACTGATATCAGCACAGACACCTTGTCCTAAAGGGGCGTCTCATTACAGTGTAGTTTTCACACCAAGCTTTCTTCCCAGGCCACAGTGACTTTACAGGAGGCTATGTGGAGTGTGTGGCTGGGTGGCCCTGTGTCCAAGTAGCTTAGAGAGCCAGAAAGAATCAGCCTAGAAAGAGGAGAGACAATGAAGGTAGACCTAGCAGGACCCCTTGGGTGTCCTGAGGGGCAGGTGCCATGCTTGCTCTCCACAGCTTCCTGTAGATGTCAGGTGAATGGTTGCTCCCAGTCAGGACAAGATGTGCTGCATGCTGGGGGCTGGCTGGAGAGAATAAGGCCAGGATGAGCATGAGGTGCAAGGCCCGTTGTTCCTCCGTCCAGGAGCAGGCAAAAAGCCATGGGTGCTTCCAGGCTGCAGACAGACCGACCTGTGCCTTCCAGGTGTGTTCTCTTTGAACTTTGGGAAGAACCTGGTGGGCACTCGGGAGGAGGATGGCGATAAGGTAGGGGAAAGGAGACAAGTATTCCACTGTGTCATCAACAAAGTTTATACTAAACAAAACAACAACAACAACAAAAAACAACTGGGCTGGCCAGGTGGCTCAGGGACTAAAAGCATTTGCTATGTAGACCAGATGACCTGGGTTCAATTCCCAAAATTTACCTAAAAGGATGGATTCTGTGGCATGCACCTGTGATCCCAGCACTCCTGTAGTAAGGTGGGAGGTGGAGACATAGCTTGGCAGTTCAGAGCACAGGCTGCTCTTGTAAGGACCTGGATTCAGTTCCCAGCAGCCATATGGTGGCTAACAACCATCTGTAACTCCATTTCCAGGGGATCTGATGCCCTCTTCTGGTCTCCGTGGGTACTGCACACATGGGGTGCACATACGTACATGCAGGCAAATGCTCACACACATAAAAATGAAATATAGCTGAAAAAAATCTTTAAAACAAGATGGAAAAGAGAATCAACTCTTCAAAGCTGTCCTCTGATTTCTACATGTACGCCATGGCATGCATGAGTTTGCCTATAACTGCACACACACCACACACACATACACATACACACACACACACACACACACACACACACACACCTCACATAGCATATACTCGCAATAAGTGTAATTTTTAAATATTTTATTTATTATTTTTATTTTATGTGTATGAGTATATTATCTGCATTTGTATAAGTATGCCTGTGTTGTGCAATGCCTGTGGAGGTCAGAAGAGGGTGTCAGATCCCCTGGAACTGGAGGTAAGGATGGTTGTTGGCTACCATGTGGGTATTGAGAATTGAACCCAGGTCCTCTGCAAGAGCAGCCAATGCCCTTAACCAGTGAGCTATCTCTCCAGCCTGTAAATGTTTTTTAAAAGAAACACACAATCAAATTTTTTTTAAAGTTGCAAAAAAATCATCTTTTAATTCTTTAAGTAAGTCTGTGACTTTGTGTTAGGCTGCACTGATAGCTGTCCTGGGGAGACCCATGGGATGGACACCCCCTAAGCTTTCCTGTAAGGAGCATTCTTAGAGGTCCAAACACTGGGATTCGAATGGACTCCCTCAGCTCTGCTCCTGGAAGACTGTGCCAATAAGCACACACTGTGGATCAGCTCCACATCCCTCGTGCCAGCCCCGTCATCACCTCTACGACCCTGGCAGGAAAGAGGATGATGACTATCAATTTGGAGATGGGAAAACAGGAACTCTCAGAGTTCAATACCTGGCACAAAATCACACAGCAAGGACTATGTGTCCCCAAAGCTCATATTCACACCTATGAAAGGCTGGAAGCTGATCAAGTTTCTGCTGGGCACCATCTAGGCTTGTAGAGGGCTGGAGTATTCCCAGAGGTCCTGACGCATGCCACCCAGGACCCTCGGGCCAGCACAGCAGCTGCATCCCCAAGGTCAGCAAACAGGCTCAAGGGCCAGCACTGCCCCTTACTTGTTTTTTATCATGCTTTCTTAGCACAGCTATGTCTGCTCGTGGGGCTGCCTACAGCTGCTCTCTGCACAGTGCCCGGATGAGCAAGGTCTGGGTAACCTGCAGTGCCCGGCTGTTACCATTGGCTTTCACAGAAAGTTTGTTGTCTGAGCTGGACCGGGGCCTTGTAGTAAAATATCGTAGAGTTGCCACTCAGGCTTACCAATAATTTTCATTCCTCGGGGTTCTGGAGGCTGACCAAAGTGCCAATGTGAGTTGGAGGAGGCGGGGGGCGGGGGGGAAGAGAGAGAGAGAGAGAGAAGAACCTTTTGTTTCTTTAAGTTTTATGACATTTATTTATTTGTGTGTGTGCCAAAAAGTTCATGTGGAGGTCAGAAGACAACTTGTGGCCATCAGTTCTCTCTTTCCACCGTATGGGTATATATAGGTTCTGGGGATTGAACTCAGCCCATCAAGCCTGGTGACAAGAACCTGCTGAGCCATCTTGGCAGCCTGGCACCTCTTCCCTGACATATGTGTGTTCAGGGGGGAATTGTTCAATCCATAACTCATGCTGTCTCTTGCCTTTGATAAAAACACAAGTTTGCCTTCATCTAGTGGATTCCAGCTAGGCTGGTGGTTAGGATGGTGAGTATTTGTGTGCGCATGTGCAGAAGGCCCCTGACCCAGAGCTCAGCCTTTCTCCTCAGTCCCTTGGAGAAGCAGCTGTGGGTGTGGCGTGGGCAGTTCATCCTCTCTGAGGGAGCTGGGATTAGAGGCTTTTACGGACATAACTGCTGCTGCTTCTGCTGCTGAAATTTAAGTAATTTTCCCCTAATTAAGCAATTATCTCTAAAATAGCTGCTCTCCCAGCTCCAGGAACTTCTTGCAGAGGGTAGAATGAGATGGGGTGCAACATTTTTGGGAAGCGTCAGATACAGACTCACCCTGCTTCATGAGAGTCTCTCTGCTGAGCTGTAGTTGTGCCGGGCAGGACAGCTGCAGAAGTGGGCCTGGACACCTGCTCTGAAGGCCATCCCACTGTCCCTAGACACACACACACACACACACACACACACACACCACACACACACAGCTGACTCCTCACTAGAAAGCTGAGCTCACAGGAGGCGCTCGATTTCAGGGAGAGGGTGAGAGAGAGCCCAGGAGTGGGCATCTTCAGGCAGAAGGGGAGGACAGCTCCATTCTGCCCCATCGCGGGGACATCCGCCTCCCTCATAGCCCTTCCTGGGCATGGGGGAGGAGAAGTGGAATTCTCTGCTGTTGGCAGAGCCCGCACAGAACCCACGGCCCCTTCTGGAAGCCTGAGCTGCCACCAGTGAGCAGCAAGCCAGCAAGCAGCGTGCCTCCATGCATGGTCTCTGCTTCCGTTCCTGCCTCTAGCCCCTCCCTTGACCCCCACCTTGGCTTGATGGTGAACTACGAAGTGGAAGATGAAATAAAAGTCCCCCAACCGAAGTCATAGGTCAGAGTTTTATCACAGCAACAGCGAGAAGCAGACTAAGACAAAAATGGGCTGACAACAGGATGCCCAGTCAAACTGCAGTGACAAAGGAAAGATGAAGACGAAAGGGGGCACAGATACGTCCCATATGCCACACGGGACATGCGTAGAACAGAGACGAGTTCCGTGCTGAAATTAGCCAGGCATCCTGCTGTTTCACTTGCTACGTCAGCCCGAATATGCCCTTCCCACAGCGAGGGAATCTGCACAGGATGTGGCTGAGGTAGCACTGGGAGGCAAAGGCAAGGGGTAATTCCTGGCCCCGGGGGTGGGTTGGACAAGTGGTGCCTTGCTGATCTGGGCAAGGCAGGTGCGGGGACCGAGTAGGCATGGGCACCAAGGTGGGTGTGGGGAGAAGTGTGTGCCCTGGACTGGGACATGAGGAGACAGGAAGGAAACAAAGACCTGGCTTTTTAGTGTTAAGTGTCATTACTACATAGGGGATTTTGGGTTTGTGCCTATCAGTAGGTGTATGTGTGTGTGTGCTTGGCTGTATGTGTGTGGATGTGCCTGTGTATGTATGTGTGAATGTATATATGTATGTGCTTATGAGTACCTATATTATATGTGTATACATATGTGTATGTGTGTGTATGTATGCGTATTGGTATGTTTGTTGTGTGTATGTGTTTGTGTGCATGGATGTGTATGTGTGTGCATGTGTTTGTGTATGTGCATGTACATACTATTTGTGTGTGGTAGGTGCATGTGGGTTTGCATTCATGTGGTGGTCAGAGGTCAGCCTTGGCTGTCATTCCTCAGGAGGCCATCTGGCTTGACTTTTAGAGACAGGGTCTCTCACCGGCTTGGAACTCATTGATTCGGCTAGGCTGACTGGCCGGAAGTCCCAGGGACCCTCCTGTCTCCAGTCACCAGCTATGCTGCCAGGCCTGACTTTTTACACGAGTTCTGGAGATTGAACTCAAGTCCTCCTGCTTACATGGCAAACACTTTACCAAACTAGCCATCTCTCAGCCCAGGGAACGGTTTTTGAAAGGATGTTGGCAGAGATGGACTTTGCAAAAGGCAGATGGCAGCAGAATGGACAGAACCACAGTGACTTGTTCCACAGCCTGGGGCTCCTTCCTCTCCCACAGAGCCCTGACTGGATCAGACCAGATCTTTCAGTGGGGACCAGGTGGGTAGGCACCGAGCAATGGAGCTTGTGCCAGGACTGTTGAACTCTGGTGGGGGTGGAGGGAGCTCACTTCCAAGGATGGTTGTAGACCTCAGCATCCATGTCAGGAACCCCTGGCCTCACAGGACACTGTCTGGAAACCACACAGAAATTCCCTGGTCCCATTCCCTGGGGCAGGAAGGGGTGGCAGATGAGTTCAGGACCCTGTGTCCACCAGTCCAGCCTCTGTCAGGCTGGGACTTGGCTCACTACTTCACCAACCAACTGCTGCTCAGTGGGTCACAGTGGGCTCTGGTAAGAGACCAAGGTGAGCTGGGAGATGGCTCCGTTGGTAATGTGCTTGCTGCACAAGTATGAGGATCTGAGTTTGATCCTGTTTGGTAATGTGCTTGCTGCACAAGTATGAGGATCTGAGTTTGATCCTGTTTGGTAATGTGCTTGCTGCACAAGTATGAGGATCTGAGTTTGATCCTGTTTGGTAATGTGCTTGCTGCACAAGTATGAGGATGTGAGTTTGATCCTGTTTGGTAATGTGCTTGCTGCACAAGTATGAGGATGTGAGTTTGATCCTGTTTTTTGTTTTTTTTTTTAAAAAAAGGCAAGGAATGGTAGTGTGTGCTTGTAATCCAAGTGTTGGGGAGGCAGAGACAGACAGATTCCAGGGCTTGGTGGCCAGTCAGCCTAGGCAAATCAATGAACTCCAGGCCAGTGAAGAGACCCTGTCTCTAAAACAAGGTGAACAGCATCCTGAGGAATAACAGCGGAGGCTGACCTATGTCCTCCTCCCCTTACATGTACACACATGTGCATGCACATCTACACACACACACACACACACACACACACACACACACACACACACTCACGCATACTCATGTGCACGTAACCAGAAGGTGTACACACAGGGACCTGAGGAGTCTTCAAAGGAACTTGTTGCAGGTGCAGCGAGGACCATGCAGAGGAGCCAGGGAACCACATTCGTTCCCGGATGGCTTTGGAGGTCCCCTGCCCCTGATCATTGCTGCTGTGGGTCTATGTGGGTCTAGGTAGTTCCAGGCCCAGGGAGCCTGCAGGCTGCAGTAACCAAAAGCTGCTAGAAGTTACACTGTGCTTATTCATTCTCCAGCAGTGCAGTGGGGCCTGCATAAAAGGAAAGGGCATTGCATGCAGAGACCATAAAAAGAGTTTGGTTTTTATGCAGTGGTAACCTGGGGAATTAATTCCTGTCTGGCAGAGGTCACATGATAGTAACTGAGTGTTAAGCAGGTATAGAGAGGACCCTGGGGAGGAGGCCAGGGAGAGGGAGAGGCTGCTGGGCTGTGCAGGCAGGGGGATGGAGCTGACGGGAAAATGCCGCTGAAGTGGGGGCTTTGAAGAGCCACCAACCCAGTGCTGATCTCACTGGGGCCACACTTATTGGTCACTTGCTGAATGCCAGGCCTTGGCTGTGTTGGGGGGTGCAGGTGCCAGTAGTGGGTGAGCTGGCCTCTAGTTCACATCCCTTGTCTTTTAGAGGCATGAGGGATGTCACTAGTTATGACTGGACCTCCGGGACGGAGCATGCCTGAATCCAGACCCAGCAGGTTGAAATTCTGCTTCCTCTACTTTTAAGCTCTTCCCACTTAGCAACTCTCTCTCTGCCTCAGTTTCCCCACATAGAACCTGGGGATCAGCCCAGTAGCTGCCTTGTCAAATCAGTCTGAAGGCTGATGCACATTTGCCTTTCTGTCTGGACAAGTTCTGTTCAACAGTTTAATTGCATTTTGAATAAGGACTTTGACGGTCTCAGGTGAGTGATTTACTCATTGAAGGAGTCTGGGGACTACAGAGATAGTACAGTGGGTAAGAGCAATTGCTCTGCAAGCATGAGGATCTGAGGACCTGAGTTCAAATCCCCAGCACTCTTGTAAAAGCTGGTTATGGCTGTGCATGCCTGTAACCTCAGAATCAGGGCATTAGAGACAGGTAGAGCCAACGAGATTTCTAGCCAGACAACCTAGTCTAAAAGGCAAGTTTTCAGTTTAGTAAGAGATGCTATCTCAAGGCAATAAGGCAGAGAGATATAAAGGAAGATACTCAAGTCTTTCTTTGGCCTCCACATGTGTACACATGGGCCACACTCATGTGAAATCACCCACACATGCAGCAACACACCACAAACACACAAGAGAAGTGTGGGAAGACCTCCTGGAGGAAGTGATGTTTGATCTTGATTTTGAAGGATGAATAAGACTCACATGACTGGATGACGAGACAAGTGAGGCTTGAAGGCAAACGAGGAATGCCACAGAACCCAGGTGGAAAAACTTCAAGGTGCGCCTGAGAGACCAGAGGCCTGACTTCCTTGTGGCATCTGGACAACTCTGAGGCTCTCTGTTGAGTTGAAAGCTGAGTTCAGGATGCTGGATCTCATGAGGAAGGTACCAGGCCCTGATGCCTGTCAGCAACCCTGTCCCTTCATAGCGCCAGAGTGGCGACGACTGGCTGCTTTGGCAGAAGGCAGCCGCCCTCACCTTTGAAGGTACTGTGCTAAGTGGGTCAGAACCCAGAGATGGGAAGAATACTGAATATTCCTCAGAACTCAGCCTGGCAACAGAACAGAGCTACCCACGGGACCGAACAGGCCCCACATATGTGGCTTTAAGCCTCTCATAATTACCTCACAAAAGTAAAAGGAAGCAGGTAAGATTATTGGTAACAGTATATTTTAGTTAACCCAACACATGAAAAATATCATTCTAACATATTAATAAATATGAAGGAATTATTCATGAGCTACCAGACATTCCCTTTCCCATACTAAATCATCAAAATCCAGTGGGTATTTCACAAAACCCAATGCCTGGGGCTCCATGACCAGCATATGGGACACAAAAGACAAACCCACCACCTCTGCTATTGATTCCAGAGGTGTTCTCTCTGCCTTTGGTCTCCTGCATGTTTCTCAAAGCGTACACATCTGTAACTAGGAAAGAGCTCTGGCAGGGTTGAGCTGTCTTTAGGTACCATTGATGTGGGCTCCTTTACTGAGATATTAAATTTCTCTGCCTTGGTTTCTTTGTGTGTATATATGTGTATGTATGTTTATGCATGGATGTGTATACATATATTTTCACATGTATGTTTACATGTATATTCACTTGTGTGTAGGTCTGCATGTGTGGAGGCCAGAGGTCACCCTCAGATGTTGTTCACCAGGTGCCAACCACTTCTATTTTGAAACAGAATCTCTCACTGGCCTGGGGCTCACCCATTAGGCAAGGCTGTCTGGTCAGTGAGGGCCAGGGATCTGCCTGTCTCCACCTCCCCAGGTTGGGATCATGAGAGCCTGCCACTTTACCTGAATTCCTATATGAATTCTGAGGATTGAACCCAGGTCCTCATGCTTAAGCAGCAAGCACTTTACTGATTAAGTCATCATCTCAGCCCTGCCTCAGTTTCTTCATGGAGAAAGTCAAGGTAATCCCAGTAACTACCTTGGGAATTATTTGAGGAGGAGGTACAGCTTTCTTCTGTCTGTAGAGGGCAGGCAGTGGGGCTGGAACACCTAGGAACTACATCCCTAGTGCCTCCCTCTCCCTGGCTCTTCTTACCTCTGGTACCAAGATCCTGTCCCCAGAACGAGATGAAGGTGCCCTTGTAACAGGACAAAGAAGCAGCAGGCCACACTTGCAGTCCAGCACTTGGGTGGAGGCAGGAGGGTCAGGAGGTGAAGGTCATCCTTGGTTACATAGTAAGAAATGAGACAAGGAGACAAGACAGCTCCCTAGCTGGAGACATGAGCACCCTTGAGAGATAACCATGGTCACAGGGTAGAGAGGACCTCTACCTAGAAGTAGAACCTCACAGAAATGTGGTCACAAAATGGACCTGCTCTGTGGGCCAATGTACAGCCTGCTCTGTACATAGCACCAGCCCTTGGAAAGACTCATGTGCTGTTAGCTTTTGTCAACCTGACATAAACTAGAGTCAACCTGGAAGAGGGAACTTGAACTGAGGAATTTCCTCCATGCATTGGCCTGGGGCTCTGTGCGAGAGTCATTTTCTTAATTGCTAATTGATAAAGAAGGGTTCAGCAGTCTGTGGGCTGTGCCATCCCTAGGCAGCTGGGCCTGGGCTGGGTAAGAAAGGCAGCTGAGGAAGCCAGAGGGAGCCAGTCCATAAGCAGTGTTCTTCCCTGGTCTCTGCTTCAATTCCTGCCTTGATCATGTAAGTCAAATGATTCCTCCCCATGTTCTTTTTGGTTAGTATTTTATCACAGCAACAGAAACCAAGCTAGAGCTTACAGCTACCCCTGGGAAAGCTCCTATTTACTATCTTCACTTTAAAGATGAGAACACAGGCAGAGAGGTAAAGCCTCTTGCCTGAAGTCACAGAGTTGGGGTGACTTGGGTGGAGCTACGTGGAGACGCCAGCCCTTCCCCACCACCCTTGAAACTTTTAAGTTTACTGTCACCTGGAAACAATATCCCAGGGAGATGGGAAAGTTGGAAGGCTGTTCAGAGACTGGTGATGCGGAGGGGGAAGGCACTGTCTGGCACCACCACGCAGCCAGATCCAGATGGTGATGGTGAGAGCCCGCCCATATCCGCTGCTTGGCTGGGTGGGAACAGGAAGGGGTGCGGACAGGCAAGTTCCCAGCAAACAGTCTGGTGATGGGGGTCTCTCACTCCACCCAGAGGAAGGGAAGCCTATGACTTCATCACTGGGCCCATGCATCAATGACATCACCGGGAAGGCCAAGAGCCAGGCCCAGCAAGTTATTTATGGAAAAGGCTGGCCGCCAGGTGCAACTCCTGAGCTGTCTCAGATGTGGTTGGATAAAGCTTCCAGCTGGCCCAGTGGGGCCTCCGGGCCTGCAGGCATGCAGAAGAGGAAGGAGGAAGGCTGGAGGAGTTGGACAGAAGATGGGGACAGGGCTCCTCAGACCTGGGGTGCTTCAACAGAGGTCACTGGGGTGCACACTTCTCCCCTTTGGGATTTGCTCGTTAAGAACCTTGATCCCTCAAGGTCAGACTAGATGAGACAGAAAGGCCAGTGTGAGACTTTCAGACACTAGCAACAACTGCAGGCATGTTCGTTCACATGCATGAATGGCTGATGTGTGGGCTTCCCAGTTCCTGGGGAGATATACTCTGGTCCCTCTCCTCATGTGTTGGTGCCTGAGTGGTCATGTCTGCAGTGAGCCAGTCCACAGATGTGTGCATCTATGCGCTCTGCGTGTGCAGGCATGAGGGTCTGGATATGGAGTGCTGTCAGGCAGGAAGAGGGGAGCCACCTAGGGAGTGGCGTCGGGAAGCCGGGAAAATATCATTTCAGTAGAAGATCCAAACCCACTTACAGAAGCCTCAGAGAAACCAGACAAACCTTTCAATCCATTTATCAAAACTGCCTGCAGCTTCTGAACAGGTACAAGAATAAAATACTGAGCAGAACTGGTGACCGTGGGACTGGAGGAGGCCAGTAAATAGGAAGCTTCTGAGAAGCCCTGATCCACATGGGTTTGCCTTCCGGTCCCTCCACCGTCTCATTTTGTGGTCTTATGGGTGAAGTCAGGAGTGAGACTGGCCGGGGCTTCCATGGCCAGGTGTCTAGTATATTGACAAGTTGGGGAGACGAGAGCAGCTCAGCCCCATGTGGATAAGCTTTGGTAAAGAAGCTGCATGCGGCACAATTCTCATGCTTCTTAGGCTCGCTAACTGCCTCCCTTCCCTGTAAAAATCTCCAGGATGGGCTGGTGAGTTGACTCAGTAGGTGCTTGCAGTCAAGTCTGTTGACCTGAGTTCAATCCATACATAATGGAAGGAGAGAAACATTTCCTGCAGGCTGTCCTCTGACTATCGTATGCACACTGTGGCATAGATACTAAGACACACACACACTATGCATACACATAAATAAATGTAATTTTAAAATGTTTAGTCCTCAGGAGGGAATTGAATCCATATGATCTTGGAAGAGACTGGTTGTGCTGCACACCCTCTTTGGAGCAGTGTGGAGGTAAGAATGGGACCAGACAGTGACAAAGAGAGGTGTGAACGGAGGTTCCAGGCCGTGCTAACCGCCCCCCCCCCATGTCCTGTTAATTTGAGCCTTTTGGGTGGTAGGTAGCGCACATGCAGCTAAATGGGAGTCCCCACCCCAGACGCCTCTCTTTCACACCATTCTCAACCTTGGGGTAGAAAAACAGAGTATCTCATTGATTTTTTAATTAATTTATTTTTATGTATATGAATGTTTTCTCAGGATGTGCACTCGTGTATGCAATGCCTTGAGGAGGCCACAAGAGGGCATCAGATCCCTTGGAACTGGGACTACAAATGGTTGTGAACTGCCATATGGGTGCTGGGAATTGAACCCAGGTCCTCTGGAAGAGTGGTGAGTGCTTTTTAGCCATCAAGTCATCTCTCCAGTCCCTCACTGATATTTTTCCCTCTCTTTCACGTCCACAGAGTTATGGGAATCGTCTCCTCGGTTCTGCACAGGTTACTTAGATGTTCAGGGATCCACCATGCTCTCATCACCCCTCCTGTCCTTCCACCAGTGTCACTCACAACCCCACCAGAAACACAGTCTGAATGACTGCAGAATGCATCTCCATGCCAGGATCCCAAAGGTCAGGAAAGACTGTGGGGAGACCCCACAAGGCAAAGGAGCAGGCTTTGAGCCACCCCCACTGTGATGACGGTCAGCAGGAAGACACAAGGCAGGGGCCCTCTGGGTTGCCAGGATTAACCCTCAGCAGGAGCCCAGGCATAAAAGTTAATGAAGGAAGTGGAAAGCGCCCACCAACCGCTCCAGAGACAAAAAGGGGACCCTGGCTTGGTGGGAGCAGCTGAGGTCATGGCTTCTATTCTGCTTTCTGAAATGCAGCAGATGGGAGCCCTGTCTTTTCTACAATGTTTCTGGGAAGTAGAGGCCCTGTCCACACATTGCTCCTGGTTACCTACTGCCTCGTCTCCTGCCTCGCTGCAGACTCTGTCTTCCTTTCCGACCCCGTGAACACTGGGCCTTGTGGATTCTGTGTTTTCAAAGCAGGGCTGGCCAAGAAACTGTCTTCTTTGAATCTAACTCCCCACTCTCCCTTCCCTGCTTCCTCCTACTTCTGTGTCTTGCTCAAAGTCACCCTCCTTGTGTGTAGGTGCACGTGTGCCTGTGGCATATGTACGTGTTTGTGTGTGTGTGTACTCGTGTGTGCGCATGTGCATATAGTGGCCAGTGGTCAACATCTGCTCTCTTCTTTTATTGCTCCCTGCCTTACTTTTTATGACAGGCTCTCTCACTGAATCTGGAGCTCCTTGGTTCAGCTCGCCTGGATGGCTAATGAACTCCCAGAATCCACATGTCTCTCCTCATCCCACAGCACTGGGATTACAGCCTGTGTCCACTGCTCCTGGTTTTGCATGGGTGCTGGGGATTTGATCTCAGGCCCTTACGCTGAGCTTCTCATCAGGTATGACTCAGTAATTTAAGGGACAGTTCCACCCTGGGATGGTGATTGGAACCCATAAGGATTAAAGGGAGCATCACTTCAGATAAAATTCCACCCCAGGGGCTGCTGGCCCTGGGACCCTTCCTTCTCCCTCCCCTCCATCCCCATCCATGCTGAACAAGCCTAAAATGCAAGAGGGGTTGGGGAAGAAAGTTGCCAGGGCAACCATCCAGCTCACTTTTCCTCTGCCTTTGGAAATCCCTAACAAGAGGAAACAGACATTTTTCTTGGGGTGCTGGAGTTCAGCACTGCAGGATCAACATGATGCAAGACACAGCACCAAACAGAGAGACTTGGTCCCAGCATCCTCTGCACCCCAGGAGTTTGCCGTACTGGCTTCTTCAGAGACTTCCTTCCAGGCAGTAGCCAGGCTCCTGTTACAGGGCTGAGGGCAGAGGGAAGGCTGTCTTTCCAGCAGTTTTCAGGGTTCTTTCACACCTTCACCTTCTCCATAGGTCTGTTCAGTGTTAACAAGGATGACAATGACCATAGTCCCATGTGCTTATTTGCCATGTACTATAATAAACAATACCATGTTTATTTTTATTTCAGGAAACTGAGACCAGGAGAGGCTGTGTGACTAACCAATGCCCACAGACAGCAAAGGACAGATCAAGTGAGTCCATGCTCCTGCCTCTGGCTAAACCTGACCCAGACCCTGACCCTGACCCCTGAATCTGACCTCCCTGTGGATGGTATATATTAAAATAGCTGACAGTTTTCTCAACCTGCTGTCTATCTCTGATCCCCATCATACATGAGGTTAAGGAGGGGTCACAGCAGGAGGCTGAGCTAGTAGCCCTGATACAGAGGCCCAGACAGCCAGGGACACTGATGAGACGGGGAAAGAGAGAGGAAGGGGAGGGAAGAGAAAGGCAAAAGTAGGTGAAAAAAAAGTTCAATCAGATTTGTAAAGGGCACAATTTACAAATCCGTCACATATTTTACTAGGCTGGGATTTACGGATTAGCCTGTAATACTTAGGCGGCTTTTTGTAATAAAACCCTGAGCCGACACAGCCTTGGGGAAGTGAGGAGGAGGAAGGAGCCTTCTCTCTCTATCCCACTTTCATTTTCCCAGCATTTTTTGATCTAGGCAGCCCCATTAATCTGTGCTTTATCTGCCTATGGAGAAGGATTGAGCTCTTTATTGGATTTTTGTCAAGAATAAATGATTTAGTTTGGGATATTGTGGAAACGATTTTTGTGGTATTACACCATCTAATAAATGAAACAGCAGGGATCAATTCCTTTCTTGCGATGTGTTCAACAGGCAGGGTGAAATATGCCCCACAATTATTTGGTACTGCACTTTATAGATATTTATAACAGAGTGTGGCTGTGTGGATGGGGCCCAACTCGGCATGTACTGTGTGATCCATTAGCCCCAAAGCCGTGAGACTTGGGACTCATATGATGGAAGCCCAGTCAGAAATGAATATCAAGTGAGCTGGTACTGAGTGCCTGAGAGAAGGGTTCACCCTGGGGCAAAGGCCCGGGTTGAGAGATTATGTTTGTCAAGGCCTGTGGCTCCATGTCTTTTAAAGAAGCTGGTGGAAGGACAAGTAGTGTATCATTGTGCAGAAAGTCCAGTTGACACTGGTGTGTGACACCTTCCCAATCCTGAGAAATGTAGTCCCAGTCCCACTGTCCCTCACATCCCTCCACTGTAACAGGGAAATTGCTGGAAGGACTTGGAAGTGAGAACTGGCTTTCCGCCCAGGTAAGACTCATCAGGTTTATATCCCTGAAGGCTCACAAATATTTATTGAGAGTCTATCCTAGGATGGTGCTTAGCACAGAGCCAGCGCAAAGCAAACCATATAGATATATTTGTTCATAGACTGATTGATATGTAAAAACCTTCAGAATGCCGTTCCCAGTCACAAAGACACAGTCCTCATCAGGAAACCAGAGGCTAGGAGAGACGGGACGACCCTGTTGGGATGTGGGAGAAATCTGCTTGTCCATCCTCACCCAGACCCCTGGGTCCTGGGCTACAGGCCTCCCTCCCCTCAGAGTCACCTGGACTTCTCGTCAGCTTACTGCTCTTATCTCTGACTGTCAAAAGTGGTCCCTTTTGGGGCTAGTGAGATGGCTCATTGGGTAAAAGTGCTTGCCACATGAACCTAAGAACCTGCTTTCAGATTCCTGGAACAAGTATAAAAAGCCATATGCAGTGGTGTGCATCTGTTACCCCAGCATTCCTGCAGTGAGACAGGGAGGCAGAGACAGGAGAATTGCCTGTCTAGCTAGCCTAGAACATACAGCATAAGAGAAGGAAAAAGAGAGACCCTGCCTCTAAAACAAGAGATGGGGCAGTGACTCAGAGGATGTCACTTACTGCCAAGCCTGATGATTTGAGTTCAATCCCACATCACACAAGGAGAGAACTGACTCCCACATGGTGTCCTCCACACATGCACTGTGGAATGTGTCCCTCCCCCCAATAATGAGTACACTTTTATTTAAAAGGTAGAAGGTGAGAACCAGTTCCTAAAAGTTGTCCTCAGACCTCTACATGTACACTGTGGCACAAGCACATCCTTACCCGCACAGAGGGAATAAACAAATTAATGAGTTAATAAAAAATTCACAAGAAACAAGGTAGAAGGTGGGACCTAGCTCTCAAGAGCTGACCTGTCATCTCCACGTGTGCTAGATCATCATGTATCCACACTCACTATCACCCACATACACACCACACACAGATACACATCCACATACATAAACTGAAAAGCAAGGTTGTCTCTGAGTTTATCAGACTGTAAACACCATCAGAGAAAACACCATGTGTAGAACTGTTACCCCCGCAGCCTGAACTGAGCCTCGGGTGCTGTGTTTAATAAATATTCACGACATAACCATCTGAAGGAACAAGTGTCAATGTCGACCAGAGCTTTCTAGCCCAGGGCTTCATGATCCTGTCATTATCTACTCGTTCCCTTGAAGGGTCTGTCCTCCGGTGCTGGAAGACACTGGAAGCCCCCTGCAGCTCTCTCCTTGACCCTCTGTTCTGGACAAGATTTTTGTGCTACTTTGTACTGTCTTCAGGTTCTGTTTTCTCTGCTACAGTCAGAATTCTTGGAGCTTTTTTCTGATAGGTGGATTTGCTTTTTCTTTTAGGCTGGATCTTGCCATGTAGTCCAGGCTATCCTTGAACTTGTGATCCTCCTCTGCCTTAGCCTCCCAAGTGCCAGAATTACAGATGTGAGCCACTTTGCCCAGCTGGGAGGAGATTTTTAAGTGTCTTTGACATGAAGTTTCATTTGCCTACAGTATAGTTTCAAGATGGCTCCTAGTTTCTACAAACCACCCCCTCCCACCTTGCAAAAAATATGGATGCTATGAGACTTGTAACTTATTTTAAAACCATCAATACTCCTCACCCTGTCCCCCGGTATGGGCAACTATCTGAGCAACTCACATGTAATCATATGGATGCTTCAGGGCAGAGGCAGGATGTGGCCCAGTGATGAAGGCTGGAATCCTTGTGGTTCCCTTTGAACCAACTGCCCACCAGGGGGCACTCAGGAGTCTCTCCTGCTACCTCCTGGGGTGACATTAGGGTGTCACCTTGGGTTTTAGTTTTTGTTTTGAGATAGATCTCATGTAGCTCACACTGACCTTGAACTCATTATATAGAAGAGGATGACCTTGATCTCCTGATCTTCCTTTCTCCGCCTCCCAAGTGAAGGAATTACCACTTTGCACCTCTGCCACACCTGGCTTCTATTGTGATATGAAAATTCCTATGTGCATACATACACGTTTGCTGGTTACTTTTGTCAACTGGACACAAGCTAGAATCATCTGGGAAGAATGCCTCAATGAGAGAGTACCTAAATTAGGTTGGCCTATGGGCATGCTTGCTAGGGCTTTAACATTCTAAAAAATATTTTATTACTTTATACGTATGAGTGTATTGCCTGCATGTATGTAAGTGCACCCATGTCGTGCAGTGCCCTCAGAGGTCAGAAGGGAGGGCTGGATCTTCTGGAACTGGAGTTACAGATGGTTGTTAGCTGCCATGTGGGTGCTGGGAATTGAACCCAGGTCCTCTACAAAAGCAGTCAGTGCTCTTAACTACTGAGCCATCTCTCCAGGCCCCCTAATTTAACATTAAAAAAATTTTTTTTAATTATGTGTATTTGTGTATGTGTGTTTGTGAAGTGCCTGTGGAGGCCAGAAGAGGGTGCTGGATCTCCCTGAAGCTGGAGTTAGAGGTAGCTGTAAACCGCCAGGCAGGGGTGCTGAGGAATGAACTACATTCTAGAAGAGAAGTATGCACTCTTATCCACTGAGCTGGCTCTCCAGCCCTGGGATTTTCTTCTTAATTGGGCTAATGAAGTAGGACTGCCCCTGTGGATGGCACTGGCCACCCTGGGTTTGGGGGACACCCCAGACTGTATGAGGGAGGGAGCACTTGGCATGCTTACATTCATTTTTCTCTGCCCTTGTCTGTGATGTGACCTGTAGCCTCCAACTGCCTTGCCTTTCCCGCCACAGGGAAACTGGAACTGTGGGCTAAAGCTAACCGTTTCCTCTGAGTTGCTTTTCTCAGTGTTTTATCACAGCAGCTGAAACAAAACAAGGATGGAATGATATTTGTCTTGACTGCACCCCCAGTCTGAAGTTCCCAAGTTTGAAGCACTCCACAATCTGAAATCTCTTAAGCACCAATGTGACACCATACACAAACAATCCCACTCCTGGTCCGACGTGATGGTTTGTAGTAAAAATTCAGGCTCACTAAAAAACGTGGCCCAGACTCCCTCCAGGGTAGGTGTGGGAGTTGAGAGTGAGGCACAGCTGAATATTGTGTTCCAACAAGGATCCTGTCTCCAAGATACCTTGCAAGGTACATGCAAACACCCCCAGACTAGCAGAAACAGGTCCTGAACACTATGGATAACAGTGCTGAACCCGTGTGTGTACAATTATTTATTCACATTACAGCGAGGGCTCCAGGACCACATAGCAAATGATATAGTGACTATCAGCTGCATACACATACCTAGACATAAAATTTGAATTGATTTTTCTGTATAATTAGAATTTATTTGTACATAGAGAATGTCTTTGGTTTTATAAAAGAGTTTTAAATGAAGAAAAAATAAAATTAGACAGAATAAGGGCATAGTAAAAAGATTCTTGGGTGTATTTCTTTCCAGTCTTTTAACATACAGTATGTGGCCGGTCCTAAACATGTAGTTGGAAGGTCTATTTTTTCTAAACTTAATTCAGTTTGCAGGTCATTGACGATCTCTCTCTCTCTCTCTCTCTCTCTCTCTCTATATATATATATATATATATATACACACACACACACATACATACATGTATATACACATGGGGTATGTGCTATGGTTCATGTGTGGAGGTCAGAGAACAAGTTGCAGTTTGCAGGAGTTGATTCTCTCCTACCATGTGGGTCCTGGATATCAAACTCAGGTTGTCAAGCTTAGTAGCAAGTGCCTTCACCCACTGAGCCATCTTGCTGGCCCTGCTAATATATTTTTATTGGCTGTGTGCTACTCTTTCATGAATAGGAACATGGCATCATTAGTTACTCATCCCTCCATCCTTTCTCCTACTCTGACCTCCACTCATACATTTACTACTGCATGAGAAATGGTGGCTCACTCTGGTCAGTGAATGCAGATCTAGAAGACTCTGGAGAGTCTGGAAGCTGCAGAGTCATGACTGTCTGCATATACGCAGGGTGCAGGCTCAAGCACAGTAACACCTCCGTAACATGTCCTCCTCCCTGGAGCCGAGGCCCTTCGTGTTGTGTTTCAGGGGATAAAGTGACCTTCCCCGCATTGCCTCCCTCTGAGTCATGTTGCTCTAGTCTTCCTATCCCTTGGCCCCTTTCTCTGCAGGTGCACTGAACACAACCACCTGGTCTTTTAGCTCATGCTAAATAACTTCAGGATAAAAATAAGGTTGAGATATGAGCTTAGTAATGCGCCCAAAATAGAACTCTCTGGCCTGGCTGTCTGTCCTTTTGTACAAGAATGTACCATTTTGTCTTTCATAGATGGCTGGTTGGTCAAGAAATGTCTGACAGCTAATTGATGGGAAGAGAAAGGGGCTCTGTGTGTGTGTGTGTGTGTGTGTGTGTGTGTGTGTGTGTACATGTGCAAGTGCTCATGTAGGGGCCAGAGCTTGCCTTAGGCTTAGGATATTTTCCTCAATTATTCTTCACCTTAATTGTAAGAGGGAGTCTCTCACTGAACCCCACTCACCAATTCAGTTAGTCTGGCTGGCCAGCGAGTTCCCAGGATCCTCCTGTCTCTACTTCCCTAGTGTTGGGGCTACAGGCGTGGGCCACTGTGCCTGACTTTCACACGGGTGCTGGCGGTCTGAACTCAGGTCCTTATGCTTCTGCAGCAAGTGTTTACTCACTGAACCTTCTCCCCAGCCCCATCACCCGATCATTCTAACGGAACTTCTAACTCAAAAGGCAATGTGACCTCCTGAAGCTGCCCGAGTGAACAAGAAGAGGGGCTTGGAGATGGAAATGGAAGTGGGCACAGAGCACTTTCTGCCCGCCTGGCAGCTGGGACCAGGTATTTCTAGTTGCGTGGCACAAGTGCTGACCTATTCTGCTTTGGTATCAATACAGTAACAGAGGTAGTCTTAAAATAGTATTTTTCCCTTTGGAACAAAACCTTTTGAATTGAGCAGAATCATGGAGAAGAGGTTAATTGAGGGTTGACTTACAATCTTAGGTTTGCAAAGAGGGTCAAGTGGAAGGCTTTGGCAGGAGCTGTTTATACCAAAGCTTCAAGTTCTCCGCTCCACCATGGATGGAGCTGCTGGGGAAGGTAGGACTCTGCTCCTGGCTCATGCCAAGGAATAGGAAGTTTTGTCCTGGATTCAAGGAGTGGAATCTGAGCAAATCTGTGGCCTTTTATTTCTCTTTATATAGACCAGGCTGGCATGGAACTCATGTTCCTGCCTCTGCCTCATGAGTGCCGGGGATTATAAATGAACTCTCATGAAGTCATGTCATGGGAGTAGTCGCTTGAGAAGGAATGATGATATGGCTCAGTTGTCAGAGTGCTTTCCTACCGTGCATTAACATTGGGTTTGCTCTCCAGCATTGTGTAAAACAGGCATGGTGGTACACACCTGGAATTCTAACACAGCGGAGGAAGAGGCAGGACGATCTCAAGTTCATCTTACAACATAGAGTGAGTTCGTGGTGTGCCTGGACTAACATGAAATCCTGCATCAAAAGAAAAAACATAGAATTTAACTGGGCTCTGCTGGATAAAAGCACACAAAGTCAGCTATTGTTTGGGGATAACATGGACAGAGATCAGATTCTGGGTGGTTGTGGAGGTCTCAAGCTAGAGGAAAAAAAGATGTGACAAGAAATAAGTCACAGTGTCAGGAGAGTGTTAATCCACTGTTCAATCATCCATTCATCTATGGATCCATCCATCTGTCCATCCATCCATCTGTCCATCCCATCCATCCTATCCATCCCATCCATCCATCCCTTCTACCCATCATCCATCCATCCATCCATCCATCCATCCATCCATCCCTCCATCATCTACCCATCCATGCATCCCATCTATCCATCCATCCCTTCTACCCATCATATATCCATCCATCCGTCCCATCCACCCATCCATCCCTTCATCCCATACATGCATACATACATCCCACCCACCCATCCATCCATGGATCCATCAGTTCAGCCAGCAAACATTGGTTGTGAGCTGCATGTCGGACACTATCCTCTCATTCTGAACCCTGGTGCTGTGATGGATGTCGCTCTTTCCATCATGGAGCATATAGTCTGGTGAGCAATAAACACTAATAAACACTAATAAGTAATAAACACTGTCTCTGATTTGTGTTGGTGACAGAGATATGTGAGGAGGTACAGGAGCTGTGGGAGTGCTATGCAGAGAAACCCGTGAACTTGCACATCGCAATAGAATTCCTCCCTAGCACCTCTTGTCTGTCTCTCTCTGCCACGTCTGATATATACATACCTCCCTCCCCCTCCCCCTCCTTCCCCTTTCCCTTTCTCAGCTCCTCCCCCTCCTCCCCTCCATCTTCTAGCTCCTGACCTTTGATCTTCTGGACTGCTCACATTCTGGCTGCCTACCTCTTGGGTACTAGCTACTGCCTTAGCAAAGACAGACAGGGCACATCTGCCTGAGGCACGGTGGCAACACCTGGGCTCCCCAGAACGAGCCACCAGCCAGCACTGGAGAAAGCCCAGGCTGGGAATGAGAAGACCCCATTCTAAATCTCACTTTGTCACAAACTGGTGGTGTGGTCAGAATTCTCCAGACACACCTGTCCTGTGCTACTGACCTTCACACCCCTGCTTCCTCTAGAAACTTCTAGACTTCCGGAAAGCAGGGCTTACCACCCCTGGAGTTAGAACATGTGGCGGGCTTCCGATCCCACCACCCCCAGTTCATACGCACGGCTTTACTTCTGCGTGCCTCCGCTGGCCGCCGTGGGTGTGGTGTCAGTCTGAACCCCGGGGTGGAGGCCCGAGACGACCTCGGGTGTTGTTCCTCAGGCACTGCCCACCATTTTGCCTTGTCTCTTTTTTTAGATAGGGTCTCTTACTGACCTAGAATTTTCCAGGCAGTCTAGTTTCCAGGCCAGTGAACCCCACGGATCTCCTCGTCTCTATCTCCCCAGTGCTGGGATTATAAGCATGTGCCACTGTGCATAGACTTTTTTTTCATTTATTGATTTTATATGTGTGCACCTGTGTGTATGTGTGGGCACATACACGGGAGTGGAGGTCACAGGGAAACCTGCGGGACCTGCGTTCTCTCTGCCAAGTGTGCTCTGGGGATCAGACTCTCGTCATCAGATTTGGTGGCAAGAGCCATTTTGCTACGTAGTGCCTGGCTTTTTAAACAGGGGGTTCTGGGGATTGAACTTGGGTCCTCGTGTTTGCAAGGCTGGTACTTTAGCCACCACCTCACCTTCTTTTAACAGATTAAAGTGCCCGTGCCTAGAGAAACTATGCTCCTCTCCTGAGCCATGTGGCTGTGGCAGAGCCTGATCCTGAATTCTGCCCTCTGGATGTCAGTTCTCCATCTTTGCACTGGGGATGATGCAGCCCCAGAAGAGCCCACGGAGGAGGAGGCTGTTGGACATGGAGACTCCTAGGCAGGGGACATGTTTGCCTGTGTGTGATATTAACTGGAGATGACATGGATATCACATCAGGAGTCCCAAGGGGCTCACCTGACAGTAGTCAGCACAGAGCCTCAGCCACAGGTCCTGACCAGTGGCTCTCTGGGACTACCATAACACACTCAGATCTCAGCCTGGCAGCTTCCAGGCTGCAGAAAGTGGTGGATTCTCAGCTTTTCTCCCTGCTTCCTCCAGGTGAGGAAAGGCCAGTTATTCCCCATTCACAGGACGGCAGCATTCTAATGTTCTCTCAGCCCTGATGCCAGGAGCCACCATTGTTGGTTTGTAGGTATTTTCCTGTGGCATCTGGGCCTCTCCTCCTCTCTGCTCCACCTCATTTTCTCCAGGCCCTTTCTCTGGAGGTAGAGCAGTTGGATGACTGTTCCTGGAGAAGGGTGAGGCCCTCTCTCTAGGGGTCCTGTGAACCCCCCATGTAGTAGAGCAAGGTTGATGGAGTGAGGGGAAGAAAGAGCTGGTGAGGTCATGGCTCCAAGGGCGGCTGCTCCTGAGATCTCAGTACCCAGGAGGAGAGATGTTTGACTTCTGCTAGGGGGTTGGTTAAAATGCAGAGCCTGGGCTGGGCTGGGGTCCGGGTCCAGCAGTTCTAATACACAGAAGGGTTGCTATGCTCCCATGAAAAGGAAGATGCAGGCCAGGGATTTTCAAACATGGCCATAGGTGCGAATCATGATGCTTGGCTGTCCAGAGAGCCTGGCTGTGATTGGTTCTGTTTGGGTATCAGGCAGTTCTAACTATTACTGGGGATGGAGTCTATCCAGAGCTGCAGAGAGCCCAAGAGCTTCAATACACCAATCTAAGAAACAATCACAAGAAGGGTACCAATTGTTCCTGCAAGACAACCTGGGAAACTTACTATAGTTGTTCACCCAACCTATCTAAAAACCATTAGGAACTGACTGGGCAAGAAGAGGTCCAGCCCTCAACATTTCATGTTCACCCCACATCAGTTGTTGTAATCCAATACCTGAGAAAATGCAGTCTAAGTGGGAACAGGTTTATTTCTGCTTGGCCGGAGGACATAGAGCCCACCACGGCAGGCTCAGTAGCAGGACCAGGAGGCAGGTGCTCACATGGCTTGTGCCATCAGAAACCAGAGAGCAGACAGGAAGCAGAGCTAAGAGGACTGGGCTATCCCCAGTGAACCTACTTTTGTGAGGTTCCACCTCCTCAAGGGCCCATGACCTTCTCAAGCAGGGTCATTAGCTGGCGACCAAGTGTTCAAACACTTGCGCCTAATGAGGACATTTCTCATTCCAACCATGTTTGCTGGATTGCAAAAACTGACAGATGGCAGTTAGCTCAGGGATTCAGGACGGGTCAGAGTGCAGAGAGCAAGTGACCACAGAGTGCTCAGCCACAAATGGGGACGTATCTGTGTCACACTGTCCTGGTTTGCCTTCAATTGCTGTCACCAAATACTCTGACCAATACCAGCTCGGGGAGGAAAGGGTTGATTTCACTTACATCTCCCAGGTCGCAGTTCATCACTGAGGGAGCCCAAGGTAGGAGCTCAGGGCAGGAACCTGGAGGCAGGAGCTGGAGCACAGGCCACGGAGGAACACTGCTTACTGGCTTGCTCCTCTGGCTCAGTCTCAGCCTGCTTCTGATATAATACAGAACCACCTTCCCAGGGTGCCACCACCCACAGTAGACTGGGTCCTCCCATATCACTCAACAATCAAGAAAATTCCCCACAGAGATGGCCACAGGCCAGTCCAATGGAGGTCATTCTCCAACTGAAATCCCTCAACCCAGGTGTGTCAAGTTGATATTAAAGCTATCCACACACAAACCCTCTAAACCGAAGGCTCAGAAAGTGTAAAGAATGAAGGGGCAGAAAGATTGTAAGAGTCAGAGTCAAATAGTGTCTTCTGACATGATAGGACAGCTGCAGTCATGAACTCATGGCAGCTGTGGTTGCCTACACAAGATCTATACAAGATCAAGCCAGTCAACCCTCCAGCATGGATGGAGAGAGGCCCACCAGCCCCCACTCCAGCTGATGAGCTATTGGCAGATGGTAGCTGCTGGTGAGAGGCAGTTTTCTTTAAGGGTATGGTCCCTGGTAGGCCATTCAACTGTGCTCTAGAAACTGGTCCCACACCCATGAATATATATGAGTCCATAAATTGGACTCAGTGAATCATCAAATTACCAAAGAGCCAGGCATGGTGGAACATGCCTTTAATTCCAGCACTCAGGAGGCAAAGGCAGGCCAGATAGATCTCTGTGAGATCAAGGCTAGCCTGGTCTACATAGTGAATTCCAGGCCAGCCTGGTCTATACACAGTGAATTCCAGGCCAGATGAGGCTACAGAGAGACCCTGTCCCAACTACAACATAAAAACCAAAAGGGAGGGAGGGAGGGAGGAAATGGGAGAGAGAGAGAGAGAGAGATCAAGTTGGAGCGGAGGTTGATCTGAGGGGCGCTAAGGGGAGAAGTTGGGAGAATATGATTAAAATACTTATGGATGTATGAAATTTTTAAAGAATAAACATCACATATATATATTTATATATAAGCAGACCACTTGATAACCAGGTATGGTGGGACCATAATGACTTTTCTCACTAGCGTATCAGGTCCAGGGTCAAGAGATGGAGAAGACTGGGAGGGGCAGACTTAGCAATGAGCCTTGGGTAGTGACAAGGAGTGAACCCTATCCATGGCTCCTGCCTGACAGGCTGGACAACAGAAAGGAAATATTTTTGTGATCTGAGGAGACATGGGATTTAGGAAAAGGATGTTTTCTTAGTGAAAAAGCACCTTCCCACCGCCACGAATGGCGCTCCCTCCTTCCTCGGCAGAAGAGACGGAGAAGAGTGACTTTCTCTCCACAGAAGGCATCTGCCCATCTCCCTTGTGGCGATGGGATTGAAACAGCTTTCTTCAGATCTTCCAGTTAGCTGTCACCTGTGCCCACCCCCCTCCCCGGCCCTCCACGGAGACTCCCCAGCAGCAGCTATCTGGGATCCATCCGAACAGCTCTATCTCACCCGGTCTGCAGCTGTCTCCTTCACAATAGAAAGACTCCTCAGCTGGAAGACAGCCTGTAGCATCTGAGAGACAGGCTGGAGTGTCGTGTGTGGGAGGGGAGGGGTGGCTTCGAAGCCCCACTGGGGCCATTCTCCACCGGGTCAGTCCTGCCTAGGGGCCCTGTGGGGTCCAGGGCACGTTAGGGAGGCAGCTGTCATGGGGCTGGGGCTGAGAGTGATCGCTAGATGACACAGTTAAAAAAGCATTACTTGGAGGTAGGAAGGTAAATGCCACTTCTGGGCCCAGCACCGCTCCCTGGACTGGGAATGAGATAATGAATTATTACCCAAGGAAATGAAACCACTAATAAATTCAAAAGCAAAGCTGGGGGAGCCTAAACTCCATTTTTACGAAGGAGCTGGTGATTTATAAAGTGTCCTCTCTCTCAGCCTCCTGGGGCTCCATCAGCTCTCCTGTCCCTCCCTGTCTCCCCCACAGGGCAGCCTCTGCTGGTCTTGGACATTCAGTTTTCGCTATACCAAACTCCCCTACCTCCACTTGACATTGATATGTTTTCCTCACCCCAGTGGGGATTTAAAACCCTAACACTGCTAAAATTTGGGCCAATTGGTTTCCAGAGCTCAGTCCCCCAGGACTGGCCACAAGGAAATCTGTCTTCCTTAGGAGTCCATTCCGACCTTTGAGCCAACAAATTAGGAGTCAAACCAGCTCAGAATAGGTAATCAGGCCCCGGAGTGAGGAGCTGGCACTGGGCAGGGCTCGAGCAGTGGTCGCTAATCCACTTAGCCCAAGAACCACAGTCTCAGCCTTCTCCCTCTTCAGGGAAGCTGGCTGGTCACATTTTCCTTCCCTGTCTCAACTCTAATCCCTCTCAAGCTCTATTCTGCAAACACCACTGGCTTCTCTATCCCTGTCTGAAGGTATCAAGTTCTTACAGTCTGACCTCATTGCCCGTTTCCTTGGCGACGGGCTTGTGATGTCACTGGTGGAGTTCAGGTGGGTAAGATCAGAGCAGCAGGTTGCCAGGAAAAGAGAAGAACAAAGGCCTTGTTTTCTTATCATTGGCCATAAAAGTAGAAAAGGAGGGTGGGTAGCGATGGAGGATAGGAAGGGCCAGGGTCAAGGCCATTCTCTACACAAGTTACTTTGACCCTGATAAGTTCAGCTGAAGGAGGCAGCGAGCCCCTTCCCCAAAGGCCTCTGCAGCCCCCACAGTCCTGTCTGAACAACTAAGAGATAGAAAGTGGGTGCCAGGACGTGGTTTTCCCAGTGGGACTCAGCCAGTCCTCCATCTTCCAATAGGAGTGATCATCCGGAAGCCCTCAGCCCTCAGCCCTTGTCATACTTTCTGCATCCCAAGTGGGATCAGCCACATCCCCAGCGCCAGTGAAAATTCAGGCTCCAGCGTCATCAAAATGCCATCCATCTGTGGTCTGCAAGAAGCCCCAATGTCAAGTGACTTTCAGGAAGGACAACGGGCACCTTTCCACTCCAGTCCCCACTCCCTGGCTCCAGCTCCTAGGTGATAACCCCACTTTTTTTTTTTTTTTTTTACTGTCAGGCACCAAGAAGAAAACAGGCTCTGTTCATAAACAAAGACTTCGAAGGCTCTCTCCAGTGTGCTTAGCCTATTGCATTGAGTTTCAGGTAATTTACCTCTGGCCTGAATTATTTAGATAGATTAGGCTCACGTGGACTTCAGGTGTCCCAATTACCTGGGTGATTTGCATGTGTATAAGTGAGGGGGATTGAACACAGGCTCAAAGCAAATTCCAAATTCAGACTTTGGAATGGGAGTCCCCTTGGCTCGGCTCCGGCTGTAGTTCCAGCCCCTGTGTTCCTCCCTCAGGAGGGCAAAAAGCAGCATCACAGTAAGCAGGCTGGGAATCTGTCTCCTAACAGGCGCAGGTGTCACCGGACTGCACCAGGCCTCAGTTTCTCCTTCTAGATGAGCTAGCAAATCAAAGAACTGCTTGGGGGAGAGATGGGAGAAGAAAGTGCCAGTGGATCTCATCGATTGCCTAAACCTAAAGAAAGGGATTGAGGAGTCCCACAGTCCAGCCAGGAGGCAAAGAGTTAATGCTCTAATCTAGTCTGCAGGGAGTAAGGCAAGGGCTGGAGCTATTTTCAACCCTAAGCATGCATTCAGAATCCTTGATGCTTGGGGTGGAGGCTGCACTGGGGAGCCTGAGAAGATGTGCAAGCATTCATGACCCAAACGCCCTGCATATGTAGGGTCTGTCTTCCTGCCTGTAGTGAGATTCCAAAGGACATGGGCTCCCCCTTATTTTAAGCCCAGACTTCCCCACTTCTCAATTCTTTCTCTGTCCCTCTCCCCTTCCCAGGTCACACAGATCCTTCTGTACTCCACCGAGTACCTGCAAATTCATGATGACCTTTTCAAAGCCGGACCAATTACACTCAAGCCAAATGACTTAAGCACTGCAAAGATGCATGTTAAATGGTTCTAGTCCTTTGAGTAAGCACTAGTACCTGGTAGGTGCCAGCACTGACCCCTTGCTGTATATTGCATGGAGAATGTTTTAAATAATTGTTGCCTGAGCCCTGCTCCCACAGAGTATGGTTTGGTTGGGATGGGATGCAGTGGAATTTATATATTTTTTAGTTCTCCAGGTGAGGGCTGGGGTTACGGGAGGGGTAAAGTGCTTGTTATATGTGCATGAGCACCTGCGTTCAGATCCCCAGCACCCATGTAAAAGAAGCAGGCAAGGCAGTGGGTGCCTGTAATCCCAGCACTCAGGATGGAGAGGACCCCTAGCGCTCCTGGCCAGGAGACAGACAGCAACTGTCTGGCAAGCTCCAGGTTCAGCCGGAGGTACTGTATCAAATAATAAAGTAGAGAGCCACTGAGGAGGGCACTTGATGTTGACCTCTGGCTTCGACACACGTGCACACCTGTGCATGCACGCACGCACACACATCTACTATACACACCATAACTCCCCCTCCAACAGAATTTCCCAGGTGATTTCACCACAGTGATGTATGATAATCACTCAACAGGAGGATTCAGGAGTTTGTTCAACAGTGAGCCTTTGCACTGATCCTGATGAAGTTTGATATGCTGCAGATGGGGCCAAGACATCCCATTTGTCAAGCAGGCCACCACCTTGAAACAAAATAGCCGTGCAAGATTTCCACACGAGTATGGTGGCGGCATATCTTAATGAGTATGGTGCAAGGGTAGTTGGTACAGCGCAGCTGTGTGTGTGTGTATCTGTGTGTATCTGTGTGTTCTGTATGCCTGTATGTGTACACAGGCAAGCAGAGTCCAAAGGAGGATGTGGGATATCAGGTGTCCTGCGCTATCACTCTCTACCTTAATCCCTTAAGACAGGGTCTTTCACTGAACCTGGTGCTAGACTAGCAGTCAACAAGCCCAGCAGTCCTCCTGTCCCCAGCTCACTTCCAGCACTGAGGTTATAGGTGCACAACTGGTCATGCCCAGTTTTTACATAAGTGCTGGAGATTTGAACTCAGGTCCATAAGCTGACACAGCAACACTCCTACCCATTAAGCCACCACCAGCCCTCAAAGAGAGTCTTTACTAAACTATCAGGTAGTTGAGGGTGATGGGAAGAAGTCTTGACTATTTCTTGACTGTCTGCTACATGCCATGAACTGTGCTTGGGAGACCCCCCCAGAAATTCATTTATTCTTTCCATATGCCAGGTGAGTATGTCCTCATTTTATGGATGAAGAAACTGAGTCTCGGGAAGACAAGGAACCTGCACAAAGTTACAAAACTCTTGAGTGCCAAGAGACTGATTTCCACAAGTCTCATCTCTGAAAAAAAAATTTAGTTGAGGTCTGGTGGAGTCAGTTTTTTCTTCTGCAATGTGATCCCCAGGGATCGAACTCAGGTCCTCAGGTTTGGTGGCAAGCACCCACTGCTTTTTTCTGAACTCTCTTTATAGGACTTTGCCTGGTGATCAGTTTTGTAAAAGACATTGTCACTCTCTGGGGCAGAAGGTAGGCAGGCCCACTCACTGTCTGTGATGAGAGACGTGGAGTCCTTAAGCTCCGGGTCCTGCTTTTGTTCCACTGTGTACGTGGGTATCACCAAACCTCTTTGCGCTGCCTGGAAACTATGGTTAGAAGGACTAGAGGACAGACAAGATCATCTCATTACCACTGTGGTCATGAACTGTCCTTCGTCTCTGAGCCTTGAGCATCTTATCTTTTGCCAGTATCTGCAGCAGGTCCCAGAGTGCCTTGTGGGCTCAGGAATAGGAACCCACAGTCTGTACAATTCTTAACGGTGAGTTTGGATCTAGCATCTTGATCTCCATCTTTTTCTTTCTAAACCTCCGTGTTTAGGGACTGGGGAAGCGTGAGATGAGATACTATAACAAAATACATATCCTCTGTCAACACTTTGTCACTAGATGGAAGATAGCATTTCTTAGTTCCTGTCCCCTTTCTATAAACAGACTGACTCTATACCAAGAGCTGAAAGACATAAAATGTGGGTATCAGGGTGTGCCCTGTTTGTTTTGAAATCTCTTTCTGAAGCTCAGAGCTACAGCCTCTTTAATTTCACTGACTTCCCCGATAGGAATCTATGTCAGGACATGCAAAACAGGTCCAGCCTTGTCTCCTCACTCTAAATCCACCTACCCTGAAAGTGTCAGGACACAGGCATAGTCCTGTTTGCCTTTTGAATTGGACAGTGATGATTTTTCTTCTGTTGTGAACACTAGTGTCCTGTTCGGCCCTTGATTTGGGATCACTTCTTTCTGAGTTTGAATTTTTAGAAGATAGATGATCAGGGCTGGGACAATGGCTCCCTGAGTAGACTGCCTGATGTCTGAGCATGAGTACCTGAGTTCGGATCCCCAGGACCCACTAAAAAGACCGGGTGTGTACACCTGTGATCCCAGTTCTGAGAGCTTAAGACAAACAGATCTCTGGGACCCTGTGGCCAGCCAGTCTAGCCAAGAGCTGAGATCCAGGTTCAAGGAGCCATTCTGTCCCCAAAAATAAGGTAGAGAGTGATAGAAGGGGACACCTGGTGTCAACCTTTGATCTCTACTTGAACACATGCACAGGTGAGTACACCCACATGTGTGAGCACACACACACACACACACACATGCAAACCATGATCATGTACCATGCCTCTTAGTATCTCCAAAAGTCTCTTTAAACACCACTCTTAAACCAATGGAGTTACCAGGTAAGCCTCACAGGGAGAAAGAGGGAGGTATCCTTCTATACTAATTACCCTCCAGCTGATGAATGAGAATTTCATATGCAATAGTGATTTCTACTTGCAGGTTCTGTGTAATTTTCAGCTGTTAATTATTATTATTAAGGATTATTAAAAATAAGTACTCAGAATGTGCCAGGAACTTTTCAAGTGCTTTATAAAGTAAGCTTGAGTCTACTCAACAATCCCAAAAGAAGAGTACTTTTACTTGAAGAAGCTGGGGCTTCCAGGAGGCTGTATGTCTCCTTGGAACTAGGAGGTGGCACAGGTTGGACTTGAAGTCAGGTCTACATGGCTTTTTTAAATTTATTTTTAATGATGTGTGTGTGTGTGCACTTGAATGTAGGTGCACTCAGAGGCCAGCAGAGGCTATTAGATCCCCCACTGAGGCTGGAGTTACAGGCGATCCTGAGCTGCCCTGGAGGTACTGGGAGCTGAACTTGGCTCCTCTGCAGGAGCAGTAAGTGCTCTGAATTACTGAATCACCTCTCCAGCCCCAAAACTGAGATTTTCTTTTTCTTTGAAGCAGGGTTTCATATTGCCCAGGCTGGCCAACAACTTCCTTTGTAGCTGAGGATAACCAGGTACTCCTGATTCTCTTGCCTTCAACTCTTAAGTGCTGGGATTTTAATCATGTACTTCTATGCTTGGCTCCAACTACCTCTTTTATTTATTTTTCTAAAGAGCTTTATTGAAATATAATACACATGCTATACAATTCCCATTTGTGACTGGAGGGATGGCTCAGTCAGTAAAGTTCTTGCTGGTCAAACATGAAGACCTAAATTCAATCACTGGCCCCATCAAACAGCCTGATGTGTTGCAGCATACTGATAATCCTAGCACTGGAGAGGCAGAGACAGGCAGATCCCCAGGATTTGCTAACCACCTAGTCTAGTCTAACTGGTGAGTCCCAGGCCAGGGAGAGAGACTGGCTCAAAAAATGAGGTAGCCATGAGATGCCTGGAGAAGCTATCCCTCCCAAGATGGTCACATTGCATACATAATCAGGAGCAGAGAGCAATGGACACACGTACTTGGACTCAACTTGCTTTCTTTCCTCTTACACAGTCCAAGATCCCCTGCCTGGGGAACAGTTCAGCCATAATTAAGATGGATCTCGATGCATTAATTAGTGTAACCAAGATAACCCCACACAGGCATGGCCAAAGTGCCTCCCGCCCTCATTCTCCCATTTAAAACACACAATGTCATTGTTAAGGTGTATTCTCAGATATGGCCCACTGTCACTATAGTTAAACTATTTTCAGACTATCCTCCTAATTTTAGACTATCCTCCAAAGAAGCCCTGAGCTTTAATTCGTACCCTCCTCAGTCCCAGCTGACTGTGTTGCATAGTCTCCTTCTAAGGTAGCCAAACCTTCTCTTTCAGGCATTGCAATATATTCCTATGAGTTGCAAATCCACTGTCTCTTCAGGTGAGTTGTCCAAAAAGCAGCATGCCTTCTCTCTGGCATTGCCTGGACCTGGGTGTTCTCTCCACCCCCAACCCAGAGACCCCTGGGAAGAACTTCAGAAGAGCTTGGGTGAGCTCCAGTTGGATATGTTGCTCCACTTAGTACCTGTGCCCAAGAGGTAGTGGTCAGGTATGGGCTGAGGGTAAGGGATGGGGTCCCGAAAACATCTTGCAGCCTGAACTCAAGCCTTACATCTCAAGGGCAGGGAAGACTCTTCCTCATCCCCTCCAAATCCGCTGGTCCCCTGAAGAGGCCTCCCCATTAGTCCTCCTAAAGAAGGGAAAGTGGTTCTGCCCATGGGCAGCTTGGCCAGTGTTGGCCTAGGGCAGCAAATTTTGCCTGGAGCTTGGGGTGCATGTGTGTTCTCCTGGGTCCCCAGAAGCTAGCCCTAAAGCACCCAGGAGTTTGAGCAGCCATCTTGACCAGAACAAAGCTATTCTAAAGAGAGACACTTAGGCCCTTCCCTCTGACTATGGGATAGTTACACATGGAGCTTTACCTGGAAGGAACAGGGACTGCATTGGGGAGGGATGGCTCGAAAGAAATAGTACAAGAAAGGATGTCACCCTCCTCCCCATGGGGACGCTGCTGGGTAAACTCTGGGAACATTGTTTTATGGGCTGCGGTTGCCTCACTGGGAGGCATCTAGACACCTGCTCCCAGGAGGCCCTAGTGCTGGGCTGTCCCCACAGCAGGCTGATTCTTCAGCTCTTCCTATGAGCAGAGCAGCCTGCCAGTTTGGGGGAAAGCTATCCCATAGGCAAAGTAATAGAGGTCCTGGCAGCTAGAGCCTGCTCAGGCCTCATCCATGGAGCCAGGAAGTGGCAGAGGTGAGACTCAGAGTCATGTATGTGTGACCCAAAATAGATTTTCTATTGTAATTGCTTCTTTTGGTTTTAATTTTGCAATTTTTTTGGAGACAAGTTCTCACATGGCCCAGGTAGGCCTGCAACTTCCTATGTAACTGAGGGTGAGGTCTGTTGGATATGAACATGCAACCAGCATTCACTGGGGTGGAATCAGCCTCAGTAGAACACCTTTGAGCTGTACTCTTCCTGTCTGGTGATGCTCATCGTACAGAGGGAAGGTACAGAGGTGATTAACAGGTTTTTCAGGAGCCATTGGTACAGCCCTTTTTACTACCCAAACCAGAGAATGACCAGAAGGCATTACAGTTTGCAGCCCCAGATAAGATCACTTGGGATGACAGGGTTCATTCCAGGATAGAAGAGTAAGTTCCATCCCTTGGGAGACACAGGGAGAGACTTCAGATTTCCAAAGCTTATCAGAGTGTCTGGCTTCCAATCTGCAGCCTGATGTCACCCCCTCCTGCCACATCCCCCACACCAGTCCTGGGAGTCCAGGGCCAGCAGGAGGCCTGGCTGGTCACTGGGACTCTTCCTGGATGGAAGCACCTTTCCTAAGTTCATCTCTATCCTATTATTATTTAACAGTATATTATTTGATCAACTTATCCACAACTTTGGGGGGTTTCTCTCCTTGTTGAAGTCGAGGATAGGGTCCATCTTGCTGTTCTGTGTACTCTGGGCTAGCCAGTCCAACTAGCTTCTGGGTGATTCTCCTGTCTCTGCCTCCCATCTCCCAATAGGAGTTCTAGGATTACAAATGTGTACCACTTAAATACAGTGGATTCCAGGGATTGAACTCAGGTCATCAGGCTTGTGCAGCAAGGCTACTCAGCTATCTTGCTAGCCCACTTGTACATAATTTTAAGTGTGTTTCTACACTATATGTTTGGTTATTAATGTGCCCTATTTCTGTATCTGTTCTCTGCGTGTCATTGTTTTGAATAGTTCTCTTTCTCTCTCTGTCTCTCTCTGTCTCTGTCTCTCTCTCTCTCTCTCGTGTGTGTGTGTGTGTGTGTGTGTGTGTGTGTGGTCATACAGAGAGAAAGAGAGAGAGACAGAAAGAGAGAAAGGGAGAGATGGGGGAGAGAGAGTCCTTAATTGCCTTAATTGCACGATCCTCCCTTCATGAGAATGAGCATGTTGCTTCCTGGGACCTGACTCCATAAGGTCGATCTGCATCTTCCCACATGCATAGCTCTGCAGATTTTCAAATATTTATACTCCTATATTTAAAATCTGTGAAACCTCTCTCTCTCTCTTTCTCATGCCTTATGTGCTTGTGAGCTCTCTGATCCATCAGCCCCCTCTTCTCCTGACTTCCTCTTTGTCCCTAGATACATGTATGTGTGTACATGCATGTACAGACACAGACACACACACACAGACACACACACACAGAAGGCTAAAGAAAATCTGAAAATGGGTCATATTTTGTACTTCAAAGTTGGGTCCATGAAAGGACACAAGGTGCTGTCACCCTGGTCCTTTGACACATTCCGCCATGGAGGGACATAGTAACTCGAGCTCTCTCTGAGCACTGATGGCTCCTGAGAAGAAGGTTTACCCTCAAGGAGGGGTTCCCTGGGCTGCCACCAAGCTGCACAGAAGGCGAACTAATTGGTGTTTGCATAGGGCTTGAAGAGAGGCGCTGAGAAAACATCACCCTCGCCTGCCTGGGTTTCTGGCGGCTTAGGGTCTTATCTCTTAGAGTTATGATGTCTTGTGATGCTGCCTGAAGTGGGTAGGAATCCCCTGAGGTTTTCTTATTTGATGCAGTCTGTGAACTCTATAGTCAAGACATGAAATGCCCACCTCCTCAACAAAAAAGACCTTTTGGGGAGCTGGGGAGATGGTTCTGCGATAAAATGCCTGCCATATAGGCATGAGGACCTGGGTTCAGATCTCCAGCACTCTCACAACAGCCAGAAGTAGCTCTGTGATCAGGGTGGGGGTTGGAGACAAGCGGATCATTGGAGTTCATTAGCCAGTCAGCCTCGCTGAGTCGATGAGCCCCAGGTTCAGTCAGAGACATTGTCTCAAAAAATGAAAATGAAAGCCTTTAATCCTAGCACTCAGGAGGCAGAGGCAGGTAGATCTCTGTGAAATGGAGGCCAACCTGGTTTATTGCGAGTTCTAGACCAGCTGGGGCTACAGAGAGACCCTGTCTCAAAAATGAAACAAAACAAAACAAAACAAAACACAAAAAATAGGAGTGGGAGAGATGGCTCAGCACTTAAGAGCACTGGCTTCTCTTGCAGAAGACCCAGGTTCAAATCCCAGCACCCACATGGTGGCTAACAACAATCTGTAATTCCAGTTCCAGGGGATCTCACGCCCTCTTCTGGCCTCCACGGGCACTTACATACATACATGTATTCATACACATAAAGTTTTTAAAAAACCAAAAATAAATGAATGAAGTTGAGAACCACTGAGAAAAACATCTGACCTCAACTTCTGCCCTCCACACATGTACACATATATGTGTACCTGCATACACCCTGCATGTGCATGTCCACATGAACACATATACACATGTAGATACACAAGAAGAAAGAGCTTGAATCCTGTACATTGGCACAAAGCTTACGTCTGTCCAAACCCCTCTGTCTCCCGCCTGATTTGTCTCTCCCCATTCAGAGTACCTTCCCTGTGGGGCTCCAAGTCCTGAGCCCTTGGAAGGACCCCACCCCAGCTGCCAAGGCTCTGAGGAATGTCTCACTCTGCAGATTAATTACCAGTCATGTAGGTCTGGCTGCCCTGGGCAGGTGAGGTGAGGAGATGGCTAACATCTGACTCCCAGTGATATTCCAAAGCTCAAGTCTACCAACGCTCCGCCTGGGGAATCAATACGATTTTGGCTTACTTGTAGAACAGTGACGGGTTATAGGCAGAAGTGTGGGTGACCCTAAAGCAGCCACCGTGGGAAGCTTTCACTCAGCATAAACAATGACTCTCCCATGGCTATGCAGATAGAGACCCCTCCCCTAGTCCTTCCCAGCTTACATACTCCAGCCCCTCCCTGAGACCACAGGAAATTTGGGAAGAATTACATAGAACTTTGGATGAGTGGCTGGGTGCTTGGGCAAGGGTCCCATGACCCTTCCCAGCCCTCCTAAGAAGGACCATCAGCAGTCAACAAGCCCAGCTGTGAAGACCTTGTGCAAGGAGGTACAGCTGAACTCACAGAGATGGTGGAAGTTAGGCTCAGGGCATAATCCTGTACAGCACCCTACCAGAGCAATGCACGGAAGGGACAGTCAGACTGATCCATGAAACCAGCTCTCTCACACAGTACACAGGGTACATACTACCTCATGTGCATGCGGAGCCAGAGGATAGCTTGCAGGAGTCATTTCTCTCTCTTCTTCCACCATGTGGATCTTGGGGATCGAACTTGTGTCGGCGGCTCAGTGGCAAGTACCTTTACCTCCCAAGCCATCTTGTTGGCCCTCTATTAACATAGTAAAAATGGAATTATCCATGTTTTACTCTTGAAGGAACTGAGACACAAAGAGAGAGTAACTTGTTCAGGGTCCCCATAGCATGAATGAGTCAACCCAGATGTGTCCAGCTCCAACACTGGGGCTCCCAGTTACTCTGCTGTGCATTTACCAAGCCATGGCTCCTACGTGTATTAGAAGAAGCAAAGGTTGGGCTGGGGCTGTAGCTCAGCTGGTAGAGGGCTTGCCTGGCATCATTAATAACAAGGACTAGAAACGCCTTCAAGAAGAAAGCCGTAAGACCGTAGTGGACGAAGGTGACACTGGAGTCCTCTTTGTCTCCACCTCCCCTCCCGCCTCTCCCCGCTGCTCCTGAGGTGGCCTGCACAGACCTTATCAATGGGCTCCATGGCTTCCCAGCAGATCCAAGTGAGGACAGACTAGGTCCGGCAGTCGTGTCCTGGAGCTGTTCTGCAAGGGCACTTCGGGGCACATTGGTCCTCCACCAAGGAAACTGGTTCTGTCCTAGGATTCACCCCTTTGGTGGTGGTGGTTTTCCCTCCCCGTCCTAGAGTCGCTGGCCTTCCTCCACCCGGCCCTTCTTTTGTAAATAATTTACCCCATAATGTCTCATTTGAATATGTTTCTGCTTTGGACCATGCCTTAAAAATACTGGGGTGTATAAGGAGACCCCACACTCCCGATTGGATTTTGTGAGGGACTATGCCAACCTCTTGGTCTTCGTTATGGCTAGTGCATGAGTAAAGATGGGGATTTTGTCCCTTGCATCTTACAGCATCTATTTACTATTCTCCAGGAGACTGCATATCAAATAGATTGCTCCACACACTCTAAACATGGGTTTCTCAAACCGGTAATTGTCCCTGAGGGGCAGGCAGGAAGTCAGCAAGTTATTCTACAAATCTTGACTTTGACTTTCTTTTTCATTTCCAGGAAAAATCTGACAAGTAGAACCTCAAATCAGTTGCAACAGTTCCTGACCTCCTGACTTCTGACTTAGTGGAGGGGTTGGTTATTGCCCAAGAGTTATGAGCCTGTCCTTGACAGCGTGGTGATACTCTGAGTGTCGGGCACGGCATGAAAAGCCACCCCACAGATGCGCTGATACCTCTGAGCTAAGGTCAAACCACACTGTGTTTTGGCCTCCCGCTTTTGAATATATATCTCAACGTCTTGAAATTCCTTTTGGACTTTCTGGATAGTTCTTTTTGATAGAAAAAGAAGAAACATCAGTAGCCCCTCTTCATCAAGTTACCACTTCACTGTGACAGAGCAAAGAGTAGCACCTCAGGCAGTGACAGAATGACAGCCTTAGGAACCACTTCTCTAAAACAAAGCGGCTTGGGTGGGGTAGAGTTCCCCACTCACCCTGTGAAATGGCTTTCGGATCCCAGGGCTCTGGATTCCGTAAAGATGAGTGTTATGACTACCGTATAGGACTTACAGGCAGTTCCACACTGTCATCTATGACCCCATGATCATCATGGTAGACTTGATTATAACCCTAGCAAGGCCCTGGCACCCTAACAAACAAGCTAGGCCTGGCCACAATGAGAGAAACAACAACGGAAAACAGAGGAAGGGGGTTTATTCAATGCGGCCACATTGGGAAGAGGAACAAGATGTCCACTGACCACCATGCCCACTCTCAAGACTATCTTCAGCTTTCTGACATGAGGTTTGGGTTTGAGCAGAGGCAAAAAGGTCTGCACAGCTAAGCAGTCCTAGTCAAGGTATAGTCCTGTCGTCATCTCACGAGCTCCAGATTCTCTCCAAGTTGTCAGAGCAGAGTGAACTCTTCTCCTGGAAGAGAAGGCCCTCCCCGATTACCACCACATTTCAGCCTTTTCCTTCTCCCAACATGAGATTCCTAGGAATTCCAGTTTCCGGGGTCAATGGTCTGACAAAGAGTGAGGCACAAGTATCTCTTTAAAAGTATCTGTCTTCTTTCCTGCCAGGATGGTTGCAGAGACTCTGTAAGGAGAGGGGACAGACATTCTGCACTCCTCATCTCTCACCCTGTGATGCTTGTACATCCTTGGGGATGATGCTAACAAGAAAGTTATGAACAAACGCAGCCCTTCAACCTTGGACCTCCGGAAAGTGAGCCCAGACTTCTTTATAACTCACCTAGCCTGTGGCATCACGTTGCTGGCAAATGAAAAATGGACTAATTAGTAATCTTTCTTTGAGAGACAGCCAGACCCAAATCACCTTGTAAAAGCTGGGGACTCCGCTGGAGTAGAGCCATGCTGCTGGTCAGGATAGGACGGAAGATACTGCATAACAAACAATCCCCCAAGCCTCAGTCATTTAAACACAGATTATATGTCCACAAGGCCAAAACGGATCTCAGCTCTCCCTGCTACCATGCCAACTCCAGGAGCCAAGCTACCAGGGCACCAACACAGAAATTTGAACAGACCCTGTACAACACACCTTGATCCTACTTCTGTTTCGTTGGTCAAATTGAGTCCTGTGGTGGAACCTGAGGGGTGGTGTGTATGAGTCTGCTGAGTGTTAGAATCTAGACCAGACTGCTGCTCAGGCCATGCCCACATGATGAAGCAGCCCCTCCTGTAAAATACCAGGAGCCTATATGAGAATGTCTAACCATCTAACAGGCTGCCCAGGTGCCTGGATTCCAGGAGAGTGGCAAAAGCCACTCTCACATCTCCAAGAAAGTTTATAGACCAGGTTTCCAGACTCCAGGACCTCAGAGGGCCACAGTGGTAACACATCCCCCACCTGTATAATGGGTACACTTCAGCTTGATGTGCCTCTCCGTCTCATACCCTCACATCCTCAGAGTCCCTCATTCCTTTCTGGCAATGCAAGGCCTCCCTCCCCTCCATCTGCCACCCAGGAAACAGCCTGACTACCTCTCTCTTACTCTGAGACTTATAAGAGACCCTCACTCTACCTTGGGGGCCCTGAACTCTCATCAGAGTCCCTGCCACACTACTGTCTGTTTGCCCATGGCATTAATAGCTTCTAATAAATCTACCCCAAAGGATAATCCTCTTCGGTACCCCCCCCCTTGAACCTCAAACCAATGCATGGAGTCCCTAGGGAGGGGCCCCAGCATCCAGGTGTCAGTCAGGGTTGAGGAAAACTGGTCTTGACATTCTGGGGTTTGCCCATGGATTGAGTCAGATCATTTTCATGTGCTGGAATTTCCAGGTCAAGTAACTCCTGGGCCTTTATTTACAGACCCTTTAAGACCTATCTACAGACGGCTGATTTCTCTTACTATTCACTCAACACCACAATGTGGGGATCCGTCCCTGAGAGCTTTGTTTGCTTGGAAAATGAGGCACAAAGGACACAAGAAACTTGTAACTGACCATGTTTGTCTCATGTCAGCTGCTTTGACCTGCAGAGTTAAGTGTGTGGTTCAGTATTAACAATCGCACAGCTCCTTGTGGCCGGGAGCTCCATGTGGCCTTTGCCTCTGACTTCAGTCCCTTTATTTCCATTGGTATTAATTTTTACTATCCTTCGCTACTTTGTGGATAAAATTAAATATATAATTATATATAATTTTGTAAAATCAGAGGCATTAGGTCTAATGATGGTGAGGCTCGTGCCTGCAGTCAAAGGAGCATTAAAGAGAATTCTGCAGGGCTGGTGAAAGAGCTCAGCAGGCAGAGGCACTTGCTGCCAAGCTTGACTGAGTTCAGTCCTGAGTCACATATTTTGGGAGGAGGGGACTGACTAGCTATCCTCTGACCTCCACATGGACATGGCGGCACACATACACACAGACACATAGACACATACAGACACACGACACACAGAGACAGACACACACAGACACACATGCAATAGATAGATAGATAGATAGATAGATAGATAGATAGATGATAGATAGATAGATAGATAGATAGATAGATAGATAGATAGATAAAATGCAATAGAGAACTCTGCAGCCTTCAAGGTACCTTCTCTGTACCTCTTCCTCCGAGAAGTCTTTCCTGGTCGTTCGGACCAGCCTTACCGCCCCCTGCTGGCTAGTGTTAACCTTTATTCACTATTAGAATCTTGTTCAACACCAGCTTTCACCACCAGACTATCATTTGGACATGAGTAAGACGCACCTGCCTTTCTCCTGGGTGTGGCCCCTGTGCTTGGCACATGGCCTGCCATGGAGTATTTATGGGATGAGAACATGGAAAGAACTGCAGACCTTGGCTGCTCTGTGAAAAGCATAAGAAATAAATGCAAAGACCAGTAATAAGGACACTCAGGACCAAGGAGAGACGGAAAAGGAAGAGCAACGGTGGGAAGCAAGCACCAGCTGGTTGAAAGAAACAGGAAGAACTTCAGGCGTTCTTCTTCAGAGGAGCAGTGAACAAGGCAGTGGGATTTGGGGTGCTCTCCATTTCCCAGGTCCCTCCTCCCCCCCAGCAACCTGACCTGCCAGATAGGGTTCTGTCAGATCTTCACAATCTTCTTCAGGGCTGTCCAGCTTCCCCCACTTTACAAAGCTTGGGGCATCCAAATGCCCCAACACCCACAAAGCCTGTCCGTAGCCATATGAGGTTTGCATCTAAGAGTGTGCATCTTCAAAGCCAAGAGGGCTTTCCTCTGAAGACAAGAATAATCCAACCTTGTGAATTCCTGCTGCCTGGGGACCAAGAACAGGAATAGGGCTCTCCTCATCAAGGCCAGAGCACCCAGATTAGAACCAGGGCTCCGGGAAATGCCTCTTGCCTCACCCTGCCAGTGAGCAGGGGTGGGATAGGGGCTCCGAGGGAGGGTTACTGCAGCTCCCATCCTACTCCAGAACCTCCATCCATACCTCCTCTGGGACCCACTTGCAAAAGTACCAATCGGACTTGGGGGTGTCAGGCCAGCACTGGCTGGGGGCCCAGAGAGGGAGGTACCAGCTTCAACACCACAGCCAGAGCTGTGAACACCAGGTCTGGGAATGGCTGACTCTCCTCTTATCTTCAGCTGCTGCTGGACCAGGGAGGGGCTGGCTGTCCCTGGTGGATTCTCGCCACTTGTAATCCCCAGTCTCCATACGACTCACCCAGACAGCCTTGTCTCAAGAAGAAAAGACGTGCCAGTGTGTGGCTGGAGCAGAAGAGCTGTGTTTGCCCTGGCATGCGTCTCTCGATACAGAGACTTCCATGGGCCAAGAGATCTCCCAGCGTTCATCATTCAAAATTATTTTTAAAATTAATTTAATTTAATTTATGTGTGTTTTTCCGGTATGTATGTAAGTGTACCGTGTGAATACAGAAGAGGGAGTTGAATCTCCCGGAGCTGGGAGTTACAGACAGTTGTGAGTCGTCATGTGGGTGCTGGGAACTGAATCCAGGGCCTCTGAATGAGCTGCCAGTGATCTTAACTCACGAGCCGCGTCTCCAGTCCGCACAGAATTTCTTATGTGAAACTACGAATAAGTAGAAACAGATGTTGACGTGACCAGTCTATGAAGGCTTTGAACCTCACAGAGCACTGGTCCCTGGAATTACTACCCTGAATAAACGGGCGGAATCCTTTCCTGGGTTTAGAAACAGCAACTACAGCCAACTGTGCTGACTGCAGAGGGGTGAGGCGGGACCAGGGCAGCAGAAGAGAGTAGTTCTAGAGGGCTCGCACCTGAGCCTCCAGCTCTCAGGGTCTGCCAGAGATCTTGTTTTAGCCGATTTCTCTATATCTGCAGAATCCGAGTGCCTTGATTCCCACCCACTTCGTTGGCTTATGGCTCTTCTTTCTGGCCCCTTCTCAACCGCAATCTAGACATTGCTTCTGTCCCAAAGGGAACAGGGCAATAAAGTTGTAGAGACAGTGAAAAGATCGGCGCTTGCCAGAAGGCCCCGACAGAGCACTTACCACATGGTAAGTAGAAGTTACACACCATCAAGAACCTCCCCATGGGAAGGTCTGAGGCAGATGATGGAGGGAAACAGTCCATGGGTCCCCAGAGGAAGGGAGGTCAGGAAAGAGTCGCCATCACCTGAAGGGCACCAAGCCCATGTTTGTGTGCCCCCTTGGTCTTCCCATTCTCTAGTAGGCACATCTTTGGCTAAAATCTCAGCTAAGTGTGGAGGAAAGCCTGCTTCTGGTTCTCTCTTTGCTTCCCAGGATCCTGGAACTGAGGCTTAGTGAGCAATCTTGCACTTTCCAGAACAACTGCCATAGGCAGTGAGGTCAGGGTGAAGGTAGAGAGGGCACCACACAGAGCAGAGACGTGCACAGTCCGTGGGACCTCGCACAAGAAAGCTCAGCTGCTCTTGCCAGCCCACTCACGTCCCTGCACATCAACACTGCCACAACCAGTGTGTCCGGGAGGACTCCAGGTCACTGCCCATCCCCGTGAACTCAGACTCCCTGAGATGAGAGGGGACACTGAGGAGGCGGCCTGGCTTGCCACTACTCCTTTGGGCCCTGTAATTTCTGCGTAGAGAGAATTGATGACTATCTAGGCATCAGCTGGTGTATCTTCAGAGCCGTGGCAACGAGTCAGGACACCCTTCCATGCACCCCTGCCTACAAAGTCTTGATGCACATCTACTCATTCGCAGACACAGCCAGGAAGGTTCTGTACAATGGCATGGTCCCTTGTCGCTGAGGAACCCACAGTCTAGCAGGGTCTGAGGCGTGGTCGAGTGGAGAAGTAGGGATTAGGGTTGAGGTTTGGGGGAAGGGGCAGACAACACTGACTCAAGAACGAAAACTTGAATAAAAAGAAATGCAAAGAGATCTGAGCAGGGTATCTACAGTCCGATTCCGATCATAGAACATTCTAGAGAAAGTAAGACTGTAGGGGCAGAAAAAGAGCAGTGCTTACCAGAAATGCAAGGCATGGAGGCAGAGAAGGAAGGCTGGATGTGTGGGTAGAGCCAGGGGCCTTGTCCGGCAGTGAGACTCTTTCAGATGAGCCAGTGAGGGCAGATACAGGACACTGAACACTGGCCTGGATGCACGGCCTGAAGAGCTCCAGTGCCAACGCCTCTTGCAGCCTGTGGGCTTAATCGACTAGTAACGCATCACACTCGACCTCCAGTCCTGACCACTGTACCACACTAACTCAAGATGCTCATAGCTAGCGAAACTGAGGTGGTGGTGAGGGGATGCCTGGGAGCTCTCTGTGTCTCTGTACTTTCCAGTTAATTTTTTTATTTTTTATTTTAACTTTTTTCAAAGTGCTTAAAATCATAAAGTCTATTTAATTGAAAGAAAAGTGCGAGGTTAAAAAAGGAAGGGGTGGGGTCATTGTCGGGGGCTCAGGGGGGGAGGGTAGGAATGAGAAGGATAGCTAAAGACAGGCCAGGAAGAGGGATAAGTCTTTAAGTCACCCAGCCCAAACTGCAGCTCTCTCTAGACCCAGCGAGGACCTTGTAAGTCAGAGCCCCTCTGAGCAGCAGAGGGGAGGAGAGGAAGCGTGGAGAAACATTTTTTGAGGGGGGTGGCACGGGGAGACTGGTACAGAAGGCACAAACCACAAGTGCAATTAGTCAAAAAAGAACTTGAAATTAAAAAATGATTCCAAGCCGAAGGGGGGAGCACATAAGTTCTTGCAGCCCCAAGACATTTATGAATAATACAAATGCCGCGAGGTGGTGGAGCCTGAGCACAGTTAATTAATATGTACAGGAGCAGAGATGCTCTCAAAAACCAATGGCACTGCTTGCCCCTCGCTAGAAGTAAAAATATTTCCAGAAAGACTGACACGTTTATTATTTCCTTGCATAATTACCTTATTGTGGGGCGTTTGTAATGGAACACATTAGAGACATTACCGACGTCGAGCACCTGCCTTCCTTTCCGTAATGCACTTTGGTTCCATGGTGCTGGGCTCAGCAGGTGGGATGAGGCTGGCAGGGGGTCGGGGAGTCTCGGGACAGTCTTGCAAAGCTTACCAGCCTGCCACCCTTCTCTCTTGTTCTCTGCTTTCCTCCTTAACTAAGCCAGCTTGCTCCGCCCTCGTCCTCTGCCTTACGACCTGACCCACTATCACCCACACTGGGGCACCTCTGTGAGCTGGTAACAGCTGGAGGAGCGAGCACTGTACAAGGATGAGCAGAAATGGCCGTAGCAGCATCCACCCCAAAGCCAGATGGGAGAGGAAAGGTCAGACTTTCTGCTGCTCTGGAAATTCAGGGGTATTTAGGGTTATTTCTGTTGTTGAGACAAATACGGAACAAAATGCAACTTAGGAGAGAGAAGGGTTTGCTGCACTTACAGTTCTAGGTGACAGACCACCATAGTAGGGGAGTCCAAGTGACAGGAGCTTGAATTCAGCAGTTGGTCACACTGCACTTACATTTGAGAGCAAAGAGAGACTGAATACATCCTTACTTGCTTGCTCAGCTAGCTTCCTTGACTCTCACAGAGCTCAGCACCCAGCCTAGGGAACGGTGCTGCCCACCGTCGGCTGGGTCAATTATCAATCAAGACAATCCCCACAGACATGCCCACAGGACAGCCTGATCTAGACAGCTTCTCGCTTGAAATTCTCTTCCCATGTGTATTAGTTACTGGTCTGTTGCTATGATAAAGCTCGGTGACCAAGAGAACTTGTAAAAGAGAGAGCTTATTTGAGCTTATGGTTCCAGGGGAATTAGAGTCCATCGTGGCGGCAGAGGTGGCTGGAGTAGATGCAGAAGCGAAGTGTTCACATTCTCAAGCTGGCACGGGAAGCAGGGAGTGACTGGAAACCTGGCAAGCCTTAACAACTCTCTAAAAGCACTCCCAGTGACATGCTTCCTTCAGCAAGGTTACACCTTCTAAGACCTCTCAAGACAACGCCACCAACCTGGAACAAAATGTTCAAAGACTTGGAGCCCAGGGGTGCATTCTCACTCAAACCAACACACCAGGTGGTCCTAGGTTGTGACAAATCAGCAGTCAAAACTGACAGGCACAAAGAGAGAAGAGAGGAAAAATTCCATCTGGTCTGAGAGCTGGGACCCTGGTTCTGGCACCTGCTGTTCTGAACCAAAGTCCACAAGTCTTTGGTTCAGAACAGTGAATCTTGTCACTCTGGGTCTCAGTGTCCTCATCGGTAAAACTGTGACTGTGATGATTAATTTTGACTTGACTAGATTGAGGGGGGCCTAGAGAATTAAATTATTGGGATTAGGTGTGTGGTAAGAATAAGAATTAGTTACTTTTTTCATGACTATGACAAAATACTGTCTGCATGTGAGTAAGCACCCTCCTGTCATGCAGTGCCCATGGAGACCCAAAGAGGGCAGTGGATTCCCTGGAACTGGAGTTACACATGGTTGTTAGCTGCCATGTGGGTGCTGGGAATTGAACCCAGGTCCTCTGCAAGAGCAGTGCTTTTAACCGCTGAGTTATCTCTCTAGCCCCTTCATTTACTTAAAAAATATTAGTGTGCCCCTACTGGAACCCTGTATGCTTCTTCCTACACCTGCTTCTTCTTCTGTTTTATATTTTAGGGCCTGGCAACCCCTACTTTCTGTGATGTTTTAATTGTCAGCTTGGTAAATCTAGAATCATCTGAAAAGAGAGTCTCAATGAGAGACTGTCAGGGTCAGTTTGGCCTGTGTAGTATGTCTATAGGGGATTGACTTGGTTATATGAAAGGATGTGGGGAGACTCAGTCCACTCTGGGCAGCACCATTCCACAGGCAGCAGATCCTGGACTGCGTAAGTGTAGAGAGTGACCTGAAACATAGGAAGCATGCATGCATTCATTCCTCTCTGCTCTTTGACTGGATGTGATGGAAACAGCTGTTTTAAGTCCTTGCTCTGACTTCCTGGCGACCATGAACTGTCATCCGGAATTGTAAGCAGAACGAACCTCTTCCCCTTCAAATTGTTTGTCTGGGTATTTTTACACAGTCTCACAAATGAAACTAGAACATCTTGCAATTCCGAACACTATCAAGAGTCATTCCTTCTCCTTCATCTCTCATAATCATCAAGTATACCCCAAGTATTAACAGCAGGGCTCCCCTTTCCGTTGTCCTGTCCCTGCATTCTTCTCGTGAGATGCATGAAGTAACCAGGAGGGTGAGCCAGAGGCTGGTGCTTAAACAGATGATAATAAACAGTTGCTTGATGAGCAACGTACATCATTCTCCATCCTATTATCCACATTGCTGCTGGTCCTCTTCCTAAACCCAGGTTGTCTTTCCCCTGCTTGAAACCGTCCATAACTCCACACCCAGTTGTCGAGGTGGACTCCCACCCCTACACTGTCTGGTCTTTCAAATCTTGCAACTCTTTCACATCTGGGTCCAAAGGATCCATCTTACACATTTGTGCTGTGTATCCATTGTCCCTTCTGCCCAGAGCTTCATCTGTCCACTCACTAGTCAACCTCTATTTTAACCCAAGAATCACTATTCTGGTTATACTGTGCTATATAACAAACACCCCCAAACTGAGTTTCTTCAAATGATCTCTTTATTTGTGGGTCTCACACTTCCAGGCATGGTTGAGCTCAGCTAGGTGGCTCTATTTCCTGCCTGTGGATGCAGTGTGACCAGCCGCCTCCTCCTTTCACCACACCTTCCTTTCCGTGATGGACTGGACTTCTTAAACCATGTGACAAGTAACTAACACAGGGCCGGTTGGTCCTCCAGGCTGTTTCTTCTGCTTCCCCTGCCTCTGGGCTTTCCCCGCTGTACACACTGCTGTCATTCTCTGCTTTTTACTCTGGTTCCATGAAGGTGGGGGTCTCATCTTTTTGTGCTTGGCACATGGTGAGAAGTACTTAAATGTTAGCCAACTCATGACTGACAGACAGACCAAGGAAAACCCTGCCTACTTCCTGAACTCTTTCTCTAGATGGCCACAGCTCAGCCAGCGTGGCCAGAGGCTCCCGTTGAAGCCATTTCCCTTCTCACATACCTGTGTGTGGGCGTGTGTGTGTGTGTGTGTGTGTGCGCGCACAAAGCCTCCGTCTAGAACCTCCCATTTCTCCCCAGCACTACCTCCATCTTCTTGCTCTTCTAAAATGCCCAGGAGTGGAACTGGAGAGGCGCGAGTAGATGGTGAGAAAGCCTGGAGGGCTGGTGGAGACCCATGGGAGACGCAGGGATGCCGCCCCATATACCCCACCTCCTGCTGGCCTCCATCATCAACCCCCTGTGACCACAGAGGGCAGAAGCATCTCTTCTCATTTCCAGCCCTGTTCCCCAGCTGCCTGGCCCGGATTGCGGGAGCCTCTGGAACAATTGTGTGCAGAGCCATTCAGCGGGGCAGCTCCCTCGTGGGCACCCACAGCCCTGCTGCCTGACAGGCCGTTTGCGAGGGGACAGGCCTGAATGACTGTAATATGAAGCATGAAAGTGGATATTAAAGGCTTTATTACAGGGTGAGGACTGCTAATTGCAACGTTCCTTTCAGGAAGCCTGCACTGATGAGTTTAAGCAGAGGCACCCAATTATTATAACTCTGTCAGCTAGGAGCGGGGGAGGGGAGGAGGCTGCAGGCACAATTACCTGAACTTTATCCAAGGCACACACTGCTGGCCTGGAATTCTAAAGGGAAATTGTTTCTGCATGGAGCTTCTCCTCTGTCACAGCTGTATTGTGGGTGACGACTGATCACAGGCCTGCTCACCCTCTGCCCAGCCTTCTAGTAGAGGGGGCGGTGCTGGCAAACACCATCTGACACCCATGAACTGCCCTGGACCCTGCAGGTGACACACCCTCCTGTGTTGTGCTTGGAGGAGGTAGAGCAGGGGATATTGAGACTGAGCTGCCTGAATTTTCATTTTGCATGTGAGAAAGAGGCTCAGGAGGGCAGAGGAGATGGTTCAGTGGGTAAAGCACTTACCATGCAAGTACAAGGATCTGAGTTTGGATCCCCAGAACTCATATAAAGCCAGATGAGGTAGCGTGTGTCTGTAACCCCAATGCTCCTACAGAAGGATGGCAGGAGGAGACAGAGAATCCCCAGACACTCACGGCCAACTAGCCCGGAGTAGGCCGCAGCAAAACAATGAGAGACCTTGCCTCAGATAAGGTGGCAGGCTAGGGCCTACACTGAAGTTGTTCTTTGACATCCATAAATGTGCCAGGGCAGGCATGCACCCACACTAACACAAGAACATACCCACACACATGTCATATACATACACACTCCTTTAAAAATAATAAGGGAGAACTCAGTGGTTAAGAGCACTGACTGCTCTTCCAGAGGACCCTGGTTCTATTCCTAGCACCCACATAGCAGCTAATATCCATTATAAACTCCTGTTCTGGGAGATCTGACACCCTCTTCTGGCCTTCACAGGCATCACATGCATATGATTGACTTACAGACAGGAAAACACTCATACACATTAAATGAGAGTGAAAAATAAAAATTTAAATCATTAAAATACTTTTTAAAAGAGGCTCAGAGAAGATGGGATTTCTCCAGCTGACCAGCTGGTTGCTTTAGAGCAGGGCAAGATTCATACTATTCACCTTCTCCTGATTTAGAGCTCTGGCTGTGTGTTCTAGAGAGAGGCCAGGGGCTCAGGAGACAACCAGAGCACCTCAAAATACATGGCAGGTGTGGGCATTAGCCACCATGCCTGTGGAAACCAAGCTCAGCCTTCCACTTGCTAGTATAGGAAAAAACAGTCAATGCTACAGAGTTAACTCACCAGGGTAGCGTCCGCATCAGAATTCACCAACACCATGCTCCAAGCATCCTTAATGCTTTACATCTCTCAAGGTGCTTTCAGACTCTCATTTAGGTAGTGAGCACCTACTGGGCGTCCATCAGGTGCAGGAGATTCTAGGATGAGAGTAAAGTCTATCCACATGGAGCTCTTGCTATGGGGCAATGATAATACCACGTGGGAAGAGCTAGATGGAAGTGTGCACACACCTATTACCTCCTTTAATTTAATCACATAAATTTAAGTGATTGCACATAAAAAGCTAATACTATGAGGCGTGATCTGCTCGGTGCTGATTGAGCAGTGCAGATGGTAAAGGATGGTAATTTTCCAGTGGGAAAGCTCACTGCCAAACACTGTGGTCAAGGGCAGGTTCACTGGAAAGGCAGCTCGGGTGGGTGGGTGGGATGTTAAAAGGCAGAGAAGCTGAGAAGGGGTTGGGAGAGAAGAAGCAAGAGGCAGGCTTCTCCTCTGCATCCAACTAGCGGCCCCGTATATGAAATACTGACTCTTCCTGCTGTGGTTTGAATGTGAAATTGACCCCCACAGGCTCACATATTAAACATGTGGTCCCCAGCTGGTGGTGGTGTTTGGGAGGGTAGTGGAACCCTGAGGAGGTGGAGGCTGGCTGGTGGAAGAAGTGGGTCACTAGATGCTGGCCTTTGAATGTTATTAGTGTGGCTCTGGGTTCCAGTTGCTATTTCTACTTCCTGATCTGCCACCATATGATGTCAATTCTGCCGTCTTCTCCACCATGATAGACTGAGACCCTCTGAAACTGTGAACTAAAAAACACTCTTTCATAAGTTGTTTCTGGTCTGTCACAGCATTGAGAAATGAATCCATTTCCTGATTTCCACACAACGGCTTCCAGTTGTTGTTTTCATGGTGGAGTCAGAACAGTGATATAAACAGGTCACCCCTTAGCCAGCAGATTCAAGATGTCCCAGCAGCAAGGGCCTGAGGTCTGGCGTTCTTTCCTTCTCCCTACACAGGGACCACATCAGTGAGGCTGGTAGACGAGGACAGGGGAAGGGGTTAGCTACCCGCTTTCCATGGGCTTGCACAATGCTCTGTGTTAATGTGCTCAACCAAAGTGCCCCAGCCAGGTTTAAGCGGGCTGATCCCCCAAATGGCCACACCAAGGACTGAGATACAGGAGGTCCAGAGCTGCGAATAGGACAAGGTGTGGAATCAGAGGTTCTCCCTTGAGTCAAGTTTGAGATGCTGCTAGAGAACCTCACAAACGGATGGGTTTGGATCACAAAGGGCTCCCGGGGATAAAATACCAATGAACATAGACATCCAGGAATCTCAGGTGCATACATTTACTACTTCTGGGTTTCATGTGGAGACATGGAACCGCTGCCTTTCTCTATCTTGACATATGAATCCACACATATTCTGCCTGTAACATCAGGAAAGGGCAAATTAAAACCACAGAGGGCCAAGGAGATGGATCAGTGCGTAAAGAGCCTGCCGCACAAACACGAGGACCTGAGTTCGAATCCCAGCACCCACATAAAAGCCAGTTGTAGCTACATGCATCTTTAACCTCAGTGCTGGTGGGCAGAGTCAGCTGGATCCCAAGGGCTTACTGGCCAGCCAGTGTAGCTAGTCAGCGAGCGACAGGTTCACTGAGAGACCTGTCTCAAAATAAAAATAAGGTGGGGGGACCTAACTCAAGCTGAACTGTGAAAGTGTTCTAACACTGTATCTCAGGCAGTCTTATTTCCTCCTCCTGTTTTACTTTGTTATTTTAAACAACCAGATTCAAGTTTGCTAACTTTAATTATGTAACAATCTGACATAATGGGAGGAAATAACTTTTAAAGGGATTATGTCTATGGTTTGACTCACTCAGAAATTTCATTTTCTTATAATTTAAGTGCCATAAAACATGTTATCTCTTATGTTAAAAATAAGAGAGCAAGAGGCAAACACTCGATGCTGACCTCTGACCTCTACATGCACATACGTGCATGAGAGCACGCACCTGTGCACACATATGCACATCCCACAAGGAAATGCTGCTTATCTGCCCATTAGAATGACTGACCTCAAAAGGCTCAGCACACCAGGGATGCGTGAGGATATGAAGGAGCAATGTATGGGCTGGCCATGGGGCAACTGGGGAGTCCTTGGCACGCAGGTGATAAAGGGATATGACCCTGAAAGAGAACTTCCTAGTAAAAAAGAGGAAAAGAAGCGATGGGAGAGAAATGAAGAACGGGGGGTGGGGGAGCAGGGAAGAGGGGCACAGAGACAGGTGGGCTTGGTTTGCACTCTGGTGGGGGCAGGTGCTAGGGAAAGAAAGGGAGATGGGAGAGAAGACGGGAGAACGTGGCACCCAGCAGGCAAGGAGAGAGGCAGCTGAGGAGAACCTGGTGCTCCGACTAGAAAGCCAGAGAGAGATCAAGCAGATAAGTTCCGAAAAGCTAGCACTCAGCTTTCCAGCACGGCCGGTGCAGGCAGCCGGTCTTGAATGGCAGCTCTGGAAACCAGTCAAGATGGTGGAAAAGTGACTAACAATGACCCTGTGCAAATACAAGGAATCTTGACCCTTATCTCATACCATACACCGTTCAATCTGCACAAAGCCAGCCTTACCTTGTGGAACTAACTTTATGTGCACCCCCTCATATGTACGCAGTTGGGTGACAAGAGGCAACGTGTGTGTCCTTATCTAGCAGTTTCCACACCATATTGCAATTGTTGGTTGTCTTGTGTGTTTCATACTAAGCAACAAGCACCTCAGAGATGGCAACAGAATCAATTATCTCTTTTTAAAAATATTTTTTTAATTTTTATTTGATGTGTATGAGGTGTACTGCCTGCATGTGTGTAAGTGCATCTGCATCATATAAGGCCCACAGAGATCGGAAGGGGGTGCTGAATCCCCTGGAACTGGAGTTATAGATGGTTGTCAGCCACCATGTGGGTGCTGGGAATCAACCCTGGGTCCTCTGTAAGAGCAGTCAGTGCTCTTAACTGCTGAGTCAGCTCTTCAGCCCTCAGTTTCTTTTTAAAATCTTTTTATTTATGCCAGGCATGGTGGCACATGCCTTTAGTGCCAGCACTTGAGAGGCAAACACAGATGGATGCCTGTAAATTCAAGGCCAGTCTGTTATACATAGTAAGTTGTAAATTGCAGCCAGGGCTACATAGTGAGACCCTGTCTCAAAATCAAAACAAACAAACAAAAAACCCAGCCAATTCTCTCTCTCTCTCTCTCCACTCAGCCCACTCACATGCCTTAGTGTACAGGTGGAAGTCAAAGGAAAGCTTGCAGGACTCAGTTCTCTTCTTCCACAATGTGGGTCCTGAAGATGGAACTCAGGTTGTCAGGGTTGACAGCAAGTCCTTTACCCACTGAGCTATATCGTTGGTCCCTATCTTACAAAGATATTCCTGTAGGCTAAAGGTATACTCCATGGTAGAATCCTTGCTAGCACATGTAAAGCTCTGGGTTCTATCCCCAGTATCACTTTCTTTGAAAGGTAAACATAGATAATATATTACCAATAGTTTCACTTCTACACATTGAAAAAAAGTGAAAATTTGTGTCCACAGGCTTTCTTGTTAACATCTATATGAGCTTTATTCCTCCTTTAAAGACCAAATGAGAAGAAACTCAGACCCCACCAGCAGGAAGATGGCTAACCCACTATGGCACACTCACACAATGGATAGGCATCTCCACATCAGCGTAGACCAATGATCGATACACACAGCAGTTACAAGACCCTAAACCCACTGTGCAGAGTGACAGCACCATGCTCCGAGGAGTACCTTCTAATGCTGCTATTCCTATGACATTCCAAAAGTGGCAGAAGGCGCCACAGTGACAGAAGACAATGAAAGGTCACCTGGGCTGGTGGCAGGAATGGGCTGATCGTAGGTAGCCATGCAGGCATGTCCTGTGGTTCTGTGTCTACACTAGTAGACATTTTCCCAAACTGATTGAATGGTAAAACTTGTTGTATGTGAATTCTATCTCAATAAAGTTATTTGTGTGTGAATGTGTGTGTGTGTGTGTGTGTGTGTGTGTGTGTGTGTGTTGGGTGGCTTTAGTTGTCAACTTGATACACCTGGGTAGAGGGGGCCTCAATTGAGGAATTGCCTCCATTGGACTGATCTGAGGACGTATCTGTGGGGTATTTTCTTGACTGTTGAGAGATGTGGGAGGGCCCAGTCCACTGTGGGCAGTGCCTCCCCTGGGCAAGTGGTCTTGTGTTACATAAGAAAACAGGGTGAGTACAGGCCAGGGGAGCAAGTCGGGAAGCAGCACTCCTCCGTGGTCTGTGCTCCAGATTTCTGGCCTGAGTTCCTGCCTTGGGCTTCCTCAGTGATGAACTGTGACCCAGGAGTTGTAAGATAAAATAAAACCTTTTTGTCCCCAAGTTGGTTTTGGTCAGTGTTTTTAATCACAGAGATAGGAAGTGACTAAAACTGTGGTGTATCCATGAGCATTTTCGTGCATGAGCAGGTACACATGCATGTGTGTGCTTTCTGCATGTGGAGTCCACAGGACAACCTCTGATGTTGTTCCTCAGGCTCTGTCCACTTTTCTCTTGAGATGGAGTTTCTCACTGGTGTGGAACTCACCAAATGGGCTAGACTGGTGGCCAGTGAGCCCCAAGGAGTGTCTGTCTGCCTCTTGACTTGGGATTGCAAGTGCATGACACACCTCAACTTTTAAAAATTACATTTATTTATTATTTAGTATATGTGTATGCACAAGCCACATACAGGTGTAGAGGTCAGAGGACAGCATTCAAGAGTTTGGTCTCTTCCAACATGTGAGTCCTAGGAATTGAACTCATGTTGTCAGGCTTAGTGGCAAGCTCCTTTACTGGCTGAGACATCTTGCAAGCCCCTTTCTTTCTCCTTTTTCTTCTCTTTTTTAACATAGGTTCTAGGTATTGAACCAGGTCCTTGTGCATGCAACCTTTTAATCTCTTTACACCTGAGCTATCTAACCTTCCCCTGAATAAAGTTAATTTTTTTAAGTGATCTAAGTTTTTAAAATTATTTTTATGTGTATGGATGTTTTACTGGATGTATGTGTGTGTGTGTGTGTATGTGTGTGTGTGTACCATGTGCATTCAGTGCCCATAGAGGCCAGAGGAAGAGGGTGTCAGAGTCCACTGAACTGGAGTTTATGGATAGTTATGAGTTGTCATATGGGTGCTGGGAACTTAACTCGTGTCCTTAATTGCTGAGCCATCTCCAGGCCCATCTAGGGAATTTTTTAAGATATAAAACTTTAAGAAACATATGATTAACAACACTATATTCTTTCTACAGATTTGAAGACGTACACACCTCCTCATGCATGTGAACACACAGAGAACACCCAGCTTGCATACCAAAATGATAGAATTGTTTCCCTGGGGCAGAGATGGCAGAGAGTAAGCAGAGGGAGGTAAGTGCTCACATTACTTGCTATTTAGATTATCAGAGTACAAGCAGCCAATTTACACCAAGCCTATTCCCCTATCAAACTTCCATCAACTGCACTTTACCTGTGTGGGCCAGCCGCTCCATCAATTATTTATTGAGCATCTACATTTCTGACAATATAGAACAAGAGAATGTTTTTCTTTCCCCCTCTCCCACTCTCCTGTGGGCTCTAAAGAAGCCAGAAGCCCCCTAGGTCTATGTCCTTCATTCCCCAGCTGGGGGACTAATTTACTCAAATGTTTAAGCCTTGATTTTCTGAGGCTTAATAGTCCCTGCCAGGAAGGGTTCCTGAGGGGTTCTGGGAGAAGACAGGTAAAGAGCCCGGTAAAGGGTGTCATAAATAAGAGTGAGATTACTGTTTTATCATCATTTCTGCATGTTATTTATTGATTTAAAAACACTGTTTTTTTCATATTTTACTATTCCTGGAATTGGACACATTTTGAAATCAATGCTATAATTTATTTGGCAGGTTTTTGTTTTCTTTCTGGTTACATAAAATAATGGTATACCTTGCAATAATGGCAGTACCTTAGCGTCTAAGAACTATGGGGCAGTAACCACCTTAGCCGCTCTGGAAACCCTATCCATAAAATACTTAAATCACTTTAGAAACAGAGGAAGTTAGTCCTCCTGCAGCACAGAGACAGAGAGACAAGCTGGACCACTGTTACACTTTCCAGTAACAGCTGTCCCCTGTGGCACGGTGTCATGCCCCGGCGGGACAGCCCAGCTGACCAGAGGCTTTTTAGGTACCGCTCTGCCTCTCTGCGTAGCCACGGCTCGGCTCCTGTTCCTCCTTCAGCCAGGCTCCCTCTCTCCACTCCTTGAGCTTCCCACTATGACCTCTGTCTCGGTGATAACGCGGGTCTCCTACAAAGGTTGCTCACCCCCTTGTGCTTATTCCCTCCCTCACACCCTAGGCCTCTGGAATTTTGAACAGGTACCCAGCCATGAGGCACTTCCTGGTGTAACAGATGGATTCCAGAGGCCGACCTTGCTTAACTGCTGCAGAAAGAGAGAAAGCAGACCTCACAGAGATGTGGGAAGAACAGAGAGCCAGTCCAAGAAAAGGAGTAGGGACTGGGGACTGAAAAGTCATACCCCTGTTAAAGGTGCACTGAATAGAACTTTGTGAGCCTGGAGAGTTGCAATGTGTAGATTCAGAGCCAACTTATTTTAGGCTGTCTTTAATCCTCTTAACAACCATTACTGTCTGACCTAATACTTGTGAATATCTGGTGAAACTTTTAGAATGTGTCCTTAGCGGATCACCAGCTTCTACCAATCCAAAAGCCAAGAATGTCATCAAATAGCATCTGAGACCCAGAATGGGGAGTTTTGCTGTCACCCACCTGCCTGATGTTCCCCCCAGTGTAGCTGGAAAGTGCTGGATTCATGACCTAAAGACACGAAGACACTGGGTGCTTTCTTAACTAACACTTCCTTCATGGATCACTCTTAAAGCTGGCGTTTCTCACAACAGGAGGGTCAGACCAGAGCCCACCCTGTCAGGACTGCAATTTCTGTGTGTCAGTGTGTGTGTATATATGTCACAGCACACTTGTGAAGGTCAGAGGACAACTTTGTGGGGTCAGTCAGTTCTCTCCTTCCCCCTTACGTGGGTTCCAGGGATTGAATTCAAATTGATTGTCCATCTTTGTGGCCAGTGTTGTTTTTTTTTACTTTCTTCTTCTTTTTTTTTTTTTTTTTTTTTTTTTAGACAGGGTCTCCAGGTAGCCCTGGCTGGCCTGGAGCTTGTTATATAGACCAGGCTGACCTCAAACTCAGAGACCCACCTACCTCCCAAGTGCTGGGATTAAAGGCATGAACTACCATGCCTGGCTATACTGAGCTTTTTAAAAACTCAATTCTGAGATGGAACTCAACTCCAGATGCTTGCTAGGTAAGCACTTTACTAACTACACTTTCAGAGCCCCTAGGAATGCAAATTCTGATGTTCCTCCCTAAACCTTCTCCCTCAGCCCCCCTGGTGGAGCCTGCAGTCTGAACCAGCCCTCCAGGTGCACTTGATCTCACTGAAGTCTGAGAAATGCTGGTTTAATCTCAACCTTGACTACATGTGAGAATCATCAGGGAGCTTTCAAAATCAAGGCAGAGTCCCCACCCCAAACCAATTAACTTTGCTTTTTTCCGAAGCTTTCTAGGTGACTCCAATGTGCAGTGGGGGTTCAGCCACAGAGATAAAACCCATGATTGTTTAGAATGCCTCTGTAACTACTACAAACCTCTTAGCTCTTTTTGAAAGCAAATTGTCCTCTTTGCTACCTTGAGAATTTTGCAGCTGTCACTCCCTGCTAAACTGATCCACCTCGATAAAGAAAAGCCAGCCTTTCCTGTGCTGCCAGGTGGTCCCCACCCAGGGAGATGGCAACAGCCACCATCAACAGCTGGAGCCTCTTCCCAGGAAGGAAGCTTTCTCACAGCCCACCTTCATGACCGGGGTGGGGGTGGGAGGGTGGGGGGATGGAGGGGTGGGGATTCCAAGGCTTTAGAGTTGCCTGTATTGATGGAGAGTGGGGAGGGTGGGCACCTGGCACCCCACAACAAACCTCTGTATGGAAAGCCCGGGAAAGGCTTCTGCTAGCTTGCCCTGGCTCTGAACAGGAAGAATTAGGTCCCTTGAAACCTAGGACTGGGGATCAGGGCTGTGAGCAGCATTGTGGGAAGAGATGTGGGACAGACACATCCCAAAGCAGGCACAGGTCAGCTTCCTCTTTATCCACTCTGGTATCAAGCAGTTTGTGTATGTGTGTGTGTGTGTGTGTGTGTGTGTGTGTGTGTGTGTGTGTGATGTATGGGGTGTGCATGTGCACAGACCCACATGTGTGTATACAGAGATCAGAGCAGGCTCCATCTTCTATTATCTTGAGACAGCATCTCACTGAACCAGAAGCTTGCTGTTTCGGGTAGGCTGGCTAGTCAGGGGATTCTCTGGATCCACCTGTCTCTATGCTGGGATTACAGGCACATGTAACTGTGCTAACTTTTTACATGAGTGCTGAGGATTCAAACTCGGGTCCGAGGGCCGGAGCAATTGCTCAGCAATTAAAAGCACTGGCTGCTCTTGCAGAGGACTCAGTTTGGTTGTCAGCACCCATATGGCAGCCCAAAACCGTCCATAATTCCAGTTCCAGGGGATCTGATGCCCTCTTCTGGCCTCCATGGGCCTTTCACACATGTATGCACTTACATGCATGCAGGCAAAGCAGTTATATAAATACATAATCAAACTCAGGTCCTCATGCTTACAGAGTAAGCACTCTTAACCTGCTGAGCCATCTCTCCAGCCCCAGACAACCCAGCTTCCTGGGTCCACACAAGTGTTTTTTGATTTGACTTGTCTCCTTACTGGGTCAAAAGAATCTACTGTCTAATGAACTTCAACAAACATAAGAACCAGTTTGTTCTGAAAAGGCAATGCGTGTCTTCAACATCACAATGCATCAGTCCAGGGAGGACACACAGGACAGGGAACCCAGGAAGAAGAGTGGCTGAGAACCAGGGCTTAAACCGGAGCAGAGCAAGCAGAGCAAACAGCTGGTGTGTGGGAATATACAGCTGGTTCTATGATTGGAGCTGTCAGGGTCAGAGCCTGGGCTCTGGAAATGCCCAGCATGCCAGGCTCAGCCACCAGTCCTCAATAGACCGATTAAACTGGCAAGCGAGAGAGGAAGGCCAAGAAAGGAGACTGATTCAGTGTGGTTGCTTGAGAAGAGAAACAAAGTGATCCAGTGACCACCACCACCCAAAGTCCATCTTGGGGTCCTGAGACGAGGTTTAGGTTTAAACAGAGTGCAGAGGTATGCCTAGCTAAGCAGTCCCGGTCAGGTGAGCTCCTCCTACCCATCCTCCGAGCTCCACTGTCTCTTGCAAAGTGGTTTGACTAGTGGCCTAACTGTGACATCTCTTCCTGGGAGACAAGTTCCTCTCCTGACTGGTACCAGGCTTCAGTTTTCTTCTTCTGAGACTCCTGGGGAATTCCAATTCCCTGGGGTTTATTGTTTCCATAGTCTGGTAGCCAAAGGGAGGGACACAGAGTCTCTTTAGAATATCTTTGCTCCCGCCAGGACAGCTACAGTTGGGTGTGGCTTCACAGGCAAAATCCTTCCCTCACCGGCCATGGGATGCTGCATAGAGCTCAGCACAGACTCCAGACCCGTGCCCATTCTGGCCGCCACTCCCCCTCCAGTCTTACCTCTGAGGTCTGCAAGAAGCTGGTTCAAGAGCCAGAAGACAGGCACCGGGAGACTGAACTCCAAGAAGAAAGTCCCCTGACTGGGGACCATAGAGGGAACAAAGCCGGATGAACCGAGACCATAGGAAAATGGGAAACAGAAAAGAGAGGAACTAGAGGGGGAGTGTGGAACTGGGAGATTTATAGACGGAGGAGTGAGGAATCACCAATTGTTTTTGGCCATCAGCATGATGACGTCCTCCTCCTCCTCCTCATCATCATCATCATCATTACCTCTCCCTCTCTTTCCTCTTCCATTTCTCTTCTTGCCTTCATTAGCTTCTTCTTTTTTATTCTTTTTATGTGTATGAGTGTATTGCCTGCATGTGTGTAAGTGGACCAGTGTTGTACAATGCCCACAGAGGTCAGAAGATTCCCCTCCGAATTGGAATTTCGGACAGTTGTTAGCTGCCATGTGAGTGCTGGAAATCGAACCTGGGTCCTCTGCAAGAGCATCCAGTGCTCTTAACCTCTGAGCCATCTCTCCAACCCAAGCTGCTTCTTTTGAGTCAGGGTCTTGCTATGTAGCCAAGGCTGGCCCAGAACTTGAAACCTTCCTGCCTCAGTCTTCTGAGTGTAGGGACTGCAGACCTGTGCCACCATGCCTGGCTTCAACATTGCATATTCTTGAGTAAAAGAGGCTGGGGTCACCTTCAGGAATGTCATCTTGTGTGGTGGAAACCAGAAGGAAAAATCAAGGGTCTTAATCTGTGTTGGGGCAAGTCCTCTGAACCACATGGGATTTCAGTGCAGCCACTAGGCACTGGCAGTGAGGGCTTGAGGGGTCAGCTGCTCATAGTGTCTGTGCCTTAGAGTGTATTAGAGGTGAGGAGGTACAGTAAGCAGAACATAAAGGTGGGTAATGTGAAGGGAAAGCCTTGAATAAGAGATCAGAAAATGGAGCGCGTGGGTCCCCCATTAGGGTATCTTCACAAGGGTGGTCCAGGAATTCCAAATCCTGCTGGGGGGAATGCTGATCCAGACACCACATAGCTACAGCCAGTCACCCTAGGACTCAACCCTTTGACCAGGACTACCTGTATTTGCATGAGCCTGATTTACACAGCAGAGGTTTCACAACTGGACATAACAGCAGCTTACACTGACTGTACCCAAGAACTGTACCCTGGTCTGTATAGACCACCCCTCCTTTGCACAGTGTAAATTACATGTCAGGAAATTGTGCACCAGGAAACCCACAAACCATCACTCTTGTAGGCAGCGCCTAGCGCCTGCCCGATCTGCTGTCCTCTTACGATCCACACGATCCACTTCCCTTCACCTGGTCTAACAGGTGAGCTCTTTGCTGCCTGCCAGACAATCCCACGAGTCCCACACGCATGGTGGCTGGCCTCTGCTCCACTATGGGGAATTCCGTTCCGGGTAGATTCCATTCCTGGGTCTCTCGTGCTTCTACAGTGTTGGAGAAGTTGAGAAAGCTCTCTGGATTTGCATGTTCTCAACCTTACCATGGGCAGAATAATATTGCCTAGCTGTCTGGGGGGAATAAACTGGTATAAAGCTCTCACACAGCAGCACCCCAACTTCTATTGCGTATGGAGCTCAGGAAAAGTTGCTTCCTCTTTATGGTAATCATTCTGTGTTGCTGTGTCAGTGTTTTGGGAGAGAAAACATCTCAGTCATATCATGTCCTTTATAATTAAAAACTCAATAAAGCCACTAGCTTCTGATGAGCAGGTTTCAGAAGATGCTTGGGTCTGAGTGGCTGCATTGAAAAAAACACCTTCCTCCACCTAGATGATGGGGTGCAATTTCCTCCAAGAAAGTTTCAAGTGCCACCTGCATCCGGGTTACCTGACCATCAGCAATAAAATGCCTGGTCTGGCACTCAGAATCCGGGACCAGAGGCCCAGGACTCTGAATGTGAACCAGTTTCTCCAACTGATCTCTCTCTCTCTCTCTCTCTTTCTCTCTCATGTAACTCAAATAGCCTTTGAACTCCCTGTGTAACTGAGGATGACCTTGAACTTCTGATCCTCCTGCCTCCACCTTCCAAGTGCTGGGATCACAAGCATGCACCACGGTGCCTGGTTTAAGTGGTGTTGGGAATCGAACCCACAGCATGTTGGCAAGGACTCTATGAACTCAACTACATCCCCAGACTCAAATGGATTCTTTCTTTAGTTTTGGGATCATAGTCATTCTTTATGGGTACAAGAATGTATTTCCCCACTACCAACCTAAGAATCAGGATGGCCTCTACAGCATCATATCCCCCTGAGGTCGCAGGCCGCAGGTCACCTGTAACATACCATTTCCACACAGCGGGCAGGACTCCTAACCTTAACCCATGCCTTCCATTTACCACAGAAGTACAGTAAACCTTCAGGTTTGTGAGCTGTTCCCACCGCACTCTCCTCTTTTGGCCTCCCTCCCCTTAACTTCCCTAGGCCTCAGTTTCCCCACTTGCTAAATAGCAACCAACACCGCATTTTGCTCTGAGAATGTAGCTGCTCCTCCCTGGCTCTGGCACTGCCAATGAGGAGCAGGCATGCCTGGCTGGTGGCCCTCAGTCCATGGTAGATATCCACTCAGCTCGCTAGTCACATTCGCTGCTCAGGGTTGAATACAGAGAGGGGAAGGCACTTGAGCAGAGAACAGGACCCCGGGCTCTGAGCCCCCCATCCCCTCTTGCATGGAGGCAGCCCAGGTGGCTGATGAGCATATGGAAGGTCACCAAGGCCTAGACTGCTCCTTTACCAATGAGAGTTCCTTACCCACTCCCTGAGAGCTGGCAAACCAAGAGCTTATTTAGGAAGATGCATGGAATCAAAGAAGGTTCTAGAACCATGGTTCAACAACAGAGAGCAGGAATATCCGTATCTGCGTGGATACTTTGCACAATCCCAACAGAATCCTCAACACAGTTAATATTCCCAAACCAGGAATGGCAAGGCTAGGAAACACCAGAAATTGACACCTGTCTGGTAACTGCATTCAGGTGGGTCACCAGTCGGTCTGAACCAAGAAAGACCTGCAGGTGGCGCCACACGTGTTCCTGACAACAGCGACAGCTCTTACTTGTTACAATACCCCTCTGGCCAAACATGCCCTTCATTAGCATAAAGCCACTTCCAGTGCGGACCTGCCGCAGGCGGAGGCCATTACATTTGCTGGCGGTGATCTCACAGAATTAGCCCTGCTGGGCTCTTGGGAAGCACTTCAGAGAAACTCCTTTCAGATTAACGTGTAAAATTTAATTACGAAGGTCTGGGCTGTGGTGCTGTCTAAAGCCATTTACTAAGCCTGGTGGCCTCCCTGTCCTGGAGCTAAGGCGGCCCAGGCAGCGCTTTGATCATTAACTGCTGAGAAAATCTCAGCTTGCAGATTAAGGCCAGGAAATTATCCTTTCACTTTCTCCAGTAAATGGCCTAAGTGTTGCCCATGGAGGAGAAAGCAATTCTGAAACTCCAAGAGTAAGCAGGGCTCCCAAAAGCTGTTGGTCCAGTCCCCATCTGTAAGTCCCCCTCTCTAATGAAATCCAGTGACCAGAGACAAGTCAGAGAGACCTAGGAAGCAAAAATCTCTGTCCCCCAGCAAGTAGCACAAAAATAGCCAGGGAGACAGACACCAACCATATCAATGAACATCACCCTACCCCAACCCCACTCCAGCATTCCCAGAAGCCTTCTCAGAGGAGGTGACACTTGGAACTTTCCAGAATAGAAAGTAACGGAGTGAGTGGTTGTGGGGGGAACAGTGAGGCATGCATTTGGGGCAGAGGGATTCCACAAGTACTGAGATTTGGAGAGCTGAGATTCTTTGGTCCAACTGAGCTTCCTCTAGAAGATTCCATCCCAAGTGACTCTTCATGAGCTGGGGTCAACACTGATTCCCCACAAACTAGAAGGACTGCCCCTCCAGGAAAGAGCTGAGCCTCTCCTAGAGCTCTGAACTGGACAGCTTCAGTTGTCAACTTGACACACATAGGAAGAGAGAACGTCAGTTGAGGCATTACCTCCATTGGATTGGCCTGTGGGAGGGCCTTGCCCACTGTGGCTGGTGCCACCCTTGGGCAGGGGGTTCTGGGTTGTAAAAGAAACCAGACTGAGCACAGGCCAGAGGAGCAAATCGGTAAGTAGCACTCCATGGTCCAGGCTTCAGCTCCTGCTTCACGTTCCTGCCCTGAATTCCCTCAGAGATGAACCATGATTGGGACATGCAAGTCAAATAAACCCTTTCCTCCCCAAGTTGATATTAATCATGGTGGTTCTAATAGAAACGGAAGCCAAACTAGGACAAACTCCAACAGGCAGAAAGGAGATGGCATGTAGATCCCAAACCTTCAACCCCGGAGAACCTCCCTTGCAGGAGAGTTTTCAGCTTGCTCCCCATCCTCTACCCACTGAGGCCTCAGCTCTTTTGCCCCCATACAGACAGATGGCTTGCTTCCCCCCAGCACTTTAAACCTTGTGAAATGGGAAAGAACAAGGTGGATTCAGGAGCCTCAAATGAACTCCAAGCTGAATAAGAACCATCACACTTATCCTGGTTGGGGGGCCGGAGGGAGCGGGGGACTCTCATTCTAGGCGAGGCAGCCTGGCCTTGCCACCAGCCACAGCCACACTTTCATGCGGACTTAAATGCTCCACGGAGTCCAGGCACAAACATCTGGGACCACCGCTACCTTTGAAGCAGATGATGTAAGAGTTCTCTCGCCACAGGGGACCAAACTCCAATTTTAATCATCAGAAGGCTTGAAGAGGCCTCTTCTCACCCAGGCCTTTGCCAGAATCCCAGCCCGTCCTCCTTTTCAGTCTCTTTTACCCAGGCGCTTTCTGTACCCTCAGGTGGAGACAATGCCAGTCTGCTTTTCCTGTGCCCTGGGCTTGGGTGGTGGGGTCAGGGATTTGCTCCTGTCGCTTAGAAAACTGTAAGGCGACGCCTGTATTCATTCCATGTGGAGCAGCATATCCTGAAACCCACACCCTTCCTTTGATCTTATGCTTGCAAAGCTAGATATTATTATATTTTGTAGATGGGCAAACAAACTCGCTCAGAGAGGTTATGAAGCAAGCTCAAGGTCACATAGTACGTAGGTGGAATCAAAGCTTGGGTCTTTAGACCATAGGGCCCGTCTGCTCCCTTGAAGATATATGAATTCAAAAAAGAGGGAAAGAAGACAGACTCAGAAGCAGAGGGAGCCACTCTTGGCTCCATCAAGGAGGCTGGCACTGCCTGTCCCCTTCTTCCCCTCTCTGAGCACTCAGACTTTGGGCAGGGCTGTCTCCTAGTTTAGAAGCACTAAGCCTTCTCCCTTCTGTGTATGTGACATCAGAGCAAGCTCATGATCACCTGGGTTGTAAGAAGCTGTCTGTGTTGCCTTGAGGGGTCAAGGGGAGACCCTTAGCTTCAGTGCCTGAGACTTATTTAGCATTGACATCCCCTCCCCAAACTAGCTCACTAACTTGGGGGGTGGGCGAGGAGACATTGCAAAGGAGAATGCCCAGTCTCCTGTAAAAAGTGATTAAGAATGGTGCATTAAACCTAGAGGCCCCCTTCCGAGGCAGGGGACTGTGGCATGCACAGGTTGCCCACCTAGGATGTGTGAGAGAGCTTCTAGCTTGTCTGCAGAGCCTTTAAGGTGTCTAGTGCTTGGAAGGCAGGCTGGCTTTAGCTCTGGTGAATGGCTTCCCAGCAACTCCTAGGCAGTTCAGGTCAGAGGCACAGAGGCCAGTGCCCGCTGAGAATGTAAACAGGCAGGTCCCCTCCCTACTGGAGAAGAAAGTCACTCTGTAGCCAGGAAATGAAGAAAGGCAGAGCAGAGACCCAGGGTCCACCCTGCTGCAGTCCTTCCTGGGAGGTTCCGAGGGTCAATATGCCGGGAGGATTTGAAGCACAAAGCAATTATTTGAAGGGAACGCTGGAGAGAAAGCCTTTAGTTTTCTGGACATGCTCCTGAAGCTGGTGGCCTCCCGAGCTGTATGGACAGACTATTCCTTCAGGATGGTGATCCTTCATCTGTAGATGGAGACCCTCACCCCAGGCAAGGAAGCGGTGTAAACAGGGCTCTATTTGAACCAGGTCACATATAATCCAGGCCAGGAAAGGCGGGAAACTGCACCACATGAAGCAGTCACAAAAGGCAGCCATTTGCTGGGGGAAGCGAGGGCAATTCCTGCACAGTTGCATTGGTCACTGGGATGATGATGGCTGAGGGGTGCAGAGGGTCTCAGGTGCTGAAAATGTCCTAATATATACGAAGGTGATAGTTGCCCACATGAGACACACTAACAGCTTTGCAACTGGATTTGAGTGACGTCTAGGGAATTTAAATGACACCTTGATCAAGCTGTTGTTTAAAAAAGAACAAAGGGAGCTGGAGAGAAGACTCAATGGTTAAGAGCACTGGCTGCAATTCCAGAGGACCCAGATTCGGTTCCCAGCACCCACATAGTGGCTAACAACTGTCTGTAACTCCAGTTCCAGGAGATCCAACGCCCTCATCTGACATCTGCAGTCACTGAACGACACGGGTGCATTTATATGTATACAGGGATTACATTCATATACATACAATAAAAATAATGAATAAAATATTAATAAATAAATAAATAGAGATTAAAAAGCAAGGGAGAAGTGCAAGAGACGGGGCTACTGCGCATCCCAAGTCTGTCTCACCTGAGAGCATTCAGGTGAGCACAGGTCTTGTGTCTCAGAAGATGCCTAAAGCCCTCTTCCATCTCAGCCAGTGGCCTTCCTGCTTTTGGTGCTGGGAAAACACAGCCCCCATCTGCATAGATGTGGCAGCATCTAAGGACCTTCCCAGTTCTCCTCCCCCAGAGCCAGTTCTCCAGCTCTGTGTCTCCTCTGTCCCTCAAGGACCTCCCACTTTTCCTAAGTTCTGGGTTTCCTGTCTATGCAGTGTCCAGGACCCTTCAAGGAAAGAGAGGCTCTGGGAACCCCCAGCTGGATGCCTGTGAGGGCGCATGACACACCAAACTTTCCCATCCTGTGAGGGATGCCATTCAAACTTGGCACTTTGTCCCTGCCCTCTACCTTGAGGAATTGGGTCACCTGTCTGTGCTATGCTATTTGAAACCCCTCCTGACCTGTCCTGTGCACTTCACGGCCGGACCTCTCACAGCCTCACATCTCAAAGGGCCATTCTGTGCTCGCAATTTTGTGCCTTTGTTTTTGTCTTGAGGAAGCATATCACGTATAAGATACCACTTAAGCCACTGCGCACTGTGCAGGGTGGTAGTATTAAGAGCATCACGGGACACTAGGTGTGGTGGTACATGCCTTCATCCTAGCACTTGGGAGGCAGAGGCAGGAGAATTTCTGAGATTGAGGCCAGCCTGTCTACATAGTGAGTTCCAGGCAGGCTGGGACTAAGGAGACCCTATTAAAAAATAGCATTATAGCCACTTGGTGCTGCACAGTGAGACCCCCATCTTAAAACAACAAACAGAACAACCATCATTCAAAACGTGTGACCATCATAACTCTTCATTTCCAGAACTTTCATCATCCTGAACAAATTCTGTAACAACAGGATGGACCCTCCTTGCTCTTCTCTCAATCTCTAGGAATCTGTGCTCCAGCTTTGGGAATTTGCTCATTCTAGAATCTTTGTAAGTGAATTCGCAGTGTCTCATCCATGTTTGTGCCTTATTTCAGGTAGTGGGATGTTCATTGTGTATGTCTGTATGTGTGATGTGCATGCATATGTATATGTGTGTTTGCATATGTGTGTATGTATGAACACCCTTATGTGTGGAGGCCAGAGGTTGCTGTAGGTGTCTTCCTCAATTGCTGTCCACCTAATTATTGAGGCAGGATCTCTCACTTGAACCCAGAGCTTGCAATGGGGATTCCCAGTCTGTATCTCCTGAGCACTGGATTACAGGCAGGCTGCCACATGCACCCAGCACGTAAGTGGGTTCTCAGGATCTGCACTCTAGCCTTCATGCTTGCACAGCAAGATCATAATCCACTGTGCCATCTCCCCAGCCTGGCATGATGTTTTTATCTGGAGGGTAAGATATGAACAGAGCACATTTGTTCATTTCCCAATTTACGGTCCACGCTGCCTTCCACCAGTGACTGCTCGCACCCAGTCTTGCTGTCTCTCTCCTAGAGTTCAGCCTCCATTTCCTCTTCAGCAAGCTCTGCAGCTCCCCTCCCCCCACCTCCTCTTCTCTATGCTCTCTCTTCTATTTTATTTTATTCATTTTCATTTTATGTGTACGAGTGTTTTGCCTACATGTAAGGGTACCTGTGTCTGCAATGCCTGCGGAGGCCAGAAGAGGGCATTGCATGTCCTAGAACTGGAGTTATGGAAGGTTGTTAGCTGCCATGTAGGTACTGGGAACCAAATCCAGATACTCTGGAAGAGCAGCAAGCGCTCTTAACTGCTGAGCCATCTCCAGCCCCTTAGATGGTTGTTGTTGTTGTTGTTGTTGGTGGTGGTGGTGGTGTGTCTGTGTTTTAAGATATGGTCTCCCTGTAGCCACAGCTGGCCTGGAATTCTGTATGTAGACCAGGTTTGCCTCAATCTCATGGAGATCAGCCTGCCTCTGTCTCCCAAGTTCTGGGATTAAAGGCGTGAGCTACCATGCCCAGCTCTGCGTTCTTTTTCAAAAACAGCTAACTTGAGATATTATTTATATACCTCAGAATTTACCCACTCGACATGTGATACTTCCTGGTTGCTAGTCTATTCTGTGTGCACACACTATCAGCAGCATCAGTTCAGGACCCGTTTGCCATCTTCAGTCCTAAGCCATCACTAATCTCTCTATCATTCTAGAGTTGAGGGCTCTGGACAAGTCAGTGGATTCTCACGCTAGACCGTCTTCCATGTCAGCTTCCCGTCACTTAGTGTTTTCTTGTAGTTTAATCACGTTTTGTCACATGTCAGAACTTCATTCCTTTTCCTAGCCAAATAATGTTCCCTTCTGTGGACAGATCTCAGGTCCCTTATTCATTCGTCACCTGGTGGGGATTTGTTTTATTTCCACTTTTAAGCTATTCCAAACATTGCTGCTGCAAATATTTGGGTACAAGGTGCTGTATACATATCTCCTTTCATGTCTCTTACAGTGCAAGTGCCATGTCCGTGTAGTGACTCCATATTTAATCTCCTGAGGACACTGAGTGATGTCCACTGTGACTGTCCTGCCTCCTCGCTGCCTCTTTCAAATCTCTTCTTAAAGCAGCTGATGTGATCTTTTAACAATGAAGCTCAAGCCTGGCCTTTCTTCTTTTAAGATCATTCAAAAACTTCTCATTGCTATTAGAATAAGATACAAAGGCTCTCAGTGGCTCATAAGCCCCTGCTGCTGGGTACTGGCCCCATCTGGATCCATCTCTGCCATTCCCAGTTTCCTTTCTGCTGCCCCAACAATTTTCTCCCAACTGGACATGCACAGAATCGTCCTGGGCCTGGAGTGGTTTTTGCCTGTATGAATCCCTCTGAGTCCCTCATGGAAACCATAGCAAGATACCGCAGTGTGGCGCCTTCCAGTAGGAGGGTACATGATTCCTTCATAGCCCTGTAAGCTCCAGGCTGAACTGAAGGTGTAGAAAGGGCCATGCCCCTCTGCAGGCCCTGGAACAGGGCTCTTTCCTGCCCCATCCAGGTTCTGCCATCTGCAGGAGATCCTTGGCTTATGACTGCACCACACTCATTTCTGCCTCTACTGTGCATAGCCTCTTCTTTGTGTGTGTTTTTGTATGAGGGCAGTGGTCCTATGGGTGAACCCTGCAGGGACCACTCCACTCCAGCATGACTTAGACATTGCTAAGCACATGATAAGGTGGTAGCAGTTTCTGAACTTCCAAGCAAAGCGTCCTCTGTCCATTCTTCATGTCACAGCTCACACTGTCCATCGGCATCCTCCACCCCCGGGTCCCTTCTCCCGTTGAGTTGTTGTCTCTTGGCATCATTTCAAGCTATCCTCAGGGGTGCACAGTGCCCACATGTGAACTGCAGGGAAGGCTGTGTCAGGAGGATGCTGCTGCTGATGAGGGTGACTTACCCATTTCCCCTGTCAGTGTGAAGGTTCCCAAACAGCTTTCCTGTCCACCTGGCTCTTGTCTCTGACACTGCAGTCTGCTGCCTGGAATTCGAGTTCCAGGGACTTGACAGAAGGAAAGGAAGGCCTGAGAGGAAGCCTACAGGAGACGCGCACGAGACCAGAGTGGCTAGCTAGTACGGCGTTTCTAAGCCACACTATGAGTGTGCCTTCATAAAGAGACAGCCTGACTCTTAGCAGCCATTTAAAGGCCAAGAGTGGACCCAACCTGGTGAGCACCTGTTCCTTCAGATGTCTCTGAGAACTGTGATCTCCAACCAGGCTTCATTCTTTCACTGAAACAGTATCTCCACCATGAAATGTGAAAGTAGAAGTCAGAACCCACCTTATCAGAAATTCTTGCCCTTCGATCCCTACACCGATAATATCGCACACATTCGATTTCTCTCATTGTTTGCAATGAGAAAATCAAGCTGCATTTAGTACTTTGATATGTACATCGTTCGTGCAGTTATTAATGCACTGTCTTCGGAGGAGTCCTGAGGGTTTAAGGGCATATGCCCAGGTCACAAGAGCTTATTTACATTATAATCAGTGAGATTTTAGCTGCCAGGTTAGGTAAAAGTCTTTAGCCCAGATTATGTTCCCCTTGTGACAGTCATTCCTCCAGGCTAGTACCTGGTGGTGTGATCACAGGAAGTCTGAAGCAGGACACGCCAGGCACAGTGTAGCTGACACTACCTCTTTGACAGTGTCAACTCTTAAAGGCAGTAGTCAGGCTTCTGACCTCTCTGCACCGCAGAGCCCTGTGCCAGTTGGGGAAACAAGCAAATGGGCTGATGGCTCCATGGAGCTGCAGTCAGTCCCCCAAGAGAGCAAACCCAGGGGCCCTGTAGATGAAGGTATGGTCTCTCCAAACTATCTTCCTGTCAGTGCAAAGAGGATTCTGCCCCAACCCTTACGCACGGGGCACGGACTTGGATCTGTGGAAGAGGCAGGAATCCAGGCCATCCCAGGCCACTTGAAATGGAGGTATTGAAGATGTCCCAGGAGCTTGGACTGAACCCACCACTCTGGCAGTCTGTCTCTTGGCTGTATAGCTTTTGTGGGCTCCCCTGAGACAGAAGTGTCAGCACCTAAGCTGAGCTGAATGTGTGGCTGTCGCCGGGATAGAGGCTGAGGCAGAAGCAGCTGCAGGAGCGTCGGCGCCTCGTGCACATTCTCTCAGGAGCCTGTGCTGAAATAGAACCAGCAGGCTGCGGCAGGCTGCTGTCTGGCATCCGGTGGCTGTTCCTTGGTTTGAAGGCACCTGCCAATAGTGGATTAGGAACTGAGAAAAACCAAGGTGCAAGATTGCAAAAGTGACTGGTTCCCTCCTGCCCACTTTCCTGGGTCCTTTCCTCTTGCAGAATTCAAAGCTGCTCCCCGGAGAGTCCCTCCCCTGTCATAAACACAGTAACTCAGGTGATCCAAGCCGGAAGTCAAGGTCTCAGAAGAGCTGTGAGGCTCCAGCGGGGAATCCATCCCTCAACTTCTGATGGTGGCTGCATCAACCAAACTCTGCCCCTCTCTTATAGGTCCCCATCTGTGTCTCTCAGTCTCAGAGTCTTTCCTTTCTATAAGGACTCCATTCATTAGATTCAGGCCTCATCCAAAATCTAGGACCATGATCCTCGGACTCTCACATCTGCAAAGACTCCATTTTCAAGTAAAGCCGCATTCTGCGGCTCCCAGTGTTCATGAATAGGAAGGGATAGGCAGAACACTATCCAACCTACTACACTGCCCCCAAATCAGATTGACCATTATCTCTTGTTAAGATCAATGGCATGTGGCATCTGATCTAAAGAAGGTCTGGAAAGTTCCATACAACTGAACCCTGAGACCACCTGGGGACAATCCTAAGTCAGTCCATGAAAGACCAACCCCAGAACACAGAACATGGTGTGTGTGTGTGTGTGTGTGTGTGTGTGTGTGTGTGTGTCTGCTGTTTCAAAACTGAATTGTTCCCTCCTGGATAGAGGAGGGGATGGCAAGACTCAGGAAGTAAGTTCCTGAAACTTACAAGGCTCAAAAAGCTCAGAATGTTATACAATTGACAAGGTCCCTCCCAAGGTTACAGTTTGAGCAAACAGGTGACTGTCATCCGTGGCTGTAGCTCTCATGAGCTCTCAGTCAAGCTGGGTGAGCCTTGGGGTGATGTAGTTGTCCTGAGGTCACCCATGCTCCTGTAAGCAACCCCAGTAAACTCACTGGTTCACTAAACTAGTCAAGGGTGGAATTATTTCTTTAGTCTATTGTTCATGACCTTTCTGGGTCAAGCAGACATTTGTACTCATCATCCAAGGAAAGTCATGTGACACCCATCCGTTCCACTGATCAATCTGAGGCCATCCTCCATTGCCCAGTGTCCCAACTACCCAGCAGGTATATAGATGAATTTAGCTCACTCAGCTTGGTAGAATGTTCCAGAGCAGTCAAGCCCACCCAAAATTAGCAACCCACAGAGTCACAGTAATTGGCTATTTTAAGCGACCAAGTTTGGGACTATTTGTTACGTAGTGTAAAATGACTGATTCACGATGTGTGACTAGTTCAGAGGTAATGGTTGAGGGGGATGTGGTCTGAGGGGAACTATTTGGGTGTAACAAAGCCAGTGGCTGAGACTTGCATCATCTGCTAATAGACTGGCTATCTAGACCTCTGAGCCTTCCTCAGAAACAACAAGGTTAATGAATTCAGCTGTGCGTGCATAGCCACGCATCACTCATCCCCTCTAGTCCCTTGAGCCACGCCCACAGTGGTGACTAACAAAGGCATGGAGGTGCTCCTGCTGCTGCTGAGGACTGTGGCACAAACAGGACAATAGCTACCCAAGTGCAGAGAAAATGAGCAATTCCCAATCTCTTGCCCTTGTCACCTCTCTACCTGGGGTCAGAAAGGCTCCTTGTCACCAACTCACCAAAGCTGAGAAGTTGCCAGTTTGAACTCTGGGAGCTGGGACCTCCCTCCTGACCAGGGCCAGCAATTAAGAGCCGGAGAGCCAGCCATCAGCAGGAGCCTCAAAAATGCTGGCTGAAATTAATCACTTGCCTTGCAAGGGTATTTATTTTCTTCTTTATACCTGCAGAGAAATGGGCCGTGAACTGGAAATTTCTAGAGCAGTAGGCTGAACTTTTTTTTGTGTCTGAAAGGGAACAACTTTCTTTTAAAGTGCAACCATTTGCTCGATTCAATTCCACCATTAAAGGACAATGGCCAATTTTCTGGGGACCCGGGATGTCGGTTTTGTCTAAAGAGTGAGCGTGCAGGGAATTTACTAACCTGGCTGTGATTGCCCATGAAAACAGGTTATTTAACGGGATTTAAATACTGTGTGCTGGGGCTCAGCAGAAGCCAGGAGGCAGCTGGAGAGCCGTATTCCATTCCAGCTTCCAGGGCTAAAGAGAGGAGGCAGGAAAAGAGATGAGTGTCCCTCGGGAGGCAGGCAGCAGAGATACGGGAATCAGGACCGAAAGGACAGAGCAGAGAATGTTTTGTCTTTGAGTCAGGGTTTCATGGAGCCAGGATAGGCCTCAAATTCACGATGTAGCCAAGGATGCCCTTGAATCTCTGATCCTCCAGCCTCTGCTGCTGAACTCTGAGATAATAGCTGTATACCCCCACCCCTGCCTATGCAGTGATGGGGACTGAACCCAGGGCTTCACACATGCTAGACAAGCACTCTGCCAACTGAGCTGCACCCCCCCCCCAACACACTGCTTTTTAAAGGTTGTGTTAAAATATGTGTTTCTATTCAATCGCTTCTTCACAGGTTCCATTCAAAAGCATTTATTAAAGAATCCACTATGAGACGATGGCGGTGGTCTTCCTCTGTAGTCCCAGCTACTCAGGAAGTTGAGACAGGAGGACCAGGTTGAACCTATGAATTTGAGACCAGACCGGCTACACAAGGAGATCCATTCTTTAAGAAGATGAAATAAATAAATAAACCGAATGTGGTGACTCAAGACTGGAAGGCTGAGGCAGGAGGATTGCCAGGAGTTCAAGGCCAGCCTGGGCTACATAGTGAGTTGCAGGCCAGTCTCTTAGTATGAGATCCCGTTTCCATTTAATTAATTAATTTAACACTCATCTCTTGGTATTAAAGTAGATGCAGATGCTTCAGGGCTTCCTGGAGGAGGCATTTTTGAAGCTTATTCTTAGCCTCATTTTTGAGTGCTTCTGCCTGTTGCTCTCTATCAAGCCCCCCCCACACACATGCATGTGCACACACACACACACCCCACACTGGCTTCTAAATGAGGGGAGATATAGAGTGTGGGGATCAGCGTGAGAGGCTGACACTTCAGCACAGGGATTCTAATTCTCAACTACTGTGTGACATCAATTTTCTTCTCAGGAAAATGGGAATCATTATACCTCATGATTATTTTCAGAATCAAACACAAAAAAAAACACAAAGCCTGACCCAGCACGAGTCATTGTGAGGTATGTATGGGGATCTCTCTCTCTCTCTCTCTCTCCCCCCCTCCTTAATAGACTACTTTTATTTAATTCTTTGAAAATTTCATACATGCATACAATATGTTTTCATCATATTTACGCCCACTCCTCTTACCCCCAACTACATGTCTTAAAAAAGAACCCACTGAGGCCAGTTTGTGTCGCCCGTAGACTCCTGGGCGTGGGAGCAGCCACTGCAATGTGGTTGACCTACCAGGAGCCACAACCTTAAAGAAAACTGACTCTCCACCCCCCACCCAGAAGCCATCAATTGTCAAAAGATCCTTAATTAGGCATGGGGGCTGGCGAGCCCCTCTCCAGTCATGCTGGGATTTTTGCTGGCTTGATCTTGTGCAGGCAACCGCAGCCATTGTGATTTCACGAGTGCAGCTGTCCTATCATGTCCAGAAGACACTCTCATTCTGGTCCTCCCCAAGGAAGCTTATATAAGAGTATGTTTTCCTATGGTTTTTCAAAACACCCTTAGCGTTAGTTCTCTCTCCTCCCACCCCGTCCTGTACCCTAACTGCCCACCTGAACCTCCTCCCCTTATACACAATGGAATTTTATTCAACTGTGAAGAAAGATGAAATCTGAAGGTAAGTGGATGGAATTGGGAAACATACTGAGTGAGGTAACCCAGACCCAGAGAGATGATCATTGCACGTTCTCTCTCATATCTTAGTGTAGAGTCTTTAGATTTCTGTGTTTTAACTGTAGAATCTAGCAGCCTAGAATGGGGCCAGTGGTGGGATGTTAAGGGAGGGGATATTGAACACAGAACCCATTTCTGCTCTGTCCAAGTCTTGTCTGTTTCTTTCCTCTGGCTTTGGCTCCATTCGCGTGGGCTGGCTTTCTTTCTAAAATTCTGCCGGGGGCATTTGTTTCTTCCCCAAAGGCTTTCCTATAGCTAGGTGACTGAACATTGGGGTGGTTTGCACCCCGTCCCCATGTCTAGGAGTGCAGGCATGGGCCAGACCTTGAGATTGAGCCTCAGTTTCATGACTCACACACAGTATGCTGCCACAATCCTATAACTCCCAGGACCACATTGCAAAGCTGGTACATGCTTCCTGTGGCTATTAGGGCTAAATAAGACCACCTACATAAGACCCCATCCTAGGGGCCAGTGCATGGTATGTGCTCAATAAATGACAACCATTACCCTCAAGGTCCTGGTTCCTACCCTCACCCTCAGGAACCACGAACCTTCAATGAAGCGAGTCTCCTCTATAAAACAGAGGAATTCTATTCCACAAGTTCCACTGATTTAAAAAAAAAAAAGCCTTTGTTTTTGTTTGAAATCAAACGGATGCACAATCAAGCCTGCCCAGGCTCACCTCAGAGGAGTGCCCACAGCCGCCCAGGGAAGAAGGGACAAGCCCCCACCTTCTGAGTAGGAAGACTTACATATCCAGCCCTAATTGGCTTCAGTTACTCCACCTGCTCCTGGCTTACTTAGTTCCCTCCAGAGCACACGGTGTCTTTGAAGACGGACTGTACTGGGTGAGCGAAGAGAAAATGCTCAATTATCAATACAAACGGACAGGAGGAAACACTCCCTTCCTGTTTGACTGCAGAACTCTTTGGGTGGCAGCCCTGCCTACCCCCACCTGCCTACCTCCCGCTTCTGCCTACCCTCCCCTTCTGCTCTATCTTACTTTAAAATGGCTTTTCGTGTTCTGTGCAAACATTTTCTGAGATAGCCAGAGGAGCTGAACCCAGGAAAGAAGATGAGTGGAGACAGGGACTATATGTCCAGTCCCCCATAAATCACGTTCCAAACCCCAAATTAGGGCCCCGAGCTTGTAAAGATTTATATGTGTGTTTGGGATAAGGCAATTTGGGGGATGCTGTTTGCAGAAAGTGGGTGCTTCGATGATTTCTGGCTTACAAAGGAATAGAATTCTTGAAATTAGATTCTTCTTAAAATACCAAGGCAGGACCGGCAAAATAGCTCAGCGGATAAAGGTGCTTGCCACCCCGCCTAACAATCTAAGTTTGGAACCTGTGTGGTGGAAAGAGAGAACTGACTCCTGCAGGTTGCTGCGTGACCTACACATACACACACACACACACACACACACACACACACACACACACACCGTGGCACATGTTCCCATAAACATGCACACAAAATAAATAATAAAGATGTAAAGTTTCAAAACTCAAGGATGTATGGAAACCATTGTGGGTCCTAGAAAATTTTAAAAACCATTATTATGGTTGTGTGTGTGTGTGTGTGTGTGTGGTGTGATGTGACGGGGCTCACCATGGCATGCCTGTGGAGGTCAGAAGACAACTTCGTGGAACTGGTTCCCTTCTTCTACCTTTATGTGGATTCCGGGGCTCCAACTCAGGTCACCAGGGTTTTGTAGCAAGTGCTTTTACTTGCTGAGTCATCCCTCCAGTCCTGGGTCTGAGGAATCTTATCTTGAATTTGATGTGTGTTATGAAACAAATGCGAAATGAGTTACACAGCAGCAACAGTCTCCGGGCCGGGCCTGCTGACAGCTGAGCCTGCTGTGGGTCACAAAGTTCCCTCTGTCATCTCTCACTGCCCCAACACCCACTGTTTTCACATTACTGGGTAGTTAGCTGTCAGTAATGATCACTATGCTATGTGCCAATGTCTCTCCAGGAAGGACCTATGCCTGATCCCCGGGATAGTGTCACACTTGTGGAAGAGGCACAGTGTGCTTGTTAAATGAGTGAATGTGACTCTGTCCCCGGAACACTCAGGAGGAAAAGCATCCACACCGAGAAATCTCAGTGTCTGCTTCAGCCTCTTAGCTGCCCTCTCTCTGCTCCCGCAGCTGCCGCACTGGGGGGGACCCAACAATTATTGTGGGTGGGGTAGGCACAGCTATGGTCACCCTCGATCAGAACTCCAAAAATGTTCTGTCTATCTGCTGGTTCCAGAAACATAGCCACAGGCGTAGAATATAGGATGTGGTGGAACTAGAAGTGTGGACTTAGGGGTAGCTGTGCCTGGACCTCGGGGAAGCTGGGTGGTGGCTATCACCTTGGCCGACAGAGAGTCAGAAGGAACAAAGCCTCAGTCCCTTCTTTCTTCCTGTGTCTTATATTTTTGAGACAGAGGCTCACACTGTATCCCAGGCTGGTCTGAAACTGACTATGTAACACAGTCTGGTCTCAAACTCATGACACTATTCCTGCCTCAGCCTCTTGAGGGCTGGGATTTCAGGCCTGAGCCACCACACCCAGCCTCCCTTGCTTCCCTACCAGCTCCTCTTTTTTCTCCGAGTTTCCTGTCTTCTGAGGGTCACATTCCCAGAATAATCTATCAGTCTCCATCAAGGTCAACAGCCAGTGTTTTGGGGAGAGATGGCAGAGAGAGGCAGGATGCGGGGGTAGAAAATCCATAGAGTTACAGAGCAAAGCAATTACGTTACAACAGGGCCATCAAACTGTTTTTAAAAAATGTGTAGTAATTTGTATTTTAAAAACCGAATATATAGTACCCCGTGTGCTCTTTTATTAGCATGGTGAATAACAAGATCTTGCAGCAGGTCTAATAACTACCATAATTTCAAAGTAGTGATGAACATAAACAATATTTTGAGATATCTGCCACAGTTGTAACATGATACAAAAATCTCTCCTTTCTATTGCTGAAGCCCTGAGTGCTGCTCATGGTTCTGTGGTTAGCTATCCACAGTCACAATATTTTACAGTGAAGTTCACATATATTACGGTGAAGGTTAATAAAACACAGTATGAATTGTTCCCCACCCACATTCACAGATCCCCCTGAAGTCTAACATGGACCCCAGGACGAAGCCCATGTTGAGGTCCAGGGCCATTTGCGTCTTTCTTACTGGCTCCCAGTGGTGTCGCAGAGGCCCCCTCAGCCTCAGAAGACAACAGATGTGCGTGGTGGGAGACAGCATTCTTGTTATGGAGAAATGAAGGAATTCTGCAGACTGTGTATTGAATTCAAAATAGATATTAAGGGGTTGGAGCAATAGCTCGGCAGGTAAAGAGCTTGCCTTGCAAGCACAACTCAGGTTTGAAAAAATGTGGGGTATTCTATGGTGCACATCTATAATCCTAGTGCAGGGGAGTGGGAGACAGGAGGCTCCCTGGTCTTGGCTGCCCAGCAGTCTAACCAAATTAGTGATCCAGACCAATGAGAGACCTTGCCTCAGAAAACAAAGTGGAGGCTGGTGAAATGGTTCATTATGGAATGGTGCTTGCCACCAAGCCTGATGACCTGAGTTTGATTCCTGGGACCCACATAGTGGAAGGAAAGAACTGGCTCCCAAAAGTTGTCCCATGACATTGACACACAGGCCCCGGAAGGTGCAGTCTTCACTCCCATAAATAAATGTCGTAAAATATTTTAAAAAGAGGGTGGTGTCCTGAGGAAAGACACCAGAGGTTGACCTCTGGCCTCTACATGCATGTGGACACATAAGCATGAACACACACACATACATATCAGATACCAAATACCTAAAGATGAAGTCACAGGCTGCTGAGACATCTATCTACCCTCAGATATCATGGATGCCTGTTCCAGCTTGAGATCCACCAACAGTGATAGGGTGTTCATCTGTGCCTGTCTCTTTCAGTGTTCTCATAGCCTCCCAGGATCCTGTCTTCTGATATGCTCCAACACCCAAGGGCCACCATAGGTTTCAGCAGCACAGGAGTATGCGATGCGTTTGTATCCTTTTATCAATCCTTTTAAAGCCTCACCCATGTCAAAGCGACCTCCCGAAACCCAGCGCTGGAGAAGACCTGAGTCTTGTTCATCTAGCTATGTCACTTTTCACCCAGGCAAACCTAGGGCCCCGAATCCTGAGAGGCTTGGCTAAGTGAGGCAGCCAGGTGATGGATACGCACTCTAAATCATGGGCGATCTGCGCTTCGCCCTGGAGAAGCTGGGAAGGGTTGGAGTTGCAGGCAGCCTCGCGTCTCCGATGCCCTGTTCTTTCTACCCTCTGCCCAGCTCCATCACCAGGAGTGGCCAAGTCAGGGCAGTCTCAGGACACTCTTCTGTAGGGGCAGTGCTCCTGTCAGCCCCCCTCAGAACACACCATGGGGGGCATCAAGGAGTTCCAGTCTCCCTTTGACATGGGGAACAGCTCAGCTACAGCATCCCCCAGATACTGGCCCTGGTGGTCCAGCTCGGCTCTCCGGCTATAGAGCCAGCCCCTAATTCATTCTTCCCTTGCTCAAGGGAAGAGAGACTCAGGCCACCAGGACAGCAAGGGAAGCAGGCAACATTAACGGCTGCCTGGCCAGATGCAGGGTGGGTGGGACAGGAGCGCGTGGACTGTGCCAGGGAAACCTGGCACTGTACTGGAGCCAGAGGACGGAAGGGCGAGAGCTGTTCCAGGCAGTTGGGCATGGTGCATAATTACAGGAGAAAAATTAGGCTGGAGCCTGGCTCGCTCTACCTCTTGTCTGAGTGATCATCGCCCTTATTATAAAGCAACTAATTATTAGCCTGGCTCATTAGCAATTATAAATCTCTAACTCCAGAACTTCATTAAAAATATGACAAGTTAGCACTCAATTATTTTGCCAACTGCCTGAATCGTATTCTGCATTCGCACACCCGGCTCTTTTGCAATTCTTAGGAAGAGGGCTGGCTGTCAGGTCCCGGGAATGGGTTTCTGAACTTCTTATCCAGACACCTACGTGTCCCCACAGTGGCTGAGCTCAGACACCCTGAGATGTGAGAAGCGGAGGGAGACAGTGTATGATCCCCTCCCTCTGCCTTCTGGTAAAAATAGAAACAACACATCCAGGCAGCATAGCTGCGTGCCAACTGCTTGGCATGCCTTATGGCGTTGAATTCCTCAGTCACCACATGGAGCCGGTATGGTTGACCTCCATCTACCTATGTGAAGCCTGAGTTCAGAACACCTGCTGGAAAGGCCATGAACAGCCAGCTCAGAGATGGAACCTGGGCTAGCTTCTCTCAAAGCCCACACAAACCTTTCTTAGCCCCCACCTGTCAACCATAAGTCTTCACGGCTCTCCAGAGAGGACTGCAGGGATGGCTCAGTCTGTAAAGCACCCAGGAGGACCTGAGTTCAGTCCCTAGAATCGGCATAAAAATGCTACCAGTGTGGTGTGTGCACCCTTGTAATCCCAGAGAGGCAGAGACTGAGGATCCTTGAGGCTCATGGGACAGCCACTCAGGCCTAACAGAGACTCAGGCCAATGAAAGACCCTATCTCAAAGGAGGTGGACAGTGTCCCCGAGGATGACGCTGACCACAGTTGTCTTCCCTGCGTGCTTCCACATGTGCATATACACTACACGCATGTGTACCTGCATGTACATGAGCATGCATTAGACTCCTAGGTAGGCGATACATGGGCCCCTCCACATGCAAACACTTGCTACAGCTTGGCTGAGGAAAGTGAACCTTGTGCGCCTAGCCCAGCTGTGGTGTGGTTTACAGGTAGGAGGAAGCATATGGGCGAATCCTCCCCTTCCTGGTGCTGGCAGTTTTCTTCCCTGATGGCTAGCCCACAACCATCTTCTCACGCCTCCTCGTCCTTCTCAGACTTGTTCAGTTCTCCCCTTCCTGGCCAGCAGCTAAAGGGTGGAACACAGTGGATGAATGTGTCAACTACTTCCCGTTGCTATGACAGAACCCCTGACAGAGAAACTTAAAAGGAAGGTCATATTTTGGCTCACGGTTGCCCAGGGCTTCAGCCTGTCATGGCAAGGCAAGGAAGGCATGGTGAAGGGCATGTGGTGGAGGTGTTTCACACCAAGGCAAAGCCTGCCCAAGACCTGCCCCAGTCACCTCCTCTGCCAGCTAGGATCTCCCTACTAAAGATTTCACAGCCTCTCAAAACAGTACCATCAGCTCAGGAAGAATCATCGAACACGGGAGCCTATGGGGGACATTTCACAGCTAAACTCTAACATGGGAAGCCCTCCTCCGAGGGGGCGCCCTGTTCATCCTATGTTCCTATCTTCCAGCCCTATGGGATGACTGTGGCTAGGGTGAGTAGCCTGAGATAGACCAGACAGAGGCAGCAGATCGAAGTGTGGACATGTCACTAGTCCTCAGACCCACTGAGGAAGAAAACCCCCACTGGTACTCAAGTAGCCCAGCAAGGTAAGAAGATCCTGGAACCATATGCATGTGGAGGCCAGAGATCACCTTGGGTGTCATTCCTCAGGCACCATCTACCTCCTTTTTAAGAAATATTTTATTTATTATTTTTATTTTATGTGTATGAGTGTATTGCCTGCATGTACGTAAGTGTACCATGTCATGCAATGCCTGCAGAGGTCAGAAGAGGGTGTTGGATTCCCCCTGAACTGGAGTTATGGATCGTTGTTAGCTGCCACATGGGTGCTTGGAACTGAATGAACCTTGGTCTTCTGCAAGTGGTACTCGTAACCACTAAGTCATTTTTTCAGCCCAACACCTTTTTTAAAAAGCCTCTCACTGGCATAGATCTCGCAAATCGGCTAGGCTGGCCGGCCAGAGAACACTAGAGATCCTGTCTCCAGCTCCCCAGTGCTATCGTAAACGTGCACCACCAGGCTTTGCTTTTTTTAATGTGGGTTCTGGGAATCAACCTCAGATCCTCATGCCTGGAGTACTTTACTAACTAACTAAGTGGTTTCCCCAGCCTCCTCTCTCTTTGGAATAGCTTCTACTCTTCTCTTTATTTTCTTCCTTTACTGGGTCACACTGAGTATTCCTGTTAGAGTTCAGTGAAGGACCTCCTGGTCATCCTAGCAACACTTTAAACAGTCTCTGCTCCCATGTCTACCGGAAGCCGCCACTATAAATATCCGTAACACACACACACACACACACACACACACACACACACACACACACACACACAGGGAAACCAGAGATTGGCATGACTGTGTATCTGATCCCATAGCATGGTGTAGAAGTGGCAAGTGAGGCTCAGGAGCACAGAAAATGACTGCAGGGTAGAATGGATGCTGTCTCTCATGAATGTTATGTCATGGGTTCAAATCCCACGTCTATACAACATACTCAGAGGGATTCACAGGTATGAATATACCTATCTCAGCAGGATGTGATACTGAGTTCTGTTAGTCAGCTTTCTGCCATTATAATGAAATACAATACACTTAGGAAAAAAGGCGATTCTTGAGCTCAGAGATGCGGGGAGTGAGGAGCGCAGGAGGCTCTAGTGATAGAATGGTGGCTCCTCCCACGCCAGACATTGACTGTGAATACACCCGTGCACATTGATCAAAGCTACTCACCCTCTAATGCACTCTTGGGGAATAAGGGGTCTAGGGGTGAGCCCCTGGGGCTAGAGACCAGGTGGTACCCACTCCAGAGCCCCAGAGTACATGATACTTGGAACACAGCATCCTCTGCTGGCCAGAATGGGATCATTCAGGAAGAAGCCCCAACTAGAAGGAAGCCCACTCCCTGGGTCTCTGTTAGAAGATCTAAGGAATCCCTGAAACCTGGAAAACAAAGAGAAGGCAGAAAAGGATGAAGATCAGATGACATCAAAGGATGCATAGATATAGCCTAACCTCCCAGATGGACAGGCAGAGAGGCCATCTCAGGGCCAGGTTCCCAGGGCATGAGTGTCCTGACCTTCTTAGTAGAGTAGAAACTTCGTGCTTCACAGAGCCTGAGGAGTTGGGAAAGAATGTCTGTGACTCCCTTGAGGGAACAGTGAGGAGCTGCTGGTGTGGGCTGTTAAGCCTTAGAGTCTGGCAAGGGGTACCCAAGTGACCTTCATGGGTTAAAGTGGTCCCAAGAGGTAGACAATACAGAAGAGATTCTGACTCAGTCAAGGTCAGCAAACTGGTCCAAAGCTGAAATGGATGGTCTTTCCAGAACGTGAGCTTCTAGTCCTTAGAGTTATTCAACAGAGGCTGAGCAACACTTGGCAAGAATCAGACTAGGAGGAAGTAGGACTCTGGCTACATGGTAGCCAACAATCGGATGAGGCAGGACCCATCCTTAGAGAAGGAACTGGAGGCACAGAGAGGTTAAGGGACTGCCCAAGGTCACACAGATCCAGCACTCACTCAGACTGACCCAGCTACAGAGCCCGCATTCTTATGTCTGCCCTTGTCCCTTCCTCTATATGACAACCCAGGCTGGCCAGCAAGGGTCCAGCCTGCCCTGGGATGCTCAGATTTTTCTAGAAGACACCCTGCTGTGCCAAACCCCATGTTCAGCAATAATGTTGAAATGTAATTCCAAGGCCAGAATGTGACTCAGTTGGTAGTGGGTAGTGTGCTTACCCAGCAGGCAGAAAGTCCTGGATTCAATCCCAGAACCCCATAAAACTGGGAATGGTGGTGTAAACCTGTAATCTGAAAACATGGGCGATGGTGTGGAAGGGTTAGAAGTTCAAGGTCATCCTTGGCTACTTAATGAGGTTGGGGCCAGACTGGGCTACATGAGATCCAGCCTCAAAAAAGGAGAAAGAGAAGGAGAGAGGGAGGGAGGGAAGAGAGAGAGAGTCCCCGTTATGGGGTTTTAAGGAGGAGGCAAGACTTTAAGTTTTTAAGGTTAAATGATACAAGCACGGGGCCCTAATCCAATGGATAGGCTGTTTGTGTTTGTTTGGGGCTGCAGGTGGAATCCAGGGCCTCTCACATGCTAGGCAAGAGCTCCATCCCCAGTCCAGGACTGTGGCTTAAGAAGAGGAACAGTGACCTGAACCAGGATGTTCCATGTCTATCACCGGCTGCCCTTCACTGTGTGGGAACTCTGAACTGAACTGAACTGAACTGAACTGAACTCACTGAACTTAAACTTCCTACTTTCAGAGCTGTGATTGGAATCAACCTCTTTTTCTTCTAAGTTACTCAGTCTGTGAAATTTCGTTATACCAACAGAAAAGAGACTCAGATACACTGCATTCCGCTGGAAGACCTTTCTGGCTCAGAGTCCCAGACTCTGCTCCTTCCCCTCTCTGTCTCCCAGCTCTACGGTGGGGATGGCCTGGCTGGGGTAAATTCCTCAAAGGCATCTCTGATCCCAGGCTGCTTTGAGTCCAGCAGTGCTCTGTCCTGACTCCCCTCCTTCAGGCCTCAGGAGCTGTACCCCAGCTGATCCTAAGCTACTGCTCCATCCCCTCCCGGCCACCTGGCTGTCAGTGGGTCTCAAGGAAGCCCTGGCAGGTGATAGCTCCCTGTCCAGGAACAGTACCTCTCAGCAAACTGACAGGTAATTGGCCCCTAAATCCCTCGTGAGACACGGGGAGGATGAGGAAAAATTATGGCTGTGGAACCGAGTCTTAAAAATTATATCACCTTTGCTGACAGTGTAATTACTCCTTTTTCTGGAGATTTAGTGCAGATCTCCAACCCTGGAACAGCTGAGGGATATTTTAAGGGCTCTTTTGCCCCACCCTGGCTTCTTTCCCCTTGGTCTGCTCCGGTAAGTAGGATGCCCCATGTCCACAAACACCAGCTTCCTTGTCCTTCTAAGGAATAAAATGTTCCTTGGCTAGTTCCAGGAAGGACCACCCCACATGGGAAGGAATGATGGAGACTATGAGGAAGAGGTCTTGTCCCAGGACTTACTGTGCTCAGCTGCCCAGAGCCCAAACATCTGTGTGAGTTTGCAGAGGGGCCCTTGGTTCCCCTGACAGGTGAGCCATCCACCCATTCACCCACAACCTCCTGCTGAGACCACCTGTTTGCCAGCCCTGTCCTCTTTAGCCAGGAGCAGGCTTCAAACCCTGGGGTTAATTCCACCCTCCAGGAGAGGGTTTGATCAGAGAACATTGGGGCATACACAACTTGAGGATGCACCTCCATCTCCTAGAGGGTCAAATAAATCTCAGAGCCTCATCACAGTCAACCGCTCTTTAACATTTGTTATCTTTCCTTCCTTCCTTCCTTCCTTCCTTCCTTTCTTCCTTCCTTCCTTCCTTCCTTCAGTCTCTCCACCCTGTCATTTTGAGATGAGCTCCTAAGTAAGCTACCTGCACCCAAATCCTTGTGTGTGCATTTACTTTCCATTGCTGCAACAAAATATCCATTGAGAATCAATTTATAAGGAGGAAAGTTTAGTTTAGGCTCATGGTTTCAGTCCATGGTTGTATGGTAGTGTTACCTTTTGACCTGTGTCAAGCTAGTTCATCATGGAAGGAGCATACAGTGGGGGAAGCTATTCATCCCATGGTGGGGAAGGAGGAGGAGGGGGAGGAGGAGAAGGAGAAGGAGGAGAAGAGGAAGAAGAAGAGGAGGAGGAGGAGGAGGAGGAGAAGAAGGAGGAGGGGGAGGAGAAGAGGAGGAGGAGAAGAAAAAGAAGAAAAGGAGGAGTAGGAAAAGGAGGAGGAGGAGGAGGAAGAAGGGGAGGAGGAGGAGGAGGAGGAGGAGAGGAAGAAGGAGAGGAGAGAGAGATAATACAGTTTTCACCATTCCTAAGCCTTCACCACAAGAGCCTCTGGGGACAGTCAGAAACCCCTCCACAGCACCTTGTCTCTGAGTCAGTTTTTAGCAAGCCCCACACCTGAATCCCCTCCCCTGCAGTCTGACCAAAGTGTGTGTGGATACAGACTTGACCACAATTGGGACTCTGTGATGGTCTGCTGGGTTCCAGGGTCATCAGCTGCAACATTCTTAAGAGGGGGCTCCCCTTCTCCTCAGTGTAAGGGGCTTGGTGACCCAAACTCTAGTAGCTGTAAATGTCTCTCTTCTGTCATGCCTGCTTCCTGCTCTAGGTTCACGTGTGATGTTACCTGTGTGGGAGACATCAGGTGACGTCATAGCTTAGTGTTGACATGGGATTTAGAGGGCTCTCGGGTTGAAAGCACTGATTCTGATCCAGAATCCAGGGCGATCAGGGGTGAGAACTCTAGGTCTTGTCTCCCATGGCTGTCTGGACAGTGAATTGAGAACCGAAGGCAGAGGGTAAGTGCAGTGTCAGCAAAGGATATGATCTCTTGCTATTGAAAAGACTGCCAGTCACCAAGTTGAGGAATGAGACTGTGTGCTTGGGCCAACAGACTCCAGCCAGCTCAAAAATGCATTCTGGCAAATCCAAAGTGCCGGATTGCGCACTTGACACTTCCACGAAGGCAGAGGTGAAATGGGACAGGGGTATCCATTTTCCCAGGCAGCCAGGGGCGTGCCTGGGCCACAGACAGAATCCTCTTGTGATGGCTTATCCAGTGGCAGTGAAGGAAGCACTGGAGGTGCAGGGAGAGGCTGCTGGAATCATCGACTTAGCATCTTTGTATGTCTCCTTAGCGTCTAATCAGGACCCTGGCATTAGAGCCGTACGCCACGGCACAACAGCGCATCTTCTGTGGGAGAAGGAGAAGCAGCACCTGTTAAGCACCTGCTGTTTGCGCAGCACTTATATTGTACATTAACGCAGTTATCTCAAGCTGTTCCTACGAAGAAGGTGCTATCATCAGTCCCGATTTACAGAGGACCAAAGAGAGACACAGCTTGCTGTGTGCACTGTCGCAGCTTCTCCACTGCGCCGGGGGCGTTTGAACGTATGCAGCCTGCCTTCCAGGTGGGCCTCCTGGGTTCTGGGTGAGCTCTGGCCATTCATCGAATGCTCTTGAGGTGGACAGCTCACCTCAGTCAAGGATCATGACCTTGGGAAGCAGCCATCGCCTTCTTCCTCTGCCCTCTGCTTCGACTCGGTTGTTTACACCACTAGCTACGGTGCTTGACTTTCTGTGCCACCTTGCCGGGTTATGGGTGACATTTGGTCAAGCGGTGAGGATGATCCTGGGTGAGAAGAGCCCCGGCCTCAGGAGGCTGAATAAAGCTAGATGACCCCATTCAACCAGCTGAAGGACAGACTAAAACAGAAGGGTGGAGTGGGAGGGAGCACCCCCGTCTCACCGCCCCCACACCACCCTGTTGCCGAAGCCAGACCTGAAGCATTTCCAGCCTGGGATTAGAGGGCCAATACGGCTCTTCTGGGGTCCCAGGTTGCAGCCCAAAGAGACATCAGGGCTCTCCCAGGTCTCAGACTCTCTGACTTGTGCTGTAACAGCACCATTGGCTGTCCTTGGGCTCCAGCCTCCAGTCTGACACCTGCAGAGTTCAGGACTTCTCAGCTTCTGTAACTGTGAGCCTGTTCCACAGGTCTGTTTGAACACGTGCTTACATGTACATGCTCACACACACATACATATATACATACATGCATACACCCTCACACATACATACCATACACACAAATAGATATATACACATACACACATGTACATATATACACACAGACATGCACATGCATTCACACACACATACATATGCACATACACATACACATGCACACATCCACTCACATACAAGCATGTACATAACATGCTCATACACATGTACACACATTCACACACATATACATGCATACACAACATGCATACACATTCACTCATATACACACATGTACATACAACATGCACACACATTTATCACATACACTTACACATCTACATGCACACACATCCACATGCACATACAACATACACATACATATGCACACATACACATTCCCTCACATACACATGCATACACAATATGCAATACACAGACACACATTTATCACATGCGCATACACACACATGCACACACAGTATGCACATATACACACATACATAAACACACATGCACATGCACACACACACCCACACACCCCTCTTGGCTCTGTGTCTCTTGACTCCTACACTGGGCTTTGCTTTGTAAGTGTCAGAGTTCTCTGCTTCCTTCCTTTGGGCGGTGCAATTGGCCAGCCAGTGTTGGGGAGGCCACTGGCAGAGGTCTGCCTTGGAGACAAGTGGCAAGAAGCAGCTGAAGGTCTGCCCAGGGGATGTAATGATCGGAGGAGGGGGTCGGAAAAGGCTCTGGATAGAAGCAGAATGCGGGAAAGCTGGGTGTGGTGATGCTTAGAATCTCAGTGCGAGGAGGTAGAGACAGGTGGACCCAGCCCTCTGGCCAGTCAGCCGAACCTGCTTTGCTAGTTCCAGGCTAGTGAGAGACCTGGTCTCCAAAGGTATATGGATGACACGTGGGGAATGACACCAAGGTTGTTTTCCTGACTACACACGCACACACATACAGAGAGAGACAGACAGACAGACAGACAGACAGAGACAGAGACAGAGAGAGACAGAAAGAGAAAGCAGTTATTCTAGCCTAGGGTCTGTCTCACCTCTGGGAACACCAATGACTCGCAGACACCATGTGAGCCTGGGGACTTCCAGAGTCCCCAGTCCTCCCCAAGTCTAGAATCTCAGCATGCTGGTGACTCATTCATCCAACTGTGCTGCTTGTGACCAGACCTGTTCTTCTGGACCTTGGGTCTAGAGCTGACCACACACACAGAAACAAGGCAAGTGGAGACCTAGGCAGCAGCCTCCGCTAGTCTCCTGGGAGCAGTGCTCCTGCAGTGGAGCAGTTGGTGTCTGTTATACAGGCCCACACCCCAGACCCCTGCTGCTCCACAGAGGGTCCTCCCCAGGCAGATCCAAGGAGCCAACTCCTGCCATTAATCCTGCAACCACAAATTTGGAGACTATGCTTAAACTAGCCAGAACCAGTTTCTGTGGCTGCGTCTAGAACTGTGACCAGTGCAACAAACTGTAGACCAGGAACTCAGCAGCCTCACCCTAAATCCCAAGGGCCTTGGCAAAGGTGATATGTTGGCCAGCGTGACAGTGAGGCTCAGAGACCTTAAGTCATTTTTCTCAGATCCCAGAGCTTTGGCTGCATTCTAACCCAAGGGCTTCAAAGACAGTGTTTGTTCTCAGCCACCACAATGATCCCTCGCTCTGCCTGAATTCTTTCTGCGCCACCTTAATTATACCCATAAGCAAGAGAGAAGAAGAAAAACTCACTATGTAGAGACGGGCCTAGGAGCCAAATTGGTTCTGAGCTGGATGCTTTCTTCCAAGTCTTCAATGAGGTGTCGGCAGCTCTTTAACTCCAGCTGCGGCGGGAACGCTGCCCTAATATATATTCACAAGCAGGAGATGAAAAGCTACACAATACCCAGCCATTAATCCTGACTCAGGCTCTGAGCTGCATGGGATGATCTGCCTCACACACGAGCGCATTAGGGTTGGGGAGCTGGGAGTGCCCCCCAAGCCAGGGCCAGGGGCCCCTCAGCCATGCATCTCTATCTACCCTCACACTCTAATGGCCACATCAATATTTCGTGGCTGCTTCGGTGCTGGTGACAGATAAACGAATGAGCTGGCCCTGAGCTACAGGAAGCGCACCCCGAGAGAGGACAGAAGTTGAGGAATTTAAGCAAACAGCCCCAGTGTGCCCTGCTTCTCCCCTCCTGGTGTGGGTGTGCTGCAAGCTGGTTTCCTGACCAGGCTGAGTAGAGATGGTCATTTTTCTGGCATTGATCCGTGGGTTTTTCATTTGCTGGGAGCGGCCCTGAGCCAGGAGTATGCAAGATGAATCTGGAAGGCCTTCTCCTGACACTGTCAGGAGAAAGGGGAGAGCGAGCCTGTCTGAAGGAGGACGCAGAGCTACGGAAGGGGAAACTGGGCACAAGGAAGCCTAGAGGTGTGAACCAGGCTCCCTGTGACTGGGGGTGAGACTGTGGATTGAGGTGAGTGCATGCAAATGCACTTGATATGACAGGCATGGGCTTCCGGGCCCAGATGAACCACTGGCTCGGCTTCTCTGTCCCCTCCGTGATCAGCCTGATCTGCTGTTTCAGAATCTCAGCCCTTGGCACTGTACAGTGAGGGGCACCCATCTGACAGGGTCCTAAGGAGGCTGACCAGAACCCTGGGCTCCCCACGGATAGCCACGCTGCGCTCTGAGGAGGCCAGTCCCGTGGAGGCCTTGGGTTCTGGGTACCTTGATGGCTGTAGACACATCCAGAGGTGAACTTAGGCTAGGTTGAAGACCTGGGAAGCTTTGCTCAACTGAAGAAGTGTGGCATTTTGGGCAAGGAGGGGAGGAGATAAAGACAAGACAGGGCACTGCTGGTCACAGAGTGACCAATGAGCAGTGACAATGTTGGGCTGGCGAGGACTGCTGCAGTGTTTGGGACAGTGGGCATGTCATCAATCTCGAAATAAGGTCAGATCCACGGAAGTTAGGATTCCAGACCAGAGACGCCCATGGAGACTCCCTTGGGTATGAAAGGGCCATAGGCTATTTTCTTTAGATTCTAAGAGACAAGGAGGCTCTACTTCTCATCTGGTCACCCCACCTGGCCCCTGGTAGGCGTCTAGATATTCACTGACTAACCCCATCTACTCTGAAACTCAGCCCAGAGGTCCCAGGCCCAGGTCTGAGGACTCTCTGGACTTACTCTGCCCCTGATGCAGGCCAGGAGGAGCAGGCTGGGGGCTGAGCTGCAGGGCCATGTCCTCAGAGGACCACCTGCCTGAGGGTCACAGTTTGTTCCCATCCTGCCCACCAGCCTGGAGCCACATGCACATTTCCAGCAAACAGGCAGCACAGACTTCAGAGGCAAAGTCTGCTAGGACTCTTTCTAACACAGGATGACAACAGCAACCACAAAACTACTGTAAATTAGGAACTGATAAGCCGTTACTTACGCTAATGGAGTAACTCACGAACAGCTGGGCTATGGAGAGGCCACCCTAGGCACCTGGATACCTGGTGCATGAAGCCTCACTCCAGGAGCTGATGCTCTGAGGCTGCCTTGGGGCTTTGGAGTCAGAGGCTTGGGTACAAATTCTGCCATGCGCTCCTTGAGCTACTCTCAGCTGCTCGTAGCCCTTTTTGTTTCTATTTTCTTCAGCTGGAAACTAGGAACCATAAGGCCACCTGCTGCTGTGATCTGTGGGGAAAATAAAAAGAATTCATTACCCAGGTGATATCCAAGCACAGAGGCCAAGCCCTACCCTGACCCTGTTTTCTGGTTGGGGCCACCCCTACCTCTGCTCAGGGCCTGGAGAGAGATGTTTATGTATGCTTTGTCTCTGAGTCCCTCTGAACTGCTGTGGGCGTAGGTGGAAGCCTCAGTTTCCCCTCCTAAACCACAGAAAGATCTGGACATAAAAGGGCAAAGGCAGTGAAAGCAGCTTTCTATCATCTACTTATCCTCCAGGAAGAACCCACTGCAGTAGAAGAGGCAGGACTGGACCTATACCTCACAGTCGGCATCTCCCCTCCTCCCCCACGCTCTCTCAGGGAAGGGGAAGGACCCTTCATCTCACCCCCCACCAGAGTGTGTGTTTTTTATGTCTTTCCCTGATTTTGATAAATTTCCTTCTGAATCCATCAGGGTTCTGGTTGCAAACAAATTTACCTTGAGGGAATGTTCTAGAAGGATATTGGGACACCAGGTGTTGATGAGAGGATGGGAAGAAAAATGGAAAACTGAAGAACAAGTGGGTTCTGGAAGCATCAGAATCTGACTGGGGTTGTGGGGAGGCTGGACAAATGGCTCAGGAGTTAAAAGCACTAACTGCTGTTCCAGAGGACCCAGGTTCAGTTCCCAGGACAGACATGGCAATTAACAATCATTCTTAAGTTCAGGTCCAGGGGAATCTGACACCCTCTTCCGGCCTCTGTGGGCATTGCACCGACTGATGCTCTGACATTCATGGAGGCAAAACCCTCATTTATATAAAATAAAAAATTTTAAAAGAATATGTCTGGCTATGACATATTCTAATACCACGGTTACTGGCCCATTGTCCAAAAAGGCTACTGCAAAGTCTAACTGTCACTACGTCTTGTCACAACTCACACCAAAGTCAAAGTCAGGTCAAGCCTGGTCAGCTGACAAACTCTAGCTATCAAGAGTAACTATTGGCATTATCCAAATTGGGTCAGTGACTGGTCCTAGGTGTGGAATAAGGAGAAAAGGGTCCCATATGTCGGGCCGGCAGAGGGTTCAGAGGAGCTGTTCCACGTAACCTTACCCACAGTGCAAAGTCCGATGCCTGTCCCTCAGCCTCCTGCCCAGTTCGCCCGCTGGTCTGGCTGGGCTGGTGCCCTATTAGCAACTCACCCACGTCCTCCACTTAGGGCAGATAAATTGGAAACCTCCCTTGGGGAGGGAGGATGGCCAGGATGGGCTCTATTACAAAGCAATGTTCTGAAGGGGAAGAGGGCCGTTTGGACAGGAAGATGTAGCCAGTGAATTTGGCTTGTCTCCCTGCGTCAGGGGCAGGATTGATTTCATTCATAAATACTCCCGGTGATCTCGAGCTCCAGAGCAGGCGGCGAATGGCTGCTGATGAGTCCCCTTGCCTTTTTTTGCCCCCACCACCCTGCCCAGACCCCGCCCCAGTCTTTCCTACAACCCAGCTTTAGACATTTAGGGCATGAAGTAACCAGAGAGCTAAGGCCAAAGGAAGTCTTCAGATTTGGTGGGAACCTTGGCATCCTGAACCTCACCCAGCCCTTTGGCCTTTCTTTTTCCTCTATCTTGCTCTCCCTGCTTTCTTTGAGACAGTTTCACGAGCCCAGGTTGACCTTATACGAGAAGATGACCTTGAACTTTAAAAAAGTTTTGTTTTGTTTTGTTTTTTTTTTGTATGTGTATGAGTGTATGGTCTGCACATGTCATGCAATGCACATGGAGGACAGAAGAGGGCATCAAATCCTCTGGAACTGGAATTTCAGGTGGTTGTTAGCTTTCATGTGAGTTCTGGGAACCAAACCCTGTTCCTCTGTAGGAGCATAACTACTGAGTCAGCATTTGAGCCCCAACCTTAAATTCCTAATCTTCCTGCCTCAGCCTCACACTGCAATGCCTAGCTAACCCAGCCCTTTAAACCATCTTTCCCACCTGTTTCTTCCTTGCTCAGAGTAGCCTTGAGCTCCTAACTCTGTCCATATGTGCAAACCTGCATCCTCACCTTCATCCACCAGCCTATCCCACCCTGTCCTCACTGACAGATGAGGATAATTGGTACCCGTCCTCCCAGGACTCTCTCCATGTGGATCTGTAGACAATGGATTTCAAATTGATTTAAAGCTGGTGTCATGCTGGCTTAAAGAAAAGTCTTCACAGAAATTAGTTTAACATTTGGGAGATGTTTAGTACAATCTGTACTGGGTAATCAGAGAGAAGAGGCCAGTTCTCCCCAGAAGGACAGAAGATAAACTGAGGTACAGAGGAAGTGGGAACACCTCCCCCGAGAGGGGCTGAAGGACACACTGCCCAAAGACACCGGGACATCACTCCCAGTATCCTTCCAGTCTGTCTCTGCCAAGACAGGGTGAGATGGGCTTAACTGATGGCTGGCACTCATTTGTTGGTTCAGCTGTCATTCATCAGGCCAGATGAGCACAGCTGTGAGCTGAAATTCAGGCCTGATCATCTGCTGCCTGGATTGTCTTACCAGATGCCTAAGTGATGGTCCAGGCTCCAGTCCAACCTCATCCAACCTACCCCTGCACAGCCACCAGGATGATCTTCCCCCAACAGGAAGCCAAACAGTTGCTCTTTTGAAGAAAGCCTTGTCTTGTCATCTCCATGACCCACGAGCTTTAGGGAAGGCTGGAGGTGCCGGAGTCTCTGGCCATCTTCTGCACTCTCCAGTCCTTGGATACAGAGATTTAGCCACACCGAGGTGCATAGCCTCTCACATCATTCCCTCTGCCCACAGCCACTCAGGCATGATGTCGACATCACTCCCTCCTACAACTCTGCTGGCCTTTGCCACTTGCACAGGGCCTCTTTCAGATTGTCACTCCTCCTATTATGTATGTGGAATCTGTTAAAATGGGGATCTTCACAGGGCTCCTGTCAACCGAGGCAGATAGGAGCAAGGCCCAGTTGATGCCAGTGGGTACAGTGTTGGACCCTGTTCTAGTTTTATTTCTGCTGCTGTGATAAAACACCTGGACCAACAGTAACTTAGGAAGGACAGGGTTTATCTTACCAGGTTACAGTCCATCACCGAGCAGAAGTCAATGCAGGAAGTCAAACAGCTAGTCCAATCACATCCACAGTTAAGAGCAGAGAAAAGCAAGTTCTCCCGTGCTGCTTGCTCGCTCAGCTAGCTTCCTTCACCCCTACACAGCTCAGGGCCCAGCCTAGAGAATGATGCCACCCACAGTGGGCTGGTCAATTAGCCATCAAGACAATGCTCCCCAGACATGCCCACGGCCCAACCTGCTCTAGATAATTCCTCAATTGCAACTTTCTTCCCAGGAGATTCCAGGTTATGGCAAATTGATTTAAAACTATCATGGACCCAAACAGCAGCTTCAGCTAAAGGTGGGTTGACCCACCCTTGCCCTCAAGAGAAGTACCAGCTAACCAGAATTGGGCCTTTCTCTACAGTTTCTCCTAAAGAACCAAGCATCTGTGACAGTGATGGGTGGTCACAACCTTTAAATCTGTTTTGGACTTATGTGGATGCACCCTTAGTTGAGTGATCACATCACCCCATCCAACACTTCTCCATCACCTGGGCACTTCTTAGAACAGTACATTCTTTTTTTAAAATTTATTTTATTATATGTTTATGCATGTTTTGCAAGTGCACCTGTGTGTGCAATGCCTATGGAGGTCATAAGAGGGCATCAGATCCCCTGGAACTGGAATTACAGATGGGTTGTGAGCTGCCATGTGGGTGTTGGGAACTGAACCCAGGTCCTCTGCAAGAGCATCCAGTGCTCTTAACTCCTGAGCCATCTCCCCAGCCCAGAACTGTACATTTTTTGAGAACTAATAAAATAGAAACTTGGGGTGAGCCTGGCCAGTGGGGTTAACCCTACCTCCAGGATTGCCATGCACTGAGGCCCCAAACCACCCTAGTGCATGACTGACCTGCTTTCTAGAGGAGGACATAGGAGGCCATGTGAAACAATGTGTCAGGCGGCTTTCCATTACCATGACAACAAAACCTGAAGAAACAACTTCAAAGGAGGGAAGCTTTGGTTCATTGTTCCAGAGGTTGCAGTCTATGTTTACTTGGTTCCACTGTTTGTGGTGAGGCAGAACATCACAATGGAGCACTTGAGGTAGAGGAGGCGGCTCACCACATAGTGACCAGGAAGGAGGGAGAGAGAGACAGAGACAGAGACAGAGTCAGAGAGACAGAAGAGACAGAGAGGCAGAGATCGAGACGGAGATGGAGAAGGGTCTGGGGACAAGTTATACCCTTCAAAGTCATACCTCCAGTGACCCATTTCTTCCAACTAGGCCCCACCTCCTAACAGTTCATATATAAGCCCATCAGCGAATTAGCCCACCAGTAAGGTTAGAGCTCTCATAATATACTCACCTCTTAACTGTGCCAACCAAGCTGGAGGCCAGGCTTTCTACATATGAGCTTTGCATGGTACACTTCCTATCCAAACCCTAATACCCAGGATCCCTCTGCAGACTGTGGTAGCTGGGAAATACCTGCCCTCCCAACACACACACAAAGGTAGCACAATAAATCCCTGTGACTTGGAATTCTGAAGTATTCGGGGGGAAGGGTTTTTTAGATGTCATTAAGAACTGTGAAGTGAGATTACCCTCAACCATTGGGATGTACTATAAGGATCATCACAAGTGTGGCAGGGAGAGGCAAGGAACTTTAACACAAAAAGGAAGTTGAGGCCCTGTGACTCCTGTGCAGAGACAAGTAGTGTTGCTGGCATTGTCAAGAAAGATCCTTCTCTGAAGCCTCCAAAGGGAAGTGGGGCCTTGCTCACCCTGGATTTCAGACACCTGGCCTTCCGAACTGCAAATCAACTCAATCTATTGCTTCAAGCCACCACATTTCTGTTATTCTACTACAGTCTCCCTGGAACAGTCATAGGGAAAGTCCCAGATAAACATCGAGGCTCTGGACTCAGTCTGACTCCAGCCACAAGAAGACAGGCTGCTTGAAACTACACTATGGGCAGGGTCCTTCTCTCCCACTTTTTTCAAGGTGCAGAGAGGGTCTTGCCTGTGCCCCTAGACAGGACTTTTCCTGAGGGTAGGAAACGCTTTGGCTTGCCCTTTTATCCCCAGGCTTGTTAAGAGGCTGATTCAATGGAGATTTTCATCTCAAGGCTCAAACTACCGCGATTTCAAAGCTGGCTGCTTTTCAGGGTTAAAGTTCTCGGGCAGGAAGAAAAATCTCTGTGAAAAGTTTTCCAAGGCCAGAGAAGGGGGAGTGAGTCATTTCCTTTGAGAGATTTCTTTTACATGTTCATCTCTGAAGAGCTAAATGAACGGAGCTGTCGGTGTGCTTGGCACGCTGTAACGTGTCCACAAAGCACCTAGGGAGCTTGTTAAAGGCAATTGCGATGCAGCCAGCCTAGGCCGGGCCCCGTCTGGGCCTGAGAGCCTGCATTTGTAACAAGCTCCTGGAGGACATCCAGGCTGCAGGCTCACAGGCCAAGCAGGTTCTGAGTCAAGTCCTGGGGCTGGAGACTGTTGGCCCTGAAAGCTATTCTCTATGCATGTGCTTTGCTGCCACAGTCACGCCCTAAAGAGAAGGAAACCGAGGCAGGGACGTGGAAGGAGATCACCCAAGGTTCCAGAACTGGAACTGGATATTTGGTAGGAATCTAAGCACTAGCTTGGGCTTGTTGGGTGAGGAGGAGGAGGAGGAGGCAGGTACTTGCCTTTAGGGTAAGAGTCCTTGATGCCTCTCAGCCCAGTGGTTCTACTGAATATCCTCCTTTAGATTTTAAAACACACGTCAGCTGCCAGGCTGATCGATAGGCCTGCTCATCTGTGCGGTTTGAGGCTCTCTCCACAGATGTAATCAGGGCTCCTGAGACATCCTGGCAGCGGGCATGCGGGGAGAGAGCGTGGCAATACGTTTAATCAAGGAGCAGATGGGGAGCTGATAGAGTGTGTAGAAAAATCAGGTTTCTGTGATAACATGTTCTTCTCCCACTCAGCCTCCGCATCCCCTGGCTTCTCCATCAGGACTCCCAGTGCCAGCTCCAGCCCTGCCCTTTCCAAAGATGTTTTTTCCTGGTAACCTCAGGGGGGCCCCCCCGAAGATGTCAAATGTGGGAGTCGGGTGTCGGGAGAGACTGTTGCATATGGAGCCTAGCTCCTCTCTCTAACCAGAGCCTGAGGAGGCTGGGAAGCTAGAAACTAACAGACTGAGCACCGAACACCTCAAAAGGCTTTGGAGGAGCTGTCAGCCAGAGCCTCCTGCAACTAGCTTGTGGAGAGGAAATGGGGCTTGTGAGATGGGTACCCCATTCACAGACCCTCAGCCCCCTTGTTCTGTGGATGCATCTAGGTCCCAAGTGAGGATGTATAGAACAGTACTCACTGGGGGCGCCTTTGTCCCCAAGGAACATTTGGCAATGTCTGGAGACATTTTCTGATTGTCACGACTAGGGTAGGAGGGTGCTCTTGGCATCTAGTGGGTAGAGGCCAGGATGCTTGGAACATCCTCCATTGCACGGGACAGCCCCCACATCACAAACTGTCTCCCCAAAATGTCAGCAGAGCCCAGCTCAGGAAATCACTCTCCACAGAGAGCTGGTGTCAGCCAGGGCTCTGCTCAAACCCATCGATGTGGGTGCAGGTAGATCTACCTGGCTTTTCTTCTTACCTATATTCAGTTCCCCAGGTTAACTCATTGAACCCCTGCCCAGGGCCTCCTGTAACACACATACACCTATGCACACGTGCATACACTCCAAATCGCGTGGCATTAAATGAGTCATGGCAAAGTCAATTGACATTGATCTCTGGGGCTCCCACGTGTTCACAGTGGTAATTGTCTCTCATCATTTAAGCCTCAAGGAGAACCAGGATAGCTAAACAACAATGTGACTTAAATAGGGCCTAGATGGAAAATAAATCAACATGTGAGGTTCCCCTGTCTCTGACACTTGGATATCTTATTCCGGAAAAACTTCATTGAAATCAACATGTGGTGGGACGAGTAAGGAGTTTCTTCAGCTCCTTCTCTCCATCCCCTACCCAGCATTTCCTGCTGCTTCACACTGGACCAGGCTTCATTCTATGAAAGATAAGGGGAAAGAGGCCATGAACACGTCATGCCTCTCTGTGGGGTTCCATCTCTCCTGGACCTGACAGTACAGCTATGTGGAAGGCAGGCTCCTTGCCTTGCGAAGTGGTGTGTGTGCTGCTTAGTTTTTGTCAACTTGTCACAAACTGAAATTACTTGAGAAGAGAGAACCTCAGCTGAGGAATTTCCTCCGTGAGACTGGCTTATGGGTGTACCTGTGGGGCATAGTCTCAATTTCTAATTGATGTAGGAGGACCCAGGCCACTGTGGTTGGTGCATCTCTGGACAGGTGGGCAGGGCTGTATAAGAGCACAGCAAGCCAGGAGAAGCAAGTCAGTCGGCAGTGCCCCTCCATGTCATACCTGCTTCCAGGCTCCTGCTTGAGCTCCTGCCCTGGCTTCCCTCGATGGCAGATTGGAGCCTAAACAATGTAATAACCCTTTCCTCTCTGAGTTGGTTTTGACCAGTGTGTTTATCACAGCAACAAAGAACAAACGAGGACAGAAATTGGTACCAGGAGTTGGGTATTGCTCTGATGGACTGTGTTGTTTGGGAAAGAATTGTGGAGGATTTTGAGGCTCTTGGCTGAAAAAAGGCATTAAGTGCTCATAGATAAATGAGCTGCTGAGGGACCGAAGAAGATAATGCTAAAAGCAAAGAGGAGAAGAGGATGGAGGTCTGGCTTGTGAAGCTTCAGAGGGAAGCGAAGACGCCATCAGGGTCATTTATGTAACATATTTGAATTAAGCATCTGTGGAAGTGAAACCTTTTGTGCTTTACTGGGGCTCATGTCAGAGTGGCCTCCTGAAGGCTCTTCCTGGTGAACATGTCACTCCCTCTCACCCACATCTCTTACTCAAGCTTTGGTCTCCATGTGGTCTGTTTCTAGTGACGATGCCGACCTTCCTAGTTACTGTGGGTTCGGCTCTGAGTTTACCAGCTCCTCTCTGCCATCCCTTGATGATGTGTTACCTCCATCTGACAAATAAAAATCTGAGTCTCCGAGAGGCTAACTAACTTGCTTGAGCAAGTTATGGCCAATAAATCAGCAAGTGTCCAAGGACTTGAACTCATATGTCAATGCAAAGACCACCCTCCTGGTAGCATGCAGCCCGACTCTGTCCCCTCAGTGGCTCCTCATATCAACAGTATATCATATTAGTAGTCCACATATCAACAGTGGCTTAGGACTCGTTAGATATGCAGAATCCCAGCACTGTCCTGAATGTAAACTTGGATTTGAGCTTTCATATGAAAGACTCTTGGACTGAGGGATATGTGGGACTGATGATTCCACAGGGTCAGTGATGGAGGCAGGTGGGGCTAGAGTGAGAGGAGAAGGCAAACATGGACCAAAAGACTGATAACCAGGGTGGCCATGGCAGGTGCAGAACACATCTGAACTGGTTTGGTCCAGCATATGAAATCACATTTGCAGTCACCTCGGAGGTTGGCCATCTCCTGTGTCCAGTCACCTCCCAGCAGTCTCTCTTTAGCTATTCAAAAATGCTGACTTCTGGGCTTGGGAGATGGCTCAGTGGATAAAGTACTTGCTGCAGAACATGAAGATCTGAGTTCAGATCACTAGAGCCCCGCATAAAAGCTGGGTGCAGCAGCATATGTCTGTAACCCCAGTGCTGTGCTGAGGGGCAGGTCAGAGACAGGTGGATCTCAGAGGCCAGATGTCCAGCCAGCCTAGTCAAAGAGGTAAGCACCAAGTTCAGTGAGAGACCCTGCCTTGAAATATAAGGTGGAGATGGATAAAAGAAGACATTTAAGTTTGCACCCATGTGCACAAGAGCAAACTTACACACACACACACACACACACACACACACACACACACATACACACACACTATACACATCTCCCTAAAGAAAAAGAAAAAATGAGCACTGACTCTCCACTTGGAAACCCCCCTATCGACCCCCTGCATGCTGACTCTCTCCTTCACTGCACAGTTGCAGATGCTGATGTCTGATCTAGAGTTGGGAACAAGGCTAACCTCCAGACCGCAGACCCAAACTCCTGCTAACTCCACACTTGAGAACAATCCCAGCAACCTTGCCTCGTATGAGCCTTTGTTTTGTTTTCTGTGACAGTCCCCTCTCATCAGAAGCACTTTCATCTCCTTTTTGAGCTGGGACTTGGGGCTTCTCCCAGGCTTCTGAGGTGTTGTTTCTATTACCAATTAGAATATAAAAGTGCAGTCATTTATCAAAGATTTTATATATATCTGTGGTACCCAGGCTGCATGGCAGAGAGGAGAGTATCTGCAAACTCGGCTACAGCATCCTCAAAAGCACAACGTACTCTCTGCATGGTACATCATGGACCCCATGTGGTCAGGAAGCTAGGAACACATTTATAGCTCCCTGCGACCCTGAGGGAAGTGACTTTGTTTCTTTCATATCTGACGGTAGAGGAAATAACGGTTCCTGTAAGCACGTGTGTAATTACAGCTAAGAAGCCACCAGCGAAGTCAGCCTCTGCTGCCTCCTTGGACCTGCTTCCTCCTTCTCCCTGTACCACATTCATCATGACCAGATCGGCTGAGAACTTGAACCTACTAGCCAGGTGTGTAAATTTCAATGTATCCTGAACATTCCAGAAACAGTTTGTGCTAATGGAATATTACGGTTCACAGAATCACTACATATGCTCTAGATTTATTTATACATTTTTTAAACAATACACAAGCTCAACTCTGAGATCAGGAAAGCTGTCATTTCTCAGGAGGTGACTTTTGTGGTGGAAACTTCTAGAACACAGCTGAGCTGAGTTGTCACTCTACCACTCAGTGACTCAAGGCAAAGATCATCAAATATTTTTTAAAGTTATCCTATTGAAAAATGAGGCAGAGCTGATCTATGTTGATAGAAGACTGTATTAGGGCCAGCAGGTAAAAGATGCAGAGGGCAGCCTGTGTTAGAATAGTTATTACTGACAAAAGCTAAGCATGAACACTTAACAATGGTGCAGGCATTTCCTATCCCTCAGCTGCCGCCTGGGTCTATAGACGAGAGCCTTCTGGGTCTCTGGATACAGGGAAAAGCATACTGGGGATAGTCTTGCTCCTGAATGAGAGTGGAGTACGGTAAGAGGGATGTGTCAAGAGCTGGGCCGTGTCTAAGCCAGGTGTTCTTCCTGGCACCCCTTCTAAGAGTCTGGGAGGAGGGCAAGCTATTAGGGTTTGGATGCAGAAAGTCCCCCACAGGTTCGTTTGGTCCGCAGCTGCTGGAGCTGCGGTGGGAGGCTGTGGACATTTGAGGACACAGAGCCCTACAAGAAGTGGGTTGGTACAAGTGGGCGTCGAGGCTCTGCCTTTAAACCCGTTCCCTCTCTGTCTCTGTCTCCCTCTGTCTTGCTCTCTCTGCTTCTCTCTCTGTTTTTCTTTCCCTCCTCATCCTGGTCGTCTTAGATGCAACAGGTCATGTAAGCTCCAGCCACCCAGGAGGAGCCCCTGTTGCCCTGCCTCCCTCTCTTGAAACCACGAGCTAACATAAACCCCTCTGTTCCTGAGTTGCTTCAGGCAGGTATTTTATCCTAGGAAGAAGGGAAATATTAACACACCAGTCCTGGCTTGGCTATCCGTCCCACCAGGCCTGGCTTGGCTATCCGTCCCAGCTGGAGACAGGGTCTGGCTTCCCTAGGCCAGGATGGAGGCCACTAACCCTCCCTTCTGGTGTCAGCTCTCCTCTCCAGCCAGGACAAGGTCTTTAAGTTGGGCACTGACCCTCTGAGCTGCTGGTTGGTTACAGAAGTGACTTCTGACTCAGCTTGGGACCCAGGCCTCTTGCAAGGGAGTCTCAGAGAAACTTGAGAGAGAAGTGGCTGGAGGTCTTGATTTTGGCCATGCAAGCAATCTCCTGCGTAGATGTTCCAGCAGCTCTGGACTTTAAACCAGAGATCTACAAGTGTTTTTTACACAGGTCCAGATAGGGAACTATATTAGGCTTAGTATCCCAAACAGTCTCTGTTGCAACATTCAGCTGCTACCACAACACAATAGCGGTCACAAACAATGCAAATGATTAAGTATTGTAACTGTGTTCTAATAAAACTTTATTTGTGAAAAACAGACCACAGCAAGGCAGAATGTGGAACTGTGGGCCTGAGCTTGTGATCTGCTGTGGACTTCTGTGACTTCTACTGATGAGTCATGCCATGTCTGGGAGTCTGAGGGGAGGTCCAGGAAAGGTGGAAGACCTCATTTCAACAGACACCTCAAGGGTGTGGCAAAATGTGCTCTCAAGGCTGGCAGAATGCCCTCAAACACCATGAGCGTCCTACTCTGATATCCCCACTTCACAGATGTAACAGGCTCCTCAGCTGCCTTAAATTCATATTGATTTGTGACATTCAGGTTAGAGTACCATCTAGGGAAATTCAGAGGTTAGTGCTGCCAGCTGGATTGGCCTGGAGAAAAGAGGTCAGTGGTGGGCCTTGGAGAGAGATGCCAGCCACGGTGGCCCCTGGCCTACACAAAAGGGCCTCTTGGGCTGGGTGTGGCCTTACCCTTTCCCCTTCAGTGACACTGGGCTCTGCTAAATCCAGTGGCAGCTGCCACCTCATGGTGCTGGTCTGTTATTGAACACGACTTCTTGTACCATTCATGCTATCCCAGCTCCAGTCTACATTCCTGGGCTGGGCTCCGACACCTGTAAACCCGGGTCCTTCTCTTTTCGGGACCCAGCCCCTGCCCATTCCCCGTGATCTCCTGTTGGGGGTTCTCCTCGCTCCTGGTCCAAGCTGTTGTGCTTAGGATAGGAGCAGATACCCTCTACCTTCCCTGGTTCTTACCCCTCGGTTTCTCACCGGACATGTGTCCTCTTGCCAAGATGAGGGCGGCTGGCTTGGAGTGAGTGAGGCTTAAGGCCTCCTGAGTTGTACCCACCCCATGGGCTCTACCCACGGGGGTCCCAGGGTACAGATCAACACAGGTGCACACCCTGGGAGCTGATCACCCAGAACTCAGGTGGCTTTGGTTCCTGTCTTTGTCCCCCACGCAAGCAGGGAGCACCCACCTCAGGGAGAAGGTGGCAGTAAAAAAAAAAAAAAAAAAAAAAAGACAACTTTCCCTTTTTAAAAAGAATAAGATGCAAATCACTTGTCTGACTCTAATACTAAGCACCGCGCCCAGCAGGAGGTCTGTACTGAAGCCTGCCAAGGCTGACAGGGAGAACATAGTAACAAATGTCTTCTGGGTGACAGTCACAGCACAGTCTAAGGCCAGGGACGGCTGGTCCACACCAGGCCGCCTGCTCCCCTCCCCTCCCGCCATGTTTGCAGGGGTGTTGTACAGTGAGTGCCAGGCACACAGTGAGACCCTGAGGAGCATGCATGATGTGGGGCTGGAGATATGACTTAGTGGGAAAGCGCCTTTTGCACATGCATGAGAACCCAAGTTTGATTTCCAGCACCCACATAAAAGCTGGACATAGGGGCTCAACTCTGTAACCATGGCACTGGGGAGGTAGAGACAGGCAGATACTTGGGACTCATAAATCAGCTAGCCTAGTTGAAACAGTGAGCTCAGGGTTCAAGAGATGGCTCAGTGGTTAAGAGCACTGGCTGCTCTTGTAGGAGACCCAGGTTCAATTCCCAGCATCTACATGGTGGCTAACAACTGTCCGTAACTCCAGTTCCAGGTGATCTGACGCCGTCCTCTGACCTCTGTGAACACTGGACACAGGTGTACTTACATACATTCAAGTAATACACTCATATACATAAAATAAAATAAAATAAACTCTGGGTCCAGTGAGAGATCTTGTCTCAAAATTAATCAATTAATTAGCTAATTAATTAATTTAAAAAGTGGATTGTGATTACAAAGACACTTGACATCAATCTCTGATCTCTCACACCCTGTGGTACATTCACTCATGCACACATGTGTATACACCCACAGGAATACATGTGTGACATGTACACAGACACAGAAAATCATGTGTGACATGTGTTCTGAATAGTCTCAGTTGTCAACTTGACACATCTGGGAAGAGAGAACCTCGAGTGGGGAATTTCCTCTTTCAGACTGGTCTGTGGCCATGTCTGTGGGGCATTTTCTGGATTGTTGAGTGATGTGGGAGGGCCCAGCCCACTGTGGGTGGTGCCATCCCTGGAAGGCGGTCCTGAGTCGTATAAGAAAGCAGGCTGAGCACAGGCCAGGGGAACCAGCCAGTAAGCAGCGTTCCTCCATGGTCTCTGCTTCAGTTCCTGCCCTGGCTTCTCTCGATGACGAACTGTGATTGGGATATGTAAGCCAATTAAGCTCTTTCCTCCCTAAGTTGGTTTTGGTCAGAGGCTTTTATCACAGCCACAGAAAGCATGGACCAGTGGAGACAAGGGAGGGGAGAGCCCATCACCTGACTCTTTATCTGACCCAGCCAGGTACCAAGTTACATCTGCTTGACAGTCAGACTCCAGAGATGCTCGGAGATGTGCCAGCACTGTGAGTTAGTGATCTGCCTCCTACTAGGCAATAAAAAGGACTAATAAACTTAAAATCTACCTGTGGTGCCGGCGAGGTGAGCAACACTTGTTTACAAGTCTTTGTGGGTCTAGGGTTTTCTAAGGGGAATAGACACTTTTCTCTTGAAGCTCCAGTTGGGCCAGACCAACTCCAAGTAGCACGTGCCAGACACTGGTGAATCCCAAAGCTTGCCTGTAGTTGGAGCATGTCTCCTTGCAGGGAGCCATTGGTCAGAGCTCAGCTCAGCAGGGCCCTCCAGCAGCAGGCCCAGGCTTTATTCACAAGTCCGCTCAGCAGGCTCTATGTCCAGATCCCAGGGTTAGTGGGGTCGTCCGCCTCTCGGTCTGACACTTTCTCCACAGGTTGGGTCTGGCACCTCACGGAGGCCTAAGGTCCACCTTCCAGAATCATGGCCAAATCTACCCTCACTCACTGATGCACTGCAGTTGAGGCTGGCTTAGCTTTTTGGCCTCTACTGAAAGCGTTAGTCTGCAGAGGGAGTGGGGCTGGCTGGGGGTCAGGTGCCAACTGGGCCACACCTTCCTTACTGCCTTCTCAGCGGGTCATTCAGCTTCCAAGTCAGTTTCCTTCTCTACTGAAGGCACAAGGTATGTGAAGACTTTGGAACACTGTCAGGCAACTGGCAATCAGGCAAGAACTCAGCCTCCTGATACTGTCAGGGATTAATGCTCTGGTCTGGGTACCACTGACAATAGCAGGGGGCAGTGCCACTAAACAAGAGAAGACCCCAATAATTTTGCTCAGCCTAGTAGCTGTCCCTTTTTCCTACGTACTTTTGTATTTATTTATTTTTTATTTATTTTTCAGTTCTTGGGATCAACCCAAGACCCTTATGCTTGCTATGACAAGCACTCTACCACTGAGCTACATCCCCAGCTTTCTTTTGTGTGTGCATGAGTGTGCATATGCGGGGCACATATGTGTGTGGAAGTCCGAGGACAGTTGGCGGGAGTCAGTTCTTTCCTTTCACCTCATATATTCCAAGGATCAAATTCAGGTCATCAAGTTTGGCAGCCTTTACCTGCTAAGCCATCTTGCCAGCCCTCTTTTAGTTTTTTATTTTGAGACCAGGTCTCACTGAGTTGCACAGGCTGGTGGCATTGAACCCACTCTGCAGCTCCAGGCTTTGAACTTGCAGTCCTCCTGTCTCCGCCTTATAAGTAGCTGCATTAGACCTGCATCAACAAGCTCAGCTTTCCCTTCTCTTCCCAACCCACTAATCCCTACAGCGAGCAGCTGCTACCAGCTCAGGAAGGAGCATTCCATCTGGTCAGAGCAAGTTTGGTGCAAGCAACTTGCTTGCCCTCTAGGATCTTGTTCCAGGCATTATTATATCCAGAGTCCCCTGTCTTCCCTCTTAGGAAGGCCTGCCTCCCTGTGGGGGACAAACTAGAAGTGAGAAGGCAGCAAGTGGCCGTGAGAGTGGCCAAGCCAGGTGGGCTGGAAAGGCCTGGATACAAAGGCCCAAGTTCTATGTGTGCATGTGGGTGTGGATCTGGGTGTATGGGTGTGTGTGTGTCGGGGGTGTGGGTGTGGGTGCTCGTGCAGATGTGTGTGTTCGTGTGTATGGAGGCCAGAGGTCGGCTGCTGTCCCTCACATGCCACCAACCTTGTTTTTGAGAGAGGGTCTCTTACTGGCCTGGGACTCATGGGTTAGCCCAGGCCGACTGGTCAGAAAACCCAGGTCACCTGTCTCTGCCTCTGCAGTGCTGGGTTACAAGTGTGTTCCAACACACCCGGCTTTTTTTACATGGCTTCTGGGGGACAGAACTCAGGTCTCCAAGCTTGCATGGCAAATACTTTACTATCTCCTTGGACCCCAACTTCAATCTAATCTTACATCCTTCCTCTTCCCGCTCAGGCCTGAATCCCCTTGAAATATCACACACCTGCCTCCCTGGGGTAGGTATCTGGAGAACCCAGTCTGGGCCAGCCATCTTCTGAGCACAGAGGAACCTCATCGTTCCCCATTCCCAGGAGGAAACCCCCTCACCAACTTCTTTCCTATCTCAGCTCTGCCTCTGACACCCCAGCTCAGCCCACATGTTACCTGAAAGGATTGCCCTTTGTTTCCCACTTCCCTCTCAAACCTCTTCATTTCCTGCCGGTGGCTGTCTGAGCCATTGTTTACCACCATAAACCAACAATACAGTTCCATAAATATGTTATTTAGCTTCTTATTATTCTTCCCCATTATTTATTTCTGAAACTCTATTATTAAATCTGTAAAGTGTTCGATGATACACTGGCAATGAAGGACAGTATATAAAGGGAGTTTATTATTATTATTACTCCGTGATTAAAACAAGGAAGAAAAATGAGCCACATTAAGTCCCACTGGATTCCCTTGAGCCTGCAGGGGCCCTTGCGTGCAGGTGAAGGACGGGCCCCCCGGGTGTGCTGGGTGACGGCTCTCTGCCACACTGGCTGCTGTCCAGTGCTCCTTCTCTCTCCGTGGCAGTGGCCGCCAGCGACACTCTGGAGAGCCTCAGATTTGCAGGAGGCGCTGGTGCCGGGTGGAGTTTGTTCTGGGCAAAGCGAAAGCGATTCCGTTTGCAATCTTACTCGTCGCCATCCGTCACTGGCGGTGACAGGAAGAGGTAATGGAAGTACCGGGGAATCCTGCTTTTTATTTCCAATCGGCAGCATTTCTCTTGCAAGGGAGAGCATAAATTCAGCTGATTTTTGTGCAGATTTTGCAAAATTAGTCTCTCTCCATCTAGCTAGGTGTGTAGATTTATATATGCATGCTGGATGGACAGATGGAGAGATGGCTCTACCTTCTGATAGGAGGGACCACCCGAGAGGAGGCTTCATTCAGGAGGATATGGTAGAAGGAAAGAGGAGAGACCCCGTGATACCTGTCATTATACAGGTGGACCATGTGAGAGCTGGGACAGGAGGCCCACATCCCAGTCATCATCCGGCATTGCTGCCAGCGGGGAGAGGAGGGACTTGTTCATGTGAATTCCCTGGCCTCATCCCAGACTCAATGGCTCAGAAACTTTGGGGTAGTACAGCCATCTGTTTTAAGCCCAGGGCTGGGCAAAGTGGCAGAAATCTATAATCCTGACACCTGGTGGGTGGAGGTAGGAAGGTTGAAGACTATACAAGAAATTTAAGGTCAGCCCGGGCTGCATACTTGAGACCCTGTCTCAAAAACTAATAAACATCTCACACACACACACACACACACAGAGCAGGAGGCCATTCTGCCGTGACTCTGATGCCAGAGTTGGAAAAACCGCACCTCAAGTTCATTGCAACTCCAAATGGAAGTAGTGATCTCCCCCCGGGGGCTGGTTCAAAGTGCAGACGCTGATGAGGATTGCCTTTCTCAGGCTTCTTGGGTGTGTCTTTCACACACTCCAGGCATGGCTTCTGGGTCGGTGCCACTCTCAGCAAGGCTTCTGGATAGGGGCAGGAGAGCTCTTAGAGTGGGAGCTATCTATAGCTGGAGCTGTAGACGATGGAGAAAGAAGGGGACTTTGAGAGAACAAGGCATTGGAGGTGAGTATCTGGGGGTTAATTAGAAAGACACAAACAATTCGATCTGACTGGAACTTTTCCCATGTCAGAGTCAAAGGCAAAACTCATCTCAATGGGCTAAACTTGGGACGTCTGACTCCTTAGGAGCCAAACTGACATCTTGTCATTTTGTCAAATCTTTATGACATCTCCACCGAGAGAGAGCACAGCAGAGCATATGATTTGATTATTTTGTGATGGCCTTCAGATAATTTCATATACTATGAGATGTCACAAAATCAAGTGCACTCATTGACAGGCTGGGCTCTGTTACTATGGAAACTGCGCAGTGAGAGTTGGGAGACTGGGATTTTGGACCTTTCCTCTCCCCACCACACTCGGCCCTCTCTCTGACAAGTCACCCCACTTTTCTACCATTGGTTTTAACTAATCTGTCCTAGACCCAATGATATCATTTGATCTTCAGAGAGATAAATGAGAGGTGAGGAGAGATGGCCAGAGAAATGGGGGAGATTTCTGTGTGACCACATGACCCCTGAAAGACAGTGTAAGGATTTGAATCCGGGCCTGGAAGTTTTATTTTTCATCCAGCTTTATTAAGAAAAAATTGGTGGGATTGAAGGACCCAGGTTTGGTTCCCAGCACCCACATAGTGGCTAACAACTGTCCATAATTCCAGTTTCAGAGAATATGACGCCCTCTCTGGTCTCTGTGAGCAGTGCACAACACTGGTGTACTTACATACATGCAGACAAGACACTCAAACACATAAAATAAAATGCTAAAATGAGTAGGCCATTATTTTTAACAATATGTAATTGGCAAATTAAAATCATATATGTTTATGGTATATAATAAGATTGCTGACATATGTAGATATTATGAAATAAGTCAATGAAGTAACAGGGCCATCGTATTTTGTCTTTGTTTTTTGAGGCAAGAACATTACAAATGAGCTCTTAGTGATTTACAAGTCTACAGTGCAGTATCGCTAATTTTGGCCACTGTGCTACACACAGCGCTCCAGAACTCACCCACCTATCCTCCTCGACCACAGCTTCACACCCTTGAGTGACATCTCCCCTCGCTTCACCTCCCCAGACCTGGCAATTATCATTCTGCTTTTTCTTTCTTTTGTGTTGATTTTGAAACCGTCTCTCAAGCAGTGCAGACTGGCTTCAAACTCCCCGTGTAGCTAAGAATGAACCTGAACTGATTCTCCCGCTGTCGCCCACCAAATTCTGGGATTACAGCTTTGTGCCACCATAACATCCTGCTTCTGGTTTCTGTGAGTGAAGCTGAGAGTTTTCAAAATACACTGGATGGTCTTTACTCTCTCCTGCCTCTGTTTGCCAAGGTAGGAAGTGGGGAGAACAATGCTCGTTTTAGTTTTCCTCCCAAGGTTTATCGTAGAAGTGATCATTCATGGTTTTCAGAGTCTTCTGCATGCGCTCCCAGCCCCAGCCTTGGTCCCACGGAAAGTGGGCTGAAGGGGAGTAACTGGGTAGTCAGTCAGTGGCTTGTTTGTCTACCTAGCCACTTCCTGGGCTACACTATTTGTCAACTCTTTTGATGGTCACCTCTGCCTCGACTTAAAGATGCAAGAACTGCTGGAGTGGAAAGGCAGACGTGACTGGGATTCCGCTTTCCAGCTTCCTGCTTGGCTGGAGAACGGTTAGCCATCGTGAAACGCAGAGGATGAGAGGGCCATGATGAATGGGGCCTCTAAATTATCTCCGGATGACACTGCTTGATTAAGCTAAGTACTCTCGTTGGCACCTCAGCTGGCAATTGCTCATTTATTTATCTTAGAAGAACAAATTTTTGTACCTACACACTTCTTTATCACCTCCAAGCATTTCCCAGCTCAGATCAGCTTGTCCACCTCCCCACATGGACGCAACCCTCTGCTGTCTCAGAACAGCCCTGTGGCTTCCAATGGGTTCCCTCCCTTCAGATGGTCACTAAGTATTGCTCCTTGGGCAGCACAGATGGTGTATCTTTGACCATCCACAGAAACACATTCTCCTCAGAGTGGGTCAACCTGGAAGTCATGAGGACCATGCTCTGGGGTAAGTCATTGCAAAGCAGCTTGGAGGGCTAACTATATCATGAGCTTTGAGCTTCGGGACTTTAGGACCCTTTGAGCAGTTTCCTGAGGTACAGCTTATACACACTGTTCCCATTGTGAGGCAGAACGTAGTAGAACAGCACTGTGATTTGAATATATGTTGTTTCCTGAAGGTGCCTGTGTTGAAGATTTTTGTCCCCAGTACAGTGTTCAGGGATGGGAACATTAGGAAATGACTGGCTCTGGGGGCCATCCATGGATACATTTACACCTGGATTGTTGCAAGAATTTCTTCCCTGGGAGGGATGTGACTGACATCTTCTTCCTTCTCCTAAGATCCTAATGACAAACCACAAACAATTCCCCACAGTTCACCCTGAGAACTAATGAGTGTATTAGACTTACTTACAGAACAGTACGGGGTTACTGTCAGGCGTATGACCCCCAAACAGCAGCACTGGAAAGACTTCACCCAGTGTGGATGATGGCTTTCCCAAAGCTGCATAGATAGAACCCCTTCCTCTAGTTTTCCCGTCTACGCACGCTGTCCCTTCCCAGAGACTACTTGCAATTAGAGCGTACAAATGCCTCAGATGAGTAGCTGGGTATTGGTGAGGATCTGATGACCTTTCCTCTCCTTCTAGGAGGAAGCATCAGCAGCTCACAGTCCCATTGTGTTGGTCTCCTGAAAGTAGGCACAGCTGATCTCATGAAGATGGTGCCAGTTTGGCTTGGAGGATATCGCATTGGGAGGCTGATGGTAGGACTGTGAAATGTGGGTGGAACTCTGGGATGTGTGGCTTGATTGGAGGAAGTAGGTCCTGGAGGGACTATTGCCCTGGACTCTTCCTCTGCCCGCTCTCTTTTCTGTCCTCTGAGGTGAGCAGCTTTCCCTTCCCCTGCTCTTCCACCAAAATGTTTGAGCCTCCCCTTGAGGTTCACAGCCATGGGAACCATGGGTGGATGGACCAAAAACTCCCAATTTTCCCTTCATTGGATTAGTTACTTTTGCACTGCTGTGAGCGAACACCGGACAGAACAGCTTCAGAAGGTGAATGATTTATTTTGGCTCTTGGTGTCAGAGGGTTCAGCTTATAGTCATTTGCCCCATGTGCTTGGGCAGACTATCTCAGCAGCAAGAATGTGTGGTGGGGATGGTTCAGTACACATCATAGCAGGTCAGGAAGTAGCGAGTAAGACAGGAAATGGTGAGGGATAAGGCCCACCTCGAGGTTACACCCCAAAAGACCCACCTCCTTCAGCATGGTCCCATCTCCCTAATTCCTAACCCCGCCGCCAACAGTGCTATTATCTGGGAAAAAAATCCATATCATAAGCCTACGGGGGGACATTACATAGTCAAACCGTAACATCCTTTAGTTGCTTTTCTCTGGTAATGTGGTCAGGAAAGGACACACCTGGAAGCCTCACTTGGGTCAGGGTGGGCATTTCATGCAAAGACCCACAGTTCCCCAGTGAGTATAGGCATACTCTCACCTTTGATCCCAAGGAACAAGAGACAAATTCCATAGTCAAGGACAGCCAGGATGGCCTTGGGACATTCAAAATTCTTGAGCTGTGTTCCCCATTTAGTCATGAAGACATGGACTCCCCTCTGCTCTGCCAACTGCTGGAGTCACAGAATCTGGTGTGTGAGGAGCGGGGCTCTCATGGGTCATATGCTCTCATCCCACAAATGCCCTGAGGAGACACTTGCTTAGGCCCACAGCTACCTCACACCAGATCTGGCATTAAAACTCAACCAATGGGACTTGCCTGTTGAGGAAATGTGTCCAGATCAACCACAGTCAGAGGCAGGGACTCCCCTACCCAAAAGGAGGCCCTGGTTACCTGGTGAGCAGCGGCAGGCATCCATCTATCCATCCATCCATTCATTCATCCAACTATTAATTCCTTAGTCTGTGCCAGAAATGGTGAAGAGGATGCCACAGAAGGGTTATCAGACTAAAAGACCAGCTTAGCACCCAAGGAAGGTCAAGACTGCCTGGAAAAAATAACCCTGATAGATCACATGTTTACTGGATGGATGGATGGATGGATGGATGGACGGATGGACGGATGGAGAAAGAACCTCTAGAAGCACATGGCCCAGTAAAGTCAAAGAGGTAGCTGCTTGCTGGGTTCCTGGTGCCCTGAGGTCTGTGCCCTGGGTATATGTTCTCTGGACTCCCATTCTTTTTGAAGCTGAGCTTAAACTTCAGTCCAGACATTTGGTTTCCTCAGTACCCGAGGGCCAAGTCCCTTCCCATCAGGGATGCCCCCAGCCTGGGGAGCCCAGTGCAATCTGTCACCCCCTCACCCAGCACCTCTTCAGCACTACTCCAGGTTTCACCAAAGGGGTCATTTATTTCCTCCTTGGAAATGTCTGGGTTGTCGGAGTTAACGGTGACTGATGAGAGTGGGGGACCCTCAGTTTCTCCTGGGCCATATTTCAACTTGAGCAGCTCCGGAACAGGTTTCCTCACAGTGGCTATGCTATTTCTCAATCCCTGTCGGCCCCTCTGCTCTGCCAGGAAATACAGAGAGCTAGGGATGGGGAAGAAAGAAGGGGGTCCCACTAGGGCTGAGGCCGAAGGAAGGGGGTCCCACTGAGCTACCTCTCACCAGCTCATCTTTGCGTGGACATCTGAGAATTATAGAGGCTGGCATTATAAAGAGCGTGTCTGGTTTCTAGGGAACTCTCAGCGACACATACCCCTCCTATACTGTTCCTGGTAGGAACTGACTGTCCCACCTGGGGCTTGTAAGGGAAAGATCGCCAGACAAGAATAAGTTATTACCAGGGAGGTCTGTATCCAAGGCTGGTCACCTTTGCCCAGAATCTACCACCTGCAACGCACCTTGCAACCTTTGCAGCTTCCCTCATCCACACTGACTTCTCCACCCACTTAGACCCCATCCGTTATTAACACCAACCTGAATTTTTAAAAACATCAAGTGGCTTGTAACCCCTGCAAAAGGCAGATACATAATGATGGAGCGACATGGCATAGCGGTAACAAATTGTCCGTATTATAGCACTTTACATCTTGATATCCATTCTCCTCAACGGGCTTATCTGTAAACCGACTGAATTCACACTGGGATGCTAAGAAAATAGCTGTCATATAATAGATGGGGTCTCCCGGAAAATGAACATTTACAAATGGCTGTAGCATTTACTTAAAATGTCATGCCAATTGCTTGCTGTTGTCTTTATGCAATGAGATTGATTTTACTGCTCCTTGGAGTCCTCAGCCTTGATGGGTAGTTTTTAATGCAGCAGGGAGATGCTTTTTGTGTTTAATCTATAAATATAGCTTGAAAAAGCACAGTCTCTTTAAGGTACAGAGAAAGTCCCGTCCAAACCTCTCTTCTTCTAGGCTCTTCTTTCCTTCTCCCTGGAGAACTTGGACCTGGGCAGGGTCTGAGTTGATCCTGTTCATGTATTCAAATGTATGCAGATGTATGCATTTTGTTTAACAAGTTAATTCATTTGCCAGGCCAGGCAGTTAAGGGTTTTCACAGAGTAATACCCACTCTCAGTTCTCCCTTCCGTGCCAATTATGCCCTGGGGTTTACTTACAGAGTTTGAGGAGTAGGAGTCTAATGGGGGAGGGAAAGAGGGAGGGGTAGCTTACTTCTTGAAGCAAAGCCCTGCAGGGTCTCCTCAAGATGAGGCCAGGGGCTCTGGCCAGCTGCTGAGAATCCTGGAAGCCCCGGGCAGCCCAGTCCTCCTGGGAGACCCTAGGAAGAGAGTTTGCCTCTCCCAACCCTCCGTGACATGGCCTGTTTTCCTCCCTTGTTTCCTGACAAGCCATTTCTGACGTCCTTTGGCTGGCAGCCCCAGATGGCTTTAGAGGACTCTACTCCTATCCCTGACCCCAGTGTTCCATGTCCCCTTCAGAGTTCTGTGTCTTCCCCAGAAAGGAGAACGTAGGGCCAAGAGAGGCAAGGAAGGACAGAGGAGCTGCCGTCAACCTGGCCTGGATAACTCCAGTCAGATCTCTCTCTCATCTACCCAGAAAGGGTTCCCTCAACGCATAGAGGCCTTGGTGTCATCTTTTCTATTTCTAGATTCCTGGCTGCAGATAACAGAACCTCCATCCCACTTGTGCCGATTTGGGTGAGGTTTAAACTACCTTTACACACAGGCATTTCCCACACTGCACTGGGACCCCTAGCTACATCAGTTATGGTCCTAATAACTCCAGCAGGAACCATCCTTAAGAGGGCTTTCTTATGCTGTTGGGGCTTTGGTAGTGTTGTCAGTAGGTTTAACTACCATTTACTGACCACCTATCATGAGCTAGGGGCCAGAAGAGTGCCTGGGAGCAGACTGAGAAGCAAAGAGGTCTGCTCTTGGGAATATCTGCATTCTGGTAGGGGATGGAGACGCATGCCTTGCAGCTGGAACTGGCCTGGACTCTGCTCTCACCAGCCTGTAGTGGGGAGACTTTATTTGGTCTCAGAGCAGTAACTAGGAAGGGTGGAGACTGAGACCTGAGGGGTTAACGGAGCTGGCCAGGTGGGTTAACGGACACACACAGGTAGAGAGGACAGCATGATCCAAGGACTGGCTCAGAGAGGATCAGACACATGCTTAGAAAGAGAATGTAAGACTAGTTTCCTTTATTACTATATTTTAAATTTATTTTATTTATTTCTTAAAGATTTTATTTATGTGCATGTGCTCATGCCTGTGTGAGTGTGTGCGACATAGATTCTTGGATCTAAACTCTAGTCCTCACGATTGAGCAACAAGTGCTCTTAACCACTGAGCCATCTCTCCAGCTTCAAGATTCATTTCTTTAACCAACCCGTCTTTGGGATTCCCCTGTGGAAACTGGCAAGATGGGGAAACTGAGGCAATGGTCAATCCAAGTCAGCTAACTCTGAGGATCCTGCCTCCTCTTGGGAACAAGGGCATCAGCAAACCAGTACCTTGCATAGAAAATGATCGCCTTTCAGATGGTTTATCAATACCATTCTAAAAAGAAATGGCTAGACAGAATTTAAATAATGATTTAGATTAGTCAGCCACAGATGACCCTCGGTGGAGACATAGACATAGTCAAGAAAGCTAATGTGCTCAAGGTGTCATTAATTACTTAGACCTAGGACCTAGCATGCCTCAGTGTCAGTAAATGGCAGAGCGCAGAGACCCCTTCTTCCCTGGTGTCTCAGCCCTCTGGTCTGTTCTTTGCATCAAGTACTGAACCCTTCATGAGCAGATTCAGAGTTACCATTGAAGGTCAGAGCAGTAAATACAGCCTAGAGCCAAAGGGGATGGAAGGGTTCACCTTGTCCTGCCTGCTCCTTCTGTACAGGGTGAAGGTGAGGTCTAACATTAGAGTCGGTGCCAGAATAAAAGCTGGAAGGGAGAACTGTAGATCCTTTGCACTGATCAAGCCTTTCAATGCAATTGCCTCTTCTAAGGAAAACAGTGCAGACACTTCCTTGAAAAGTCTGCTCCACCCACTGTGCCAGGGGACCCCGTTACCCAGCAACCACTGACAGGCAGGGGAGACTGCACTCCAGCCAGAGGCATATGGGTAAGTCAGATGCAGGGGGTTGGCTTTCGAGGGCTCTGGATGCTGACCGTATTGGTTATCCATTACAAGGTAACAAGTCAGCCCCACACTTGGTAAATTAGAAAAAGAATCTGTAGAGTCCATATCAGCCTCTGTGGGTCAAGAATCTTGATGGGCTACAGTGGGGACTCATCTCTGTTCTCTGATGTCCAGGGCTCTGGGTAAGAAGGACTTGAAGACTGAGGGACAACCCAGCAGTTCAGGGCTGGAAGCCAGGCATGGTGGCACACACCTTTAATCCTGGTACTCAGGAGGCAGAGGCAGGAGGATCTCAGTGAGATCAAGGCCAGCCTGGTCTGTATAGCAAGTTCCAAGCTGGCTGAGGCTACAGGGAGACTTTGTCTCAAACAGCAACAATAACAACAAAACAAAACAGTTCAAGGCTGGACAGGCTGGCAGTATCTTTCCCCCATGTCTGTTGGTGGGTACTTATCAACTGGTACTGTCAGTCTACAAGGGACATCTGTGTATGCTGCTTTGGGTTTCCAAACAGCATGACTACCACGTCCCAAAAGCACAAATCTCCAGAGAGGCTTGTGGAGGTGCAAGGTGTTTTTATAATCTCAACTCAGAAGTCCCTTCATAGCGTGTCTATGTACTCTTATCAGTCAAGGCAGCCAGAAGTCCTCCCTGGACCAAGGGAGGAGATATAGTGTAGGTAAAATGATAAAAAGCCTATGGGCTGGGAATAGGGTCACCTTTGGCAAAGGTAATCTGCCTAAGCAGCGTGTAAATAACCTTTAAAAAATACATAGCTGGGGGACTGGAGAGATGGCTCAATGGTTAAGAGCGCTGGCTACGCTTGCAGAGGACCTGGGTTCCGTTCCCAGCACCCACACAGCAGTTATCAGTCATCTGTAACTCCAGTTCCAGAGGATCCAACGCCTTCTTCTGGCCTCCACAGCCATTTTACTACACGGGTGCACTTCTACACATGCAGGCAAAACATTCACACAAATAAAAGTAAATTAAAAATACATCACTGCAGATGTAGCTTAGTTGCCAGAGCACTTGCCTAGTCAGCAGAATACTCAGTACAACATAAAACCAGGCACAGAGGTACACATCTGTCATCCCAGCACTTAGGCAGGAGAGGCTGGAGAATCAAAAGTTCAAGGTCATCCTCAGTCACATAATGAGTTTGAAGCCATCCTGGACTACGTGAAACCCTGTCTTAAAAAAAAAAAAATACACACGAACTGGTGCATGCCTTTAATCCTAGCATTCAGGAGACTGAAGCAGGCTTTCAGTGAGACTGAGGCCAACTTGATTTACATAGTGAGTTTTCAGGCCAGTTGTGCCTACAGGGAGACCCTGTCTCAAAAGACCCAAATAATAACAATCAAATATATATATTATATATACATAATTATGAGCCTGTTATAAGCCAGGCACTGTGCTAGGGTCTCCAGAGTTTGAAGGAAGGCATGCAGAAGCTGTATAGTCGTCTCTACAACAAGCAGAAAGAAGCTAGTACACACCTAAGGGAGCCCCTGACCACGGGCCTCTCTGTAAATACACCTGTGAATCCTTACCCCACCTCCAGCGGGACAGGGTGAGGGCCTCCCGGCACTGGTATGACAGCAAAATGTCCCGCTGCAACCCCTGGGTCCACAGCCTCCTGGGGAGCAGGGCCACATGCTTTTGCTGGCCCAACTGAACACAACCCAAACATGGTGACCACGCACTTCAGCAGCACCAAGCCTCCTTTCCTGCCCTTACCCTTCCTGACCCCAGCCACCTCCACCCGGTCGTTCCTGCAGCTGGACTAGCTTGTCCCTTCCCTCCCAAAGATTCCCAGGCTTCCATTTGGATTGTAATTTCCAATATGCCCTGCTGACTATTGAAGGGTCTCTGAAACCACCTGACACTTGGATGCCTCCAGTCACGGGCGACCCACTCCCATCCATGCCATTTGCAGACAGCTGGGCCCCATAGGAAGCTCTGCAATCTCATTCCAAAAGACACAGAACCCATTTCTAAGTCCCACTGTGACACAAGTATCTCCATCACCCCACCAAAATAATTGTGTATTAAAGAATCCCCAGGCAGGACCTGTATTTATGCTCCTTTATAAAGAGAAAGCTTTTAGAAAGTTAATTGTGGTTGATGGTGCTGGTGACTTCCCGGGGAGATGAGGTTTGCTGTAATGAAATGTCCAGGGGGCCGGCCAGTGCCTGGTGAGGGCAGTGGGGGGGCGTGCCGAAGAAGGCTGGGGCTCATCTAGCACCCGAGTTGGGGCTACAAGGGTGGGAGGGATGTCAGGGCCCAGAAGGAGCTGTTTAGGATATGGCAGGAAAAGGAGGTCAGGAGAAGGCAGATAATTTGTTGCAGAGCAGATCTGATGAGGGGAAAGGCTAGAAGAAAGGGCAAGAGAAAGTAAATATCAAGCTATTAGCATTTGAAGAGGCTGATGAGGCCACCGAGCTAGGAGCTTCAAGCAGAGCAGGACTAGAGTGCTGGACTGAAAACAGAAATGGGCCTGTTTGTCTGGGGCCTTTGGCGTGCACCGATAGGACTCAGAGTATCAAGTCAGGATGGTATAATAAGCCATGCTGTGGCATTCATTCATTCATTCACTCATTCATTCATTCATGCAGCAATCAGATGCCAGGTTTCCACTGTGGGCAAAGCAATGAATTTTGCTCACCCAGGGACTCTGGGGGAAATGAACCCACAAAGGCAGCAAGCTTGCAGACAGCCAGCGGCTATCCTTAGCAGAATGGAATAAAGGGTGCAAAGAGGCCCGAAAGATTGCAGAAGGAGGACTCTTTATGGAGCAGGGCCCTTCCCATCTCCTCTGTAGCACAGATAAGCTAGTCCCTCTCTGAATGTCTTTTATGGCTCCCTCATACCTTCTGCATCTTATGCAAACACTTCACTCTGGGGTTCCACATCCTTTGTGCACATCTTCCATTGATAGTCATCTCACTGGGCTGCTGCTATCCTGTCATCTGAGCCTGTCCTGACCCACTCCCTGGGCTAGACCTACCCCAAAGAAGTTACCCCAAGATAGGTTATAGGCTTCTTTTTTTAGCCTATGCTTTACCCAAAGCTAGTGGGGCAAGTGCATGTTCTCCACCCCATTTGGATTATAATTCTATAACTCCATGGCTCTCAAACACAGAGATACTACCCATCTATGATGCATTTGGAAATGGGGAGGCTGTCACGATGACTCAGGGGTTCTGTTGGCATTTGGAACATGGGGACCAATTACCCATAATCCTGTAATGCCTTGCACAGACTCATGTAGTGACAAATAACTCTCAGGACCCCCAAATCACCAAGGCATCGTGCAGAGATGTATGAAAGTCAGCCCTCCCACTCTGCTCCCCCTGTTTGACTGCTGAGGAGGATCTGTAACTGCTCCTCCTCCTCAGCCCTTCTGACCTTGCTCTGTCTTTCTGACCTGTGACGAGATTTCTGACCAATCTTATTAATTCACAAAGAGAGTCTGAGGGGACACAATTTCACCCAGCAAGTCAGATGGATAATGGATTCCATTGTGGGGATATCTTCAATTACATAGAAACTATGGACTCACAGCCACATCTGACTATGTCAGCTTTTGTGGGCAACGGGATTAAGAGTTTGAGGGTCTTGGAAGTGTGGCTCAGAGGTAGAGCAATTGCCTAGCATGTACAAACAAGGTCCTGGATTTAAGTCCCCAGCACCACCATAAAAAAAGAAACTCCCAGGATGGGGCTGTAGCTTAGTTGGCAGAGTGCTTACCTAGCATACATGAAGCCCTAGGTTTAGTATAACAGTATAACCAGATGTGGTACACACCTGTAATCCTAGTACTCGGAAGGTAGAAGCAAGAGGATGAGTTCAAACTTACTCTCTGCCACATGGCGAGTTTGAGGCCAGCCTGGAATACATGAGACCCAGCCTCAAAGTTTTGAACTTTCTTTCTGTGATGCCTGGGTCTGTCTCACAGCTGGTTCCAAACTCAAAACAGATCAGCCTGCTGAGGAGGGGGTGGGTGTCCTGGACCAAGAACTCCCTAACCCACCCAGTCAGACTCATCCAGTAGACTTTTCTGCCCAGCTTATAACACGAGGATCTGGGCACTGGCCCTACTGTTTCTCCATCCATGTCTCTGCCCAGTCTCTTCCCCCTGGCACTATTGGTCACACTTCTGCAGAGACCAGAGGGCACCTGGGCACAGGCCTGAAGCCACTGTGCAGGGACTGAGAGATCCCTCTCCTTCACCTCAGAGCTGAAAACATGCCTCTGCAGCGACTGATCAATGAGAGAAAATTGTTGTTTCAGTTTTAAATCACTCTTGGTCAGGAGGACACCTGTACCCCGTGAACCTTTTACAGCTGCTGTTTATGGCTCTACTTAGAGGAAGATACATCATCACCAGCTTAACCATACCCAGGGCACAGCTGCTCCTTTGACCTTAGTCAAGGTCAAATGGGGAAACGAGTCTGCCTTGTCTCTTTCCAGGCCCTGACTGCTTTTCCTGGGTAGCCAAGGGGTCTGGGGCATATAGGGGAAGTCGCCTGAGAAGTCTGGACCCATAAGGACCCACTGTTGAAGCAAGAGGCCTGTTTGCTCCAGAGAGTAAGAAGCTGGCTTTGAGCAGTGGCTGGGAGTTGGTGAGTGCTCCCAGAACAATGGTTAGACCTCCTCAGCCCTCCGCCATGGCTGTTTGAAAGAAGTCATCATTTCAACATGAAGGGACACAACCTGGCTGCAACTCCTGTCCTTGGGGTCTCCATTTCTGTCTGCTGCTCCTGAAGCTGATCCAGCCTTGCCCACAGCCTCCAGTGACACATGTCGACTTCGCATCCCGGGCAGGACATGATGCTCTAGCCACCTGCCGTTCCATGTGCTTCCCCACCAGGTCCCAGGTGGACAGTTCCCCCAGACAAGCATGCCATGTTATTTCAGATTCAGTACCCTGCACTCGGCTTCTATGACTGCCTTGAAAGCCCTTGGGACACTATCCAGGAGCCAGTTCATCCCTTGACAAGCCTCTCAAGGGCTCCAGGCTCAGAGGGGCAGACTCTTGGTTCTCCTCCCACAAGACCTGACAGGGTAGAGGGACTTCCTGCAGGTGAAGGGAGAGAACGTGACTGACTTCCAGAGATGCTCTTGAGCCCCAAAGAGCAAGTCCAGCAGGTACTCAAACTTGCAGTTGACCCCCAGGTACCCTGATTCCTTGGAGCACTGCCAAGGGCATCTTCTCTATCAGCTGGGATGCCCCAGGCCAGGAGGCCCCCATCAGCCCATCCTGCCCAGCCTGCCTGGGCTACAGTCGCTTCCTTACATTCCCCAGTGACCAGGGACACCAGCTGCTTCCTCTCACATGTGCTCCCTCCTGAGGCTGCACTCCTGCTCCAGCTGGCTTCTCCTGGCTTCTCAGCCTTCGTGGGGCAGGAGCTGAGTGGCACCTTGGGGACTGGTGGCTCACACAACTCCAGGGATTTCAGACTTCTCATCTATCTCTTCCCCACCTGGCTGTGTTGTCTGGTATGTGCTTCAGCTCCCGGAAGGCCTGGATCCAGGAGATGGGGAATAAGGAGGTGACCTTGTCAAGCACCCATGGACATATGAGCTGTCCATGCAAACTCAAAAAGGAGGCCGAGGAGGGTGCAACCCTAGTTTGTGGCTTTGAATGCTGTGATGGTTAATATCGACTGTCAACTTGACAGGATCTAGAATCCCCAAGGAGACAAGCCTCATGGTGTGTCAGTGAAGAATTGTCTAGACTGGGTTCATTGAGGTGGGAAGGCTCACTCTAAATGTGGGTGGCCCTGATCCAGGTTGGGGGTTCTAGACTGTGTGACAACTATCAAGTGAGCTGAGCACCAGCACTTTCCTCTCTCTGCCTCCTGACTGCGGATGCAGTGTGACCAGCTGCCTGAAGCCCGCACAAGCATGCTGTGTTACATGGTGTCACAAAACACCATGACCAAGGCAACCTATAGAAGGAAGAGTTTATTTGGACTGAGGGTTCCAGAGAAATGAGTGCATCGTAGCGGAAAGGCATGGCAGGAAGCAGTCGGAGCAGAAACGTGAGAACTCACACCTTCAGTCAAGCACCATGGGAGGCAGAGAGGGAAAACCAGAAGTGGAGCAAGGGTATGAACTCTGAAAGCCCACCCCTAGCAACGTGCTTCCTCTCCAAGGCCACATCTCCTAGGGATTCACGACTGCCCCAAACAACATCACCAGCTGGGGCCCACATATCAAGTGTTCAAATATTTAAACCTATTGGGGACACTTTTTATTTAAACTACCACACATGCCTTTCCTCCATGAGGAAGAGTACCCTAGATCTGTGAGCCAGAACAAACCCTTCCTTATTTAAGTTGTTTCTGCTAAGTATTTTGCCACAAGGAAAGTAACTAATACAAATTTGGCATGCAATAAAAATCACGTTGGACCAGACAGCTCCCAGACAGAGGAGAAGGGTGGGAAGAATCAAGTGCTTGGGATATCTTTGTTCCTAAACTTTAAGAAGTCCAAGGACAGGAATTATGACAACAGAAATCACAGAAAGTTGACTCCTGAAGAGACTTCAGGGACCTTTGTCTCCTCTCTTTCCTTTGAACTCATAGAAGGACAGTAAGACTCTGGATCATAAGGCACCCGCTGAAGTCTTGCCCCCTGCCTGAGAGGCAAGGGCCCAGGAGCCAGGCCATTTCCTGGGACCTCTTGGCACTTTGTGGTCAGCCAGACCCCACTGAGCCGACAGACAACATTACTTTGGGTTTGAGGAGAGAGGATAGTCCATGGGCTGGTGCAATAGATAGGAACAGATCTAGTCTCAGACGACGATATCGCTCAGCAGTTGCACACTGCACGCTTTTCATCTGGAACTTATTGGAAAACCTTGCTCAGGGGATCAGCTGCCTCCAGAGCTCCGACACCCAGCTCCCATCCAATTGGTGGGAAGGCCCTTTAACGTATTATTTCTCTAGACCACAAGCATTGTATGTTCCTGACAGGATAAGCCCGCCACAAATTAATACCTGGGGCAGATCCTAAAACACAATTCTTCCCAGCTGCAATAATTCCAGCCAGCCCCTCTATCTGCACTGACAGAGCCAGTAAATCTTTCATCATTGCAATTCATACATTGTTTTTTTTCCCATACCCAAAATGGCCCAGATAATAAACTTCTGCTCTTTTTATGATTAGTGATGTGCTTATGGGGTTCCCGTGCTGTGAGCATCACCAGCGGCCAGCCATGGGTCCCCTCACCACTCACAGCCTGCTGCCTGCTCTTCTTACCTCAAAGGCGGAGAGTTCGTGTTGGAGCTGGAGTCAGCAATGGTGGTGTACAAAAAAAGGATGCAGGTGAGAACGGGTCCCCATCTTTGAGCAGCCCGGAGTGGTGCCGAAGGGTGAAGGAGGTTACTCGGCCATGTGTGGAGAGAAAGATGGGAATACAATGAGAGGTCAGAAAAAGCCCCAAGTCATAGTGACCCGGCCTGCCCATGGGACGTTCACTATCAACCTATTCAAATGAGCCTCTAAGTCTAGGACCCTGAGAACCTCCACACACCGTCCTGTTTGACTTTCTATTCAGCAAGCATATCACAGAATGGCAGACCTGGGTCCACCTGGGTCCTAGCCCCACAGGCCTTTTTATCTCCATCTACAAAATGTGATTGGTGATGGGGTCCATCAGGTCTCCAGAGATGTTATGTGAAGGGATGGAAGTTGGAAATCGGAGAAGCCAGACCTGGTGCCCTGGTGCCCTGACTACCTCTAGGGCAGTACGGGCAAAGCAAACCTGAATTCTGGTAGCTCAGCCTTCTGGGAGCTCCACATACAGTGCTCGCATGAGTTTTCCAGGGCTGGGGCCACCAGGGACTACAAACCAGCTGGCTTAAAATGACAGGAAGTGATCGTCTCAGAGGTGTGGGTGTCAGAGGTATGAAATCAATGTGTGGTCAGGAGTGGGTCCCTCCGGAAGCTCTAGAGGAGATTCTATCCCAGGCCTCTCTCCCCCAGTTTCTAGTGGCTGCTGGAAACCATGGGACTGTGGATGTTTCTGCTGTCACCTGCCCATTTCCTGGTGTTTTCCCAGTTTCTCAGGACACTAGTTGTTGGTGTCAGGGCTCATCCCAGGCCAATCTGGCTGTATCTTCAGGAAGTAGGTCCAAACTGAGGTCTGCACCTAAGTTTCAGGAAGTCAAACTTTGGGATGGCACCAATCCCCGCTCCACAAGAGCAGTGGGGTAGCCTTACCTAATTGCTCCCAAAAGGGCTCACTCCCAGGAAAACTTCAGATCCTCTGCTGTGAGGATTAATGTTTACTGTTACCTTGACTAAATTTGGAGTCATCATGGAAACAGCTCTGGGCAAGTCTGAATGTTTCCAGAGAGATTTTTAACCCAAGAGGGAAGACCCACCCTGAAGGAGGCAGCACCACAGGACTGGGACCTTGTGAATAAAGAGGAGAAAGCTCGCCGAGCATCAGCATTCACCTCTCTCTGCTTCCCAACCATAGATGTCATGTGACCAGCCACCTCACCCTCCTTCCTCCAGGTCTTCCCCACTAGGATGAACTGCATCTTAAAATTGTGAGTCAAAGAAGCTGGAGAGATGGCTCAGTGGTTAAGAGCACTGACTACTCTTGCAGAAGACATAAGTTCAGATCCCAGCACCCACATGGTGGCTAGCAACCACCCATAACTCCAGTTCCAGAGGATACGAGGCACCCTTCTGGCCTCTGCAGGCCTTGCACAACACAGTACACTTATGTACATGCTGGTAGCTATAGCATTCATACACACAAAATAAAAACTAAATAAATAAATCCAAAAACTGGGAGCCAAAATAAACGCTTCCTTCTTTCCTTAAGTAACAATAATAGTAACCGACACACTTGTAGTGGGCACTTCCTCCAGGGGGTCACTCTGATTCTGGCCCACCTCAAGAACTGCTCAGAGGTAAGGACATCACCTTGTCCAAAAACTCCATGAAGACTTGGGCTCTCCCAAGAGGTACTGGAAAGCATACCCACCCTGAAAACACTCCAAACTGTCCTCTAAATTCAGCTACATGTCCTCCACACCTATTCTTTAAGAGCTAGCCCCCCACCTTCACTGCTCCCCACAAGTGCAAGCCCTGTCATATTCTAGAAGGATGACTCCGCTCCAACTGTTCCTCCAGGGCCTCTTTGTCCACTGTGGAGAGTAGCTGCCGTGGCCCAGTAGTAGCCCATTCCCAAATTGCAGTCTAAATTATGCATTAGCCTTTATAGCAGCACTTTAAGCTGGCAGGGAGACAGATTTTTATCCAGTGAATACCCACCTCAGGCTGCCGAGTACCACCTCCCACCTCCCTCCGTTTATTAAGAGACGTGGCTCTGATCCTTTACTGGGTGAAGGGCACAGTCATGTCCTGAGGTCTCAGAGCTCACAGGTAGTAGGGGTCCACACCTCCTTGGATCTGGAGCCACTGCCTGTGCCCTTCCAGCCTTACCACATCGTAGGAGGTAGAGAGGGCTCTGTGGTGATCCCTGGTTTGCAACGCCTCTACAGAGGTGGGTGACAGGCTGAGCTGGAGGGTGTAAGTTTTCAATTCAACACATCTGGGAATAGAGACCCTCAATTGGGAGATTTCCTCTATCAAATGGCCTGTGGACAAGTCTGTGAGGCATTTTCTTGATTGTTGAGTGATGTGGGAATGGATCGGCCAGTATGGTGATCCTGGGTTGTATAAAGAACTGAGCACAGGCCAGAGGAGCAATCCAGTAAGCAGTGTTTCTCCATGGTCTCAGCTTCAGCGCCTGCCCTGAGTTTCTGCTCTGACTGCCCTCAGTGATGGATTGTGACCTGGGAGTTGTAAGTTGAAATAAACCCTTTCCTCCCCAAGTTGGTTTTGGTCAGTGTTTTATCACAGCAGTAGAAAGTACCTAGGACACAGTCATTCTGCTGGGGAGAGGAGACAGTTACTTTTTCATTACCCATCCTGCCCTGCCATTGTGTCTGTGTGTGTACACTCACAGGAGTGTGTGCAGGTGGACATGTTTGTGTACACACAGAGGCTAGTGCAGGATATCGGGTGCCCTGCTCTATCACGCTCTGCCTTATTCTCTTGAGACAGGGATCACTGAACCTGGAGCTTGGCTGGCGGCCAGCAAGCCCCAGTGATCCTCCCACTAACCCCAGCTTTTCTTTTTACATGTGGGGGCTAGGATCCAAACTCAGGTCCTTATGATTACACAGCAAGTGTTCTTATTCCAAGAGTCACCTCCTCAGCCCTGCTCTGGTTTTGTTTGCCTGTTTTGGTTTGTTTGGGGGTTATTCTTGGTTTGTGTTTTTTGAGACAGGGTCTCATGTAGCCTAGGTTGACATCATTCTTTTTCTTAATTGATTAATTTTTATTTCATATGTACGAGTGTTTTGCCTGCATGTATGTAAGTACACCATGTGTGTACAATGCCCATGGAGGCCAAAGGAGGGCATTGGATCCCCTGGAACTAGAATTATAGACAGTTCTTAGCTGCCATGTGGGTTCTAGAAACCAAACCCTGGTCTACTTCAAGAGCAGCCAGTGCTGTTAATAACTGAGCCATCTCTCCAGCCTCCTGGCCCCGTTCTTATTAATATAGCTAAGACTGGCCTTGAACTCGTGATCCTTCTGCCTCTTCTTTCTAAGCTCTGGGATACAGGTGTGCACTGTCATAGCCTGTATTGATCCCCCTATTAATGAATAGAAAGAGATACCTTTGGCACCTGCTCTTTGGGTAAACTGTCCTGACATTTTGTGGAAACAGGCATATCTCAAAGGGGCAAGCCATTACCAGGGCCAGCCTCTTAGATAGCGGAGGCCAGGCTGTTTGGCAGAATAATTGGATAAGGCTTACTTTCCCTACACCGCCTCTCTGGGAGCTGTCTGCCTAGCCCCACTCCAAATCATCACATCTGGCCTGCCCTGGACATTTCCTGATCCCTCTGCAGCCTGGCTGACTGCTCAACCCTTGCTTCTTTCACTGGACTCTTCCTCTGACCCCCGTTCACCAGCTCTGAAGCCCAAGGTCATCTTGGAAAAAGCACTGCCAGAAAATACAGTGGCCCTCACAGTCCTTCTGAAGGTGGGCATGAAAGTCCAAAGCCCTGGCCCTCGGGAGACCAGGGAGGTCGTGGGCTCTTCTCTTCGTAGCATGGGTGTCCCTGTGCTACAGGGTGTCCCTGGTGGTCCTCCATGTGAAAAGGCCACTTAGACTCTGTTGTGTTACATCCGTTGTTGAAAGTCAAGGGTTAGCTAAACACCTATTAAATGACTAATATACTTACTACAAAGGTAAACAGGTGACAAAAATGAGAATAAGATAAAGTAAAAGATGTCAAAAGATAATGCTGTCTACAGAGGAGTGTGTGTGGTGCTTGGTCCGGTTCCTCATTTCCTCATCGCTCCTTCCTCATTTCACATCCTTCCCATGGGTCTCATCCCTGGACTTACTCCAGATCGCCATTCTAGGAGAGGGCAGACAGAGTCCTAAACCCCAGGGAGGTGGGTGTGTGCTCACTGGTGAGGGGACACTGGGTTGTGCACTAGGGTGCCCTTATCCTGCAGACCTCCAGGCTTCCCCTCTCCACCCCCCCACACCCTCCATCTCAGTTTCTTTGCCAGTGCCTTCTATATAACCCAAGATGGTTTGGAACTCATTTTTTTAAATTTGCTTATTTTTATGTGTACAAGTGTTTGGCCTGCATGCATGTAAGTGCACCTGTGTGTGCAATGCCCATGGAGGTCAGAAGAGGGTGTTGGATCCCCTGGAATTAGAGTTGTTAGCCACAGTGTGGGTCCTGGGAACTGAACCCAAGTTCTCTGCAAGAACAGCTTGTGCCTCTAATCGCTGAACCCTCTCTCCAGCCCCTGGCCTAGAACTCCCGCCTCCTAAGAGCTGCAATTACAGGCATGTGCCACCACACCTGTATCCTAGCCGATCTCTGACAGCTACATCTGCTTCTGAGCCTCAGGCGGACTTCCTAGCCTGTGGCTGGCCTGGAATTGGGTGAGGGGATAGCAAAGGAATGTTAGACAGGCAGCCACCAACTCGCCACAAGTTGGGTGGCTGGGCACATGTGGCACTGAAATCTAGCAGTCTGTCTTAAATCACACCTCTGTCCTCGACAAGGTGCATGACCTTGAATATGGGTTACTAACCTACCGAACTTTGATGTCTTCATCTGCTCATCAGGGACAATAAGCTCAGCCTGGGTTATGCGAAGAGCAGAGTAAGCATCCAATTAATATGAATCACAGCCCACAAACGCACAAGCACTTACTAGGGGCCAGACGCTGCTTCAAGCACTTCATCTGAATTAACTCATTTAATCTTTGCAGCAGTTGGGTGATCCCTTGCCATCATCAATTTTGCACTAGAAATGGGAAAACAAAGGTCCAGAGAGGTCAGTAGCATGCCCAAGTTTGCACAGACAGTAGCCAGGGGCTAACAAAATACTCATTAAGTAAAGACGCTTGCTGCCAAACCTGACAATCTGAGTTGGATCCCTGGGACCCACATGGTGGAAGGAGAGATCTGACTCCTGAAAATTGTTCTCTGAGCTTCACACATATGCTCTGGCCATTTGTCCCGTCCCCCCACATCCCAACACACTAAACAAATGGAATGGACTTTTAAAATATTAGGGCATTGGAAGGCATTTAAGATAAAATGTACATGTCCAGCCAGGATTTGAACCGAACAAGGCCGGATCTCACATCCATGAACTTCACTGTGCCACTATTTCTGGATTTTGTGCTGGGTCAGTCTGGGATAAGACACAGTGTCCCGAGAGCTCTGGCCCAGCCAGATCTTCTCCTTAAGCATTACCCCCTTTCTCCTGCCAGTCTCCAAGGTGAAGAGGGACGCCTTGGGCCCTCCGTCAGGCCTGGTGCTGGCAGAGGCACCAGACACTAAGAATGATGTAGCCGCCTTAGGCCCATCTTTCCGCTGTGCTCAGCGGCTTTGCTGGGAAATGATGATCGAGTAAGATTTAAAAGCCTAGAGAATGGACTATTATTCTTATCAGAGCTAATAAAGGTGAAAGCATTTTATTTCCTGGTGTGAGCATGGCTCGGACGACAAAATACCTTGCTCCCTCCTCTCTGCGAACTCCCCATCCTCCGGGATTCCAGCATCTTCTGGGATCTCCAGAGCCCCTGTCTTGGGACCCTCTCCCAGAAGTTGCCACAGGCTGAGTGTTGTCAGGTGCGGTGCTCCTCCCCTTTGAGGATCAGTCAGCAAACATCTGTGGCTATTTGTGCACATGGTCTCAGTACCGGGAACAGTGTTAAGAGCAAAGCAGAGCCTTGTGACTGCCTTCAATAACTGGGGGAGACTCGCTACAGCAATAGCCCAGTAAATATGGAATACCATCTGAGTTAATGACCCATGCTTGAGAGCACAATAAAGCAGGGCCGGGGATGAAGACGCAGAGAGGGGAGGGGTGTGCACCAGTCAGCAAGAAGCAGGAAGCAGATTCACCTGCAACTGGTGTTATGTGGACAGTTAGTAAAGGAGCAAACGTGGGCTGGGTTAAGGGATCCATTTGGGGATAGCCAGGTACCCTGGACCTATATGTTGCTCCCATCCTAGGATGAAAGAGCGAGGGGGAGCAAGCAGTTGTGAAAACCCAGAGCAAGCTGCAGTGAAGGAACCAGATCACAACTCACCTATGTCCACTAAGGAGACACTCAGAAAGGAAGGCCCCAAGGGCTGGTAATGGAGCTCAGTGTGTACAGTGCTTGCCTAGCATGCATGAAGCCCTGGATTCAGTCCCTAGTACCACACAGCCAGACATAATGTGCATATCTGTAATCCCAGCATTTGGGAGGCGGAGGCAGGAGCATGAGGAAATTTAAGGTTATCCTCAACTATATGGTATGAGGACAGCCTATAATACATGAGACCCTGTCTTGGAGGAGGAGAGGAGGAGGAGGAGGAGGAGAAGGAGGAGAAAAATGGAGCACCTCATTCTCCCCTTGCCAGCCACTTTCAAGGGCAAGCCCCACCTGGGAGGGACAATGTAACTGTAGCCACTCGGTGAGCCTCTGTGACCACAGCAGGGTGAGAAATAGAGGTGTGACCTGGAGGGCTAGAGGGCAGCTCAGGCTGCTGTATTCCAGGTAGGATGGTCAGGAAGCAGCCCCTGATGGGGAAAACCTTAGTCAGAAGCCCAAGATGTCTCTTCTCTCAACCATGACCAGTCTTTCCTCTCAGCCTTTTCTATGCCTCATTCCCATAACCAGCTATCAGGGCATCTTTGTAGTAACTAGAATCATTTTTCTCCAAAGCTCAGCTATAATGGACAGATGTGGGTTCTGGTTTTGCAGGGACCGTGACTACCAAACCTGACATAGTATTGGCCAACAGAAGTTGCTCTGAAGTGTGGAGGTCCCCATTATCCCCTAAGTCACCTCTACTAACTCCCAGGAGAGGAGAGACAACCACTAAGAGCAGTGAGGACTCAGACCACTGGTCTCTTCTCCACTCAACACAGCTGTGGAGAATCAAGGCCCTTTCGGGTGGTGCAATGGCTCTCATTGTCACTGTGTCTCTGGGAAGCTCACTGACCGCCTTGGTCCCTCCATCTGTCTCCTACATGGTGCTGTGCATCACCTCATCTCCATGTGGACACGGGGTCTTGGCCATGTTTCCCACTTCCTGAAGCCACGTGGTTCTTCACCGTGTGCAGAGCTGCTACCCCAACCTCTATCTGAGTCAATGAGATGCATATCTAGCCTCAGAGGTTGACTCACAATGTTGGCGGGGGGCAGGGGTTTCTAACCCACAAAGAGTCCAGTCAACGCTTTTGGTATTCTAAGGGTGAGTCCTGGAACGTTCTGCTCATCACCATCTAGCCCATGCCAGACATCCATGGATACTCTTTGGATTCACAGGATACCTAAGCATTCCTTGGAGTTGAGATTCTTCCTCTTTGCTCTTGTCACAATTCTGCTCCATAGAATCTCCAGGTACTCAGTCTCTAGGAGCCTCCTTCCAATACGCATCCCCTCATGGTGACTGGATTTCTCTAGGCCGATGAACTTCCCGCTCATCAAATGCACACGGTGAGCTGACTTGCCATTGCTGTTGGCATAGATTTCCAGTTTTCCCCAGTGACTTGTGTGTTGGCACCACTGTATACACTCTGCCCTCTGGCTCACTGTCCCCAGCCTCATCCATTTCCTTCCTGTGTAAACACACCACACCCGCTGCTCTGTGCTGTGCATCCAGCTCTCTGTGGCCTAGACTGATTTTCCTCCAGCCCTAACCTTACATGCTTATTCTCATTCCCCAGGTCTCAGCTCTACAGTTAGCCTTTCAGAGTTGTTTCCCTTAGTTACCCGGTCTCTCTACTCTCACAGCTTGGCTTCTGGAGATAGACTGACACTTTCAGCCACAGCACATAGGGATATTTGTCATAATATTGTTGGTTGATAGCTGTGGTGATAATAATGGTGAGAGTCGTAGTGATAGTAATGGTGATGATGGTGATGATGGTAGTGATGATGCTGGTGATGGTGGTGGTAGTCATCATGGTGATGGTGATGATGGTAGTGATGATGCTGGTGATGGTGGTGGTAGTCATCATGGTGATGGTGATGATGGTAGTGATGATGCAGGTGATGGTGGTGGTGAACGTGATGATGGTGATGATGGTAGTGATGATGCAGGTGATGGTGGTGGTAGTCATCATGGTGATGGTGATGATGTTAGTGATGATGCTGCTGCTGGTGGTGGTGGTGAACATGATGATGGTGATGATGGTAGTGATGATGCTGGTGATGGTGGTGGTGGTGAACGTGATGATGGTGATGATGGTAGTGATGATGCAGGTGATGGTGGTGGTGGTGAACGTGATGATGGTGATGATGGTAGTGATGATGCTGGTGATGGTGGTGGTGGTGAACGTGATGATGGTGATGATGGTAGTGATGATGCAGGTGATGGTGGTGGTGGTGAACGTGATGATGGTGATGATGGTAGTGATGATGCAGGTGATGGTAGTCATCATGGTGATGGTGATGATGGTAGTGATGATGCTGCTGCTGGTGGTGGTGGTGAACGTGATGATGGTGATGATGGTAGTGATGATGCTGCTGCTGCTGGTGGTGGTGAACGTGATGATGGTGATGATGGTAGTGATGATGCTGGTGATGGTGGTGGTGGTGAACGTGATGATGGTGATGATGGTAGTGATGATGCAGGTGATGGTGGTGGTAGTCATCATGGTGATGGTGATGATGTTAGTGATGATGCTGCTGCTGGTGGTGGTGGTGAACGTGATGATGGTGATGATGGTAGTGATGATGCAGGTGATGGTGGTGGTAGTCATCATGGTGATGGTGATGATGTTAGTGATGATGCTGGTGATGGTGGTGGTGGTGAACGTGATGATGGTGATGATGGTAGTGATGATGCTGGTGATGGTGGTGGTGGTGAACGTGATGATGGTGATGATGGTAGTGATGATGCAGGTGATGGTGGTGGGGGTGAACGTGATGATGGTGATGATGGTAGTGATGATGCTGGTGATGGTGGTGGTGGTGAACGTGATGATGGTGATGATGGTAGTGATGATGGTGGTGGTGGTAAATGTGATGATGGTGGTAATGATAGTGATTGTGATGGTAGTGATGATGGTGGTGATGGTAATGGTGATAATGGTGATGGTAGTGGTGATAGTAATGATTTTTGCCGTGATGGTGGGATGTACAGATTTGTCTTCCCCATTGGGATGCGTATGCCTTGAAGAACCTAGGCCGTATGTAGTTGTTGTGTAACTCGACAGATGTAGAGGAATGTCTCTTACCCCAGGTAAGGTACTGACAGACCAAAGGAAGAATTCCATTCAAGCCCTACTTGGTAAGCCACTGAGTTTATTATGCCCACTCACAGGAAACACGGGTGAGCCTTGAGCAGCTGTAGCATGTACAGGCAGCCAAACAGCTGAGAAGTCCCACGCCAGTCATTTACCTCTCATGAAGTAGTGATTGGAATCTCAGGGCGTGGGGGAAGGACTCACAACAGCTCCAGGAAGGCTTCCTGAGGGACGGCCCAGGAGAATCACAAGAAGGTCTCTGAGTCTCCTGAGCCTGAGACCCTCTCTCCTCCCTCCTCCCTCCATGGGAGAATGTTCTATTTCGCACGTCATCACAACCCCTCTGCTTCAGGAGAGCAATCGTCATATCAAACCAGGAGAAAACAGCTACCTCAGCAGCAGTGGATTAACTTTACCCAAAGAACAGTTTGTCATGTGCCCATGGCTGCTGGGACGTCACCTCCGAGCCCTGGGCATGTCCTACTTGATAACATTGTCTTTCTTTACCTGAAGACTTAGACACACATTACAGGCTATGCTAAGGATGTGATTTATGGAGGGCAATGGGCCTAGTGACCTCTGCAGAGACTGGAGACTGAGGTCAACCACACAGGCAATCAACTATCTTTACATGGCTGAGCCCCACTGAGATCTCCAAACACCAACTCTGGGTGAGTTTCTGGACCAGTAGTGCTCCACGCGCCTTGTCACATGTTGCTGTTGTCCCCAGCTCCACTCGGGGTGGGTCACAGAGGCTCTCAGCGGGTTGCTCCAGGATGCTGTCTGTGGGCCTCTTCCCTTAGCTGGACTTCACCTGTCTTTCACTGCTGTAAGCCATTGCTGTGAGCATAATGGCTGTGCCTGGTTCTGTGAGTCTTTATTGAACTTAAAGGTGGTGTTGAGAAACCCCCAGACTTGCCAGTTGGTGTCAGAAAAGAAGCATTCTCGGCAACCATTGGTCTTTTCACTACGAGTCCTGGCTAGGATGCACAGTACAACATAAGGCATTTATTGATGGTGAACATTTTTGTTGGGTCACCAACCTGTGGGATTCATCAGCATCTCTGGGACATGCACTCAGCCACTGAGCCTAGTCCTACTTCTCAGAGTTCATACACCCCTCAGGCCTTTTGAACCTTGCATTGCTACCTTCTTGGGGGATCCCATCCTCCACTGACCCCTCCCCAACTCCATCACCCTACCAGGCTCAGCTTAGATGTCACAGTCCATGGTGAAAAAAATCCAACAGGCCTTGTTCTCTCCATTTCCTCTGTATTCCAGGGCAGCCTTTGCTAACCCCAGTGGTGATCTTGTCATCTGGGCTGAGTTAGGAAGACTTCTGTTTAGCTCCTTTTCTAGAGCTGGGAAACATTCAAAGCAAGTCTTCCACCCAGATTGGCACTCATTTTTAAAGATTTTATCTATTCTTTTTATTTTATGTGTATGAGCATATTGCCTGCATGTGTGTAAGTGCACCTGTGCCATGCAGTGCCTATGGAGGTCAGAAGATGGTGTCAGATCCCCTGGATGTGGAGTTAGAGATGGTGATTAGCTACCGTGTGGATGCTGGGATTCGAACCTGGGTCCTCTGAAAGAGCAGCCAATACTCCTAAGCACTGAGCCATCTCTCCAGCCCCAGATTCTACCTCTTTGGAAGCTGGGCACTCGATACCTGGAGATTTAACAGCAGGTACTGTGCCAGTTTCACAGTAGATGATCAATAAACATCTGCCTCAGTAAACAGATCAACCTCTCTAGAAGGTGAGGTAGAAAGAAGCCCGGGCTGTGCCGGAGGGAAGTTGTTTTAAACCGATGGGTACAAAACTCAGCACTGTTTTCAGAAGCTAGATCCATGTACCCATTCTGACCCGGGGGAAAGAGGCTAGGACAGAGCTCCTGGGAGACCACCCCGTCACAGGGCCACCTTGTGTTAGAAGTGAATGGCTCTGGGCATGGACACAGTCCATATCTATTGGTTTGCAGAATATTCCTGGGATGTGGCTGTAGCCATTCTCCATGGCAGGCCATCTTAAAGGTCCCAGTTTTCATACCCTTCCTATACTCCCCTCCTGGTGTAGGCCAGGCTGATAACACATGTTAAACAACGGAAGGAAGTCAAAGTAACAAGATGTCCCCTCTGACGTACCTGACATACTCCATCTTCTATCTCGCTAGCCGCTATTCTCTGCCACTTTTCTTTGTGTGATGAAGAGCCGAGGAAGGCCTCTGGCCACCAGCCGGCTGGGAACTGAAGCCTTCAACCCAACGAGTGACAAGGACTTGAATCTTGCCAACAGCAACAGGAGTAAACTTGGAAGTGAATTCTTCCTCTATCAGTGCTTCAGAGGAGACCCTGGCCCTGGCTAATTGCCTTGGTTTCCCCAAGTGGGAACCATGCTAAACTGTTGTAAAACTTGGTGTTCCCCTGAGCAAAATAGCCCCTGGCTTCATCAGATCAGCTGTGCCTGTTTGCAAGAGACCAACAGGATCAATCGATAGATTTAGAGATCAATTGGGTTTGTAGACTGTTGACATCCCCTCAGAGGAGGAGGGGTTCATAGGTGTTGTCACTGCGCCCTCTTCTAAGATTCCAACCACTCCTCCCAGCCTCTGTATGCAATTCTGCCCTAATGGTACATGGCCTAGGGGTCCCAGAAGGCTAAGCATATAGACAGGGGGAAGTTAACTGAGAGTTAACTCATCCATGCTGAGTGAGACTACAGTGTGGCTCTGCAATGTACCCAATGAACTCATTGGATCATCAATGGAAACATACTTTGGTTTGTTGGTGGGACTTTATGAGAAGGGGTAGATGGCAGTTAAGTACCTCCAGGGAAGGAATTCTCAAAACAGGTACTCCATCCAGGTATTTTGAGATGACAAGTGTTGGTCTTAAACTGTGAGGTCTGGGAGCTATTTGTTAGACAGCCACAGATAAGTTATACACCCTCCCAATCCCAGATCACACCTACCCTCTGCAGTCAGTAGCAGACTATTCAAGTCATAGACACTAGAGCTGAAAGGCCTGGGAAGTCCTGGGGCCTCTATTTGCTGCCTTGGGCAAGTGACTTCACAGCTGTGATTTCTTCCGCCTCTGCAGAAAAACACTGTCCATAGCATGGAATCCTTGTGAGGATTAGATTAGATCATTCACGTGCAGTGCTTGGAGCAGAGACCACATTTAGAGCAGTCATTTCTATCCACTACATCATATAAATATTGATAGAATTTACTCTGCTAAACCCTCAGGGCTTAAGTTCTCACCTGCATTAGAGGTCCCATCGATCACATGCCGTGCATATGGCCCAGTTCTCCCACAAGCCGGTAGAAAGAGGGCTCTGGGGCAGAGGGCAGTCTTCTTGCATGAACCCACCTCACACAGGAAGGTCAGGGTCTGGGCCAACACCCTGAAGGTCTTCCTCTCTGCCTTACATCCCAAGTGTCTCTGATTTTGGCTCAATAAGAACAGAGTTGTACACACACACACACACACACACACACACACACCCCTAATCAGTGCATTATTTGCAAACACATTTACAAACACTCAGGATCCATTCCCCCTGATTGTTAAGGGGAATTCAATACCAAATCATTACAATTAAGTTTCATTATGGACAGTCAGAATATAAAACAACCCTTGGCAGAGATACACCAATACAGCCAAAAGCTATTACCCTGCCTGCCATGAAGGCCAGGACCAGGAGGGCTCCAGGCTTGCTCCTGGCCACAGAGTCACCCTAACCATGATCAAAATGGAGGTCTTTGGGGGATAATTGCTGTACTGGGACACACTTGGCTGCAAGTTTGCTCTGGAATTAGAATGCTTCTGTCACTATGACCACAGTAATAGGCACATTGTGGCAAATGTTATTATGTGTGATTCTTATAGCTCACAGGCCTCTGTGGGTGGTGACAAATTAAAGGTGGAAGAGAGGTGGGTGGAGGACCAGATAGGGTCACACATACCATCCCCCCAAACCCCCCCACCCCACCCCCCGGTCAGGCCCAATGACCTTTACCTGGGTGTTGCACAAACTTTGCCTGGGGAGATTGAACCAATGTCTATTCCCCCCAGAGAGGGGACCAATAACACACCAAAGTATTCTTTCTACCCAAGTCTAGCTTAGTGTACCAATGAATTGACTGGACTAACGTCGGAATGACTTTTATAAAATGAAAATACTCTGTATTAATGACTTTAACCTTGCAACCAAAAGTTACTATTTACAATATAAACAAGGTTACTGAGCCATGTGCTCCTTTTGTGACCTGTTCATCTGGCCTTAATTCCCCAAGACCCTTCCTTGCCCCACTCAAGATAGTGTGTGAATGTCTGAATGCATGTTTTATATATCAAAGCGCTGCAACAAAGCTTTCCTCATTGTAAGCCTTAAGAGAAAGTAAAAGCCACCTGTCCTTAGCAGTGTGTAATATTCTAGGTCTAGGGATCAAAGGACAAAATTCCACTAAGACAAAGGTCTCATTTTTTACTTCCCCATTTCACGACGGAGTTACCATTTTTTTTTTTTTTTTTCAATAGAAAATGAGCTGGGTGCTTTCTCAGGAGCACAGTTCTGAGAGACATATAAAGGAACAGGTTCTTGGTAGTTCAAGGCTACTCTTGGCCTTAAGATAGGTGCTAAGAGTCAGGCTGTTTTTGAATTAAGACATAACTTCAATGCAGCATGAATGCCACAGACTGACTTAGAGGAACATGGGTAAGCCCTAAGACAGCTGCATCACCAAAACGTCTTACCCCAGTTTGAACGAGGACTTCCCCATAGATGCATAGATGGAAGTCCTGCTCCTGCTAACCTTCCATCTTCCATATACTCTAGCACCTCCAAGACCACATTCAGCTGGGAGGGGCGATCAGGAGGAGGTGTCTTAGAGTCTCAGGTGACCTTTCAGTACCCTCTTTCTAAGAAGGACTGTCAACAGGTCTGGTCTGGAGCATCTTTTGAGTGTGTATTGGTGCTCCAATGAAGGTGGAAATGCCCATTAGACTCTGAGGGCAGTGTTCCACAACAGTTGGCTACTGAATCCTTGGGGGTTTTTCCCAGTTTATACTGGGAAACATATTCCAGCCTAGAGCCAAGAAACCTGCAAAGGAAATGCAACAGGCGAGAAGGTGACGAGACCTCAAATGTGGACACCAAGAAGATAGAGTTCCCACATCGCCTATATAGACGAGGGAGGAGAACACTCTAGCAGAACAGTCTGAGCACAGTGTATGTCCTGGCCCACGCAGAGTCTGTCACTGGCTTCCCTGATAAAGTTTGACCCCCATTTTCTTTTTAAATTGCATGTGGGCAACCAGATACCTTTGAGATGGATATCTCTCGTATTTCCTCCAGGCTTCCCTGGGGACAGAAGCCTCTGATCCTTTGTTCTCTTAGTCCCTCAAGGTGATGGTGTAGAGATGACAGACAAGGAACAAAGCAGCAAACGCCTGTTGACTGCATAAGGTCCGGTGTGTGCATGCGAGCGAGGAGCAGAGAATGTGCATGTTACAGTTAATGAGCATCCGAGATATCCTTGGGAAGGCAGGATCAAATAATTGCTGTCAAAGCCATGCTTCTGATTAGCTTTCGAGTCCCAAAGCTAATTGTCCAATTTAATAGGCATCTGCTATTTCTCATAAATGTGTTTGAACTTCACAAGCCAAGTAATTTTTTTTTTCCAGTAGAAAGTCAAAAATTCAGGAAATAATACATTTTTGCATCCTGTCTGGTCTTTCTCAACCCAACAAAGAACAGAAGGCTAAACAGGAGTCTGGTGTACAAATTTAGCAGTTAGCCCTCTTGCACTGGTTCTGGGGGATGGATTTCTGCTCAGTTCACCGTTGAACCTGGTGTGAGCTAGGACAGTATGACATGAGCTGGTATAGAATCTCCCTCAAACTCAGGGCATCAGAGACAGTATATAGCCCTGAGGGGCCCACATACCATCACAGGACTGAATCTAATCCACAGTGTGTACACAGTTCCCAGGAGGCTGTGATCTGGGTGACAAGGATCTCGGCAAGTTTCATGTCGTGTTCAATGGGAAATGGGATTATACAGGTTTACAGCTTATTACCTCCAGCTTCCCACAGCTTCATGCTGTTCCTCTGTGGCCAAATACCTGCCGATGGCACAAGCATTGTAGCTTTGCAAGCAAACATCTAAACATCAGGCACCAGCTCAGCTTGCCTGATGGGCAAAATTTTCCTGGAAGGAGGTGAACAAACATTAACTCAGGGAGGGTACCAAAGAAATAGTCCCGCCTGTCTAGCCTGGGGACTAATGAGTTAAACTGGAGTTACCTACAGGAGCAACTTACCAGCAGCTACCCCACCGAAAAGGATGCACTCCTACTCCAGCCACCGTTAATGGCTCGTCTGTCTTCCGGGAGGGGCGGGACTTCCTGTGCTCCTACCCCCAGCAACTATTAACTGCCATATGTCATTGCAGAGAGGTGGGGCTTCATGCACTATTACACTGCCTCCTGCGCCTCCTCTCCCTAAGGAAATGTCAGTGTGTCCCCAAAAGGCTCCAGTCTCGTGAGGGTCTCCTGAGAGTAATCATAGTATCATGATTTCAAGACTGAGGTGGTCATGTCAGGCCTGAGGACAGAGTTCCACAATACCACCCTTCCTGCAGTGGCTCAAACTTCTAGACTAGATGGGGTTGAAAGACAGGAAGATGATATAGGTTAGTACACAACATGTATCCAATAGCAGACAAATCCAAAGTTTCCATTGCATAAACACAAAGTCACTTGCTACTGTGTTCTTTGTTTCCACAGGGATCCCCACTACATCTTTAGTGTTCTTGCTCTGTAATCTAGGCTGATGGAACAATGACCAGGAATTTGGCTATTCACCATGCAGAAAGAAAAGGGAACTAGGATGGGGTCCATATCAGCAATTAAATGCCCAGCCTGGAGGTGACACAATGTACTGATCAAAAGTGGTCATGAGCTGGAAAGATGATTCAATGAGCAAAGCACGTGCTGCACAAGCATAAGGACTTGAGTTCAAATCCCCAGAACCCATGTAAAAGCCAGATACTCTAGCACATGCATCTGTAAGCAATCCCAGCATCCTTACCAGAAGATGGGAGACAGAGACAGGAGAATCCCTGGAAGCTTATGGGCCAGCCACCTGCCTCAGACAAGGTAGAAAGAGAGGTCACCAAGGTTGTCCTCTGACCTCCACACACATGCATATGCCCATACTCATATATGACATGCACATATACACATCACACACACACACACATCACACACACACATACATCACACACACACACACGTGTTCACATGCTTCTAACCAATCACCAGGGCCCAGTCAGGGAATTCTCCCATATTTGTTTAGAATGGAGAGGCATATTGGGCAAACAGCATTTATACCCATCACAGGGGTAGGTGAAGTGGCCCTGAGAGACTAATAAAAGCGACAAGTAGACAGATTTGTTCTGCTAAGAAAGACGTGTTGAAACGTCTAGTCTTCTTTGAATGGATCACCAAGGGAGGTGGCACAACATTTTGTAGAGGTCATTCTGAAGCCCTTGGGAGTTGAATTAAGTCTTTCAAATCTCTTCCAAATGAATGCAATCAGCTTTTATCTCCTACCTGGCTTTGAATAAGCCTTGTGCTATGATTTGAGCATGCATTCCCTCCAAAAACCGACGTTGAAGCATAATTTTCAATGTGACAGTACAGAGATGAAGATTATAGGAGGTGACTGTGCATAGAGGGTTACAGCTCCGTGGATGGGATGGTTGGCTGGTAAAGATCCCCTTCCATCCCTTCTGCTATATGCGGGCACAGCACTTGTGTCCTTAGGAAAATGCAGCAGCAAGTCACCATCTTGGAGGCAGAACCTAAGCCCTCACTAAATACCAAGCCTGTTGGAGCCTCCATCTTGGACTTCCCAGCCTCCAGTTCTGTGAGCTATACATTCTGTTGCTATAACTTACGTAGGCTGAGATGTTTTGTTATGGCAGCCCAAATGGACTGAGATGGCGGTGGGTGGGGTAGCTAAGCCCAGCTTAAAGGGGGTGGATGCTAAGCCCAGCTGGGGTCTCTAATTCCTGTTCAAGTTGTCTCCAAGGTAGATAGGTTCCATCCACAGCTGATGGAGGAGCAAGCTTTGTGGTTAAGACTACCTCCCCTGCCCCACTCACAGAAGGCCAGGGCATCATATTCAATACACAGTCAGAACCTGACAAAGAGACTGATACGGCCACCACTTACCTGGGCAGTTGTTACAGTCAGACTTAGTTCTTGGCCATCAGGACCTCCATGTATTTCCACAGAACTCCAAGGACCAGTGTTGTTATCGTCTATGAGGATTAGGAAACTGAACTGCAGGCTGACCAATGAAGGGCAATCAACCTGTTAGGTGATAAAAACATACAAGAGTCCTTCAGCTGGTCCTCTCTCCACCAGAGTCCATTTATCCTCACCATCCTCCAGGCTGTTAGCTCACTCTTTTCCATGCATCAAGGACCAGAAAAAAACAGCTCTATGCCAACCATCTTCCTAAGCAAAAGAAAGATGGCCAGCCCCTTGCACCACGCTGTCTCAGCCACTTAAAAACGCCCCACGGCCATCATGTCCCTCATAAAACCTCATCCCCATGAAGAAGCAATCCCTCACCCATCACACCCTGATTGCGGAATATACCCAGACCCCATCTTCTGCTTAATTTAGAGATATTTATGTCACTCTTTGAAATGTCAAACGTTTTCATTAAATCGTCTCGCGCTTGGACTGACAAAGGGACACCGGGATGTTTAGGAGCCACTTTCATCTCAATCAATTAGGAATCGAGTCATCCAAGCAGTGTGGCGATAAAAGAACACTTTAATTTTAGAGCTAATTAAATATCAACAATTGAAATGCACAACAGATACTTAACCTGCACTAACCCATTATTTATTAGGAATATAATGCATTGACTGTAGATAGGAAGTGAGTTGTAGTCATTTTAATATCAGCTGTCACAGACTGGCGGCTCTCTTTGCTTTACTCCAGCACAGTCATTGCCCAGCCTCTGCCAGGATCACTTCTGCCCTCGTGCTTGACATAAGATTAATTAAGATGGAATTCCACTCAAGATTGTCAGCACAAGGGTGCCTTGTCTTGAGCTTCTAAGAACTTCACTGTCCTAGGAAGGGCTGCAGAGGCAGCTGGCAAGTTGGTCCAGGCTCACATGATCCAAGGGAGAGGAATGCAGGTCTGGAAATGGACCAATGAAGATGCTTTTGGCTGCAAGTAGCAGAAAAAAATATGCTAGAGAGAGAACTCAGTGGGCAAAGTGCTTGTTTTGTAAGCATGAGGATATGGGTTCAATCCCCAGAACCTATGTTTTAATCTTTTTTTTTTTTTTTTTTTTTATGTGTATGAGTGTTATGTCTGAATGTATGTAAATGAACCCATGTCATGCAATGCCTTTGGAGGACAGAAGAGGGCATCGGATCCTCTGGAACTGAAGTTACAGATGGTTGTTACCCACCATGTAGGCACTGGGATTCGAACCCAGATCTTCTGCAAGAGCAGTCAGGGCTCTTAACTGTTGAGTCATCTCTCCAGTGCTTCTGCCCCCAACCTATGTTTAAGAAATATAAATAAATAAATAAAGCCAGGTGTGGTGCCATGGGCTTGTAATCTCAGCCCCAGGGAAACAGAGACGGGTGGCTCCCTGCTCACTCACCAGACTAGTCTACATTGTGAGTTCCAGATCAATGAGAGATGCGGTCTCAAAAACAGATAAAAGGTGGATGGCACCTGAGGAACAGTACCTGAGGTTGTCCTCTGACCTCCACAGGCACGTGCATCCCATGTACACAGACCCACACATATGTGTACCAGCACGCACATAAGAACTCCCGTAAATGCATAAATATTAAACATGCATGCAACACATAAACATATACACACAACTATATAGGAAAGAAAGAAAGAAAGAAAAGACAGGAGGGAGAAAGGCAGGAGGGAGAGAGGGAGGGAGGGAGGGAGGGAGGGAAGGAAGGAGGGAGGGAGGGAGGGAGGGAGGGAGGGAGGGAGGGAGGGAGGGAGGGACGGAGGGACGGAGGGAGGGAGAACAAATGGGTGGAGGGACGGAGGGAGCAGAGCTGTACACTCTCCGGTACACATCAGTCCCCCAGTCCCAACCCTGCTGCCTCTCAGGCTTGCCACTCTGTAGTATGAAAATGAAGGAAAGGTGGCCACAGGCACCAGCAGACACAAGCAGGCCCAGAATCCCCCTGGAGGATATCACGCCACATGCCGATCAAAGCACAGGCTCTAGAGCCCAGGAATTCATGATCGCACCCAATCTGTCAACTGCCAGCTGTATGGCTTGGGGACTGCCCATCAACACTTCCTGTGCTGCGTGCAGCGTCCTCATCTACAAAATGGGGCGATGACAGCCTCTCCCTCCTGAGGGTGCATGAGTACACAGCCCAACTCAATCCTGTCAGTAAGGGTTCCATTCAGACTGAGCTCCAAACCCAGCAGAATGGGGCAGCATACTGACAGGAATGCAAACATGAGGGTCAAAATAGTACTGAAGCATGAGACTGTGCACACAGCACAGTGGTGTGTGGCTACACTGGGGAGGCTAAGACACGAGAAGCACAGGTTTAAGGCTACCCCAGGATATGGAGCGAGTTTGGGGTCAGTATGGGCTACATGATAAAAATAAAATAAATGTCAAGCCAGATGTGGGGGCACAAGTCTCTAATGCCAGCACTCGGGAGGCAGAGGCAGGCAGATTTCTATGAGTTTGAGGTTAGCCTGGTCTACATAGGGAGTTCCAGACCAGTTGGGGCTACAGGGAGACCCTGTCTCAAAACAAAAACAAAAACCAACATATTCATATTTGGACAGAGCTTATATCTTGGGGTTGTGAAGACAAAAGAGGCCCAGAGACCAGGTAGGGTTCTCCCACACACCTCCACATTTTGCTGTGGTACTCCATTTTATAAGCTGGGCTCATGGGCATTTGCTTTATTAATTTGTCTGTCTTACATGCCCGGTGCCCATTCATTCTGTATGTATGAATTAATTCATAATAAAAATAACCATCCGTCAGACTCCTCCTGCTCCATATTCAGGGGTGAGGAGGGGCTGTGGAGTCAGAGCTACAGGCAGTGCTCGCTGGCAGCGGAAAGGGAGATGTTCCCTGATGCTCCGGCGGGTTCTGCACGTGGATGGCGAACATGTATGGGAGGGTCCTGGAGTCAGAACAGCTTGGGTCCAAGATGGCTGTTTTCCAGCCATTTGAACTTGAACAAGTCCCTTCTCTCCACATTACTATCTTCTGCAGTGAAACAGGAAGTCAAACTTTTTCTTCCTAGTAACCAGAGCTAGAAACAAGCCTGGGGATAATTAACATGGTTGAAAGTCCCCAGGCAAAGGGCTTCTGGGTTGGTTTCCAGAACATGCCACTAAACCCTTCTGGGTCCATAGTTCTGTTGGCACAGTGAGTCCTGCCAACTCCCCTGACGGCCCTTGGATCTGTGGCTCTGACATCTGGTCACTTTTGGCACCCGATGGTCCTATTTTCTTCCTAGTCTTTGGCCCTTGCTTTTGCTGCCCCTAAAGGACCCTCGGTTCCTAAGTCCAGTAGTGAGATATGGCCTTCTCATCCCCTCCCCCATGGTGTAGGTAGGAGTCCTGACTCTGTGTGACAAAATACTTGAAATTAAAGCTCTAAAAGGAAGAAAAGTTGATTGGCTCACAGTTCAGAACTTTCAGTCCACGGTCACTCGGACCTGTTGTTCTGGGCCTGTGCTGGCCCAGTGCATCATGGCAGGACAGGTGGTAGGAAGGGCTGCCTTCAGGTAGCCAGAAACAAAGAGAGAAACTGAGGAAAGGACCAAGGCACTGACATTTCCTTCAGGGACACTTCCTTATGACCTCATTTCCTCTCTCTAGACCCCACCCCTAACAGTTCCAATAACACCGGCAGGTAACCAAGCCTTCAACACACCAACGGCTGGTGGGAGAACTGGGTTATAATTCATTTCCAGTGTGATCTGCCAGATTCCTGCTCATCTCTGAAACTTCTAGCACCAGGAAAGGTAGGCAGGCTGAGAACATGTGCTCCTGCATGAGGGCCTTTAGACATCCCCAACTGTTCAAGAAGTTGATAGCTTTAGTCTTGCATGAATTTTTGTGCATGTTGAGTGAGTCAACAGGTGTTGAGTATCTAGGAAACCTGGAGCAAGCTGGGTATGGAGTGTGGATCCCTAATCCTAGCACTAGGGAGGCTGAGGTAGGACAACCACAAATTTGAGGCCAGTTGGGGCTACATAGTGAGGCCTTGTCTCTAAAGCCAAAACAAGCTGGGGAGTCAGTGAAGTCAGTAAAGTGCTTGACTTGCAGGTATGAAAACCTGAGTTTGATCCCCAGAACCCATGTCAAAAAGCCAAACAGGGCAGTGAGCCCTTATAATACCTGTTCTGGAGACACAGAGACTGGCAGTTCCATGGGGCTCACCTGCCAGCCAGCCTAGCTAAATCAGAGAGCCCCAGGGCAGTGAGAAGCCCTGCCTCAAAAAACAAGGTAGATGGAACCAAAGACTGACACCCAAGGGTAAACTCTGGCCTCCACATATACACGCACACATATGTGCACCCCCCTCACACACATCAATATGCACACATGCATACAAACACAGACACACCCCAAAACAGAAGAACCTGGAGCAGTGCAATACACGGCACACTTGCTGTATGGTAGGCAGTCAACAGCCATGAGAGCTATTAAAATATCCAGTTAAAGGCATTTTTACTGAAACAATCTGGAGTGTTTTTCTCCCTTGCTCTTTTCCACTGATTTTTACCACTATAGTTCGCTGTGGTCATTGGCTGATTCCATCTCAGTGCTTATATCACCTGTTTGCTGGAAGCCTTCAAATTATGTCCTGGACCTTGATTCTCAGTCTAGCATGGAAGTAGTTACTGGAAGTGGAGAAAAGAGGAACAGTCTGCTCAGAGAATTCCAGGAAGAGCTATCGGTTCATCCTGGGTCAAAATGAGGGTTGCCATGATGGCTCATTCTCTCAGCAAAACACACACCTTCCTGAGGGAGGGAAGGGAAGGAAAGATGCTGAAGAGGATCTGCTGGCCCTATTCTGTTTTCTGCTCTCACCACAGGGCTAGCAAAAAAGCAGGAGATGTTATCCAGGGTCTTGTAGAGGAGCAGAAATGATAGAACGGATATATATTAAAAGGGGTTTTATTCGACTAGCTTACGTGACATGGTCCATGTAGTCCAACAATGGCTGTCTTACACTAGAGAGGCAGAGAATCCAGTAATTGCTCAGTCCACAAGACTGGATGCCTCAGTGTCCTGAGCAGATTCTGTAGGTCTAGCAGATTCCTGGATAGCTGCTGGCCTTGAATCAACATCGGAAGCCTAAAGAAGTTGGCTATGACATCAGTGAAGGAATGCCACAGCCACAGGACAGATGAACTTGCCAGCAAGATGGAAGGCAAGCAAGCAAAAAGCAAAATCTCCTTCTACCATGTTCTTTTGTATGGACTGCATGCATGGACTGTACCAGAGGAGGCACAAGATAACCCCTCACAGGAGTACCCAGAGGCATGTGTTTTACTTAATTCCAGACCCAGTCAAGCTGACAACCAAGATTAGCTATCACAGTGGCACAGAGGCTCTTTCTTCCTTCTCCTTGTATAGGAGAAAACCTTACTGAAATAGGACCATAAGGTTCCTCTTAAGACAATTATTAATGTGGAGGATGAACCTGTGTTCTGCAGCACAAACCCAGCTAAGCTATCAATAATGCCAGGATGGATTAGTTATGTCTACTCTGAGTGCAGGAGAAGAGCACGGTACTACTATACACAGGTCTATGATCTATTGGTCTCCTAGTTCACTAGGAATCTGCAACATGGTCAGACTGCACCAGCAGTCAGCTGAGTGAGATATAGCAACTGTGGGCCTCAGACAGCATAGGCAGAAGCTAGAAACCTAGTGGCTGGTGAGGCACTCCAAACCCACAGAAACCTCTCCAGAGCCAAATGGCTTGCTCTTCTGCTACGGCCTGAGATGGGCAAATTGTCCTCATGTCACTTGAATTCAGAGAAGATTGTAGTACCACTGTCACATGCCCAGCTATCAGACTCTTCCTTGGATATAACTGGAGGGGTTTAATTTCTGTTTCTTGGACTTGCTGTTAGTGGGGGAGATTAGGGTCCTCTAGTGAGTCTCTTAGTCTCATTCATAAAAGAATTTAAGGATGGACTCAGATAGAAAGTCTAGGACAATTTTACTAGTTAGAAAGAAAAACCCCAGGGCAGGCAAGCTGCAAATCCAAGCAGTGGCCCAGAGGAGGAGGATAATGAAGAGAAGGAACAGAGCCATGCTGTTTGTTAAGCCAGCATGAAAGTCAGACAAGCACTAGAGAAGGAGTGAAGAAGCCCAAAGTACCAGAGAAAACAGAACACGGGCGATTACTCACATCTGAAAGAAAGAGAGAGAGGGAAGGGGAAAGTTAGGACGACGGGCAGACCCGGTGGGACTCGGTGGAACCGCAGGACGGACCTAGGAGGCAGGAATTCTGGGAAGGAAAGCACCTTATCTCATTAAAGTGATCATTGTTCCTCCTACTTCTTTAGACCGTGCTTCCTGAGGGATGGTCCCTTGGTCAGGTGACCGGCCAGCCCAGCTGGATTAACTCTTAGGGGAGGAGGCGAGGGCCTGTCCCCACCCAGAGGTGGATTCTGCTTTTTTGGCTTGGAGACAACAGCTTTCCCTTAACAGGCTGCTGTGGCGTGCAGAAGCAAGCTTTGTCCCGCAGGGACTCCAGGTCAAGGGCTTAGAGTAGCATGCCTAAGTTCATGGACTGGTTGTTCAACCTTAGCCTCTTGACCTTCCTTGTCTATAAAACAGGAATACAAAGATATTGATTTCATAGAGAGGACACACATATGTATACCCCAAACTGGGGCATTATGGGAAGGATTTGTAATTCCATTAAGAAGCAATCTGAACTGAGAGTCATTCTAGAAAGTTTTCCAAATGGAGGTGCAAACAGAAAATGTGTCTGTTTTGGCAGCAAGTTCCTGTCTCTTCATTGCTCCCTGCCACTGCCCGCTTCTCTCCAAGGCCTCACTGTCTTCCTCTCTCTCCTCAGCCGGTTCCCCAGCACCCCAGACAGGAGAGCCCCTGCTTTAAAAAAGAAGCAGGACCATCCCAGGTTTCTGGCCGCTTGCTGCTGCCTGGAGCCACGCCCCTCTGTTCCTCTGCACAGCAGTCGCTCCTCTAGTCATTCCCCCTTCACTAGGCGACAGCCACGGTACGCCTCATGGTCTCCACATCCCACATGACTTGCCCCTGCGCACCTCCATCTCCTCTCCCATAGCCCTCCAGATTCATGATCCTCTGTGGTACGGGACTGTCTTCTGAGCCAGAGTGATACCATCTTACTAAGCTCAGCTGTGCCCCTTACAAGAGATCATCACAACCAGGCTTGTTCACTGTTTCCTAGACAGAGGGGTAGGGAGAGTCATTTGACCCTCACTTGAGTATCCAGCCACTCCTCCCAATCCGCAGTGGGTAACTGTGACCTAATTACGCATGACATCAGGGAAGGGCTAGGCCTGTAGAGTATTTGGCCAGGGACAGCCATTATGCATGCTGGGTGAAGACCTTCCAGTACATTTTTAGGGAGCAGCACACACATTCCTGTAAGTAACTCCTCACTCATTGCTCTGTAAGTCCAATAAAACTCATTGGCTCCCCAGGGTGAACTTTGGTGGAATCATATCTTGATTTGTCATTGGGAGCTTGGGAAGAGGGAAGGTTACATCTCACCTCCCAGAAGGAATTTTAGCAACATCCTCAACACCCCAAGCTCCTCTCACACCCTCTTGACCTCCACAGAAGCTGTTCCTTTTTCCCCTGCACACTTTTCCATGCATATTGCTATAATTCATTTGCTTACTTCACCGGTTACCTACCTGGCTCTTCACAGTCCTTCTGCATCCCAAGGAAGCATGCAACAAGTCTATTAGGTTATCAGCAGACTCGTAGAATAGTAACACAGTTACCAATATTCTAAAATGGTGGGTCTGAGTTTAGTCCAGCAAGTCCCTACCAGGAAACAGAATCCTAACTCCACAACATTTCTCAGGAAACCCATGACTCAGAGGGACTCTGCTATCAGGAGACCAGTGCACCCCAGGCCAAATTACCCAGCTTGTGCTGTGGAAGATTCCCCAGGCCCCTAACCGACTTCCTCTGCTCTCTGATCCTGGAAGGCAGTCCAGAACTCTGTCGCCCAATAAACTGCTGTTTCCCACCTGGTGGTCTTGTTTGGTGGTTTTCTGCCGCACATTTACATACAGAATCTAGTAGGAAGTTAGTCTTCATCCATAGAAGGCACATTTCAGAATCAAGGACTCACTTGCTCATGGCTCAGTTTTCCATAACCCAGAGCAGCACCTGCTGACTGACATTTCAGGACTGAATGAAACAGTAACATTGCCATGGCTTATAGCAACCCATAGTGACCCAGTGCACCCTTCTCATCTGCAGCAGCATGCAGCTCTAAGGACTGATGCATCCAAGGGTGTTAGAGATGGTGTTTCTGCTCCCTCTGAGTCCCCTCAGCCCATCTCTTCTGAGATTGCCTCAGGAGGGTAAGTGTCCTCCACCTGGGAGGGACCTCCACCGCACTGCAGCAGGCGGCCTCTGTATTTCCCGGGGTTCGAGACACTTTGCTATCTGATATCCCAGGGCTCCTAGAGAGGCAGAGACAGAAGAATCCCTGGAAACTCACAGACCCGCTAACCTGGCTTACCAGCCATGGAGAACAAGAAGAAATCGTGCCTCAAACAAGGTAGAAGGTAAGGACACACATCTGGAGGTTGTTTTCTGATCTCCACATATGAACTGTGGCACGTATATACCCACACTCACACAAACATGTCCACCCGCACATGTCTACACACACACACACACATACATACACGCGCGCACACACACAGATGAGAGAGAAAGAGAGGAGATGAAGGAAGGAAGGAAGGAAGGAAGGAAGGAAGGAAGGAAGGAAGGAAGGAAGGAAGGAAGGAAGGAAGGAAGGAAGGAAGGAAGGAAGATACTGGTCAGACACACACCTAATCATTACTAGAGTCCAACCCAGCCATCAAGGCCCAGAGCCAGCACCCTCTGTTACCGTCAGTCACATGCTCTGCTCTACCAGACTGCAGCTGAGCTCTGATATTGCAGCCTGACCTGGACAGGAATTCTGTCAGGTCCTGAGGAGGAGACCAGGAAGATACCAGGCCCACTGCCAGCCTCCACCTGCAAACCTGGGCACAGCCACCTTGGCCAAGCAAGCTCAAGGCTTGCTGGACCTCTCTAGCTTCTAGGGCTGGCTGGGACAGAGGTCCTTCCCCAAATAGGTTAAGAAGAACTTTACACAGGCGGGTAGCTTGGTGATAGGGTGTGTGACTGGCATGTGCAAGGCCCTGGGTTCCATCCCCAGAACCAAAGGAGGAGGAACAGGAAGCAGGACAAGTGGCAGGAAGAAAAGGAACTGGAGGAGGAGGAGAGGGAGGAGAAGAAGGGAGAAGACGGAGGAACGGAAGAGGAAGAGGAGGAAGGGGGCTGGAGAAAGACAGGGCGGAAGGGGAGGAGGGAGAGGAGAAGATGGAGGAGCAAGCGTGGTCACTGATGCCTCCATCCCTGTCTCTTACCCTCAGTGTCTGAACTGGACCAGGCAGACTCCGCCTCCTCCCCTGCCCCCGCCGAAGGGCCCCTGCTTTCCCTGATCAGGGGTCTCCCGAGGCTCCCCTTTCCAGCAGAACTTCCAGAGTCAGGCTGGACAGGATGCCCGCCCTGTTACTGACTCATTTAGGCATTTATCCCAGGGTTCAGCAAACATTTCCTATCATGATCTAGAGAGTAAACATGTTAGGGGTTTGGACCACACAGTCACCCAGCTCTGCCCTTGCTGCAAGAAAGCAGCCACAGAGTTTACAGTAACTAATGGGTGTGGTTCTGTACTTTCAGTTATGCAGAGGGCCCTATCTGATGACCTCTAGATGGTGGCTCTGCTCAAGGCAACCTCTGACTTAACTTTTCTAAGACTCATTTTGATCTTGTATAAAATAAGTATAGCAGGGGCTGGAGAGACGGCTCAGCAGTTAAGAGCCCTGGCTGCTCTTGCAGAGGATCCAGGTTCAATTCACAGCACCCATATGGCATCTAACAACCATCCATAAACCAGTTCCAGGGGAATCCGATGACCTCTTCTGGCCTCTGTGGGCATTGCATGACACAGGTGTGCTTACATATACACTCATGTACATAAAATAAAAATAATAAAAGATTAAAAAATAAGTATAATAATACCATCACAGGCTCACTGAGAATTACTACAAGTAAAAATAGTTAAAACTACATAGTAAGTGTCCCCATCCACCAAGTACCCCACCAGAGACATTCCCTGGCACCAGCAGTATCTGAGTAGGCATTGCCACACAGTGGCCCACCTTGTATTATTGTTTATTGCTGGCTATTGTGAATCTCTATCCTGTGAGGCTCTGGGGCTGAGAAGGACTGAATGGCTCCCAGCCTTGCAAGGAAGTCGGATTGCCTAGCGCCTGATTAGGCTGCTGCACAATAGAGACACGGATCCGGGAATGCAGCCCCCTGCCTGGTCGGTCTGCACGGCTCTGTGCTGGATCTCCTTCTCCCGCAGCCTCATTTCGCCTTTTTCTGTTTTCTTTATTTCTGCTCATTCTCCTAATCTGTTTAACAATCTGCCTGGCTCCCTGGTTGCCTCATCCAAGGTCTCCACTGCTTCCCCACACTTCTCGGGGTGTCCCTAATAGCTCGGCTGTGCCTGCGTTTAATAAAAGCTACTGACAGGGAAATCCGAGCTAACTGAATTACTTCCTCATTAAAGAGCTGGAAGATTCTGGAGTCCCTGTGTGAGGGGACCTTGACTGTCTCCCCACCCTGCCCTGTGCACGCAGGCAACCAACGCTTTGGGGCCCCAGTTGGTGGCCTGGGTCCCTCAGAGGGCAGGGAGAGGTGGTGGGCTTGCTCCAGAGTGGAACCTGTCTCAGATTTCTTTCCCACCTACCCAAACATTCAGTTCCACAGGCACAGAGCTCCAGACTGGAGGTGACCTGCTCAAGGTCGCCCATGCCTCCTCCTCTGTCTTATTCCAGTGCGGGCTGCTGGCCTTTGGACAGGTGACAGTCTGCCTTCGGCTTCAGAAAAATCTGCTTTTTTGGCAAGGCTCTGAGGAGATGCCCTTGAGAGACAGGAAAGAAATTCAAGTCCACTCAACATCTTCTTCCTCTTGGTTATTCACATAGAGGACAAATGAATGAAATTACCCTTGTCCCCTTGCTGAGCCTCAGATGGCCTCCTCCCCTGTACATCCCCACACAGCCGTGATCCCATTCCTCATAAGCTCAGTCCTGTCCTGTGTACCTTTCTGATCACATCCTCTTTCCCGGTCTAGCTCTTGCTCAATGCCAGGCAGCAGGTAAGAGCTTTCTGTGCGTAACCTGCAGGGAAGCAGACACGTGATTCTAAAAGCTGGCTGCTTTGTGAGCCTTTTCCTCATGGATAGTGCAAGGTTTACTTGTTCTTTTTGCTTAAGAAAATATCTCAATGGTCCCACTGGCCCTGAGTCCCCCCTAGATGAGAGAAAATGTAGATAAAGAAACATGAATACTGGAGGTATTCATAAAACAGGAGGAAGAAACTGCATCCTGAGGCTTGCAAGGAGGGTGGGAAGGAAGTGGGCCAGACACTAAGGCCAGGTGGTCCAGAAAAATGCCTTCAGCACAAAGCCCAGGCCGCCTCTGCCTAGTCATGACACAGACCTGTCTGGGGCTACACATTCTAATTGGTAGGCACAAGCCATGTCTTGGAATCCCCTTCCTGAGAGGGTTTCTTAAGGAATTCTCAAAAGGCATGGAGCACAAGATCTAGGATGGGTTGAGGAGGCCGGCACACATACCCTCTGCCTGTTGGCTCACCTTGGCTGGAGGTACATCCGAGGTGTTAGGTTCCCCAGCACACCAGGATGTCTGGGCACAGCTGTGCAGATGCTCATGGGAGCTCAAATCAGGAAGTCTTGAAATTCAAGAGAGACTAAGAGGTTATGGAAGAAAACAGCAAGAGTAACTTAATGTCACATGCAGCTCCGACGTCCCCCGAACACACAGCGGAGCTTGTAGCACAGCTTGGAGGGGTAGACAAGGGCTTGGGTAGGATTTGAGTGTGTGTCCCCCAAAGGCTCTTTGTCTTTTGTTTGCTTTCGTTTTTTCGTGACAAGGTCTTCAGGTCTGACCTTGAACTCCTGGTCTTTCTGACTTGACCTTCGAAGTGTTGGGATTATAGACATGAATGCCCATGGCCAGCATCCTAAATGTTCTTGTATTGGAAGCCTCATCTCAGTGTGGTGGAATTATAATGTTGAAAACACGTGCTCTTGAAATGGTTGAACCTGACCCCTGACTCATTATCTGTCTTCCTGCCTCGTGTGTCCAGCACTCGCTCCTGACATTCTGATGCCAGCTGCCAGGAAGTCCTCCCCAGATCCAGGCAGATGTCAGTACCATGCCCTTGAACCCCAGAACTGTGAGCTATCTAACTATTTTGCTTTATTTGATACCCAGTCCTGGGTATTTTGTTATAGCAATGAAAATGGACTGGTACAAGATGCAGGCGAGTGTGGAGAACATGCTCTCATGCCATATGCTTCCCCATATTCCTGAGCTTTCCACTTTCTAACTACACTATTGAAACAAAAAGATAGTAAATGCCTAGAGAATGAATTAACACCCATAGCTTTAGGTTTTTAATGAGGTTGCCTGTCTAAAAGGCAGAGATGTGATGAATTTAGAAAATGTTGGGACTCAAAAGACAAAGGGTTTATAGCCATAATATATAAAGACCTGCCATATTAAATAACAAAGCAATCACAAGCTGATAGAGAAAATAGTCAGATTATATAAACAGGCAATTCACCAAGAAAGACATGCAAATTACCAATAAATATCTAAAACTATTTCAATCTCACTCTTCATAAAAATAATTTAAAACAAGATATTATGTGTTTCCCTGACAAATTGGCAAAAGCTTTACAAGACTGATACTGGCCAGGGTAGAAAGTGTGGAAGGCTGGGCTGGTTGTTCTCATGACAGACATTTTAGGGAGGGGGGATAGTTTGGCAATATAAGTCAAAAGTGAAAAATGAGCAGGACGAATGGCTGAGTGGCCCCACCTTTGGGTGTGTACCCCACAGGGAGGACGCCAGTACCGTGAGGAGACATGACACACAAAGACATTTGCTTCCTTCACACAAAGAGGGGCCAGGCCTTCTTACCAACCTGTCAGTGCAGCTCAACTGTAGAATGCCCTGAATTCAATGCCCTGAATCTTCCTTACCCACTTAAGACAGAGACAGAGGTAGACCTGGCAAAGGACCATTTCACAAAAGAAGCAGAGCTTAGAAAGGCGCCCTTCATATTCTCTTCTTCTCCAATAGACCATGCCTCAGTCGCTGAGTAGGACACTGATGAATATCCAGTGTGGGCTGGGATGAGGATAAAACACTTGGGGCTCAAGCTTGAGGTTCTGAGTTTGGACCCCAGAATCCACATAAAGCTAGACACAACATGGTCGTGGGTGTCTGTAATCCCAGTACTCCCATGACAAGATGAGAGAGAGGCAGGGACAGGAGACGACTCCCCAGAAGCTTCCAGACCAGCTAGCCTGGCAGACCCAATAGAGAACAAGAGGTCCTGTCTCAAACGAGGTGGAGGACAACAGACACCTGAAGTCCTCCTCTGACCTCTACACACAAATGGTAAGTGTATGCATATCACACACACACACACACACACACACACGAGGGGGCAAGGGGAGGGGAGAAGACATGACCACGGCTACCTTTAAGGAACGAGTCAGGAGACAGGTGGGTGGTGGAGGGAGGGAGTCAGGAGAGTAGGTGATGAAGTGGAATTTACAACAGTGTATAGCTTTCTGACTCCTGTTGGCTTATCATTATAATGAGCTGGTACTGTTTGTGCTATTTGATGAAAACCAGCAAAATCTAAACAGCAAAAGATCCATGGAATTTATCAGGATCTCAACAACTCTCAGTGCCTCAGCATGCTTCCCTGGATCTTCATGGAACGCTCCAGGCCCAACTCACAAACTTGACCTCAGATGCTCAGGAGAACTTTCCAGTTATGCATCTGTTAGGACCTAACTGGTCTTCCTCCAGGCTGTTCTTTGGAATGGCTTTTAACATACAGATGAAGGAAATGTATCAGCTAGCTCTAGCTGCATACCAAGCATCCTGATTCTGAGTGACTGAAAACAACTAGTAATGACTTCTGCTGTGTCTGCAGATCTTGGTTAATCTCAGCAGAGTTGACTAACGCACCTGTGATCAGCTGACCACCTAGACTTCAGCACAGCCGTCTCCTTTGTGTGTGTCTTGTGTCCCTCCACCAGGCTGGCTCAGGCAGGTTCTCATGACAGACGCATATGGCCACGAGGGAAACAAACTGCAAACTCTTCCTGAGTCAAAGCTGCTGCTGTCCCCTTGACCACAGCAAGTCACATGACCACTCGTGGGGAATGTGGGAGATCATGACACGGACCCAGATGCAGACAGATCAGTTTATAAGGCCATTTGGTACAACCAATTCACTATAGAGATGAGCTCAGGTCTGTCAGCAGTCAGGGGTGACTGGAGACATCCCCTCTCTGAAGCCTAAAAGGAAATGCGGCCGAGGGGAGTCCCATCACCGGTCACTGCAACGTCCTCTGCAGTGGGTTTAATCTGGGGAAATGCAAAAATCCCCAACTGGACTGCCACCAGAATAGAGACCACAAAATCAAACAAAAAGCAGCATTTCCGGCTGCTTGGAGATTAGTCTTCGGGGGTCAACCCCAAAATTCCGAGTGTGACTTGTCCTAGGCTCCCATCACACAGCAGCAGTTTGGTGCCCTCTTGCCTCCTTTCTGGCTGTGTAGAAGAGGATGACCTTGAATACCTGACCTTCTGCCTTCACTTCCAAAGTGCTGAAATCACAGGTGTGCACCACCAAGCCCAACCCTAAGGCAGGAGCTGACTGTCAAGAAACATCCTTTCCTTAGGCTTTGTCACAGAGGGCTGCAAGTCCACTTCCTGCTCAGACACTGGGGTCTGAGGATGCCTGTCCCATGGCTACTGTCGCCCTGGTTCAGCCCTGACCCGTACCACCCAGTGCCCACAGTATATGCTCACTCCAACAATTCCTTGTCTGTGGGAACTGGGCTGGAGTAATAGATTCTGCCACTTCCTGCATTCAGGAAATATTGTAGCTCACTTCACATTTATCCTGTGTCTCATCACACAGGGAGCCGAGGCCAAGGCGGGCGCCTGGCTATCTATTATTGGCCTGTGCTGGAGAAGGAGGACAGGCTTGCCCCGGGGGTAACAGGAGGTGGGCTGGGGCTGGGGAAATGATGTGCTCATTCAGGAAGCCACCAGTATTTACTGTGACTCATCTGTGGGCCTGGAGCTGCAGAGAAACGGGGCCATGGGGACTAGAGGACAGGCCACTTGTGTCCACCTCTAAGAGGATCCAGATAGGTGGGGGTACGAGCATCTAGAAGCTAGAGCCTCATCTTGTAAAAGTCAGCACAAGCATGCTAGAGGGCAAGACGTGCCTGGGTGTGAAAAGGTCCATGGAACCAGGCTTGCTGGCCCATAGCCATAATCCCAGCACTCAGGAGGCAGGGACAAGGAAGGATGACGAGAGTTCAAGGCCAGTATGGTCTACAGAGCAGATTCCAGGGCTACACAGATATCCTGTTTCAACAAACATAAGCCAACAAGGTCTGTGAAGCCAGGCACACCTGTAAACTTAGCACTCGGGAGGAGAGGCAAGAAGATAGATGGGTTTGAGGTTAGCCAGGTCTATTTGGGAAGTTCCAGACCAACCAGGGCCGTGTGGTAGGACCCTGTCTCAAAAAACAAAAAAGGTAGATGATAGATAGATAGATAGATAGATAGATAGATAGATAGATAGATAGTCTATCTATGAAGCCAGTATGGTGGTATACGCCTACAGTCCCAGTACTTGGGAAGTGAAGTCAGGATAAAGAATTTAAATTCGGCTTGAGCTACATAGTAGAACTCTGTCTCATGGATTGGAAGGGGATTTAATATGATCAAAATATACTATATGAAATTCTAAAAATATAATAATAATAATAATAATAATAATAAGCAGGCTGAGCACCGGCCAGAGGAGCAAGTCAATAAGCAGTGTTCCTCTGTGGTTTCTGCTTCAGCTCCTGCCTTTCAGGCTCCTGCCCTGAGTTCCTGCCTGACTACTCTCCAAGATGGACTGTCACTTGGAAATGTAAGATACAATAAACCCTTTCCTCTCCTGCCCTAAAAATCTGTCAGAATGTCCTTTGATCCATCATTTTCATTCATGAAATATCTCTAATTTGTTGAATACGTTCAGAGCTGGCTGTGTATCCAGAGGTTATCAGAGCATTATTTATAGCAGAAGCACCCGAGAAGCAACCTCACAGGACACAAGCAGCTGAGCGACCCGCAAGCCACCCAGAGTCACAGTCAGGCAGTATTTAAATCGTGTGATGAGAAGCGTGTACTGACACACCAAGCCTGCATTGAGAGGGAACATCCAAGATGCTGGTATGCACTGTTCTGAAGCTGGGTGTGGTGGTATACACTACCATCCCAGCACTTGGGACATGAAGGCTGGAGGATCTCAAGTTCAAGGCTAGCCTTGGTTACATAGCAAATTTGAGGCCAGCCTGGGTTACAGGAGACCCAGTTTCAAAAAACAAAACAAAACAACAAAAAAAAATCAAGACAAAAGACACTGTTGTGTTGTCTCTATCTTCATCTGCCTTCCCCAAAAGTCTTGGAAAGTTTGGGATCTAAAAGTCTAGATGGAAACTGAGGAGGTTGTGAGAGACAGAACCCCTTTGGTCCTGAGAGGTCTCACATCATACCAACATCATAAGCAATGATGTTTATCCTGAAACCTTAGAGCTGAACCTAGGAAGACAACCATACATCAAATAAGTTGGGTTCAAAATGCTTCCAAAGAGTCAGGATGGTAAGGGAATGGGAGTACTCAGCACTGGAAATCTCAGCGTGTAGAAAGGTCCCCCCAGTGCCTGCCTGGCCTGCTGGTACACAGCCAGGGACTCGCATCTTTCTATGAGAAGCTGTTTTTCATCTCTGTCACTGGCTGCAGAAATGAAAAACAAGATCCCTCAAAATTGCCTGCCTGCTGGGAGTCCTAAACATTTAGGCAGGTAGAATAATGATGCAGGGCTTAAGAATCAGCTTCTGAAACAAGGGTCTCTTTCTGCACTTGTGGAGTTGGTGCTGACTATCAAGTCTGAGATGGCAGTGACAACCCGTGCCATGTTCACATGTGGGCTGTGGTGAGGTTAGCCCAGGTGATGGGGCTAACAAGATGGCTCAGTGGTTGCGTACATACTGCTCATGCAGAGGACGCAAGTTCAATTCCCAGCAACCACAACCACCTAGCTCCAGAGGATTTGGCGTCCTCTTCTGGCCATTGAGGTCACCTGCATTCACGTGGCATATGATAAATAAAAATAAACACAACAAAACAAGTAGATCCAGAAGGTGGAGGGAGATTTCAACAAGGAGGGTAGAGAAGCTCAGAGGAATGGCCCGACTTACCCCACACTGTAAGCAGAGGGTTTCGATTTGATTTTGTGTTTTTATCTCTGTGTGTATGTGTTCACATGTGTGAGTTCTGGGTGGCACGTGCTGTATTGCTCTCCCCTTCCACTTTGTTTGAGACACTTTCTTGTTCACTGCTGTATGTGCTGGCCTAGCTGGTCCTTGAGCTTCCAAGGACTCTCTTGTCTCAGTCTCCTATTTCTCCATAGATGTGTGAGACTCTAAATGTGTGCCACTGAGTCCAGGTGTTCATGCATTCTACAGATCTGAACTCAGATCTTCCCATTTTTATGGCAAGAATTTTGCCCACTATGCAGCTCCCCAGTCCATAACCAGAATTTTTAGGGCAAAAGTCTGGACTTGAGTGGCCCCCCAAAGCTAGACTCAGACACTCACCCCAATACATAATGAAAAACAATTTCTTCCATGTGGCCACATTAAGAAAAGGAACAGATAAGGGGTCTGGTGACTCCCCCAAGTTCATATTCAAGATACTGACATGAACTTTAGGGGGTTTGTTGTTATTGTTAGCTTAATTTGTGCCTCTGTGTATGAGTATACACCACAATGCAGGCGTGGAGGTCGGAGAACAGCTTGTGGGCTTCCCTTACCTGCGACCATGTGGGGCTGGGGGAATCAAACAGGTTGTCAGGCTCGGCAGCAAGTTTCCTTATCCATGGAGCCATCTTGCCAATCTGAGCTTTAGGTTTAAACAGAAGAACTGGAGCAGAGGCAGGAGGTCTGCATCACTAAGCAGTCCTGGTCAGGTGTGGCCTGGTGGGTCACGATCTCCATTCTCCCTCTGCAAAGTGGTCCAAAGAAGCCATCATCACTGCCATCCCTTGAGGGTTTCCACCTGGTTCCCACAAGCTGATTACTGTTTTAGTGAAGAGCCTCAACCTCATGGGTAATTATCCTCATCTGGGCAGGGGTCTGTCCTATGAGGTTTTGTTTTCTTTGCAGTCCAAAGTGACTGGAGGTGTCAGACAATGACTTACCCCTGTGCTTCCAAAGTCAAGGAGACAGACTCAAGAGACATCCTGCTTTGGGAAGCCTGGTGGATCTGAGCAAGGATTTGATGCTTTTCAGCAAAAGCAGATGCTAAGTATCTGTTCCTGCACTGCGCAGCGTAACAGGGAGTCTTGAACTTGAGTGACGCTCTCTGGCTTCTGCGGGGCCAGGTGTGTCACCAGAGGCTCCTGAGTGCCTCTGAAGACAGGCAGCAGGCAGCCTCCCAGCTCCGTGTTGATGGAGTGTCTGGGACCCAGTTATCATGCGCTCAGTGCAGTAGAGGAAAGCCCCACACGGCCCCACGCTCTCCGCTGCTCATTTGCATGTGTAAATGCGGCTGTGTATATATATTGCTTATTAGTGTCAGTGGAATTTGCACTTTAAGTGAATTGGTTTTGTTGGGTATGTTCTTTAAAGCCCTGGACTTTTCTGACTTCAGTGTTGCAGTTATTTGTGCAATAAACAATCAGCTCTCTCCAAGGGCTGATGAGAGCCAAGTGGGGACAAGGCAGAGGAAGGAGAGGGACACTGAAATGGTTGCTCAGCCAGAAGTGTCCCCTGGTGACCTTGGGCAGGTGGAAGCTCCCCTGACCACTGGCAGATCATTTGCAACCTTGTCCCTTGCTTACCTCACAGGACTGACAGAGCAGAACACTGTTGTGGGTGGGTGGGGCGTGGGGTGGGGTTGGGGGTTCAAGAACAAAACTCTCAGCATCAGTTAACCTTCCCCAAACCAAGAATCAGCCAAGGGCTCATTCTCCGCCACCAGCATGCATACAAGTTATTGATCAGTCCTTCTCCCACACACTGCCAAGCATATTCACGTTAGATCACGGGCCTGTGCCTTAAGATGCTGGCCACTCTGAGAGGCCAGATCTCACAGCCCAAAGAAATCAGGCCCAGCCCACCTGAAGCTGTTTCTTTCTGAGACAGAGCTTAAAAAGGTGTGCTATGCTGTGGTCCAGCTGCCCCTAATTTATGGTTCTACCTCCTACCTGGCTCCCCCATGATCCTTGTAAAGTAGGCTATTCCAGACTAAATCACATGGTGGGAAACTTCCCACCACCACCTGAAAGGATATAAAAGTCAGATACTGCAGATGGCTTAATGGTTTAGAGCCCTGGTTACTCTCCAAAGAACCCAGGTTTGTTCCTAGCACCCACTTGGTGGTTAACCACCCTTAACTCCAGGGAATCCAACACTCTCTTCTGGCCTCTGAAGGCATTGAACACATGGGTACACTTATGTGCACACAAAACTCATACATATCAAAGCAAAGTTTAAAGTCAGATAATTTCCTCTGTTCGGGAAAGTTTTCAAAAGTCTCTCTGTCTCCTCCAGGGCCTGCAGCCACCCTGTCCATCGGGTCATCTCACTTTGCTTTAAGCTATCTTTCTTTTATCTTTTTCTTTTTTTGAGACAGGTTTGCACTATGTGGCTTTGGCTGGCCTGGAACTCACTATGTAGAGCAAGTTAGCCTTGAATTCACAGAGATCCTCCTGCCTCTGTCTCCCAAGTGCTGGCATCAAAAGCATGCACAGCCATGCCCAGCCTTAAGTTATCCTTCTTAATGAAGCTCTTCAGTGGGGTTTTAAGTCTCTCTTTCCCTTTAAGGTCCTGTTGTGCTACGTCTGATATAATATAACCTAAAATACTCTGATATCATGTCCCTCTTTAATGCTTTCCCACCTCAAGGCCCAATCATGGCTCCTCTCTCCTGATAAAGCTCATTACTGAAGGGTAATTTAGTGTCAGTTTCTTTCCCAAACCAACCACTGCCTCTCTCTTCCCACCTAACAGTCAGGTCTCCCTGACTCTCCTATACAATGTCAGGGATCCACCTAGACTTCTCTTGGGAAGACACATGGAGATTACCTGAAAGATCTCCCTGAAACACAAAGTCCAGATGAGCCATCTGTCTGCGGTCCCAACCCTCAGGCCCCAGCCTCACTGTCTGCTCTCAAGCTCGGTTTTTCCTCTGTACCCCTCGCATGCGTGCTGAGTGAACGATTCAACACTGCTCTAGCTCCAACTTCAAGAGGCCTGGCCATGAAAGGCCTCTTATGAATCACACCCCCGTCGAAGGAAGGAGGTGGGACTCTAGACTTTCTTTTTTGGGTGGTGCTGGAGCTAGAACCCAGGGCCGTGTTCGTGCTAGGCAAGCACTCTGTCGCTGAGCTGTATCCCCAGCCCTAAATCTCATCTTCCTTGCCCTTTCAGTACTCTGTGCTCCAGTGGCATGTCAGATTGCTTCCCAGCCTGTCCATCAGTCCGGCCAACACCCTAGTACCAGACATCTGGCTTCTTGAGCATCCCAAGAGTCAGTCACCATTGTCAACACAGAGAACCTTGGCAGGAATCAGTGACAATGACCTTTAGTCGAGTAATGCTTTCCTGGCCCAGGGACTAAGAACATCTAGGTGGTGGGAGAGGGCAGGGGCGGGGACAGGGCACAGTTGGCTCTGCTCCGGATCTGTCTGAAGGGTAGAAATGGGAGGAAAGAAAAGACTCATCTGCCAGGCTGCAGTGTTGCTGCCCTACCTACAAGGAAGGAGAACAGCTAACCCGACTCTGGAAGCATGGGCTGTGCCTAGAGGCTTTCTCCACTGCGTGGTGTGGGAAGGGAGCGAGAAAAGAGTGATTTGCTGCCAGGTGTGGTGGCACACGCCTGTAGTCCCAATACCCTGGGAGTCTGAAGCAGGAATACACTGTGCAAGTTCAAGGCTAGCCTGGGTTACAGATAAGGTCAGGATCAGCCAGAGGAATTTAGAAAGAACCTGCCTCTATAAAAAGTGAAACAAAAGAAGAAAAGAAGAGGCTGGGGCTACAACTCAGCGGTAGAGGGCTTGTCTAGCCAGCCAAAGGCTATATGCACGCTCACATTCCAGACCAGGGCAAAACAAAACGTCAACAAGCAAACCTGGGTGAAAGAGTTGGTAAAACTCTTGCCTTGAGAACACCAGACCCTGAGTTTGATCTTCATGTAAAAGGTTGGGTGTAGCAGGGTGCTTGCGATTCTAGTGCTAGGGGAGAGGGCAGAGACAGGCAGAGCTCTGGAGCTCACTATCAGCCAGCCTAACCTACTCAGTAAGTGCCAGGTCAAAAGATAAGGACAGGAGCTGGCAAGGTGGCTCAGTGGATAAAGTGCTTGTGGGGAAAGCATGAAGACTTGACTTCAGATCCCTAGAACTTACATAGAAAAGCCAGCAGTGGTCACACACACTGGGGGTGGGATATAGATAGGTGAATACCTGGAGCTCGCTGGCCGGAAGTCTAGCCAATTGGTAAGCTTGAGGTTCAGTAAGGAGACCCTACCTCAAAGAAATAAGGTGGAGTGCTATAGAGGACATCCAGCTTCAACCTTTGGCCTACACACACACACACACACACACACACACACACAAACGCACACGGACTCACACATATGCACATGGATACCATATATGCACACACACAAGGTGGATAATATTCCTGAGGGACAACATCCATGGTTGTGCTCTAATCTACACACACACACACGTACACATGCACACACACACACAAATAAGTTAGATGACATTCTTGAGGAACAATACCCATGGCTGGGCTCTAACCTACACACACACACACACACACACACACACACACACACACACACTCCAAATAAACCAGAATTGCAAAGAGTGACTTTAGTGACTTTGCAGTGGAGACACTCAGCAGTACTTGTCACAAGCTTGATATGAGTGACATACAGGGTGGTTGACAAAGATACTTTACTTGTGGCCTCCTCAATAAATAGCACCCTAGGAAATCATGAGAAAATAACACCCCTATTGAGGAACATTCTACTAAACAACTGACCAGACTCCTGAAAACTACCACGGTCAATCAAGGAGAGAAAAGTCTGCCTTGACACTGACTGGGAGGACTTAAGGAGACTTCACTTCTAGAACAATATGGTGTCCTGGATGGGGACTCTGAAACCCAATGGGAGCTTTGGAAAGGATTAAGGAAGTCTGAATTAAGTGTGGACTTTCATCAATAACAATGTGTTAATATCTGTTCATTAATTGTGACAAATGCACCATCCCTCATGTGCTGTGTGCTGGAAAGCTTTAAGGTCACTTGGTACACATGGGTTGAGGGAACCTCAACTGGGAATTATCTCCATTGAACTGGCCTGTGGCCATGTCTGTGGGGCATTCTGTTGATTGTTAGGGCCCAGCCCACTGTGGGCAATGCTGTTCCTGGGCAAGTGGTTCTGTATTGTATAAGAAAGCAGATTGAGCATGGGCCAGGGGAGCAAGCCAGGTTCCTCCCCTGAGTTCCTAACTCGGGCTCCCTCAGTGATATAAACTGTGACCCAGGAGATGTAAGCCAAAGAAACCCTTTCCTCCCCAAGCTGGTGTTGGCCAGAGTGTTTTGTCACAGCGGCTGAAAGCAAACCAGGACAATGCGTTATTCTCACCATCCCTAATTAAGATGTTACGAAGAAGGACATAGCAGGAGGATTAAGGGAACTCTCTGTGCCACTGATATCATATTCCCTAGAACTAAAATTATTCTAAAAGAAAACATTTATGAAAAAACATTTCTGTCTTGGCAAATGATCAACATGTGTTTCTACATTCATACCTCCCGTCAAATCCAGCAAAGTGGCTGTGTTATTTGAGGCTCCGTGTACACCATTGCTCATCCGTGTTGGCACCACCAGATTGTCAGACGCTAAACAGCATCTTTAAGAAGCCTGGCAGCATACCCATCTGGCCCGTGAGACACCCGTCTCGGCCAATGAGATGCTATTTGTAAGAGAAAATTACTTACATCGTACCACCAAGGGCTTCCCACCTCTACATGTCCCACAGTGCATGAAAATAGACTTCCTGGGGGAATCTTGGCTTCTCTTATTAATAATGTGACCCCGTGCCGCCTACCTGTCTCTGGTAAGCCCTAATGTCCCCATCTAGCAAATGAGCTCAAAGTAGGGTCATCCTCGGTGGGTGGCAGAGCTCGCATTAAGCACAGAATACGGTTTACTAAACTCTTCAAGCTAATTGCCTATTCCGGGGCCAGAAGCTGAGATGAGCTATTTGTCTTATTTGTCCTGAGCCCCTGTGGCATCCCGTAGGGATCACAAGTCTGTCTGGTACACAGTAGATGATCGATATGTTAATGGTTCTTTAGTCATGATTCAGGCTAGAAAAGCACTCCACCACTGAGCTACATCTGCAGCCTTGGACCTCAGTTTACTTACCCCTTTCAACACTATTCGCCCCAGTGAATCATATACCCCCACACCTATTTTTTGAGGCAGTTTCTCACTGGCCTAGAGTTGACTGAGTTGTTTAGGCTGATTAGATAGTGAGCCCTGGACATCTGCCTGTCGTTGCTTCCCCAGTACAGATACAAACCACTGTGCCTGGCTTTTTACATGTGTTCTGGGCATCAAGCTCAGGTTCTGGTGTTCAAGGCAAGCACTCTACTAGCTAAGCCATATTTCCAGCCTATATTTATCTGTTGGTGCTTTGTTTTGATACTGCAGATTGAACCTAAGGCCTTGTTCATTCTTGGTAGGCAAGGAGACTCCCACGGAGCCCAGTCATGATTCACTCGTTTTGACATCATTCCCACTGGCTCCAGATGGCTCTGGTAACCCCCAACAAACTCTACCTTCCCAGCACATCAGCATCCATATTTGAGGCAGGCATCAAGTGTATGTGATTAAACATTTGTGGATGACTCCATCTCATATGTAACAGAGGAGTGTGAACTTCTCACCCTCAGATACTGTCCCAAGACTGTGCTCCCACACACCTGGGCTGAGACGTGATTAACTAGTGTGGCTGGCACGTCCTACCTGTGGAACACTGATGAGCAAGCTTCGTCCCAGCCACACAGTGAACTTGGTGCTGTGACTGATCTTCCTCATTAAAAAAATATAGATGATATTTATTTATTTATTTGGGAGGAGATATGTCATGGTGGGCACATGGAGATCACTTGCAGGAGTCAGTTCTCTCTTTCTACCATATGTGTATCTCAGGGATTGAATTCAGGTCATTAAGCTTGGCAGCAAGAACCTTTACCCCTGAGCCATCTCACTGGCCCCTGACCTCCCTCTTTAAACAACTAAGATATTAGAGAGAAACGCAGAGAGGAAGTACCTTTTTCGACATGTGTGGGTGGCACAAGAGGAAGGAATCCAGAACAAGCACCCAAAGAAAGGAAAGCAGAAAGTGCCGTGGAATTCCTCCTGTGTGAGTTTCCACTGGAACTTGGAGGCAGGGCCCTGTCTTGTGGATTGTCTCAGGAAGGGGAGACAGGGACAAATAACCTATCCGACAGAGTTCCGACGTCGGTCTGGGCCTCAGAGTCTTTCTTCATCAAGCAAGGACAAACCCACAGGCATCACATAGGTGGAGGCAGGAAAAAAGAACCTGCTTGCTTTGTTTTGCCTTGGAGGAGAGAAAGCCTTGAGCCTCACCATCAGCGAATCCTGACGTGGGTTGGCAGCCACAATTCTAATTGCCTGTAGTCCAAAAGACTTCAAGAGGGAAATGAAATTGAAGGCTACCCCAGCTTGGTAAAGCATGGCAGAAGCCCGCACCAGTCCCTCTGAGGAACCTCAACCTCAGAGGTGCTTCAGAGAATGTCTATACAGTTCTAATCAATCTAGTGGCCCACGAGCAGAGATCCCCTGACATTATCTTTTCAGGACTCCAAAAAGACAAAGGAGAGAGAGAGAGAGAAAGAGAGAGAGTCCATAATCAAAAGTCCATGGAATGATAGAAAAGGTGAAAAAACAAACAAACCAGTATTGAAAAAGATACTACCTGAGACCTCCCGAGAATGTTTCAGGAATCACCTGTTTTCATACCCAGGATGCATCTCTGCTGGGAATAGTGAGCTGTTCCTGGAAGGAAGAGAGGGTTGGTCCCTTGAAAGCAGCGGTTGGTGCTCTACTCCTTAGTGTGGAAACAGTTGCTCTCATCCTAAGAGTAAGTTAAGTAAGAGACTGAATCACAACCTATATGTGGGGTATATGTGTGTGTGTGAGAGAGAGAGAGATGTGATATGTATGTGTGTATGGTGTGTGTAATGTATGTGTGATGTGGTGTGTGTGAGGGTGATGTGTGTGGTGTATGTACATGAGATGTGTGTGTGGGATGTGGTGTGCGTGTTTGTGATGTGGGGTGTGTGTGATGTGGTGTATGTAGATATATGTGTGGTGTGTGTGTAATGTGGTGTGTGTGATGTGTGTGGTGTGTGTGATGTGGTATGTGTGTGTGTGGTGTGTATGTGTGTGTGATATAGTCTGGTGTGTGTGTGTGCGTGCGTGCAGGCCAGAGGTCAACATTAGGTGTGTTTCTCTATGGCTTTCCACAGCATTTTTGGACAGTCCCTCACTGAGCCAGGAGCACACTGATTTGGCTAAACTGGTTGTCCAGCAAAATGAGGGATCCTCCTGTCCGCTTTCCCAGGGCTGGGTTACAGCCGGTGCACTATCATACAGATGTGGGTGCTGGGGATCAACTCCGGTCCTCATGCCTGAGTAGCAAGCACTTTACCAACTGAGCCATCTTCCCAGTCATGCAAATTACTTCTGTTGAGCGGAGTCAGGCAACTAAGTAGCCTGAACTCCAAAGAGAAGAGAACCCTGCTGAGGAAAGACGCAACCCACACGGACACCTGGGTCAGGAGAAGCAGCAAGATTTTTAAGGAATCCCTGGAGGCCAGGCATAGGGCAGCACTTCGGTCTGAAATAGCTCTGCGTATAAACTGGGTCTGCTTTTCACTCACAGCTGGTTCCTATAGCCACTTCCAGATGTTCTGGAGAAAGCCTGGGGGCCCAGGAACACACCCGAGGGAGCTGATCAGCAGTGCCCAGCCGCCCCGTGAGGGAGGCAGACACTGGGTCATCCCAGGATCCTTCTCTCCTATGATTAAAGCCTTGAGCCACTAGAGGGACTTCAGCAAACCTTTGCCCACCTCACCAGAAAAGAAGTGAGCCAGCCGGCCACTGTCGGGGTGGCCAGGGCGGTGTAGCCGCTGCCCACTTTCCCTTCTTCCCACCTGGAAAGCAGCTGGCATGAAGAGCCAGACTTCTTGCCCACAGGCCAAGACCCAGTGTGACTGGGAAAAGATGAACAGGTAAAGAAGACAGGAGGCACCGGTGATGGTCTTGAGCTCCAAGGTCCAGGGACATCATGTGGAGCCTCCTGTTTGCAGAAGAGGGCAGGACACCCATCCAAGATCAAACCCTGCAAGGCAGTTCAACTACCAGAAGAGGAGGACAGGGCTGGAAGAAGGCTCTGTGGGAAACTCATGAGGACCTCAGTTCAGGTCCGGCACTCTGGTAAGAAGCAGAGCAGGGTGGGTCTGATAACCCCACACTAGGGGTGGAGAAAGGCAGATCCTGGAACTCCCTGCAAGCCAGTTTAACAATAATAGCAAGCTCCAGGCTCAGTGAGAGTTCCTGTGTCAAAAAATGTAAGGTGGAGAAGTGATTTAAGAAGAAAGATATTCAACCTCAACCATGCAACACACACACACACACACACACACACACACCCCACATATTCACACATACATACACATACACACAGACACAGACACAGACACACACAGAGACACATGCATACATACACACACATTCACAGACACATACGCACACAGAGACACATGCATACATACACACACATTCGCAGACACATACACACACAAACACAGACACATACACACATACATATAAACACAGACACAGACACACATACACAGACACATATATACATACACAGACACATATACACACAAACACATACATACACATACACAGACACATATACACACAAACACAGACACATACACATACACACATACATATATACACAGACACACACATACACAGACACATATACACACAAACACAGACACACATAGACATACATACACAGACACATATACACACATACACATACATACACACAAACACACACACATACATGAGGAAGAAAGGACAAAGACCCCACAATGTAGGAAAGGCTGTGCATAGGGCCCCTAACACTAAAGCTAGACAAGACAACAGGATACCACCCTCCACTCCACAGACCTGCAGGGACACAAGGAAATGGCAGTTGACTGCTAAAGCCCAGGAAGCCCAGGTTGGAGCTCTACATTCAAAGACTGGTACAATCAGAGGGCAAAACAGAAACCCTTAGACACATCCTCCAGCATCCCAGCACCACCCTAACTAGAGGCAACAGTACGTAGTACTAGCAGACCCTGAAGCCTGTGGCCTACAAGAAGTAACCATAGCAACAAGAGAATCCAAGTCCAGCTTATGTGCCACATTAATGATGTGAAGTGAGGTGCCCATTTTTATGCATAAAGATGACTAACTGACTAACCTTATGCTGATCTATTATAAACAGGCTTCATTCAATCAAAAATTAAGAGACTCAAAAAGGCAAAGTAGAACCATAGTGGGGTGTGGGGTTGCACAGCTTTAATCCCGGTATTTGGGAGGCAGAGTCAGGCGGCTCTCTGTGAGACTGAGGCCAGCCAGGTCTACATAGTGAGTCCCAGGCCAGCTGGGGCTACAGGGAGACCCTGTCTCAAAAAAAATTAATGAATAAATTAAAAAGGCAAGAAAATAAATTATTGAAAGAAGGTAAAACAACCAAGAGAATAAGACTCGTATATTACCTAGAACTAAAACTAAAAATCAGATTAAAACTTGAAGTTATTTTTTTAATAATATTTTTATTCTTGAAAATTTTCATTTATATAATGTTTTTGATCATTCAGCACTACCTCCTTCCAACTCCCCCTAGTGTCCCCAAATAAAAATGTGTAGGCTTACCATGTATGATGTGGTATGTTTGTATGTTTAACTTGTGATCTCATGTAGCACAAACTAGCTTGGGACTTGCTATGTAGCTGAGGTTGGACTTGAACTCATGATTCTTCTGTCGTCAACCCTACAAGACCTGGATTACTGGCTTGTAACACCATGCCCAGCTCCAATGTGGTGTTGTGAACTCTATTTATATTGTGGAATAGAATCAAGCCAATGAACATATGCGTTCATCTACTTTCTATTTTTTAATAATAAAAGCATTTAAAATCCACTCTCAGGCAGAAGAGATGGCTCAGAAGTTTAGAGTGCACACTGCTCTTGCAGGGGACCCAAATTTGGTTCTCAGGACCCACATTAAATGACTTACAAACTACCTGTAACTCTAACTCCAGGGTATGCACACACACACACACGGGTGTGTGCATGCACACACACACAAGCACAAAGACAAATGATTAAAAAAATCAAAAGAAATCTTTTTAAACAATTCAGTCTCAGAGTTGAAAAGATGGCTCAGCCATTAAGAGCATGCAGTGCTCTCACAGAGGACCTGAGTTTGATTCTCAGCACCCACATAAGGTAGCTGACAACCACCTGCAACTCCAGCTTCAAGGGATCTGATGCCCTCTTCCGGCCTCCACAGGTACCTGCACTCATGTGGCATATACTTACACAGACACACATACTTATGCATAAATAAAAATAAAATCTTTAAAAGATAAGTCAATCTACTCTCAACGATTTTCAAGTATGAAATACATTATTAATTATAATCACAATGTTAGGCAACAAATCTCTTGAACTTATTCAAGAAATATAACTGGAATTTTGAATCCTTTAATTAAAATGATACAAAATCTAGTGACAAGGGGGAAAATGTGTACTGATAGATGGAGACTTTCAGCAGAGATGAACTATAAGAATCAATCAGGTATGCCAGAAATAAAAAAAATGATACTATCAGAGATAGAGCTTTCCTTTCAACATCATTAATAGACACAGCAAAATATGAGTGAATAGAAGTCACACGGACTGAAACACAAAAGAAAAAAATGTGTGTGTGTCTCTGTGTGTGCGTGCTGTGTGTGTTGAGAGGAAGACCAGATGGGAACATCCTAACAGACCAGAGCAAACAGTCTCCCATAGACATAATTGAAGTCCCAGTGAAAATAATTTTCAAAACTCGAAGAGAAAGCCATTCACAGGCAAACAAAACTTGACGAATTTAATTACTAACACTCCTGGAATACAGAACTGTTAAAGGAGTTCTTGAGGCAGAGAGAATATGACACCAGACAGAAACTCAAGTGCACACAGTAAACAGCTCCCAAAATGGCAAGAAATGAAGGCAAATATTTAAGACATTATTTTCTCAGTTTAGTCACTCTAAAAATAATTGCCTGTTTAAGGGAAAAATACAAACAATAATTTAGGGTTTATAACATATGTAAAACTTTGTCAGCAATACCAACAGGAAGAAGAAATTGACAACACAACGTATAGTTCTGGCACTCCATAGCTATTAGTGTGTGGTTATTTAAAGGTGGACTGTTCGGTATTAAAAACGTACATCAAAAACTCTGAGAAAGCAGTAAGACATTTCTGAAAAAGATAACTAAGAAGCTAGTGATGGAGATAAAATGAAATAATGAGTAAAAAACTAAGTAAAAATAATCATGAATCAGGCAGAAAGATAGAGGACAGAACAATAAAAAATATTTAGCACTATGAGAGATTTAAATCAAACCATGTCAGTCTTAGTATGGAAGATGAATTGCAAGATCTCAACTGAAAGTCAAAGATTGTTGGACTGAATAAAAAACAAAACCAGGGGCTGAAGAGATGACTCCGAAATTAAGAGCCTCAGCTGCCCTTGCAGAGGGCCTAGGTTACATTCCGAGCACATCCATGGGCACTACACACAGGTGCACTTACATGCATGTAGGCAAAATGCTCATACACATAAAAAAATCAATCAATCAAAACACCCCACAAGAACTGGGCTGAAGAGATGACTGAAGAGCACTTGCAGCTCTTTCAGAGGACCCAGGTTCAACTCCCAGTACCCACACGGCAACTCTGCTGCCTTCTGCCTGCCTTCGAGGCCACTACATGCACACCAGCAAACATACGGTAATCAAGACACTTGTGCAAATAGAAACACATAAATAAAATACACAAGTCACTCTAGAAAGAGACAATTACAAAACGAAGAACTATTTAAGCTCAAAGAAAGAAAGAAAGAAACAACAGGGTACAGTTGAAGTTAGTGCATTCAATGGGGTGTGATGAAACATTGGTTCACTGTGAAGGTCAATCCGTAGCCAGACTGATGAGGAGAAAACAACACTAGAGCCGGGGAGATAGCTGGGTTGATAAAGGGCTTGCATGAGGCCTGGAGCTCAGATCCCAAGCACCAGAGAAGCAGCAACTGGGGAAAAGGAGGCAGGTAGCTCCCCGGCACGCGCCAGCCAGCCAGTCCAGCTGAATCAGGTTCAGTGAGGCACTCTGTCTCAAAAAACTAGGTGGAGAAGAACTGAAGAAGACACAAGAAGTCAACCACTGGCCACCATGGTGCACAAACATGAACACACACACACACACACACACACATACACACACACACACACAAGAATGAAAAGGGAGACATCACTCCAGATCCAACAGACAGGGAAAGGCTAATAAGAAAATGCTGAGGACACCTTTATGCCAAGATATTCTGTGGTATCTTAAACTAAATGGTTACATTTGTTGAAAGACAAAGTATCAAACATAACTCAAAAGGCAACGCATAAGCTATCCTTTATCCATGAAATAAATTAAATGACTATTTAGAAAACCCTGCTATGAGGAAAACCTTGTGTATTTCACAAGTTCTTCAGACATCACTGGAAAAAATACTCTAATGCTACATAAAATCTCAAGAGAAAGACACTCCCCAACAGTCGGAGGTGAACAGTACCTCTTTAGTGTTAAAATCAAGGCATCACAAGGAAACAAAAGCTATAAGAAGCTACAGATTAGTCAGCCTTCAAAGCTTGACAGTTTGGTCTAGGGATGTGGACCAGGGAGCTTCCGTTCCCACAGAAGGATCACATTCCCATCACTGCTCCCAGGCGAAGACTTAGTGCCAGCCCCTCCCAGGCCCCAAGGAACTGCAGAGCTGGTATCAGAGAATTCTGGAAAATATGGGGCTGCCATCGCAGCAATATTTTTTAAATACAGTGAATAATTCAGGAAGGGAGGTCAGAATTAATATTCTTGTATGATTCAAGAAGAATGGAAATGTACTCACTACCTTTAATCTTTATTAAGCCAAGTATGTCTATGAGCTAAAATAACTCCCTAAATAAAATAGAATAGAGATTCATCAAGTAGATGGGAACACTGGATGAGAGTAATTTTGAAGGCAGTCAGTGCTGGGAAGATGTCTTACTGGGGTAAAGTGTCTGCTGTGCAACAGAAAGTGTAGATGCCCCAGAGCCTTCATAAAAGCTCATCATGTGAGCACACATTTGTAACCCAATTGAGGGAGAGTGATGAATACAGATTAACAGATGATCCTTGAGGCTTGCTGGTCAGCTAGTTCAGACAGGATGGGGCAACTCTACACTCAGAAGAAGAAAAGGAGAGAGAGAGAGAGAGAGAGAGAGAGAGAGAGAGAGAGAGAGAGAGAGAGTGTCTCTATGTCAAAAATAAGATACTGATATAGAAGGAGAAACCTGATATCAGCTTCTGCCCACAGCATGCAAACGGGCCCAGGCACCTACATACTTGTATGCACACATGCATATACCACACAGACAAACACAAAAGTAAAATAAAAATAGAGGCGATCATTCTAAATGAAAGTGAAAAAGAGAATGTCGAAGGTGTTAGAAATTAACCCAAATATACTAATAGACATTAAGAAGTGGAAACGAATTATAACTTTGATTTAAAAGACCAAGATTACCAGAGAGGTCTTGCATTCTTTTATTCTAAGCAAGGTTCAGAGGAGACAGAAAAACAAGAAGCCCAAAGACCAAATACAAAAGCAAAAGAAAGCAAATTGGGGCTGACGGTGTAGCCGTACAGTAGAACACTTGCCCAACATGTACAGAACTCTGGGGTTTATATCAGCATGGCCAAAGACGGGGCTGTGTGGGCATAACAGGAAAAGATTGCTGATGGCATTATATCGACATCACATGAATTAAATTTTTCAAAAAAAATTAATAAAAATAAAGACTCGCTACATAATGATCAAGGGTTTAAGTCATCAGAAAAATGTATCCATTCTAAATCTAAACTTCATGCGCCAAACACAGAGAACAAAACCTACAAAACTGGCAAGCAATAGGGAGCACCAGAAAGATTCATCATCAGAGTGGGAGATTTTTAATACATCTATCTCAATTATTGATCGACCAGACAAACGATGACCAAGAATATAGAAATCTGAAAACACAGTTTAAAAAGACACTGCTCTGTCTAGGAAGCTGTACTCAACAATGAGAGGGGATGTGTCTATTACAAAGCTGTACTAAAAAGTTACAAAGCTTTGCCTATGGGCTGAAGAGGTAGCTCAGTGGTTAGGAGCACTGGCTGCTCTTGCTGAGGACCTGAGTTCAAATCCCAGCATCCACAGTCTATAACTCCATTTCCAAGGGATCTGATGCCCTCTTCTGACCTCCCTGAGTACTGTTCAGCATGGGTGCACTTGCATACACGCAGGCATAACACTCATACACATGAGATAAATAAAACAAGAAGTCTTGCCTGTGTGCTAGTCCACAGAGCTGGCCAAACATATTTGGCTCTAGTGTATTCAAGTAAGACATTCAATAATAAAATATAGCTAATTAAAAACTTGTGTATCTGTGCCAGGGAAAACAGTATATGCCTGTGATCCCAGGACTCAGGAGACTGAAGAAGGATGACCACAAGTTTGAGAAAGAGGAGAAGGGAGGGGACAAAGAGTGAGTTTAGATAAGTAATAGCAAATTGATCCCACAGAAAAATGTTGAGGTACAACTTACAAAACATTTAGAAGAACATTCCTACATTTCTACACTCTTATTAGACATAAAGACGCCAAAGGTGTGTATCCAAGTGAAGAAGTCAAAAGGAGATCAGCGGAATCAACCTAATGAAAGCAGAGAGGAGAAAATGTTAAAGGTAAGAATAAAATAGAAGATGAAAACAAAGTTCAAGAGGAAGAACTATCAAAAGGCATAGTCAGTTCTCTGAGAAAAGCCTTTCAAAAAAGACCATCTTAGGGCCAAGGAGATGTCTCAGCCGGTAAAGAGCAAGGATGAGGACCCAAGTTTAATCCCCAGAACCCATGCAATAAGGCCTCGTGTGGCAGGACACATCTCTAAGCAGTGGAGAGGCAGAGACAGGTGCAAACCTGGAGGTCTCATGCAGCCATCCCAACCTCCTTGTGAGCTCCAGGCTCAGTGGGAGACCCCGCCTCAGAAAATAAGGTACAGTATAAACAAGGAAGACACCCAGTGTCGACTCCTAACTAGGCATGGGCACGTGGCCTGTATGCACACATGCACACACACACAGCCCACACACAAACAAAAAACGTTTTAAAAGGTCTTGCAAGATTCGTCAGAACAATAAAGAAATGCTAGGCATGGGGTGGGGAAGCTAATATTAAAAATTAAAAGGAGGGCTGGAGAGATGGTTCTGTGGTTAAGAGCACCAGCTGCTCTGACAGAGGACCCAGGTTCAACTCTCAGCACCCACATAGCAGCTAATAACCATCTGTAACCTCAGTTCCAGGGGGTCTGACACCTTCTGGTCTCTGTGAACATTACACATATAGGTACACTTACATGCAGGCAAAGCACTCATACACATAAAATAAAATAAATCAATAAAAAATTAAAAACAATTAAAGGGAGTTCATAACAGCAGAAAGACACAGTACTTAAATACATGAAAAGTGGTTTGGAAGCATTTAGCGATAAATTGTAAAACTTAGACAAAATGGATAAATTCTAGAACAGTGCAACTTATCCAAGAAGCAGGAGAAAAACCTAGAGAGGCTAATGACCTTTAAAGAAATTGAATTATTAGCTAAAAGTCTTCCAGGAAGAAAAAACTATTTCCAAGAGATTTATCAGCAATTTCTACCAAATGTTTTAGGAACCGCTCTTGCAGATCATTAAAAAAGGAAGACACCTGCTTCAGACTGTCTTAAAGGCTGGCATAATCTTAATTCCAAAAGCAGACAGGGATAATATCAGTAAGAAAAAAAAACCCACTCTAACCTCATGCAAAAACTGTATTTAGTTAATATACAATAGGTCCTTTTTCAGTAAGCAATTTCAAAATCTCAGAAGTCTGGTGTAGCCAAGGTTGATTCTTCCCTATACTGTAGAGTATCACACTGTAGACAGCTGGGTTCCACACAGTGACACAGGGACCCAAGGCGCTTCCCTCTTCCGTCATATTGCCTGAACATGTAGCTTCTGGAGGTACTGTCAAAGGACACGAGAAGGCTGGGAAAATCTTGTGGGGTGATTTTAACTTCCGGGAATAGAAATAAATGACTTACATGACTGTTAGGGCCTTGGCTTATGTTCCCCACACCCAAATTCACATTGAAAACTTGTCCTCAGTAGCTCTGTAAGTACTGACCTATGACATGGGGACTTTTAAAGAGATATGAAGGTGACATGACATCATTTGAATGGGATTTTATCTGTGTGACTGGGGTCCTTATAAAAAGAGATTGGGAGCCAGATGTGCTCAAAGGAAAGGCCACATGAGGACGTGATGGAAATTGGACTCCATAGTCAAGGAGAAAGGCTTTCCTACACCATGACCTTGGACTGCAGAACTTGGAGAAAACTTGTCTACATTATCTAAGCCACACCTTCTGTGGCTCTGTGCTAGGACCACCTAATAGACAATCTTTGCAATCTTTGGAGAGCACAGGGTCCCAGACAGACGGCAAAGGAGACTGGGACATTTGCCCTGCCTTAGGCCTGGGGAAAGGAAGTGGTGGGTGAAATACATTGCCTATTACTCACCTCCATGTGGACACAGGTATAAAAGTCCTCCCACAAAATATCAACTATGGATCGATCCAAAACGGACAGCCAGTTACTTGGGACAACAAGTAAGGCCTCAGAAGATGACTCAGTCAGAAAAATACTCGCCACAAAAGCATGAGGACCTGAGTTTGAACCTCAGTACCCATGCAGAAGTCGGGCATGGTGGCACACACTTGTAATCCCAACAGTGGGGAAGTGGAGGCAGGAGGATTCCTGGGGCTCACTGGCTGGCCAGCCTGGCCTAATCTGTGAGCTGCAAGTTCAGTGAAAGGTGAGGTGAACAGCTCCTGAGGTTGACTTCCGGCCTCCACGTGCACAAGCGTGTGTGCATGTACACACACACACACACATAAACACATTCCCTTAAAAAAAAAAAAAAAGAAAATGAAAATGAGCAAGAGCACGACTTGGCATTTTCTAGGGCGGAGAGCACAGCAGTCCATCCCCACTTGAAGTGTGGCCACTCCTGGCACTTAACTGTAAGTGCGGGTCCCAGAGCAATGACACTGTCGTCAGCTGGAATATGCTGGTAAGCACGAGAACAACAAAGAAAACCCTTCCTAGGTCCAGCTTCCCACCCACCAGATGGAAAGCTGCCAACACCGAGACAATGAAGGTGGGGACTCACAGGGGCCCTCGTCCTCCACTGGAGCAGAGTGGACATCAGTAGAACCTTTGGTTTACCAGTTTACTGTAAGGTTAAATGCACGCTAACCCTCAGGCTCAACATCACTACCCCTGGGACTAGGCCCAGATTCACAGAGCTCTGCTTCTCAAACTTTAATGTGCACATTAAATGTGTTCAAATGAGAACTCTGGGGCTGGAAGGCGGGGGGCAGCTCAGGTGGTAGAGTGCTTGCCGAGCATTCCTGAGGCTCTGGGTTCTATCCCTAGCACTGCACGAATGGAGCATGGTGGTCTAAACCTCTAATCACAGAACTCAGCAGCCAGGAGGGTCAGAAGTTCAAAAGCCATTCTCCGCTACACTGTAAGTTCAAGACCAACCTGGCATACATGAGATAGACTGTCTCAAATATAAAGAAATATTAAATGTTTCATGCCACACTTAAAAAAGAAATGCAAATTCGATGCAGTTGCTCTGGAATCAGACCCTGAAATTCTACATTTTCCGTGAAAGCTTTCACTCTGAAAACCACACTGAAAGTCAACATTCACAGTGACATTCGGAATAGCCCCAATTCCAATTTCCAACAGTGGAAGACTGGGCAAGTAAACTGCAGAATCTTCATATCCTGGAGTACTATTTAGAAGTGAAAAGGAACAAGCTATACTACTCCAATTAAAAATGAATGAATCCCCCAAATATACTGTAGAGTAAAAGAAGCGTTCCAGTAGGAAGATCTATAGTGCCGATCCATTATACCAGAAAGTTCGAAACTCAGGCAGAGCTAAATAATGCATTATTTAGGAATGTCTACATGCCTGGCAAAACTTTGTATGAAAAAGAGAGAACGAAAGAAAGGGAGAAGGAAATGATTAGTGTGAAAGTCAGGTAGCAGGGAACGTTAGCTCTGGTGGAGGGAGGAGGGAGGTGACGCTGAGTAATCCCCCTGGGGCTTCTCCTGGACTGGTGGTGCTCTGTTTCTCATGCTCAATGTGAATATATGGGTATTTTAGTTTATTATTCTTCTTTAAACTGTATGTATACATTTTACGCACTCTTTAGAATAAAAAAATAGCAAGAAGCCTTTTTGTGTTTAAGTCCCAAATGACTTGTAAAATAAACCCTGTGAATTATAAGAAGTCTAAGTTTTGAGACTCAGGGCTGCCTTACACCTTTGAAATAAAACCTGCACATCTCCATTTGCAAGTCAGGAGTGTTGGGCTCCAAGAGCTTCGGGGACTTGTTCTGTCTTCCAGTCTGAGACTCCCAGGCCCAGGCAAAATGCTGGAAGGGGTGGAGCAGCAGATCAAGAGCAGAGAGGACACTGAGAGCGCCACCAAGGCGCAGGTGTGGAGCATGGCAGGCAGGTGCGCTCTGCGGGACCAAGGTGACTAACTCCCTTGAGTGACCTGGGGGTAACTGGGGACCCAGCACTGTCGCTGTCATCAGCTTGGGAAGCCCATTCTCAGGAAGCCCACCCTTTCTTAGTGAGCACCCGGTCAAAGCTTCTTCCTCCCCCCTGCAAAGACATACCCTACTGGCAGCAATAGTAACCGGGAACTTGAACTCCGGAGTCTCTAGCTTCAAACGGAAGGCCTCCCAGACAGGTGTGGGACTGGGGGCAGATTTTTCCCAATCCCAAGCCTCCTCCAGGAGCTCTGCAGCTCACCGCCTGCCAGGCACCTACCACTCAGAGTAAGAGTGATGATGACATTGAATTTTAGTTGAGGGAGAAGCAAGATATAAATACATCCTGATGTACTATTAATGTCAATAATATTAGTGCAATTATTTCCAGACTAGTCAGATTCAATAAAAGCGACCGTAAACAAGCCTGGAGCCGCCAGCAGGTGAGCACCGCGGGGGGACACGCAGCTGGCTGCCTTGGAGAGCACTGCGTGCGCTTTGGCTGCTAGGACTTGGTGCAGGGCTGAGGATCCTTCAAGAGCCTGCTGGCACCTCCCCGCGGGCTTGCTGCCTTCGAGGAACCCAGCGAGGCAGCCAGCTCCACTCCACCACAGCTTCTATGAGACGTGCAAATACGAGTCCCACGTGGAGTGCACACTGGAGGTGCTGACCCCAGCCCAGCTCCACAGTCGTGCCCCCTTGAGTCATTACTGCGCGGTGGTTTTACCTAGCTTTCTGATTAACCGTCTACCCGCCTATCAACCTGCACCAGGCTCTGGGTTCTCTGCCAACTTCCTCCAGGAATCCCCAGTTGCCCACAACAGGGAGATCCAGAGCCCCACCTCCCCCACTCCCCCTCTGGCTATCCAAGAGGTGAGATGCTTCAGAGGCCTAGCCTGATGTGCTGGAGGCAACAAGGTGTGAACTGCGGCCAGAGAGATAGCTCAGAGGTTAATAGCACTGGCTGCTCTTGCAGAGGACCAAGGTTCAATTCCCAGCACCTGCATGGCCGCTTATAACGGTCTGTAACTCCAGTTCCGGGGGACTCTCTGACCTCTACAGGTATTGCATGACATGGCGCACTTACACATATGCAGGCAATACACTCATACACATAAAATAAAAATAAGAAATAAAATATTATAAAAAAGGTGTGAACTGAACAGCTCTTCTTCCACTTGCTGGCTGTGTTACTCCAGGTAAGTTACTTTACCATTCTGTGCCTCACGGTCCTCTTCTGTAAAATGGAGATTATAACAATTCTGTTTTCTAGGGTTGTGGATTACAAGAGAGGGCAAATACCAACTAAAGAAGCCCAGCGCAGATTCCTACACTAATAAGCATGTTAGTGTTTATGATGAGTGGAGCCTGTGGAGTGGATGGGAACCCGATCCTTTGGATTCCTGGCCTGGAGCCCCTCCACCCCTTCTAGCTGTCTTTGGATGACCTCGAGTGACCTTGGGTTGACTGGGCCTGGATGACTGCAAAGCAAGCAGATGTTTGTGGCATAAAGTTTAGGAGCATACCTCACTTATCCGTGTCTCACCCTGTCCCCTAATGGACAAGTCGCTTGCCTCTCAGTGTGTCATGTAGTAAATGATTCATGAGTGTTGGTTTCTGTCATTAATAAATATTTTCCTGGAACAATAGCGTGCGTAGCCGATTGTACAATGTGTATAAAAAGAGTTCAGCTGAGCCCTCCAAAGAGGTTTCAGGAGAAGAGCCTCCATGTATGGAGGAACCGGCGTGGTCAAGAAGGCTCTGGACTGCTCCTCTGCTTTCAGTCAGCTCTGTTGCCTCAGAGTTCAAGGGCACGGTAGGCTTCTGTCACTTGCAGATTAAAAGCACTCTAACCAAGTGGTAGAAGGAACCAGAAAGGAAGCTAGGAATCAAGCCAACAAGGCCTTGAAAACTCAGTTAAGAAGTCTGGTTTTAAGCTAGACGTGAGGTGTAAACCTATAATCCCAACACTTGGGAGAATCGTGCATTCAAGACAAGCCTGAGTTACAGAGTGAGATCCTGTCGCAAAAGAAAATAAAGGGCTTGGGGCGGGGGCGGTGAAGAGAGCTTGGTTTGGGTGCAAATCGACTTCAGCTCAAAAGCATTAACTCCTCACTTGGTCCCACAAGGTAAACTAAAAGTGGTGTTAGCCTGGCGCCCTATCTCCAATCTATTTGTGCCCTCTTCACTCTGGTTCAGCTTCCCACCTGAGTCTGCCCACCTGACCTATCTCATCCCCTTCAAGGTGGGGGGCACAGAGATATCATCATCCCTAACCTACTGTCACCTGGGATTCCAGAAAGTACAAAACCCTGAAGTACAAAAACACCCCACCCCCTCCAGGTGAAGACAGTTATCTCCCAGAGGGGGGCTGCATCCTGGAGCAGAATGCATCAGCTCCTGAGCCCAGCTGGTCCCATAAAGCAATAAGGACATATCATCTTGCAGGACTCCAGCAGGGTTGATGGGCAGGCTGGACCACACCTCGACCAGGATGGCTGGATGATGCATATCTCTTGCCATCCGTCCGCACCAGTTCCTCCTCTCTTTAAACCTGTCAGTACCCCAATGATGGGCTTGGAATCAGTGGACCCCTGGGTCTGTCCCAGTACATGCTGAATGTTATCTGTTTTAAAACAGTATTCATTTCTTTAATTGGCATATTTGGATGGGTTGGATAGCCAAGCCCAGCCTAATGGGGATACCAGAGCCCTAAAAGCTCCACTAACACTGGTTCTCCCCAGCTGCTCCATTTGTGAGCCGGTTGCTCCCACTTGAGAAATCACGGCCCCCACAGCCTTCTTTCATAATGCGTCTTGCTCCTCATCTCCCCAGTCAGGTTTCTTTTTCATCCAGGCTCAGAAGTAAGAGAGAGAAGAAAGGGTCACCCAGGGCGTTCCTGTGCGGGGGAATGTAAAGTATTCCGAACCTGGCTCTCCTCCAAAGCGAAAGAGATAGTGTCCACTTTATTCTTAAAAAGGATAAAGCGGGCTCCTTCCCCGGAGCTACTGACCTGGGACTTTAAACAAATTTGCATGGAAGGCTTCTGCTCTGGGCAGCATCCTGCCAGTGCCTCCTGCTCTCCACAAAGGCCTGTATATCTTCTCCCTGGGCCTTCGCAGCTGAATTTTAAAGAGGGTTTTAGAGAGCATGTCATGACAAGCGTTCTTCAGAGTCTTCTAAATCATAACACAGAACCGAGAGAGGGTGATTTCTTTTCCCTGACAATGATTCGCCCACCCTGCTCCCACGCTTCGCCCAGCCTGGCCATAAGCTCAGATATTTTCCCTCCCCAAGAAGTCACTCTGGGTCTCTTCCTCCTTGCCTTTTCTCTCCTCCTTCTTCCCGCTTCCCTTTCTCTCTACCATAAAAAAATAAAGCAGACCCAAGAGCCTTTAAATCCCTGCAATTGCTGGAGGTGGGGGGGGGGGGCAGACGGATTTACTACTAAGTGCATGCAAATTCACTTACCGCTGGTTTTCAAAGGAACGAGGCGTCCCTGCCACAATATTGCTTTTCTTGTCACCAAATGGAGCCTTTGCTTTGTCATTTGGCAAAACTGTCAAAAATATCAGGTCTGGGAGGCTGGATAGCTGTTTCTCTATTTGCCACTGGCAGAGGTAGATCTTAGAGGCAGCCCCCCAGGGGTGCATAGATAGACCTGTGCTTCGTGGGAGCTATGGGTGGGAATCAGTGTAATGAGAGGAGGTGGATCAGCTGGACACGGAGCCCAAGGTCAGGGTTGAACGGCTCTTCAGGAGCTTCGGTTGCAGAACAGACCCAGGGAGACATGGCTTTGGACCATCCCAGACACCGCAGGGAAAGAGGCATCCAAACTCATTCTCACCCACTACTAGGCACTTTTCTAGAATTCCATGAGCTGTGACTGGACTCCAGGCCCTGAACTCAAAATGGGCACTGTACTGGTTAGTTTTAACTGGCAACTTGGACAGCCTAGAGTTACCAGGGACAAGAGTTAATGAGGACTCCTCCGGACCAGGTTGACGTGTGGCATGCGCCTGGCAGGGATTGCCGGAAGTTACCTGACTGATGTCGGCAGACCCAGCCCACTGTGTGCACCAACGTTCCTCTGATTTGGGGTCCTGGACTGTATAAGAATAATCGAAGTGAGCAGAGCCGGTGAACTAGCGAGGATGCATGAGTTTATTCCTTCTACTCTTGGCTGTGGGTGTCTTGCGTTTCTGTCTTCCCCACAATAATGGAACTGTAAACCAAATGAACCCTTCCTTCCTTAAGTTTCTCTCAGGATACTCGTCACGGCACCAGAAAGGAAACTGGAAAGAGCACAAAGCCCACCTACTGCACTAGCAAGATGTGACCCATCCGGTTCTGACTGGAATTTCACATTCCCAGAAGAAAAATGGACAAATCTGTCCCCATGGACCTTTCAAATCAGCCACGATTGGCAGACACTAAAGCAGGTTCTGAGATCCTCATAGTGAGATTGCTCTGAGACCAGATGTCCGTCCGTCCGTCCAGGGTGGATACCAGTCAGAATTCTTGGAGCTCCTAATGATCGAAAACCAGTGTATCTATGGAGGTAATTAGGTCCCAGCAACTAGGAAGCGGGAGGTATTTGGTTTCTATGGCTGCCGTAATTACCACTGACCGAGTAGCTTAAAATAGCACACGTGTTACCTTCTATTTCAGGAGGTCAGAAGTCAGAATGTGGGTTTACACAGCTAAAATAGACACACTGGAAAAACTGTATTTCTTTTGGAAATGGTTAGGAGCAGATCCATTCGTGGCTTCTAAGAATGCCCAGCTTCCTGGCTTCCTGGCTCCTGATCTGCAATGTTACAGCCTTAACCTCTGCTTTTGCTATTGTATCTCCCTCCACAACTCTCTCCTTTTTGTTTCCCCACATAATTACACCCGGAGTCTCCCAAATAACACAAGACAATGCCTCCATGTCAAGATCCTTCACCATTTTTTCACTCTTTTTGCCATGTAAGGAGACACATTCAAAGGCTCCAGGGATGAGGCATATGGGAGTCTTTGGGGTGTTATTCTTCCTACCACATGGGGATGGACTTCAGGCATAAATGGATCTAGGGGCTAAGCATGTCACCATGTCACCTGGGCTCTTATCCCATCTCTGCCTCTGGACTTTGCTTCCTGTGTATTAATCTTGGTCTCTTTACAGCATATCAAATACTCTTTCCCCTTTTATCTAAGGAGAACGTTCCCTGCTGTTCTAAACTATGGCATTACAGGTTAGTAGATAGCTTGGGGGTAAAAATCATCTCTCTCTTCCTCAAACCCAAGTCATCATTTCTATACTGGTCCCTAGCATTAAATAAGGTTTGTGGGGATGTGTGGGAATAATGTTACTGAGAAGAGATTAAAACATCCTTGAAACAGCTGGGTTGAAGTTAATGTACCTAATTTGTATATTAATCAGTCTATGACCCTTTGTGTAACCCAGTCTAGTGATGCTGGACGCATTAGCTGTGAAGTGCCCACTCTGGTCATTAGCTCAGTCTTTGAAGGGCCAGGTCAACCACATAGAGGGCACGGGCAGAAATCCCAGCCCTGCCCAGAGCAGGACATTGATATTTATGGCTGAGCCAAGAGTCATCCATTCCCCATGACTTCGATCTACAACCCTGAGGGGAAAGTTCCCCCCAACCCTCTGGTGGCAGGAGGATGATTCAGAGTGAATCCAGTCCTGCTGGGCGACGGGTATAACAATCAGGAGTTCTGGAAAGGCTCCAAGTCATCTTTGCAGAAAGACAGCCTGATTAAGAACACAGACTAGAGAGACATCTCAGGGGTTAAGAGCACTTGCTGCTCTTCCAGAAGACCAGAGTTGGGTTCCCAGCACTCACATAGGGTAACTCACATCCTCCTGTAACTCCAGTCCCAGGGGATCTAATGTCCCCTTCTGGCCTCCCTGGGTAACTGCACATACAAGTGCAGACCCCACTCAGAGCTATAGCTAAGGTGACCCTGCATGTCATTTTGCTAGGGACAATGCCAGTCCGCTCTCGTGGTTCTGGAAGAGCCCGTGGCTCGCCTCCTCACTCCCAAATGGATCCCTGTTTAAATAATAGTGATGAACTTATCATAAATGGTGTAGAATTGAAAACAAACTCCCTAATTGAGGTAGGGGTTCCAAGGCAACATCCCAGGGAGACCCCCAAAACCACAGTGCCCAGGTTTCCTTATGATAGCTTCAAAGCCCGGGAATAAGCTGATCGAGAAGTGGTTCAGTGGCATAGGGCTTGCCTAGTGTGCCTGAGGCCCTGGGTAGCGATCCTCAGTCCTGTGAAAGCAAGAGAAGGCAATAACAAAGCCCAGGAGTTCACACATCCTTCCTGTGAGGAGGCACTGGGGTACCTTGTGATGATACCTTGGGTATCATTTACCTTGTTGTTTTTTCAGACAGGGTTTCTCTCTGGCCTGGGGCTTGTCAATCAAGGATACGCTGGCTGACCAATGAGTCCCAGGCATATACCTCTCTCCACTTCTCCAGCACGGGGATTACAAGAGTGCCACCATACCCAGCTTTTTAAAAAAATTTATATTTGAGGGGGCTAGAGAGATGGCTCTGAGGATCCAACTTGAGTCTTAGCACAACATGATGGCTAACAACCATTCATAACTGCAGTTCCAGGGGATCTGACACCCTCTTCTGACCTCCATGGACACAGGTTCATTTATATACATGCAGGCAATACACGTATACACATAAAATAGAAATGATAAATAAAATACTTTTTAGTTCATATGTATGAATGTTTTGCCTGCGTGTATGTAGGTGCACCTGCGTACACATGTGTACAGTGCCTGTGGAGGCCAGAAGAGGAGACTAGATCCCCTGGAACTGGAGTTACAGGTGGTTATGAGCTGCTGTGTAGTGCTGGGAACCCAACTTCCTGTGTTCTTAACCACTGAGCCATCTCTCTAGTCCTTGTGCTCAGCTTTTTTAGATGGCCTCTGGGAATCAAACTCAGTCCTTATTCTTATGTAGCAATCATTTTATTGAGTGAGCCATCTCCCCAGCTCCTAAAAACTGCTTTCCACCCAAGGTTGATTGAATTCATAGTGGCAGCAGCTAGAGACACAGTGCTGAGTGCATTTTCATCCATGCATACACATTCATTAAGTGTGCAATTGCATGCAAGTCCACACACACACACACACACACACACACACACACACACCTATACAAAGCTCCTACCTATGTACAGCTAGCTTTTTGTCATTGTTGGTTTTACCGAGTAACTTGTTACTCTGTCTCTTGTGTCTTGCCTCTCTTTCTCAACAATACCTTGGGGATCTCTCTGGTGTAGCTCTAATTAATTGTTTTCAATAGCATGTAATGTCGCCTAGTGTGAATGTTTTGTAATTTATGCACCCAGACCTCTAATATGAGAATCCACTTTCTTTCCTCAAGAGAAACTTCCCACATTCACCAACATATGAATGTGTTACCCCTTTGCCCAAGTGATCCTGACTCAGAAACTATTCAAACATCAGGAAGCACAGGAGTCTGTTTGAAGAAAGCAATTGGCTGTCATTGTTTTCAGAGATGTGGCGCTGACCTGTTGCTGAGCTGCAGGCATGCAGGCACACCTTGGTGTCCAGGCTCCATCTGCATTTGATCCTGACAAGTATCTCTTACTCTAGTGTTGGGGAGTGCCATGCTGGAGCAGGTGAGCTGCCAAACTAGGTCCCCACACACCCAGCCCCTCCGTTTATCAGAAAGCCCTCTGGCTTTAGAGAGCAGTTTTAAACACTCTCTGCTCCTTGTAAGTGGAGAGATTTGGATAAATACTCACCGTCCCCCAGCTTGAGAACAGAATAGAAACTGGTGCACTAACCACAGAATGTTCTACAAGGTGAAGCCTGCCCAGGGCCTGGCCCTAAGGGACCCCCAGCTGGAGGGGCTCTGCCTCACCCAGAAATCACGAATCATGTTGAAGTGTGAGGCGGAAAAGTTCAAGTCAATCAATGGTGCTGCTCAGGGCGAGCAGTCCAAATCTGAGAGGCAAACAAAAACAGGCTGTGTTTGCAATAATTGGGTGTCCTGTCTTTGTTTGCAGAGTATCGTGCATGCCAGGAATGCTGAAATCAGCTCATTGCTGACAATGTCCGAAGTACAGGCAAGCCGTGGGAGAGAGCCCAGGCTGGAGGTGCCTCTCCTGTACACATGGAGGGAGGTGGTGAGGGAGAACCACAGGCAGGAGGTTGGTGGTGTTTGAGAAGCCAAAATCAACCTTGTCTTTGACAGCCTTTGGTGTTAGTCATAGCAACAGAAAAGCTGACAGGCACAAGGGCTTTGGGAGGTGATTAAGAGTCTATGAGGTCATAAGGATGGGGTCCCGTGGTGGCTAAGGGGGCTAGGGAGGTAGCTCAGTGGGCAAAATGCTTCCCATGCAAGCATGAGGTCTTGAGTTCAGATCCCAGCACCCACAGACATGTTAATGTGTGTTGTAACCCTAGTATTCCTGAACAATCATCACACCCTCACTTTTCCGAGTCCTCTGCCCTACATCTCTGTACCAGAAATTTGCCTAGAGTCAAGGCTTATGCTTCCTCGTCCCCAGAATTCACCTGTTGAATCCCTGATGGTGGTATTTAGAGCTGGAGTCTGCTCTTAGCTTGCATGTGGAATGTCTACCAACAGCCTACGTTGGTAAAGGAGCTGGTTGGACCTTAATATTGAGGTTTAGTGGAGGGTTACTGGGGTGTGTTCTTGCAGGAGATTGTGGGGTCCAAATCTCACCCCTTTCTTTGATTCCTGGCCCTAAAATGAATGAGTTTCCTCTGCATAGTGCACCCACCACCACATGCTGCCTTACCATGGGGCCAAGAGCGACAAAACCAAGCAACCACCTATCAAAACCTCCAAACCCATGAGCCAAAATAAACCTCCCATTCAGTTATCTGTTTCTGTTACAATAACAGAATACTGACTGCCACAGGACTGGGGGAGGTGATTAGTGTTTAGTGAGGTCATGAGGGCGAGGCCCCATGATAAGATTAGTGGCATTTTAAGAAGTGGATGAGGCAGACCAGAGCAAAACACCAGAAGAAATGGCCAGGTACAAGCTAGAAAGGATGTTCCCACCAGCTCAGTTTTGCGTTTAGGTGTCAAGCTGCCAGAACAGCAAGAACTCAGTGTCTATTGTGAAGACCTCAGCCTGGGGCACTTTGTCACTGCAGCCTGAAGTAAATGAGCTACCAGCCTTGCTTTTTTCCCTGTGAGGATGATGGGGCCAAAAACTGAGAGAATGCCTCTCCTACTGCGGACAAGTGGCGAGATAAAAGAGCTCTGGAAAAGTGCCTTCTCTCCGTGGGAAGTCAGGAGGCAGGTGATGACAGAGTGGGAACCAAAGTCCACTCTGCCACACTTCCCAAATAACCCCATGACTAAGTCAAACTTTGACCTCAAACCAGCCTCAGGGGCTGGAGACATGGCTCAGTCATTGGGAGAGCTTACTATTCTTCCAGAGGGCTTGGGTTTGGTTCCCAGGACCCAGATTGGGCTGCTCACAACTATCTATAATTCTAGCTCCAGGGGACCAGAAGCCTTCTAGTTTACACACAAACACACACAAATAAATAATAAAATAAATCTTTAAAAACATAAACAGTACCTAAAGGCCCTGAGAAACAAGGACCCCTAAACTTAGTTCCTTCCCCAGCCCCCCCCCGCACTCTCCCCTAGCCACACCCCTTGTGATCCCTAATTTTAACTGTCAACTTGACATGGTCTAGAATTACCTGGGAAGAGAGCCTCAGTGACAGATTGTCTAGAATGTCAGATTGTGACAGATTGTCACACTTGTGCGTGAGCATGTCTATGTAGATATCCTTAATTGCTATGGGAAAGCCCAACCTGAAAATACATGGCACGATTTCCTGGGTCTGGGTCCTGGGCTGTCTGAGAATGGAGAAAGCTAGCTGAGCCCTGGACATGCGTGTACTCCTCTCCCTCTGATCTCTTTATTGATGTGATATGACCAACTTCTTCAAGTTCCTGTTGCTTCAGCTCCCCTTCTGGGATGGGCTGTAACCTGAACCGTGAGCTGATAGACCTCTGCCTCCCGTTGTTTTTGTCAGGGTTTTCCTAGTTTGGTTTCTGTTGCTGTGATAAACACCACGACCAAAAGCAACTTGGGAAGAAAAGGGTTTGTTTGGCATACAAGATACAGTCCATCATCAAGGGAAGGCTAGGTTCCACAGAGGAGCAGAGTCTGCCTGCCTGTCTTGGTTTGCTCAGACCACAGCGAATTAGAACTAGGCCTCCTTCATGAATTAGCAGTTCAAGAAAATGCCCCACAGACAAACCTACAGGCCAGTCTGAGGGAGGAAATTCCTCTATTGAGATTCCTTCCCGCGGGTATCAAGTTGACAACTTCAGCCAACTATGACAAGGGTATTTTATCACAGGAACAGAAATGAAAGTAGGACAGTCATCTCCCAACATTCTTCTCTCTCGCACCCTTCCCCTTGCCCCTACATCAGCACCACCCTCAGAACACGATGAGGTGGGGGGTGTGCTTCTTGCTGGGCAACTCACCCAGAACCCTGAGACCAGCCCTGTCGCGAAGCGTGGTGCCCCGCACAGTGAGTGCTTTAAAAACTAGGGACCAGCAGATGCCTGGATTGGAGGGAGGCATAGAACCCCCTCCAGTCTCTGCCTTAATCTAGAACCTAGCACAGCTCAGGAGGTGGGAGTCATTACTGCTAGTTATTCAAACCCATGGCTTAATTCATATGTTAAAATCTCCAAAAGAGAATCACATTAATGGTCAGCTACACTGTTCAGTCCCTCAAGGTAAGAAGATTTATCGTCCAGACTTACATTTTATCGGGCACAACCAAATAAAAATGATCGATTTCCCTGCCCGCCTTACAGCATCCTTCTCCAGTTATTAAAGTCTCTAAAAATGTTTTCTTTCTTTAAAAAAAATAGATTAAAAGAAAGAGAGGTGGAGAGAGAGAGCTGGAGACGTGGAGAAGGGTGGTTACCGACGCCATTCATCTTGTCAGCACCAGACCACATAACCTTGATGTCAAGATATTTTCTGCTCATACCCAGATTTACAATTTGCCAGCCAGGGAAATGGAAATGCTTAAGTTCCCTGTTGGAGGTGAAAGATGGGAGACTCTTAAAGAACCCAGGAGATGGAGCACCCCAACTGCGAAACCCCTTTAAGAGTACTGTGCCTCCTCTGTGCTTTAGCAATTATCCCTGAGTTGGAACGCCTCAATCTTCAAGGGCAGGGAGACAGATTTCAATCCCAGGACCCCAAACACCCTGGACCAAGAGCCTCTCCACTCTGTCCAGAGGAGCAGGCGGCCCTTCCTCAGGAAGTGTCGTGTAATGCAGCAGGTGGGGTAAAAGACAGGAGAGAGGGGGATGTGTAAAGCCATGGAAAAGGCACAAAGTCAAGGCCGCCAGCCTTGAAGAGGTGCTGGTGTGAACACAAGTCCAGACGGGAGGTCATGCATCATTCATCTCTTCATTTTGCAGGTCCCCAAGAGCCTTTGGGTCACCATTTTGGTAATTTAATTTCGTTAAGTGTCAAGTAACACAACTGTATGTCAGTCATTTCCCTGGTATGTTGTGAATCCCTTTTGGGACAAGAAATGCGCCCCCCACACCACACTGGTACTTTCTCTTGAGTGCTTCTTCTGAAGCCAATCTGTTTGAGAATGGTAAAATTGAGTTTCAAAATTCCATAATTCAGAATCCATTACGAGGTCAGCCTGGTCTCTTTCCAAATTAGTGTTCGTTAATCAGGTCTTCCTGGGCTTGTTTCCGGGTGAATCGCAACATCTGTCCTCTGCTCACAGATAGGCTGGGCTCGGGCAATTCCATCCTGGCGTCTGGACTCTCTTCGCTCTGCCCACATTGGGAGCATGGGCTTCCCTGGAAGGCTCCCTCCATCACTCCAGATTTCCAGTGTTCTAAGAGCTGAATGTGCTGTCGGAGAGCATTTTTTTCTGGCGTGGCCTGGAAAAGAGCCATGAATCTGTCTCGGGCCATTTGACTCGAGCTCCCAGTGCCAACCTTAACAGACACTTCCATCAGGCCCAGCTCACCAACGATCTATAAGCCATTAACCAGGCAGTATTGGACCTCCCTGTTCGGCCTCCACGGTGGGGATGAATACAGAGAGGGGAAAGGAGAGTGAGAAAGAGGTAGAGTGGGCACTGGTGGGGACAGCTGCTTCCCCGTCCAACCCCATCGGGACCCCAGAACCACACAGATGTGATCAGCCACTTACTCTCCTAGACATGAGGGTAAGGTGGGAACGCCGGCCCTAAAGAGCAAGGGGAAGGCTGAGGGGCCCAGCTCAAACTCCTGCAAGTACCAGGTCTGTTCTAAACCATATACCTGTTATCCGGGGCTGCGCTTCCAGAGTGAGCTGGGCAGGTCCTCAGCAGTAGCCTCAGCGTAACGGTGGACTTCACCTGGAGTCTGAAATTCCTCCAGAAAAGGGACTTGTAAGCTCAGCACTGGAGAGGAAGAGACTAGTGGACCCTGGGGCTTGCTGTCAAGCCAGCCTAGCCTACTTGGCAAGTTCCAGGCCACTGGGAGATCCTGTCCCCTAACTCAAGTCCCTGAGGAATGAAGCCAGCGTTGTGCTCTGGTCTACACACACACACACACACACACACACACGCATGTGCAACCCCACAACCCATGTACCTGCATACACACAGACAGCACACATGCACATACACAATTTTTTTTGAAAGAATTAAATGGCCAGAAGGATGATGACAGCCCCTGGTGGACCAGGAGCTCTTCCAATCACTCCTCATCCCGAAGCTCAGTGAATCCTCACCGCAACCCAGTAAGACAGACGTAGTTACTGTGCTTTGTCTGCAGAAGGGACAGTGAAGCTCAGAGCTTCTAGAACAGTCTCCAGGTCACACAGTGGGCAGGGAGCAGTCAGGCTTTGGCCAGACTCCTGGGCCTTGCATCTGTGTTCTTTGCACGCTGTATTCAGTCTCTCACAGGGGTAACGGATCAACGTGGACACAGACAGGAGAGAGCCCAGCTCAGAGCAGACAAAGGGGATAGGGACTCCGGCTGCCTGCCACCGTGTTAGGAGGACAGGCCCCAGGCCACCAGACAAGGTAGACAGGTCTACTCAGGGAAGCCTCACTCAAGCTAAGGTACTATAGACAGCATCTTCCTTCTAGATTCCTTCTAGAAACAGCAGTGTGGAAGCTTCTCCCCTCAAGTCAACTGAGCTCTTATACACTGGAGTCAGCTTCCCACAAGTCCCTCACCTTCCACCTCTGAGGCTCTCAGTAGCTGGAGCCTCAGTCGCAGCTTCCCAAGCCTACCAACCAGTCATGCCTGAGGGGACTGTTCTCCAGAGTCCCTTGAATGAACTCTTCTTTCATGGGACAGGTGGGAGGGAGTGGGAGGTGGGTATGATGGGATAGAGTGGGCTGGGATGGGCTGGGGTGGGCTGGGTTTGGATGGGGTGGGTTGGAATGGATTGAGGTGGAATGAGATGAGATGGAGGAGGGTGGGCTGCGATGGGATGGATTGGAAGAGGAATGGGAGGCGGAATAAGATGAAATGGGCTGTCAACGGACAGGAAGAAAGATGGAAGGAAGGGATGGGGATGAGATGAGAAAGAAGATAGAAAGCATATATATATATATATGTGTGTGTGTGTGTGTGTGTGTGTGTGTGTGTGTGTGTGTCTTTTAATTTTTAGTTTTAGCTTTTAATGTGTGGGTATGTGTGTGTATATTATATGTATATGTCCACATGTGTGTCCAAGTGCTCTTGCTTGAGTGTGCACATACAGAGATCAATATTGGTGTCTTCCTCTATCAGTCTCCACCTTATATTTTAGACAGGGCTCACCGTTTTGGCCACACTCGCTGGGCAGTGAGCTCTAGGGACCCGCCTGTCTCCACGTCTCCAGCACTGGAGTACCAGATGCACACCACCACACCTAAACTTTATATGGGTGCGGGATCTGAACGCAGACTATCGTGCTTTCGCAACAAGTATTTTACTCCCTGAGCCATCTCCAAAGCCCCAGATAACATCGTTTTAAACTGTCTACAAGCTTCAAGCACCACTTCTTTCTAGAAAATTACAGCCAGACTTGAAAGAAAGAAATGTCCCTAACACTCATCTTGTGGCTAACTTGCGGCAGTTCATGGTCTAACACCATGGCTCCAGATCAGAAAAGCTCCATGTGGGGTGTGTGACACCCTCAGCCTTAGACGATGATTTGACAAGGCTGTCTTGCCTCGACCTAGAGCCTTGAGTCCACACACACCTGAATACCCCCTATCTATCAAAACCGAGCTCTGATCGTACTTGTTCCCAGGAGCCTTTCCTGACTCCTTTCTATCCCCTCATTTTCAACACTATTTCAGATTTGTCACCCAATTTAACACTTGCTTCCATACAATCCTGTATTGATCTTTAATCTCGTAATCCAAATATATGGTGTCCAGCCTGCAATTTTGCCCTGTGGCAATCCCAGGCAAATTTGATTCTTAGACATGTGAAAAACAGACTCACGCAGCTGTGGGCCACTAGCTCATTTTACTGATCCAGAAACAGAGTCTCAGAGAGGGATGCACCTGTTGCCCCAAGGCTGGGTGACCTAGGAAGGTAGGGTGTTCACACCCCAGCATCCACTGCTTCGGTCACACATTGCAGGGAGCTTCCTGTCTTCCTTGGGTTTTCCTGAACACAGGTCCTTGGGCAAGGGCTGGAGGAGTTTATTTGAGAACATCATTTGGAGGTGAGAAGTGAGGAAGAGAAGGGAGTGAGGACCTTAGGGTGGCCTTAGTGAGAAGCCGGCTCAGGGTCTACCGTCTGAACAGTGGAGAGGCTGGAAAGTTCTCTGGGAAGCTGAAGCATCTCTCCATCAATTCCTTCTCCTTCAGGCTGGGAGCCCACTTAGACAACTGATACCCAGCATAGCAAGTCTGACCTCTGGAGCTGGACCTCTCCCATAGTCAAAGAGCCCCAGCCGCAGGCTATTGTTGGGATTGGAAGTCTTCTACACGTGTGAACTGTGCAGTGAGGCTGGGTGCTCCAGGAGGGAGGGGCAGGCCACTCAGCGTCTGCCACGTCCAGCGAACACTTGCCAGTCAGTGGAAGTGGAGCTGTAACCCCGCCTCCTTCTGTAACTACACCTGTCCCAGCCTCTCTGGTCGGAGATGCGAGATGAAAGGAGGGTCATCCTAACCTCATCCCCACTCCAGGGATAAACAGTGTCCTAGGGGACCTTGAAAGAACACTAGGGCAAGTACAGTGCATGTTGGGGTGGAACTGGAGTCTACAAAGCATCTCAGCTCCTGGTTCCACTCCTGACAGTCACCTGGTTTCCTCTACAAATCCTCCTGGGCAAGTTCTGTGTGCAGGGCTCACAAGGAGGCGCTGTGCAGGCATTGAGGGAACTCAGGGATGAAGTAGACCCCTTTCGCATCCCCAAGGAGGGCAAATTGGGGCCCGAGGGCTGCCATGCCTGGTGGGTTGAGTGACAAGCCCTGTGTGTGTGGCTCTCATGGGGGGCCATAAAGAGAGAACGCAAGTGACAACTTCATCTGCTGTTTCACACAATGCCTGACAAGCTTCTCCCCAGGCAAGGCGTGCTCAGAGTTTACAAGGCAAATGTACTTGTCATTTTCACCTGCTGCCCTAGGAGCCCTGCTCACACCAGAGCCTGGAAGTACAGGCCTTACCACGGAGTTTGCTTTCCTGAAAGGTATACAGTGCACAGCCCCTACAGACAGGCACACAGACACACAGACACACACACACACACACACACACGTACACATGTGCATGCAAATAAATACATGTTCACAAAAAATACCTACACAAACATGCATACATGAGCATAAGACACATAGGCAACTGCACATACACAAATAGCCAGACACGCCAAGTGCGTGCATGCACATAAATACATAATGCACACACATGCATGCATGAGCATACAAACATACAGGCAAATACACACATAAGCACACATTCACAAATATATGCAAAATGCATGCATGAGCACACAAACATATAAGATTACATGGCCATACATACATGCAGGTATACCTGCACACATGGGAGAGTATCTGTGCAGTGGCTGTTATACCCAGAGTCCAGCTTCTCCTGTCATTAACAAGCCACAAGTCCTGGGACAGGCCCCGTCTGTCATAGGACTTTATTTTGCTTATGTGTGGTTCTAAAGTGACCCCAGGGATGCCCAGCTCTGAGTCCAGGGAAGGGCTTCAGGGACTTCTGGAAGTCTCTCCCACAGCTAGGTGAATGTAATTTTTAAAGTACTGTTAGCTAAGTGAATATAGTGTTCACAGTGCTGTTAGCTAGGTAGACAGTGTTTCCATTGTGTTGCTCCCTAAGTGGGTGTAATTTTCACAGTGCCATTAGCTAGGTGGATGTACTTTTCATAGGGCTGTTTCTGGCTGAACTGAGACATCATTGCAGGGCAGTTATTGGTAATGAAAACTTTGAAGAAGAAGGATACTGTTGACCTGTCTTTTTGTAGTATCCTAGATAAAGGAGTTCAGACTTTGGAATACAAATTGGGCCAGGCAGTTAAACTAACAAGAGTCTAAAGGTTTGTTATTCGGAGAATAAAGACAAGGGGTCCCAGGAACGGAACTAGCCAGGAGAGCCAGCATCCTTATTGGGATTGGACTATTGTCTCCCAAGAGCTGCAATGTCAGCAGAGTTCAGATGTGTGTCTTGGCATCTGCTTGCTATGTTCTCTGAATTGGTTTGCATAGAAGTATCAGCCTCCTGGATGAAGACACGTGTACCCATTTCCCAGTGGCAAGGAAGTCCAGAGCCCTGGGATTTTAGAGAACAACACCTGGAAAATGAGTCTGTCTGTTTTGGAGGGGTTGTGGCAGAAGCAGCTGTTTCACCTTGGGTATTAGAAAGAGCCTTGGAAAGCTATTAGAAGCAGAGGATTGGGGAGGTGATGTCAGCTGTGTCTGTATTGATGGCAGAGAGTCCTAGGTCTGCAGGGGGGAGGAGGGAGGTGTGGTGTATTTGGAAGAATATCTTAAGGCAAAAGGTTGAGGCTAAGGAAGGAACTGGAGCAAGAAGAAGACATTTCTTGTTTTGTTGTTGGGAAGGAGATTGATGTCCAGGTTTTAGAAGACAAGGATATAGGCCAGTTAGCCAGCAGACAGCAGAAGCTGATATTCCACAGATGAAGGAAACTTCTGAAGGGCATGCGAAGGTACAATGTGGAAAATGTTTAGGGTGACATCCCAGTTTTCTTGGATGGTGACCTTAATTTCCAAGACTTCAACTATTCTCCAAACAGGGTAGCTCCAATGAGGGGCTGTATGGAAGAGTAGGCAGGGGTCCCTGTGTTCTTGGAGTTTAACCTTGAGGTAGGTAGGGTTCACAGACAGGGAATGGGGTGGCTTAGGCTGTCTGGTTTAAATAGGTTAAGGTAATAGCAGGTGTCAGAGGGAGAGAAAGGACGGAGCATTCAGAAAGTGGCTGGGGAATGTCTGACGGTGTTTGTCACGGGTTAGGCAGGGATAATAAGACGGTTCTGAGAAAGTGAGGGAGAAGAGTCCTGAAAAGCAGAGTGGGCTTTTCCCCTTGACATCTGGTCTTTTCATCACCTGTGTGAATGGATGGATGGGTAGTGGACAGATACAGGCTTTGGTGGTCAGCAGAGGGTGAGAGGTAAAGCTGTGGAGAGAAGCAGGCAGTTGCCTATGAAAGTGGCTTAGGCTGAGACCTTGAACTTGAAGAAACAGGATATGCAAAGGTGGGGGGGGAGCGTAGCTGTGAGGTCAGGAGAGTCTGAGTAGACAGTGGTGACTATAAGGAGCATTGAGTGGACTTCAAAATATATATATATATATATATATATATATATATATATATATATATATATATATATATTATAGGGCTAGATCACAGAGGTAAGACAGTGATTATTGGGAATATGACTGTTGAGCTGAGGAGTCAAAGAAAAGCAGTAACCATGGGTCAAGAGTGGGATAGGCCAAGGGACAGTCAATGTGTGGAGAGGCTGAGCATCTCTGAAGATCATCAGTAGGAAGAGGACGAGGGTGGGGGTCTGGCAGAGTACAGAAGATTAAGCTCCATGGCTGAGTCTGTCCAAGTAGTCTAAGGGGCTGGGACTTCAGGGGACCATTGGGTTTGAGTGGAAGAGCAGATCCAGCAGCTGGGGGAAGAGTTAGTAGCATGTAGGAGGCAGTGAGAAAGCGTTACACAGGACACTCAGCTATTAGATTAGGGGAGGGTGGACAACAGAGGACTCCACGGGAGTGGCTGGCAGCGATGGGCAACTTTGGTTAGATGCCTGGAAGTTGGTCTTGTAAAGGTAAAGGAGAAACAAGTCTGTTTGGGTTTTGACCTGGGGAGGGGGTGGTGATGAAAATGAGTGGTTATTGGTAGGTGAGGGGCAACCTTGAAGCTAGTGAGAAATCCCTTTCACCCTGGCTGTGGTGGGGGCAGTTAGAACCACTGGTGGGGACCTTTCCATTTGATTTGTAGGGATGTTGACGTGTCAGAGAGTCAGATATGGTAATCTAAATATCGGCAAAGAGGTGAATTAGGAGATGGATCAGGCTTAGACAGACGTGTGTCAGCATGTTCTCTAGGGAGGACTGACCAGATGCCCATTAAAGAGGCAGGTTCACAGGTAAGTGGTACCCATATAAGTTCAAATGGGCTGGGGTTCAGAGGCTTCCCGGGGAGAGCCTGGAGGTGGAGACGAACAAGGCATCACACAGTGGGTCATGAAAATTAAAGTTCAAGTGAGAGTTTGGTCAGTGTTGATTTCGGAGGATATTTGCCTCTTCCACCTGACTTGCGGACTGGGGAGTATAACTGACCTGTTTTATGCTGAGGGAAGTGGTTAGGGATTGTGTGGCCTTGGAAATGAAACAGAGTCATTAGCAGACTTCGTGAAGGTGGAGAGACTGGAGCAGGGAAAGATCTCAGCGGCCTCTTATGTTCCCTCTGAGGCGGTGGGGAAGGCCTCTATCCAACAGGTAATGGTATCCATCAGAGTGACAATATACAGGTGGTTTTTGGTTGGTGATATGTGTGAAATCTGCCATATATGTGAAATCCATTCAACAGTCCTGTCCAGGAAGCTGTCCTTCTGGACTGGTGAGTAGGGAGAAGGCAGTTGAAGGGATTCCTCTTGGGAAGGCTGGCTGCAGAGACAGAGCTGGTAGTTAATGATCTGCAGGGTTTGAGACACACTGACGGAGAATAGGGACGTTTTTAACAGGTGAAAGAGGCGGTGTGTCCCATCATAGAAGTGGGTAGGGAGAGAGGAAAGAATTTGATATTCTTGTGTAGAGGGCAAGACTAGGTAGGTGTCAAGAAAAAACCATTCTGATCTAGATGTTCCCTGATGCGTAACAGTTTGGGTCTCCTGTGTGGTGTAGAACTGCGTGTCTGTGACGGGCAAGGGAGAAGAGCAGGTGGTCAGCATCTGGGTATTTGTGAGGGCCACATGCTTGGCAGCTGCAGTCACATGACGATTGCCTCCAGTGATGATAGCTACGTTTTGATGGCCTTGCAGTGACTGATAGCTGCAGCGGAGTCCACTTTGTGTCCTCTAGGAGTTTCTTTAGTTGGGTTCGTCCCTGGGGGTTCCCTGGATGTGAGAATTTCCTCTCTTGTTGTATAATGGTGTGCGAATGGAGGGTTTGGTAAGTGAACCTGTTTGTATCACTCAAGTGTGGAGTGCTCTGGTTACAGTTCAGCCTGTTGGGAGGTTGTATGGAGTGGGAGGAATTTTGTCTCTAGGCTGTGTCAGTTGCTATAGCATTACGCATGGCAGGGTGTGAGGCCTTAAAGGAGCTGCCTTGGGAATACCAGAAACGTGCTGGGATGAGGGTCATAGGGAGCCTCGGATATCTTGACAGGAGTGAGAATCCTGAGGAAGATCTGAGTCAAGCTGGAGAAGGGCAGCCAGGTTCAGAGTCTTGCATCTCTCTAAGGAAAGAAGGGGGTCACTGACAAGTAGGGCATGAACACACTGTGTCTTGGAGGAGGACAGGGAAAGAGAGGAGCAGCAGCTGATGAGTTCATGAAGACTGTGCGAGGAGGAAGCAGCGATTTGCTACATGAGTCTTAGGGCTTCAGTGGCCAGGAATGCACTAGCTCTGAGGTCGTTAAGGGCTGGAGACCAACCTTGACTTACCATGTCCAGCTATTTTGACAGATTTACCACCTCACTGGGAGAGGTGCTATAGAATTGGTAAAATAGTCCCGGGGCAAGGTTTGGAGTAGAATGAACAAAGTGGAATGAAGGTTTTGAGGGGCTTATGAGGTCTAGGGCAGGGTGGCCATGAGGGTCTCCTTGAGCTGGAGAATGAGTTAGGTAAGCTGGGTGGAGTCCAGAGATTCAGAGAGAGAGCCCCTGGAGTTTAGACAGAGAGGTTTTGCAAGAAGTCCTAAACTAGGGATCTGATTCTGAAGTGAGTTCCAGATATGAGAGAAGGTACCCTCTTGTTTGGGGTACTGAGACTCTTTTGAGAGAAATAGGCAACTTTAGAAGTTGCTACTTGCACAACAGTTCAGAAGAGAGTTAAGGAACTGGGTGATGTGTAACATAGAGATCAGAGGAAAGACTGCATGGGACATGGTCGTCCATATCATGGAGGATTGGAGGATTGTGCTGAGGCCAATTTGGAGATTGAACAGATCTCTGGAGAAAGCCTGTCCAAATAAATGGGGGCTGTCCCTGAACCTGTGACAGAGGACTGTCTAGGTAAGCTAGGTGGGGATGTGGGAGTTGGGATCAGTCCAAGTGAAAGAGATGGACGAGATGGCAGGCTGAACAGCAAAGGAGGCCTCGTTTTGTTTAAGGACATTGTGGTGGCTTGAATGACAGCTGTCCCCCACAGGCTCAAGTATTGAACACTTGGGCTCTGGTTGGTCAAGTTGGTGGTGCTGCTTGAGTGGTCATGGAATCCTTAGAAGGTGTAGCCTGGCTGGAGGCAGTGTGCCACTAGGAGCTGTCTTTGAGGGTTCATAGCTTCACCCCACATCCAGTTTTCTCTTCTTCGTGTTTGCTGTTGGTGCTGTGAACTCTCAGCTTCCTGTTCCAGCCTCCCTTTCTGTCTGCTGCCATGATGGACTCTTATCCCTCTGGAATGGCAAGCCATATGTTGCCTTCAGCCATGACATCTCATCACAGCTACAGAAAAGTAGCTAATCTAGACTTGAAAGTGAGTCATTGAGGGTGGGCTATAGGATAGGAGGCTGTAGGTAGTGGGTACAATAGGATGTTTGGGGATGATGGCCCTGGTTAATGAGTCTGAATTCTTGGCCCATTCAATACAAGGTTTTAGGTTTGCAATTTCCAAGGACAGAAGTTTTGTGAAGAGAAGTGTTGGAGCAGAGAAGGTTTAGGAGTCTAGAGGTGGCCGATTCTAGTCCCCGCGGGCCAGCACATCTTAAGGGATATTGGGGCTAATGGAAAAAAAAAAAAAAAGAGATCCTGAAGTCTAATTAGAATGGACTCATGATGAATAGAAATCATGGGAGTTGAGGTGTCCTGAACTTGGAGACCAACTGAGGGTAAGAGGCTGGTGATCAGAGGAGATGGGGGCCCACATCCAGAAGGGTAAAGGAGGCCGAGCTACGTGGGGGGAAGTTCACTGAGGTATGGAATTTGGAAAGGATGTCTTGATCTAGAAGGAGTGTTGGGTAATATGGGACCACCAAAAATGAGCATGTAAAATAGTGGCCAAACACACTACATAACACTGGACATGTCTGTTCTGACTGTGAAGGTATCCAGCTTACTCCCATCTGAGAGAGAGACAGGACTCCTGGGCTGGGAGTCCAGAATATTCTGGAAGGACTGGATAAGTAGCCCCTATATCAAACAGGAACAAAACAGACTTACCAACATCTTGATAGCATGACCCTGGGTTCCACAGCTCTGATTGGTGGGGGAGGACTGGGTTCCACAGCTCTGATTGGTGGGGGAGGACCGTGGATACCATCCTCCTGAGTTGGATATATGGGACCTGTTGAACTTTGAGACAAAAGAACTGGATTTTGTGTCTTTTTGGACACAATCTAACTTCCAGTTTCCTTTTTCCCACAGATGAGGCCAAGGCAGGGAGATGGCACAGGGCTCTTACCTAGTTGTCTTGTTGGTTTCATTTGTAGCAGACCCCAGGTTGGACCTGTCAGTCCTTTTTCAATTTTGGCTCCTTTGTTCCTCCTGTCTATTATTATAGGCCATGAAGGGTGTTTTCATAGGTCCAGGTGAGGATTCTGAGGCCATCCTCAAGTGTCTGGAGATTTGGGATTTTTTTTGTTTGTTTTGTTTGTTTGTTTATATCTGGGGCCAGTTGTGAGATAGCATATGGTTGTAAGTACAGTTGCTCTTCATCTGAGTCTGGTGACTGGTTGGTATATTTGGTCATGATCTCTGAAAACGCAATAACCTCTTTAGGTCCTTAGGTGATCTCTGATTTTTTCATAATTGACGACTTTAAGGGCATTTGGGGCTTTTTTTTTTTCATGCCTGCTGGGAGGCATGTGGTGGCAAAACCCCCTTTTTGGAGACCAGCCGAGGTAGCCTGGCAGTCCCAGTTAGGATCAGTCCAGGGAACGGCAATCATCCCATTCGGATCGTGGTCCTGATCCTGGGTGTGAAGAGGTCCCGCCTGGGACAGAGCTGCCATCCGAATGCATTCATGGTTCTCAGGGGAAAGGGTAGAACAGAGGATGACATACATGTCCTAGCATGCTAGGCTGAGGGGCTGGGTACGTCCTCAGTATGTTGCTGGGATTCCTTTCAGTAGATACAGGAGTCAGACGCACAGGGGCCTCCACCTTTTTGATCTCAGAGAAATCTGTGAGAGGAAAAGGAACACGAACCTGATTATGGCCTCAAGGGCTGGCCACTTCTGTCAGAGGGAGGACAGTGTGGGGGATGGGGGGTTGGAGAGGAGCCAAGGAAGAGGGAGGGATGCAAGATGGGATCAGGTATGAGGAAGGGAAGGGAAGGTGAGCTTGAAGTCAGGAGTCTGGGGGAGGGGCAGAAGGCGAGGGTTAATGGGGGCAGTGGCAGAAAAGGAGGTCTGGGTGCATCTTGTTGGGAAGGTTTTGATGGCGTTCAAGGAGGGGATCACGGAGGTGTGACACCTAAAAGGCAGAACAGGACAGGTGCAAGATGAACAGAAGCAAGCAAAGGCTTGGACGTGTGGGACAGCAGATCATTATCTGTTGTATTGTAAGCTTTGGAAATCTCTCTGAATTTTGAAATCAAAGGTACCACTTTGGGGCCAGTGGTGACCATTGTCCAGGGGATACTGGCAACACATTCATTTTCAGTAAAAGATGAAGTGTATTGTTTTAAAGGTATTGGCCAGGCTGAGAATCGAAAATTAAGACTGCGGCATCCCAGAGAGCCGTCCTGTGGAGATGTAGAAGTTTGGCTCATGATAATAAGTAGGATGAATCAAAGCAGAAGCCCAGAAGAAATGAAGGCCACAAGGAAGATGGATCCCTACAACCCGGCGGTCCTCTCGCAAGATCACCAGTGAATTGAAACCGTCCCCACCAAGACGCTAATGAATGACGACATCTAAGGCAGTCAGGGGAGACTCTCACCCAGTGCCTAGATTTTCAGGTTCTATTTATTGGGCAGAGAAAGACAGAGAGACTCCATAAGGGAAAATCTCTGACTTAGTCCAGGACAAAGTAGCCGGTATATATAGCAGGAAAGCTGTGGAGGAGGTCTCTGTGGATGTCACTCAGGGAAGTGGAAAGGTAGGAGGGGAGGAGGGGGAACAGAAGGAAGGGAAGAGGCTGGGAACTGAGGAATCTGGGCCCTGACTCCCAGATTTCAGCAGCAAGAGTGTTAGACTCTGGGTGGAGAGACAAGGATGAGAGGCTCAACTGAAGCTTATGTGGGAGAAGCACCTGTGAAAGAGAGTTCTCCGGGAAGAAACAGAGCCCCCACCTCTCACAGGCTGGGGTAATCACAGAGCCGAGGGAAACGAGATATAAAGGGGGGCTGCGAGACGGTGAGAACTTTGTGGTAACTGTGCTAAAGTTGTGAGGGCAGTTGAGCTTGCGGTTGGACCACAGTTTGCCACACAGAATGTCTTAGCTGGTTGATGGTTGTGGGGGTCGAGGTAACTGCTAAGGTGACAAATAGGGGACAGAATGGCGTAAGTAAAGCCAAGAGCAGCCAGGAGCCTGGAAGCCTGCTCTTTGCTGAAGAGCTTTCCAACAAGGTCTCTCTGCCAAAGCCCCTAACGTGGTAGCCTTAGACACAGGGTTTCTAGGAAATAGAGCCCTAGAGCCTTTGAAGATGGCTCAGAAAGCCACCTGGGTGGAGGACCCTTCCAGGGTAAGCGGTGCTCCACGTTCCTGAGTGTCTACCCAGACCAGCCCGTGGTGGGACACATCTAATGAGGGCTCGTGGATTTTCCTTTATGACACTTGGATTTTGTTTGCAGAGATTCAGAAGCCTGCCTGCTCATAGTCCTGGATGTTCAAACCCGTGTCTCAAACTTCTCACCCATCAGTGCTCCATGGCATCAGTGCTAAGTCAATGACTATCCTCACTTCATGAGGCTCTGGGAGCAGAAGGGACGGAGGGAATGTTACGCAGTGAGTCCTCAACTGCCTTGGGTCTGAGGTCCTCACTGATCACCGAGTCCTCAGACGGCCTGAGTCAGGGTTGCTGAGAGGCGCCAGTGCCACATGGAAGAAAGACTAAGGCCTCTTCAGGGGCCAGTGGGTTGTCACCAGGACACCCCTAGGCATAGTAGACACCGGTTTTCAAAGAACACATAAAGAAAATGGTAATGAGATGGCAGAAAGCCACGTGATTCAAACTACTCTCTCCTGTCCGCTGTAGCCACACGTCCACTGCCCCCCTCCGGCTGCCCTCCCTTTTACATCAACATTCAATCATCTTCCCCATTCACTCCGTCCCTTCCATTTTTATCTTACGCTGCCTGTGAAAATTGGTGTGAAATAAAAAGGCAACTCTGCCTACAGATGTAATCAATTGATTTGGCAGGTAGTCCGCAGATGCCTAGGAAGAGGAGAGCCAATTTTCAATGCGGACAACCCCCTCCCCTTCATTTTCGTCCCCTCCTCCCCACTTCCCACCTTTCTGTCCCTCTCTTTTTATTTCTGTTCTATTTCTTCTCAGCCTGGCTTTGATCTTCATGTTATTTTCTGCTTTGTATTTAATGGAAAAAGGGTTGCCTATGAGTCCTCTTTCTTTTCTTTGTTATTATTATTTTATAGGAGAAGTGATCACGATTCATATCTGTCTTTCCAGGTGAGCTCTGCTAGGAGAAGCTCAGAATTCCCAGGGATCTTGTCAATCAACCTGGGAGGTGAGACCAGGGCCATTTCTAGAAGGATCCCAGCTTCCCACCTCAAGAGGAGATGGATACCTCACACTAATACTAGGATGGACTGCCCTCCACAACCAGGAAAAAAGAAAATATCCAAGGCAGGAAAATTGTGTACAGTTGTCCTTGAGTGTCTAAAGAGAAGAGGTTCAGCAACAATGCTCAAGTACCTTATGGACAGGCTCAAGTACCTTGTGAACCGATATTCAGATCCCTGTGTACAACACTCAACACTTGTTTCCCAGTGCTCATTCCATTATGTGCCAATGCCCAAGTCTCCTATGTACCCATGTTAAAAACCTTTGTATCCTAATGCTTGGTGCCTTGGATGCCAATCTTCAAGGCACTTCTGCAGAAATGTAGCAGATCCTCTTGTACTGTACTCAAATCCTTATGTAAAAATGTAAACGTTCCTTATGAGAAAATACAAGTCTCTTATGTATGGATGATTAAGTCCATTGTATACCAATCCTCAAGCACCTTATGTACCATTTGTACAAGTACCTGTGCTGAAGACCTTCCTTATGTACCCACGTTCAAGTCTCTTCCAAATCCCTTGTGTACAGAATTCAGTACCTTATGTACCAGTGCTTATTGCCTTGTGTTCCAAGGCTCAAGATCCCCATGAAACAATGTTCAAATTTCCAAGTACCAGTGTTCGAGTCCTTCTCTAGAAATGCTCAGACATGCTGTGTACCACATTTCAAGTCACTTATATAGCAATGTTGAAGTCCCTCTACTACCAATGTCCAAATCATCATATAAGAATGATCAAGGTCTTTACATCCCTATGTTGAAGTCCCTACTGTAATGGGGACTTATGATTTTTTTTTTTTTGTCTTTTTTGAGACAGGGTCTCCCTATAGCCCCAGCTGTCTGGAGCTTGTTATGTAGATCAGGTTAACTTTGAACTCACAGAGATCCTCCTGCCTCCACCTCCCAAGTGCTGGGATAAAAGGCAAGTGCCACCATGCCTGACTTCAAGTCTCTCTTGTATCAATGCTCAAGTCCTTATGTAAGAATATTCAATGTCCTGTTGCACCATGTTCAAGTCCCTTATGTACCAGCATACACGTATCTTGTGTACCAATGTACAGACTTTTCTGGACCAATACTCAAGTCCCCTGTGATCAGTGTTCAAATTCCTTGTGTACCATGCTTAGACCCTCACAAACCAACACTGAAGTTCCTTATGTACAAGGTTCAAATCTCTTGCTCAAGTTCCTTGTGTACCATGTTCAAGTCCCTTATAGACAATGAACCTTCACACATCCTTGTGTGTTTCTTAAATCATCCCCAGATTGCTCCTAACACCTAGTCTAACACCAGTTCTATTTAAATTATTGTTACACTATGTTGTTTAGAAAGTGAACATGAAATAATCTCATCTTCAGTACAAATGTATTTTTCTGAATATTTATGACTCACAGTTGTGAGTCTGAATTTGTGAACAGGGGAGTATCTTCATATGTTAATTTATTTTTTATGGGACAGACACTGGGGCTAGAGAAATAAATAGAACAGTCATTGATCCTGGCCACATATGTTGCCTGGTACATAGTTAGCGCTCAGTCAATGGTGGCCTCTGCCAGTTTTTATTCTGGAAATTTTTGTTATAGTACAACAAAACTGTGTGTATTCAACCAATATTAGCTATGTCACTTCTAGTGGTGACAGAGATCATCTTCTTACAGAATCAATTAATTGTCCTTTTGTTATTGTTTTACCTGGGAAAGGATGGAGTGGAACAAGCAGATTCAGTCTGGTACAATATAGATTCAAAATCATCATTAAACACAAATGAACTAGTTAAAATTGTGATGCGTAGGATGGGGCTACAGAAAGACTAAATTTAGGAAGGAGTGGGAGTAGAAGCTGGTGGGGGGCATCTTAAAGGAGCACCACCCCACCAGTCAGTGGTTCTGAAAGTGGGGTTTCAGCAGCTGCAGCATCATCAACACCATCAGGACATAAGGCAAGAGTTGCACAGTCCTGCGCCCCTAATGCCTAAAGCTACTACCTCAGCACTCTGGGGACACAGCCAGCTACCTGAGTTTTAAGAAGCTCCCCCTGTGACTCTCCAGGTATAAGAACAACGCTTGTGAGCTGAGACTCAGACTGGACAAGGAAGCCAAAGTTGGCCAAGTCAGGGGAGAAGGCAAAGTTTCCAGGCAGAGAACAGCACATGGCAAGGCCCTGGGGCAGGAAAAAAATGCTGAACTGAGACCAGCAGAGCAGGAGTGAAGCAAGGGAAGCTGAGAGAAGGATGGAGGCGATCAGAAGTTATAGTGCCTTGGAAATGACATGCGAGATATGGATTAGACTGTCCGCCGGGATCCGTGTGACTGTCTAACCTGTTGACGTTGTAACATGATCTTGTCATTTACAAAGTTCACACTTCAAAAAATCACGAGTGAAATTCATAATGCTTTAAGTAAATTTACAATTTTGGGTTGGGCCAAATGGGGCCGGACCTCCTGCTTACGGGCAGGAATAAGGGCAGGAATAACGGTACCCACAGGACGCCTGGTATGCACGCTAACTTCCCAGTCGCTGTCTCGCAGCTTACTCCCATCCCACTGGCCTCTTCCTCTCTTGGGATAAGTTCTTCTTTAGCTGTGCCAACGCCTCCTTGGGGTTGCCCAAAGCAGTGCAGGAGTTGATAGTAAAAGGCTTTCTTTTCCTTCTAGGTTTTTTTTTTTAGTCCCAAATGGGATTTTCTGTCTGCATATATTAGTTTTGTCTTTTTCCAAAAGCCGACCTGGAGCAGCTCAACAATGGGATTATAGGATTTTTTTTTCCTTTTTTGTTCTGCGAGTTCCTGAATCTTATGAAATACAAACATTCAAAATTTCATAAAGCCAGTATTTATCAAACACCGTTGTCAGGTACTTTGACGAGTGGCTTCACTCTTCTTCGCTCAGTCAACAAATACTTACTGAGCACTCTCACTGAGCCTCCAGGAGCTGCCATTCTCACCACAAGAGGCTGCAGCCTTACTACATCAGCATTGCAATTACCTATACAAAAAGCCTGGCTCTTAAAATTCCATTTTTAAGAGCAGTCCCAAACTCGGAGGACACTCCCGGATGTTTCTTGGAACTGTCTGTCTCCAGGCACTGTGTTGTTGGAACTGTCTGTTTTGCTGGAACTCCATTCCTGAAATTGTGTCCTTGAGTCAGGCCCCACCCATGATTTTATTCAAAATGGTGTCTCTAACTTCAGTTGGGGAAGTACAAGTTTGGCTCCCCCTGATCTTAACAAACCATCCTGTCTTTTCATCAGTCCCTCCTTTGAGAATATCTCTTTCACCCAAGGTCTTCACTGTGTGTAAAGGAGATGGGGACACTGCCTTTCAGCACTTTGATATGTTAATTCTCAAGCGTACCTACATTCATTCATTCATTACTTTTTTAGGCAAGGCGCCAAAGTGAGGTGCCCAGGTCCCAAGATCAGGTGCCCAGGGCACAAGACACAAAAGCACACGATTTTGCTGGGGTTAATTAAGTCACCAGTCCAGATTACATCTATTTCATAAAAGTCATTCCTACAGGAGGTAGGAGAATGAACTACTTGCTATGACAAAACCACACCTGTGATCCCAGTGCTTGGGAGGCTGAGATGGAAGGATCATGAGCTCCAGCCAGTTTGGGCTACATAGAGAGAAAGCCTGTGTCAAAAACATAAGACCAAATGAACAATAACAAAACAGAATCCACGTCCAGTTACCTGAGGAGAACAAAGGACCCCATATTGGGCTGTTCAGGAGAGATCACAGAAAGGGGCAGCTGGGCAGGGGCTGCAAGGAGAATGGAGAGTCATCACAGGTGACAAGGGGTAGGGGCTAGTTTCCGTTAACTTGACACAAACTAGTCATCCGGGAAGAGGGAACCCCAGTTGAGGAATTGTCTCCTTCAGACTGGCCTGTGGGCTTGTCTGTGAGGTATTTTTCTCATTGTTAATTGAACAGGAGGGACCAGCCCACTGTAGGTGGTGCCATCTCCAGGCAGGTGGGCCTGTGCTATCTCAAGAGAGCAGCTGCGCTAGCTGGCAAAGCAGCATTCCTCCATGGTTTCTGCTTCAGTGCCTGTCTTGAGTTCTGGGTGTGGCTGCCCTAGATGATGGTCTGCAACCCGAAGCCAAATAACCCCTTGGGTTCCCCAAGCAGCTTTTGGTCCATGCTTTATCACAGAAACAGAGAAGCCAACTGAGACAGGGTGGGAGAAGATGAGAGAGGAGCACTGGGTCCTAGGCAGGGGCTGGCTGTGAGCAGCTGTGCTGGGAGGCAGAGGAGACAGGGAGGGGAAGAGCTTATGGGTTTGGATAGGTTTGAGCCCTTGCACTGACTGACTTGGGAACCAGCGGGCAGCAGGGTGGAATCTGGCACGTTGAACAGGTCCCTAGACCTGGAGAGGGGCAGGACAGAGGAGAGCAGGGAGTGGGCTGGGGGATGTGTTGTAGTCTGGTGGGAAAAGGAGCCTGGGCTGTGGTGGGATTCATGTAGGGAGGGTCACATTCTGGTTACCTTCTGCCCTGGGAGCCAATAGAATAGCTGCTGAGGAGCATTATGGGAGGACAGATGGGGGCTCTACGGTGACACTGGTGGTCTTCCAGTGTCTGAGAAGCAGCATTACCATGTATGGAGGTGGAGAAGAACAGGGGAGATGGAGGCTCCCTGAGGGGAAGAAGGCCAAATGAAATACGAGGTATCACTGTGTGACATCATCTCTGTATCCCCTTCGTGTCCACTGCCGACTTGACTGAATCTGGAATCACTGAGGAGACGCCCCGCTGGGTATGTCTGTGAGGTTCATCTGCTGAGAGCTTTAACTGAGGAGGGAAGTTTCATCCTGAATGCGGGCTGGGTTCCCAGACTAAACATGATGGAGAAAGCGGGATGAACACCAGCGTCGATAGCCTCTTGACTGTGGATTCAATACGACCCAACACCTCATGCTCCACGCACAATGTCTTGTCTGCCATGGTGGACTGTACCCTCAAACTATGACTCAAAATAAACCCATCTTTCCTCTAGTAGTTTTTGTCAAGTAGCTTTTGCCGCAGCCACCAGAAAGTAACTCGTACATACTGTGTTTATTTGGATCTGTGAGAGCAGACAGGAGGAGGACCAGGTGTGGATACACCCTGATTTCTAGGGCCCTACAGACTCTTGGGTTCTCAGCCTCTTGGGCTTGTGGCAGAGAAGCCACAGTCTAGGAATGGTTCACTAAACCAATGGGGAGTCCTGGAGCTGAAGTCTCCCCCTTAAGAACTTCCTATATGCCACAGGGCTCCATCCCTCCCTCTCCTACTCTCGGACTCCAGGCCTGGGAGAAGCCCGAGATACACTGCTCTGGTGTCACCTGGGTGGAGCCACGGGGAGGTGCAGGGTGTGGACTGCTGTGATCCCCATCACAGGACATGTAAGTGGAGCGCTTCTGAAGTCACAACTACCTATTAGCTCTCTCAGAGGAGTTATGGAACAGGATGGATATATGAGTCCAAGTCCAATGTAAGGTCCAAGCTGGAGATAAAAATTTAAGAGTCTTCAGCTCCTATATGGTATTTAAAGTCCTGAGACTGGAGGACTGTCTGCACAGCTGGTGGAGAGAGGCTGTGGAAGGACTGAGTCCCAAGGCTCTCCTGCATCTGAAGACTGGGGACAGGTGGAGCCAGCGATATGTCCAGGGAAGAAGGAGGTAACCAAGAGCCTCGGAAGCCCTGCAGGTCAAGTAAGGAGCATGTTTTCAAAAAGAGAGAGCAAGGCCAGCTGGACAGCATCCTTTCCAAGCCGGCTGTGAGCCAACACCTCAGTGCACACCTGCACCAGAAGGTCTGTTGGGGGCGCTGTGGTTCGGGATCCCACAGCTATCCTTTAGTTGCTGGGGGTTGCGGGCTGCTGGAGCTCCAGGGACGGCCTGCTTGCTGCAGCCTCCTGGTGTTCAGCTTCAAAAGGGCCATCTTCAATAATCTGAGTCCAGGGAGACTGACGTCACCAGAGTGAAGGAAGAGTTGCTTCCTCTTTAAAACCCCACTGAACGCCTCGGTGAGAACGCACTCTGCTGTGACCCATTTCACCCTTCCCGGTGCTCCTGTCTCAATTTTCTGGCTGCTTTCTCTCTTCTCCGGGGCACTTACCTCCTCCAACCTGTAATTTCCTTCCTTGTGTGTCTGCTATTTAGGGCCCATCTTCCTTCTTTTCCTAGACTGCACCCCATCAGGGCAAGGATATTTATCTGTTTTATTCACTGATGTGGCCCACATGCCCACATCTAGTAAATACCACCAAGTACTCATTGGTAGAATTTACAGATGACTTGGACCAAAAGATCGTGCAGCCCAATGCTCCTGTTCCTTGACAGATTCCCTCCCAAACTCCCAAGATATAATGAGTAGTCTTGCAGTCACACAGGCAGCCTAGGTGGGCGACATAACGATGGTAAAACGTGCAGAGTCTGGGAGCAACTTTGCTTTGGGGGTTTCAGTCTTCTCATCTGTAAGATGGGAAGCCAGTGATGGCCAGAAGAGGGACCTCCATAGTTTCTGTGATGCTGCCCCTGGAGCTGCCCCGGGAGATGGAGTTCCGGTCCAGCCTGAACCTGAGAATCTGTGTGGTGGTTTGGGTGGGAATGCTCCAAGTATTTGAATACCTGTCTGTGGAAGCTGAGATGGAGTGGGCTTGCTGGGGAAAGCACATCACTCAGGAGGACTTTGACAGTTCTTAATCCTAGCCCAGTTTCAATTCCCCTCGGCTTCCTGTGCCTTCTTCAAAATGTGAACGATCATTTTTCTGCTCCAGCTGCCTCTTATCATGGCCCCACCCCTTATCCCCCTGGAACTGTAGCCCAAATAAACTCTTCCTTCTATAAGTTGCTGTGGCCATGGTGTTTTATCATAGCAACAGAAAAGTAATACAATCTGTTTCCTGGGAATCATCAGCATCTACAAGGTGGGGGGACAGTGGGTCCTTTGAGATCAGTACCCACCGAACCCCATAAGGAAGGCCAGCATGGACTTGCTGTGGATGGAAGGCTGCTGTGAAGTGTGCGTCCATTGACAGAGGCTGTGCAGAGGGCTCCTTCTGGGAGCCTCAGTTAGGCAGGGCTGGAGTGAAAATCGGGTGATCCCAACTCCCTCCCTACTCCAGGTAGCACAGGGAGCTTCATCTGCCGGGAACCAGAAAGAGCCAGGGAACTTGAAAACCATTCAGGGACATCATTCAGCTAATTGGGCACAGGCAGGGGCCCTCAGAGAGGCACACAGAACAAAGTCAGAGTGGGGTTTGGCGAAGACAGCAGCACCCTGGAGCACTCACAGGAAAGTTCAGATTTCATACTTGTATGGAAGGCTGACAGGCTGTATGTAGCCAGTGGTAGAACATTTGTCTAGCGTGTGTGGGGTCCTGGGCTCAATCCCCAGTACCGAGCAAAAATAAATAATAAATAAATAAATAAATAAATAAATAAATAAGGTACTATTATAGGCTACACAAAGGACGAGAGAGAGAGCTCAGTCTCCCTGGTGACACAGGCTTTTCATGAAAAGCCCAACTCCATCATTTTCTAGTCATGTGACTGGTATGGTCCAATAATAGAACTTTCTGGAATGTTGGTGTCATTCTTCAAAAAATGGGAAGAGCATTGAGATTATGTGAACTGTGCAGTGATTCCCACACCTTGGGATTCCATAACTGAGAGAAGTTTCCAAAAATGGGGAGCTGGCACCAGGACCCAAATTTCCATTTCACCACCTGAGCACATTTGAACACAAGCAGGGTGTTCACTGTCTCTGTGATGTCATCAGACTTGGGGCACACTTTATGCTGAGCATGGAGGCCAAAGTCTCTAAATGAAAGGCAGTCCTTTAAATTAGAAAGAAAGGGAATAATAACGGGGGGAAATGAACTTAAAAAACTCATTGACCTATTTTCATTTTTTCAAAGATGAGGAAATTTTTTATGGGAACGGTATGGATAGAACCGTGAGGAAAACGGGCAGGTACAACGGCTCAGCAGGTGAAAGTACTTGCACAAACCTGACGTCGCAAGTTCGATCCCCAGAACCCACAGTGGAAAGAGAGAACTGACTCATGAAAGTTGTCTGACCTCCACGCCGATGCCCCCTGGCCTGACGTGCCCACACTCACACACACACACACACACATTAAAAAGAACCTCAAGAAGTGGGCTTAGAGCTTTCAACTCTCCGGGGCTGAGGGCTAAGGTCTCTGCACACCCACCCGTCATCCTCTAAGATGCTTTTGCAGAGCACATGTCCCTTTTCCCAGGAAGAGTGACGAGGGGGACCTAGTTACCAGCCACAGCAAATGTGCACACAACATAATTCATGGTGGTCTGAGTGCTGTTCAAAGAGCCTCCTGACACTTAACCTAACCCTAACCTGTGTGTGTGTGTGTGTGTGTGTGTGTGTGTGTGTGTGTTTTATACATGTGTGAAGGTGCACTCATGCAGAAGACATTAGGTGCCTCTCATTGGACCAGCTTTGGCTAGGCTTATGGGTCAGGGAACTCCTGAGATCTTCCTGTCTCCACCCGGTCAATGCTGGGCTTTTTACATGGGAGCTGAGGATTTGAACTCAGGTTCCCATGTTTGCAGAGCAAGCACTCTTTCCCACTGAGCCATCTCTGAGCGCCTGTAAAGGGTGTTGTAGCAAGAGATAACAACGGAATGAACACACAGAGGGGAAGGCTGGGCGGGCAGAGGATGGAGTGATGGAGAGATGTATCTCCAAGCCAAGGAATGCCAGCAGTGGGGCAGCAGGGGACGGGGGACCTGGAGGGGAGGCCACAGGCCTTTCCTGGGGGCCTCCAGCAGGAACCAACTTGCTTCAACCTTGATTCTGCACTTCTCATTACAGAAGAACAAGACTCTGTTGTTTTAGGTCACCAACAGGTGCTCGGTTGCTCCTGGCCTACGACACTCAGGCCTTCCTGTCCACCTCCCAAAGCCCCTACTCTGGACAGAACTGGAGAATTCGTGTTTCCTCCCCACACACCCACCCGTTTCTTCACATTCATTCCCCACTGAACCCATCATCAAAATTCGAAATGGAGAAGTCCCCATGGCAACGCCTCCGATGCCAGAACCCAGGATTATGACACTAGATCTTCCAGACAGACCAGTGGGAGGTGGGGGCTGAGTTTGGGGTGAGAAAACATTTGGAGGAGGGGCAACATCCCCAGCCAACCTGCCGCATGTAGTAGAGCTGTCCCTTAGAACAAAGCGGGTGAGAGCCCCCAGCCATGGCTAATCGGCAGGCACAAAGCAAGCTAGAAGGCTGGACAAGCATGTGACCAGGAAGTCTCTGCCCTGGGGGCCACCAGGTTAGCCCTGGTGTGGGGGGGAACAAAGGCAACATGGCCTCTCCAGGTTTCTTTTAGCAACTCAGTCCTGTAACGGACAGCCCTCTTCCAGTTTCCATGGCTTGGATACCCCAGCAGCCCTGTAAATCCCCCAGCTGGGCTTTAGGTGTACAGGCCAAGCCTTCTTCCCTCCCAGGGCCAGCAGGTGCCTGGGCCTGGCAGCCTTGAGAAGCAGCCTTGGGCTCTGCCACACAGTGCCCCCTGCCGGCTGCCCTGTGGGCACTGGGCTTGCAGCTCCACCTCCTTCCTTCTAGGCAATCACAATACTTCCACTGCAGAATCCCTCTCCATCCCCTGCCTGTCTGTCACAGCTACCAGGCCTCCAGTCACTCCCAATCAGTCTTCCCAGTCTTCCTGGTGTCTCTCCATACACTAGTGCGAACCCCACTGGGAACCCCCAGAGTTCCTGCGTGTGTACACACCTGCCCGTTCTCATATTATGTGCACACACAATGAGTCATGCTATCACAGACACATTCTCATACGTTCACACACAGATACACATACCCAGGACTCAGACACACATTGATACCCAGAAATTCACACTCATACACATATATACTTACAGAAACACATGGACACACATATTTACATACAGACACAGGCTCACATACTGAAGAAACACAAACTCACTCACATTGTCACACAGACTCACACTATCCCTCAGAAAATCTCCAGAAAGATCAAGAACCCCACCCGCAACCCCACCAGAATTTGCCAGCAATCTTCAGGCTTGTATATTAATACAGTGGTGCTGTGTAATGAGATGTTCTCACCATCTGGTGGACTCTGGGCCCAGTCTTGTTTCCTCAGACTCTGGATAAATTAAACTGAATCTGTGTAGAAACTGACCCAAAATCCTCCAAGGCAGGCTCTGAGAGAGAGCCTAGAGATTAGGGTCCTCATCGTACAACTTCCTCATCTGTGACATGGGGCAACAGTGGTACCATCATGATGGGCTGCTACAGTAACACGGAGCACATAAAATGCTGGTCACCACACCTGCCAGGTAGCACATGCTTTTGGAAGAAGGAACATGAGTTCGCCCAGCCTCCCTGAGCGGACTGGTACCACAGCTGCCGCTGGAGCATGGCCGTCCGAATTGAGCCGATCCAGATTGCTTTGCTGCATGCCGTAGTCTAGAACACGCCACCAGATCCTGCTGGCCACCAGCAAAAGTACCTTAGAGCCTGCAGCACCACCTCCCACCCCCAGGGACTGTGTCGCACATGGCTGACAGACTCTGGGAGCAGAGGGCTCAGGTGCCTAGGCAGTGTTCACCTGCAAAAGACGGTTCCAAGGCAGCACCCTGGGATGAGCAGACACTGTCATGCCGCACCCATTCCCTCCCTACCAGTATTCATTAGCACAACGGACGTAGTGTCAGCACTGGGTTGAAGCCTGGGCTCCAAGGCAACTCCATCATTGGCAATGTCTGGAACCTCAGACAGTGGCCTGGATCTTCAAGGGCCTCTTTTCTGGAGGACATCCAAAGTTCCCAGGCAACTGCTACGTTCAGGGACTTCCCAGGCTTCAGTAGGCTGCACCTGCTGTCATGCAGGATGATCAGGGACCCAACAGTTTATCTACAGATTCGTATACCCAATGCATCAGCTTTTCATTCCCACCAGGACTGATATGTGTGTGTGTGTGTATGTGTGTGTATTGTGTATGTATGTATGTGTATATGTATTGTGTGTATGTATGTGTGTATGTGTGCATATGTATGTGTGTGTATTGTGTGTGTATGCATGTGCATGTGTGTATGTATGTGTGTATGTGTGTATGTGTGTATGCATGTATTGTGTATGTATGTATGTGTATATGTATTGTGTGTATGTATGTGTGTATGTGTGTGCATATGTGTGTATGCATGTGCATGTGTGTATGTGTGTATGCATGTGTGTATGTGTGTATGTGTATGCACATGTATGTGTGTGTGTGTTTGTACACATGCATGAATGAGGTCAGCCCTGGGTCTTATTCCTCTGGTGCCATCTACTCTGCTTTTTCAGACAGGGTCTTCCACTGACCTGGAGCTCATCAATTAGGCTGGATTGTTGATGGTCAACAAGGGATCTGCCTCTCTTCATCTCTGTCCACATCATGATTACAAACCCAAGCTACCATGCCTGGTTTTTTGATGTGGGCTCTGAGGATCTGAACTCAAGTCCTCATGCTTGCCTGGTATCACTTTACCAACTGACCACAGAAACCATGCTGAGGCTTGGTTCCCAGGGTAGAAGAGTGGAGAGGAGACAGGACATCCCCAGTGGAGTCTGGGTCATGGGGGTTGTCCTAGTTTGCTTTCCACTGCTGTGACAAACGCCATGACAACAAGAAACTTGGGAAAGAAAGGGTTTATTTGGCCTACACTTCCACATCACGTACACAGTCCATCATGGAGCGTAGTCCAGGCAGAAGCTCAAGCAGGAAGGAGCTTGAAGCAGAGGAGGAATGCTGCTGGCCGGCTGGCTTCCCCTGGCTCCCTCAGCTACCTTTCCTATGCATTCCATGTCACCTGCCTGGGCGTGGCACTGCCCACAGCGGGCCGGATCCTCCCACACCAACGAGCAATCAAGACAATGTCTGACAGCCATAAGTCTTAGTCGAGGATCCCTCTTCCCAGGTGACTCTAGGTTGGTGTCAAGTTAACAGCTAAAGCTATGACAGCAGTAGAGCCATAATGGGTGGATTTGTGCCTTTCCGGAGTAAGAGAGCTCTTGCTCTGGAGGGACTGGCTCGGCAGAAAGCAGGAATAAAGTAATGCTGCCACTGTGTTTGCCCCTCCTGCACACACCCACTTCCTGTCCACTCTACACTGTGGACTGAAGCAGCTGATCCTCAGCAGAAGCTAACCGGACATGCCCACTCAATCTGGGACTGCCCAACTTCCAGAACCATGAGCCCAAACAAACCTCTTCTCTTTTATACATTACCCAGTCTCAGGTATTCCATTATAGGCACAGAAGATGGACTAGGATGCTTGCCTTGGCCCCTCCTTCATTCCTCTCAGGGTACAGTGTGTCCAGGAAAACTGCAGGTCCACGTTCTAGCACGTACTGCCATCTGTCGCATCTCTTCTGTGTGCTGCCTGGGCAGGCATGGGACTGGTCCATCCATCTCTATCTGGCGCTGTGCAGGGTCACCTTACATGTGGAGTGATGATGAAGTCAGCTGGTGATGCTTCCTGACAGATCCAAATTTGACTTTTATAATGGCCTGAGAAAAGGTCATGGCCTGGGACTCTGTATTACTCTGTCAGAGAAATTAAAGGAACAATTTGGCACAATAAAAGGCCGTCTGCTCAGTGGCCTGCTAACCCAGCCAGCCCCCTCCTGCTCTCTTTCCTGATAGAGCCGATAAGGATCCTCTTAGCTTGGCAGGCAGGATAAATCAGCTCTCCCGCCTCACAGGCAAACCTCGGAAGACAGTTAGTTGTCCCTCCACGCAGCACAGTTTGGGATGAAAATATCAGCTGAGGCACAGGGATCTTGCAGAGGAGTGTCTGTCCACCAACTTACTCCCTGGGCTTTTCTCCTGAGTTGCCCAACTCTGACCTCAAAGGATGGAAATTGAAAATACCTTGGATGCTAATGGAGTGCTAAGTGGTTCCCTGCCGGGATGGGAGAGATGGTGTGGGGCTGGCTTCAGGTTCAGGATCCTTAATTTGTGCGTGTATTTGAAAGTTTCCTCTATATGTTTGCTATTGTATATTTCTTTCAAAGTAGAATGGAGAATAAGACCACTCCCAGGGGGAGGGGGCAAGGCTGGAAGGCCACCTGGTGCAGGCTGGGACATAGGCAAAAAAAAGAAGCCACAAGACTATGCTGCAGAGTGGGAGTTAGTTAGGGAAGGACTTGAGCCAAGAAAGCTAAAGACTTGGATGAGGGAGATGATCGTTCATAACCCCCAGTATCACTTAAGTCAACACTGAATCAAGTTCAAGGGGTTCCAAGCAGAATATTCCTTGGCAGCATCTCAAATCTCTCTGTTTCACTCTTTACTTAGAATCCTGGGTTTGTTTTTCCCCTGAAAGGGTTTGCAGTGAACCCTCAATCACCCCTGCATATATTTGAATTTCATAAGCAAAGTCTGTCATTCAGGGTCCAGTGGAGCCGCACTGTCTCCTTCCCTTCTGTACAAGTTGCAGGAACCCCAGGGTGATCTGCTGGGGAGTTACTCTCCTACCGAGAGGAAATGAAAATCTTTCCAATGGTGGCACTTGAGTAAACCAGAAATTACACTGTTAATAAATGGTGCAAGAAAAGGTCCCAGCTCAGGGGATGGTAAACCTCAGGTTCCCAGAAACAGAAGGTCCTGATTCTACCCTAACCTACAAGAGCAAGGACCACAGAACAGAACGTACTCACCACCACAACCCTGCAGCCTGGCCACAGGGCTCCCAGCCCTGGCTGCTCCCAACACTGAGGATAGAAAGACTGGCTTTGCTGATGACAGGTCACCTTGAGGAAGTATCTGTTAAGAACTGTCAGAGGCAGCCTGGAAAAACTGTCAGAGCTTTGCACATGGTACCGAGGAGTCTTAACTCCTCGCTTGACAGCTAAGCCCAGGGGTGTGCTGTTTCCAGACGATTCTTGGCAAGGCGCCTCCGGATATTACAGTCCTTGTAGGAGTATACAACCGACCAACAGGGCAAGAAGAAAACGGGTGCTGGTGGCATTTGGGAAGGAGGCTTCTCTGGTTAATTCCAGGGCCTGAGCTGGAGTATGTGAAATCATAATCCATTTTCCCTTCACATTTTTATTATCAGAAATGACCACGATATGCAAGCATCAAAGTGTAATAAGTCCCTGTGTTGTGCTGGTCATGTGGCTGCCCCAGTTACAGTTCCTCCTTCTGTCTGACACCCTTCCATTTCATTTCTTTGTAGCTTTTAGACAAAATGTATAGACGTTGAAATGCACAAATCTTCATCCTACAATTTTGACAGATAGATGGGTTCATATAAACCAACACTTTACTATAATATAGAATATTTCTGCTTCTCTAGACTCATTTGCAGTGTTCCTTCCTGGGGAAGAATCCCCTCCACTCCCATACACACTTTCATTAGGTAACCCCTATTCTGATTGTTTGTTTTTTTTTTAAACCACAGATTCATTTTCACCTTTTCTATAATAAAACCCATATAAATAGAACTACACAGTGTGTGTGCTTTCATGGCAGGGTTCTTTCTGTTCATGTTGCATAACTTCAGTGAGATTTTCCCTGTTGTCATAAGTGCCATCAGTTCCTTTTTCATTCCTCAGTAGTCTTCCATGTTCTGTCTATTCCACACTATTTTGCAACAGTTGACCTTCAGCATCAACATGATGAGATACCACATCACCTAGGAGACATAGCTTGAGTATGTCTGAAAATGAAGGCACTTCCAGAGATGAATTCCCTGAAAATGGGCATCGCCTTCCAATGGAATAGGTCAGATACAAAGAGGTCTGACTTAAAAATACTGCATGGCCTTCGTGTCTCTCTAAGCAAGCATGTCTGTGGTTGTGGCTAGCCTCTGATTAGACCAAATTCCAGTTTCTTTGGCCTTCCAACATGAAGTCAAGTCCAGGGACTCCGTAGCGACTCTTCAGAGTTCCAGGCCCTCAGCACTAGGTTGGGGCTACTGGGGCATCCAGCTTTGTGGCCTGAGCAGCTGTGGGGTTCTCAGCCATGCAGACAGCCATTGTTGAATGTATCCAGTGTCTATCATGTCTTTCTATGATACGTACATGCCGCAGGTTCTCTTCTTCTACAGAACCCTTCCTAATGCAAGTATGTGTCTGCTCTTCTATCCGTTTGGGTTATTATGAACATAACACGATTATTATATACGAGACTTTGTGTTCATTTCTCTTGGAAAACACCTAGAGATGGACTTAGTGGCTCAAGTGGGCTGGGAGGATGGCTCCATGGATAGGGTGCTTGCTGCTTAAGCACAAAGGCCAGTGGAAGTATCTTCCCAGATCAGTACTCATGAGGCAGAGACAGTGGGTCCTCGGGACCAGTGGGCTAGCTAGAATATCCAGAACTGACAAGCTCTGCAAGAGACGCTACCTCAATAAATATATATAAATGGAGAGTTGTCAAGGAAGGTACCTGGTGTCAACCTCAGGCCTCTACATGTACACATATATACATGTGTGCCTGCATACGTGCAACCTCACATATATGTATGCAAAAAAGAATAAAATGTTTTTAGAAATTGGCCAGAACATTCTGTACTCTCCCAAGTAAGATATGCTACCTCTGGCTGCTCCGCATCCTGGCCAACACTTGGTTTCATCAGTCTTTGAATTTAAGCCCTCCTAGTGGTTGTGATTGTGAGGTATATCCATTGTGATTTTAAAATGCATTCACTTGATAGCTAAGAAAATACTGACCTTTTAAAAATATTTTTTTATTTTATTGATTATTTTTATTTTATACGTATGGGTGTGTTGCCTGCGTTAGTGTAAGTCCACCTGTGCCACATAATACTCAGAAAATGTAACATCCACAGCGGTCAGAAAAGGTCGCTGGATTCCCCTGGAACTGGAATTACAGGCAGTTGTTAGCTGTCAGTGGGTGTTGGGAATCAAACCCAGGTCCTCTGCAAGAACAGCCAGTGCTCTTAATCCCTGAGCCATCTGTCTAGCCCCAAAATGTTCCCTTTAATACGTGCATACTAGTCATTCACAAATCCTCCTTTGTATATACAGTGTCTCTTAGAGTCTGTTGTCTCTGTGAATTGAGTTGAAGTCTCCTTATCAAGTCACAGAGCCCCTCCACAGTCCAAACTCAATGTGAGGTCTCCTGACGTTCCCTCCCAGGTCCTGGCTTGCTTTTTCTTAATCATATTGTTTGATGTGTTTTTAATTTTGAAGGAGTCTAATTTATAATCACTTTCTTTTATTGTTATGACTTTCTGTTTCCTGTCTTAAAAAATCTTTCCCTCCCTTAGATTGCAGAGCCTCTTTTTTGTATTTCCCTAAAAGCTTTTTAATGGTAGTGTTCAGTGTCTGCATCCATCATTTATCTCGTCTTAACTTTCCTGTGTTGTGTGAAGGCACCATCGCAGCTCTTACACTGTTCCCAAGTGGACATCTGGTTGTTCTGACAGTATTTATTAAAATACCAGCTCTCAGGAGCTGGAGAGATGGTTCAGTGGTTACGAGCACTGGATATTCTTGCAGAGGACCCAGCTTCAGGTCCCAGCACTCACATGGTGACTAACAACCTGTAACTCCAGTTCCAGGGGATCGGCACTTCTTCTGGCCTCCATGGACACTGCATGTACAGACACATTTACATATATGCAGGCACAACACTCATACACATAAAATAAAAATAAATGAATTGATTTATTAAATAAATAAAAGGTTTCTGTTCCCTTGTTGGAATGTCTTGGTGTTATTGCCAAAAGCCAGTTAGTTGCTCATAGGAGCGTGGATCTCTTTCCAGCCTCCACGCTCTGCCTCTTTGCTCAGTTGTGATGGACATGCCACGCTAATTCAGTGACTTCAGAGTGAGTTATCACTCTATCGAAGGGAAGGTTTTTTCGGTTTTGTTCTTGTTTCAAGATTAGTTGGTGTGGTGTCTCACATAGGTTCCAAGTGTTTGGACATTTTGTCCCCTGTTGGTGGCATGATTTGGGGAGGTCTTAGGAGGCTGGAGGAAGCTTGGAACCTGGAAGCAGGCTCTAAGGTTACTTCAGCCTTGTCAGATTTCCTGCCACTCTCTGCTTCCTATTCCTGCTTGAAGATGTGATGATCACCAAGCTCTCTGCTCAGGCCACCCACCTTGCCTTCTCCACCGTTATGGACTCTTACCTCTGGAACTATAAGCTGAAATAAATGCTTCCTTCTAAAAGATGCTTTGGTCAATGTTTTTATCACAGCAGCAGAAAAGCAACTAATACCGTTGGTTATTGCTATTATGAAGACTTTTGGTTTCTCATACTCCCTTTTATTTCAGCTTTTTGAGATATAGCCTTGAATTCCCAGTTCATCTGCCTCAGCCTCCTGAGTGCTAAGATTACAGGTGTACACCACCGTACCTGACTCCATACAAATCTGAGAAGCATATTACCAATTTCTTTTTATTTCTTGTTATTTTTAAATGTTTTATTACATGTATTCATTTTATTGTGCATTTCTATGTGTGAGCAAGCATGCTATGGTGCATGTGTGGAGGTCAGAGGACAATTTGCAGAAGTCAGTTCTCTCCTTCCATCATGTAGGTTCTGGAAACAGAACTCAGGTCATCAGATTTGGCAGCAAGCTCCTCTACCCACTGAGCAATCTCACCAATCTCCAGTTTCTTCTTTTTTTTTAGTTCTAGGAGAACTTTGAATACGATTCACTTGAAACTATAATAGGATAATTTACATCTTAGTAATATTGAGTCATGTAGCCCTTGAACATGATATATCTCTTCATCTATTTATTTATGAAATAATAATTATCACTACATTTTAAAACACATTACAAAAACTATTATTACAGAATCTGTCATTTCTTTCAACAAGTATTTTGCAGTTCCATTGGTAGAGGCCTGTTGTGGTTTGAATGTGAAATGTTCTCTAAAGATTTGTATTTGAATGTTACTCCCTGAGCTTATAGTGTTCTTTTGGAAGGTTGTGGAACCTTTAGAAGACAAAGCCTTACTGGAGGAACTGGGTCACTGGGGCAGGCCTTGAGGTTAGACAGCCCAGCCCTACTCCCTGTTCACTCTTTGCTTTCTGACTATAAATGCAATGTGACCAGCCATATCATGGTCCTGTCATTATGAAATCCCTGCCATGATGGACTGTGTCCACTGGAACTGTAGGCCAAATAAACCCTTCTTCCCTGAAGATGATTCTTGTCAGCAAAAGTCACCATACAAGGTCTCACCAATGCCTTTGATAAATTTATTCCTGCTGTGGATGTACTGTGTCTCTCCCAAGCCTCACAAGTACAAGTCCTAACCCCAGATGTGGTGTGACTGGATTGGAGACAGGGCTTTTATTGAGGGAATTGAGATTGCAGAAGGTCATAGGATAAGGTCCTATCTGATCAGAGTGATGACTTAGAAGACAAGGGGAGCCCCCTGTGCACACACAAAACACACGCCAGGAACAAGCACTCACTAGAACACGACCAATTAGACATCCTGACCTTGAATGTCCAGACTCCAAATCCATGAGAAACAAATTTCTGTTGCTTAAGTCACACAATCTACAGGACTTTGTGACATCCCAAAAGATTAATTATTTTGTATTTCATTTAATTATTTTAAGTATGTGGAGGAGGGGATATGTGCCTGAATGCATGTACCCACAGAGAACCCACAGAAGAGGACTTCAGATGCCCTGGTAATAGGGTTACAGGGAGTTGTGTGGTTGTGAGCCACCAAACATGGGTGCTGATAACCAAACTCAGATCCTCTGCAAAGCCAGCCAGTTCTCTTAACCACTGAGTTATATCTCCAGCCCCTGTATTTATCTTTTAAGGAATAGTTTAGCTAGGTATAGAATTCTGGAAGGCAAATGGTCTTCCTTCTTTCATTGCTTCAAGAAGCTGTTGTTCCAAAGTCTCCTATCTTCCCTTTTCTCTGATGAGATCATCAAGGTCTCTTAATAGAATGCACTGTTCTCTGACTGCTTATGAGTGTCTTCATTTTCTGACTTCAGCTGTTTGATTCTGATGGACCCACCTGTGGGTCTCTTGGTACGTCCCTTCTTAGACTTGTACGTGGATCACTACTTTTGGGGGCCTTTCAGCCATCATCTCTATGACTATCTTTCTGTCACCTTCTCTCTCCCTTCTCCTAGTGTTCCCAATGTGCTCAATGACTTGACTAAATCTTGTCCTGCTGATTTATGAGGCTCTGTTCATTTTTTCACAATCCTTTCTCCATTCTTCTCAATGGGTAATTTGTATTGAGCTATCTTCAAATTAACTGTCTTTTCTCGTTCTGTCTCTAATCTATCACTAAGCAATTCAAGGAATCCTTTCATTTTGGTTATGTATATTCTGGGTGTATAACTGCACCACCCACACAATAGTCATGAGGTATCAATTTTTAACTCACTCAAATTCAATAACATTAACTTGTAGTTCATTTCTAATTCTCAGCAGCTGTGTGTCACTAGTGACTATGCTGCTGGACACACAGTGTGGATACAGAACATTCTCATTGCTCCTAATCAGCTGTCTGGAATCCTTTTGCTCCACCTAGAGAGAAATCATGGCTAGGCAAGGAGTGGCTTGTCAAGTGCTAAGCTCTGGCTGCTGTCATAATCCTCAGTGTTTGACAGCAGTGGGCAGCAGCAGTAAGCAGACAGTATCAGCAGCAGGTGGCACCCTCTAGCTTTAAATTTCTCATGCAGGCCTTGGCTCATGGGACCCTTAGCTATCTAAACAAGTGTCCCAAGCTCTGTGTAAACTCATAAAGTCAAGATTCCATCATCCTTGGCAGCAGCTGCTGCTTCCAGGCAGACCTAGGTCTTCTCATACTCAACAGCAACCATGATTAAAAGTCCTAGTCCTGAGATGCCTGCAATCCTTGGCCTTAACAGCTTGACAGCACTCTGGAATTCTGGCAACCTAGGCCTGCAGTTTCTCCTCTGACTCTTGACAGCCTCCTCCAGCTCTCCAACTTCTCTACTTGCCCCATCCCCCTTGTTCATGCCCTGGCCACTCTTCCCAACTTCTCACCTGGCACTTCTTCAGCTGTAACCAGACCGGCTGCCTTGCCACCCTTGAAGCCCGGCTGTCACAGCTGCTGCCACTCAACTGCATTTGTCATCACGGCTCCAGTCTTCAGCTACACGATTCAAAGTAGGCAAGGAAACACCACTTCAGAGAAGTGTTTTCTTGGGCCTAATATTGCAGACTGGGGGAGGCAGCACAGGAAGGTGTCTCCCATCCACCTAAATGAGCCAACCAGTTTGCTTTTACAGCCAAATCACAGCAAACTTTGCATGCAAATGAAGGTTTGTGTTTGCACCAATCATGACAAACTTTGCATGCAAATGAAGGTTTGTGTTTGCACCAATCACAACACTGTCTCTTTGCCACTAACCACAACAGTTCCTCTGCTTGGCCAGCAGCAGAAACGCTCCCTCTTTGGCCTAGGGGAAAATGATTGCAGGGTCATGTAGCGTTCACAGTGACTTGCGCTGCTGGAAAAATCACTTTTCAAAACAGTCATGGCTGAGACTGAACCTAAAGGAGCCAGAGCAATTAGCTGTGATTGTTCTTTAGTTTTCTCAAGCATCTGTGAGTGTTCAAAAGAACTGGTCTTGGCACAAAGATAGTTCCGCTGGCTGCTTGCCTGACAGTCTCTTAGCTCAAGGCGGGAGCCAGGACAGCAAGAGAACCCAGCAGCTGCCAATTACGGAGTCAAATTGCCCCGGCCCCAAAACATCTTTTCTTATTTGCAAGAAAATGAACATCAGATAGAATGCTTACAATAAGAATTTAACTTATCATTAACAGTAATAGTGATTTCTGACAGGGATTTAACGATGTTTAATACCTGCTCAGGGCCCAGGGAGAGGTGGGTTCCCTTGTCCATCTCACCATCACTGCAAAACCTATTTTATTGTGTGTGTGCACATTCATCGGTGAATGAAGGCATGCGCCTGCCACAGTATGCATGTCGAGGGCAGAGGATCTCAGGGGTCCATCCTTACCTTCCATCGTCCTTCAGACAGGACTAACTGCTGCTCACTCTCTGAACCAGGCTGACTGGCCTGAGTCTCCAGGGATTCCCCTGTCTCTGTCATCCACTTCACCATAGGAGCACTAGGATTGCAGATGCATGCTTCCATGCCCAGTTTCACATAGATCCTTGGGATTCCAACTCAGGTCTTCATGCTTGCCTAGCAAGTGTTGTTACCCACTGAGCTGCCTTCCTAGCCCTGTTCTTTGCTGTGTAATAGCTCCTATTTCTTTAATGACACTTCCTGCTTTGTATATATTTCCTCTATGGAAATAATTTCCCATAAACCCTCAAACACACTATAATGGTGTTAAATTCTTTAATTATCAGTTGCAATATCTGGACCATTGGAGTTCATGTCTATTGATTTATTTTCCTTGAATATAAGCAATTTTTTTCCACTTTTTCACTGTCTAGCAATTTTTTACTAGATACCAGACATTTTGGTAACAGACTATAGAGACTCTGAAGTCTGATTTGCTCTTTCATCTGTTTCTCCCATTAGGCAATTAAATTGTTTACCCTGGTCTCTGAAGTTCGTCTCCCCTTTGAATAGCGGCAACTAAAATCTTCATTAATTTCTTCAGCTTCTAGCTGGCTACCGCTCTTTTTTTCCTGGACCATGTGGGGTTTTTGGTCCCCTGAACATATGCATCTTAAATGTGCCATAAACTTGTATGAATCTCGATAAATTCTTTTGGAATCAGGTCTTCAGAGTCTCCCTCTTAAACCTTCTGGCTTTCTTACACCCCTTAGTGCTGTCCTCTGACACCTCAAGCTAGTGTAACTGGCTCTCAGCTTCCTCTCTTCCAGGGTCTTCCAGGTCTCTCTGGCAAGTAAAAAGGCATCTATCACTTGTGCAGTTTACTCTCCAATGTGGGTTTCCCTCTAGCTTTTGATTTCTCTTGAGTTTCCTCAGACTTTATAATTGCCATCTGTGATAGAGTTAGTGGGACCTAAATATTATTATTTATTTATTTGCACGTGTACATGTACATGAACATGCACTCACACATGCATGCACACAAGTGGCAGAGTGTAGGGGGTGGGAAGAGGACAACATGAGGACATTGGCTCTCTCCTTCCACCAGGTGGGTCCTGGCGATCAAACTCAGAACTCAGGTTATCAGGCTTAGCAATAAGTACTTTTGCCCACTGAGCTATCTCACTTCTGCCCCAGCCCAAACCATAATAGTATTGGATAGAATGTGTAAATTGCAAAAGAGTTTCAAGTTCTCCTAGAGGAGGCCATAAAGTCATAGGTTCTTTAACATAACCAATAAACCCTAAATTGGCAAATCTGGCCTCACTCAGTCTTATCAACTAGCCACTCCCAGAACTAAGGAGACTGTTTGTGAAGCAAGCTGGCCTCTCTCCTTTAGGGCCTTGAGACATCAGCCTGCACCCCTGGAAAGGGGATCTTGAAAGAGGAGTTTCAGTCTTTCAAGGACACCAAATCTTGGCACCAAACACATTCCAGCTGTGCTGAAAAGAATAAAAACCATCACATTCCCTCACTAGGGTATAGAGAGATGACTACCCACAGAGAAAGGTCTCTGTCCTCACCGCATAGAAATATGCATTCCTTGCCTGTTGCAGGTCTGGCTCTGTTTCTTATTTCATAACTCTAAACTCCACTTCTTTTTCCTCTCCTGAAATCTAACAATATTACCAGGAGCAATAGCTTTCACCATGCTTTTTTCCCACAGTATAATAGTCCCCTTGTCTAATTTTGTTTTCTGCGCTTTCAGTTACTTGCAACCAACCACAATCCAAAAATGTTCAAAATTTCCAGAAATAGGGCGGGAGTACCAGGATCTGCTGCACAGACATGAGGACCTGAGTTTAGCATCCATGTGAAAACTGGACATGATCATGTGTGTCTGTAACTCCAGGGCTGGAGAGAGGCATGCAGACTGGCAGATCCCCAGAGCAGGCTAGCCTGCCAGTCTAGCCAATTAGTGGGTACAAGGTTCAGTGAAAGACCTTGTCTCAAAAACCAAGGTGGAACTCAATAGTATAAGAGACCCCACATTCACCTCTGACCTCCACATGCATGCCCACACATGCATGCACACCTTTATCAACACATGCAACACACACACACACACACACACTCAACACATGCATAATATCACACACAATAAATTCCAGAAATAAACATACAGAAGTGTTAAATCGTATGCCATTCTGAGTAGCGTGATGAAGTCATCCATTTCTCCACTCTGCCCTGCCCAGGCTAGGAACCTTCACTTTGTCCTGTGGATCCATATTGTATACAGGATCCGCCCATTATTTGGTTATAGCATCTAGGCCACCAGATTCATGTCACAGCACTTCAGTGTTGGGTTTAGATAACACAAGAGTTGCAGTGGCAGTAATTTTGAATGTGGTAAGAAGTCCAAAAGTACTTCCTTTACATGAAAAGATGAAAGTCCTTGACTTAGTGAGGGAATAAAAAGCATTACATGTTGAGGCTGTATGGCCAGAATAAATCTATCCATGAAACTGAAGAGAGAAAAAGAAACTGATGCTTCTTTTGCTATGGTACCTCAAACTACAAATGTTACGACCACAGTCTGAAATAAGCACTTGGCAAAAACAGAAAAGGCATTAAACTTGTCTGTGTAATGCAGACTCACATCATATTATGATGTTTGATTGACAACCAGTCAAATATATAACGGCAGTCCTCTGACATTACAATGGATCTGGATGCGTCCTATCTGGTGATGCCGTGGCCTTTGTAACATAGTTTTACAGTGCCTGACTGTCATGTGAGGCAATAAGGACATAGACAAGCACACTGCAGTGCCGTTATGTAGAAATATACCATGCTTAGCTACATGCCACACACAGAGATAACAAGCAACTCTTACTAGCATATATGCTCATTATAATGTGCTTTGTATCATTATTCTAGAATATTCTACTTAAATCTCTTAAGCATGCTCTTAAAACAAATATAGTGGGCTGCTCTGGCAGAAGCCTCTGACTTGTGTTTATCGCATCTCTTGGTTACAGAGAGGCCTTGTCAAGTGGTGGGACTGAATGGCTATATGAGTGGAACCACATGTTAGACATGCAGGCCATGATATGTACATAATGAAATCATCTCAGAATGTGCTTCTCTGTAAGAAAGCCATCGTGTATACAGGGTTCAGGAGTAACTGCTATTTCAGGCTGCCAGTGGGGGTCTTGGATAAGAGGGCATGGTTGTATGTGATTTATCCAGTGTAAGGATTGACACTGATTGTCAATTTGATGGGATCTGGAATCACCTAGGAGACATGCTACTTCTGGGCACACTTGAGAGGAATTATCTAGATTAGCTTAGCCTCTGGTCATGCCTGTGACAGATTACCTTGATTACGTTGATGGTGACACTCACCCTAATTATGGGTGGCACCATTCCATGGCCTTGGGTCCTAGACCACATTTTAAACAAAGGAGAAAGTTGGCTGAGTATGAGCATTTATCTCTCTCTGCTTCCTGACTGTGGATATAACATGACCAGCTGCCTCAGGCTCCTGCCTCCTTGGTTTCCCCACTATAGTGGACTGTACCCCTGAACTGTGAACCAAAATAACGCCTTCCTTAAGCTTCTATTGTCAGTATATCTGATCATAGCAGCAAGAAAACTAAAACACCCGGTCTGTATGCTGCATTGCTAACACTGGGTTACGTGGCCTCAGGAGGAGGAACGTTTATTTTTCATTGTCTAGAGGAAACACAAAGGCAGTCTATAGAATGAACTTCTCCTCTCCTCAAGAGACAAGAACAAACAGAGACTTATCCCCAGATAGAGCACCACCCGCAGACCAAAGTAACGATTCCTCCAAAGTCCAACCCAGAAAAACCGGAGTTTGTGAGGGTAACTTGTAGGACGGGTGAGGGCTAATCCAGCTGCGTCACCGAGAAGCCCACCCCAGCATGGAAAACAACTGAAGTAAGCTCCGTCCCTGAAGCTCCCTGCGTGATTTACAGGCAGCTTGACCTCTCCCCTGCAGTCAGTACTGCTATATAAGCTCAGGGTAGGGCCTTGAGAATTTTGTTCCTTTTAGAGACCTGTGAGTTGCTTGCTTTCAGAGCCATGTTAAGTTTTGTTTATTTCCAGAGTCTAAAGGAGCCTTCTTTTAAGGTGGACTGTTTCAGTTGGTAGAAATTACTATACAACAAAAGTCTGACACCATTAGCTACGGGTCTATAGTTGTCAGTCCCTCAAGTTTAGAGTTGTCAGTGACTCAAAGGAGCATAGGATATACGCAGGGAAACCAGAACAGTTCTACTTGGATCCACCCTTTACTTTGAGCCTTTTAAAAACTAGAAATACAATCTTTGAATTTTTCCTCTAAGGGAAGAAATTACAGAGTTTAAACAGCTAATCAACGTTATTATCGCATCCACCCAAAAGACTTCTCCCTAAGCCACCTCCTCACACCCCCAGGTCATACTTTTACTGATGCCAACAACACAGTAATAATTTGACATAAGTTGTATATGTAGGTGCTGATAAGTCAGATGGGATAAACTCAAGGCCCAATCTTGCTGCTTTTAAGCTACGTGGCTTCAGGGGAGAAAAAAAAACTGAACCTCTCAAATCCACAGTTTAGTCATCTATAAAATTGGAATAATAGCAACTATTTTGAATGGTTGTTAAGAAATCTTAATGTTAAAGCATGGAGAATTCCCATCAGGACGCACTCAAAGACTGTAAGAGTTCTGCTTCCTGCCCGCTCTTGTACATGGATCGACTTATAGTACATGGGAGGTATTTACAATCAGCCACCTGAAGTTCCAGTTGAGGGAATGAGCAAGGGACATATCACCAGATTTATGCAGAGCCAAGTGTGAGTGATAGCTGTCTAGACACTTACTTGTCCCTTTCCCAGGGAGACCCTGAACATGGCCTACTCCATTCAGAATCCCTGAGGACTCTTTCCATCTCCAACAGCTTCACGGGAACTCTGCTACCTATGATGGCTGACATGGAGCCACATCTCCATGAAGTCTTCCAGTGGGAGGGACTTCCAAGGTCCAAGTTCCTTTGAGACCTTTAGTAGCCAGGTGAGGGAGGGACGTTATTCTTACATAGCTTTCATTCGCATCTACTGTGACGGTTAACACCGACTGTCAACGTGATAAGATTTAGAATCACCATGAAAATAAACCTCTGGGGAGGTCTGTGCAGGAATGTCTAGGTTCAGTTAACTGAGGTGAGAAGTCCTTCCCTCACTTAAGGTGACTCCATCTGTGGGCGGAGGTACTAGACAGAATAGAAAGGAAAGTGAGCTGGTCACCAGCAGGTGTAGCTTTCTGCTTCCTCACTGTGAGTGTCATGTGACCAGCTGCCTCAAGATGGAGTTGTCATGCTGCCTTCTCACCTGCCCCCATGAGGCACTGTATCCCCTCAACCTGTGAGCCAACATAGATGCTTTCTCTCGTAGGCTGTGTTGTTGGGCACTTTGTCTCAGCAATGTAACTGATTCGGCTCCTTAGGCTACTGCATCAAAGCTGCAGCTATGTACCCTCCCTAAAATGAAGTTGATCCAACCCTGCCGCTGAACTGAACAGACACATTCAGCTTTCCCCAAGCTTTCCATTCTTTTCAAATGTCTATCTTCCACAAGAGACAAACTGCTGAATCACGTTAGCACCTACTGGGAAAAGGCCTTTTAGGGTGTTGGATCCCTCCGTGAGCCTGCGCTTCTCAGAGTGTCAAGCAGTTATTGACTTCTTGGTTCCCGTTAGCAGCTGCAATGTTCTGTTTCTTATTGCCCACACTTTGCCTGGAGCATCGGAGCCACGCTTATCCACAGAAGGAGAGGTGGCCCTGAGGCTCCAATTACTCACCACTCAAGAACAATGTCATCGCAGAAGATACGTGCACAAAGGAACAAAGAGCCCCGGCTGGGTCTTCACAGGACTGGAGTTGCTACACACCCATCCGTGCCGGCCTGTCTCTACAAACGGCGAGCTCCCCACCACCACCGCTGTCACCAGAGCTCCTAGGAGGATTTATTCTGGGCCTCACCCTCCGTACTCTCTTATGGTTTGAATGTGAAACATCCCCCACAGGCTCCTGTGTTTGAACACTTGGTCCCCTGCTGGTGGCGCTGTTTTGGGAAGGTTATAGAAGCTTTTGGAAGTTAAGGTATAGATGGAGGAAGTGAGTCACTGCAGGGTGAAAATTGAAGTCCATAGCCATAGCCCTGCTTTCTGTCTGGTTCTGTCTGCTTCCTGATCCACCAGGATGTGAGCAAGTATCCTCACGCTCCTGCTGCTACGACGACCATATCATCAAAGTGTGACCAGAAATAAACCCTCTTTTCTTAAGTTACTTCCTGTCAGGTATTTGGTTATAGCTAAAACAGCCTCCATGGAAGAGAATCGTGTTCAGTACTTAAAATTAAAATTCAAAGGTTTACCCATGAGTGTGCGGATGTAGGATGAACGGTACTCTGAAACACCTCCCCACCATGACACTTGAGACTGAGCCTCCTCCGTGGTAAACTGTGCTCCTGACTCATTTTTCATTCCATAATTTCTGGAGCATTTCCCTCCAGGAAGATAGCAGGGGCCAAACGGTTTGTGTAGCTCACAATTCCAGGTCACAGATCATCACTGCGGGGAAGACAGAGTTGTTCACATCACATCCACAGTCAACAGAGAGGGACAAATGCTGCCAGCTTGCTTACTGGCTAGCTTTTTCTTACACAGCTCAGGGCCCAGTCTAGGGAATGATGCTTTCCATGGTGAACAGGGTCCTCCTTCATCAACTGATATGAAGACAATCCCCCTAGACATGCCCATAGGCCAACCTAACCTACATAATTCCCCATTAAGACTTTCTTCCCAGGTGATCCTAGGTTGTGTCAAGTTAAAAGTTAAAAATAATCAATACAACAATACCCAGTCTTGCTGTCCTCGGACCCCACACTGATGCCAGCATGAGCTCCCTAATGAGACCAGGCTCTGTCTATACAGCCCCTTCATAGGCTTCCTCTACCTATAGTACCAAGCTCTCACTTCCAAAGGAGAACACAAATCTGGATACCTCCCGCCACCAAGCCTCTCATCCCTCTCCAATCTACTTTGCAAAGTGTGCTCCAGCAGAACCAAGCTCCTCAGACAATCTATTGCTGCATAGAGCCTCCTCTCCTCCCAGGTATCACTCAAGGGACCCTCCTGCCTGGAAGAAAGAGCTCAGCTTGATTAAGTCAGTGGCTTGATATTTGAGGCCGTGGTGGCCATTTGAGCCCAATCACTGGACAGGAGCAGAGGATTAAAGAAAGGCTGAGGTTGAAACAAGGCATCAGCAAGGATCAGCTATGAGGATGCTCTGACAGTCTGGAGCTAGGAGAGAAGAAGCAGGTGCCCCCACTGCTGGAACTGGTTCCTTCTAACAGGTGATACTGCTGAGGGCAGCAACAAGCACTGGTGGGGGGAAGGCTTGTCCCGGGACACCCACTGTGTCCCATGAAATACAAGACACTCCATGTGCATACTGTGTGGTAAGGGAGGTGTGTGCATGTTCTTGTGGGAGTGGGTGCCTGTGCACGTGTGCTTTGTGTATGTGGGGGCCAGAGGACGACCCTGAATGGTATTTCTTGTGTGCCACCCACCTTGTTTTTTGAAATAGGGCTTGTCAAGTTGACTACACTGGTTGCCCAGTGAGCCCTAGAGATCCTCCTGACTGGCTCCCCGGCGCTGGCGTTATAAACATATGCCGACACACTCATCTTTTTGCAGGGATTCTGGGGTCTAACTCAGGTCTTCATGCTGATACAGCAAGCACTTATTGCCTGAGCTGTCTCCACAGCCCCTGTGCATGCATTTTCTTGAACCTTCGGAAGGCAAAGTTTATAGATAAAGGAACTGAGGTGCACACATCTTAGAAGCACTCCGGCAGGGGTGATGGAGAGATGGCTCAGTGGCTAAGAGCACTGACTGCTCTTACAGAGGGCCTAGGTTCAATTCCCAGCACCCACAGGGTGGCTAACAGCCACCTGTAACTCCAGTTGCAAGGGATCCAGTGTCCTCTTCTGACCTCCATGGGCATTGAACGACACGGGTGCACTGACGCACATGCAGGCAATACACTCATACACATAAAATAAAAAATAAATAAAATATTTTTAAAAAGGAAGAACTGGAATGCAAATCCCAGCGGTCTCTAGACCTACATGTTCACACCTCCCAGAGCCTGAAGCAGAACCTACCTCAGCACTGCATACTGAAGGGACCCACGGCCTCTCTGCAGACCGAATGGGTACTGCCAGCACAGAGACGCAGCTCCAGTGAGAATATAAAAAATAGATCCCGCTCACACTTTCCTGTGCCCACCTAGGTGAGTTCAGAGCTTCTCCGTGCCTAGGTTGCCTCTTCACTAAAAAATAGCAGTTAGCACTAGTATCTACGCCTTAAGCACACAAAGATTAGGAAAGTTCATTCCTGTAATGCCTCACACCATGGCTGGGTCATATTAAGAGCTAATAAAGGTTATCCAGATGTAGCAAGGCTACACAAAGCCTCCTCCAGCCCTCTTTGCCAGGCAAAAAATAGGCACCATGCCTATTACCAGAGAACCTGGGGTCACTGTCATCAGGAGGATTTGCTTGGGGGTAGAGGAGTCAGCCCACCCCTGGAAGCCTTGTTGAAAGCCTGCTTCCTCCTCACTGGCCTCCTTCTTGCCATTCATTTTTACCTTTACAGACAGCCAATGAGGCCATCTCTGCCTGAGATCCTGCCCGCTTTGCCGCACACTCCAAGTCTTAGTCCTAAGAGCCCTCATTCCTCTGAGCAGTGCGGCAGCCTGGCGAGTTTTATCACAGTCATAACTCTCCTGAATAGCGGCCGTTACACTACAGCTACTAGTGCAAGACTGTTATCCCGCCATGCGAGGCTCTGGGGCAGTAAATTTCCTCAGTATTTATTCAGTGTCTACTGTGTGTGTGCTATGCAGATGCCTACTGGGCAGTCCACACTGACATCATCACCAACAACAACATCATTACCACCACCACCATCACCACAGTTACCACCACCACCACCACCATCACCACCACCACCGCCACCACCGCCACCACCACCACCACCACCATCACCACCACCGTCACCACCATCACCACCACCATCACCACCACCACCACCACCACCACCACCACCATCACCGCCACCACCACCACCACCACCATCACCACCACCGTCACCACCATCACCACCACCATCACCACCACCACCATCACCACAGTTACCACCGCCGTCACCACCATCACCACCACCACCGCCACCACCGCCACCACCATCACCACCACCACCGCCACCACCGCCACCACCACCACCGCCACCACCATCACCACCACCACCGCCACCACCGCCACCACCACCACCGTCACCACCACCACCACCACCAACACCATCATCACCACCACCGCCATCACCACCACCACCATCACCACCACCACCGCCACCACCATCACCACCACCGCCGCCACCACCGTCACCGCCACCACCGTCACCACCACCACCACCACCATCACCATCACCACCATCACCACCATCATCACCACCACCACCACCACCACCACCACCGTCACCACCACCACCACCACCGTCACCACCACCACCACCGCCGTCACCACCATCACCACCACCACCGCCACCACCGCCACCACCACCACCGCCACCACCATCACCACCACCACCGCCACCACCATCACCACCATCACCATCACTGTCACCACTACCGATATCCCTGCAAATACATCTCTCACCCTCAAGTGGAAGCCATGTCCTTTCTAGCCTCACCCCACAATGTAAAAGGGAAGAGAACCCTTATGACCGTAACCCAGCCTCTTCCACCTTCCCACAGTCTTTGCAGACACCACACACACACACGCACACACACACGCACACCTCACTAACACACACCACACGCGTACACACACTGGCCCACCGTACCTTTGACTGACCCTCTTCCAGTCAGTTCCTGCTTCATGTTTTATGCTCTGCAGTCACCAAGGGTACATTTTGGTTTTTAATCTCCTTTGGTTTGGGAACCTTCCACCTGGCTGCTCCTGTCCCTACCTACCTGATATTTTGGTATCTCTTGGGTATTTTCTTCTTCTTTCCAGAAACTCACTTCTGTGGGTGTGGTGTGGTATAAACACACATGTGCATGCACTTGTGCACATGTGGAGGCCAGAGGAGAACATCAGGTGTCCTGCTTGATCACTCTGCACCTTATTCTTAGGAGACACTGAATCTGGAGTCAGACTGCCAGCAAGTGCCAAAGACCCGACTGCATCTGCCTCGCATAGTGCTGGTGTCACGGGTATGTGAACAGTCACATCCAGTCTTTGTTTTTATGTGGAGGTTGGGGATTTGAACTCAGGTCCTCATGTCTGTACAGCAGTCATTCTTACCCACAGAGCCATCTCCACAGCTCGGCATTTACTTCCCTTTGGTTCGTTAGGCCTCCCCACACCCTACCATCCCCAAGTCCATCAAACCATCTTCAAAACAAATATCAACACACACCCTGACTCAAGGCCTTCATCCATCCTATTCAGTGGCCTGAAAACCCCAGATTCGCGGGTACTGGGTTGCTTCTGTTCATCCTGAATTCTTGAGCATGCAGAAGACGCTCAAAGCCTCACCTGTGTTACGGATGAATGTCACGTCTCTACTCTGGGGGTGGAAACAAAACCAGCCTGCTGAGTCTGGGTGCACAGAGAGTGAGCTACCCTGCCCATCTCTCACACCGGCTTCAAGCATGTGTGCGCATTGTCTTCACTCTCCCCAAGACGCCCCAGAGCCCTGGAGCACGCACAATATGTGTCAGGCAAGCTCCCGCGCACGTGGGTGCCTGCAACCTCCCCATCATTTTCCTTGGCTTATTTTTCCCTGGTATTAGAGGACCACAAAGAATGTCTAAGTCAGTGCCTCTTTTGTTGTTATTATTAGTTGCAGAGCGTTGCAGGACCAAATAATGCAGTTCGTTCTTTTCCCTCTTCAGTCCCAGAGATTTATTTTCGACAAAAAAAATTTTTTTGTCATTGTGGTGAAAGAACCCAAGAAAGACTAATTGCCCTCTTTTCTTCTTTCACTGAGCACAGAGCTGGATCTGAGGGGAAGCCTGGTTGTTCGTCTTCTGCATGCTGGCTCCTGGAGGTGACTGGTGAATCTCTGTACTTGTCCTTGGGCAAATTGTGAACATCACCATGTTACATTACATACCTCAGGCGTATCTGAGACCCTGCTCTGGAATCTTGGGTATCACAGCCTGATGCTGCTGTTGATGGGAGACTGGCGGGGAGGAGCCCCTCCTCCTGAGCTCTGGGAGAGGCCACAATGGCCTGTAGAAATAGCATCCAAATTATAAGCGCAAGATAAAAAGTCATGGTTATCTTCCTATGTGTCTAACCTGGGTCTAGCAGGATGCTCTGCCTATCCCGGCAGCTCAGGAATCTAGGTTACAAAAGGTGCTGCCCTAGAAACCCACACTGGGCTGCTCCTGGGGCTAGGGAATGGACCACCCTATGCTCGCATGGGAAGCAGTGCACTGAACACCTTGAACACCACCACGTCTTTCCCTCTTGCAGTCATCGTGGACCCTGACTACGCATGCTCCCGTCCTCTGCTCCTCCCTTCCATTGGCAGTTTGAGCATCACATGAACACATGGGGTGCACGTGGAGTCATGGCAGCAGTTGGAATGAGAACTGAAAGTGGGAGGGAAGATAAAGAAAGGAAAGGGAGGGAAGGGAGGGGAGGACAGACAGTGGGAGGGAAGGGGAGGACAGACAGTGGGAGGGATCTTAGTTACTCCAAGGCTTGACTCCCCAAGAATGTATTATTCAAACTTCCTCAGGTCCCCCCCAGCTACATAGGGCATGTCTGTCCTGTACTTAGCCTGCATCAGCTCCCTCTGCTCCCAGCCAGGCCTCTGCTCCTGCTGGGGTCCTTGGTGCCCCCTCCCTCTTCCTCTCTGCTCTTGCTCCCCGCCCCCTTAGGGAGGGGCTGCCTGCCCACAGAGTCTTGGCTTTAGCCATTTCCATGGAGGCCTTCAGTTACTGACTGCAAACACCAGCCAGAAGGTTCTCTCTGGAAACAGGAGGATGAGGCAGCTGGGCCCACCGGAGGGATTCATCTCCCTGAATATGTGGTGAACAAAGCTCTCAGGTGGAACAATCTGTAATCATACACTGCCCAGCAGGGGCGAAGATATGGAGCAGCAGGGTGGGGCTGCCGATGCGCACAGAATCAGCCGGCTCCCCTTCTGGACCCAGTTCCCACATCTCTGTGCTTCCTGGAATTGCCTCCCAGAAAACCTGCTTATAGTACAACCCAATGTGACACCCCGGCTGCCACCACCATCCCTGCCACTAGGGTCCCTCTCCACTGACGTCCCCAGAGTTTCATGGTACCCCCTTGATTGCTGATTAGAATGGGACAGGGTGAGTGAAACCTGTCTCATGTTCCCTGGGACTGTGAGCACATCCATCCCATTCCCACTGCCTGGTGGAGAGGCTCCTGGGAGATTCACTTTTCACTGTCTGCTGGGATGAGCTATATAGGACCAAGGTATGTAGAGCTACAGGAAGCAGCCTGGAAGACCAATAGCTGGCCACATATGGCCCACATATGGCCCAACCCTGGCCTCTAGGTCCTGCCCAAACTCTCCTCTGCCTGTCTTCCCCAAGACCTCAGCTAGGAGCTCACCCATCAGGAGGGGTCATCCACTCCCGCTCCAAAGCAAGCTCTCTCAACTGCATGTCTGTCCATCACATGGCACAGTCACAAAAGCCCAGGCCAGTAGCCTGCCAGAGCCCATTCTTGGCCCAAGAATGCATAGAAGAATTGTGCAGTTGGATGAATCTTTAAAGGTCAAGTCTGCGAAAAACAATCTTAGAGGAAAGCCAGAGAATTTTCAGAGCTCTGACAATGGAAGTGAAACAATTTGATGTTCTTTTGAGTCCTAGAAACATCTGGAGGGGAGAGACAATGCAACACCCCTCCCCAGTTCCTCCAGCCTCCAGCCAGACCATGGGCTGCCTGGGCCTCATCTTGAGGCACAGAGGTGGTGGCCCAGGAGTCCCCATAGCTATGTCCCTATCCTAGCTCTGCCAGCTCAGTAAATTGGATTCTGGCTCATCACTTCTCTGAGCCTCAGAGAAGAGGGGCTCCCCAGATAATCTCTAGGGTCCTTTCCCACAGATCGGGTTCTGGTTCTTTTTCTTTCTTTCTTTCTTTCTTTCTTTTCTTCTCTTTCTTTAGGTCTTTCTTTGTTTTTTGAGACAGGGTCTCATTCTAAAGGCCAGACTAACTTACAACTTGCAAATCCTCCTGCCTCGGTCTCCCAAGTGCTGGGATGTCTTTCACCATACTCAGCAGCATTTAAGTTTATTTAATTAGTCGGTTAGTGTGTGCGCATGTGCACATACAAGCTACAGTGTGCATGTGGAGGTCAGAGAGCAATCTGGGAACTCATTCTGTCATGTGAGTTCCAAAGCTTAAACTCAGTCATTGGACTTGGTGGCAGGTCATTTAAACAGATATTAATTTTTTAAAAGTTCTTCCCTTTGTAAAGAACACTAACATCTCACACACACATACGTGCACACACACATGCACACACACATGCATGCGTGTGCTCGTTTTCAAGGGAGACTATAAATGTCCTCTGGAATTCTTTAGGAAAAAGGAAAATATCAACCAGTGGGAAAGGAAGGGGCAGAGTGGGACATTCCTTCCCAGTGGGACACCTAGGAACAGCAAGACTGGGGATGGGGTATGGAGCTTATCAATACTTTCTCCCGATCTCTAAATTCAGATCATGCCTGTTCTCTCTTTTTGGGTATGTACAATGCACATGTGAAGAGGCTGGCACTGGTTGTCTTTCTCCATCACTCTCCAGTTTAAGACACTTTATCTAATTTTTACTTTTCTATGCGTATGAGCATTTTGCCTGCACGCATAGCAGTGCACCTGTGTTGTGCAATATCCAGAGGCCAGAAGAGGGCCCTGGATTCCCCTGGAACTGGAGGTACTAAACAGTAGTGCTATGTGGGTGCTGGGAACCAAACTTGGGTCCTCTGTAAGAGCAATCAGTGCTTTTAATCCCTGAGCCATCTCTCCAGCCTCCCAGGGTTTTCTGGAAAGCGGGGCGAATGATGTCTCTCCCTGAACCTGGAGATCAGTGATTAGATTAGACTGGCTGGCAAGCCCCAGGGATCCTCCTTTCTCCATCTTCCTGAATCCAGGATTATAGACACATGCTACTGTGCCTGACTTTCTACAGGGAGTGCTGGAGAGTCAAACTCAGGTTTTCATGCTTGCACAGAAAGCACATGACCCACTGAGCCATCCTCCAGCCCCAGATCAGACACTTCCTATGAAACAGGCATGGAAGCAACCAGGTTCCAGGAACTCCTTCCCTGTTTTACTGATATCCTCTGAGGGAGAAATCCGGAATAGTTCCCCAGCCCAGGATTCGCAGCCCATAGGGAAAGAAGGAGACTGGCCACCACGGAGAGACAGAAGTCAACCCAAGCTGAAGGAAGGAGATGGTGAAACAAGAGACCCAGGACAGGGGATGATATGAGATAAATGAATAGATTAAAAACCACAGGTTACTACATCAGGGCCCCAAAGGCAAGGCCACAAATATTGATGTTGAAATGGATGGAAGTATCCATCCTGGATGGCCAGGAAACCAGGAAGCCGTGGTCCCAGCGGGATCTACTCAGAGCCATGCTGTGGTGGCCACCTCCGCAATGTGGCTCTTCCTAATGCAGGTGACCTTCAAGTCTGCTCTCCAAGGCTAGGGGAGACTGTTGATACAATCTGCCAGTGAAAGAGGTCAGGAAGACACTGCAGGTTTTTAGAGGCTCTATATGTGGCTTTCCTGCCCTAGAAGACTCAGGGATGGGAGGTGAGGAGCCAGTGGCCTACCAAGTCTCCACCACTGAGTTCAGGAAATGACCTCCCTGGACAAGGAGCAGAAGAGCCTTTGCCTACCTACCAGCTGACTAGTCGTCAGGAGGCAGCTAGAGGGGCAAAGTCCTATCTAAAACTTAGGAGTTGGATTTGCCAGTCTCATTCCACTTGTTATAGTTAGGGACTGAATGCTGGGAAAGGCCTTTGGCATCAATCCAACACATTTGTTTTATGTGGGCCACCAGGGAGCATCAAAAATGCGAAGTCAGGGTTGGGGACGTGGCTCAGTCAACAGAGTGACCGACTCTCAAGAATGAGGACCTGAGTCTGATTCCAAGAACCTCCCACCAAAAGCTGCTTTTACAATCCCAGCACCAAGGAGGTAGACAGAAGGGTCTCTGGGGCTCGCTGGCCAGTCAGCTTAGCCCACTTGAGGGGCGGCAGGCCAGTGAGAGACCTTGCCTCAAAATAAGGTAGATTGCTCCCGAGGAGCAAGGCTTGACACTGTCGTCTGGCCTCTACACAGATGCAAATACATGTGCACACACATGAAACACAAAGAAAGGTGCACGTGGCAGGAAAAGGAGCAAGAATGAGAGCCAGCACCTGCTGAACCCCACAGGCGGCTGGGCGAGTTCTGCTGTGGGCCAGTCTCGGGGTCTGGTGGGTACCTGCGGAGATTTCCAGGTTCTCGTGGCCAGAAACAAGGAAGTGGACCAGGGGCACATGGATAGTGGTAGAAACAAAAACAGTTTATTGAGAAAGGGGGGAAGTGGGCCACAGCTGGGGAAACCACCACTGTTCTAAACGCAGCGGCTGTACTGAAGGGCGGGGCATTGCAGCTTCCGGGCCGCTGCGAGCCGAACACGCAGCTTTTCTGTGCATGCTCAGTTGCATGGCATCCTTGGTGGGCGGGGTTTCCAGTCTTGCGCAAGCGCACTGGCTTTTTCATGCTTTCATTTTGACCAAACTCTCCTCCTTTCCAGCCAGTTTCAGCGGGCTTTGCAAGGCCTGCATCCTGATCGGGCCTTTGAAAGGCAGAGATTGCGAGAATCCCTGCGCCAGCCCTCTGTGGGAAGCGGGGGAAGGCCAGCAACCGGAAGGGCTGCCTTTTTCTTTGGTGGTAGCCTCTGCGCAGTGGCCCACGCTCTAGCATGCTTAAAGCTCCAGCACTGATTAATCTCCGGGACTCTCACCCACCCCGCCGACACAAACACAAACACGAAAAGCTGGGGGGAGAGTCCTTAAGAATAAGGGGTTCAATGGAGGTAGGGAACAAGAGACGATCACGGTGAAAACGACCTGAATACATCATATACATGTAGGAAATTATCAAAATAATTATAAATCTTTAGAAAAAAAAAACGAAGTGCCCAGTCAAGTTAGAGTGGGAGGAGGAGCCTGACTCAGTGGGCCATGAGGAGACAGCCGTGGTCTTTGCCTCCCTGTCTTGGGGGTTGGTATCCCCTGATTCTTCCAGCTGAACGGTGTGGCCTGGAAGAGTCCTGGTTCACTTATCTTCTGAGAACTGGCCTTCAGTTGCTGCGGGGTCACGTCTGGACTAATCCACAGGAAAACATGAGGTAGTGTGGTGACGCACACCAGATTTGGGGTGAAGTAATAACAAGGATACAAACCCAACTCTACGCCTCCAAGCTGTAGGCGTGCCTTAGTCTTGCAGATGAGCACCATGAAGCTTACTAGCTAGGACTGGGCTCAACCGGGTCGTAACACAACAAAATAGTGGTCACTGACCAAAGATGTCAGCTTCTTTCTCCTCTTTATTAAAAGAAGTCCAGAGCTAAGTGGTCCGGGGCTGGTAAGACAACTCCACCGTGATCACTACTCGTTATCTCTCTGCTTTACCAGCCTAGCCCGGAACTTTCATTACAATGGACCCAACTTGGCCCAAATGACTGCTGGGGCGCCAGCCATCACCTTCCAGGCAGCGGCAAGGAAACAGATGGTAGCAAGGTCATCTGAGAACAGTACCGCCTCTACTGCCCCCCTAGTGCCAGCCTAGAAGTTCTACTGGACACGCCCATGAATGGACTTTGTTCCCATGACCATACTAGGCTGCTTGGAAAGCCAGAAAATAGAATCTTAGCTGGATTCATTACCTCCCCAGTACATTAGAGATTCTCTTAAGAAGATTAGGGGTTCTGGGATGAAACAAGTACTTTCTGCCCGTCCCTTCCTGTTTGCTCTGTGCTTCCCCGTAGACCTAACCTCTGAAACCTCAGTTGTCTCTCTGTGAAGTGAAGGACTCCCGTGCAGGCCAGGTTACTACTCCCTCCCTCAGAGAGAGGTGTGATAAGGAAGTTAATTAAAACCAAAGGGGAGAAGAAAGAACCTTCTTTAACTCCCAAGAAGGAAAATAAACTGTGGGGGTCCAGGTTAGCCCAGGAAGCTGCCCAGCCTGGCTGCCCTGTCTGTCAGGGCTCCGGGGGAGCAGGCTAATTGTGGGCTCCCTACCACAGAATCTTTTGAAACAGAAGAATTCTTTTGAAATGTGGTTAATTACCCCCTACCTGGCTTTAAGAAGACACTTTTTGCCTTTGAAGCTCTTTCCAAATGAGTCGCTGCCTTCCCCTGGTGACTAATGGTGCTGAGAGTTGAGGGCCAGCAGGGGACAGGCGGGCATGGGAGGGCCAGCTCCAGCCGACCTCCTGGCCCAGCATGGCCCACCTCTTGCGGCCTCCTCCAACCTCTGGACTGAATTACTGAGGACTAGCAGAGTTGCGGGTGAGTGTCTTCCAGCCCAGCCTACTGGGATGCAGAATGCTCATGCGTACAGCCAGGGTAAGAAGCCACATGGTATGTGGAGCCTAAGGGCAGCTGTCTAAAAGCAGTGGAAGGTTCTTTCTCTCTTCTCCCAGCACACAGCCTGTCACAGGGAAGAGGGTGAGGATTAAGAAGTGACAGAGGAGGAAGGGCCCTGGCTCCCATTGATAAAGGTAGATTCAGCCTCCAAGACCAGCACTCCCTCGGAAGGCTGAACTGATCTCTGGCAGGTCCCAACCTGGTTTATCTGCAAAGCCCAGAACCTAGACAGATGCCCTTGATCAATCAACAGAATACACTAATGATGTACACACACACACACACACACACACACACACACACACACACACACTATTATTCCTGGGCTCACACTTCCATAGAGGCCACAGTGAAATGGATGCGATAAGCAGGGATGCCATGACTCTCAATGACGACCTTCTCTGCTCGCTCCTCTTATGTGAAGAGGCCATGGAGGATGAATAGGAGTTCATTGGGTGGACCAGGACAAAAGTATTCCAGCGCAGGCAACGCCAAATGTGGACTGTCCCCCCCCCGAAGGGAGGTGAGTGATAGTAGGAGTCCTGACTGAATATGTATGTGTTAGAGAAGGTGATGGCCAGTGAACTATCTGGTCCCAACTCCTGGAAAACTTTGAAGACATCCAGGGAGTTCTAGCCAGAGGTAACTGGGAGTCACTGAAGGTGACTAGGCAGAGAGCAGCCCAATCAAAGCACATTTTGAGTGAGCATTCTGCTTATGCACAGGAAAATCAATTCAGGATGAAGCTTAGCACAAAAGGACCAGTGGAGGGATAACTGCGGTGCTCTGAAAAGGTGGCAGGATCCAGCAACACAGGACAGAGGGCTGAGCAGAAAGGTGTCACCAGGACTTGGGGTGTGAAGCATATCCGGTGGGGAGGGATGTCTATGATGACTCCCAGATGCCTGGTAGGACTGCCAGTGACACTCTCAGCTGGCTCCACAATACAAAAGGAAGAAGTTTGACAGGGAAGTGATGAGTTTGCATTTTGCCATTTCAATTTTGAGAGGTGAAAGGAGCCTTTAAGGGGAGGCAGGCAAGAGGCTCTTGGATGGGAGGTACTGGAGCTGAGACTGAACCCCCATAGGTCACCAGGTCCACAGGACTCTGATCTGCTTGGTCACTGACATCAAGGTCTTTTGTGTTTCTCAAGCCTTCAGGGACCTGCTTGCATCCAGAGGAGACTAAGGTAGCCATTTGAGAGGCCAGACTTCTCACTGGGATGACAAGGGAGTTTGGGCAGGAGTCCCTAGGGAGGACCTTTCCCACCCATGGGATGGAGCTCTTTGGAACTGAATGGCATGCCCACTCGTGGGACAGAGACTTCTTCAACTGAGCTACTCACACAAGGAATGACACATTGGAGAGAAGCCAAGTGTCTCCCTAAGAGACTGAGGAGCCTCCAGCCCGTCTCTGCTGCAGTGACTTAAGAAAGCACAGAACCACATAGAGGAAAGGGGGGAGACAAAGCTGGAGTACAGCGAGGTCATCAGTGGCGAGGACTGAAAGACAAGGGAGGAGACTGAGAATAGGGGAGGGAGAGGGAGTCAGATTTGGGGCCCAGACAGGCCAGACCAGTGGCCAAATGACCCAACAACACACTGGACCAATAGACATATGAACCAAGGACAGGCTAAACCAATGGATGAATGATCCAAGAACAGGCTAGACCAGTGGCTGAATGGCCCAAGGACAGGATAGACCAGTGGTTGAATAAACTGAGGACAGGCTAGAGCAATGGACAAATGATCCAAGGACAGGCTGAGTCATGGATGGATGATCCAAGGACAGGCTAGACCAATAGATGAACGCTCCAAAGATAGGCTAGACCAATGGATGAATGTTTCAAGGATATGCTGGACCAATGGATGAATGATCCAAGAAGATTAGAATAATTGACAAGTAACTGAGTCCTCTGGAACAGGCCTACCAACCCTTTCAGTGACAGAGAACACAATATCAGGTACCTGCCCCTGAATATGAGCAGACACCCATTCCCATCTGCAGTCCCTTCTAGGTGCCTGGTCTATTTGTCCCTCTGGCAGGTCCATCATGGCATCTGTGACACTATTCAGGTGACTCTGGCAGGGCAGATCACTCCTGTCTGTCAGGAGGCCAGTGGAAACTGGATTAGCCTCATCAGATTCACCACCTGACGCAGCTTGGAGATTGCAAGGCTGTTTATTCCCCTCTTCAGTCCAAATCCTGATTCAGAGTGCTAACCCCACGTCGAAGGACACTGCCAAAGTCAAGAGGCTTCTCTGTGACCTGGGTGTGTGGCCTGAGGAGCAGAGAGTACTTCCGAGAGTGGTGATAGCCAAGTGTCAGTCTGGAGTGACCCATTCGGGATGGGCAACACCCACGGGAGAGGGAAGGCTGCTCGGACCCTCCCAGAAAGAGGATGTACTGGGATGAAAAGAATGTCGGGGGTGGGGGGCAAAATGAGTGACAGAGACAAAGGACTGTATGATGGGAAGAAGGCTGCTTCCCGCTTGGCAGCCTCCCCTGCCATGGCAGAGACCATGGACCAATTATTCCATCAAGTTAGATATTAGAGAATCCAACTTCATTAGAGCTTCAAGGCGCATGAAACGTTAATCATGGAAACCTTGATATTCTGCAGGAGAAACTCACTCTGGGAAGAAAAAAAACACACTTTCATTTTCCTTTGAGGTTAATAGAAGGCTAATTTGAAAGCACTCGGTTAATGAGAAAGCTAAAAATATACCTGCAGTATGATCACATGTCTTGGCCCAGGCGTGGTGGCTGCAGCCTCCCCAGAGCACACAGAGCACGAAGCCCAGCAAAAGCTGCTCCACGCACGCAGAGGCCCAGTGCCTGCATCCCCGGTGTAGCAGGGGCCGTCTGTCCCCAGGCTGCCGATTAGTGGAGGGAAGACGGAAGAGACCCGAGACGGACGCGGAGAGGCTGCTGGGGTCTCTGTGCCCATAATGAAGTCCCCAGGGCTGCGGGAGGGGTTTGGGATTCTGAGCCATGTGCTCCCTCCTCCAGCCCTGACTCACACTGAGAGACAGTCAGGGAAGAGGGTGCTCCCCGCATGGTGGAGATAGGGCTCGTTCAGGGAACCCCAGCAGTTCACCAAGTCACCAAGAGCCATTGGGACAAAAGTAGAATGGAGCCATAGAGGGGAAGGTGCGGTCTGATCTGGCCCTGGCCCCGTAGGCTCCTCAGTCTGTGAACATGAGTGTGCCCCTATGTATATTAAACTCAGTCAGCTGGTAGAGTGTTTGTTTAGTACACAAAAAGCCCTGGGGTCCATCCCCAGCTTTGGTAGCAGACACTGGCAATCTCTACACTGGAGAGGTAGAGGCAGGTGGATCAGGAGTTCAGGGTTACCCTCTGCTTCATAGCACTGAGCTCATGGCCAGCCTGGGCTATATGAAACCCTATGTCAGAAAAGAAAGAGGATTTGATTTGAATCACCCCTCAGGGCTGGCAGCTCCAGAGCTGTTGAGGGCAGAGAAAGGCCCTCTGTGTCTGGAAATGTTGGGAACAAAGTTACCACAAGTGTCGGCCAGTGCTTCATTGCCTGGAGCCTAGATGATGAATGTGGGTTTGAATCTGTCAAGGCCCAGAGCTGTCTCCCATGGTGGAGACCCTGAATGCCCAAGCAGTACATCTGTAAGCCCCTGAGCTCACGAGGGCTGAGATTCCCTGTTCCTTCCAGCCCAGGCTTTCTAGGAAAACAGAGAAAAGAACTGCAGCTCAGCCTCTGATCTCCCCCAGATTGCTCTTACTTGAGCGGCTCAGGTCTGCAGACACACATGCATACTCCCATAGCAGGCTCCTCCAGGGCTCAGGGTCTCCTGGGACTGAAGCAAACCCTTAAAATGTGAGCCAGAATGGAGCTGAGGGATGACTGAGTGGTGAAGAGCACCAGCTAGTTTTGCTGAGAACCAGAGTTCAGTTCCCAACACCCACATGGTGGCCAATAATCCATCATAACTCCAGTTCCAGGAGATTTGATGCCCTCTTCTGGCTGACACGGATATTGCACAGCAGAGGAGCACATACATGCAGGCCACACAGTCATACACATAAAGTAAAAATAAACACATTTTTAAAAATGTGAACCATAATAAATCTCTCCTTAAGTTCTTTTCATCAAGTATTTTACCACAGTGACAGGTAAAGTGGTTAACAACATAGGGAGACAGACAGTGGACAAACCCACTCTCCCTCTCTAATAGCTTACATATCCAAGTCCCTGTAGACTTTTCTCTGCTCACTACAGGAGTTTAAGGGTATTTTCCCCCACAAAGGGAGAGAAGAAGAAGAAGAGCCCCAGATGGGGGCTCAGGCTCTACCTGACCCATTCCCAGCTCTGCCAGGACCTGAGGAGAGCCACTGACTCTGGAAACTCCCATCTCCTCCTCTGAAAAGACTGGCACCAGTTCCCAAGGCTTCACGAGGTTTCCGAGCCAGCAGAAGGCCTACAACCTCACTTCAACATGGGGCTCGCCAAGAGGATGTGCTGTGTATGCGCAGAGAGACGTGTTCCAAAAAACGATTCACAACTTGGAGCTGGGGCTGGCGGCTAGAGATCGGGAAAGAAGCAGTTCCGTGCAAAGGCTCTTGCTGATGAAATTTCCTTTCACTCAGGAGGTCAGCCTTCTCTAGTGGCTTCATTTAATTGCAAAAGACCCTCTACTTTCTTAAGTCAAAGAGAGGCAATGGATGATACATACCTCCCACCCCTCCCTGAAACCTGAACAGCCAGGGCCAGGTCAGATGCCCTGAGGGTGAAGGTGAGACCACCAGAGCACCAGAGCTCTGAATTTTGCAGAGGTAGAAGCTTTTTCTGGGGTTAATCTCATAAATATATAAAACCTCCTTCTTGGGGCTGGAGGGATGACTCAGAGGTTAAGTGTACTTGTCGCACAATCATAAAGACCAGAGTTCAGATCCTAGAACCCACATAACTAGCCAAGCATCCCATAAACACCTGTGACTCTAGTTCTGAGGGATCTGACACCCTCCTCTGGCATGCGCGGACACGCACACACACACACACACACACACACACACACAAATAATAATAAATAAATGGTTTTTAAATCCTCCACAAAAACTATCCAGAATATCTGGTCAAAGATCTAGGCATTGTGATCCAGTCAAGATGACATATAATATCAACCATCACAGCGGTGAACACCCCACTGTTCCACCATCAGCACCCATGGGTCTTTGTCATGGGGTGTGGTACCTATAGCTGATGTATGTGTGTGTGTCTGTGATGGGAACATAGGGGGCTTGGGGGTGAGCAGGTGGCATTTATCTGTCAAGGGGACAAGTGACCCAAGATGTCCCTCTGGGCATGGAGTCATCAGGAATGAAGGGATAGAACTGAATACCCATCCTGGCTGCTGTCTGTGACCCAGGAAGACGCCAGGGCCTTGGTGAGCAGGAAGAATGACTGACCACACAGCCCTGGAGAGCTGCTGAGGAAAGGAAACACGTTCCTGGCCCTAGGGCACCCAGCTGGGCTCAGCTCGCCAGCCCAAGCAGCCTTTCTTCCGAACCTTGCCAAGGCAGCGCAAGGAGCACGTCGGATGTGGAGGGGAAACTTAATTAGGATTGGAAAAATGTGAATTCCAAGGCTTATTAAATTCATGATATTTTTACTTACCATGTACCCAGAAATATATTTAGCAAAGCAATTTACACCATCACTGGCTGATGGATTGTGGTTTTCTAAGTTGAGTTTTAAGATGTAAATGGGCTCTAATCTGGGCTGGGCTGGGAGGCACAAAACTTCCCTTGCATAGTACTAGTTCTTCTGGCCCCAGCCTTGCTGTTTGGCAGCCCAGGATGAACAAGTGGCTCTGGGTTCCCACCTCTGCTGGGGCTAGCCGAAACCTGCCTTTCCTGGAGAGTCTGCCTGGTGGGAAGGGAGGTGAGGCAGGGAGCCTGATGGCAATATAATAACATGCTAACCACCACTTACTAAGTACTTAGCCTCTGCCCAGTCTAGAGCAGGGCCTCTATTTACCTAGGAACTCTCCCAGCAGCCAGGAGCCACTTTTTGGCTCTCTCTGTCTTGCCGCGGGCCTCAGTTTCCTCATCTGCAAAGTAGAGATGGTAATAGCTTATATTGGAAAGGTGTCACACACAAGAACTTAGTTCAAAACTAGATATCAGTGAGGCTGTAGAAAGGCAAATTACCTGCCCCAGGTCAAATAGCTAAAAGAGTCAGGATTCCACAGTAGGTGCACTAACAGCCCTAACTACAGGTGAGACGGACGGGTGCATAGACTCAGACTGGGCCTCTTTTGTGGCACCTGTCTTTATGTTCATGGTTAAGCATGGTAGGGAGGCAGTTTGTGAGTTTGGGCTAGACCACTCCATTCCACAGGCATCAAGAAAAAGTCCAGGCAAGGAAGGACCAGGCAACTGCTTCCTAATGGCCCTGCTCCGCCAGGTCCCAGCATCCCCGGGCAGGCCTGCTCTGCTTCCCAGCCCGGCACTATGCTGCTTCTGCTTGTGTCTGTCTTCCCACTGGGGTGCCCTCGTCTGAATCAAGGGCTCACTGGAGTAGGACAAGCAGCTGGCCTGGAAATTCTATTTACTGAAATAATTTGCCTATGAACTAGATTTTTAAATGCAAAGCTGAGTATCGGCCCCACTCCAAGGAAAGCATCACAGATTTCAAGTTCTTTCACTGTACACAGACACCTGGCTGAGAGGGTGGGGAGCTCAGAAGCCTCATGTCTGGGAGTTACCACCTCCCGGGAAGAAACTTGGAGGGAGACACGGGTAGGAGGCTAGAAGATCCACAGGAAAGGGAGCCTAATTGAGACTCTATGGGGTCCTTTGCTTCCACTGACTACAGTGAAGCACCCATCACCACCTGCTCCCTTCCTGGATGACCCCCAGGACCTGTGGATACCTTCCTCGAGCTGAAAAATCACATTTCTACCAGGAAGCAACCCCGAACCTCCCCAAATGAAGTGACCCCCCTCTCCCAAGCCTATGTGTTTGTCCATCTTCGTTCTGTGGTCTTGTAATTATGGACACATCTATAGCACACAGAGCCTCCTCTAGACCAGAAACTTGGAGAAGCCAGAGACCTTTGACTGGCTGTGGGTAGGGAGTAAATGTACATGCCTTTGTATATGTGTGTGTGTGTGTGTGTGTATGTGTGTGTGTGTGTGTGCCAGTGAGCAAGTACATTTGTACACACACAATGGAGGCCAAAGGTTGACATAGAAGGGTTCTTCAATTGTTCTCTACCTTATTCTTTTGAGACAGGGTCTCTCATTGACCCTGGGGCCCGTTGACTCAGCTAGACTTGTCAGTGAGTCCCCAGGAATCTACCTGCCTCCACCTACCCAGCACTGGGGTGACAGACTCGTGCCACAGCACCTGGCTTTTATGTGGGTATCAGAGACCCAAACTCGGGCCCCTGTGCTGAGCCATCTTCCCACCCCAAGACCTCTGTCTTATGTTGTTTTTGTCCTTTGCCCGTTTCCACCTGTTACTCAGCAAGTTTAAAGTTCCCAGTGGCTACTCCGGAATCGCTTGTTGACTCAGATGGAGACGTACTCTCGAAAGGTACTTTTAAAATAATTTCAAGTGGGAGAAAACATCTTTTGTCAAAACCTACAATCTAAGCAGAATTGGAAATACATGAGAAAAATATGAGCTAAAAGGCAGCGCGGAAGACAGAGTTGGATGGCTGGCCTCAAACGCTCAGCCCCACCTGCCTTTGGCGCCACCTCATGTCCAGGTCACCCACTGCTCACACCTCAAAACCAGTACTAGTAGCATCCAGTGAGCGTTGGGGCAGCTGTCGGGAGGGACCAGGGAAGTCAATGGACTGCCCTGGAAGGTTCTTGGAGACCCCAGCAGGTGTTTCCTCTGGCCTCAGAAAGAACCCACAAGCATTATGCAGACCTAGAATTAGGGACCTAGTTAGAGAATGGAGAGTTGAACTCAATAGGTCCCAGGAGGAGTTCTACTGGGAGGACCAGGGCAGGACCCTGACGCACACAACCTACGCCCAACTCACCAAGCTAGCCTATGCAGGTATTGTGGAGAGGTTCCAGAACATCGTCCCGACCTGGGTTCTCCCTGATGGCCCAATGCCAGTCACAAAGGCCTGAGTGGAAACTGAAGGAGGGTTCGATCCTCCAGTCCTCTCTGCTTCCTCTGTCCTCTTCTGCTACTTTCTGCCTTGGTTCCATGACACAGGATCTCTCACTGAACCTGGGGCTTGCCATTTGGGCCAGGCCAGCACCCCCAGGATCTGTGGAACTCTGCTTTCCCAATGCTGGGGATACAGATTTGCACAGTCATGCCTGGTTTTTTAAACTTTTTGAGAATTTCATACACACCTAACCCTAAAGGGTTAGAGTTACATATTTATATCCTTTCCATTCCTCCCTCTTCTCTCTCCAACTCCTTCTATGCTCTCTACTCCCACTCAAGTTCATGACCTCAACTCCTACAATTATTAATATATACATACACACACACATATATATGAAGAATATATATATTCTTACTCTGTGAGCCATCTCCCCTAACATAGTATTCTAAACCTTTTCTAGCACAACTGAAGTCTTCTGAAGGTTCTGCTGCTTTAGGGGGAAAGTCTGACTATCCACACCCCCTGCCTAAAAGTTTGCATCCGGCTCAGGATGCAATGAAAGATAAGCACATACTTCACAGAGTCAACAACTTATAGTTAAACATTTAAGAGGCAAGGGGACTCACAGTTGATCAAACAGTAGACGTACCCAAAGGTTGAAGGAGATAAAGTCATCGCCGACGTTAATTTCCAAGTGTTCAACAAGTGTGCTCACTTCCTGTGTCCTCCCCAGTAAGCCCACCTGGCTCAGGACAGTGACATCCTACATTCTGGGCTGTCACAGTCTCCCGCTGACCCACATGCTCCTCCATGTCAGATCCTTCGCCCTCTGCCATATGGAACCCTTAATCAGCTCATCAACATGCCTTAGCACACCCCAGGAGCTGATGCCCAGGTGGACTGCCTGCCGAAGGCACCAAGACGGGGCTGGAGGACGATGTGTGGTCAGAGGGAACAAGGCAGATACTGTGGGCTAATACAGATTGGGACGCTCCAAGGTCAAGAGCTAGAGGCCAGCAGAGAGTGCTTTTGAAGCAAAGCCATGCATTCAAAGAAAAAGAGACCTTCTATCAAGTTCAGCTTTCCTTTTTCATAACCATTTTGACCAAGGATAATCTTGCCTCTCACTTTTGTCCCTGTGTATGCGGAGGCATTTTGTGACCATCACACCTGTGGGAGGGGCAGTGCTGTCGCTCAGCATCTTACAGTACAGGACAGCCCTGCCTCAGGGAAGGGCTCAGCCCCAGTGTGAGGCTGAGCAGCTCTTTACAATTCTGTCTTCTTTGGCCATAGTAGCATACACATAGACCCTTGTAGACTCGTGATAATGATTCTCAAGGATGTCACAAAGGTGGTAAGCTGTACTTTGACTTGTGGACAGAAAGAAAGGAAGGGACAGAGGCACTCTGGGGACAGAAATAGCAGAGAATAGTCTTTGATCCTAAAAGATGTGATCTTTCAGGGGCTCTGCTCACGCTCCCCCAAACTCCTCAGAACAATGATTGTTAAAAAGTGACCACCTACTGTCTGCAAGCATCTCTCTGATGGACAGTGGGCCATCTCAGTGGTGTTCTAAAGGCAACACTCGCATTCACAGGTTTGAAGACTACATCTCTGCCTGGAGGACCAAGGTCACCCATTGCTAGCAAATGGTATGTCCTTGGTGTGTGGACACTAGAACTCCTCACGGAAGGAGCCTCTGGTCCTTGCCTCTCTTCCTCATCTGGAGGAGACAGCCATCTGTGTGATGAATGCTAAGAGAAGTGGCTCATCCTGGAACAAAGATGGAAGAGGGTCTGAAAGCCTCAGAGATCAAGCTGTCCCTGACAAGCCAGGTCATCTAGCTCTGCCGTCCCTGCAGCTGCTCCCTTCATTATCTGGACCTGGAGTGTTGTTCAGCCTCCAGGTGCCCACAAGTGGTCTAGAGAGTCCGGAGAGGCAGTGGCCTGGGGTGACTCTCAGCAGCTGGAGTGATGGGAGCAGCTTCTTTCCTTTCATGACATACTTCTTCCACCGCCATCACCTGAGGGCCGGGGTCTCCTGGAAATGGTGGTTCCTCTCTCCTCAGACTGTTTGCAGGCTTTCTGACTAGAGATCATTTGCTATTTGACTGAGAGTGAGACCAAATGTAACAAAGAGGTTAGAACTCAGGAGAGACTCCAGGGCAGGATGTGTTAGACAGGTTTTTGGTTGACAAAATACAGGAGAAAGGCAGCTTATAAGACAGCAGACTTATTTGGGCTCACTATTTCACAAGTATCAGCCCAGGATTAGCAGGCTTTGTGGCCCATGATAAGGCAGACCATCATGATGGAACAGCTGTCTCCTTCAGATGAGGAAGAGAGGCAAGGACCAGAGGCTCCTTCCGTGAGAAGTTCTAGTGTCCACACACCAAGGACATACCATTTGCTAGCAATGGGTGACCTTGGTCCTCCAGGCAGAGATGTAGTCTTCAAACCTGTAAATGCAACAGTGTTGGCTTTAGAACACCACTGAAATAGCCCACTGTCCATCAGAGAGATGCGTGCAGACAGTAGGTGGTCACTTTCTAACAAGCATAGAACAAACCTGCTCACCTCACAGCAGCCAAGAACCAACGAGGGAACAGGAAGAACGAGACAGAGACCGGAGACAAGGTCCACCCTTCAAGGAAAAGCCCCCAGTGACCTATTTCCTCCAACCAAGCATTTCCTCTTAGCTTCCTCCGCCTCCTGATAATGTCACCAAATTATGAATCCCCTCAGAGGTTCCATCTATTGATTAGGTCAGAGCCCTCAATCCTGTCCCTTTCACAAGAAAATCCCTTCCACTAGGAATCAAGCCTCAATACATGAGGCTTTTGAGGGGGGAAATTCATATCCAGACTAACTCAGAGAAATATCAGAGAAGAAACGTCACCTCCTTGAAGGTTTATAAAAGAAATAATAACTTAAATGTTGACCACCTAGTGATGGAGAAAGCACCCCTTCAGAAAAGGGATAAATGGGAAAGCACATTGGAGAGGTATTGGTACCCTATGTCAGCTCCTCCTTCTTTTAGGGTTTCTAAAAGCTCCCAGATAAAGCTGGCATTGAAGTAAGCTTCATTAGCAAGGCCAAGCATTTTGTGAGCACCTGTCAGATACAAGCAACCGTGTCCCAAGCTAGCATATTATCTGAGATACAGTTGGCACTTAATATTTGCCTGTTTGAGAGATCTGAGAGAGACTGGGAGCTTGTCCCTGTAGCCAAGGGAGCTTTCCAGTGAGGAACACAGGCATACCAATGAATCACGGAAGGCCAAATGAAGAAAGTGTCTCACCCTGCCCATCTCAGAGTAGAGCACAACTCCTGCAGGACGGAGGGGAGGTCAGAGGGCTTGGGAAATTTCTTCCTGAGGGCTAGGGAGATATTTGCAAATGTGAGGACCTGCGTTTGATTCCCAAGACTCACAGTAAAAATAAAAATAAGGGGCTACAGAGATGGCTCAGCCGTTAAGAGCACTTGCTGCTCTTGCAGAAAACCTGGGTTCTATTCCCAACACCCACATGGTGGTTAACCACTAGTCTTAGCTCCAGTTCCAGGGGAATCCAGCACCCTCTTCTGACCTCCATGGGCACTGCACATTGCACAACACGGGTACACTTACACACATGCAGGCAATATACTCATGCCTGTAAGATAAAGACAATCAATAAAGCTAAAAAATAAAAATATTAAATACAAATCAACAAAAAATAAACGCCAAGCATGGCAGCATGCCCTTGTAATCCCAGTGCTGAGGAGGCTAAGACAGGCAGACCCCTGGGACTCGCCAGCCAGTCGGCCTAGTGACTTGGTGAGTTCCAGGTCGGTAAGAGATTCTGTCTCATAAAGAAAGGGCAGGCAGCACCTGGAGAACAACACCCAAAGTTTCTATACCCACATGTGTGCGCACATGCATGTGAGCCTACACACACACACACAGATACAAGACATAACAAGGGAGCTCCTCCCCAGAACAACAAGCTGGGCTTCCCTTCTGCTTGACTGAGTCTACAGAGCAATGGGAGGACCATCTTTTTTTAATATTTTACCTGTTTATTTTTCTGTATGTGACTGTACTGTCTGCATGTGTGTGTGTGTGCATACGTTGTGCAATGCCAACAGAAATCAGAAGAGGGCGTCGGATCCCCTAGAACTGGAGTTACAGATGGTTGTTAGCTGCCATGTGGGTGCTGGGAATTGAATCTGGGTCCTCTACAAGAACAGTCAGTGCTCTTAACCTCTGAGTCATTTCCCCAGCCCTGCCGACCTTTCTGTTTGCTTGTTCGTTTTTTGTTCTTCCTTTTTCTTAAGGAAAATCTGGGCTCTCTGCTGGCAGTAGGGTAACCTTAGGCCTCAGAAGCTGTCAGCTCCAGAGACAACCTTCTCCTTCAGGTAGGGAACCCGGGTCCTGGCCTTGCTTGCCTCTTCCATAAAGAGAGTTTTATCTTCCGTGGGGCCATGGGGCAAAGATGGGTGCCAAAAATGGGCATTTAGTACATTGCCTTCATCTTGAGACAGCCTGGGCACATGGTGATGTCTCAGCTCCGACATCACATAAGTATACAGTACATCATCTGTCTGGGCATAAATAAATGTCAGTCCAATGTTAATTGGGTATTTAATATCACAAGTACATTGTTATGACAGTACATTCAGAACCAAAAATCAAGAACAGGTAGAGACAGACAGAGCCCTTTGGGTGAGGTGCTCCTTGGACATCAGGCTTTTTGGGTCCTCAGATCAGCCCTGGAAAACCATATGTTGGAGGCTCTCTATCACTTTCCAGTAGTTTTTCAGGGGGAAAACGATGAATTCCGGAGAGAAATCAAGATGGTTTATGTCAAACCACAAGAAATATTATATTCTGAGAATGGCTAGCTCCCAGCTCCTTCCTTCATTGCATCTCTCTTCCTTTTGAAAACTAGTTCAGGTAAGAGAAAACTGATGGAAAAAGCAGGAATATGTCCTATGCTTCCCAAATTGCTCAGGTGCCACATTGGCAGACGGGACAGGTATGCGCTAGAGCCAACCTCTCCTGCAAAAGGTCAGATGGTAAACCTCGGAGAGCCTGGGTCTTTGCCACAACCATGAAGCTCTGCAGCTGCTGCTGCAAACACAGTCCTGGACCATATGTACATGAATACACATGACAGTCTTCCAATAAAACTTCATTTACAAGCACTGAAATGTGAACTGGACATTAGTGCCACATGCCATGGATTAATATTCTTTCTATTTTTTTTTGGCCCCACCATTTGAAAAAGTAAACAACACCTTAACTTCCAGACTGGGAAAAGCAGAGGGTGGGCTGTCATTGGTTCTCTGGCTATGGTGGGATTTTTTCAGACTGGGTATCATGTAGTCTAGGCTGACCTCAAACTCACTACACAGCCGAAGAAGATCATTTGAATTCCTTGTCCTCCTGCCTCTACCTCCCAAGTGCTGGGACCACAGGTTTGCCCCACTCTGCCCAGATCATGCAGTGCTGGGGATCGAACCTAGAGCCTCATGCATGCTAGGTAAGCACTCTATCTATTGAACCACATCCCCAGCCCTAGGTCATGGTGCTCCTCTTGAGGACTTGTGATTTTCACTAGAGCTCATTGCATCCTCTCATCTTTCTCTTGGGAAAGAAACTTCATGCTCTGGGAAATGTCTGTCTTTTTTGAAAAAATGTTTAATCTTATGTGTTTTGGTGTCATGCCTGTATGCATGTAAGTGCACCTGTGTCATGCAGTGCCCACAGAGATCAGAAGAAGGTGTTGGATCCCTTGGAACTGGAGTTATAGACAGTTGTTAGCTGCTATGTGGGTGCTGGGATTGAAACCTGGGTCCTCTGCAAGAGCAGCCAGTGCTCTTAACCACTGAGCCATCTCCCCAGCTTGAAATGCCTGTCTTTTAGTCAAAAGACTTAAAGGCATGAATTAGGCTTGGGGACTTCTAGGGTGGCTTGCCATCCCAGAAACTGAAGACCTCTACTGAAGGTGGATAGCCAGAAATCAAATGACCCATCCAATGCCCTGGCCCCAGAGGCTGGCACGTGGCTCCTCCAACTTGAGGATAGTATCTAAGAAGCTCCATGAAAGTTACAATCATGCCTGTACCCTCTCTCTGCAGAGAGTCAGAGAAATGGGTATCAGAGGGATTCTGTAGGCACAAGGCTAAGCACTGGGTGTTTGACTGGGTGTATGTGTCCTTTGTAAATTTAACTCAGGAACAAGGAGGACTTACTTTTAATTTTGTGACAGACACAAATGAGGAGCCACAGGCACTAAGACAAAGAAGTTCTAAGCCTATAGCGACATGTAAAAGAATGGCAGAAGCCTAAGGTCTGAGAAAATGTAACTATATAAGCGGTCTGCACAGGGAGCCGGCAGAGCCCTGTTATCTGCTCCCCTATTTTAATATGCTGGTTCTAGAAGCCTGAGAGACCGTCAGAGGCCTTAGGGCTTACAGAAGACTTGGCTGGACCTAAAAGAAGCCAGCCTATGGGGATGGCAACGTAGAATCACCTGGAAACACACAGACACATGCTCAGGGCCACAATTCATTCATTCATCAAATATTTATTTCCTGCTTATTATGTTCCAAATACAAGGCTAGACACCAAGAAAATGGAGTTGCAAGGAGCCTCGGGAGAGATACAGGGCTAGAGATACAGAGTAGCTGCCTCGGGAGTGAGAGGAATCAGGGCAGGGGTGAGACTCGGGGTGGGGTGGCCGCCTCACACAGCAACTGCCCATTTTACCAGTTATCTGCTGCCTGCCCAGGTCCCGAGACCCTATCCGGCGCCTGTTGAGGTGAGAAAGATGCTCAGCTGTCCCATCTCCACATTAAGCCCTCAGGAGAAGAGGTCCCGTCAGCCCTGGGCCAGCAAAATTGCACTCCACCTGCGTGTCGTCTTTACATATCTTTCTCCCGCGTGGAGAGTGCCCGCCCAGCCTACCCCGCTGAGGCTGCTGCTGAGCACAGACACAGCCCAGTACTCCCTCTGCCCAGGCAGCACCCTGGCTCCAGCATTGGTGGTTTCATTTTTCTGAGGAGGAAAAGAACAAACGTGGGAAGTAACTGTAGTGGAACGGCCGATAAGTAACGTTTGGTCTCCTTCTTACAACCGTTCCCTAGGGCCCCATTATGATAATTTTTCTTCTATAACTGGCAAATTGTATAACGAGTCAGATGATAAACCAGCAAGCAAGGCAGAAATTTGCATTTTAATACAACTGCTGGTGCCCTCCCCACCCCCAGCCTTCGGAGGTCAGCGCCTCTCTGATCCTGGGCTCGCTGGCACCATGCCCTCCCAGCTCCTCCCCTTGCTTTGAGTGGATGACACAGGAGCACGCAAGAAATGTAGCATTTTAAATGAAAGTGTGATGTCTGCTTTCTCAGATACGGAGAGGGTAGTCAAGGCTCAGTCCTGTATCAGTCTGCCAGGCCCTCCCCCAGCTCTATGACTTACTGAAGGCTATCCTTACGCAGGAACCTCGGCTAAGCTTCGGTTTCCTTTTCTGTCAAATGAGGGTCATTCTATTAACTGCATGAGGTATTTATTTATTTTTATTTGTCTTTTTAATTTTTGTTTTCCCCTTGGGGACTGGAGAGATGGTCCAGCAGTTTAGAGCCCTTACTGCTCTTGCAGAGGACTTGGGTTCAGATCTCAGCACCGACACCTGGTGGTCCACAACCACCTATAACTCCAGTTCCAGGAGATCGGATACCCTCTGGCCTCTGAAGGCACGCGCACACACACTGTGCACCTAAACCCATGCAGGTACAGATACATACATATACGATAAATAAACCTTAAAACATTTCCTGCCACGTGTAGTGGAACAGTTCTTTAATCTCAGCCCTCAGGAGGCAGAGGCAGGCAAATTTCTCTGAGTTCAAGGCTAAGCTGGTCTGTGTAGCAAGTCTCAGGATAGCCAGGGCCTACATAGTAAGACCCTATCTAAAAAGTTTTTTTCCTTGTATGTATACAGTGTATATGTGTACATGTTCATGTGTATGAATGTGTGCACGTGTGTGTGAAAGACAGAAGGTGACATGGGGCAACTTCCTCCATCACCCTCCACCTGACTTTAGGAGACAGGGTCTCTCAGAGCACGTGGAGCTCACCTACTGGGCTAGATTGGTTAGCCACCAGGCCATAGGGATCCTCCAGTCTCCTTCCCGGTGCTGAGATGAGAGATATGTACTGCTGCACTTGGCTTTTTGTATGGGTGTCAGAGATCCAAACTCAGACTGAGCCAGCCCTGTTGCTAAAATTTTTTCTGGGGAGAAGATGTAAACACCATCCACTCCCGCTCTTCCCTTGGTCCCAACCGCAAACCAAGGTATGATTCCACCGCAGTGTATTCTGGGAAACCAATGAGTTTATCGGACTTACAGAGCAGTGGATGAGGGCTTACTTACAGGACTGTAGTTGTGCCCTCCCTAAAGCTGCACCAGAAAGTCTTCACCCAAGCATGAACGATGGCTTCTCCGAAGCTGCATAAAAGGGTGAGAGACCGTCCCTTAGTCTCCCCCGGCCTAGATGCTCTAGCCCTTTCTCTCGGTCCGCATGCAATTAGGAGCGAATTGTTCCTCACAGGTTGGGAGGAGTGGCAGGATACACAGGCCAGTGTCTAGGACTCTCCCTGCCCTTCCTATGAGGGTGTCTATAGTCAACAAGCCTGGCTGTAATGATCTTAGGCAAGCGGGCACAGCTGAGCCCAGGAAGACGGTGCCTGTCTGTCAGAGGACAGTCCTGAATAAGCCCCTACACTATGTTTATTAATGAGTGCCTGGTACATAACATATACAATAAGTATTATTCATTATTATAATAAATATCATATTTATCGATAAATTGACAAGTATGTCTACAGCTCATTAATGGACATTAATATTAACTATTATTTTAGTGGTATTAATTGCTGGTAAATAGTAATTATATTGCAGTGCTGGTGATGTTGATTACTACTGATGAATAATTATTGATAATATGTGGTGGGGTGCTGAGGATGATGGGAAGACCTCTACGTGCACCTGTAGAGTGGATTGATTCTCTGAGGGAAAAGCCTGATGAGCTGTGGACAAACACCCCTTCCAGAGTGGTATCACCCAGGATCACCTTGAGCAGAAAGATAAGGAGCTGGGAAAGTCCTATGCCCCACCCACCCTGTCTACTTGCCTTGGATGTGAGAAGAGGAGGAGCTAAAAGTATTTAAACTGGGGGCGCCAGGAGACCGGCCCTTTTCTCCCCTCCCCTATGGGCCATTTGGATCTGTTCACTGGGAAGTTGCAAGATCCCAGCCACGTGGATTTGCTAATGTAACTTGCAGAGGGGAGGGTGGGCGCCCATGTTCTGTAAGTAACCCCTTACCCATTGCTCTGTTAGTAAGCCCAAGTAAACTAGCTAGAATCTGTTTAACTGTGAGTGGAGAAATTTGTGTGTCAGTTGAGAAGATTTTTGGGGTTGCAAGGCAGGGGGAGAGAGGCAGGTTAATTCGGTCTGCCTCTCCTGAAGAGAAATTTTAATAACAGCACAACACCGTGATTCTAGTCAAGACCTATGATCCAGTCCGTCCTTGTTCACTGGTCTACAGTGAGCCTGTCACTTTCCCAGGCCTTTTATATTGCCTTTCTGTTCAGACCCCAGGAGTTCTGAAAAGTATTCGGGAACATAGGAAGCCAGGACACACACACACACACACACACACACACACTGACACAAGTAACCCAAGACTGTCCCATTCACCCCCTGAGCAAGCTCAGTTTCAGGAAGTCTAGAACCTTCCCCACATATGGCACAGGGAAGAGCACCAGCCTGGATCACGGGCTTGACCTTGAAGCTCTGCCACATCACTTGCCTTGTAACTTTGGGAAAATGAGTTCACTTCCTGTGTACAGGCAGGATCAGAGTGACATCCTGTGTGAGAAAACTTGAAGGCGTAGAAAACTACGCCTAGCACACCCGAGACACCAGTTGAACCCTCCAATGGCAGGCTGCAGAGGATTGGCACTCACAGGCCTGCCAACTTTTGTGAGGTGGTTCCATTTGGCAGGAACGGCCTGTCCTTTCATGCTCCAGAGAAGCTGAGAGCAATCCAGGAAAGCCTGCCAAAACCCTGGGATTATTATCTTAGCTCCAGGAGTGAAGTCTCTGGAGATTGGCATGCCCTGTGGTTTGAATTTATTAGACCGGAGCCCCTCCAATGGCCAGCCAGAGGGAGAGAAATGATGTTGCTACAAAGCTTTGTGAGGGTTATTTTTAGAATTCCCAACTCTTTGAGCTCATCAGAGGTTCCAAATCAGAGCAGGAAATTGGCTTATTTTTACATGATGAGGTTTTTCAGTCCATCTCTCCAGGTTGTAATAGGGGCTGCTTTTCCTGTACAAAATGAATCATAGCCCCCACGATATGGACATGGGTTAGTAGTGTCAGAGCTAAGATCATTCATTCATTCAACAAACACATACTGACCATCTGTTAGGAATCAGGTTTGATCTTGGTGTTTAAGATATACAGAGAACAAAATAGACACAATTTCCCATGAGCCTGGAACATATGTTCCAATGTGGGAGACACAGGAGTATATAAACATAAGAAGCAGGTGTTGCCCATTGAAGGTGGGCGTTATAAGAAAACAGTGAGATGGGGGATCGTGTTGAGTCATCAGCAGGGAGTATGTGCAGAGAGGGTTACCGGTCCCAGTTTTCTACATCTTTCCTTTAGCAGAACCTGATATCCTGGCTCCTTGCAATTTTCCATCCCTCCCAAAGCACATGTAATCTATTCACTCCATGTGACTCATTTGGGCCAATGGTATCTCTGGTACCCTGATGTAACAGAGGTTTCACAGGTCTTCCTGAGGCTGGGCGTGGCCCCTTGAGCCTCTGCCATTGGTATGTGACCCTTAAATCTCAGAACCAGCAATGGTATGTCCCAGCAACAGTATGTCAGAGCCTCACACACTTGGACTCTTTCCACCTTCTGTTCTAAGGGTCTTGGGTGATTACACTGGTCTTTCTGGATAATCCAAGATAGCCTGTGTATTGTAAAGTGAGCTGATTACATCTGCCTAGCCAGCCCCTTTTGCAGCAAGACCAGAAAGTTAGTGATTGAATAACAAAGGGAATGGGATCTCTCAGGAAAGCATTTTTAGAATTCTGTCTCTGGGTGCCTGCAATCTGTGGCTATTGAGATTATTGGTCATGTCCTATGACAGCAGAAACATGGCCATCAGAATAGTCAAGACAGGACTAATGGAGATCTAAAGCCACTCACCCCACAAATACTTGGTAAGACAGAAGTACACATTATTATTTAAACCACTGCACTGTTGCTTACATAATTACGTTACAACAGCCCAGACTTTTATCCCAAATAACACAAAAATAGCTATATTGTAAGGCAAATAACCAAACAGATATAGGACCTGCTTTCCCCTGAGGCATGGGAAAACTCTGAAGCACTGAGTTTTATAAATCCTGAAAGTACTTGGAAGGGACATATGGCCTTGACCTCCAACATCTACAGAGACAAGAGACAGGTATATGACACAGCATACAGAGGGTAGGTAGACAGGGTGATGAGAGAACTGGGCAACTGAGAGTGAAAAGAAATACATCAGATTAAGGCCATGCACAGCAAAGAATTCTAGAAAGAGCAGAGGGTGGCGCTGGTAGAGATACTGTAAAAACAGACATGGCTACGCTGTGAGATTTCCACCATCAGCATGGCTGGATCACATGGGAGGGCAGGGAGCTGCTAGTGCCCTAGGAAGAGACTGGGAAGTGGTGATTGGCATCCAAGGCCCCTTGACACCAAACACCACCATAGAGTGACCCGGCAATGGCTAATGGATTGACAACTTGGAAGGCAGAGTCTCTTTTCTCTGCCTCCCCTAGACCAAGAGATACTTCCAGCTTCAACAGCAAAGCAGAGACGAACAATCTTCTCATAATGACATGAATCCCCAGAATTTCTTATCATTCAATCAACATTTGCAGGGCTGGGTGCAGTGCGGCCATAAAGACGGATGAGGTATGACTCCTGTCATCCAGGAGCTCGCCAACTCAGAGATGATATAAGAGATGCAGGTGGGAAACCAGACTCAGAAGGAGAAATTGACGCAGACCACGACAGAGGAGAGAAAGCTTTCTGAGAATTCCAAGGAGAAAGATTACTTGCCTCTCTGCTGGGCAGGAGGGGACGGAGCGGAGGTAAGAGGGGAGGTAACCAGGCAACATGGAGCCTGTGGCCTTCGAACTGACCCTTGGGATATGGAGGGCGAAAGCACACGGGCCATCTCTGGAGAAAGTGGGGGGGGATAGAGGTTGGGGAAACTGAGGCAGAAGGGAGGACTGATGGGGAGGATTAAGGACTTAGGACAGGTCTGTACATTCATGCCACCCTGGGCGTTCTCTTCCTGTGCACCAAGGGACAAATAGACACTTTGTTGAGAAATTTCCAGAAGGACCACGGGAAAGCGCTCTCCATTGCTCCCTCTCCTGAGAACCTGAAAAGTTGAACGTTTGGGGGCTGACAAGAATAGCCCAGCAGTGCCTTCAAACCTGATGTTGGCATGTCACCTACTCTACGTGGCTTCATTTCCTGTGCTACAGGCCCCACAGGGGCAAGAGGGGTGTCTCTCTCATTGCCCCAGATCTCGCTGCCTCCTTTCCCTCCATCCTGAGCCCTGCTTGACTGATCACTGCCTGTTGGGGTCAAGGTCATTAGCACACCTGCATACTCCTAGGAGCAAACTGGAAGGCGAAACTGTTGATAGCCAGCAGAACTTGTCCATTTGCTACAAAGGTGTCCTTCTCGCCCTCCCCGTCCTACCCACGCCTCTTCCAGTGTGCCTGGGACAGTCTCTTTCCTGGTACTGCCTGTTACTAAAATTCCTTCACTGGGGAAGATACAAACATCTGCCTCCTCTGCCTCAGATTCTAAGGACAAGCCAATTCAATTCCACCACAGTTGACCCTAGTGAACCAATGGATTTCTTGAGCTTACTTACAGAGCATGGGTGAGGGGCGACTGGCAGGGGCATGGGTGACCCTCAAGCAGCCATAGATAAACAGGTAATGGCTTCCCCATAGCCTCATAAATAGTGCCCCTTCAACTGACTTTCCCCAGTCTATATTTTCTAGTCCCTCTTGTAGACTTGGGGGTGACTAGGGTAAAACTGCAAACAGATGGGAAGCCTGGCTGGAATAGCAGGTAAGGGTCCAGTGACCCTCCAGAGCCCCGCCCCTTCTGAGGGAATGTCAGAAGCCCACAGGCCCTATGTGATGGGTGCTGGCAAGGAAACACAGCTGAACTCATTAAGACACTGGCAGCTCAGCTCCAGGGATAGTCTTCAGCAACAGCACCCTCTCGCCCTGCCTCTCTTGGTTGCAAAGAGGAAGCCTGAAGGCTAGAAAAACAGCCCCAAACTATCCAGCACCAAACTTCCAGGATGCATGGATTCTAGGGGTCGATGATGGCGAGAACATCTCTAAACTCAGGAACCAACGGAGGTGTTGGGGGACCCCTCACTTTCTTCTTGTCTACTGGTAAGAATTGAAGGGACAAGTAAACCCCATGAATGTGCCTGTCTCAAACACTCTTGTCAAGATAAGACAAACTGTTCTCTTGGAAATCCAACCAGGGAGATGTTAATAACAGCTCCCACTGAAGGGCAGCGAAATCACTAAATAATTGAAATTCTCGAACACTTGTACAGAGAGACACAATGTTCTTTGCTATGTGTAGGAAAGGTTAATAAACACCGGTGACATTGGCCAGCTGCTGAGGACTTGCAGGGAGCAAGGACACTTCCCAGAAGGGCACTTGTGCTTGGGTTTGTGCCCAAGGCCAGTGCACCTTGCAGGCTTAGCTTCCCCTGTTCCTGTCCTCAGCTTGCCAGGAGACATATCAGGGGCCCTTTGGACACCAAGGGACAAGTAACACCTAAGTCAAGAGGCTGGGCAATATTCTCCCCCACACACCTGGACCACATAAGAATAGCAGCAGGAGAAGAGAGCTCTGGGTCCCAAATCCTTTAATCAACCTCTAGGTTTCTGTGCCCCATAATGGAGCTGGGTAAGGTGAGTTTAGAGCTGGCCGGTTTGCTGTTGTGAGAATTTGTTCCCTAGGGGGATGGGAATATCCACCCCTCCGCATAAGACCCCCACAGCAAACCAAAGCATGATTTCCCCACAGTTCATCCTGGGGAACCAATGAGCTCATTGAGTTCACAGAGCATGCGTGAGGGATAACTGACAGAGAAAAGCCTTCACCCAGCATGGATGCTGGCTCCCCACCACACGCCAGTCAAGTAGATTAACCTCCCCAGCCTATGTATTCTAGCACCTTCCCAGATCCTAAGGCCACATGAAATTAGGTCAGAATTACTTCACAAATGGCTGGGACCCCAGGGGAGGTGCAATAATCCTCCCAACTCCCTCATTCTATGAGGAGATGTTAACAGTCAACAAGTCCGATCAACCGTGATGTGCTCTTATCAGCAGGCACAGCTGACCCAATGAAGATGGTGGCTATTTCGCTCAGAGGACTACATTCTACAACACCTCCTCTCTGCAATCTGTCCCTCTGCATACCTAGGGACCTTGAGAGATGATACCACAAGCAGCAGTCAGTCAAAAGCACGTGGACGGTATCCCAGGGAAGCCTGAACCTGAATGCTGTAGGGAGAAGGGAGAGGCAGCACTGGACCGAGGGAAGGGATGTGAGGAGCTCAGATTTCTCCAGGTGCGTTACATCCACACGCAGCCTGTCTTCAAGCCCAAACAGTCCCTGTGGCCGCACTGCGCTACCCGACACCCAGAGCTGCCAGCTCTTGGCAACCAGACCCTAGGATGTCTCTGGATGCTCCTGGGTGCTTTGATCTCCCCAGTAAGTGCCCGGCGGCAGTGGTTTACTATCTAAATGCCACATCCGGAATCTGACAGGGAAACAAGTCACTTGGGTGACACCCAAACGCTGCATCAACACAGACATGCTGGCATTTCCATCTGCCCCTCTGTCCCAAGAGGCCCCATGTGTAAGAGAAGCTACAGGCAGAGAAAGTAGGTCGCCCCCGCTCTCAGAACAGAGCAGGTGTTCTGCAGCTCAGCTGCCTGCTTAGGGCTGGAGTGTAACAAGGATCCAGCAAATCAGGGCCAGGATAGGCCTTCACTCATCTCCTCATTGCTGGGCAAGTGGTAATATATTTGAGTACAAGCCAAAGGTTCTCAACCTTGATTCTGGAATGGATGGAGGGAGGGCGGGAGGGAGGGAGGGTCTTTGTCATACCTGTAATCCCAACACCCAGCACTTGGGAAGCTGAGGCAGGGAAACCACCATTTGAAGACCAGTTTGAGTTATGTAGCAAAACGGTCTCCGGGGGGAAAAAGGTACTGTCTGAGCCCCCACTAAAGTCAAATTAACTCAGAGGCTCTGAGGAAGTGGTTCCTGACTATTGTTGAGAACGCACAGCCATTCTTCCTGGGGGAAGATGGCCATCCCTTCCCTTTGTGGAGCTCTAAGGAAAGGAAGGGATGGGAAGAGGAAGGCAGTTTGATCTCACCATTCTTGTCTTTGTCAACTTTGGCAGCCTTACCCAGAAAGAGTGCACTATCCAAAGGGCCCCTTTCCTCTGCACTCACCTGCATCTGACCCAGATCTTCAAAGCCCAGCTTCGGTTCCTCTGGCTCTGATCTCCAGGTTCACCTGCAGGCCCGAAGGCTCTGCTGTAACCAGCACTACTTCCTAAATGACTTCCTTGTTCATCCCTGAGCATCTCCAGAGCAGGGACCAAGACTGGACACCACCGATGGTCAAAGTGTATCTCTGGACTGCAAGCCTGTTAGACATGCGTGGTCCCTCCTCCACTCCACACATAGTAAGTTAGAACCTGTTGTAGGATATAGTCCTCCTCCAAAACAGCTGCCATGACCATCAGATCAGCTGTGCCTGCTCTCAAGAGTCAATCACCCTCAGGCCCGAGGACTGTTGACATCCCTCACAGAAGGAGAGCGTGGAAAGGATCATAGGATCCTCACCTGACTATCCAGTCACTCCTCCCAGACATCTGTATGTACTTCTGCCCTAATTACTCAAGGCCTTGGGGTCTCAGGGAGGTGATAGAGTATATAGTCTGGGGAAGACTAACAGAAAGGGGGCTCCATCTAAGTGGCCATGGGGATGCTATCATCCAGACTAGGTGCAGACCTTTCAGTATAGCTGTTTTGAGATCACCAATGTTCCTGCCTGTAACCCCTTGCTCATGCGCCATAAGTAAGCTTAGCAAACTCCTCAGGGTGAACTTCGGTTTGTCCTTGGGATCTTATGAGAAGGGGGTGGATATTTTTTATGTCTCCCCAGGGAAAGAATTCTTGCAACAGAAGTCTTGAGGATAGACTAGTAATGCAGGTTCTAACACAAGCGCTCTGGGTGACGCTAACCAGAGATACAGTTCCGGGATCACCGTCCTAATTAATGACCCTGATTATTCGAAGTATGGTCCCCGAGACCTGGATCCTCAGCCTCACCTAAGAACTGGCTAGTTATCAGAATCTCCAGAAGCAGAAGATACACCAGGATGAGTGAGAAGTGCTGTCCTACCAGCAAATTCCCTTGACTGACTCCGTGAGACTGGAAGAGCTGTACCACAAGGACCTCACTCCAGCTCTGGCAGGGACTCTTGGCCATTAGCTAAGAAAGAAAGAGAGAGGTTTAGAAAGGTTACCCAAAACACAGGCAGCATAGTTCCTTAACCTCGAATAAGACCAAGTGGCTCTGACGTTATTCTACCTGGCCGTTGTGACACGGGAAACTTGTGGATGTCTTTCAGTCTGATGGAGACCCTTTTCTTTAGTCTCAAGTGAACTTAACTCAGGGAGCTAGAGTTGCTGAAACCTCAACAGCCAACAAAACTACCCCTACCCAGTGGTTTGAGTTTTTTGTCTCATGAATTAGAAGAATAAAATTCACAGAGCATAGAGAGTGTGTTTTAGAGAAAACCTTATTATAGATTCATAGGTGAAGCTGAAAAGAAAGAGGCAGAGGGCAGAGCTCCTATACAGTAGGTCCCATCAAGCTGTTAATCTTGGGGGTGTTATATGACTGATGCCAGAAACTGGCATGGGGAGGGAGTTGAGCTGGTAAGTCCCGTTGGCACAACCAGGTGTCCAGGTGTCACCTCTCATGTTCAGTCACATCCTCATCTTTAGCTTTCAGGCAAGGGTAAGAGCTAACAAGAAACCAGACCCAGAACAAGCACCTGACATTCCTGGTCTCTGGAAAGGACATTCTTGGAGCTGCAGCTTTGGGGTCTCTGCCCTGCCTTCGCAGTTTCTATCCCATCTTCGTCTTCGTCAATTGCATTTCAGCTCTATTCTAGAAGGTTAGCCAGCAACTAAGCTGAGGCCCCTTGAAACTGTTCAGAGGGTCAGCGTGCTTAAAGGGGCCACCCCTGAGGAGTGACAGAGTGAGTTCTACAAGGTTGTCATCTAAGCTGAGGAACACTGCTCACTAGCCCTGTCTCCTGAAACCTTGTCCCTTTTGACATCCCAGGTGCGCTCCCTGGACGTGAGAGGAGACAAAGGGCATTATGGGTGCCTCAGTCTAGAGGTGGGGCTCAGACCATTAGCAGAGATAGATGTGAAGAGGATCCTGGGAGCTCCCCCAGATACTGTGGGTCCCTTTGATTCATCTCAGGCAACACTGGAGCGCCACGCGGAGCATTCCTTCTGCCCCAGCCGACCTGTCACATTAAAGGTTATTAAAAATGTATTCAATATGAGTTTGATAGTCAAATGCCAGGCTCTCCTGACAGGTTATAAATAGCTGCTTTGAGTCCAATTTAAGGTTTTGATTTAAAAAAGAAAAAAAAAAAAAAGAGTAAGCTATCAGCCATCCATCTGTGATTGAATCCAAATCCAAGACTCGTCCCCTCCTCCCCTGAAGCCCATCGTCAGAGACCATTAGTACTTTTCCTACTCAGAGAATATTGTGTATGAAGCTTTAATGTCCCCCAGGGAAGTGAGACCATTACAGGAAAAAAGGAAAAAAAAAAAAGATGTATTTCCATTCCTGTTCCAATACGCACAACCTAATTAAGATTTTATAAACATTCACCCGACAGGAAAACATGTGCACACATTCATGTACACCTAAATTAGCAAGGCAAATGGGGTTTGCAGTAAGGGCTCTTCTTGCCGGTTTCGGTCCAGTTTTAATTAGGTGTCTGTCGCAGGGAAGTGTCACATGCTGGAGTGGCCTCGTGCTGCTTCTCTGGATCTGGGTCCTTGGGTGTCTGTTCCTTCTCCTAGGAATCTCAGCTCTGTCTCTGCCAAGCTGCTTTCCTCGGGTCTCTCACCTCTGGAAGGGAGGAAGTGCCCTGCTCCCTGTGGGTCCATCTCACTGAACTCCCCATACAACTGCTCATGGGGCCCTGGCTGTTGTGACTGGACCCTGGCAGAGCTCCACTGCCTGGCTGATAGCAGAACTGTCCTACCCGTAGATCCCAGATTCTGAGGACAGAGAGCACAGGCTGCCTGCGGCCTCCCCAGTTCCCAGCACGGCAGCCCCCTACACCCCAGGATGTGGTGTGAGGCTGCTCATCCCCTGTCGATTTCTGCTCTTCCTGTAGGGGGAAAATATAGGAGATAATTAGCTTCCTCGCTCTTTGTGTGTCCCTGGGGCTTCTGGGAAAAGTACATTTCCTTCACATGTAGAGAAAGGTAATCCACTGTGTTTTTGAGGAGTTGGAGAGGCAGAAATTGAGAAGACATGATTGGGCATTGGAAACTGAACAGGATGAAGCCGGTATGAGAGGGTGGGGGTGAAGGGAAAGGCAAGGACCCAGAGGACCCCGACTGGCGGGCGGGCAGCCTAGCCTCTCCGTCCTGCCCAGGACAGCCCCCTCCTGTGGCTTTCTGGAACAAAGCTCCATGAGTGTTGTAAGGTGCTAACCTCTGAGCCAAACTACTGCCTTCAGATCAGCTGTGCCTGCTTATGATGTCACACGTGGAGCCGGTGGGCTGTTGACCTGCCCTCGCTGGAGCCTCATCCGAGTCCTTCCTCCCAGTCCTTCCTCCAAATCGGTTGCATGCAACTCTGCCTCAATCGCACACCGTCTCTGGGCAGAGGTAGAGTTTACAGGAAGGAAACCAGGGGAAACAGATTCATCTCTGCTGCTAGGCGGGAGACCATCCGTGCCGAGTGAAGGAAGACCCTCTAGTGAGCCCACTTTGGGGACCCCCCATGCTCCTGTCCTCTCACCTATGCTCTAGTCCCCCAGGGTAAACTATAGTGGAATTGTATTTTGGTTTGTTGTTAGAATCTTTTTTGAAAGATATTTTTTTGTGTATTTCAAACACAACATCTTAATCCTCTTTATACCCACATCCCCTTCTGGGCCCTCTGATACCCTCCCGCACTGAATCTCATGCATTCTGTCATTCATGTTAAGGTCTATCAAGTCAAGTTAGTGTCCCCTGACGTCCCTCAGGTACAGGTTCATCCACTACGGTCTAGTCAGCCTATCTAGAGTTTCTCCCTTTAAGAAGATCAGCTGCCTGGTAGTTCTTCAGCTAAGAGTGGGGCCTGCTGCCCATCTCCCCAGTTCGACGCTGGGGTTTTTGTCTGTTTGAGTTTGCATGGGTCTTGTGCATGCTGACATCATTGCTGGAAGTTCCTAAGAGCAAGGACCCGGGACCCTGTGAGACTTTACTTCCATATACATGGCCATGCACCTCCTCCCCTGGCTCTTACAATAATTCCACCCCCCTCTTCTGCATTGGTTTCCTGAGCCTGTGTTCATTGGCCTCTGCAGGAGAGAACTTCATTTATGAGAGTTGAGCGATGCATATGTTATTGGAGTCTTTAGGAGGAGGGAGTAGACATTATTCACATTTCCCCAGGGAAGGAATTTTTTTTCAGTCTTTTTGAGACAGAGTCTCCCCGTAGCCCCAATTGGCCTGGAACTCACTATGTAGACCAGGCTGGCCTTGATCTCACAGAGACCTGCCTGCATCCAGAGTACTGAGATTAAACGCATGCACCACCACACCCAGCCTGATAGGGAAGAACTTTTAGCAAGGAGCCAGGTGAACCAAAATGAAAGAAGAGACTGGCACCTGATGTGTCTGAGTGTTCCAGTTCTTCACCAGGGCTGCCATGTCACCCACAGATGGGCCAGCACTCTGCAGCACCTGTCTATCCCAAGGGTGGTGTTCTGAGCGTCCTCTGACATCTCTCTCACCAGGCGGGGACCAGCCAGCTGTCTCCAAAGCTTGGGGCCGATGATCCCATTTGAAAGGTGATAAAACTGAGATTCAGGAGACTGTAAGAATGTACCCATGATCTCATTGTTCAGTGTTCAAGAGACTCATTCATTGATCCCTCTACCCCAGGAGGATGAGGCTGTGCTCTTCTCCCTACCACACCAGAGCAAACTCAATGCCAGTGGAAGTAGAAAGGCATTAAGAAGCTGCTGGCTTCTTTTGAAAAAGATATTTTATCATTTGTTACTTTTATTTTATATGTATGAGTGTATTGCCTGCATGTATGTAAGTGCACCTGTGTCATGTAATGACAGAGGAGGTTAGAAGAGGGCATCAGATTCCCTAGAACTGGAGTCATGGATGGTTGTCAGCTGCCTTGTGGGTGCTAGGATTCGAACCTGGCTCCTCTGCAAAAGCAGCCATTGCTCTTAACCTCTGAGCCATGCCTCCAGCCCTCCACTGCTGGTTTCTTTTAATTCAGTGATAAGCGTTAGTTTTGTGGCTAAGAGTTGATCAGACCATGCCCACCTGCAACCCCTACTGATAGCCTTCTATGAATGTCTAACCCCCTAACAGACTGCCCAGGTGCCCAGATTCTAGGAGAGTGACAGGAGCCATTCTTACTTTCCTACGGAAATTTATGGACCAGGTTGCCAGACTCTGGGACATCAGAAAGCTATAGTGGAGACACATCCCCACACGTATAATGGGAACACTTTACATGTGACCCTCCTCCCAGACAGCCCCGGAGTCTCACATTACTCCCCTGGAGTTCCCCCTCCCCACACTAAAGCATAAGAATCAGGGGCAGCCTGGCCGAAGTTTGTCCTACAGGCCACTCATCAACCAGATGGTGGTACAAAACCCTCTTTCTCCCAAACCTCTAAGAATGGGCCCCCCACTCTGCCTCATAGGCCTGAACTCCCCTCAGCACCCCGACTCTGCTGCTGTCTGCCTGTCTACGGCATTAATAACTCTTGTAATAAATCTCTACCCCAAAGGGCAATCCACTTCTCTGTCCCCCTTGAGCCCCAAACCCTAAACCTTTCAATAACTTCTCAAGTACATGTTTTAACTTAGAGAAAGAGGAGCATCACAGACCTGCCTTTCAGGCACTGAGAGTCCAGACAGGAAATGAAAGGCATGAAACAGCAACGGGCAGGTGGCTGAATCTAAGGCTGCCCCGGCAGCTCTAAGGAAAGGTGGGCACAGGATGCCCAGCTGGCATCCAGAAACTTCATCCCTAGCATCTCTCTGGCCGGTATAGACACTCACCTGTATACCTGGTCTTCCCCAGTGGCCACCGCTCAGTCCCCTGACTCCAGGACAGCCACAGAACGCACAAAAGCAGCCTGGCCCCTGTGAATTAGTGGAAGTGACACTCACTTTGTATACACATGTTTACAATCAGAGCCAGATGGCGAAGTGTTGGATCCGGTTCAACTCCACTCGAGTGAGCTTAGCTGAGCCGAGCTTTGCATGTGGCCAGCACAGCAGCGTGGGAGGGGTCGAGCCCTTCCTCAGAAGCCCACCCTCAACCCGCTCCAGATCTGAGAGGATATTTATTAGCCCTCACTTAAAAGCAGCCTCGGCTTGCCAGCTGTCAGGACTTTTTATCAAATCTCCTGAAATTCTTCAGACATAAGAAAGACACATAGCCCACTCTGATATCTTCCAGCGTCCTTTTCCTTCTTATTTTTCCCCCCCTTTTTTTTTTGAAAACATAAGTAAACAAATAAAGCTCACTTGATGGAAGGGAGCTTACGAGTGATCACAGACCAATGTTTATGCTGCCAAATTATCTGTACTGGCAGAAAGAGATGGGGGGGCTGCGGTGAATCACACAGAGGGATAGTCTCCCAGATCCTGAAGGCGGCTTCCAGTGACACAACAGAGGAAGGGGAAGAGGGGTGGGGCTGGCAGAGGGCCAGAGAGCAAGCCTGGGGTCTTCCTCCCCCGAGGGGTGATTGACCCATGGACAGCAGCTGTGTGCCACCGTGCCAAAAGAGGGCTGCCCAGTTCTGAGGAGCCCAAGCCGGAGCTGACAGGCTGGGGAGGACAGGAGGAAGGGCTGTAAAATAGAAAGGATGGTCAGGCCTTACTCCTGTGCAAATCACCCTCCAAAACATTCTGGACCCAACACAGCCAGTGACAGCCAGGGATGACATCACCATAGGGGAGAAAGAAAAAAGGAGACGAGGAGGGGAGGGAAAGCGGGGAGGAGGGGAGGGGAGGGGAAGGAAGAAATGAAGAGCGGGGGAGAAGGAGGGACAGAGGGGAGGGAGGGAGGGAGGGACAAGATGCAGGGAAAGGCCGCTCTCTGATCTGGGATGCAATCCAGCAGTTAGTTCCCACCAAACTGCTGCCCCATGGAGTTGTCCTGGCCAGCGGTCTGCACTGCACCCTTTCGTTCATATGGTGATGAGACCTGGGAAGAATGCCTGGCTCTCCCATGACGGGTTCCTCCTCCCAAACCAAACTGCCAACTGGACACTCCTGTGACTCAGACTATCTTGCCTCTGCTGGCTCTGCCATTCACATCAGGCCCGAAATTTTGAGCCCATCTCGACTACTTTCCTCTATCCCACTCGCCCTCTAGCAGAGTTCAGAGGCCATTTGGGAGGGAATGCGCACTGTGATTCTAGCCGCTCCAACAACTGTCAAAGTGCCTGAAAAGCAAATCCTGAGTCCAGCACGGCAGCCGAAAGAAAATGAGGAGAAACTCAATAGACAGATGCTTTTGGAAGCCCTCATCAAGAAACTCTGACTTGAACATTTAAAATGCACCCTGTTCTGACTTCTCCTGGTTCCCTGTCTAGAATCTGTCCCTAACTCCTGCCTTTGCCTCTCCTTCCCCGCCTCCGCCCACTGATGTCCATCCTCCTCATGATGAAGATTACTCAACGCCTTTTAAATTTCTTCAGGACAGAATCAATGAGATCACCCATGATCAGTGAACCAGGTGCTCTTAACTGAATCCCTTCAGGTCTCCTATCACTGCCTGCCTGCCTGACCCCACACTTCAGACTGGTGTTCTGGCCTTTTGAGACCACCCCTCTTTGCTGACATCCCTGTCCAGTAAGAAGTATCTAAAGAAATACTACCATCACCCCTTACCGTCAACAAAAGGCTGGACTAATAGGCTGCCGGCAGACTCCCAAAATGGTGGCGCAGCGACCAGCATTCTAAAATGGCAGGTCCAGGCTTAGCCCCGTCAAGTCCCTCTGCTTACTGGGAGACCAACCAACCTCAAGCTAAACCGCCCAGCCAGTCACCTAACTGTCTACAAAAGCTGTCTGACTTCCACTGCTGGTTGCTGCTCTCTGACCCCGGTTAGTTAGCAGTTAGTTCCCCAATAAACTACTGACCCCCCGCAAAAAAAAAAAAAAATGGAGAGGAAATTCAGATACAGGCTGTTACTACAACCAATGTCGGAATCATACAGTCTGAGTGAACAGTCTCAAAAGTTTTGGGGAAGAACATTCCAGAACTCCCTCCATGAACACAAGGTCATCCCCTTCAAATCGTCTCTCTTCAAGGGACTATTCGTTTATTCCATTATTCATACACCTTAGTTTGGAATTCACCTTTAAAACCAGCTTTTAGTGTCAGTTAAGGAGAAATGTCCCAGGGCCATGCACCAGAGCAGGATCCAGGTGGTGACTGCTGGGTCCCCACCCCCGCTCCCAAACAAGCCCAGCCCCCAAACACCAGTTTCATACTGGAAGGGATCTGCCTAAGCTGCGTGCTCAGGCTGGGCCAGACAGCGAGCTACAGGATGATGCCAGCTAATCACAGAGCCGGACCAACCAGAGAAAGGAGCAGACAGATCGTATTTTCTGGAAAGGGCACAGACGCAGACATGTGGGCAAGGCACACAATCAGAGCTGATCCTCATTCACTTTGCCCATTTCTTCTGCTTAGCTGATAAGCACTGGTCCTTCTGGAGAGCCCCTACATATTGTACCAAGGCTGGTTTCTGTGACCAAGAGAGTATGCCAGAAGGAAGGTGAGCCACTTCTGAGAGCAGATATAGAAAATACAACAGTTGAGGAGAAGCCAGCTCCCTGCCGTGGCCTGAGTTCTCACGGAAAGGCCCACATGGAGGGGTACTGAGGCTTCCTGCATCAATCAGCAAGAAGCCAGACTTCCAACCACATATCATTAGAGCTTGCCATTTTAAATAAGTACCACATACTTAAAGATTTGTGATCAAGGTCACTGGAGCTCAAGGTCACCATTTGGATGTGATCTCTCCAGTGTCAGTCAAGCCTTCAGGTGACCATGGCCCCATGCGACATACCTACTGCAATCTCCTAAGACACCCCAAACCACATTCGTTCCACTGGACTGCTTCCAGATTCCTACTCACAGGATAAACTGGAGATAGGTTTATTGAAGCACACACATTGGTGTTTTAAGCCCCCACGTTTCAGAGCAATGTGTTACACAGCACTGGAGAACCAGTACAATGAGAGGACTGAGAAATGCTTGTGCTTGAGATGAGTCTTTGTGTGTATCCACAAGGCTATGCTTTATCCTGTTTGTTTTACAAGCATTTCTTTAAAAAGAAACTATGAGTTAGGTGTGGCTGCTAATACCTACATTGCGATAAGAATTACGGACTGGAGAGCTAGGGAAACGGCCCAGTGGGTTCAGGGCTGCACACGCATGAGGACCTGTGTTTGGGTCCCCAGCATCCATATAAAAATCCAAGTTTGGCAGCACATACCTGTAACCCCAACACCAGGGAGCACAGAGACAAGCAGAGCCCAGGACTTGCTGACCAGCCAGTCTAGCCAAAATGGTGAGCTCTAGGTTCAGTGAGAGACACTGTCTCAAAAAATACAAGAGAGCTAGTTGTGGTGGCACATGCCTTTAATTCTAGCACTCAAGAGACAGAGGCAGGAAGATCACTAGGAGTTTGAGGTCAGCCTGGTCTACGTAGAAAGTTCCAGGCCAACCAGGGCTACATAGTGAGATCCTGTCTCAAAATCAAAACAAAACCATACAGTAGAGATACAGTAGAGGGCTGGAGAGATGGCTCAGAAGAGTACATACTGCTTTTCAGAGGGCTGAGTTCCCACTCATGTTAGGGTCTCATAACCACCTTTAACTCCAAGAAATATGAAGCCTCTGGCCTCTGGAGGCACCTGAACTTACATGCACACACACACACACATGCACACATACACACACATGCACACACACACATGCACATATACACACACATAATTGAAAAATAAAATAAAGCTTCAGAGAATGCAAAGAGAGAAGGAGACACCCAAAGGTAATCTTCTGGTCTCCACAAGTATATACACAGACACACATATCCACACATGTGCACACATCACATATATACACAAACACACACACACACATACAAAGAATTACAAGCTGCACATTTTTTTAGATGCTGGGACCTCTCAATCCAAAGTTGCTGTTCTTAGTGCCCATCCCAGTCCCCCTCTAAGATACCTTTGTATCAGGAGCGGTGGTTCCATTTCTTATATGATTTTTCCTTTGTTTTATTTTGTCATTTGACTTTCCAAGGAACTGCTGAGCTCCAGCTACCAGTATGTCCTAGGAACTCAGTGTTTGATGAGTAGATGAATGTGTGAATGAATGGATGGTCTGGGTCTCTTCTTATGCTGCTTATTATGGTGTTAACAGGGGTGCTTAGCCACGCCCCCCTCGCTAGCAACTCCGCTCTGGTTCCTGTGATCCTGGCCCAGAGCAGAGTAGGTAGGATACGGAAGAGAGAAAACAGCTCATCATTACTGCCAAGCTAATGAGCTGGGACGGAAAAGCAAAATGGGAGGACTACGGGATAGAGGGCAAGGCTGGAGACTCTTCCAGTCATGATTATTTAGAGACTCAGTGGCAAATTGGGAGTGAGCTGGTTTTCATTACTGGATAATGAACCCAGATGATAGAAGAAAGGGCTGGCTGGCTGGGAAGAAAAGAAGAGAGACTTTCTTCACTCTACTTCGTCAGGCAAGAGCCAAGGAAGTCAGGTGTCTCAGAAGAAAGGGGCTCTGGGCTGGAAGGAGGTGAAGGATCGGGATGGGCATCTCAATTTCACTCCAGAGAGAATACAGGCAGCCTCACCCTTGCTGACAACTTCTTGAAGTCTTGAGATCTATGGCAGACCACACAGGGCATGCATCCTGAGCATTCATGTCCCAGGCACAGGCAAAGGTTAGGAGCCTCTGCTACCCACCACGGAAGTAGGTGCCAAGGGCGAGGGCTTCCTCAGCAAGGGAGGTGGACTGAGAGAAGGAGGAGGAGCCAGGACCCATCCTGCACGGCACTGCCCTATCTGGTTTGTAGATGCTCTCCTTGGGGAACATTGCAGTTAAAATGTGCTCACATGTTTGAACAATTGGTTTGCAGCTGGTGGCATTGTTTTGGGAGGTTAGACCCTTTTTGACATGAGGCCCAGCTGGCAGGCATAGGACCATAGAAGCAGGACTTCTGGGTTTTAGCCCAACTGATTCAAACCTCCTTGATTCCAGGTCAGCATCACGTAACTAGCAGCTGCTGCGAGCTCCCCAACCATGAAGTCTCTCCATCAAGACTTGATGGACTGTATTCCCTCCAACCATGAGCCAAAATAAACCTTTCCTCTCTCAAGCTGTTTCTGTCTGATGTTTTGTCACAGTAGTGAACAAAGTAATACACACAGGAACACTGACTGTGGTCACTCAGAGTGGACAGAGAGGCACAACCAGCCTGAAGGTAGGACATTTTATGGCTTCCAGAATTTTCAGGTAAAATGAACATACCAAGAAACATTTGGATTTCAGATAAGTGACAAGAAGTTTAATATAAGGATATCCCAGTGAGGCATTCTTACAAGAAATTATTCATCATCTGAAATTCCAACTTAACTTGGTGTTCTGTATTCCTGACAACCCTGTAATAATGTCCCTCTGCAGTCCAACCTTCCTGACATCTCCTGTCCCCTACAAGAAGAGGGATGGGAGAGGACAATGGTTCGAGATAGTAAAGCATCTCTGTGTCAGCTTTCAAGAGATACAAGGATGGATGGTGTAGTCCCAGTTTGGGCAGCAAGTCATCCAAAACTTAGTGGCTTGAACTGACCATTTTACTGGACTCAGAGACTGTGGGAATTGGGGCTGCCCACAGCAAGAAGGGGCTTGTGTTGGCTCCAGGGTCTTGGGGCTTCAGCTCGGAGGATTCAAGGACTGAGATGCTCAAGCACTGAAGGTTAGAATCTTCTGGTGGGGCATTTCTTCTCTGGTGATGCTGTCTGCTGAGACATCAGCTGAGATCCCTCCAAGAACCTGCTTGCTATCCAAGGCCTCTGGATAGCAGAACCTCTTAGAAAGTAGTACTAAGCTTTAAAAATAAATGTCCTGGCTCTGGAGAGATGATTCAGCAGTTAAGAGAACTGGTTGCTCTTGTAGAGGACCCATGTTCAGGTGCCAGCACCCACATGGCAACTAACAACCATGCATAAGTAACTCCAGTCCCAGGGGATCTGACGCCCTCTTCTGACCTCCACAGGCATTGCATGACAAGGGTACACTTAAATACACTCAATATACATAAAATGAAAAACAGTAAAATTTTAAAAATAAGTATCCTGATATACCAGAGCAGAAATGGTCAAGTCTATTCTGAGCCAGCTCCAAAGTCTTGCAGTTACCTCTGCCATCAACTGTTGGGGGAAACTTAGTTTAGGGTTTGGGGTTCAAGGGGCATACTAAGGAAGGCTGTCTCTTGGGGTCAGGGATTTATTAGGATTGTATTAATGCTATAGTCAGATACACAGCAGCACTGCAGGGCCTCTGAGGAGAGCCCAGGCCCACCATCAGGAATGTTGGCAAGGGCCACAGCATTTCGCAAAACTTCTTCATTTTTGGATGAAGTCTGGCAATTCTTGAAACTACACTTATTTGGTTTCCAGAATGAAACCAAATAAGATTCTTAAGCTTCCCAGCCTCATAGCTGATTCACAGGCTACCTGACCACAAGTGTGTACTATGGGCTACCCCACAGTCCTGTGGCACAGGACCTCCCCAACTCTGAGAGATGTAAGAAGGGATTCCCACACACTCCGCCTTGTGGGCCTGAGCTCTCTTGAGGGAAACCCCCACGTGCTGTCTACCCACCGCATCCAGGTCTGAACCCTTCAGAACTCCTGCCATGCTGCTGTCTGTCTGTCTTTGGCATTAATAACTCTTCCAATAAGTTTCTTACCTAATTTCTGCCTCAGTTTCTCCCCTTTTAGGAATGAGGTTGCCAGTTCACCTAGTATTAAGGAAAGGACAACAGACCTGTAGTTTGGATCTGAAATGCACTCCTAAAGGCTGGTATTTTGATACTTGATTGTCAGCTGGACTTTGGGTGGTGGGGCCAAGCTAGAGGAAATTGGAAGGTTCTGGATTCAAGAGACACAGCAGACAAAAGGGACCAGAGACTCCCATGGGAGCTAACAGGATCCAGTTTATTAAGAGAAGACCAGATGGGACTAGCTTCTCTGCACTCAGGAGTGGAGAAATGCTTAGCCCCCCCCCCCCCACCAGGGGGATAGCCTCCCCAAAGATATGAGGGAAACTAGCCTCCTCATCTTGGGGTGCAGGCTCCAGGGAAACCGGGCTGGTGTGCCTGGCTCCAGATTGGGATGGAGGAGCTCCCTCAGAGAGAGTACGAGAGGCTAACTCCCCAGGAGAGTGAGATCAGCCCAAAAGCCTAAAGCCTCAAGTCCTTTAGTCCCCCCTGCTCTTTTATGGGAGGGGGTTGGTGTGCCCATGACATCTGATTGTTTAAGGTAAACTTCTGGCCAGGAAGCAGTCCCATTTTACAGCTGTTTGTGAATCCTGGGCTGGGAATCTTATCTATTCAAGAAGTTATAAAAGTCAGTTCCTCTCTCAGATCTCTCAGATCCCAGTGTGCTCTGAGAGTCTGGTTGGAATTGCCAAGGTCCTGGAACTGCTGGGGGGAGCTTGGGGGTTCCAGTCACACCTAACAGAAATAAGTCCCTGGGGCAGGCCTTAAGGAGCATATCGTCCTTGGCCGCTTCCTGGTCACTATGTCCTCCTTGCCTTAACCGACTGAACCCTGAGAAACTGTGAACCAAAGTAAACCCTTCCTCCTCAGGTATTTTGTTACAGCAACACAAAAATAGACCCATCTTTTTAGTGGCACAGACTCCGTGGACATACTTTCAACCCACTGACAGTATGTGGGAGGGGAGATGGAGGGAGTCACAGAGAGAACACGAGCTGGCGGTGAGATTATGGAAGGAAAAGTTTGGGTGACAAGGAGGGGACCTGGGGAAGGAGGCAGAGGTGGAAATGAAGCTCCAGAGAGTAGATCCGGGGATCATGAGGCCTGGGTGCGGAGGATGGAAGGGTCACTGGGGAGGGTGGAGCACTCCGCAGCCCTGTGGTGAGAGGCCTCATGCAGGGAGGGATCAGAAAACATCAGAACCGCCCTGGGCTACAGGTTTACAAGGCGCTTCATCAAAATCATCAGCTGCTGCAATTGCACTCGACTGGCACCATCTGCCTTGATCCGGCTCACAGTCCCCCAGGCTCCCTCTCTACTCCCACCCATCTGCATGCCTGTGTCCCAGCATCCCCCTCCCCTCCACTCAAGAGCAGGAACATATGCCTGCTGTGAAGGAACTCCTCCTATAGCTGCCAAAGCTGGATTTGGGGACCCAGTGCACAAACCCCAGGATGGCCTTGTTTTGAGGTCACCTCTGGAGAGAACCCAGTATGGCCAGAATAGAAGGGAGGGGGACAAGAGGAGACGAAGGCCGGTGCAGGGCCCCAGTGTGCACGGCACGCCCCAGTGTGCACGGCACATCCATCCTCTCTGCTCCCATCCCTGCTTTGAGATGAATGGAGCATCCTTGATGCCAGGCCTTTTTGCCAGGGGCCTAGGGAACATCCCAGCAGCCTCCTCCCTGGCACCTGCCTGTGGGAAGCCAGCAGACAGGCAGGTCCCACTGTTGTTTGTGGTGGTGGGAGGCATGCCTTTTGAAGCTGCAGTTAATTGGATTTTACAGCATCTCTCTTGCCTGCCCCATCCTTATTAAATGGCAGAGAGGAGAGGGGGCAGGAGCCGCTGATCATTGTTGGGAAGGAAGGTTAGAATACTGGCATTTTTGTGGAAAGCAATCAATGCCCGGCCTCCCCCAGCACTCAGCCAGTCCATGTAAGGGCTCAAGCAGCTCTAAGACCTCTGGGAGGCCACAGACAGACTAGCTGCCTTTATGACTATTCTTTAATTACTAGGAGGGTCCATCTCAACCAAAACCTACAAAACCATATTTGTGTGTGGTCAGGGTGCACACGAGCACACGTCTACAGGTATTCACACCTGCTGAGGTGGCCTTCTAGGGTGCCCTGTCACGTGCTCACAGGCTGGGACATGCAAGCCTTTGTTCGGTTGGAATGGAGACTTGCCTTCCGCAGTCAAGTCACTCCAGGCCTTTGCCGGCACAGAGTGTCCTGTTACCGTTCAGTTCTGGAATGTCCCTCCTAGGCTTGTATTTGGGGTGCTTGTGTCCCAGCAGGCACAACTGTTTTAGAGACTGTGGATCTCATAAGGGATAAGGTCTGGTTAGCAGAACTAGGTTGCTGTGGTTGTGGAGCGGGTTAAAGAGCGTTCTGGCCTGTTCTCTGCTTCGTGGCTGGCCACGGTGTGAAAAGCCTGTGACTCATGCTCTGGCCGCCACAGATAGATTTCCCATTCTGCCATAACTTCCCTACTGTGAGTCACTGCGACCCTCTGACACTGTGAGCCAAAATCAGTCTTTCCTCCTGTAGTTTCTACTAGGGGCTTTGCTTCAGGGACACAAAACTAGGTCATAGGCGTTAGAGACAGAGTGACTGCTGTGTGCCTGTCAAATTGCCTCTAAACGTTTATGCTTGCGTCTTTAGATTAGTGCTGCTGTCAGCTTTGGTCAGAGTTTTTTCTGCAGTGGGTGGTGCCTACCTTGGAGGCTTACAACTGGTCGCAGTACTGACAGGAAGTGACTGTTGACTGTTTGGCAATAAACGGGACATCTATATTACACTCACACTCACGCGCACGCGCGCACACCCATGGTTTAGGAAATATTGTGAAAGAGAGAAGCAGGAAAAGCAGTAGAAACAAAGGAAGGAGTTGGATGCTGAACTCCGCCTTCTGGGCATAGCATGGCTGATCTGTAGGATGATTCAGGCCAGGTCAGGCAGGCTCCTGGCCTGCTGGCCTAAACTGGCTAGAACCCATATTGAGCATGCCCGCCCAGTGAACACTGCCTGGGACCTAACCTGGGGCGGTTCTCAGGCCCTAGCAGCCATCCAGAACCAATGGGAGTGATGAACATCACAGATCATCAGAGGCGTTCAGGACCTCAGGAGCTCTCAGCAGCTGTGATCCCCAACACGAGACCTGTACAGGACTGAGTCTGTCAGCAGTCCACGGTGGAAAGGGAAGGGCTTATAAAGCCCCACCCCTCCCCGAAGATCTGCAGTTAATGGTTGCTGGGGGAAAGAGTCATTTTCCTCAGTGTTATGGCTGAGGGAACCCATAGCTGGTAAGTTGCCCAAACTTCTGGAAGTGACCCTAATTAACAAATGAAAGTTAACTAATACACTCTGTCTGTCCTGGAGTATGTGTCCACCCCTCTCGTCCTACGGGGTCACTTCCCCTTGCTGCCCTAGGATCATAAATTCAGGGTGAAAAGTGACTTGGAGATGATGTCAGAATAATGGGCTTTTGTTGGAAACTGTATGCCAGGTGTTCTTTGAAGAGCTCATGTGACTGGTCTGGTCCTCTAAGGCTACTGCCACCCAAGAACACACCCTGTGGCCCGAGGAGGATGAGGCTCTGCTCAGCTCAGGACCAGATTTCAGCCACAGTTTGGCCAGGGAAGGTGAGCCTTGCCCAGCTGGCTTGCAAGGGATAAGTGATGTTGAGACAGAGACCTGCCTGCTCCACAACAGCCATGATGGACCCATAAGGCACACCTCACTCTGCATCCAGAAAACCATCCCAGTATCTAAAACTACGTGAAGAAACCAAGGCATAACTAAGGGTTAAAGACCCAAGGGCAACAGGAAGATATGAAGACAGGTGATAGGCCCACAGAACTGTTCAGTGACGCATTGTCATAAAGAAGATGAGGAAAACAGAACACCTATTAAGATTAGACCTAAGCTTCAGTACCCTTTCTTTAAAGATGCTGAAGCTGGCACTCCTGGAAGTGAATGTGTTAGGGTTTAAGGCAGATTCCCCTTTGGCAGAGGGGTGGGACGATGTCAGGAAAAAAAGGAAACTGATTCTTGAAGTATAGGGTCAGGAGAGAGAGAGAGAGAACCAAGGAGAAAAACAGGGAAAGGCCTGCCAGTTTAGGCCACAGGATCCCACCCTTTCGTGAAGTCTGATATCCAGGTCCAGTGCAGACACTATTTGCATTCAGACTCTATTTGATGCAGAACCATTTCAACATTTTGGTCCAGGGTATGAAAAGCACCACAGAGGCCATCCTGTGTGAGCAGGAGCCTGGGTCAGTGCTGACTAGCTGCGGAGGAGCCTAGGTCAGCGCTGACTAGCTGCAGAGGAGCCATGGTCAGCGTTGACTAGCTGTAGAGCACATGCATCAGGAGCCCAGCTGAGGTATTGATGGGACCCAGCACCGCAAAGTCCTCTGAGCTGGCTCGCGGCCGGTTGTCATGGCAAACTGTCTGGTCTCCAGTCGAGATGCTTCTAGGTCCCAAGCACCCTGCACGCTCCATTAGGTGTCAGGGCATCAGCTGGAGAATATTCCAACACCCGACCTCCAGGACTGGACTTGAGGCTTTATACTACCCAGAGCTGGAGACAAAGGAAGCAGCTGTGTATCCTTGTCACACACACAAAAAGCCAAACTAGAATATTAGAGGTCCTTATTAGCTAAGAAAAATGGGAATTAGAAGAAGGCAGCACGGTGAATCCATTTAAAAGGTGAGGGGATGTAAAGCTTTCTCTAAAGGAAAATGCCAAATTATAAAACAGTTTGTTTTCACTTCCATTTAACAAAAAGCAGACTATGAATGCAATTCCCTTCTAATTCTTCGAATGAACAAAGAATAAAATGTTGATTCGAGGGGCATAATTTTTCTGACAAGATTGTCTGATAGCGGTATACAACAGCCTTGATTTCAAGTCTGACTTTCACAGTACAATCATGGAGAGGACATTTTTGAAAAAAAAAAAAGTATTTGAAGGCGTCATCAATTTTCCCAATGGCCTGTCTGCATCCTCTAAAATTCAAATCTCTCCCTTTTGAAGTGCCTGTCATCTCATCAGCCCTGTAGATTTTCTCTTCGGTAATTGTTAACTGGCTGTAAACGCCGTGCTGGCCCCACTTGCCGGGTGCCACACATGTGATTCCAGTCATTCTCTGTAATGGCTTCGCTCAACCCTGGGAAATTCTACGTCTTTTGCATTTTTCGGAATTTGGAACTGTCTCCCATTAGTCTCGAGAACGTTGGTAACATATGGCTGATGGGGACAGGCTGACCCAAAACCAGAATGAAGAAGGAAAGTAAGACAGGCTGGTGTGCTAAGGGCAGGGGAAGCAGAACTCCAGCAGAATGTTCAAGGATAGCCCAGCAGTACAGATTTGGGTGTTTGGGTATTACAATGTGTGCTGTTCTTTTTTTTCCTTTGAGATGGGGTCTCATTAAACATGCTGGTTTATAGTGTCAACCTGACAGAATCTATTACCACTGAGGACTGAGCTTCTGGCCACACTTGTGAGGGACTATCTAGATTAGGTTACCCTCTGGATTTTCTTCATTAGTTTGATTGTGGTGGGAAGACTCACCCTAACGGAAGGCCCCTCCATTGCCTGGGCTGGGCTCTGGACTGCATAAAAAGGAGGAAGGATCCGAGCATTGGTTATTCATTATCCTCTGCTTCCTGACTGAAGATGTGATGCCAAAAGCTGCTGCCTGGAGCTCCTGTCACCTGGACTCCCATCCTGATGGACTGATCCTCGCTGTGGGTCCAATAAATGCTTCCTCTCTTAAGTTCCTTTAAAAATTTTGCATGTGTCTGTGTGGGGTCGTGTGCACATGAGTGCAGTTGCCCACAGAGGCTAGAAGAGGGCATTAGATCCCTTGAAGCTGAAGTTAGGTAGCTATGAGCCACCTGACACGATGCGGGGAAATGAACTCACGTCCTCTGCCAGAGCAGTCCACATCGCTAAGCCATCTCTCCAGTTCCTCTCAGGTTGACTCTGTCAGGGTGTTTTATCAGAGCAACCAGAAAAAGGACCAACCAATACACGAAGTATCCCAGGCTGACCTCAAACTCACGATCTTCCTGCCTCCAATTCCCAAGTGCTAGGATGATAGGGGTGTCCCTCCCTACCTGCCTGGCCCTGTTATAGCAAACTTTTGTTTTTCCTATTCAACCATATTGAGACTTGGATCATAGGAATGTGGATAATGTTGATCCCTGTAAATGATAAACAGACATTAACCACAATATGTAAAGAGCTCACGCAAAATAAGGAAAAAAATGGACAGAAAGAAAAAGCTCTTCCAAAAAACAGCAAAAGACACCCACAAGGTTGATAATAACCAAACAGGAATAATCAGCTTTGAGGAAAACAAATGTACAACAAAGCAATATTTGGTCATCCAATGAATGTTTTTAAATTATAATTCTCAATGCTGCGAAGGCTGTGAAGGGCTGGGCCTTCTTTCTATGTTCCTCTGAGGTGTAAATTGGTACAGGCTTTCCAGCAAACATATGCAAATCTGTATCCAGCCTTCAAATTATTTCAGCTACAGCATTTTTTTTTTTTAACAGAGTCCCATGTTGCCTGGCATATCCTCATAGCATTCTTAGAATGAACAAAGACTAAATCAAATGTTGATTTTGAGGGCGTAATTTTTCTACGGAAAAAAGAAGCCGTCTAGTGGCACAAAACAATATCCTTCACTTTGAGTGAAGTTAATTGCTTTTCGGCTCTCTCGAAAGTTTGATCTCTCACTCGGAGGCCACTTTGCACAGGAAATAAAGACTTTGCTCTCTAGAAGGGCCCCACAGGAAGGGGCACCAGGCTGAGCAGAGCGGCCTGAAGGCGTGAGGAGAGCTGGGAAGCAAACAGCTCTTGCCCTGGTTAAGAGGCTCTATTAAGGCTTAAAGGTAAAATGTCCCCCTTGGGCTGCTGTATTTGAAGTCTTGGTCCCCACTGACAGCACTGTTCAGGAGGCTGTGGACCCTCCTTATGTGGAGCCTAGCTGGGTTATTGACTGGGCCTTCTTTTGGGGGGGGGCGGGGGTGTTCAAACTCTTTTCTTCCAGTTCTAGGAGGTTAATCAAATAGTCTCCCCATGTGCCCACGACCGTAGAGCCACACCGCCATGCCTGCCCCACATGACGGGCCACATCACCTCAAACTGTGAGCCAAAATAAATCCCTCCTCTCATCAATTATTTATCAGCTATCTAATGACAGCAATGAGAAAGTAACTAATGCAGACTCTCCCGCCTCCCTGCACCCAGCTGTCTGTTCCGGGTCTGTGTATCACTCCCAGGAACTGGTGAGCTGAGTGTCATGCCTGTGAGACAGGTGTCAACCAACATGTGTCCCACAGGCCTGTCTAGTTGGCAGGGTCAGGGAATTTTTAACTTTCTTCTCCTGTTTTTCTGTGTTTCTCTGATGAGCCAGCATCACTTTTACAGTCATAGGATTTTTTTTTTTCCTTTAAAGGAGACAATAGCACGAAGAAAGGCCAGAAATAGAACCGGGAAGAGACACAGAGGAAACGTCAGGACAGCTCAGAAACTAGATGCTTCTGTGGCAGGAGGTTGGAATCAGACTGTGATGATCCAAAATTATCTGCCTAAAAAGTGCATTTGCCCAGGAGGCAGTGAGGTGGACCGGGCTGCAGGGGCCCCAGTGGAGAAAACACTGGGTTGCTGAATCAACCACTCCTCGAGGCGTACACCATCTCGGCACTTACCAGGCACCTGCATCCTGTATTCCCTTTAATTTTCTTTTCTTTAAAGATATTTTATCATTTGTATGCTTGTGAGGTATATGAGTGCATTGCCTACATGTATGTAAATGCACCTATGGAGATCAGAAGAGGGCACTAGATTCCCCGGAACTGGAATTACCAACCATCGTTAGCCGCCAGAGGAGCTAGTGTTCTTAACCACTGAGCCATCTCTCCAGGCCCAAATTTCAAAAATGTTTTTTACTGACTCCAGTGTGTTTTGATCACATTCAGACGCCCACCCCCTTTCTCCTCTTCTCCCCTCCCAACCACTTCCCCTCCTCCAAAGACTTTATGTCCTCCATTATTATCTGCCTTTTACTTGTTTTGTTTTTTGGTCTTTTTGTGACAGGGTCTCCCTGTAGCCCCAGCTGGCCTGGAACTCACTATGGAGAACAGGTTGGCCTCGATCTCATAGAGATTTACCCACCTCTGCCTCCTGAGTGTTAGGATTAAAGGTGTGTGCCATCACACCCAGCTTTTGTTTTTTTAAAGGCCTATTGGATCCACTCCATGTCTCCCAAGTGATCCTGGATGAGTATTCCCTAGAGTCTGGTCAACCTACTGGCATCCATCATACCAATCTGGAAAGCTGGCCTCTCTGTGTCTCTCTCTCAGCATCCATCAATTGCCAACAGATCCTCAGCTCGGGCTTTCTGCCCACCTCTCCCATGCACGCTGGACCCCAGTCCAGCATGGGTGTGCACATTATCACAGGCAGAGTTCATATGCCTAACCACCCTGTGGGGCCCAGACAACACAGTTTCCTTGTAAATTCTCTTTGTCTTTAAGCCATTCTGACTCTGATACTGATGAAAGCACTACAACTGATAGACTTTCAAAGGGACTGTGCCTCTGAGTCAGGTAGACCTGTCATTTTTTGTCCTGGTTAAAAATAGAGCAAGCCAGAACTGGAGAGATGGCTCAGGGTTAAGAGCACTGACTGTTCTCACAGAGGACCCAAGTTCAATTCCCAGCACCCACATAGCAACCATCCCATAATTCCAGTTCCAGGGAACCTGACACCCTCTTCTGGCCTCTACAGGCATTGCACACATGTGGTACACCTACCTACATACAGACAAAACACTCATACACATAAAATATAAATAATTTTTTAAAAATCACTGTAATAATAGAGCAAATTCCTTTAAGTTCCAAATAGTTTGCTGAGCACCCATCTTCCTGTAAATGCCCTGAGGGGTGTGGTCTGCCATGTCAAAGGTGAGCAGAAGATTTAAATGCACAAAGGCGGCAAAGGAGGTCACAAGGGTCTCTCTCACAGTTAAGCAGGCCTGGGAAGCCTGGGGTGCTGTGATGGTGCAGATCTGAAGTCAGCAGGTCTGGGTGTGGCCCAAGACACTACATTTCCAGTAAGCTCCCTAGTGATTTTGAGGTAGCCAGAAATTCTAGTCTGACAAAAGAATGCCTCCCCGCTCCCCCACCCCTTGCCTTGGTTCCTGTGTCTGAGCATCACACCTCAGAACTCAGGCTATAAGTCAGATGTGGTGATACATGCCTGTCATCCCGGTACCCAGGAGGTGGAGGTATAAATTATTCAAAAAATAATTTTTAAAAATCACTGTCTTAGATCACACAGTGGGGAAGACACCCTGTCTCAAACAAGGTAGAGAGTTCTTCTCTGACTGCCACATGCACACCACACACACGGACAGGCACAGACACAGACACTCACACATCTCTCTCACATGCACACTCATTTCCAAAAAAATAAAAATAAAAGAAGGAAACTAAGTGAAAAGTGATGAGAAAGACACCAGTGTCAGCTCCCAGTCTCCATGTGTGCACGCACACATGTGCACACATGCCTATATCATGCACACTTCCCATATGAACACATCCATACACAATACCACACACAAAACTAAGGAAAGAAGGAGAAAGAAAAGAGAAGGAAGAAAGAAAAGCAGGGCCGGAGAGATGTCTTACCTGCTTCTCTTGAAGAAGACTGGGGTTTGCTTCCCAGCACCCACGTCAGGTGATTCACTATTGCCTGAAACTCCAGTTCCATGGGATCCAGTTTCCCCCTTCTGGCATCTGAGGGCACTGCACACATGTGGCGCACATACAAAAAGCAGGCACATAGCCATACATACACATTTTAAAATAAATAGTACAGTTTTTAAAAGAACAGAACAGAATTCAGTCTCTAACATCAAATGCTCCCTCTCTCCTGCCCTTACCAGCTGGCTAATATTAGTAAAGTATCCTCTGTAAACTTTGGGTTCCTCATGTGACACAACTGAGGATAGCCAGGAAAAAAAACAAAATGAAAAACCACGGTGCCTGGCACATAGCACAGGCTCAATAAACAGAGCCACTTCGCCCTATAACCCAGCCAGGAGTGTGTGTGATCTAGGACTCTAGTAATGTAACAAGCAAATGCCACTTCGTACTTTGTTAGCCAAGGATAAATAAAATGCAATTAAAAATCGGATTTGGAACCTCTCAAAGAACATCAAAGGTGATTTCATTCATCCCTGCAGCCAAACTCTGAAACCATAACTCTCTCTTCACTCCCTCCTTTCCGCTCTGCTGGCGCCCCAGGCTCGCTCTCCCTCCTCACTCAGCTCAGCAATTCACATCCTCCTCCACTGGGTCCTCTGGCTTCCTTCGTGGCTTGGCTTATTCTGTATTGCTCTTTTGGAGTGTGGAGAGGCACTCTAATTCTGCGTGTCTGTCTACACCTCCGATTGCGCACAAGCAGGAAGACCTGGATTTGACTGAGCACGCCAGGTGGGCCTTCCAGGGTTGGAGGTCATGCCATTTACATGGAAAATGGTTGGAACTGGAGATTATCATGTTAAGCGAAATAAGTCAGAAAAATGTGGGGGGCGGTTCCCCACTATGCAGCCATACTAGAACTTGATATGTAGACTAGGTTCCCCCTCAATTCACAGAGATCCACCTGCCTCTGCTAGGTGCTAGGATTAAAGGTGTGTGAAACTGTGGTCACCCTTCCTGCATAGCAAGTTCCAGGTCAGCTTTCTACATAAGACCCTGTCTCAAACATAAAAGGAGGAAGAGGAGCAGGAGGAAGAGAAGAGAGGAACATATATTTCATATTCACTCCTATATGTGGAATAACACAACGTATGACAGACACACACACACACACTATATATATATATACATCTCACATCAAAACAGACGCAGAGGAAGAGGGAGATCAGTGGGATGAAGGACAAGGTGAATTTGAGCTAAGTACCATGAGGTACATGTATGTAACTGGTATACTAAAACCCATTAGTCTGAATGCTAGCTAAAACATTAATATAAATTGATATCTTTTTATGTTTTATTTATTATTTTTATTTTAAGTGTATGAATGTATTGCCTTCATGTAAGTGTACCTGTGTCATGCGGTGCCTGAAAGGGCAGCAGAGGGCGTTGGATCCCCTGGAACTGGAGTTACTGACAGTTGTTAGCCAAACCAGCTGGGTCCTCTGCAAGAGCAGCCAGTGTTCTTGACTACTGAGCTATCTCTCCAGCCCCAGAAAAAATAATATTTTTAAAGAGTATAAAAATGCAATCTAGCCAGGCAGGGTTGCTCATATCTTTAATCTCAGCACTCAGAAGGCTCAGGTAGACTATCTGTAAGATAACTATTGTTTTTATTTTATGCATATGAGTGTACTGCTTGCATGTATGTAAGTGCACCTGTGCTGTGCAATGCCTGCAGAGGTCAGAAGAGGAGGGCATTGGATTTTCCTGGGACTGCAGTTATGGACATTTGTTAGCTGCCATGTGGGTACTGGAAATCAATCCCAGGTCTCTGCAAGAACAGCCAGTGCTCTTAACCACCGAGCCATCCCTCCTCCAGCCCTGTCTCCTCAGTTTGGTTGTGCTTTTGAGATCACTTGGACCTATCTGGGACTGGTTGGTATGGCCCACAGACTTAGAGTTTCAGAAGCTCAAAAGTCAACCTGAATCTCAAATTGTCCCTGGAACCGACAATGTATGCCTGTCCGCCTGGACCAAGCAGAGAGATAGCTAGGCTCTGGTCACACGCCATCTACCCAGTTAGGGGTGACTGAGGCTCCCCTCTGTCCATCTCTGACTCCTGCTTTAACTGCTGACCTTGACTGTCTGTTAACCATCAGCTATCGTCATCGCCAGTCTTTGCAGGTGTCTTGCTTGCAAGACATAATCAAGCTATGTGGTCTTTGTATATAGATGTGGCCACCTCGGGGTGTCACCATGGAGCCAGCTCCCATCACAGTTACCCAGCTGTAGCTAGAGCTCTTCTTGGTCACCTCATGTTTAATTCCTTGCCTCTGGGATGCTCCGGGCTGGTCTCTTTCCTGAGGTAGTCGTCTTCTAAGAAGCCATCCTTCCCCACAGTGTCATCTGTTCCAATTAGCTGCATTAGAAACAAGAATACATGAAAAGGCAACGGTACCTTACACATGTTCCTCAATGCTCGGTGAGACCAGCCTGCCGACATCTGACACCTGATCTTGCTTCCCAGAGCCCCACTTTCTCCTCTTATCTAGTCACCTTGGCTGTCTCACAGCCAGCTCATACGTCTCTTTCTCGTTGCTTCTGACTCCAGCAAATTAACCCTAACCCTCCTTTTAATCCCAACATCTGCTTTCACCATAACTTTTGTAATTAATAATCACCCTGGCTCCTTTTCTCTTACTACCTATGAACTAGCACCTGCCTCAGTCTGTCTATAACCATCACTTCCCCTTGTCCTCACATAGCCATCTCTACACACATCGTCATTTCTTCTCATAAGGACACTGGTCCTGTCGCATTAGAGCCCACCCCGATTACCTCATGTTAACTTTACTATATCTGTAAAGATTCTATCTCTACGTTCAGTCACCTCCTCAGTTCCAAAGGAGTGAAGGCTTCAGCATTTCAGTTTGGAGGAATTCAATTCACAGTATATGCTTAGTGCAGATGGGGTAGCGTATCAGTCAGCTCCGGCTGTGGAGCGAAACAGCATAGTCCCCATGACTCTAGAGCTAGCGGCTGAGATCAGGAACTACATGGAAGGCATTTTTCCTGGTGTCTTCAAACGGCAGAGAGACCAGCAAATCCTCAGCTGTGTCTTCCTATTAAGACACAAATCCGAACACCTAAGTCCTGGCCTCATAATCTCATTTCACTCTAATTCTTCCTGTGATGCTTGATCTTCTCTGTCAAGTTGATGGGTTTTAGAATCACCTAGGAGAAACCCTTCAAGGTATGTCTGTGAAGTATTTCTAGAGATGGTTGATGGAGGTGGGAAGACCCACCCTGAAAGTGGAAGACACCATCCCATGGGACTGAATTAAAAGGAGAAATCAATCTGAGCACCAGCATTCATCTTTCTCTGCCTTCTGACTTCAAGTGCAATGGGACCAGTCACATCAAACTCCCGCTGCCACGCTTCCCTGCCATAATGAACCGCACTGTCAAACCATGAGTCGGAATAAACCCTTCCTTCCTTAACTTGCTTTCTGTCGGGTATTTTGTCATAGCAATGAAAAGGATAACTAATACACTTCCCAAACGCTTCATCATCAAATGCTGTCACACTGGAAACCCTCTGGGTTGCAATACATGAATTAGGGGAGATGGAATAAGCATTTAATCCAAACACAAACCTAGTGAGAATCTTCGATACTTTCCACTGAAGCCCTAAGCCCTCTGCCTCACCCCATTAAGCTGGCATGTAAACTTTTGCCCTTTGCTATTGATAAAAGCTTCTCCTCATAGAGGACTCCTATGTGCATGTAAAATGAACCAGCATTTTCTTCTGCTACTCTTGCAGGCCTCTGACCCCTCCTGCCTTAATTGGCGGAGGGGAAATCAATGGTGTAAGGCTGAGAACACAAGCATCCTATTCTCTTAATAAGGTTGTAGAAAGGACAGAGATGCCCACTTCTATCTCTGGACCCACAGCTAGCACCCCACCCCAGATCTTCCCTTCTGTGTGAAAGCCATCCTGGCTCCTCTGACTATAACGTGTCAGCTTCTGATCAGACTGTGTCTCCGTCACACCAGGCTAATTGCCAGAGACTGTCCAGCTTCTCTGAGCACAGCAAGTGTTCTGGTGGAATCTGGAACCTGTACCAACCAGTCAGGACTTCATCAGACTATCAAAAGGAGTCTTGCTGCAGGAGAAGGTATGGGGACCACAGCCGTGGAGAGAGCACCTTGCCTGTGAGATCTGCAGGTGTCTCCAGGTTGCACGAGAGTTTCCACTGATAGAGGAAAGTGAGGACTGCTAGGAAGAAGCAGGTGTGGAAGTATGTGAAAGGTAGGTGGTAGAGAATAGAGGCCAGACTGTTCTCAGAATGGTTGGGGGGGTTAAGGCAGGCTTTGCTCGGGGGTCCCCAGAAGCACTAGCAATGAGGGACCTTAAAACACTGGGCTTCCTGTCACCAATTGGGTAAAGGAATCAATGTACCACTAAAGTTCACCCTAGGGAACCCATGAGTTTATTGGGCTTACTCACACAGAGCATGGATGAGGAGTTACTTACAGGAGTATGACTGCTCCTTCCTCCAAAGGCCTCACTGGAAAGTCTTCAGCCATCATGAACAATGACTTCCCCATAGCTGCACAAACGAAGCTCCATTCCCTAGCCTTCCCCAGCCTGGACACTCTAGCTCATCCTGGATGGCATGTGCAATTAGCGTAGGGTTGCATACAAGAGGTTAGGCAAGTGGCTGGAACCTCAGCAGAGGGTTCCACTGCCCTAACAACTCCTCTTTCTACGAGGGCTGGTCAAGAACCAACAAGCCCCAATGTGATGGTCTTATTAAATAGACACAGTTGAACTTCTGAAGATGGCAGCAGTTTGGCTCAAAACATAGTTCTATGTAACACCGGGCAAGCAGGGAAGCCAGATGCTGAACCTTGGGTCTCAGGTTGCCCCAGCCCATGCCTAATGCTTGAATCAAAGGAGGTCTACTGAAAGCAAGTCCAGTGGGTGGAGGTGGGGGTCCCCAGGGAGTCATGTAAGAAAGAGGAGGGATCTTTGGATAGATGAGGCTTGCAGGCTGCCTTGGGGTATACAGGTCAACACAGGGTCCTAACACTTCACCATGGCAGGGAAGTACTACTCCCACCAGCTCCCTTGTCCACATCCATTGACTGGACAAGGTGGAGAGAGGTGGAGAGACCTGGAAGAGCGAAGCCATGGGGTTAATGAAGTTATCTCATCCCCTCCTCTCATGCTGTGCAATGAATAAATTTGCAATCACCATCTCGAGGGCACGAGAAATGGTGCATGGCTTTTATTTTCTTTAAGTCAAATTCAATCCAAGTCCAAGCCCCATCCCATGAGGATAGCAAGAAACAAGATCTCTTTCAATGTCGGGGCTCCCTTTCTCCCGCCTCCCTCCCCAGGGTCATAGGAAGAAGACAGCTAACTATCCTTGCGAAGTAAAACTTCAGGAGTCTGTGGTTGGTTTACCCTGGTCCTCTGAAATCTAGCAGCTCTCCAGCATGAGTACCAGGTTAAGGCTTGGACTTTAAGGTAGGGAGTCCAGGTGCCTGAACCCCTAAACTCTGTTCCCCTCACCAAGTGTGCTGACTGAAGAATTCAAAAGCCCCCACCTTCCATTCCTGTCAAGGGATGATGACGTCCTTTTGCTTTCTCTGAAGAGTCTCAGTGCACTCTCCTAGCCTCTGGGCATGAGCATCCTATTCTCAGTGAGCCCAGCCTTCCTCAGAGGCCAGAGAGACAGAGAGTCTTCCTAACCCCTGCAGCCATCTACACAGGTGCTTGTAGCAAGAAGAAAGACTTCCACTGGGATGGGAGAGTGGAAAAAAACAGAACCGAACGAAATAGCTCCAGACACTCGATCATTCCCCAGCAATGGAAAGAACACGCCGATTAATATTCTAATGCATCACCGTCCTGTGTGACTGGGAGAAGAAATGTAGACAATATGAGGTTGTGGGAAGGGAAATGGGGCCCCGTTTACAGACGTGAGGGGTGGATCGGCTGCTGTGGGGTACACAGGCGCAGCCCCACCCGTGATGTCATGGCTGAGACATTTGATGAAAATTGACAGCGCAGCAGCAACCTGCCAGAAAGCTGTTGCGTGCTTCCGTCTGAACATGCAGACTCAGCTTTCCAAGAGCCGAGTCCCTTCACGGGCTCAGAGCCCTCCCAGGTCCCCAGTGTGAACTGTCAGATCACCTCGAAGAACCTGACAGTTTATCCTTCCCATCTCTCCTTCCCAGGCCAGCCTCGCCACGCCCTCCCCAGCTGCTATTTGACCACCTTTCATGCAGTCAGAACTCTAAGACATAATCACTGGAGATGGGGGCAGCAGTGGCTGAGGCCTGCTGATGTGGCCAGTGTCACAAAGGGAGATCATCAGGACTGTTCCTCCGAGAGTCCCCGCTAGAGGCCAGGGAGTAGCCATTATGGTCAGACCCGAGAGAGAGAGAGAGAGAGAGAGAGAGAGAGAGAGAGAGAGAGAGAGAGAATATTGCCCTAGCATAAAATGACAGCTGTGTTAGGAAAATAGGATGCAATGTGTGGGGACATCTCAAACCCCAAACCACTGCTCAGAGCATTTTGTTCCTCCTGGACTAGAAGAATTCATAGTAACCCTGCCCCCAAGTAGTCTCTATAGCTAGACCCCCAGCTCTGCTCAAAGCACAGTGGCCACCAATGTAAGAAAACCATGACCTGTCCGGCCCCCTCTGCTGGCAATAATAACTGCAATTAACTCAATGTCTGCCAATATCAATTCGCGACTACTCTGAGAATGAAAACATCCCTTTACAGCTGAGGAAAGGAAGCCCAGGGAAACCACTTGCTAAATGTGCCAGGTTCATAGGCCAGAAAGTAGAGGAAGCCTAGACTGCCAAATGCCCTCCTAGGTAGCAACTTTGTTACAGGGGCAGAAGGAAAAGCAAGTGGGCTTGGTTCCCAGTAATAATCAGCCTGGAGTTACCGGCAGTCCCAAGAGAATGCAAAGAGCCTGGAGGAGCAAGGAAGTCTGAGAGCAGGAGAGCCAAAGGAAAGGGCAAAATGGGAGGGAATGGGCCAGGAAGCTGGGGACAGGCGAGGAGTATGGCTGCTGTGCAGTGTCCGACCTGCCGGGCCACACGCAGCACCAACAGAGCTGGCACTACCCGGTCTCAACTCCCTGTCCACAAGGCGGTGCTTCTCACATGTGGGGAGTTCCAGAAGCCTAGGGGTGGGGACTGGGATCTGAGGAGATGATTCAGTCCCTAAAGTGCTTTCCTGGCAAACATAAGGACCAGAATCCACATAAAAATGCTGGGTGTGGACTGCAGAGATGGCTCAGTGGTTGAGAGCACTAGCTGTTCCTGCAGAGGACCAAGCTTCAGTTCCCAGCACCCACCCAGCGGCTAAAACTCATCTGTAACTCCTGTTTCAGGGGGGCCTGACACCCTCTTCTGACTTCCACAGACATTGCATGACATGGGTGCACTTACACACATGCAGGCAATATACTAATACACATAAAAATCAATTAATAAAAATATTAGGTGTGATAGTCTGCACTCCCCAGCAGTGGGGAGGCGGAGACAGGATTCCTAGGGCTCGCTGACCAGACAGCCTAGTCTACTTGGTGAGCTCCAGGCCAATGCAAGGCCTCGTCTCAAAACAAGATAAACAGTGTCTCTGAGGGATGACACCCAAAGGGTATCTTCTGGTCTCTTCATGCAGGTACATAAATGTGCACACACACGTGACACACACATACAGCTCTTGTCTCAAGAAAGTTAAGCAGTCATGTTGGGCTTACTGGACATCTCTACATTCTCAGAGTCCCTTCCTGGGTTCCCAGAAAGGACCACAAATCCTTACCACCCACATGACCTCTGATATGAAGTCAGGTAGCCTGACAAGGCTGCCCGCATGTACTTGGACCCACCACACTTGGTGCTACACTTGCTGGCACTGTTGCAGCTTAGGAAACCAGAGGGACAGAGGAAAGTAATATCTTCACAGCCTGGGGGGTGTAAATAATGAAAGTCAGATCCATAAGTAATTACTTTTTAATTAATTAGGAATGATGAAGAGCAAAGACCCAGCGACTCTCAGGCAGAGTGGTGTTAACCGTAATAGCCTTGTTTCTTCTCTGCTCAAATTGATTTGCTAAAGAAGAAGCAGAGGAGAGCCCCCCCACCCCCCGGGTTTGGGAGACCACGGAGGAGTGCAAGGCAGGAAGAGTGACTACCTCTCCCACGGTGGAAACAGGAATTTTTTTTTTACGTATGTGAGAATTTACCTGCATGTATGTAAATGCATGGTGTGCATGCAATGCCCAGAGAAGGCCAGAAGAGGGCATCAGATCCCTTAGAACCGGAGTTTGGGATGGTTGTAAGCTGCTAGGTGAGTGCTGTGAATTGAACCTGGATCCTCTGCAAGAGTAGTCAGTGCTCTCAAATGCTGAGCCATCTCTCCAGCCCCTTGAACCCAGGAATCTTGGCCTAGGTGGGTGAATCTTCCAGCCCCATTACAAAGTTCCATCCTTGGGGAGGAGACCTAGAAGGATGGAAGTTCTCACTTCCAAAGCCTTTGAAGACTTACCTAATTAATCTTCACACTGCTCCTGGATAACATGGTCAAGGTCCTTTCCTCTCAGCAGGAGCAAGAGCTTGTCCTGGAGGGTCTTCCCCAGCTCAGACCTAGTGTTCTGCAGACTGACCACTCTGCAGCATCTCAGAGACCCTTCCTGAAGGACTCAAGTTGCAGGCTGAAAGGAGGAGAGAGGCTAGGTGACCGCAGGGGAGATACACGTTGGTTTCTACTCTCAGAGCACCCATACCACATAACCATCGCCACCTCTTATATGTACATAATGTGCTAAGCCTGGATGCATGGCAATTCTGAATCTTTACTTCCTGCTCCCCAGGACTGGAAGGAATTATATCACTCAAAGCCAGGGAAAGATAACTACCCAGCACTCTACTTCTCAGTATGTAAGACAGACATCATTGGTTCATCAAAATGGAATCAAAGACAGCAACTACAAAGGGGCCCAAGTCTCTCCTCTTCTACGAAACACAGCCCACCCTGGAACCCCACCCCAAGCTTAACGACTCCTTCCCTGCAGGCCGAGGGAAGCAGGTGGGAGGGACTGAGGCAAATTTTCTTAAGCCTCTAAAGAAAAGCAAGACAGAATTAGAGGAAGGAGAGTGAGACATGGACCACAGTTGGGTGCTCTCTCCTGCTGTGACCTTGACACGGTCCTTGTCGTCAGCGCCTGAGCAGCACGGTGAGCAACCCTGCGGACGCGCTCTGGCCAGCTTGCCTGTTATACATGAAACCCCATCTCGAATTAGATGGAAGGCAAGGTCCAACATCCAAGGTTGTCCTTTAAATGCCATACGCACCCTGTGGCACATGTGCTCACACACACACGCATGCACATGAAAGCATGCACAATTGCGTTAAGTGGCTGGAGAGACGGCTAAGCAGTGTGAACTTGGTTCCAGCGGAACCAAGTTCAGTTCCCAGCACCCATATCAGGTGGCTCACAACTCCTCTAACTCCAGATCCATAGGATCCAGTGCCCTCTTCTGGCCTCTGCTGGCACTGCACTCGTGCACACACATAGTTCTAAAATAATTAAAATATATCATGTTAAAATTGCATTAAAATATTATCTATCTTGTTGATTGATACCACTGGGCTGTTAGCACACTCTACCCCAGATACTTAAATATGTCCCCATGGGTAACACATTCCTAATCTCTTTTTGTCCTTCATCCTCTTTGGAGACCATATGGGTTAATGGACATAGAGCACTGATTTCAGATCAGACACAAAGCCAAACTCAGCGTCACCCACCAGCCCAGACAGGGACCACCCATTTTCCAAGTCTCCCCAAGACCTTCTTTGGAGAAAGGAGAGCTGGACTACCGCTTCAGTGTGAGAAGGGAGCACTTGATTGTTGCAGCTGTGTCAAACCAATTTGTTTGTGCTAATTGCAGCCAATTAAACTTTTATTTTAAAGCTTCCCCAGGTCAGTCCCTCTTAGGAAAGCTGCTTTCTGGCCAGATGGTAAGAAGTGCTTTTAGGGACCCTCACCTGTGGTGGAGGGAGAAAAAAACAAATGACAAAAGCATTTCAGAGCAGTGCGTATATAGAAAGGAACTGGAAGGTTAGACCCAAGGCATAATGGGGACAGTCTGACTAGCCCAGTCCCTGTGAGGAGTATATCAGGAGAGCCCAGGAGAGACCTAAGTCACTCTCTGCCCTGAGGACCAGGTACTCAGCACCCCGATGACAAGCTGCTCAGTATGCCTAGAACCAAGCATCCCAGAACTTGTTAGATGTGCAGCATCTTAGGCCATCCCAAACCTCTGAGTCACAATCTGCATTTTAGGGGCAAGGGAGATGGCTCAGTGGGTAAAGTGCTTGCCATATAAACATGAAGACCTAAGTTCAGATCCGAAGAACCCCCGTAAAAGCTAGCTGCAGCCGTGCAGATGTGTAATCTCAGCACTTGAAAAACAATGACATGGTAGGTCCTGGGGGAAAGACTCATCAGCTAAGGAAACTTACAAATCTCAGAATGCTCAGGAAGTTCCCTGATTTACAAAGCCCTCCCCAAGTTATATAAGCAATCAACATTACTAGGAAGAGAAGACTCCAGTGGAGCCTGCTAGTTGGATAGGGAGCTCTAGAGATGAAGTTTAGTTTTCATGAGTCTTACCCATGCTGGGGTGGGCTTTTCAGTGATGCAGCTGCCTTCAAGTTCCCTACACTCATGTAAATCACCCCAAAAAACTCACCGGCTCACCAAGCCAGACTTAGTTGGAACTATTTCTTTGGTCTGTCATGCATGTCCTATCAGGGATGAGCAGACATGTTCATGTTGCCCTAGGAAAAGTTACTCCAGAAAGGGTTGCTTTGTGGTTCCAGAACACTCAACTCAACTTCATCCCTTACCAGTCAATTCTTCTTCTACTGATGCTAGGCTGGGGTCCCAGGAAGCACCCTCTGGAGGTGAGGGGTTCAGATGGAGATGAGAGCTGGGGAGAAGATTCCTAGTCTCTCTAAAGGGCTGCAGTTTATCAATGATCCTCTGCCCTCCTTAAGGCCACTTCTGATGGGAAGCTTTCCAGGGCTAAGCTCTGGCTGGGCTTTTCTACCCATAAGTGCCGTCCCTAGTTGTGGAACTTGGCAAGGATTGGGGCAGGCAGACAGCGGCAGCATTGGTGTGAAAGATGAGAGGTGACTGGAAGTCCCACCTTTTCTCTGTAGTTGAAAAGCTCCCACACTCCCTGTATTAGTTTGCTCTCTATTGCTGTGATAGAAACACTGACCACGGGGACTTATAAAAGAAAGAGTTTATTTAGCTTACAGTTCCAATGGGGCGAGAGTCCATCGTGGCACGGTGGTGGAGTGGCCTGGCAGCAGAGGTGGCTGGAGTAGACCCAGAAGCTAAGCACTCACATCTTCAGACAGGCACAGGAAGCAGAGAACGACTGAAAATCCAGGAACGCTTAAGAACTCTCTAAGCCCGCCCCCAGTGACGTACTTCCTCCAGCATGGCCACACCTTCTAAGTCCTCCTAAAACAGCGCCCCCAACTGGGGACAAAATATTCCAATACTTAGAGCCTATGGGGGACATTCTCACTCAAACCACCACACTCCCTGTCCCAGGGAGGCTCCTCCCAAGGGCAAGGAACAGACAGGAAGGCAAGAAGGCAAGGCAAGGTAATGGGAGCATCAGCCAAGTGCCCAGAACAAGGTGCCTGTGCATGCAGGGCAGGGGCAGACAACGCCAAGTGCACACACAATGCCCAATTCACCTTCTACACAACCTAAAATAGAACTTTGACCAAGCCCTATTCAGTTATCCCTGCAAGTGTCCGCTGCTTCCCACAGTGACCTACTAAACCAGAAAAATGTAAGAATTTTCTCTCTTGAGGGGGGACTAAGCAATGTCTACCTTCCTCCTTCTAGGGTCCCCATGACAAACCAAAGTTCTCCCTGGGGAACCAATGAGTAACGAGGACTCATTTATACAGCATGGGTGTGGGGAGCCCCAACAGGAGTGTAAGCGACTCCAAAGCAGCCACACTGGAAAGCCTCCACCCAGCATGGATGGTGACTCCTCCACGGCCACAGAAACGAAGCCCGTTTCCCCACTATTTCTCAGTCTATACACTGTAACCCCTCCTCAAGGCCACAGGCAACTTGAGCAGAATTGCACACGACTGGCTGGCAGAGGAGTGCCTGGATATTCAGCTAAGGGTCCCAATGAAGAACTATCAGCAATAGTCAACAAGGCCAGCTGCGACGGTCTTTTGTAAGCAGACACAGCTGGTCGCATGAAGATGTCAGTTGTTAACTTGAGAATCATGCTGTATAAGTTATCCCAGTCTTCTTTGACTCTGTCCCCCCTCCCACCCATGAGGGGGTTGGGTCTCCCAGGAGTCTCTTTTGAACACACTCCCAGAAGGATGTTGTAATGAGTAGCTTCAGTTGCCAATCTGATACATCTGGGAAGAAGGAACTTCAGCTGAGGAACTTCCTCCATTGAACTGGCCTGTGCCCTTGTCTGTGGGGCATTTTCTTGATTGTTGAGGGACATGGGAGGGCCACCCTCGGGCAGTGAGCCCAGATTCTCTAAGAAAACGGGCTGAGCTCAGGCCAGAGGTGCAAGCCAGTAAGCAGTGTTTCTCCATGGTCTCTACTTCAGTTCCTGCCTCCAAGTTCCTGCCCCAAGTTCCCGCCTGACCCACTCAAAGGTGGATTGCGCCTTGGAAGTATAAGATGAAATAAACCCTGTCCTCCCCAAGTTCGTGTTGGTCAGTGTTCTATCATAGCAATCGAAAGTAAACTAGGACCCTGTGTCTAGCTAACAGTCTGTTTCATACACAAAGAGACCTACCACAGTCACACATGAGGAATGCAGGAGAAGGCAAAGGGCCAGAGAGATGAGTGGGTACAGACCAAGCCTCCTCCCGTGCCCTGGGTAAGTGGCTGGTGGCTTCTCTTCTTTACCTGGCCCCCATTCCCCAATGGTGAAGGTCAGGAGCCAAGAAGGTGCTGAGCATGCTACTTGGAGCTTGGAGGCTAATGGTGATCAGATTTAGTAGTTATTAGCGATCTGCACATTTTCTGCCGCAGATGAAATAATTGCGTGAGAGCTGATGGAAGGAAGGAAACCGTAAGTAAATGCCTTCTCCATTCAGCATTCAAAGAGCAAAGCTACAGAGCTCGCTGCAATTAATTAGCACTCTGTCTTATTAACACCTTTATCTATTCATCCCCACACAATGAAGATGCAAGGAGCATCCGCAGCAGCTAATGCCCCAGCTAAGGGACCCAGGCTTGGGCACAGAGCTGGGGGAGGGAGAGGACTTCTAAAGCACCTGAGCTGGGGCAAGGGGCATAGAAGACGAATAAGACAGCAAGGGTAGGAGGTGGGCAGAGTGCCTGTCCAAAGACCAGGGAACTGAATCCCCAGCACTGAGTCCGAGGTAGCAACCCAGGCACGCTTGTATTTTAGCACAGAAATGTCAACTTTAAGCAAGTAGCCAGGAAGAACAGGACCGTTCTCCCAACTCCAGAAGCACAGGAGATCCCAGGCCTGCTGCCAAGGTCAGTTTCCTGGGCACTGTGTGATCACTCGGGGCCCTGCGCTCAGAGGAACCCTGCACATGGCCCTTGAAGCTCTAACAGTGCCTTCCTAAAATCCCTGACTGCCTTAGCATCGGCATTTTTGTTCTGTGAGAGTGGGGTGAAAGGCCGTGCTGGGGCCTTCGGCTCCACTGGAGACCCCTCTTTCCCCCTCCCCTTTCCCCGGGATCATTCTTAGTGACCGGCACCCCTCTGTTTCTGTTTCCAGGGAAGGAAGGGCGCCTTAGAGTCGGGGTACATGGGGGACTTCCTCCAAGCACCCGTATGGGCTGCATTTGCCTCTCAGACAACCATCTACTGCTGAAAGACGCCCTACAGCAGATAACAGCAACTATCCTGACAGTCAGGGAGAGACTACGAGGGCGAGACCATGAAAGATGAAAGAAAGACAAAAGCTTCTCACTGCTTTGGTGTACAGCATGATTATCCAAGCAAAACAGCCACCGTCTTCATCAGATCAGATGGATCTGCTTGCAAGAGACCATCAAAAAGAGGCCTGTGAGCTGGTGACATCCCTCAGAAAAGAGGGGAGGGAGGGTCATTGGACCCTCACCTCAGTTTCCAGCCACTCCTCCCAGCCACTTGTACACAAGTCTACTCTAATTTGACATGGCCCTTAGGGTCTCAGGAGGTGCTAAAGTGAATAGGCTGGGAAAGGTTAACTGAGGGAGGCTCCATCCACGTGCTGTTGGGGGAACCATCTTTCACGCTAGGTGACGACTTTCCCTGCAACTACTTTGGGATCACGCATGTTCCTGCCTATAACTGTTGACCCCTGCTCAGTAAGGAAGCACAAAAAGCTCATTGGTTCCCAGGGTGCACTTTGGTGGGATTGAACCTTGCTTTGTCCTTGGGACCTTCTGAAGAGGGGTATACATCATTTACATCTCTCCAAGGAGGGAATGCTCAATGTATGCTTTTAAAACATGGGACTGCATCTTCATTCTGAACTGGGCTCTCTACAAACACAGTCCAACCCACTGCTTCTGGGTTGGCACTCGGGGTATTTCACAGGTCTCCCCAAGCTCTCCAACCAGCTGGGATTACTATATTCAACCCTTTAACAGACATATTGGGCCTGTCAGGGACAGGGTTCTGGTGAGGTCCTGTGGTGGGGATAGAGGTAGAAGTCACTGTCCACTCCAAATTCTGTAGTCCTAGAGCCCAATCGCTCCTTCTCTCCAACTTTTCTACATCCATCTCATTGGCTGGAGAAAATCCCGACCCTAAACTGCTTTTAACAAGTGTGGGAGAAGAGTCCCACATGGCAGTCTTGAAAAGCCAGTCCTGCTTAGCTAAGGAGATTGGTCTGGCAATTTGGTGGGACCAGTAGCATCTGGCTGATGCACAACGGGACTCTGCAGGTGACTCTGCCAGGTGCAGGTTAGACAGCTGGAGCTGGAGTTAGAGCTGCTCCAGTTCTGGTCCTGTTCTTACTATGTAATGTTTACATCTTCAGTAAAGTCTCAGAGCCTCACATTTCTTATAGATGCTCTTGGAAGAGAGAGGGAAAGAGGATGGGGAAGAGAGAAACACACACACACACAGAGGGGGGGGGGTCAGAAAGGTGTGCGGGTAAAGGAAGAGTAAGACAAAAAAATGAAGGCCAACAGAATATGTCAACAGGAATCTCTGCTGTGAGCAACCAGGACCCACTTCATGGGGTAGCCCAGGAGCACTCATCTCATTCATGGGGGTAGCTCAGGAGCACTCATCTCATTCACGAGTTGGCCCAGGAGCACTCATAGGATGTAGCAGAGACATTTGCCACTGTGACTGTCAGCTTTACTGTCTACGGAACATGACCTAGGACCACCTGGGAAGAGAGTCTCCAGGATGGACTGGAGATTCTCTGCATTGGGTTAGCCTGTGGACATGTCTGTAGGGGATTGTCTTGACTAAGTTAATTGATGTGGGAAGACCCAGCCCACTGTGGGCAAGAACATCCCCTAGGGAGGGGTCCTGAGCTATATGAGTGGAGAAACTGAGCTGTGCACAAGCCAGGGAGCACATATGCAGTCATTTCACTCTGCTCTTGAGTATGTGCGTGATGTGATTAGCTGCTTGAAGTCCCTGCTTTGATTTCCCTTCCAAGACAAACTAGAATCTTGAGTTGTAAACTAAAATAAACCCTTTCTTCCAAGTTGCTTTTTGTCAGGGTTGTTATCACAGTAAGAGAACCAGACCACCCACCAACTCTCATAAGGAGGCATCATGTGCCCTGAGTTTCTGAGATGCTGTGTACATCAGCTGGAAAATGCCAACGGCAGGAAGGAGAGTCCAGGAGAAAAGGGAAGCGCTCAGCAGTGCTGGAGGCAAGCCCCATCCTGGGCTCCCGACAGGGCTGATGCACTGAACCCTTGTCTCTGTGACACCCTTATTAACATCCCCATCCTAGAGATTAGCAGCTTGAGGACTGCTACGGTAACAAGGAAAACTCAGGAAATGTTAGGGGACTCTTAGCTACTTTCCCTGTTGCTGGGACAAAATTTCTGACAAGCAGCAATTTAAAGGGAGGAAGGATTTAGTTCGTCTTACAGGCCATCATGGAGGAGAGGCCTGGTAGCCGGAGCATGAGGCAGCTGGTCACACTGCAACTGCAGCCGGGACGCAGAGAGAGGAGTGCTGGTGCTTGGTTCACCGTCTCCTTTTTTATGCAGTGTAGGACCTCAGCCCATGGCAGTGTGCCAGCCACATTTAAGGTGGGTATTCCGTTAACCTGATCTAGATAATCCCCCACCGAGACTTGCAGACACTTGTCTCCTGGCAACTAGATCTCTGCTCTTGAGTATGTGCGTGATGTGATTAGCTGCTTGAAGTCCCTGCTTTGACTAGATCTCGTCAAGTTCACAATATTAACCACCACAAGGGTACAGCTAGGCTCCAGATGCATACAGCTGTGCTCCAGAGCCCGGTCTGAACAAGACGCTCCCCTCCCTTCTGTAAAATCAGCTGTGCTAGTTAGTTTGGGTCAATGTGACTCGACCCAAGAGGGAATCTCGACTGAGGAAGCTTCCTCCATCTGCTTTTCCTGTTGGAACGCCTATGGGGTGTTTTTTCTTGGTTGCTCGTTGATGTAGAAGGACCCAGCCCACTGTGAGCATTGCCATCCCTAGGCAGATGGACTGTACAAGAAAAGCATCTGAGCAAGCCAGAGGGAGTGAGCCAGTAAGCTGTACTCCTCCATGGTGTCTGCCTCAGCTCCTGCCTCCAGGTTCCTGCCGTAAGTTCCTGTCGTGGCTTCCCTTGATGATGGACTATATCTTGTAAGCCAAGTAAGCCAGTTCCTCTCCAAGTTTCTTTTGGTCATAGTGCTTATCACAGCAACAGAAATCTGTGGACAGGGCCCACAAATCTGGGATCAGATACCACACTGGGCTTTGGACTTTAGTGAAACCAGCAAGAATGAAATTGATGGGAAACAAGAAAGCAGACACCCAACATCAATGCCAAGAGCTCCAGCATGTTCTGGAAAGCCAGGAGCAGGGACAGCAATGAGACGCAGAAGAAGAATCAGCAGAAATCCAGGCTCCTCGCTTGCTCCTCCATTGCCAGATGCTGTTCCTATCCAAAGTCTAGCAACCAATCACCAATTCCAGGAAGACTGAAGCAGTGAGCACTGCCTGGGACAAAGGCACTGGCTATCAGTACAGCTTGAGACAAATAAAGCATTTCCCTGAGGGAGCTCCTGAAGGTGAGCTCCACACCAAGACTTGACAAAAACCAAGTGTGTGTATCTCTAGTGACAACAGCAACACCAGGACCCATCCAGTGTCTACAGCTCTCCTTCCTGCCCAGTCCTGGAGGCAGGTGTCAGAGCTGCCACCTGCAGAAGAGATGGGCCCTTCTAAAAGAAACATCTTCCGGTTGCTCTCCAACATAGACAGTTCTGGGCCTGGCCACATCTGGCCCTTGCCAAACCCAGAGGCTGCCCAGGACCATTTTTTTTAATTCTTTTGTAATCAGCATTTTCCTTTCTTCATTTGCTGGTTGAATAATGCAGCCCGTAAGAAAAGGGCCCTCAGCACAATTCTAGTGCTCGTTTACAATGGAAATTGGGAAAACGGCGAAACACACATTGCAAAATGCATTTAAAAGAAGATGATTCAATTGGATTTGGCAGCTCTGATATTCAGGACCAGAAGGAGAAAATCTGTCTATGATTTGAACATGTATAATTAAGATGAAAGCCTTAAGTACTGGGTGAATTTCTTAAGATGTCACCGGCTCTGTTGACTCCAGGCATTCTGATCAGTAGTGCAAAGCATTTATTTCTGAGATCTGAATAGCTATGAGTGACTGAGATGCCTTTTATAAAACCAGCACCATGGAGCTGAGTCAGACCCTGACATGACCCTGCTCACAAGTGGGGCGGAGGCAGCAGCAGCGGTCAGGTGGGGAGAGCAAAGTGCCACTTGGAGCCAGTTCCGATCTTCCTGAGCTGCATCCCTAACCCTTGCAGATGGAGGTGCGGGCAAATTGGATCCATCCCATGTGCCTATCTTGGTTTTTCCCGTGGTGCCAATGAAAGTACCAAGGTCCTGGAAACTGCTCCTTCCTGAAAATAGAGAACAAACTTTAAATGTTAGATTGTGAGTTTTCAAACAAGAAACTGGGTACAGCGGTCTCCTCATCTATGATTTCATTTGCTGGGGGTTTAGATAGTCATGGTCAACCCTGGATGAAATGAGGAAAGAGGGGCTGGAGAGATAGCTCAGTGGTCCAGAGCACTGACTGTTCATGCAGAGGACCTGGGTTCAGTTCCCAGCACTCACAGTGCAGCTTGCAACCACCTGATGCCCTCCTCTGGCCTCTTCAGGCACTGCATGCACATGATGCACATACTTACATGCAAACAAATCACTCATACACACAAAATAAAAATAAATGCAACTTATAAAAAAAAAGATATGAAATGGAAAATTCCAGCGATAAACCACTTACAATTTTGAGATTGTGTGTTGTCTGAATGATATGGTAAAATCCCTCACTGTCCATCCCCATCCTGCTGGGACATGAGTCATTCCTGTGTCCAGTGTGCTTGTACTGTATGCGCTACCCTTCCATGACTACTTGGCAATCATCTTCATTGTTACTGAGGATGCAGAAGTACCACAGTGCTCTGTTCAAGTGACACTGTACGGCTACATCTCAAGGCCTACACCTGATCACCTCACAACATCTCTTCACAAAGGCACTGTGTCATCCACAACCGTGCCAAGGAAGAGGGTACGTAGAGTACAGTAAGGTCTTTTGAAATTGAGAGACTACATTTATACAACTTTTATTGCAATATATTATATCCTTTATTTTATTACTGTTAAAGCTTACTATGCCTAGCTTACAAATGAAACTTTATCATTAGGTATGTGTAGCAGTTACAAATAATTATCAACTTGACAAGACCTAGAATCACTAAAGAGACAAGCCTTTAGGCATGCCTCTCGGGGATTATCTAGATTAGTTTAGCCTCTGGCCATGCCTGTGCAGGGATTGTCTTTCTTGGGTTAACTGAGGTGGGAAGATCCACCCATACGGAGGGTCTCACCATTCCCTGGGCTTCAGTTCTAGACTGTTTAAAAAGGAGAGAGCCGTGGACACAGTATGACTAGCTGCTTCTACCCTGACTTCCTTGCCATGAACTGTGGACCCTTGAAGAGTGAATCAAATAAACCCTTCCTTCCTTAAGTTTCTTTGATCAGGGTGTTTTATCACAGCAATAGGAAAAGTAACTAAGACAGTGTATATACATAGAAAAGAATGTAGTATATATAGAATTTAATACTGTTATGGTTTGAATGTGAGATGTCCCCCAGAGGCTCCTGTGTTGAACTCTTAGTCCCCTGCTGGTGGTGCTGGGGTGGGGGTGGGGGGATGAGTTGAAGTTTTGTAGCCCAGCCCTACTTCCTGTCTAGTCTCTACTCCCTGACTGCTCTTATTCCTATCTGTTCCTACTTTCTGTCTATTCTCTACTTCCTGTTTGTTCTCTGCTTCCTGTTGCAATGCCATCAACCACCTTATGACCCTGTCACTGTGTCTTTCCACGATGATGGACTGTACCCCTCAAATTATAAATCAAAATAAACCTTTCCTCCATCAAGTTGCTTCTTGTCAGGTATTTTGACTACAACAAGAAAAGTAATACAGGCACTATGTGAGGTTTTAGGCATCTGCTGGGAGTCTGGATGTTTCTCCTGATGACAGGGTTGGAAAGCATCATTGTGAGAAAAACTCTCCAGTAGGAACCAGAAGAAGCAGGACAAACCTCAGTCTTCCTGACTGTGGGATCTGGAGCCTCAATGAGCCTCCACTTCCTTGTCTGTAAGATGGGGCAAAGTAAGAGAGTCTCTATCATAAAAGAATTAGGATCATGGGGCTGGTGGAGATGTCTCAGTCAGTTAAAGTTCTTGTTTTCTAAGTGTAAAGACCTGCCTTTGATCCCCAGAACCTACATGAAAAACCAGACATGGTGGTATACTGCTTTTACCTAATCACTTTATTTTATATATATATATATATATATATATGAGTGTTTTATTATATATATATGTGTATATATATATATATATATATATATATATACACATATATATGACTGTTTTTACCTGCCTGTATGTAAGTGCACCTGTTCATGCAACACTCACAGAGGCCAGAAGAGGGTGTCAGGCCCCCTGGAACTGGAGTTACAGATGGTTATTTAGCTACCATGTGGGTGCTGAGAACCCAAATATCCTCTGGAAGAGCAGTCAATGCTCTTAATAACTGAGCCACCTCTCCAGTCCCTGGAAGACTGCTGTTAACCCCAGTGCTGTGGAGGTAGAGACAGGAGGATTCCTGGAGCCCACTGACTAGCTGGAGAGGTGGCTCACTGGTTAAGAGCACTTGCTGCTCTTGCACAAGACTAGAGTTCAGTTCCCAATGTCCACATTAGGGGGGGTCACAACCACCTGTAACTCCAGCTCCAGGGGGACCAACACCCTCTTTTGGTTTCTGTGGGCATTGCATGAACAGGTACACTTACATACATGCCAACAAAACAATCATATACATAAAATACAAATAAATAAATCTTAAAAGAGCAGTGTCATTGGTGATTTCCAGACCAATAAGAGACCCTGTCTCAAAGGAGGTGAATGTGTTCCTAAAAGTGACACCTGAGATTGTCCTCCATCTTCCACATGTATATGCATAAACATTTGTCCGCACATACATGCAAAAAGAAAATTAGGACCAAACAGTGGAAAGATATGTATAAGTCCCAACAAGACCCTTGCTCTCTGTAAGTGTAATTCTCTGCACTGACTTCTGCCTGCTCTCCCAGGCCAAGCCATAATAATCTCCCCCAGCCCAGCCTGCCTGCTCTCTGGGCCTGGAGACTCCGATCTTTGCAGAAAGCAGAGTACCATGACATATCTCTCATGCCGCAGCATGGGATGACTCGGTGACTGGGTCACCGGCAGCTCAGCGTCTTTTCCATGGAGATCTGGCAACAGAACAGAGATGACTCACAGGCAGCAGCACAGGACAGAAACATGGGACTGCGGTGAATCACATGACTGTGCCTGTCATGTGACTTGATAGCTCATCACCTACAGGGACTAGGATGCTGGGAGACTTGTAGGTCTCCCGTTTCTCCTTGTCAGGAGAACAGGGAGAGAGGAGCCATAGCGAACCATTTTCTTAAAGGCAGGTTCTTCTCTATGTATTCAGTTTTTGACTCTGAGCTACTTACTGCCTGTGTCCTGTGGGCATGGAGTGGGGACTGCAGGAAGGAGAGGGAGGAGCCTGAGCATAGGAGCCTGCAGACCATTCAAGGACTATGCCCAGCCCCCACAGTAGTCAAACACCACAGAGCCCTGGCCAGCACCTTCCTCTACCCACAGCCAGCCCTGCAGATAGAGACCAGCATGATCCCTAAGTCCAAGCACAGAGGCAATCTAGTGCTCTCTGACCTCGCTCTAGTCCAAACCGTCAGCCATGCTGCCCGCCTGGATTCTAGGGTGTCACAGTTAATGCAGGTGACCTCAAGTGCCCCAGCTGCTCCTAATATAATATTGGGGTGGTTTTGATCTCTCTCTGTCACCTGTCTCATCACCTGTAGATGGAAGCAAAATGCATCCTTCAGAGGTGTGTGAGGAAGCCTGGCCGAGCAGGTGCTATAGAGATTTGAATGAGAACTTTCCCCACAGGCTCAAGTATGTGAAAACTTGGTCCCAGTTGGTGGTGCTGTTTGGAAGGTCATGGACTCGTCAGGAGGTCAGCCTTGCTGGAGGGAGTCTGTCACTAGAGAGTTCATAGCTTTTGAGAGTTCGTAGCTTCGCCTCACTTCCAGCTCACCCTCTTTCACGTTTGTAGTTCGAGATGTGAGAGTTCAGTTTTCGGCTCCTGCTGACATGTCCCCCGACCCTGATGGACTCTTACCTTTGCAAGCCAAGCTAAACTCTTAATTCCCTAAGTTGTCTTTGGACATGGTGTGTCATCACAGCAACGAAAAGGGTAACTAGTAGAGGTACTAAGTTAACCTGATTACCTTCTTCCTTCTCCTTCCTTTTCCTCTCAAACCATCCACTTCTCCTTCCGTCCTCCAAACCACTTAAAGTTCAGGCCTTGAGTGGCTCATTCTTCGATGTCACACAGCATACGCAGCACTGCCCCACCAGACTGACCGTACCACAGGGGCCTCAGCAACCCCGCTGGACAGGGAAGCAGGGCCCAGAAGAAGCTAAGAAAAGCCCGGGTGAGTCTTAGGAACACCTTGTCGTCTCTTCTCCAAAGAGCGGAGAGAAAAAGCCTTCAGGCTTTCTGGGGTAGCTGTGTGAAAAATGAATGTTCTGGTTTCATAAGCTTTGTTTCTTGCTTTTTACCTTCTAAATCAGGCATAGCTTATCGGAACCAAAGCAATCTTGGGAGAACAGGAAGAAACCAAAAGAAATGGTAGCCAGGATAGCTTAGCTCTTTAGGAAGCATGCTCTTCAGTGGCTTCTAAGGGCATTCTTGACACAGTGCCAAGGGAAAGCTGGTGCTTAGCACTCAGAACTGTCCAAAGACAGGGGATCAGCCTAGTTGGCATGGGTCCCAAGATCTCGGGAGTGGTGGTCAACATGACAGTGTCCCCAGCAAGGAGAGTTTGCACGGAGTATCAACAGCCACAAGCAGCACCCACTACTGCCAGGAATAGCCTAGAGGTCCCTGGTGGCTCCGGGGTCCCCTCACCTCTCATCAGGCATGCTGGCCAGCACCTGCCTTCAGCACTGCTTCCTTGGAGAGGCCAAAGACAGCACACATGAGAGGAAGAGGCAAGTCCCCCAGACTACATAGTCTAGGGAGGGAGAAAGAAGATATTCCAGCCCTCAGCCCAGAGCTCTTGCATACGACAGAATGAAAAATGTAATATTCCTGGTTTCAGGGACCTTGTTCTTGTTTTATAAATCAATAACATGATGAGAATGGGGAAGGAGGCTGGTTCCATTTTAAAAACTGGACTCCTGTAACCCCTGCACTCTGGAGGATCAAGAGTTCATAGCTGGGTGGTGGCGAGATGGCTCAGTCAGTAAAGGTGCCCCAAGTCTGATGACCTGAGTTCGATCTGAGAAGCCCACGTGGTAAAAGGGGAAACCCACTCTGGAAAGTTACCTCTGATCTCTGTACATACACACACACACACACACACACACACACACACACACACAACTAAACAGAAAACGTTTCCTAGTTTCTTAAAGAGCTCATGACTAGTTTGGGTTATAGTGGCAGGTGCATGCAGCACAGTGGCTCATCACTTCTTTCTTAAGATTTTTATTTGTTTCTCTTTGTTTATTTACTTATTTGCCACATAAATGCAGCGCCCACGGAAGCCACAAGAGGGCTCTGAACCCAGAGGGTGGTTGTTAGATAGCCAGCCTGGATGCTGGGAACTAAACTTCAATCCTCTGGAAGAGCAGCAAGTGCTCTTAACCACTGAGCTGTCTCTCCAGCCCCATGTTCTTCACTTCTTGGTGAATAGGAGGCAAAGAAAAAAGAAGGAACAGGGCAAGCTATCGCCGGAAGGCACGATCCTCCATCTCCCTCCCTTCTTGTGATCTACATCATCCAGTATAGACCCACTTCATATCTCTCCTGACCTCTCTGGGTAACACCATCATATTGTGAATTCACCAAGAGATGAATACATTTATCAGGTCAGAGCCCTCAGGACCTGAGCACTTCCCCAGAGGCCTAGGAGCTGACAGCTGAAGCCCCCCTCCTCCAATACAGGAGGCTCTGAGGGACATTTCATAGACTATAAGACAGAACATTTGACCCCAATCACAGTCAAAGGAGCCCTTCATATTTGGGGATATGTCACAAAGCTGGGCTTCTTGGGAACATCGTTTCATAGGAAAGCTGAGGTCTTTTCTGTAACACAAGCTGAGCATCCAGAATGCAAAACTCCCATATTCTAAATGCTCCAAAAGCTAAAACTTTTTTGAGTACTCACATGACTGCCCAAGTGGAAACTTTCACACATGAAACTTTTCCATGCACAAAATCACTAAACATGTTGTATAAAATTACCTTCAGGCTATGTACATAAAACACAGGAAACATAAATTAATTTCATGGTTAGTTTTGGGTCTTATTCCCCAAGGTATCTCATTATGTAAATACAAATATTCCAAAATCCCCACCCCCCAAAAATTACAAAGCACTTCCGGCCCCAGGCATTTTAGATAAAGGAAATTCAGTTCTTCTAAATATGACTTTCTTCCCCTACTGACTTTTGACCTCCAAAGCAAGGAAACTGACTCTCATTTGTTAACACCCTTCTATTGCCTAGACGAGGGTTCTGCAGGTGGCTTTGGGAGCAGAAAATGGGATCTGATGGGAATCAGGGAATGCTGGACAGGCCCCTGCCAAATCAGGCAAAGTGCTGAAGTGTAGGTCTCCGTCTCTAGCATGGCCGTTGTGCTCCAGCCGTCCCAGAGAATGGAGAGTGGACAAACAGGTCCTCAGGCTGCCAGAGTGCAATGGGAAAGAACTCCCAGAAGACTGCATCAGTGGACAGCTCATTTATTGAAACCAAGGCAGGGGTTTATGTAGGGAGGCCTGTCTGACCATTACTGAAGGTGGGAAAGTTCAAGGCAGGATCTTTAGGTAAAGGCGGGAAGGTTCTAGGGCTGACATGGAATTAGGGACTGAGGAAATGAAACCCCAACCCGGGCTTTGGTCTGGGGTGATCTTTGTGGGGGGAAAAGAAGATTAAGCAACTGCTGAGGAACGAGGGTGCTGAACTTGCAGCAGCTTCCTAGGACCTAGGTCACAGCTTCAGGCAGAGCTGGCCAGACTCCCACCATCCTTTCAGGGTATCCAGGGTCACTTTGCTTGCTCAATGCCTTTTGCAATAGACCAGGCCCCACACTGAAGAGCTTCCCAGCAAAGGCTAGCCCACAGCCAAGCCCCACGCTCTCCCGACTGAAACCCTTGTGTGTTCTTCCCCTGTGTTTAAAGCTAGGACAGGAACACATGGCCAGGCTGTTCAACAAGACTCTTAGTCTGTTTTCCTGTTGCTGACAAAAGCAACTGAAGGAAGGAAGGGTTCGTTCTGGCTCACAGCTCCAGTCCGTCATGGTGGGCCAGTGAAGACAGCAGACGCCTGAAGAATTTAGTCATGTCTCATCCACAATCAGGAAACAGAGAGGGATGATGAATGCACTATGCCGTTCCAATCATTTTATCCATTGTATACAGTACAGGATCCCCTGCCCAGGGAATGGTACCCTCCACAGTATGAATCTAACCATCTCAATTAATATAGTCAGGATAATACCCCCTGATAAATGCTCGGAGGCCCATCTCCCAGGCAATTCTAAATTCAGTCAAGTTGACAACACTATCACAAAGACCCAAGAGAATCTGGTGGAAATCCCTTGAAAAGATTGCCCTGGCTGATTTAACACAGAGGATTATGGGAGATGTGGCTTAGAAGTACAGTAGGGACATAATGTGCTCAAGGACCCAAGCTCATCCCTAGCAACCAAGATAAAATAAAGCAGAAAGAGATGGGATGGGTGCCCTAGCTGTCTATGAACACGATGGGGAAGGAGGGTGGCCGCTCTTTCACCTTCAGATGAACGGGGACAACACCACAAAGTGGCTGCCCCGAGTTCTGCACCCCGAGAACATTCACTCCAGGTTCTCAAGGACAAAGACAAGTCACTGCTCCCTGGAAGCGTCCTATGTGTAGTTGAACACACCCCTTCCCAAGTCCACGGACTAGAGTGAATAGCTCAGAACAGGATCAGAGCTGGAAGAATTTTCGAGAAGACACAGCACGCACACAGCACAGCAAGGTACATTCAACGAGGGTGGTCACCGAAAGCCCTCCATCCTCTTACTGGGCACCTCGAACCTTGACTTCCAGACCCTACCTCGCCTATGAGGCGACGGATGTCAGCTCCCCAGAACCCACCCACAGCCTCCAGGAGACCACTAGGAACTTGGATTTTTGAGGTGAGAGAACACAAAGCTTCTGTCTCCAGGCCCAACACTGACCCAGGGAGGCCTGGAGCAAACATGTGAGCTCTGTGGAGGGAGGGGAAAGTGTCAAGGAAGTAAGCTGCAAGGGCTGTGACCATCTGATCCTTCTGCAAAGTGCTACAGTGGTGAAATGCCAGACGAGCTTCATTTTCTAGCCTTGATTTCATTAATAGGATAATGATGAGTCATTTAACTTTGCATCTGAGAAGTGAAGCAAATTACCTGTGTCTACATTGTTTAATGACCGGAGGAGCTAACAGGACCTTTGCTGCCTACCAGGACAGAAGCTGACCTATCCCTAGAGGCAATTTTCTGCCCTTGGTTTTGTCATTGACTGAGCCATCCATCAGCCTGGGCTCCCTACCCCAGCTTCACAGCTGTACAAGAGTCCAGGGTCCTCAGCCACTTACCTTCTGCTTCCTTGGCTTTTTTAACCCAATGATCCTGTGACCATGAATTATTTCCTGAACATGAACCTCGCAGCCCCATTAGCCACACTCAGGCAGGCAGGTGTGAAGGTTCCACTTTGGAGCTCTATTTCCAGGGAGCAGTCATCCAAGCCAGGAGGAGCCCTGGACTCTGCCATCCACAAGAGATGCCAAAGCCACTGTGACCTTCAGAGCCAGGCGATGACTGAAGACAAGGCACAGCAGCTCATGTGTCTTCTACAAGTCACAGAGACTTTGGGGAGTTTTCATTCTTTCAGAGTCATAAGAATCGCTATCCCAATTCCTCTAATTAAGATATCATCTCCATACAGTAAACTACACCCTTTTGGAGATTTCTAGTTTTGTCTTGAAGCAGAGATTTGGTCTATAGCCTCTTTCACAATCTTCCTGCTCCAGCTTCCCAATTGTTAGGATTAGAGGTATTCTCCCAGCACACCTGTTTGTAAAGAGAGTGGCTCTGAGAAGGTTTGTTAATGTGTAGCCAACCCCCAGCATAATGTTCAGTCATCACATCGTCCCCGAAAGTGCTCTTGCACTCTCATGGTTGAGTTTCTTCTCACACCCAGACTTCCTGGCCCATCCACACTAATCTGCTTGCTTGCTCTGGGGTTTGGTCTTTTCCAGGGCATCCAGGATACCAGGCAGCTATTTAAATCTAATTTCTTTCATTTAGTCAACTGCATTTGAAATGTGTCTGTGAGGTTTTGTACATCTGTGTCGGTTCTGACTAGTCTTCCACTATGTGAACTCGTCAGAGGTAGCTTGTAAAATCCAAGAGTGCTCAGTGGGAACCTGCCTACCTGAGCCAGGTACTAGAATGTCCATTGTTTCAACTAATCCTTGGAAAAAACTAAACTAAACACTCCATGATCTCTACCTTAGAGATAATAACATAGGGTCACACAGTGGAGGGGAAACTAGACTGGTTCAGCTACAGCACCAAAGATAAATGAGGCCATCCATTCAACTTTACATCCCACCTTCCATACCACCATCCTTCCCTCCTTCTATTCCTCCACCAATCCCCCCTCATTCCATCATCCATCCCGCCATCCGTCCCATCATCCATCCCACCATCCTTCCCACCTTCCGTCCCACCATCCGTCCCACCATCCATCCGACCATCCATCCCACCATCTTTCCCACCATCTGTCGCACCATCCGTCCCACCATCTGTCGCACCATCTGCCCCACCATCCTTCCCACCATCCATCCCACCATCCTTCCCACCATCCGTCCCACCATCCATCTTACCTTCCGTCCCACCATCCGTCCCACCTTCCATCCCACCTTCCATCTCTCCATCCATCTTACCTTCCATTCTGTCACACATTCCATCTTATATTCTGCCTTCCATTTACTTGCTGAAAGAACACTTCATCCAGGGAGACAGAGACCACTCTATGATTGCACTCCAGGGGTTGGGGTCTTCTTCTGCCTCTCTGTCAGGGGAAGTTTCTTACATGTGACAATGAAGAGTCTGCATTTGGTGGGTGTAGGACCCACAGAGGGTCATTAATATCCTGAGCCAGTGCCAAGACTCTGGAGAACAAACCAATGGGAGCAAATGTAAAGAAGAAGCTACCAGAGATGTGTTTCCCAGCTCTTACATACTCTAGAAACAACAAAATTACAGGTTTTGCTGGACAGATCTGCCAGCATCAGCCCTATAGGGAAATATGCTCTTGATGTCTCCATCATTTGTTCTTGGGCCACCAAAGTAGAGTGAGGACCAGGAGGGAAGGAGGGGACCACAGTCTACACATCATGATCTGGCTTGTCCATCCCCTAAGACTGGTCATCCTCAGACAGGGCATCCTCCATGTCCAGCCTCTCCTTATTATGCCTAGAAAGTCCTCCAGACCATAAGAAGATATACACAACAATTTGCAGGATTTTGAGTCTCCAAAGTAGCTTAGTTGCCCATGGTCCTAAGGTTCTGCCTAGAGCTGGGCTCAGCTTTCTTGGCCTGGACCACAAGAGGGGAATCATTATGTGGGGGGAGGGTACTCTGGGTCTTTATCTCTTGGAAAGTGCCAGGTAGAACCATCCAAGATTCTAGAAGCTTTTCAGGTACGGGCTTTATTGATATTGTTATTCTCTGCCCCTAGACAAATACCATAAGAAATATTTGAGCAATATACACAGCTTGAGAGAGGAAAGGGAGAGAGAGAGGAAAAGAGGGAGAGAGGGAAAGAGAAGTCCTTAGCAGTCTCACCCCTGTGGTAAAGAACAGGAATTTGGGGCCCAGACCCTGCATTTCTCTTAGGAAACCGACAGATGGTTGACTTTTCTGAGACTAGATTTCTTTTCTTGTAAAACAAGGTCAACCCGTATATTAGTTACTGTTCTGTGGCTGTGATAAAATACCATGCCCAAAAGCAGCTTAGAGTTTATTTTGGCTTACTGTTCCAAACAGCAGAGTCAATGGCAGGGACGGCGTGGCAACGCAGTAGGAGAAGGAAATTGGCTGATCACATTTTCATCCCCACACATGAAGCAGACAGAGAACAGGAAGCAGAGCAAAGCTATAAACCTCAAAGTCCAACCCCGTGACGTACTTCCTTCAGCAAGGCCCTAAACCAGCAAACCTCTTAAAGGTTCTACAACCTTCCCAAGCATCACCAACAACTGAGGATCAAGTGTTCAAATACATGAGCCCATGAGGGACATTTCTCATTCAAACCACCACATCCTGTCCCCACACTATGCAGTGTCCCTCCAGGATCATTATAGACATTTGCCTAAAGCCAAACACATCACAATCACCAACAGAAAGCCATCATTGCCACGACTGCTGCTCTGGTTCAGAGCAGAGCCTTCTTCAGGGACAGGTGTGCTACAGCCTGGCCTGGAAGCCAGGGAAGGCCATATCTTGAGCTGGATTCCCTCAGAAAGCAGGCTCTCTTGGCGACTCAGATTCCATTCCAACCTGGGCACAATGTTCTGGCTGCTTGTTTGAGCATCTCTTTCTGAACCAGGCTCAGCGCATCTGTATTCGTGGTTTCCAGCACTCCTACATCCCTGCCTACCTATGAGTGGGAGGCTGTGGGCACGGGGCTGTGCAGAGTCTGCAGCCCATGGTCCCCAGCCTGATCCCAGGGAGGTTTGGAAAGGACTTTATCAAAATGGATGTCAGTGCTCTGGTCAGCCCTCACCCAGAAATTTAATGCTAAATTATTAAACAGCAGCAAGGACGCCAGGGGCTCTGCCATTCACTAACAGATGGTTTTCAGCCACGTCTCCATGCTTGGTGTTTCTGGAACAGCAGCAGAGAGTGAGCGCAGCCTGCAGTGCAGTGCCCAGTGGGGCGGGGCGGGGGCTCTGCTGGGACTCGGAGGGACCAGGGACCGCTGCCTTACCCTCCCAGCTCCTCCCACACTCCACTTCTCATCCCTTGCTGAGGGACTCTAAATCCAAATGGCACCCAACAGTGCCTGGGGCAGTGTCCATAATCAATGTTGCATGAGAGCCTACTCTGAGCTCAGCATTTCGTGTGAATTATTTTATTTAATCTTTGCAGTGATTCCACAAGGAAGGTACAGTCAACAGCCTTTTACAGATGCACAAACAGAGCTCTGAGTGGTCCATTGCTCAGAGTTGTATACTTACTAAGTGACAGAGGCCCATGTCTCTCAGATGTCTGCAGCCACTCCACCATCTGGCCCCTGGGTCTCTGCCCACCCCCTCTGCTTCCTTGGTGGCTCTTGCTGGCCTGGACCTCCCACCCCACCCTGCTGTTTAATAATAACCCAATATGTTGGGAAGCTCGGCCATGAGGACTAAGGATACTGATATTCCCCCGGGAGACCCAAGAGAAGCCACCAGGGAGAAGAAAGCCAGAAAGAGAACTTAGCCCTCTCAACTGAATAGCCTTTCCAAAAAATAGAACCAGAAAATGAAAACAAGCTCTTGGCCGGATCTGCACTCCGCAGCAAAGGCAGCAGCTCTCTACCTGTCCTCTTGTCTCCTGAAGTAGTGTCCAGCTGTCCCCTGTCATTACTACTTATTGTAATTGCTGCATTTTATTAGCACTTACTCTCTGTCAGGCATTGGGGTAAAATGTCATCTCATTTAAATCATGACTCAGTTTAAATAACTGTAGACTCAAGGGGAAGGGATTGTGGCAATAGGCAGGTGCTTCAGACGGAACTGTTCAGGAGCGTTGGATTCTTTGACTTGGCAGCGGAAAGGAACTGTCTCAAGATAGAAACTCCAGGAACCCCAGATTAGTGGAATGGGGCAGTTGAGTCAGGTCCCCTGGCCTGAAGAGGCACAGAAGGCTTAGGCCAGTGCACCTCAGATACAATCTCCCCTAAGCCCACGGCAGCCACACACAGACCCTGACCACTCTCTGACAAAGTCACTTCTGCGGGCCTCATCTTCTCTCCTCTGAGCCCAGCTTTAGCTCTGTAAAACTCCATCTTTCCTTGGAGCTCTTGGCTTTGGGGAATCAGGCGAAAACCTTCCTGGGTGGGAATTCTCACAAACTCCTTTTCTGGCTCCCCTCCCACCCTTCCTCTCTCTGGTCTTGTCAGTGGGCCCTGCCGGAGTATAAGTAGCCCCAGCCAGGCACTTAGAACCAGGCCTTGGTCACCAGAGAGAGAGGAGATGACCAGTTTTCTCCTCCTGTCACCTGCCAGGAGTGGTGCCAACAGGATGTACTGCAAACCCCAGAGGGTGGGAAATCCTTAAGGTGGCTGTTTATTAGCAGCTCTTGATGGCATTAGCCGGCGAGAGAGCATGATAAAATATAGATTAGAGGAGGGGAAAGCCAGGAATCGTGCTGCCATTTGTCCTGTTCCGAATGTCATTACGCGTTCCATCGCGGCATATTACCGAGATGATTAGTGGCATCAAATGACTTCTGAAAAATGATTATGTGCCATTAAAAGCATTAGTCTGTCTGAAACCAGCACAAACAAATGGCCGTATGAGGATGAGTCATTAGTGGAGGAGGCTGGGAGACGCGGTGCGAGCGCCCATGCACCAGGCAATTAGCACAGCCAACAGGTTGTGGGGATGGAGGCAGAGCCCCACTCAGCAGGGAGAACCCAGACCCTGGTGGAGGCGGGAACCTGTGGATTCACATTGGAGGAGCCAGAAAGATTCAGAGTCTGGATTTGCTTAAAGGGCCCTGCCTGCCCAGGGCTGATGGCATCGATGTCCCGCTCAGCTGTCCCCAACGTCTAGAAAAGGGAATGAGGCAGATGACCCTGCAGGTTACAGAAAAGGACATTTGGGGATTAAAAGAGAGGCACTAAATGATAGAGATGTGGGGTGTGCTGGTGAAATGCCTCTGCAGAGGCCCCTGGAGGGGATTTTTTTAATTGATTCCAGAAAAGAAAAAAAAAAAAAATCACAGAAGGAAAAAAAATTGGCTTGGGAATCACAATGTAATTTACAACGACAGGAACATTTAGAGAAGCTATCATTTGGGAGATTAAAAAACATTTTTTGAACATATACCAACAAAATAGCTTTGATGTGGCAGCAGAAAAAGGAAATAACAAGTAAGAAGCCATCGTTTCCAAGTTTCTCAAAGAAGCCAAGTTCCAGCCTCAGCTACAAATGCAAGGTGCACTCCACGGTGATTTTTGCTTATAGCAGCAAAGCCTTGCTTTGGAGGGCCTGTAGGAACTGGCCTGCCAGTCACCCCTTCTCCAGCTCCACATGTGCACAGGCCTGTAGGGGATCTGACCCTTGAGGGACACCTCAAAGCAGGTTGGGAGCCTCCTGCCTTGGGGCAGGCTAAAGAAGCCTGAAGCACCTTGCACCCCTCTGGGCCCCCTCTTCCTTCTTCCTCCCTTCCCCGTCCGGGTATGCATCCAGCAGTACCGTGGTTACAGCTTGAACGTGAACTGTTCCCCTCCCCCCACTCCTGGGTTTGAACACTTGGGCCCCAGCTGATAATGCCATTTTGGGAACTGGTAGAGCATTTGAAACATGGAACCTAGCTGACAGACTATAAGGTTGGGAGCTTATGGGTTGGAGTCAGCCCCTGTCCAAATCTCTCTACTTCCTGCTCAACAGCATGTAGCAAGTTGCTGTCTCAAGCTGCCCCTACCATGAAGCCACCTACCACCGTGCCTTCCCCCAACCTTGATGGACTGTATTCCCCCAAACTGTGAGCCCCAATAAATCACTCCTCCATTACACTGATCTCGCATGCGGATGAAGAAAGTAACTGACACAGTGGTGGCAAGCCTGCCTGGCCTGGTTTTCAGATGGTTACCAGGTAGCCTGAGTTCAGTACAGCCTGACCAGTCCTGCCTTCCTGGTGTTCTTAATATAGTCTGATATAACCACACCTGGGAGCCAAAGCAAGGTCCATGAGCTTGGTCACTGGCACCAGGTCCTGCTCTAAGCTCTGTGTTTGTGCCCATCTACCCTCACCAATTAGGTGAGGTGCATCCATTAGCTGCATTTCACAGATAAGGAAACAAGCCTGGAGGGACCACATAAGGCTCCATGCCCACACCACATACCCTGAGCTGATGGGACCCAGAGAAGGACCCTCAGAAAAGAGCTCCCCTTGACCCAGGGAACCAGGAGCACCAGCTACCCAGCCAGAGTCCTGCAGAGATGCAAGATCCTCTTTCCCAGGCCTAGCAGGATCCCTGCATATTCCAATAACCAAACCCTCTGAAACTGTGGACCCAAGTTATAGGGACACGGTGTGTTTGGTTGCTCCCAAGGAACAGCCCGAGACCCCTGGGGAGAGGCAGGCCAAGGCATCGTGAGCAGCTTTGTTGCTGGCTTGGCATGCAGTCTTCAGAAGGCTTAAAGGGCCTGATCCAACTGCATGGATAATGTCTGAGGGCCAGATCCAGCCATGCATGCTGCAAGCCAGACGTTCTAGCCAGCACTTTAAAATATCCTGAGGAGCTGTTAGAGACTAGTGATGCCAAGCTGTGACAAGCAACCTTTTGTTTTGAGACAAAATATCTCAGGAAACAATGTAAGGGAAAAATTATTTTGCTCAGGTTTTCAGAGGGGTCAGTTCATCACAGTGGGGAGGGCATGGTGGAGCAGAGTAGCTCACATCATTGGAAGCAGAGAGACAATGTTTACATTAAAGACTCTCTTTGGGAGGTTAGAGAGATGACTCAGTGGGTAGGAGCACTGGCTATTCTTCCAGAGGACCAGGGCTCAGTTCTGAGCACCCACATGATAGCTGACATTCATCAGTAACTCCAGTTCCAGGGGATCCAACACCCTCTTCTGGCCTCTGCACACATTGCATACACATGGTGCACCATACTTGTAAAACTAAAAATAATAAATAAAAACTTTTTAAAAGATTTTCTCCTTTTATTCCATCTGAATGCCTAGCCTTTGTGACAGTACCACTCAATTCAGGGTGGGCCTTTCTATCCTCTCTGGAAATACCTTAGCTAATCCTCTCTGGAAATACCCTCAGACACACCCAGCACTATGCTTCTCAGACTCATCATGTTGACAAGACTGATCATCACCAGACTGGAGAGACGATTCAGAAGTTAAGAGCACTGGTTGTTCCTGCAGAGGACCCAGGGTCGATTTCCAGCACCCACATGACAGCTAACAACTGTCCCTGCAGACGGCAGTTCCAGAGGACCCAATGCCTTCTTCTAACGTTCTCAGGCATTGCTTGGTACAGACGCACTTACACACATGCAGGCAATACACTCATACACATAAAATAAAAATGATAAATAAAATATTTTGTTAAAGATCAGTCATCACACAAGCTCCAGCCCTGCTAGGATGGAGACCCTCTACTCTAGCCTACCCCTGACTGTTACAAATGAGTAAACTGAGGCTTCCAGAGGAGAGTCAATAACCCAGAGTTGAAGAGCCACTCAGGGTTAGGAATCAGATGCTCCTAAAAAGTTCTCATCCTCCTTCTCCCCTCCGAACCTTTCTCTCCTCTCCTGTCCTCTCTCTCTCTCACTTCCTTCCTCTTCTCCTCCTCTTCTTCCATCTCTCTCTTCCCCTCTTCCTCTCTCCCTGACTCCATTTCCTGTTCTTCCTCTTCCTAATCCCTCTCCTCTCCCTGTCTCCCTCCTTCCCTCTCTCCCCTCTCCCCTCTTCCCCTCCACCTCCCCCCCCCCCGAAATCCACCTGCCACTTCAAGGCCAAATGCAGCCAGGGCTGTGGAGAGGCAGCAAAGCCTTGGCAGCTGAACCTGGAGGCTGTCAACTCTGATTGACACCTGTCACAACTCCAGTTGCTCAGGGCCTCTGGGCCAGCACGTGCTGCCGTCACCTTCCCACTGGTGAGGAGCAAGTGTCCGCCAGCTCAGAACAGTGCCAGGTCTCTCAAGCCCTTCCTGCCTCTTCCCTCCTGGCCCCCTGGGCTGTCTCGGTCATTCTGCACAAGCCCGGACACACGCTGTTCATCTCTTTTGAACTAGGCTCTGTGGCTTTTGTTGCTCTGAATGGGGGAGGCCAGGACGGCATCTCACGAGCACTGTCCGAAACTGTTTCTCCCCCTTCTATCCTTCATTCTATGAGAACAACCTGGACTTCCTTCCCACCACTTGTTGGATTTGTTTTGTTTTGTTTTGTTTTGTTTCTGAGTTCTCACTAAGACAGAGAGCAAACTTATATTTGTCGATGGCTCAGTTGGTGTCTCGGCAACAAGAGGTCACGAATGCTTGCAAGGTTAGCCTATTGAAGTCCAAGTCCAGCTGCTAGAAAAGATTAAAAGCAACCAGTTATTTGACCTCTGCTTCCTGAGCTGACTGACCTTTATCTCCCTCTCCTTGACTCTCAAAACAGTATATATATATATATATACACACAGTAAGACTCCTAACAGCTGGGAACTATTTTACTTTTGTTGCTCAATGACTGTGGTCAACTGTCAGATTTATTTCGAGGCCATTTCATTAATCTCAAGTCTTGTTTTATATTGGCGTATATTAATTACATGTCATAATGGATTTCATCTTGACATGTTCACGTATGTGCATAAATCAATCTTAACCCCTGTCTCTTTTGTCCCTCCTCCTCCCATTAGTCCCTTCCTTTTCTAAACTAGTCCTTTTTTAAAATATTTATTTATTTGTGTATGTCTGTGTGAATGTACAGTATATGTACAGGTTTGCACACCTGTAGCTGCATGTGAAGGTCAGCAGATGACCAGGTGTCCTCGTCTCTCTCTCTCCCCTATTCCTTTGAGGCCAGAGTCTCTTCCTGAACCTGGGGCTCCTGTTTTCTCATCTAGGCTAGAAGCCAGCAAACCCCAGCAATCCTTCTATCTCTGCCCCACTCCCTGGAGTTGGGGTTAGACTCATGAGCTGGATGCCCAGCTTCTTCTGTGGGTGCTGAGATCTGAGCACTGTGTAGTCAATTGTGCAGCGAGTGCTCTTAACTGCTGAGCCACCTCTCCCACCCCAGCTAGGCCCCCTGATGTTTTCATGGATTCTTTTATGACCAAATGGGTTTCGTTAGGGCTGTTTACAGGAGTGTAGGTGGAAGTTTGCTCACAGGAGCATGTATACCTTGCCACTGGCTAAACCACCAAAGAAAATGTCGCCCCCATCAGTCATCGTCTGTAGATAGGAGTTGGGGTCCCATGAGCCCCTCCCCCTTGCCATGACAGGGTGTTGACAGCCCAGTCTTGTGGAGATCTTGTGCACATAGTCATAGCTGCTGTGAGTTCGAGAAAGTAACAGCAATTTCTGCACAGAACTCAGTTTTTCACACATCCACTCTTCATTGACAGTTTTCCTCCTCCTCACTGGGGAATCACACCCTGGTCTCCTGATTGACAGGCAAAGAGACATGCTCAACACTGCACTACTGAGGAAATCCGGCTGAAACTTCTTCACGTCTAACTCAGTCTCTCCTGCTGCAGCTGAGTCTTTTGTGAGTCAAACCAATACCTATCCTCTGCAAAATCGAGCGATTCATAGAAATATTACAGCCCCTCCTACGGCAACAGCGCTCTCCGGGCAGCCATCTGCTTCACTTAGGAGGCTGGTTTTAATGCTTGTTACCTGGGAAATGCTGAGATATCTGAGGTGCCCGGCACCCAAAGCTCTCTACATGCAGGCGGGCATTGTCTGGTGCCTACAGAACAGTCCTTGGGGAAGCATGGATGCACCCGGATGGAAAAACCTGATTCCTAAACTTTCTGTATATCAGGATCACTTATCACCTACTGTCCCAGTCAACATGAAGGCCCCATGTTTGTACCCACAAAATGTGCAAGATGAAGCCATAACTCCCAGTGTGATGGTCTTTAGGAAGCAGTTAGTGCTACATAAGGTCAGGAGGGTGGGGACCTTAGGAAGAGATTAGGGTCTTGGGGGTGAGTGTAAACACTGCACTTTCCTCTCTTTGTCCCAACGACAAACCAAGGTGCAATTTCACCAAACTGCACTCTGGGAAACCAGTGAGTTTATTGGGCTTACTTACAGAGCAACGGGTGACGGCTTACTTACAGGAGTGTGGGTGCTTCCCCACCAAGACTGTACTGGAAAGTCTTCATCCAAGCATGGATTGTGACTCCCCTACAGCTGCATGAAATGGTGAGAGAGACTCTCCCCTAGGCCTTCTCAGCCTGCATACTTTGAACCTTCCCCAGACCACAAGCAACAAGGGCCGACTCTCGGATGAGAGTCCCATGACTCTTCCTGCCTCCACTTCCTTGCAGGGCCTGACAGGCAACAAGGTCAACTATGATGGTCTTAGACAAGCTGGCACAAGCGAGCTTGCGAAGATGGTATTTGTCTGTCATTGGAGAACCATCCTCAAAGGAAGAGACACCTCTAACCTCACTGGCTCTCTCCCCCTGTGGTATTTTGAGGAGAAATGTCCCCCACAAGCTCAGGTACATAAACACTTGGTCTCCTGTTGCTGGCACTGTCTGGGGAGGTCATGGAACTGTTAGGATGTACAGTCTTGCTAGAGGAAGTATGTGGCTAGAGGTGGGCTTTGAGAGCTCATAGCCTTGCCCCACTTCCAGTGCACTCTCTGGGCTTCCTGTGTGATGAAACATGGTCAGCCAGCTTCCTGCTCCAACGGCCTACCGCTTTACCTTCCTCCCCATTATGGATCCCCATTCTGGAACTGTAAGAAAAAAGAAACTCTTCCTAAATTGCATTTGGCCATGGTATCGTTATCAGAGCAACAGAAAAGGGAACTGGACCACCCACTGCCTTTTCATGTGCAGACACAGTGGACAGAGGTCCATCCGCTGGGAAGACAGAACTCACAAGTCCCCAGTCATGCTGGCTTGGGGGTGATTGTAGAGAACCCATCACGCACAATTCTACCAGGTATGTCCCCACGAAGTCCTTGGGAATCCAACATGGGGTTTGCCTAAAAGGGAGAAATAGAAGCCATAGATACTGTGCTGCTTGTGTTTCTCCGGGAGACGGAATCGTTGGCCAGTGTATGGTACACCTCCCCTTTCCCCTTGAGAGGTCATTGTGACCAGTAAGGACAACAGCACTGCTGTAGAGGCAGCCAGCCAGAGAGGCTCCAATTCCAGGAGGTGCTGGTGGGTTGCCATGGGTTCAGGAGATCTAGCAGAGACTGAGTGGTTGCCTTGGGGATGCTGGAAACAGCAGCCTTGTGGCCAGCCCAGGGAAGAGTCAGGGATTAAGAGGAAACAAACCAGGCACGTGAAGCCACCTGGAAAATAACTCATAGCATGGCTTTATCATCCTTAGGAAATGTGGCCTACCTCCACCCACCTCTGCCTGCTCCGGCCTACTAGGAGTCCGGGATAGCGAGGGTGGGTGGGGAAGTGCTTCATCTTAGCCCTGGGCATCAGTCTCCACTCAACCTATGAACTCAGGTTTAAGTCCCTTCAAGTCTGCCTGATGGCTCAGCAGAGGCAGAACTGAAGATCTACCCCATGATAGACTTGGTGTGCCACAGAGAGAGGCATGCCTGCCTATGTCCTTGAACGTGGAAGAGCTGTCCCCTATAGTCACATGTCTTGCCTGACAAGGTCTCTGATCAGCTTGTCTGGCTGTTCCTTGTCATTTATACTTGAAGCAAGTCACAACTGAGTTTTTCTGGATTGGTCAAGAGTCAGAGCCCTCTCCTCCCATACCACTGGTCCCTGGTCCAAAGGCCTTGCATCCCGATTCCCCAGTGTGTCATGGTAACTTGTCTCCCTTCTGGAAAGCTTCTCCTCAGTCCAACAGTTACTGTTAACACGGGTAAACTGAGGACTGCTGGTGGGAATGCTTCAGCTCAACATGCCCAGTCTATGACATGTGGTCACCTCCAAATCTGCAGCTGAACAAGAGTTTCTGCGGTGCTCCAGCTGCCCCAACCTAAGGCAGATCTCGATGCCTCTCCCACATCCCAGGTAAGGCATAGCCTGGGCGTACGGAAGAACACACAGCCCCTGACTGCTCCATAGCCCCTGACTGCTCCACAGCTCCTGACTGCTCCACAGCCCCTGACTGCTCCACAGCCCCTGACTGTTCCATAGCCCAGCACCAGGAGAGGGGCCTCTGCTCCCTCTTCTGCCACCAGGAGCCCTGTCTGTACCTGGGGAAGCAAAGGGACCATCCAGCCATCTTCATCTGTGAAATGCAGGGGGACTAAAGGAATGGCTTTTCCTCTCTATTACTGTACCAGGAAATACTATGTCAAGCATGAAAAACTGTCCAACAGCCCCCTTTGGTTTGCATTCCCCAAGGCTGTTAGCACCCCAAAAAGACCCCAAGAGTCATTTACCCTGTGGCTCAAACATGCAGCTCAAACCTAAGACAGGAGGATTCCAGGTGTTTACCCAGTCAGACAGTCTAACCAAGTTGGTAAGCTCTAAGCTCAATGAGAGACCCTAAAAAATAAGGTGTCAAGTGATAAAGGCAGACGCCCAGTGCTGATCTCCTGCCTTCTTATGCCCATGCACCTGCACACACACACACACACGCACGCACGCGCACAGTCATCTGGCCTTGCTCTCAACCAGAGCTGAGTGGCTGGTGGCCCTAGGAACTGAGCCAGCCTTCCAGAACTGGTGCCAGGCCCGTTCCCAGCTTGTTAGAAGACGCACGGGCAAGTGGAACTTTCTAGCACCCCACCCACAGGAGCCAAAAGAGCACCATGCAGGGACATCAGCTCCCACTTAGCTGTGGCCGCACACAGATGGATCTGCTCCCAGAATCACCCAGCCCAGCACTTCTGGACCTGGCCCACTGACTTTGCTACCACCTCTTCACCGCCACATGCACTGTACGCAAGCATAAATCCAGTTAATGCAGCCAAAAGAGAAAACTCAAAACGTCAGATCTGCAGAGATGCTTCAATTGAAGGAATATTGATTGTCACAGAGAATATTCTCCGTTTATTCACCTAGTCAGGCTGCTCCCCTAGGCACATATGAATTCAACAAATATTGCCACAGCACACAAGAACGCAGGCTCCTGGTGTTGTGATTGCTGGGACTTTGGTGCTGCTCTCAATTTCTGTCCCAGTTGGAGTGCAGAGGATGGAGGAAGGAAGAGACATATAAGAAGATGTCATGTGTCATGGGGTTCTCCCCATAGAACCTTCCCACTTGGCATCCAAGTTGACCTTGCATACAACCACAGGCAGGAATCAGAGAGAAAGTAGTTATGGACATCTTCCAGATAGGATCAGTGAGGTTCACGCAAGTCACTCACTCAAGATCACAGTATAATGTGAACTAGAATTTGAATCTACGAAATCAGAGCCATCTCCATCCCATCATGCTTTTCACTACAAATGGTGGCCTGGAGCCAGCCTTCTGGCTCTCCTCTGCTTGGTCAGTAGCCTGAATTATAGTGGAGTCTTCTTAGCTTCTGTTTTGCTGAGTCAGAATCATGGATTATACACCCACTGTTTGCCCAGACTTGGACAAAGACTTAAGATGAACCATAACTCAGTCACATCAGCATGAGGACACAGAAGACCAATTCTGAAACTAACAGTTGGAATCTTCAGAATGCCACCATGAAGTCTCAACTCCTAATCTTCCCTTCCAAAGGTCCTCACTGAGCAGACACCCACACAAAACAAAGGCTGAAGAATTCTGAGAAAGCAACACAAACCTCACCAGAAACATCTTGGCCCATTGTGACCAATATTCTGAAAAACTGACCAAGAAGTGTGGGGACAGTGAGCCCTAGAACAGGCTCACACAGAAAGTTCTAGGTCTCTCCAGACACTCCCCACAAAAATAGCTCTGGACTCTAGACTTGAGTTTCTAAGTATGTCCCAAGAAACAGGTCTGTAAATCTGAAAAGACTGTAAAGTAGTTACTATCCCATTTTTCAGCTAAGTAAACCAAGGATAAGACAGTAAGTGACCTTCCCAAGGTCCAGAATTGCTGAGTGATGGAATGAGACCAGAACACTGGCAACCACACAGTCTCACCCATGTTGTCAGAGGATTACAAGCCGCAGGTGTGGAGTGCATCCTTTTAGGTCTGCATCTGAAGTTCAGCTGAAGCCTTTCCTGAGACTCAGGCTCAACGGCACGTTTGAGAGCTGATTTTAAACAGAACACCAGACTGGTGAGCATGGATCCCTTCTACGGCATACTTAGCCACAAATCCAAGTTGACTGACTCAGATCCAATGACAGGAGCCCCTGGGGATCCTAGGCACCCTGGCTGCTCTGGGGGTGGTGTTCCCATCCCTCAGGCCCCTTCCTCGGGTCTCCTAGAAGCAGGTAATGAGTGGGGTGATTTCTAGTGCCTCTCTTCAGTGCCATGGCTGAACACCTGTGCTGGAACATGCCAGCCAGAGGCGGAAGCTGTCCGTGATGTGGGCCCACTCACCCAGGGGATGCTATTCACTTTGGGCGGCTGCCCTTCCTTGCCTCCTATGCTCACCCCAGTAGCCCAGAATTTCTGGCTTGGTTGAATTCGTTGGCTGGAGTCCTCCACAGGTGCAAGAAGTGGGGGGATTCATTCCCCAGAGTCCTTGCCCAGAGTCAGTTCTGAGAGAGAGAGAGAGAGAGAGAGAGAGAGAGAGAGAGAGAGAGAGAGAGAGAGAGAGAGAAGAGAGAGAAAGGGAGGAGGGATATGGCCTCAGTAGGAGAATAGCAATAGGAGCCCATGTGGGAAGACAGAGTGAGCCAGAGCTGCTGATGGGGTAATTAATTCTACTTAAGTGAAATGTTACTAATAATTAAATATACTAATTAAGAAAAATTGGATCAGCTGTGGTCAGTGCAGCAGAAGCAGGAGCCCCATTGACAGGTTTCTTCCAGCTTCCTGCTGGAAGCAGGTGAGACTAACCAAGGCCAACAATGTCCCTTTGGGACCCAAGGGAAGCCAGAGGAGCCAGGAACTGGAGAGGCCCCCAAAGGTGGAAGCAACTGATGAGGGGGGATGGCTGGAGAAGGCCCTAGGAGGCTGCAATGCAAATCAGAAGGATCTAGAATCTGACACCTGTATACTCATCTCCTACCAAGTCTGGGAAGGCTGTGTTGTGTCAGGTGGGGCAGCGGAGAAAGGCTCTGGGAGTGGAAGGGAACTACTAGGGTGAGGTGGATGACAGCACGTCTAGGCGTGGAGCAGAGACAGGGACAGGTAAGATCAGGGTGACCAGGAATAGCCGTGTGATATTTAATGAGCAAATTTTCAGAGCTCAGTGTCTCAGAAGGAGCCCGACTTAGAACTTGGACACATCAGCTAAGGCAATGCTCCACCATATGGCATTAGTGACATTTGCAGTGAAACAATGGTCCAGAGGTTACAGGAAGTTCAGCAGCAGCCCTGGCCTCTTTCCACTAGATGCCAGGAACAAATCAATCACAACCATGAAGAGTGTCTCCAGGGCTGGGGAGATGGCTCAGTCTGGAGTAAAGGGCTTGTCATGAAGGTGTGAGGACTTGTGTTCAAGCACTAGAACCTATGTAAACTCCAGACATGGTAATCACACATGTAACCCCAGCACTGGGGAGGTGGATCCAGGAAGCCTGCTGGCCAGTCTAGCCTAACAGGTGAACTCCAGATTCAATGAGAGATCTGGTCTCAAAAATGAGATTGAGGACTAAGGCAATAGCTTAGTGGGTAAGTATTTACCATGCAAACATGAGGACCTGAGCTTGGATTCCCAGCATCCTAAGAAAGCTGAGGGTGGCGGTGTACGCCTGTAGCCCCAGGCTGGGGAGTGCAGACAACTGGATTCTGAGGGCTTACTTGACAGCCAGTCTAACTGAAACAGAGAGCTCTAGGTTCAGTAGAGACTCTGTCTCAAAGGATAAGGTAGAGAGCAATAGAGGAAGATATCTGAAGCCAACCCTTGACCCACACACCTGCACATGCATGTACACGCATGTGAATACAACACAAACACAATAGGGTAGAGAGCAATTGAAGAAGACATCCAGCATTGACCTGTAGCCTCCACATGCACATATACACTGTAAATATATGCACTGCATGATCCCAGTTATCGGCACCGTCCAGAGCAGGGCAGATCCATAGAGACAGAGTATGAGAGACTGGCTGCCAGGGACAGTGGGAGAGGATGAGGGTAACTGAGTGATGAGTCCAAGGCTTCCCCTTAGAGCACTGGTAGAAGTGATGGAGACACTAAACGCTACTGGATTACAGAATTTCAAATGGCTATCTTCATGCTATGAGAACTGCACCTCGCGCATGCCTCTAATCCCAGCTCTCCAGAGGCACAGGCAAGCAGATTGCTTTGTGATCAAGGCCAGCCTGTTCTACATAGTGAGTTTCAGGCTAGCTGGGACTACAGGGAGATCCTGTCTCAAAAAAAAAAAAAAAAAAAAAAAGGGAGGGTGGGGCTGGAGAGATGACTCAGCAGTTAAAAGCACTAGCTGCTCTTGCAGAGAACCCAAGTTCAGTTCCTAGCACCCGCATAATGGCTAACAACAAACTCTTAACTCAGTTCCAGAAGATCTGACACCTTCTTCTGACCTTTGCAGGCATTGCACAACATGGGTGCCCTTACATACATGTGGGCGGAACATTCATACACATAAAACAAAAATAAATAAATAAATTTTTAAAAATTCAATCTCTAAGTTTCAGTGGTTACTTAAGGTCTAAGCAGGGCAGGAACCAGCCTTGGACATCCCAAAATACAGAAAGTGGGTTATGTTCTCCTTAGAGACACACCCCAAATACATAAGAAAACAAAAGACCCTGTCCCCACTTTGCCAACCGAGTGTTACCAAAGCCAGTTTGCACACACTAAAACCTCTCTACCAGCAGAAGGGACATTATCAGCAAGGTGCTATGTGTGACCTTGTTAGTATTCTGAAGGCCGCTGGGGCAGTGTTGGACACAGAGTGAGGCAAGCTACATAAATGTGTGCATTAAAGGCGAGCCCACGCAGGGGTCCTAAACACAGTGGCCCAGGGCAGTCGTTATTCTCTGTAAATTAATAACGAACCTTCGTTTCCTAGCTGCGTCAGTGCCTGACACTGACACACGTGTGGGCACCTGCTCAGTTACTCCTCTCTGCAGCCTTGATTGGAACCATTCTGCAAACGTGCGGTAGAGAACTGGAATATCTGCTAATCTACTGTGTCCATTAACCCTCACTAGAGAACAAATCACCCCCAAACCTGAGAGCAGAAAGCATGTCAGGGTCTGTCTATCTGTGAAGGCTGGGTGTGGCTCAGCTGGCCCTCTTTCTCAGGATCTCTCACAGGCTGCAGCCCAGAATCTGGGATCTCATCTGAAGTTTTAGCAATGGACAGATCATATCTAAGTACATAGGATTCTTGGTAGGGTTCATGTCCTTGAGGGGTGTTGGACTGACCTCCTGGGTTCATTCATCATGGCACCTTGATTCACCCAGACCTAAAACAAGACTGTGCAGAGGGCTCAGTGGTAAAGCAGTTGCCATGCAAGCAGCTCGTATGAGGAGCAGAATTCAGATTCCCAAAATGAATATTAATATTGGCTGGGTATAACAACCCACCTGCAACTCCAGTTCTTTGAGAGTGGAGACAGGGGATCACCAGAGCAAACTGACCGGATAGATTAGCTATGTGGTGAGCCCAGGGTTCAAGGGAGAGAGCTTCCCTCAGCAAATGAGGTAGAGAGAAGTTGCTGAAGACTTCAGACTCTCAACATCAGTCTTGGGCCTCTACATGCATATGCACACTCATGCATGTACATATATGAACACATGCATACACAAGAGAAAGTAAATAAATAAAAATAAATTTTAGAAGTCTACAAAGCAAGCTGGGGAAGTCTCTAGAACCTACAAACAAGATTGGGATTATAATGTGATGTAGCCCAGTCACAGAAGCCACATTGAATCACCTTGCTGTGTCCTTTGGGCTAGAAGCAAGTCACTGGAATAGCCCACTTTCACGTGGATGATTACACCAGAGTATGAACCCCCAGAGGTGGGGACCAAAGAGGCCCCAGCTCAGAGTCCATCCACTGCGCTTGCTAAGGGAAAAAAAAGGAAGAAAGCCCAGCTCCCTGTGTCCGGGGGCTTTGGGAAGGCTTCAAGTTCATTTCCTCGCAATTTACTTTTCCAAGTGTTTCCGTGGTAGATGAGAGATGGAAGAGGGATGCTGGGAAGGAGAGAGGGGAAGTCAGGGTGTGCCACACTCTTCCCAACCGAGCCACTCTGATGAGACTGGCCCTGTAGGATGCAGCCCGAGCTCCCTGCTGCCCTGAGAGTCACTGTGTCCTCATTAGAGGTGGGTACAGTGCTGTATTTTAATTGTCAGGAGGGCCCTGAGCACCTTGAAGGAAGCTTCCACATTCTCCTCATCATGACTATTAATAGCCTGGGAACATTCAGGCCTCCGCAGCCCCTCCCAACACAGGCAGCTGGAGTCTCCCTCCACCTTCTTCATGCCAGCCCCACAGTCCTGCTGTCACCAAGGGTTGCCCTTGGCCGGTCCCCCAGGCTGATGTGGTGTGTACCCAGGACACAGACTTTCTGAGCACCTGGGAGATAGGGATGGAGGACCCAGCATGTCACCCGCTCAGGGGAAGGCCGTTATTTCTTAGCCATGTATTCCCAGCAGGGAGCAGGTGGGCCTCAGCGGACGAGAAATGAATCAGACACTGCCATGGGGGCCTCTGAGCAGCTGTGATGCGGCACTCAAGGGCCAGTAGGCGCTGGGAAAATTGGTTTCCACTAACTTCTCATTTCCTGTCAATCTTGGAGTGAGGGGAGAGGTTTCCAAGGACTGCGCATTGGCCACAAGACCAAAGGACAGGTGAAGTTACCTGAGATAGCAGAACTTTCAAACTTGCCTTCCCTTCCTCTCTTTTGGTGTGTACATGTTTGTGTACATGTGGGTGGGGTGTGTGTTCCTGTGTGTGCACATGAAAATGGAGGCCAGAGGTTGATGTCAGATGTCCATTGCTCTCTACCTTATCTTTTGTTTGTTTGTTTATTTTAAGTGTGTGAATGCTATGCCTGTGTGTATTTAAGTATACCCATGTCATGCAGAGCCCATAGAGGCCAGAAGAGGGCATCAGATCACCTGGATCTGGAATTATGGATGGCTGTTAGCCACTATGTGGCCCCATGTGGGTTCTGGAATTTAAACCAGGTCTTCTGCAAGAGCAGCCAGTGCTCTTAACTGCTGAACCATCTCTCCAGTCCACTCTCTACCTTATTTTTTTGAGTGTATGAGTGTATTTCCTGTAAGTATGTAAGTGCACCCATGCTCAGAGGTCAAAAGAGGGCATTGGATCCCCTGAAACTGGAGTTACAGATGATTGTTAACCACCATTTGGGTCCTGGGAATCAAGCCAGAGTCCTCTGCAAGAGGGCCATCTCCCCAGCCCCTGCACCTTATTTTTTGAAACAGGATCTGTCACTGAACCTTGAGCTCACCAATTCGAGGAGACTGGCCGGAGTGAGTCCAAGCATCCTCCTGTGTCTCAGGGTGCCAGCACAGCCTCCCTAGAGCCGTATCTACATCATACTTACTTGCAAGGCTGGTTTACATCTTTGAGGGCATGCCACACAGAGGCCATGGAGACTGCCTGGCTCCTCCCATGGGGAATTGGGCCAAGCAGCTGCCAGAGAAAGCCCACCGCCCCGTGCTCTCCTTCCAAATTCCCTCCACCTTTCCCGCAGCCTGCCTCTTCCTGCCTCCCTAGGCCTTGCTTTCCCGTGCTGGGAGCAAAAGCAGAGCTTATTGAATTTTTTGCAAGTATTTTGCATGGCGTCTGATTTACAATTCATAACGTGGATTATACGGCAAGTTCAGCCTTCCGGGGTCGGTGTAATTTAGACCTTGGAAATATTTTGCTGTGCTTTCAATTCCCTTGACATCTGAGGGGGTGGAAATGGATCCTACCCCTGGAGGTTTGCTGCTTGGAGCGGGGTTTGCTGCTTGGAGGGGCAGTGGAAGGGAATGCCGGGGGTGGTGAATGGGTTGGGGGGGATGCGGGGCAGGTACAACCGAGGGGTGGGAAAACAGAAAGTCAAACACCCGCAGAAGAAATGAGCGTATGCAAGAGAGAGGAGGAAGAGGGAAAAGCAGGTGGCCACGCCCCCGACACCATGCCCCGCCTCAGGCTCCACAGTCCGGAAGTAGGGGCGTGGCTGTGTGGCGCTACCTAGGGTTCCCTCCAAGCATCCTAGGGCCTTGCCTCAGGCGCTGCCTTTTGGGAACATGGACCAATCTCCCACCTGCTTTTTGGAAACAATTTTATTGAAAGAAACATTCACATCTATAATTTGCCTTTTAAAGTGCGTGGCGCAGTGGCTTTCAGGAGATCTGCGATGTTGTATGCCCGTCACCTAATTAATCTTGGAAAATTTTCACCACTCTGCAAAGAAACCTTGCACTCCTAAGTTATCACCCTCTCTGCTTGTTCCCGGAGACTGCTAAAACAAATTTCCACCAATTTAGACTTAAAATTAGAAATATTGATTCTCTGACCATTTTGAGGCCCAGAATTTGACCTTGAGGTAACAGCAAAGCCATGCTCCCTTGAAGGCTCTAAGAAAGGATCCTCCTGCCTCCCCCAGCCTTTGGTGATTCTAGGTATTCCTTGGCTTATGGCCTTCCCTCCACTATCACCTCTGTGGTCACATCGCCTCCTCTGTCTGCCTGAGTCCCAAATCTCCTTCCACCTTAATTGTATAAGAACATATCAGTGTTTTGGTGGTGTATGCCTGTAACCCCAGCTCTGGGGATGCCGAGGCAGGAGAATAACAAGCTTGAAACCAGTCTAAACTACATAATGAGACCCTGAAGAAGAGAAGAGGAGGGAGGGAGAGAGAGAGAGAGAGAGAGAGAGAGATTAGTGATAAAGATTAGCTTGCCAAGTACTTAGCTGGATCCCCAGCAGCACAGGGACAATACAGCCTAGAATAAGATTTCAGCTAGGCTGAGATACAGGGTGAACTGTCTCCAAAACTAATTAATTAATTAACAATAAATTAAGACCTCCATTCGCAGGTTCCAAAGGTCAGAACATGTGCAAGGGTTAGGGGCCATCATTCACCTTCCACCTCCTCTGCTGTCCCTGTCCCCAGCTCCTGGTAATCACTAATCTATTTTCTATCCCTACAGATTTGTCTAATATGAACATTTCTATGCCTGGGATCCTGTGGTCCTTCGTAATTGGCTTCTTTCACTTAGCACCGTGTTTCCAAAGTCCATCCATGTATAGAGTATCAATACCTCATCTTTTAAGACTGTTGACTGATACTCACTATGGATATGCTGCCTCTTAGTGATCCAGTTAATGGAGGTTTCTATTCTTGAGTTATCCTGAATGCTACCCTGAAAATCCCTGTCCAACTCCTAAAATATCTACTCTTAGAGAAAGAGTGAGATGTTCTTGTCTGCTCTCCTCAAGTCCCAAGGTCAAGGGGAGTACAGCAGACAGTTCCCAAAGCAGTCTGGAGATGGCCCACCTCTAGCCTGGTGTCCACTCTATCATGTGATCCCCTCCCACGAGGGTGAGCTGCACTGCCAGATTTCTTTCTAGTGAATGGACTATGGCAAAAGTGATGGGTGTCTCTGTCAAGATCAGGCCATAAAGCACTTAACCTCTCACCTGCTCTCACTCTCAGCCTTGCTCTCCGCTCATCCAACGAATCAAGCAGCCCTGGTGTGACCTATGGAGAAGCCTTTATGCCAAGAACTGAGAACAACCCTTGGCCAACATCCCTGTCAGTGCTGGGACCTTCCAGACACCAAGTGAGCATAGAGCTGAATCCTTCCTAGACATCACTACGAAGACTTCAACCCCAGGAGGGAGCCGGGCTGCAGCCTGTGAGGCCCCTCACCTCCCATGGGACTCCTGACCAGCACACCGAGATAACAGCATGTTAACAGCATGCAGTTTAAGTCCCTGGGTTTTAGGGAAATTTGTTATGCAACCACAGATTACTGACATGGAGAGGATAGAAGAGATGAGCTTGGGAGACCTAGGCTCTTGGGAAGTGGGGTCAGGGACACTTGACCCGCATGAACTAATGTTGAGAAGGGTTTGGTTGTGGAGATCCCAAGCCCAAGTCCCATTAAATGGCCTGGTTTCCTTCATTGGGGTAGAGGAAAGGTGCCGAGATCACCGGAGAGGAAGGGAAGGGAGGAGGGGGGTGAATGAAGTTCACACGAACATCATAGACAGAGGACTCAGTGTGCCAGACACTGGGTATTTATTGATATGATTTCCCTTTCAGTCTTCAGAAGTCTTACAAGGTCAGTCTTCTCCCTGTTGAAAGAGGATCAGAGAGTGTTAACAGTGTGCCTGAGGTTATACCACTAGCAAAGAAGAGGCTCGCCTCACTCCAAACTCCATGCTTATAACATGCAGGGTGAGGAGCTCGGGCCAGTGAAAAGGGCGGGGGACTGAGCATGGGACTGATGGAAATCCCAGGCCTTCTTGACTCAGTCAGATCTTCCCCACTTGCTGTCCAAACTGACCTCCTTCTGAGCATCTCGCTTCTACGGCTCATCTTGCTCTTTGCTCCTTGTTGTGGGCTGGGGGGGGAAATCTGTCTTTGCCTGAGAATAAAGAAGCTAAAAAAGGAGGCTGTCGAGGACCATGATGTGCCATTCTCTGCACTGGAAAGTAGTGACCAAAATGGGAGGAGCTGTTTTTCTGATGCTGCATGATAATGGTGATGGTGAATAGTGGTCACGTGGCATTGTGGTGCTGCTGCTGCTGACCATGATAACGGCAGTGGAGGTTGTCGTGGTTATGGTAGAAGTGCTGACAATGGTGATGGTGATGGCGGTGGCAGCCGTGATGGAGGATGTCAAGGTGGTAATGATGGCTGTGGTGGCGAGGATTCTGGTAGGATTGGTGGCAGCAGTGGGAGAAGCTGTGGTACTGATGCTGGTGATGACGGAGTTTGTGGTGATGGTAGTTATGATGGTGATGGTGGGTGGTGGTTACGGTGGAAGTTGTGATGTATTAGTTACTTTTCTGTGGCTGTGATAATATACCATGACCAAGGAAACATACAGAAGAAAGGGTTTATTTGGGCTTATCGTTCCAGAGCAGTGAGTCCATAGCAGAAAGGCAAGGCAGCAGAGACAGTCAGAGAAAAAAGCTGAGAACTCACATCTTCCAGTACCACAGGCAGCAGCGAGAGCGAGCTGTGGGAAGTGGGAAAGTTACGACCTCTCGAAGCGCACCCCAGTGACGCGCTTCTTCCAGCGAGGCCACAGCCCAGAGAGTCCAGGAGCTCCCCAGACAGCACCACCAGCTAGGAACCAAGTGTCTAAATACTTGGAGCCTCTCGTTCAGACCACCACATGTGGTGATGGTGGTGGTGATGACGACGATAACGGTAATCCTGACCATGATGGTGGCAACAGTGGTGGGGGTATTAAAACTTCATGGGTTCTCTGCAGAAAGGGGAAAGTCATGCCAAGGTCACTTCTCTAAGCTAAACCCAACAAGAGGAGATGGGGGCATTTGGCGTCCTTAGAATTCAGCTGGTGACATGAGACCCTTCCCACCTCCCCAACAGCCACAAACACAGAGCCATTGACAATTGGCTTCTCTTCCACATGACGATTCTAAACTAGTTCACCGTGATCTGGGCTCATTCCAATTCTAGTTCAACGACCCACAGCAAAATGGAGATCTTCATGAGTTAAACACACCATCTCCAAGGCTCAAAACAGTTCCTGGTTTGAAATAAGCCCTTCATATCATTTATGAACAGAGGAACCATTCAGCAAGCCATAATCTAGCCGAGGACCAGAAATATCCAATGTTGGCCTCCCAAGTGCCCAGTGACACTCCCAGGAGGGGTGTGCTAGTCCAAGAGCTGGGTGGCCTGGGCCTCCCCAAGGACAGACAAGGCTTCAACGACCTTCCTTCCACTCACAGGAGACAGTGTATCCCAACTACATTATTCAAAGGAAGAAGGAGGGTAGCTGCTTCGTGGGCTTTTTATGTGTCCTGGAAGAAAGCAAATTTAATTTTGTTACTATAATAAAAAGTAATAGCTAATATTTCTGATGGCTTGTGCTGTGCCATTTTCAATTTTTATCTAAATTTGCTCATTGAACTCATAACTCCGTGACATATGTACCATCATCACCATCATGATCACCACCGCCACCATCATCATCACTTCCACCACTACCATCATCAATTACCTCCACCACCACCATCATCATCCCCACCACCGCCACCACCATCATTTGATGTGGGAAAGCCTGAAGATACTGAAGCAACTTTCCCACAGTTCCAGAGCTAGTTAGTAAGTGACAGAGATGGTGGAAACACCAAGCTCCCAAGGCTTCTGTCCACTGCTGCACACAACCTAAGCTTCCCGGAGTCTAGTCCTGCATCAGTTGTGTGGTCAGCAGTGGCTTCAGTCCTGTGGGGAAGATGGAGCCACAAGGTCTTGGCAGAAAGTCTTAACATACTACAAAAGCACGATGCAAGGGAATCTAGGTGGAGAAATGTGACGGTGCTGAGACAAGGCTCAGACGGGGGAGAAGGGAGAGAACCCAAGGAGAGGGAGACACAGCAGGGTCTAACAGGAAAGGGAGGCCAGAAGCTTTGTCCTGATGGGGGAGGGAATGCTGGGAGACAGAAGACGCCAGAAGGGCACACTGACCACCACTACCAGCCACCTCCTGGCAGGAACAGAGCAGGATTAGGGGTGTCGAATAGCCCTGCGCCTACCATCTGAGCTCTTGTTTCTGCCACGGCCCTGCCAGCCAGCACTGAGGAGGAAGGGCTCAGCAGCAGCCCTCAGAGGCTGGCCCAAGCCAGACCTGGAGAAGGGGGCGGTCAAGAGTGGCGCGTGAAGGGGGTGAAGGTCATGGGTTCCTCAGAGGTAAAACCAAGTTGATTTGATTCTAGGAGTCTTCCCACTGAGGCCTGGGTCACAGCAAGGAGCATCTCAAACAGGGCGTGCAGGTTGGTGTGAAGGATCCTCCGCAAGGCTGCCAGCAGCCTCCACGGTGTTTGTATAATGGGATTTTAATTCACTCCCCCATCACCCTGCTGAGATGAAAAGTGCTCCTGTTTGTCTATTTCTTGTTAAGCCACTGCTTCAAACCTGGAACAGAAGGCAGGCCCCTGGGTCTCTAGGAAAGCCATTCAGGCTTCTCTTCCTTCAGATGCCCCAGCAGAGTCTGCAAAGGCCATAATCTTACCGGTGACCAGAAAGGAGAAAGATAAGGCACAGTTTTGGAAAGAGGAGAGAGGTGACAGCTTCGGGACGCAAGCCCCGGAAGCAGTCATCCACCTGGATGGGCAACTGTAATCAGTAGACCCCAACTCCCGGCTCCCAGCCCATTTTTCCCAGGTCAACATCAGCCCAGCTGTTTGGACCCATACAGAGCCTTCCCTCCCTCATACCTACCACATCCAGCCCTCAAACTGGTAGATTTTGCTCCTGCCCCCAGCTTCTCTAAGACCTGACCCCCTTGCGGCGTGACGTGCCAGGCCAGTTTTTGCCTCTTTGGACATTCTAAGTGGAATTCCCTCTAGACAAGGGTGCACGTCTGCAAATTGGCATTTCAACTGTGTTTTTGTAAACTGAATCCCAGCATGCCATTGGATTCCTAAAGCTCTCTCTGAGATCGGCTCCCCAGTGAATCCTAACATTTTAACCTTCTTTCTACCCTGGGGAAAGAGTCTAGAATTTTCCAAAAGGCATTTTGCACTGATCCTCTTGTGGTTATGATCAGAGGCTGTTCTGTGGGCTTTCTTGAACCACTGGTCTATGTATTGATCTCCTAGGCAGTTCCTGAGATGCCCCTTGAGTAGCCAAGGTGGCACCAGCCATGATGACTGTACTGGTCACTCTCCTCTCGTCCTCCACTTTCCTCCTGCCACCAGAGCAACGCCATTCTTCCCTCTGCCCTGTGCTCCTACATTCAGAATCAAATGAGCCTTTTATTCTCTGTCTTATAAATCAGGCACAGTCTGTCCAGGAACCAGCTGGAGACTGATTCCAGTCTGATAGAGTCTATTTCTCTGGAACCATGGTTCCTATGGGATACCTCCAGGCATGGTTCCTATGGGATACCTCCAGGCATGGTTCCTATGGGATACCTCCAGGCATGGTTCCTATGGGATACCTCCAGGCATGGTTCCTATGGGATACCTCCAGGCCCCAACACATTGTTCTTTCTTTCCCTTGCTCCTTTGAGCCTGAAAGTGTTGGGCTCTCCACTCACTGTCCCCTGCATCCTAGATACCAGGTTCCAGGCCCTTTAACTTAGCTCACAAGTCTATAAGTAGTTCTTCAACCTGCCTGGCAGGGCTGAGGAGATGGCTCAGGGGTAAGAGTGCTTGTTTTACAAGCATGAGGACCTGAGTTTGGATCTCCAGTACCCATATGAAAAGCTAGGTGCAGTCCATAGATGCCTATAACCCCGGTGCTGTGAGGGCTGGAGTTAGGGCATCACTGGGGCTTGCTGCTTACTGCCAGCCTCACTCCAGATCCAGTGAAAATCCCCTGTCTCACGGGCATGAAGTGGAGCTTGAAAGAGCAGGACACCTGATGCCATCCTCTGGTTTCCACACATGCGTGCACAGGCACATATACCTGAACACACATGTGCACATACACCACATGCACATACATACATCCTAAATAAACAACAACAAAGAAAACTGCTTTGGCTGGAACCCTTTGAGGATACCATCTGCTGCCTATAGGGCCCTGCTTGACTCAGTGACAATCACAATAATGATGTTGCCACATTCAAGTTCAAACCCTTGACTCCAGTCCTCGCCCAGGACTCTTACAGACCCATGTTTGGAAAGGCGACTAGGTCTTTAGAGGAAGCAGGGACACTACGTGTGCACTCAGGATAGGCTTGCTCATGCTCAGCACTACTGGACCATCCTTTGGGGCTGCGATCTGTGCTCTGCATCGTAGGGTGCTTCTCAGCATCTGTGGCATCAGGAGTACCACTTCCTGGACATGACACTCTCCAGATGCCAAGTGTTTCCTTGGGGATCAAAGCTGCACCTGGCTGAGAATCCCACTCTGCAGGGTGATGGGTGTGAGCTGAGGGTCAACCAGGGAACAGCAATGCAGGGACACAAGAAAGCGGCCCTCAGGGGGTGAGGGAGATGACTGATGGCTCACCCCATGTCCCTTTGGCATCTGAGAACCAGATGTGGCACAGGCTTTGTAAGATCCACTCCATACTCTCACCACAACGCCCTGCCTAGCCCTGTGCCTGAGCAAAAAGTCTCCAAACAACTGGCCCCTCCCAGCACTCTCCTGGCCCTCGTCCCCCAGTCCCCTCTTGTCATCCCTTTCCTGCCTTGAAATGATTTGAGGAAGCAGCTGGCAGCAGGGGACTACAGCTGCCGCTAAGTTATCCAAACGATTTATCTTAAGATTCATGCAGAATTCATTGTGTGGGGACCCGGGTGGGTTGTGCTTTAATATTCATGTAGATTTGGAAGAAATGTTAATCACGGGTTTGGGTAATTTGCACTTTTGCTTACTGCCCCTCCTCCCAGGCTGGGCTGGCTAGCCCCTCTTGGGCCCTTCTCTCTCCCGCCTCCTGAGTCCTGAATTTCTTGCAGCCCGCTATGCCAGCTGGGGCGGGCTCAAAGGCTGTGGAGTGCCTGTCTGTTGTCTCCCCCTGCCCAGCTGGCCCCACAATGCCTTAAGTGGAGGAGGGGGTCCTGGGTGGGCAGCCATGGAGAAGAGTTGGAAGCCTCTGAGACTTCTTGACGGGAAATAGATAACTGGCTCTAGCAACCAGATATGTGCAAATTAGCATTGATTAGTCTCAAATTAACAGTTGGGCATTTCAAACTCAAAACAGGGCCTCAGCTGTACTCTGATCTCTACCTCTCTTCCTCCCAAAGCTCTGTCTCCTGAAGCTTTCCCTCTCCAAACTAACAGCAGCCTGGGCCTGGCATATGGAAGGCAGAGGTCTGGGGAAGAAGACGACGGAGGCTTTAACCAGGCTCTCCTCAACACTCACCAGCCACTCCCTTCTCCTTACAGAGACTTTTCTGGAAATTTTCCATGGGTCTGACTGCCCAGGATAGGCAGATCTCTCTTCCCAGCCCCAGGTAGGCCCCCACTTAAGTAGGAAAGGGATGGCACAGCTTCCTTTAAGATATGAGGTACCACCCAGTAAGTAGGTCTGTCCCTCCCTTACAGGTAAGGTAGAAACAACTTGGAGAGTCCCCAGGGTGGTGATGATCTGGGAAAGTCCAGAAGAAACCAGAAATGCTTCCATTCCCCAGACAGAGAGTCTGGGTCACTGCACTCTGCCTTCCTCCCTTTATTTTTTAAAAAAAAAAAATTTATTGTTATTTTATGTGTATAAATATATTGCCTGCATGTAAGTGCACCCATGTTGAGCAATGCCTGTGGAGGTTAGAAAAGGGAGTCAGATCCCCTGGAACTAGAGTTACAGTCGTCAGCTGCCATGTGGGTGCTGGGAACCAAACCCAGGTCCTCTGTAAGAACGGCCACTGCTCTTAACCAGCGAGCCATTTCTACAGCACCGCCTCCTCCCTTTTATAGAGAAGAAAATGAGAGCCCAGAGAGAGAAAGCTTGTACTCAAGTTCACCCAGCTAGTTGTGGCAGAGGGAGTTGGAGACCGCACAACAGGAAGGGAGGACTGTAGTCTCGGGAGCCAAGCAGAAGACCCTTGAGAATACAAAAGAAAGCTGTTCATACCAGAACATGGTGGCACCAGTGAAGAAAGGATGGTGGAGCCGAAGAGAGTGTGAGACAACTCAGAAGCTGCTCCCACCTGGGCTGGAGGGAGCCGGAAGAGACCGGATTCGAGGACTCAAACTTCAGTGTTCTGTGTCAGCTGTCTAAGAGGGACGGGTCAATGGAGAAGCACAGCAGTGTGGGAAAACCGCCTTGGCTCGTTGCTCCTGCAATCTTCCTTCTGGCCTCCTCACCCACAAGCCCATCGCCACGCTCAGTCCTAGATCCTGAGCCGAGATCGGGGAGTTTGAAAAGTGGGTCTGAGAACAGGCAGGCAACTGAGCAACACAGGTTTTCAGCCAGAATTTGTCCCTCTTCTCCCTTGGGCCTTGCTGGGGTCCACAGGAGGTCCTGGAGGGGCTGTCCCACACACCAGCACTAGCACAGACTATACAGTTGGGTTGGCAGGAAAAAGGGAGTTGGGAACCAGGGGAGGTGGGCACAACCACCTTCCCAGTTGGCTTTCTGTCCTCCTGGCTTCTCCCTCTCCTTCCTGCTGGGATCTGGTCACCTCCAACCCCAGCACCAGTGTGACCTGTCAGTTTCCCCCACTGTCATGCAGCTCCCCCGCCTCAGTGCAGAACAATAACCAGGGTGCTAGACACAACCAAGACCCCTGCAACTACCGTGTAAGTCAAGACCAAGTATTCGAACCCCTGACCTCACTGCACCACACACACACACACACCAAGGCGTCCTGTATCTGAAGTCCCTGGGAAGGCTCTTGACTATACCAAGTCAAGATGTAGAAGTATGTCAAAGCAGAGGGAGTATAGTAGCCATGAAGGGACCACTAAGAAATGGTCCTGTTTCAGACCATCTAGTGGCAGAGGCACACAGCACCCAGAAGTGACCATCCTTCCTCAAGGGAGCATTGAATGGCCTGACACAACGGATTACAGGAAAAGAGTAGAAATTGTGACATTCCACTGCGCTAGCTAGGTTTTCTTCAAGATGCATGATTTTTGTTACGTCTATATGTGTGTGGTGAGGGGTATTTGCACATGAGCTCAGGTGCTCATGAAACCAAAGGTGTCAGATCTCTAGAGCTGGAGTGACAGGTGGTTGTGAGCTGCCTGAAAGGGGTGATACAAACCAAACTCTGGTCCTCTGGAAGAGTGGTGCACATTCTCAACCACCGAGCCATCTCTCCAGCACCCTGTGCTAGTTCAGTTAGTTTTGACAGTTAAAACTAACTCCCACTGAGTTTAGGTTAGTTTTCCCACAACCTAAACTCAGTGGGAAAAGACCCAACTGAGGTTTTATCAAGATCAGGTTCGCCTGTCATGTCTATCAGGGTTGTCTTGATGGTTAAGTGACCCAGCCCACTGTGAGTGGCACCATTTTCTGGCCTGGGGCCCTGAACTGTATGAGGGGAGAGAGGGCTACCGGAGTAGCTAGCAAGGTTCCATGCATTTATTCTCTCACTGCTCTTGACTATGGATGTGAAGTTTGGAGTTCCTGCTTTGACTTTCCCACAATAATGGACTTGAACTGTAAGGCAAATTTTTCCTCCCCCTCAGCTGCTTTTTTTCAGGGTATTTGTCAGCAGCAGAAATGACAGTAGAACACCTTTAGGGCTCTGGGAAGCAGAGGTCACCCACAGACAGAAGGCAAAAGGTCACTCAGGAGAGACAGTCTGATGCAGCACGCTGGCACGGTCCTCCTCGGTGACCCGTTGTGTCAGGCCATTCAGTGTCTGCCTAAATGCTGTCTCTTCTTTCGACTCTTTCAGGGGGTCCTCGGAGCCTGCATGTGGTCAGACAGAGACCCGAGCAGTTCTTCCTCCAGGCTTACAGGTTCGATCTCACAGCAGCATGTGGTTGAATAGTATGCTCTCGTCAGAGTGATTGACTCAGAAGAGCTACTTTTTGAACCAGCCAATCAGAGTCTTCCCTAGGACAACTCTGCCAACTCTGTCAGAAAAGAGTCATCAGTTTAAATAAATGTACCATTGAGGGTGGGACATAAGTGTTAACAGAGGTTATAGGGCTGAGTTATGAGAACTCTGTCTTTTCAACTCAAGTAGGCTGTTGATCTAAAATTCTCTTTAAATAACCTCTGTTTATTTTGTTTGGTTTGTTTTTTTGAGACAGAGTCTCTCTGTAGCCTCAGCTGGCCTTGAACTTTCTATGTAGACCAGGCTGGCCTTAATCTCACAGAGATCCACCTCCCAAGTGCTGTGATTAGAGGTGTATGCCACCACACCTAGCTTAAGTCTGTTTTTTTAAAGGGTAATATAGGGCGGCTGGAGAGATGACGCATTGGCTGCTCTTGCAGAGGACCAGGGTTCAGTTACCAGCACCTACATGCTAGTTAACAACCATCCTTAACTCCAGTTCCAGGAGATCTAGTATCCTCTTCTGACCTCCATAAGCACTGCACAACATGGGTGTACTTATATACGTGTACAAAATACACTTACACATAAAATAAAATAAAAATAATAAATGTTTTTAAAAGGTAATAGAAAGGTGTTTAAAAATAAGGAGAGGGGCCATTGAGATGCTTCAGCAGGTACAGTGCTTGCCACAAAGTCTGACATCCTGAGTTTGATCCTTGGAACCCACATTGTAGAAGGAGAAAACTAATTCCAACAAGTTGTTCTCAGACCTCCACACACATGCTGTGGCACTCAATAAATAAATAAAACTGAGGAGAAAACAGATGCAAATATTTTTAAAGGAAGAAATAGGTTCATATTTAATAAATATCTTTGAATGTGGAGTTGAGGGGCTGAGAGCTCCACTTTGCAAATTAAGAGCTATTCCTTTGAAATTATATATAAGATTTTAGAGGTGGTGAGGGCAGGTAGGCATTTAAAGCACAGAGATTATTTAAATAGTCACAGCTGCTATTGAGTATGCTTTTGTGTATGGGGTATAAAATGGTATTAAAGGTCATTTGTAACTATCTTTTTAAAGGTCATCTTTATGGAATTTGAACAAAATGCACACATTTTAAAAATACTTTGCATTGGATTTGTAGGTACTGGGAGTAGGCAGCCTGCAAGGCCAGTGGACATCTTCCAGGTTTCTCTAGCCCAGGCTGTACCAGAGCAATACCCTCCAAGAGTATCAAGGTCTCAGCTCCTTTTAGTCAGGACTTTTGTGTTCAGCCATGAACTGTGTGCTGTGATGTCTTTATTGGTTCTAGGGTTGAGACCACACCCTGTTCTTGGTGTGGTCTAGGGAGCTGCACTAAACCAGTCTCCAGCAGTGACACGGTGCCATATTAGGAAATAATTGCAGTAGTAGACGGATAGATAGCAGTTTGGCCAAGACTGGGTCAACAGAATAGGCCTGTGCCCGCCCCTTCACTGGTGTTCTCATGAATCAGAGAGAAGGGCCATAAGAAGGAGATCCTGACAGGGGCTGGAGAGATGGCCCAGTGGTTAAGAGCACTGGCTGTTCTTGTAGAAGACCCGGGTTCAATTCCCAGCACCCACGTGGCAGCTAAGAACCATCTGTAACTCCAGTTCCAGGGAATCTGATGTCCTCATCTGTCCTCCTTGAGCATTACACAACACGAGTGCACTTACATACATGCAGGCGATACACACATACACATAAAATAAAATAATAAATAAATTATTTTTTAAAAAGGATCCTGAGCATTTGGAGTTTCTAGTAAAAAAGTGGAAGGGAAAAAAGAATTATAATCTGCATCCCAAAGTGAACAGAGTGTATGTATTCCAGAAAGTGTTCAGAAGGGAATCTAGAGATTTGGAGCCTGAAGAGATGGCTCACCAGTTAAGACCACTTTCTGTTCATCCAGAAGATCTGAACTTGCTTCCCAGCACCCACATTAGGCAGCTCACAACTACAGGTAACTTCAGCTTCAGGGACCCAGCGCCCTCTTCTGGCCACCAAGGGTACTGCACTCACATTCACACACATATACCCACAGATACATGTGATTAAAACTAAAAATCAACTCAGTAGGCCTTAATATATATGAGAGAATACACAACATCTGGTGGGTGAGGGGTTTTGAGCCCTAGCACTGGCCATTCAGCACCACCCCCGAGAACCTGGGGCCTGCTGGAGCACAATACTGACAGCCACCTGAGCGCCCACCTCCACAGTTCCCCCAAGAAAATGCAAGTAGGGCAGGACCTCACACAGAACTCTGGATTCTGGGCCACAGTGTGCCAGTCTGACTCCAGGCAGGATGGGGAATCTCTGCATTTAGACAATCTGAGTTAGAAGGAACTTCTGGAAACTTTTCTAGGTACCTTGTTTCATAGACAAGGAAACTGATGTCAGCAGGAGGTCACATCAAGCCTCCCAAGGGAGTCAGCGACAGGACTGATGGAGGCTGTCCTCAGTTTGCCCATCTTACTTAGCAGTCCCCTGTCTGTTCCTAGCACCCTTGGCCAAGGTTCTCCTTTATGGTGGAAGCAGAGTCAGGTGGTGGGGGCAGACAGCAAGCTCGTCCACCCATCCACCCTGCCCTCCTGCCCAGGGCTTTCAGGTTCTGAGTCCACCATAATCCCCTGAGCTTCCAAATACCAGATGCACTGCGGAAGCCCCATCTGCCAAAAGTGCAAACTTCCAGGGATTTGGCTTTAGCTGAAAGAAAGAGTAGAGACCGAGCCTGGGCTTGTGTTCCCTGGGGATGGGTTGGGGATTCAAAGAGCGTTGCATATCAAAGCAGGATCCAACTCAGAACTCCTTCCTCTCCTTAGACGGAGAATATACAAGCTGTGAAGGCTTTCTGTGGAACGTGTCCAGGCATTTCAATGTTTTCTTCCCAGAACAGGCCCTCCTCTAAGCAGGGACATCTCAAACTTGGCCTGCAAATTAAAAGTCTGGCCTTGCCATGCTGAGAGAGACCATGCAAATCAGTCAGAGGAGTCACCTAGCTCAGGTCTGGGGGCCACATTGCCCTAAACAGCTCAATCCCTTGCTGGCTGGGCAAGCTTGAGAACATCGCTTGGCATCTCTGAGCTTGATTTCATCATCTGCAAAATTGCCACAGGTCTCAGCTGCACTTTGAGTTTTCTACAGCTCCTGTACAACTCATCACAAAAGCCATGACTTGAAATATACATGTGTGTGTCGCAATCCCATAGGCTGGAAATCCAACGTGCATCTCATGGAATTACCTTTCAGGAAGTTTTGGGGAAAATCCTTTACTTTTCTTTCTGGCGTGAAAAGGGCATCTCATCTATCCTTTCAACCCTACAATATGAATTTAAAATTATTTTTACATTTTTTTATTTACTTTGTGTGTGTGCGTATGTGTGTGTTTGTGTGTGATGGGGAAGTCAGAGGACAACTTGGGGATGTCAGTTCTTTCCTTCCACTGTGTAGGTTCCAGGGGTCAAACTCAGATCATCAGATTAGGCAGCAAGTGCCCTTATCTGCTGTGGAGGTTTGAATGAGAAATGTTCCCCAAAGGCTCAAGTATGTGGACACTCCATCTCCAGATGTTGGTGGTGCAGTGTCGGGAGGTCATGGAATCTTTCGGAGCTACAGTCTTTCTGGAGGAAGTGTGGCACTGGGGGGAGGGCTTTGGGAGTTCCTGACCTCACCCCACTCCCATCTTGCTCTATGCTCATGTTCACTGTTGAAGATGCTGCGGCTGCTCTCGGCTTCCTCCACCACGCCAGCGGCTTGCTGCCATGCTTCCCTTCCATGATAGACACCTATCACTCTGGAACCGCAACCCAATACACGTTTCCATTCATAAGTTGTTTGGGGTCATGGTGTGTTTTAATCACAGCAACAGAAAAGTAATACACCTGCTGGGCCATCCCACTGGACCATGAATCTCATGGTCCTAACTACCTTGGCTGCATGCAGTCCACGAACCACAGGGTTGACGAGCCTGTGAGAGACCTTGACTCTGTCGTTTTCTTCTACCTTCAGAGCCAGCCTCTCTGACCATTCTGTCCCCACACCTCCTTTCCTGACCCCTTGCTTCCACTTCTAAGGCTGCCTGTGATAATATTGGGACTATTAAGTCACCACCAGGATAAGTGCCCCCCCAAAAAACCCTTAACTTCAGCATATCTTCAGTGGTTCTTTTGCCATGTAAGACCAAGTAACTCACGGGTTTGGGAACTAGAACATGTACATCTTTGAAGAAAAGGAAGATACTGTTGACCATATCTACCTGTGTGCATAGCCAGCCAGGTTTGGCAAGATCACACACTTAGGGACAAGCTCCTAGGTTACAACCACTCAATAGAAGGCAGCTATTTTATTCATATTTTATTCATCTTATATCTTTTGTTTTTTAAAAAAGATTTATTTTATTTTTATATATGTGTGTCTGACCATGCTATCAGAAGAGGGTGTCAGATCCCCTGGAGCTCGAGTTACAGGTGATTGTGAGCTGCCTGATGTGGGTGCTGGGAACTAAACTCAGGCCCTTCACTAGAGTGGCAAGCACTCTTAACCACTGAGCCAATCTCTCTCTCTCTCTCTCTCTCTCTCTCTCTCTCTCTCTCTCTCTCTCTCTCTCTCTTTCTCTCTCTGTAGGTATAGGTGTGTGTGTGCACACATGCCTGTGTATATTGGGACATGGGGGTCAGAGGTCAACACTGGGTGTCTTCCTCGATCACTCTACACCTTAGTTTTTGATAAGGATTTCCCACCGAACCTGAGCTCACCAATTTGGCTCCACTGACTGACCAGTGAGCTCCAGAGATCTGCCTGTCTCTGTCCCTCCCCCTCCCCAAGACCTGGCATTACTGATGTGTGCCACAGCACCCAACTTTTTACTTTCAACATGGCTGCTAGATGTTCACACTCAGGACCTCATGCTTGCACAGCAAGCCTTTTCATTTCTGCACTATCTTCTCAGCTCCATCTCATGGTATCGTCAAAGCACAGCTCAGCTTGCCTGGTGACATGCCAGACCCGGTCCCTGTGTATGTACCCCATGCGTGCCATCACAGCCTGGGGCACACAGGCCAGACCACTTCCTACTCTATCTCTACACACAGCCGCTTCTGGCACAGACTCCAGATGCAACTGTGCATTTTACTTCTGCCTAGACATTTCTATCCTCTTCCGGTACCACAGATGTTAGCACAGATGTTCACACACTGATGATGGACATGTGCACACATGCACATACTTGCTAAGTACAGGCACATCCACAGTGCACCAGACCCACATGAGCATGCACACACCTGCTAAACACAGGCACATCCACAGTGCACCAGACCCCACCCAACAGACAGAGCCCCTGCTCGGGCAGAGCACAGTGCTCTCCCTTCTCCGAGCAGATCAACCTGCCTCCATGCTTAAGAGCTACACTTAGGCAGGCTCAGAGCCCCAGCCTGCACTCAGCACCCTCCATCCTGCCCTGGGTGTTGCCACCTCCCCCTCCTGCTCCTGAGCCCTGGCTCCATTGATTGGCCTTTCAGCTCAACAGCCTGAGATGTGCCCCAGCTGGAGGAAAACACTTGTAATTTATGGAGTGTCTGATTTTTAATCAGTTTTTTGTTCCTGTGCTGTAATTGTCCTAATTAGATATACATATTTTGATGAAGGTTTTTCCAAAATAAAAATTGTAATCGAATCTTGCTTGACATTCTTTACACCCACTCGCTCGGATCCAGGCTTGCATGGCAGCAGCCTGGATAGCAGACTTGGGGCTTGGGCATGTCTACCCGCCTCCCTGGGCCACTACAGGGCATCTTGCTGGTGCCCATGCACTAGAGGGCAGACTTCTGTTGGGCAAGGCAATTTCCTTTGATCTGGCCTGCAGAGCCCCATCAGGGTGGGGACAGTTCGGCAAGATCTCCTTAGGCGGTTCACCCTACCTCTGCCTATGTCTCTGTCTCTGAGGGCCCTCCTGCCCCCATAAGGAACTGAAGTCGGGGACTGGAAAGATAGCCCAGTCAGTAAAGTACTGTTCCTGCAAGGCTGAGGACTTGAGTTCCAACCCCAGCACTCACAGAAAATCCAGGCATAGTAGTACATGCTTCTAACTCCAGCTCTGGAGAGGTGGAGACACCTCTTTGGCCAGCCTAGCATAATCTACAAAACCCAGGTCCCAGTGAAAGACTCTGCTTCAAAAAAAAGGTAGATGGTTCCTGAGGAACAACATTCTTTGTCCTCTGGCCTCTACGTGCACACACACACACACACACACACACACACACACGTGCACCAGCATACACAAACACACATAACATAGACTGCTTTGATAAATAATCATAATTCCCATCACTTATCCAGAATCAATGTGTGAAGGGCACTGTGTTTACATGTATTAACCCTAATCTTCATGACAACCCTCCAAAGAATTTTACAGAGAAAAAAAACTAGACTTGAAGAAGGTTATTCACTAGCTCAAGGTCACACAGCAGCAAATGGAATATTGTCAGCTTCTTGGCCAAAACCATGAGAGGAAATGGTTTCCTTTCTAGAAGAACCCAGAAGGAGGCTCCAGATCTTCAGGAGCTCCTCAGAGTGGGAGGCCCACATAGCTGATCTGTACCCTAGCATCAGTGAGCAACTGACCTTGAATGGCTCATGATGCAAAATTCTTCCTAGGAGGATCTGCAGTTTAACCCCCGTGTGGGATGCTTGGTGTGTGTCTAGGACCTGGAAACCAGATCCAGGTATCACTGTGTTGTCAAAATGTCAGTGCTCAGACTGCTTGGGTTGGGTATTGGGGACAATAACGGACTCCAGAGAAAACCCATGCCAACAACTGTTGGTTCCGCTGTGTGTGTGTGTGTTTATGTACAGGTGTAATTATGTGTGCAAGTGTGTGTGCATGTGGAGGCCAGATGGCAACCTCAGTATTGTTCTTCAGGAGCTGTCCATCATGTTTTTGTTTCTTTCTTTTGTTTTTGAAGCAGGGTTCCCCACTGGGACCTAGGGCTCATCAATTAGGCTAGGCTGACTGGCCAGTCCCAGGGACCCACCTGGCTCCACCTCCTTAGTGTGAGATTACATGACACACCTAGTTGTGTGTGTATTTGTGTGTGTACGTGTGTGTGCAGGTACATTCACTTGGGAGGAAGCAGAGTTTATATTGTGATCTCTCTTTCCATCTTATTATGGAAATAAGTTCTCCCACTGAGCCGGGCTCTCACCCTTTCGGCAAGGCTGAGTGGTCAGCAGGCCCTGGGATCCACCTGGCTCCTCCCTCCAGTGCTCCTCCCTCCAGTGCTCCTCCCTCCAGTGCTCCTCCCTCCAGTGCTGAGGTTGCATGCCACTGCACATGAATTTTTGATGTGTGTACTGGAGATCCAAACTCAGGTCCTCATGTTTACACAGCAAGCACTCTAAAGACTAAGCTACCTCTCCAGCCCCTCTGTGCTGATATGGTTGGCTCTCAGCCCCAAATCACCTTGTCACAATCTGCCTTGGTATGCAGGGTCTGGGACTTGTCCAGCAGGAGTACTAGACAGCCCTGAAAGGCAAGAGGAAGGAGAGGGACCTGGAGCTGTGATGACGGATCTTCCCTCTCACAGTGGAGCTGGTTCCATTCCTAATCAGTACCAGTTTACAACTTCCTTTCCCACACTCAGAATTTTATCATATCCCAGAGCCCTTGTGGTTCACCAATACTCATTAAACCAAGTCCTTCTGTCAAATTCTCTCCGTTGAAGTAATCGGTGTGCTATTGTGTGACACTTTTCCCAGGGAGACATGTAGAAGTGTCTTCTCACCCCAAATAGGGAACTGACAACAGACCAAAGTAACACTATTACCAGAGTCCAACTTGGTGGACCAGCTTACAGGAGTGTGGATGAGGAGTGGCTTACAGGAGGAGGGACGACTCCCTATGAAAGCTGGAACCCTGGAGCTCTCTGCACTACTTGCAGGCATCTGGAGAGGTTGGAGAGATTTTTCCAGGCAGCTCAGCTGGTCTGGATCTCCTCAGCAGTCTTCACTGTTTATATGACCTCCAGGAGGGAAGGGCCTCCTTCGGCTAGTCTCCTTAGACCTGGGAGTAGTTTACTATCTGCATCTGAAGGACCTTCCCTCCAAGGTGGACTGTTTCAATTCCAAGGAAATTGCTATGTAGTATACGACTTCTGTCTTATACATACTCAACTTTAAAAGGGGTGTGTTGAAAGCATAGCCACACCTTAACCTGCAGGTGAGGTGTGCTACTCTGGTGTTAATCTTGATTGCCAACTTGACAGGATTTAGAATCTCCGTGCCTGTGTGGGATTTTCCAGATCAGGTTAATTTAAAGTGGGGAGATCCACCATTCCATAGGCTGAAGGCCTGCACTGAATAAAAATGGACAAAGTGAGAGAAGCACCAGCCTTCTCACCCACCTTTCTCTCTCCCCCTGCTTCCTGACTGTGGAAGTCATGTGACCAGCTGCTGCCTTCTACCCCCTGACTGCCCCACCATGATGGACTGTACCCTGTAAACTGAGTTCCTTCCTTAAGTTGCTTTTGTTAGAGAATTTGTCACAGCAGTGAGAAAAGTAACTTGGTTAGATATTCTGCAATGGCAAGAGAAGGAATGAATACACCCACCAATCCTGGCCCTACCTACAAACCCCACTTACTCTGGATGAAAGAACAGGAGTTACTAAGGAACGGGCATCAGGAAGCACGAGGGAGAAGAATGGACAGCTGTGCTATATTTATGGCATCTTTCCTCTTTGTCTTTTTAGTCTCATTACATTTTATTTATTTACTGGGGGGCACATGCTTACATATGGAGGTCAGAGGACCACCTGTGGGTGTCTGTTCTCTCTTTCTACTATGTGGGTTCCCAGGGATCAAACCAGGTTGTCAGTCTGAGTAACAGGCACCTTTATCTACTGAGCCATCTTACAGGCCCATGTATCCTACAGAGAGCTTGGCACAGTGCAAGCAGGCTAAAAACATCCAGCAAATCTAATTCAGTAATTGTTACTAGAAACCTAATTGGCCTCGGGTGTAATTTGACACTGAAAGGAAGAATGGAGGGAACTTTTGGCACTGGACAATGAGCCTGTGGTATATGGTAATTAGGGTAATTAATTAATGCTGACAATCAGTCCCTAAATTGTGGCTTAACACAAATGAGGTTTATTTCTTACCCAAATGAAGTTAAATGTACATGTTACTGACTAATCAGCTCTTCTGGGGGACTCTGCTCCAAAAGGTGACTCAGGGACCCAGGTTCTTTCCATCTTGAGGCTCTCCTGTCCCTAAAACACCATGGAAGTCTTCTGTTGGGTTCTCAGTGATCATGCAGGGTCTCCTATATGATGCTTAACCACTTTGGCTTATAAATTCCACCATGAACTCCATTCAGTCTCTGCTGGGAAGAATCAGTCATGGGGTTCTTTCTAGAAACAAGAGAAGAGAGATATATAGCCCATGACTGGGCAGCAATTTCCTGCAGGAGTATTTCTACACCATGGAACAGCAACACATTTTTTGTAACTCAAGTAGCCACTTATCTCATGAAGGGATAGTCTCCTGTTGATGCTGTAAAATCAGGAATATTTCCAGACTTGCCTTGCTTGTAAGGGACCACACACTAGAAAACATAGGCAGATATAATGCTTTGTGTACTCCATGTAGTGGACGCTGGCCATGAGAAGATATATAAAAGCTACATATCTTCCGATTCCAGACTTGGAGTCATTGTCAGTCTAACCAATGGCATAAGGTTCATGCCATTGAAAGAAGCAGAGACAAACCCAAGAAAGATGTGACCTACTAATCTTGGAGGCACAGATTAAGTTTCATAATGGCTGGACTTGGGCTGGTGTGATGGTTCAACCGGTAAAGGTGACTGCTACCAAAGCTGATGATCTGAGTCCTATATCTAGGTCCCACATAGTACGAAGGAAAGAACCAACTCCTGAAAAGTTATCCACTCACATCCATACATGTGCTGTGGTGCACAAACATGTGTGCACACACAAATACATACAGGCATACATACATAAATGTAATTTTTAAATCTATTTTTTTCTTTTTTGAGACAAGGTCTCACTGTATAGCTGGCTTAGTACTCTGGCTTAGAACTCCCTATATAGGACCAGGCTGGCCTTGAACTCACAGAGATCTGCCTCCTTCTGCCTCCCCAGTGCTGGGATTAAAGGTGTGTGGCACCAGGCCCAGCTAAAAAACTCTTATTAAAAATAAAGTTTTTAAGGGGGCTGGAGAGATGGCTCAGTCACTAAGAGCACCGGCTGCTCTTCCAGAGGACCAGGGTTCAGTTACCAGCAACCACATGGTGCCTTACAACCTTAAGTTCAGTCCAGGGGATCCAGTGCCCTCGTCTAGCCTGCAAGGACACTGCATGACACAGATGTACTTGCATACATGAAGGCAAAACACTCATGCACATAAAGGAAAAAAATCTTAAAATTAAAAAAGAAAACACTCTTACCATAATGGCTGCACTAGTGATCATGGAGGCCCCAAGATCCCTTCTTATTTCTGAGTAGCATCATCCTAATCAGGTGATACTGAGAGGGTCTTTCAAAGGTCCCATTATTGCCAGAAGAATACCTCCATCCAAAAGTCACAATAGAGTTTTCTTTCCCCTGAAAACTCTAGCCAGCTCTCTGGTATAAGGAACATGGACCAGTATCCTTCCCTGGTGGTTCACTCTCCATCCCCCCAGTGTCCTGAGCCTTCTCTCAACGTGACAGGACAAGTCTACAATCCAATACTAAAATCCCACTCCATAGTTTAGAGATCAGTGAAAAGGGTGCTCAAGTTAGGCCAAGAAAAGTCCTTCTCAGCATTCCAAGACACTGAGGAAGAGAAGCGTATCTTCACATGAAGCTAATTCACAGGCTGCCAGAATAGGAACTGGGCCTACTTGCAGCCAAGTTCCTCACCATCCTGAGAGCTCTATTTCCAGAAGGAATCCAAACAAAAGATGAAAGGCCAAGGGAGTGAGAGATTGGAGCTCTCAGTCTAGTCTCCAAAACCTAGAGAGATGATTCAGCAGCTAAGAGCACTGGCTGCTCTTCCAGAGGACCCAGGTTCAGTTCCCAGCAACCACATGGTGGCTAACAATTGTCTGTAACTCTAGTTCCATGGGATAGGAGAACCTCTTCTAAACACATGTGGGCTTTGCACACATGTGGTATACTTACATACATGCAGAGAAAACACTCATATACATAAAGTAAAATAATAAATAAAATATTTTTTAAGAGTCAAGCACAGTTGGTATACCTATAACCCCAGTACTGGGTGGACACGAAACAGAAGGATCACTGGCACTTGTTAGCTGGTCAGCCAGCCTCGCCAAAGAACAGCAAGCCCCAGGTCTAGTAAGAAACCTTTGTCTCAAAAACTAAGGTGGACAATGGGCTGGAGAGTTAAGAACATTGGCTGCTCTTGCAGAGGACTCAGGTTCAGTTCCCAACACCCACATGGCAGCTGACAACCATCTATATGTAACTCCAGTTCCTAAAGAGCTGATGTCCTCTTCTGCCCTCTGCTGGCATTGCATGACATGGGTGCACTTACATACATGTAGGCAAAACATTCATACACATAAAATAAAAATTAAAAAATAAAAATATCGTAGAGGGCTAGTGAGATGGTTTAGAGAATAAAGGCACTTGCCTCCAACCTGATGACCTGCGCTTGAATCCTGGGACCACGTGGTGGAAGGAAAGAACCAAATCCCGTAAGTTGTCCCATGACCTTCACATGCGTGCTATAATACACACACCCACATAAACCCACACAAATAAAATAATAGATGTATTTTACATTTTAAAAAGTAATGTTAAAAGCACTAGAGAAAGATGCCAGGCCTTGATCTCTAGCCTATACATATACACAGAGTACAGATTCCTGGACTTAACCCCACAGCTGTGATCCAGAATCTCTGTAGCCAGGGCTGTGACCTCTGTACACTGCTGCCTGTCCAGTGCCAAGTTTGCAGATCCAGTGGGTTGGTTCCTGGTTCTAAGCCCTCTGAGAATTTCACACTGACTAGGTATCACACTTGAAGGTCGTTGGCCAGGACCATCCTCCAAGCCCAACCACCACCATCTTTATGCATTCAGCTGTGCCTGTTTGCAAAAGATCATCACAGCTGGGCTTGTTGACTGTTGACATCCCTCCTAGAAGGAGCAGGGAGGTCATGAGACCCTCACCTGAGTATCCAGCCACTTTTCCCAGACAGGTGCATGCAATTCTGGCTTAATTATACATGGCCATGCAGTCTCCAGGAGGGGCTAGAGTATATGAACTGGAAGAGCTTAGGGGAAAGGGCTCCAGCAATGCAGCTAGTGGGAAGCCATGGTGCATGCTGGAGGAAGCCCTCCCAGTACAGCTGCTTTGGGGTCACCCATGCACACGTCAGTAACCCTCACCCAGACTCTATTATAAGCCAAATAAACTCATCGATTCTCTGGGGGGTGGGGAACTTTGGTAGACTCTAACTTTGGTTTGTCATTAGAACTATAGGTGTGATAAGGCATTGCTTAATTCCTTCCCTACACTCTCTCTGCCCCACCAAGAAAATTCTAGAAAAAAAGGCATACTTGGGGCATGAACAGGGAAAAAAAAAAAAAAAAAAGACAGATCAGCAGGGCACCCAGGCTGCTCGCCCTCTGATGTGTTTGTTAGAAATCGGGGTGTTTAGCCAAGGAAAGAGTGAATCCAGAGGGACGCGTTGTCTTCGGCAGTATGGAATCTGTCATGTGGAAGTGGGCAGATTGACTTTACGGTGTCCCAGAGGCTAGGCCTTCAAGCAAGGGCATCACATGCCAGATTTTAGCTAAACAAAAGGAAATAACTTTCCAGCAATTAGAGCTGCCCCGTGGCGGAAGGGTTACCCCAGAAGGTGGTGAGCTGCCCGGCTCAACAGTGTGCATACATCAATAGCTTGCCATCTGTCAGTTGCTCTGACTGGAACTGTCACACTGGACAGAAGGTTGCATGAGCTGCCCTTTTCCTGCCAAGATTCTATAATTCTAGAACGTGGTCTGGGGACCAAAGAGGGCGCACATGTCAGAAGACCTAAGTAACCGGGAGGTAGGAGATGACCATAGACCTACGAGGAGGGACTTGTAGGAGACACAAAATTCATGATAAATCTCGAAGGCCAGCATGGGCTCCTTCAAGTTTCCTCTTTTCATAACTTGAAGGGTTTTTTTTTAACTACTTTTTTTATTTTTTGAGACAGGTCTCATGTAGCCCAGGCTGGCCACAAGACCACTACGTAGCCAAGGATGACGTAGAACCCCTATTCCTCCTGATTCTACCTCCTGAGGGCTGAAATTACATGTATGTGTCACTGCACTTGATTTATGTGGTGCTAGGGATGGAACCCAGGGCTTCATGCACACTGGACAAGCACTATACCCTTGAAGCAGCATAACTTGATTTTATTTCCTTATTTTATCATGCTACCTTTTATAAAGATATAAAAGATATTTCCGTTTGGGAGAAAAAAAAAAGAGAGAAAGCAGCCTATTTATATAATGGAAAGTAAATTGGGGAAGGACTGTGGCTGAGGGGGCATCCATGGCCGACCTGCAGAATCCAGGAGTGGAGAAAGCCACACCCTGTCTCAGTCCCTCCCTAACCCTAAATGTCAGAATAGCCTTGACACTGGAGTTAACTCTTTCCTCAAGGCTTCTCGACCTCTCTCAGGTCTAGTTAAGTTTCTAGACACTTCTCTAAATAGGCTCCCTTATTTCTGTAACAGAAGACTGGAGCAACCAAGTGGGATTGGGAAAGGGAGAGGGATGCTTGGAAAGGGGCATCGAATCTAATCAGGGGAGAGGGGGTTAAGCAAGAGAGAAGAGCACAGGTAAAGCACAGCAATTTATCAGCTCTCGTGTCTGGGAGGATCCTGGAATCAAGGGTAGGAGCTCACCTTTCCTCCTCTCTGACCACAGACCGCTGAAAGAGCTGGTGAAGATGGCCACCCCCAGATGCCTCATTCTCCTTCCTGCTTCTGGGCTCTCGTTGGGACAGCCGTCCTCTGAGAGGATCCACAGGGCCACTCTCAAAGGAAAGACTCTGACTGCCCCTGCTGTCTGCCCTTAGAGCAATCACATTTGCCCACAGAATGAGACTCTAGGATCAACCAGGCATGGGTCGTGTGCCTGTCTCTAAGATTCCAAAAGATGGATGCTACTGACAGCAAACTCTCCTGGAGAGGCATTAAGGGGATTGGAGGAAGTTTGGCTTCTCGGGGTGAACTACAGTGGGACCGTACCTTGGTTTGTTGTTGGAACCTTCTAAGGAGGAAATTCTTGACACAAGACTAGAACATGGTTGGGGTGGGGAGACGAAGAGAGAAGAGGGAGAGAAAAGTCCAACTGAAGCAGTGGGACAGCGGAAAGGGAGAGAGGCCACTGGCACAGTACTTCCGGATCAGGGGTTATTCAAAGACGTCACTCTCTTCCTCCTCCAGGTGGTTCGGGCTGGTCCCAGAGGAGCCAACAGAAGCCCTGGTGATCACCAAGAAAACCACCCAAGGGTGGGCCAACCAATGACCTCTCCTGGCCAAGGCAATAGCCTCAGATCAATGCTGCCCTCTGAGTGCAAGAAGAATGACCTGCCATGCCCCGTGGGAGAGCCCTGGGCATCTATTGCAGCGTTCCCACCTCCTCCCTAGCACAGCTTTCCAGCAGCCCCTGGTCCCCTCTCCCAGGCAGGTCCCCAAAGCCTTGCACATGCTGTTCCCTCCTGGCATGCCCTTCCTCTCTGCTACTCCTGCAACAGGTAACAGGAACTTTCCAAAAGCCACTTCCTCCAGGAAATCCTACAAACCACACTCTACTTACCCAGATCCTCTCTCTCTCTCTCTCTCTCTCTCTCTCTCTCTCTCTGTCTCTCTCTCTCGCCTCATCTTCCCTATTGGATCCTAAATGGTTCTTGGGTAACTGTTGGTTCAGCTACACTCAGATCCCCAGGAACACGAACAAGAAAGCACTGTCACAATGCAGATGGCTCAGCATCATGGCACAGAGGGGACCTGTGCACTGCACTGGAACATCTAGCCTATTCCCTGCCTCCTCCGAGATGACATCAGCTTGTAGTATTCCCTCCAAAGCATCCGTTTCTTCTCCCAGAGGCCACCCTTTTCTGTTAGTTGATATTTATGGGTAATAAGCCAAGCACATCCCAACCCGAGGTGAAATGCCTCTTAAAATAAATATTCTCCTAACCAGTCAATCCATCTAGGCAGGATGGGCTCTGCTGGTGGCCAGGAAAGCTCAGCTGTGAGACAGGGAGCAATGGGCTCCTGGGATGGTAAAGGACTAGAGGGGATGGGGGTGAGCAGATCACCCATTCCATACTGTCACAAACTGTAGAAATGGAGCCCTGTGCATCTCAGCCTCCCAGGAGCCTATCACAGCAAGAGGAAGCAGGTGATTTTAAGGCTTGCTCTGGACTGGCAGAAATAGACAGCACAGCAGGACAGAGGCCTCTCCGTGCCATGGGGAGGGTGAGGAGTCACGGCCACTGGAAGTCAGCTAAATTCCCTTTGGAGAAAGAGTCCGTGCCAGCAACAGAGAGATACCTACATGGGTATCCACGTGAGATGGCATTCACCAGAGGTCACCAGAGAGGAACCAGGACCTCACTAAACCCATCCTGGGCTACAGCAGGCCAGAAGAGGTTATCAGATCCTCTCGAACTGGAGTCACTGACAGTTATTAGCCACCGTGTGGGTGCTGGGAGCCTAACTTGGGTCCTCTGGAAGAGCAGCCAGTAAACTTTTAACTACAGAACCATATCCCCAGCCCCAATAATAAAAATTTTAAAAAGAAAGACATATAATTCCAGCTCCACACCCCCCTGTGGGACTGAAGCCAGCTTCTTCTTCCAGAAATGACTGTCCGCTGCAGACCATAGACCCTGTCCACATAGAGAGCTACCCCTCAGCTCAGGTTTTGTGGCAGAGCAGAGGCACAGGTATTCTAGAATATACACCCACATGCATATGCACACAAGCAAGAATGCTCATATGTGTGTGTGTATATATATATATATATATATATATATATATATATATATATACGTATGTATGTATATAGAGAGATACACATGTATACATGTACATGACAATTATGCTTTCCAACTGTTCACCTGGATCCCACGCTCTACTTACAAAGCTACAGTGAGAATCAAAGACTTCCTTTTACCCTTAGTTTTCAGCAAAGGCTGAGAGCACTTTTCAACCTTTGGGGACAAACCTGGGAAAGCAGGTGAAGGTCCTCCTCACCCGCCTAAACTCCCAGAGGAGCTTCACATTGCCACCTGTCACCCTTTCAGGGGGCACGTCCTGTCAGAGGCCTACAGGCTGCCGACTTCCTCCCCAAACCCAGCAGCAGGACAGAGGAGGAAAGCCTTCATGCAAACAAGTCAGTAATTCGCCCTGTGACCTCCCCAGGTTCAAAGGGGCAGCTGAGAGGCCCCTGGAAGTTGTCCATCAGGAAGAAGGTGTGAGAGATATGAAACAGTGTCTTCGTTCTTTCTCTGTTGCTGTGGTGAAACACCATGACCAAGGCAACTTAGAGGAGCAAGAGTTTATTTAGGCTTTTGCTCCAGAGGGATGAGAGTCCATCGTGGTGGGGAGGTGTGGCAGCGAGCTGCAGGTTTGACAACAAAAGCAAAAAGCTGACATCTTCACTTGTACACAGGAAGCTGAAGCCAAGAGAGGGAACTTGAAGTGGGATGAGGCTATGAACTCTCAAAACCCACCCCCAGTGACACGTTTCCTCCAGCAAGGCTCCACCTCCTAAAGATCTATGATCTCCCAAACAGTAACACCACCTGGGGAGCAAGGATTCAAATACTTGAGCCTACAGGGGCCATAATCAAACCACCACAAGTGGGTAACACAGGCCTGCAATTCTAGCACTAGGGAAGAGGAGGCAAGAGGATCTGGAGGTCAGGACCAGCCTGGGCTACATCACAAGTTGGTGACTTGCCTTGGCTACATAAGACCCTGTCTCTGAAAATCAAAACACATAAACAAAAGGAAGTTAAACAAGTAGACAGGAGGCCTGACGGGAGAGCTGGTGGCCTCACAGCATGAGCGTCAGGTCATGAACGTACTTAGGACCAGGATGCACTTACTGCCCTCCCTCCATGGCTCCCTGAGACTTGGCACTCTTTGGAGGATTCTCCAGTCGCCTGTTTAGCATCTTTAGGCCTTGACCATATGCTACTGTACACATATTCCCCAGAGAACCAGAACAAGTGGAGGCTAGGAATGGGGCTCTGTGGTTCTTCTAAAGATGAGATAACTGACTAAACCAGTAGTCCAGGCCTCCGCCCAGATCGCATGCTTCTCTTGTCCATTGAGCTGGGGAGACCTCCTTAGTCTCAAAGCTCTGTGATATCAAGGGGACCTGAAAGCCACCCTCCTCCTACACAGGGTGACTGGACCTCGACTTGGCTGGGAGTAGGTGTTCTCTCAGAACTGGTGGTGGTTTCACACGGGAATGTCTTCCTAGGACATGGACCGATGCTGACACTGGGAAGACAGAAGTTTTCCATCTCTCATCCCCCACTGCTCTGTCCTAACTGCCTGGAACACTATAGAGAAAAGCCTTCCACAGTTACTTCTGTGATCCTGAGAAAGAGCACTCTGATTGATTAATGATGTCTACCGTGGACGTGGAAAGGAAAGTTATAACTGGTTTGCTGGACATTTGACACTAAATTTAATTCAGAAGGACTTAAATAGTAGAATTTCACAACTGTGACAGTAGTCCCTGGCGGGCTTGCTCTAATTAGGCCAATGGGGTAAGCAATACCTGGCTCTACCAATTTTGCCTATGTCTACCTTCCAAATGGGCACAGTCAGCTAAGCTGAAGTCAGAGAAGATACAGGACTGGAGTCAGCCAGCTTCCAAAGCCTGTGGATGAAGGACCCTACACAAGGCAAAGCTGAACTCTCTCTCTCTCTCTCCCCCTTCCTCCCTCCCTCCCAACCAATGAGTGGGTATGGATGAGTGGACAAGGAGAACAATGCTCCCTTCTGGGTTCAAGGTCAGGGCTGGGTGAGGTGTCTTTCCAGTTCAACTCCTCCAGCTGGAACCGTGGTTCTCAGATGAGCCTGCTCACAGCATCACTTGAGGACTTTTTAAGATGCATAGATGCCCAGGTCCCACTCCAGAGATGCTGGCTTAATTGGCCTTGGGGGAAGGGGGCGGCATAATCTTAGGAATGTTTTTAAATTTCCCCAGATGATTCTAATGTACAGCCAAGCCTGAGGCCATAGAAGTGGGTAGAAGAGAGCTTTGGGAATGATTCAGGCCAGTGCTTCTGAAGCCGCAAGATTCCTTCAGAGCACCCAGGAATCTTGTTAAAACGCAGGCTCTGTGTGTGTGTGTGTGTGTGTGTGTGTGTGTGTGCACGTGTGTGTGTGGTGCGTGTGTGTCTGTACGTGTGTGTGCGTGTGTGTGTGTGTGCGTGTGTGTGTGTGCGTGTGCACATATGTGTGTATGTGCTGGAGGTTGGAGGTCAATGTCAAGTGTCTTCTTCAGCACTCTCCACTTTATCTGCGTGTGTGCGTGTGTGTGTGTCTGGAGCGTTCTGCGTGCAGAGGTGTGCACCTGTGAGAGCCCAGAGGAGTACACTGGGCCTTCCTCAATCATTCTCCACTTTATTTTTTGAAACAAGGTCTCTCATTAAACCTGCAGCTTGGGTTTGCTGGAGTCTGGGATTCTCCTGCCTCTGCTCCCAAAGCCGGGGTGATATACACATGCAGTCACGCCTGGCTTTTATGCATGTTCTAGAGATTTAAACTCAGGTCCTCTTGCTTTCCCACCAGCACTCTTACCCACTGAGCTATCTCCCCCAACCCCTCCATCTTATTTTTTTTGGACCAAGTCTCTCACTGAACCCGGAAGTCACTGATTCCACTAAACTGACTGGACAGAGCTCCCAGGAGTCTCTTGTCTCTGCTCCCCCAAGAATTATCATTACAGATGCATGCCACTTTACCTGGATTTGTATGTGGGTGCTGAAGATTTAAACTCTCAAGTCCTCCTGCTTGTATTTCAAGTACCCTACGAACTAAGCCATCTCCCTTGGCCCCAAGATGTGCAGATTTTAATTAGACTTGGGGAACCCAAGCATCCATCCCTTCCAAGCTCTCAGTGACCTGAGGCTGCTTTTCCCAGGACCACACTTTGAATAGGAAGGATTTAGGCCACTGGTTCTCAAAAGCTGCTCACCTGGGAATGTGCTTCAAAGGCAGCATCTGGTGTTCTATCCCAAACCAAATGTATCACACAGTTTGGATGGACTCAGGACATGTTCAAGTTGAAAGCAGTGATCAGTGACACAGGCCAGTCCCTTGCCCCCAGGACACCCCTGTCCTCCACTGCAAAAGGCCTTCAGAAAAGTCCTCTTGGATGCGGCTCCCCATCAGGTCCAGCCAGGTGAGTGTTTGGGGGGAAGATGAGAAAAAATAGGAATTAATGAGTCCACATGTCAGTGCACAAATGCCTGGTGTCCAGGCCTCAAGGGAGAAAGGAAAAAAAAAACAAAACAAAAAAAAACCTGAAACATACCAGCAATGGAGAGATGAAATTCAATTCCAAACTAAAAATACACATTATTTATCATTAGCTAGGAGACAGGAGGGGGCCATTAGTGAGTGTTTTCTGGCCAGCGCAGTTGTTGGTAGCAAGACCAGCGAGTTAGAGAGCTCTTGGCCTACATTTCCTTTTGTTGCAGTTACGAGGCAACAAGTCCAGCGTGCACAAGGTCCCGCACCACTTCCTCCCACCGGAAATGAGTTTCCATTATCTGGAGACTGGAGGGGAGGGCATCAGGGCCGTCAGAGGTGCCAGCTTCCCGAAGGGCAGGGCCAGCTCCACTTCTCCAGGGAAGACTGTGAACCCATCAGTAACGTTAGACAGATGTTCACAAGAGGAGGAGGAAGAAAAGGATGCTTGCTCCCGGTGCTCTCGCAAAGCATCCTGGGTATGTTTGGGGAACAGAAAGAAGGACTTGGGCTTGGCAAGAAGAGGGAGGGTGCATTCAGGGTAACTGTGGCTGACCCAGGCCTGTCCATTTCTTGGGAGGCAAACAGGCTCAGCAGAAGAATGTGGGCAAGTTGCCCTGGAACCCATATGGCTAGAGAGCTCTGAGTCTGAACCAACCCTGGAAGAGCTGGGACGGGTTCAGGAGAAGAGTTGACCAGTTTTCTGTGCAGAACCGCAAGGCTGAGCCAGAATATAGAAAGTTGAGGAAGGAAGGGACAGAGGAGGCACGAAACAAAAGGGGTGCCCAGCGGCCCAGCGTCCAGCAAGGACTGCTCTTATCCCCAAGGAACCAGGTGGCAGCCACCACTGGAGACAGTCCAGTAGGAGAAAGATTTGAGAATGTGCTCCCTAGAGACTCTCAACAGAGGTCACATCCCCTACTACACACACACACACACACACACTCCTACACTCCTGTCCCTGGGTCCCATCGTGCAAGTTAGACGACTGCCATAAACAGCAGGTTTTGAGCAGGAACTTGGGTTCCAGTCTAACTTCTCTGCTTAGCTGTGTGGCTTTGGACAAGTGACAAATCCACTCTGTGCCACACTGGCTTCTCTATGAAGGCGCACACGTGACATAGAGCTGATAGAGTGTCAAAAGTGTGCCTAGCACAGAGGGCACCAATAAGCAAGTGTCAAACCTAGTGTGTTCGTGTGTGGACATCTCACAACCCATGGCTGCTCCCCTTAGTGCTGGAGGACCCATGCTTCCCCTGGGGGTGCCTCTTCTGTCCTTTCTGGGTCACTGTAGAGAGACAAGGAAAACAGAGAAGGGCCCGGGAAAAGACTGGCATAGCCCTGAGGCCACCGCAGCCTTGAGTCTCAGGCCACAGCCAGTCACCTCTCTCCCCATATTAAGTGCAAATGATCAAAACTTATTCCCATGTTCTAAACACAGATGCCTTCAACCCGCCTGGTGAAAATCCACCCTTTCAGGAAAGGTTACCCAACATGAGGGAGCACTAAACCACCATCAGGAGACCGGACCAAGGTTCCAGTCCTACCCTCCCCAGCTGCCATTGCCTCTAGGTTGTTCGCCAGCCTCCTTAAATCCTCTGTGTGCCAGGCCCTAGGGATGAAGGACACAGACTCTTGCCCTTGTGGCTGAAACTCAGCTGCTACCCTATGAGCTACCACAGAGGTTCATATTGATTTGGGGACCAGCAAGCATCCTGAATTTGGGGTCATCAGTTCCCAGAGCTGCTGTGACCTGGACGCCTTCATTCTGTGTCCATGGTGACGGCTGTATTTGCCTTCCTATTCTCCCCGTGGTACCAACAGACTGGCAGGCTCGCAGAGTCCCATGATGCCTGTGCCTTCATATTGCCTCGTCTGTCCATAAACCCAATTACATGAAACAGCCCAAGCGAGCCTCTGGGCCGAACAGCCTACGGAACCTGTTAGCAGCTGTGGGTCAATCCCTTAAAATGCTGTTATGAAGACAGAATGAGAGCCAGTCAACAAAGCTGAGTGGTGAAAGCTGCCAGCAAATGGACCATCTCAAATCCTGGGCGAAGGGTGAATTGGATTTCAAAGACATGGCCTTCAAAGAATCCCCTGGGCAGGAGGTTCTCCCTGGCCTGGGATGTGATGGCAGGCAGAGCTGGTGAGCCCTTCCCACTGTCATTCTAGAAGCTATGACCCCCACCACCACCACCTCCATAATCCCGTGGCTCCCCCTGCACCTTTAACACTGGCTTCCCAGCAACATTACCCAACTTCATGATGATTAAAGAAGCTGGAACTTCATAGGGTAAGGACTGTCCCCAGCAGCCATGTGAGCTATAAGCAACACCTCCCTTCTCGGAGACAGCCCAAGAAGGCCCAGCCAGCTCTTCCTGCCTGGGCATATAGCACTGTCAACAGCTGTGTCTGGAGAGACGGGTATCAAGGCCAGATGTGCTTCTGTCCACCGGCTGGTCATCCCTCTGTGTGATGACAACCCTTGTTCTATGAATTACGTTGGTTTAAAAAAATGGGCACTGAGGGTGTAGGTCAATTGGTAGAGTGCTTACTACACAGCATGCATGAACCTTAGGTTTAATCCCCAGGACCGCATAAAACAGGCATGGGAGCACATGTCTGTAATCCCACACTCAAGAAGAGGAGGAAGGAGGATCAGAAGACAAGGTCACTGGGCAGAGTGGCATTTGCCTTTAATTCTAGCACTCAGGAGGACAGCCTGGTCTACATAGTGAGTTCCAGGCCATATAGGGAGGGCGATAGGGAGACCCTGTTTCAGTAAAAGGGAGAAGATTAGAGAGATGACTCAGCAGGTAAGAGCACCAATTGCTCTTGCAGAGGACCCAGGTTCAGTTCCCAGCACCCACATGGCAACTAACAACTGTCCATAACTCCAGTTCCAGGAGATCCAACAACCTCATCTGATCTCTGTGGGCACTGGACAACACAGATGTACTTACATACATGTAGTCAATATACTCATACATAAAATAAAAAATAATAAAATACTTTTTAAGTCAAGGTCATCCTCAGATACACAGTGAGCCTGAGGCCAACCTGGAACACATGGCAGCCTGTCTCTAACAGTGGGGGGCAGAGTGGGCTTGGTTATGACTGAGGAGATCGCTCAGTGGGTGAAAGCAGTTGCCTCACAAGCATGAGGACCTGAGTTTGAATTTCCAGAACCCAGAGTTTCAAATACAGTACCATGAACATCTGGAATCCTAGCACTCCTCCTACAAGATGACAGAGACAAAGAATCCCCAACAGCCTGCAGGCCAGTCTGGTGTACTCCGCGGAAAAGCAATGAAGAGATCCTGTCTCCAAACAAGGTAGAAGGTGAGGACCAATGTCTAAGGTTGTTCTCTGACCTCCACATTCACACATGCACACGCACACACACGCTCACAAACACACACACACACACACAGATTTGTTTTGTAAATGTTCTGGCTACATGCATGTAATTGCAGCACATGTGTGCAGTGCCCATAGAGGCCAGAAAAGGGCATTGGATCCCTTGGAACAAGAGCTAGCTGCTATGTAGGTTCTGGGAATCGAACCCAGGTCCTCTGCAAGAGCAGCCAGTGCTCTTAACTGCTGAGCCACTTTTCCAGTCCCTAAGACACATTTTAATAGTTCTTTGGCACTGCTCCTTAGCTTTCCATCATTGTAACACAATTCCTTCAATGATGAACTTATAGAACAAAAGGTTTATTTTAGCTGTGATTTTGGGAGTTCTGGTCTATGAGCAAGTGGGCTCTTTGTTTGGAGCCTGTGCTGTACTGTGTATCAGGGCACATGTGTGTCATGGAGCAAAAGTACTTACATTATAAACCAGAGATCAAAAAGAGAAAGAAGAAAGAGCCAGGGTCCCACAGTTCCCTCTGAGCCTCACCTCAGTGTCCTAAAGATCTCCCATCATGTCCAGCCTTTTACTTCTTTTAATTTTTTTTTTTTTTTATTTTAAGTCTATGAGTGTATTGCCTGCTTGGATGTAAGCGTGCCCATGTCATACAGTGCCCACAGAGGTCAGAAGGGAGTGTTGGATCTCCTGGAACTGGAGTACAGAGAGTTGTTAGTCATCATGTGAGTGCTGAGAATCAAACCCGAATCCTCTGCAAAAGCAGGCAGTCTCACCAGTCACCATGTCCTGCCTTTTAAAGGCTCCACCACCACCCCATAACAACATGTTGGCTAGCAAGTCTTTAATATCCAGGCCTTGGGGTATTTAGCATCCAGTCTACAGTAGCTGTTGTCCTAACTATTAGTCCTAAGAATCACCAAAATTCAGCAAGCTGGGATCCCCCACATCAGTCACAAAAAACATCAGTGACTGACTGATGCTTTCCTGAGCCCCGTCCTCGAGAAGCAGGAAGCTGCCAAGGTGTGGCAGTGCTTCAGAACCACAGAGGCACTGGAGAAATGACTCGGGGGTTCAGTTCCCAGCACCCACATAACAGCTAACAACTGTCTGTAACTCCATTTCCAGGGAATCTGTGCCCTCTTCTGGCCTCCACAGGCATTGCATGCACATGGCACACTCACATAGATGCAGGCAAAACACATAAAATTACAATAAACAATTCAAAAGGAATTTTGCTTTTAAAGAAGAATCCAGGAGACCTCCTCCATGCCCATCCACCGTGGCCACATTCCTGCTCCCAGCTCCTCCCTGGGCCGGCTTGGTCAAAGGTTGAGGAGCTACCCTGTGGCACAGGCACAGCCCCCTGACCATGCTCACCTGTTCTTGGGTTTCACCCTCCAACAGCTTCTTCCCAACTACGTCTCCACTGAGGTATATTTTAAACATCCTAAAGCTTGCTGTTTTAAGTGTACAGTTCAATGAATTTTACTAAATGTGTCATCAAAATCCCCAGGATATGGGTGGCCATCTTGCTGTTACGTGCTAGTCTTCCAGCACTCAGGAGGACAAGCTTGGCCCAGATCATAAAGCTGAGTTCTAGGACTCTCAAACTCAGAGATCTCAAATCTCACCCATCAAACTGGCTTCCTTCTCTGGATTCTCTTCTGCTGTGTGAACCTTTCCTGGGGAGGTTAAACAAGCATCTACTCACTTCATACAGAACACCACTGGAAGCAGCAACTCCACCATCTAGCTTGGAGAACCAAGGAGCTTGTTAGACTTATGCACAGGAACATGGGTGAGGGATTACTTTCATGAACCTGGAGGCTTCCCATAGAAAGAAGGAATGTGGGAGTTGTTAGAATCTCAGGTGATGATCTGATGACACCCTCCATAGCCAGGCCCAATCTTGAGAGTTTCTTGGAGGCAGTCAGAGCTACTCCGAGTTAGATGGTAGAGTAGTCACTTTTGTTTATTTGTTTTGGTTTGGTATTTTGGAGTTTGTGTGTATGTGTGTGTTTGAACCCTAGCTGGCCCAGAACTCACTATGTAGACCAGTCACTATGTATGTAGGCTGGCCTTGAATTCATAGAGATCTGCCTGCCTCTGCCTCCTGAATGCTGGGATTAAAGGAGTGTGACTTGGCTTAGTGACTTTTTGTTGCTGTGACAAAACATCATGACCAACAGCAACTTATTTTGGCTTACGATTCCAAAGAGAAAGTTCATGACAGAGAAGGTATGACCTGGAGCAGGAAGCTGAGAGACTGAACTGGCAGTGGGATAAGGCTATAAAGTCTTGAACACCACCCCCACCACCAACAAAGTGACATACTTCCTTCAGCAAGGCCACACCTCCTAATCCTCCCCAAACAGTAGCACCATTGGGAACCAACTGTTCAAAGACCTGAGCCCATGGGGAACATCCTCATTCAAACCACCACAGACAGCAATGGCTATTAGGCTCTGGGGACAGTGTTCCACAACACTTTCCCTAGTGATGGCGCCAAAACCTGTCCCAAGAGCCCAAGACAGGTTGCTGCAACCTGTGGCCACCACTATCAGTCTGAACTGGATCCCTCCAGTACCCCCACCTGATCTTTCTTCTTACATCTTGGTTCTCCCTTGCTACCTCTAGGAGGTACCAGAGGCACCTAAGACCCACATCCAGTCATGCCCACCCCACTGAAAGTCCTCCTGGAGGCCCACTGAATCAGGAAAACAGTCAATGCCTTCTTCAGGGGTCATCCAGCCCCATTGCAGACTCTGCTGAGGGCCCACTCCTTATCCCCTGTTCCAAGAACACTTGCCCAGAGAGAAAAGACTCAGAAAGACATTAGAACAGACACCAGTTCAGCAGCCTGCTTCAGATCCCAGTTAGTTAGTGGGGTCTACTTCTGACTACAGCTTTGAGTAATGACTGGACAGGGTTCTAGGAAGTCATCATGACTCTAGGATGTTGGGACAAAGAGGCGAGACAGACAGACAGAGACAGAGAGACAGAGAAAGCTCAGGCGAACAAGCACAGCTGGCTCTGTATCTCTGATGGGTTAAGAAAAAAAAAAGGCAATTCCATCTATTTACAAAATAGGATTACAGTTTTGCAGAATGCTGCTGGGGCCTGGGGGAAACTTTGAAAACACATTCATTTTGTTTCATCCTTATCAAAGCCACCTGCTCTCCTTCCCCCACCGCGGCTGACTTTGTTACTAAGAGACCAAAGTCTAAGCAGGCAGCAGGCATGAAGCCTGGGTTCCCCAGCCCTTAGAAGGCTGGCTGGTACTTTCTGTCCACCTAGACTCCTGGCTGGGAAGACCATGGCCTTGGTCAAAAAAGTCACCTCTGGAGAGGCAGAGGCACTAACCTCTTTGCCAAGACCTACAGGCAAAGGTGTCCCCTCTTGAGACCTTGGGCAGATGCTGAAGCTGCACCTGGAAGAGAATCAATCTCCAGCCCAGACCCCCGTTGTCTATAGGCCAAACCCCCACACAGCAAAGCTGGGAAAGGGGAGGATAGTGGAGTCACATGAATAGTGTTTAAGCTTCCAGAATAATAAAAGCAGCCAAACAGCAGCCTCACTGTGGAACGCCTAATCTTGTGCAATCCTTTCTTCCCTGCCCTGAGGGGAGGGGTGGGGGAGCCAGGTGCAAATGGGGGTGGGGGTAGAGAATCAAACCCCAGTTCACTTTGTTCACTGAAGGAGAGGATGTCTCTTAGCCTGTCCTGTCCTGTCTCCGATCAACTTTGCCCATGTCCTGCCCCGTCTCATCTTGTGAATTGCTGTCTTGGCACTGTGAGGCTGGGTCAAGGTTTGAGGAGTGGAGCTGGAAGAGGTAGACAGTCCTTGGAGGAGGGCTGCAGCCCTTTAAACCTCTTATGTTGCATTTGGGAAGTGGCTGAATGAAAGAAATCACAGAATCGGGAGGGATTTTAGAACATCTATTCTGATCCCCTTATTTTACAGATGAGGAAGATAAATCTCAAAGAGGTGGAGGCCTGTCCCAAGGTTGTATAGCCATGAGCAGCAGCATAGCCCATAAAGAGTTAAGTGGATGGAGGGACCAGTAAGCCAGTGAGCACTGGCACAAGCTTAGGGAGTCCTACCAGACAGTGCCTGAGGTCGAATGAAGAACTCTTCAAGGGATAATGGCTCAGTAACTCAGGCGCTAAAGCAATGGAAGGCAGAGGGAAGATCTTGTCCTGGCTCTTAAATCTCCAGGGGCAGCGGGTGTTGGGAAGGAGGGAGGAGAAATGGAGGCCTCAGATGTCCCTGAACAAATCCTTGCAAGAATAATTGCATCACAAGGGGAGGGGCGCCCTTCGGATGGCAAATCTCTGCTATCAAGGACAGCCCTGTGCTGCGGATGTTCAGGCCCTTCCCTGCCGCTTCCAAGGCTTCAGGCCCCCCTCCCTTCCAGTGAGGAAAGACAGCAAAGGCCGTTGCCACTAGGGGGGGAGGGCGTTGCACCCACATCACTAGGAAAGTTACAGATCCATGAGCCCGAAAGATTTGGTAACATTTGGGAGAAGAGGAAAAAAAAAAAAAAAAACTTGTACAAGATTTTTCCTGGACTGGAGAGATGGCTCAGTGGTTAAGAGTACTGGCTGTTCTTACAGAGGACCCAGGTTCGGTTCCCAGCACCCATGTGGCAACTAACAACCATCAGTAACTCAAGTTCTAGGGAATCTGACAGAGGCATTCATTGCATGCACAAGAAACACTTACATATATGCAGGTAAAACACTCATATGTATAAAATAAATAACAAATAAAATATTTTTAAAAGTCAACACTGAAGAATTCTCCAGTGCTCTGGTATCTCCAATACTTCAAACTCTGAGGCATTCTCAAAGGATGAAATGTCCATCTCTGAAATGAAAATGATAACTTCTTAAAACAGTCATTGAGGTGTGGGTGTAGGGCTCTGCAGCCAGCCAGCGGGGGACCCGGCAGCCAGCCAGGGGACCCGGCAAGTCCCTCGACTTTATGAAACTGACTTTTATCTGTCAAATGGAGACTTGCTGCCTCTGAGGTTTCTGGAGAATAGCGTGGGGCAGTGGAAATAAACACACTTTTAGATAGTAAGCCACCACTCACTGGGATGCCAGCTACTAATAAAACAGGACATGACGTGGCATCAAGCGCTGTGCACACTAAACATTTTATGTGCCTTCTCTCAATGTCTCTCAATTAATCTCATCGTCACAAGCCTGTGGGGCAAGTCTATTACCGCTCACTTTATAGTTGATGAAGCTCTGAGGTCCGCTAACTGCCCAGCTCCTTGGTTGCTTAATGGAAGACCCTGATTCCAAACCTAGCATTCATTTATCTCCTGTTTCAACGACAACTTGGTGCTTGTTGCAGAGCACAGGACAACAGAGAAGAAGCCAGAGCTGGGAGACCCACGCCTTTCACACCCCTCCAGAATCATAGCCACAGAAGGAAGTCATACACACAGCATTTAGTGCCCCAGGCCCTGGGTCAGGCACTCTACATGATGTAAGAGCTAATACTGTTCCTTCTCTTTCTTTTCCTCTTCCTCTCCTCATCTTCTTCTTTCTGTCCCCATTGCTCCCCCTCCCTCCTGCCCTTCCTCTTCTTCTTCCCTTTCTTCTTCCTCTTCCTCTTCCTATTCCTCTTCTTGCTCCTCTGTCCCTCATGCTCTCAGACTCTTCCTTCTTTTTCTTTCCTCCTTTTTTTTTTTTTCCTTTTTTAGACAGGGTCTCACCACATCACCCAGGCTGGCCTTGAACTCAAGATTCTCCTGCTGCAAGGATCACAGACACGCACTAGCAAATCCAGCGAAGAAAGGGCTTTTATTATCACCATCATCGTGATTATTCACTGTTTAGCCTGAACTCTAAGAATAGGAACCTTAGAAATCTGTAGGTTAAGCATTTGGGGTCAGATCTGTATAATCTAGAGAGAGGAGGAGACTCATTGAGTGCCTCTAGAAAATGCTTCATAGTAAGGACCTAACATTTTCCTTCCGGGATGAGGGTGGAGAGCAACCTCAGACAGGCTAAACGACAGAGAGTGAGCTGTCAGAGCTGCTGCAGCTAGGCTTCCCGGCACTCCTCGGAAGAAGGCGTTGTCTCCGAGTGCTCTTGCACACTCCTCTGTGAGATCTGTGATGCTTGGAGCTCAGCACACTTGAGTCAAGGAGAGGAAAGCACCCACCTCCCAGTTGTCACCACCCCCACCACAGGCAAACACACACAGACCATGCAGAGACTTCACCCGGGGAAGGAAAAATGGCTCTTGATGCCTGTATGTTAAGAAGCATATAATTCTGCATAATAAAAAGACGCCCGGCTCTCCTGTGTATAAACACAGCTTTGACTGAGTACCCTTTCCTAAACAGCCCTTCTGGCTCACTGAGCAGCAATCAAGCATCCCAAACATATGGTCGCCATTCAGGCCTGGGGGAGGATCCTAACTGAAGGAGAGGAGGAGGAGGAGACTTCTTTGGGGAAAGAGAACAGAGTGGCAGGATCTGGACGGCCAGGGTCAAGGCCGTTTACAATCAGGACAGGGAGCAAGGCCACCCAAGTCCTACTGTAGTTCTGTCTGCTCCCCTCCCCAGGACAACAATGTCGGCACATCACTCAAAGGAGAGGAGATGCTGAGCTGACTGGGCCTATCAGGAGTGTATTCTGCTTTCTGCTTGGGGATCTGACACACACACATACACACACACACACACACACCCCAGTTAATATTGGTTTCAGTACCATCAACTGCAGAGCACAGTGCTAGACTGAGTAGGACACCCTCAGGCAGTGAGGGTCTAGTCGGTATAGCAGGAGAGTCGGTCACCTTGGTCAGGTCCCCAGCCTTGGGCTCTCCAGCCTTAGATTTTGTTGTATATTTCCAGCTTCTACTGATCAGACCAATGATCTCCGAGCTGGTACTAAACTTCCAAAGCCAAGCCAGAGTGAGTACTCAGAGTCTCCACCCCAGGTCCTTGCTGGCCCCGTGTTGCACCATGGGAAAACGCATTCCCCTTGGCAATGGACTCTACTCTGGGGCCATCTCTCCCACCTCCCCAGTCATCCCACCACCGGGGAGAGGACCAAGCTCTGCTGGAGCGCTGAGAGGACTGGGGACCTGCTCTGTCCTAATCGATAGACAGGTGGCCTAAGGAATGAGACTGGATCTCCTTATCCCCATGCAGGTGTCTCTACACCTCAGACAAGATGTTCATAGCAGCCTCAATCCCCTCAAAACAGAACCTGTGACTAAAACATGCGTGCAGGTAGGTTATGCAGATGGTGACCCCAGGAAGCAGGCAAAGGAGAAGGAGAGAGAGACTAGGAAGGGAGAAAAGCAATGAGGGTACTTTCTTAGGTTCAGCCCCTCAGCCCTCCCCCCCTCCGCCACCCCACCCCAGAGATCACTAAAGCCTTTCACCTGGGCTCGCTTCCCACCCGTATCGATGAAGTCTTCTTCCCTTCCAACCATACCTCCAGGACATTCTAGTTTCTCTGGAGAGAGTCCTAGACAGAGACAGGGTGCACAGAAGGTAGAATTAAGCATGAATGAAACTGCCCCCACTGTTACAGATCACATATGTCCAAAGGAGAGAGATTCAGAGCACAGATGGATGAACAGATGACAGGTTGAAGGAGCAACTTTAAGGTTTCCAGACCAGGGATGGTGGTGACACACACCTGTAGTCCCAGTACTCGGGAGGCTAAGACGGGAGGTGCTGAGTTTGAGGCCAGCCTAAGCTCCATGGTGAAATGCCACAGTCCAGAAAGGATGGGAAAAATCACCTGCTCCCTGCCTGAGGCTCACCTTCTGGAGTAAGCTTGGTCTCTGGAGAGGGGACAGTGCTAGGCCACTGCAGGGCAGCGAGGCACACCAGTGCCCCAAAATGGGTGCCACCACCACACCTCACCAAAAGGGCAGTTCTATTTTATTCTGTTCTGTTTCACAGTGCCGGGGATGGAATGCAGAGTCTCCCATATGTTAGGCACGTGTTCTACACTAAGCTACACCCCTCGCCAGTGAGAAGGGTTTGCTAGAACAAGCCGGACGTTAGAGCAATAAGAGCAGAGACCTGCCAGACAGGGTAGAAGGCTCGGCCTGGAGAGGCAGAGTATGTGGCTCCTGTGGCTGAAACTCACCTTGACTAGCAGTGAGAGTTCCGTTTCCAGGAGCGGAAAATGATAGATTCTTGCTTTAGAAAGATCAAAGAGCCACTCCCAACCATTCCGGAGGCTGAGACAGGAGGGTGACAAGTAGGAGGCCAGCCTGAGCTACATAGTGAGACCTTTTGGGAGGGTAGGGGGAGAGGAGAAGGGAACGAAGGAAGGAAGAAGAGAGGTGGGAGGGGAAGGGAAGGGAGGCAAGAAGGGAAAAAGGTGAAGTTTACAGCTGAGAGAGAGGGGCTGGAGTGGGGAGGCACCAGCCCCCAGGACACTTGAATGGTATCAGTGTCCTGATTTGGGGGTGCATTGCTGCGTGGAAGAGGCAGGGAAGAAACATCTTGCAGTGCAGAGACAGTCCTGCCACGTTGAGGCTAGAGTGCCTTCCTCAGGAAGCCCGGAACGGGCCGTAGGTAAAGCCTGAGAGGATGCTGCCTGAAGCTGAAGAACACAGGACAGGTCAAGAAGAAAGGCCAGTAGCTCAGTTCCTCCCCACGGGTGGAGTGTGAGAAATGTCTGGACCCCGCCAGTCTGGCGGTCATCACTAGAAACTGCAATGGAGCTATGAGCTGGGCTGAGCCCTTCTCAGGCTCCCCCTTGGCTCAGCATCCCCTGCAGCTCAGGAGTCATAGGAAGGTGGCAGGCAGGTGAGTGGCCCCGAACAAGGGGGCTGGGTTAGGAGGGAGGGACCCCTGTGCAATTGTGACATCCTCCTCCAGGCTCCCCATTACAAGATGCCTTTTTCATGGCCCTAGTAGCCAGAGGGGGATTGGAGATGCTAATTTCATTTCATTAGATCCCAGCAGTTTTGGATTACGGCAGGCAGGAGGGAGGAAGTGGAGCTGATGTGTTTTAAAAAGCCGCAGTTTTGCGCTGTTTTTAATTTAATGCTGCCGGTAAAAGATGCCGCCTTGGAGTTGCTAATGATGCTCGTGAATTATTTTCGTTGATTTACACACCCCTCTGACTTTAAATAACGAGGGAGGAAGGAGCGTGGGGTCCCCCCTGGAGCTGCAAACCTGCAGCTGCAAGTCAGAGGCTGGGGTAGGAGGCACCTCCCACCTCCACCACTCCTTGTCCTTGGAATTTATTATCAGGACACAAGCTTGGGACACACACACACACACACACACACACCTGCAACTTCCCCTCCCTAAGCCTACTGGTGCCTACCACCCCTTGGCAAATTATAACCATGACTAGTATATTTGGAGTCCTTTGCATGTGTCACACCTAGGGCAAGGCACTTGACCTACACAAACTGTGGTGGCTCACATGTATGCTTGAGACCCATGTGACTGTCTTGAGTCCTCAAAGGGAAAAATGGAGATTACAGAGCCAGCAGAAGGCTGCCCAGCCAGGAAATGAGACAGATAACCTTCAGACACACTCCAGGCCAGCAGGCCACTCCTGTTTGGCTCAGTGAGGCACTCCTGAGCTCCCTGGAAGTGAATAAGCAAACGTCTAGGTTTGCCAGGATCTGGAGTTGAGCTCTGCACGCGCCCTCCGAATCCCAGCAGTCTCCAGAGGGTGTGAGTTCACCACCAAAGCAGAAAGGACCCCAGTCTCCTTCTGACCCCAGCATCCTTGGGGCATCCAATCAGCCGCTATGGCTAGCCCCAGGGCATCCAGCCAAGTTGTGACCAGGAGACTGTCGACCCAAAAGCCCAAGTTCAGTGGTCAGAACAAGGAAAAGGAAGGTACATCCATTTATCTTGATTCTCTTCTTGTCTCCGGTTCCCCTGAGCCCCTTTCCTTTGCCTTCCCTTCAAAATAGAATTAAAGGCAGCCGGTAAAAGCATTAAACCCCTTTCAAATTTTCTTTCCTCATCCATCATGCTGGGGCCTCAGACTTGTACTCAGGTGACCAAGGGTCTCTAGCTGTAGCAGCAGGTGAGGGGCGCCAGCTCAGAAGGAGACCCGGGAAGCCAGGTCACTCTATTCCCCGGGGAAGCAGGGCAGCTGTACGCCCTGATCAGCTCAGCAGGAGGCTAGGAGCCAGGCTGGGCCTAGACAATCAGAACGGCAGCCCCCAATCAGGAGGCAGAGGTGAGAACTCCAGTCCCTGAAGGGAGGGCCCGTGACTTGCATAGCAAAGGAGGAGCAATCAGAGTCTATGCAAAATGCCAAAGATTTCCATCCTGGGCTTTTGATTCTGACTATTGGAATGGGAGGAAAATGGGCTACCGAGGTGGAGGGCCTAGGTTCAAATCCCACCTCTGCCTCTTCCTCCTGTGTGGCCTCTTCTAACTCCATTTGCTAAATGTAAAATGGACCCACAGGCAACAGATGTCACTCTCCAAGACAGTGACTAGGCCAGCTTCAAGAAGGGTTCTGCAGGGACCATGTACAGCCCCAGTGTAAAATGCAAATGCTGCCCTGGCCTTTGTTTGGAAGTATTTAAAAAGCTTGGGGAGGGAGCTAAAGAAATGGCTCAGCAGTTAGGAACAATGGCTGCTCTTTCAGAGGACTGGGTTCATTTCCCAGCACCCACGTGGCTAACAACCACCTGTCATTCCAGTTCCAGGGGATACAATGCCTTCTTCTGGCCTCCATGGGCATTACGTGCAGGTGGTGCACTTATATGTAAATAAAATAAAAAATAAAAGATACTAAAATTTTTAAAAAGAAAGCAGGGTGGACATGGGGGCTTATGGCCATAATCTCAGCCCTGAGGAGCTAGACACAGGAAGATCAGGAGTTCAAAGCCATCCTCTGCCATATATCAAGTTTGAGGTCAGCCTGGGCTACCTGAGACCCTGCCTAAAACAAGCAAAGTATAGAGAATTTCAGGATGGCAACAGGTGTGGTGGCTCATAAGTGTATCCCAACACTCAGGAGTCCTGAGAATCACCAAGTTCCCTGGTCTACATAGCAAGTTCCAGGCTAGCTAGGGTTATATAGTGAGACTCTGTTTCAATAATAATAATAATAATTATTCATTATTTATTATTCAATATTATTATTATTTGAGGGTGACAACAGCAGGGTTCTAAGCAAAAACAGGCTACCACAAAGGCCACAAGCCTGTGACACCAGCTTTGAAGGTGCTGTTCACCAAGGTATGGGCAGGGTTTAGAGAAATCGCTGCTTTCCTAACAGGTGCAAGTGACCCGGAGAGGGTCGAGACTGTGGCTGTCCCCTCACAGTGGAAGGAGGTGGCTGAAGAGAGCAGGCCTTCTCTGGACCCACCTGTGGCCTATGAGAGCTGGAAAGCTCGGCAGTGCCCCACCTCTCTGTGCCCCTTCCCTGCCCCCACAGTGCCCACTGTAAGGTTCTGGGTGTGAGAGATAGAGCAGACAAAAGGGACCAGAGACTCCATGGGAGCCAACAGGACCCAGTTTATTAAGAGAAGACCAGACGGGACTAGCTTCTCCACACTACCGAGTGGAGAAATGCTAGCCTCCCCCCCACAGGGGGATAGCCTCCCCAAAGAGATGGGGGAGACTAACCCCCTCTTCTTGGGGCCTCAGGGTCTGGGAACTGGCCTGGCGTGCCAGGCTCCGGATGGAGAAGCTCCCTTAGGGAGAGTGTGAGAGGCTAACTCCCCCTGGGAGAGTGAGATCAGCCCCAAAGCCTAAAGCCTCAAGTCCTTTAGTCCCCCTTGCTCTTTTATGGGAGGGGGTTGGTGCCCCATGACATCTGATTGATGTTTAAGGTAAACTTCTGGCCAGGAAGCAGTTCCTTTTTACAGCTGTTTGTGAATCCTGGGCTGGGAATCTTATCTATTCAAGTTGTAAAAGTCAGTCCCTCTCTCAGATCCCAGTGGGCTCTGAGAGCCTGGTTGGAATTGCCAAGGTGTCTGTCCTAGAACTGCTGGGGGGAGGTTGGGGGTTCCAGTCACACCTAACACCCACCTTCTGCATCATCCAGGCAGCAGCCTGAGTCAAGGGAACATAGTGTATGCAAAGGTCCACTTGCAGGCCCAGGGCAGGAGGGAGAAGATAGAGACTTGGACTAGTAATCGCTGCCCAGTTAGAACTTGGACTTTTGGGATAGAGCTCTAGAAAGCATCTTTTCAGTCCCCATTGGAGAGCCCAGCCTGAAACATAGCAGGTGCTTAAGGAACTGATGTTAGTTGTTGGAAAGATCTTGTTGCAGGGGAAATCTACCTGACCAAAGTCATGTGTGTGTGTGTGTCTGTCTGTCTGTCTGTCTATATATAAGAATTCATGTGGGTATTACGCTTCAGTTGACATTTATCTCTTTGTTTTATTGTATTTTAAAGACAGGGTCTCTCACTGGGCTGGAACTCACCAAATAGGCTATGCTGGCTGGCCAGTGAGCCCCGGGGACCCACCTGTCTCTACCCACCCCTACCTGCCCAACTCTGGGATCACAAACACCCACCACTACTCCAGCTTTTTTGGTCAGTTCTGGGGATCAAACTCCGGTCCTTGTGGTTACAAGGCAGTCACCTTACTGACTGAGCTACCTCCCCAGCCCCATCAGGCTCTTTTACACAGAGTAAATCAGGTGCTTCCTCTGAAATCCATCCTCCTTGGTGAGTAAGGACAGTGAGAGAGGAAAGGAGGGAGGTGGTGCTTGCCAGGGTTCCTCCATCCAGGCAGAGGTTGAAGCCCTTCAGGACACAACCACCACACAGAGAGAGACTAGCAACAAAGCAGGATTAAAGGCCAGAGCTAAAGACACTCAGGATGAAGAAGGGGGGTTAACGGAAATTGGGGTGCTTGGAGAGTCTAGAACATTCTTACCTCTTCCCATCAATCCCTTAGAAAAAGCACTGCAGGAGACAGCAGAGACCCTCAGTGCTGGTGACTGTGAAGTCACACCATCAATGTTTGAACAAAGTGTCATTCTGCCAGGAAAAGCCTCCTTGTGTGCAAAAAGCTTTCCGCATCCCCCTGCAGTGCTAGCTGCTCTGGCTGCATGCTGGAACCCACTGTGTCTCCTGACCTACTCTCCCCATCCAAGGCATAGAGAGAGCCCCTAGGTCAGAGCTAAGGGCCAGGGCTTCCTGACCAGAGGTGACACTCCCTAGGATCCAGCTTTGGAAGGCCTGCTGGTTGGTGAAGCCCACATGGTTAGGGACGCAGCCCCACCCCCATGCTCTGTGCTTGACTCTGAGTGCTGTCTTGATCTGTTCTCTGGGCTAAAGAACATCTTACTTCTCTAACTATCCAAATTCCACCTCACCACATTCATGGTTGGGCTACGCAAGAAGCAAGCTCTGAGAGAAGGATTTGAAGCTCATTTATTTGAATTGTACAAGGGACCCCAGGAAGGAAGGCTGAAAAGTGACAGAGAAGAGAAGTCGGCCAGGAGAAGGAAGAGGCTGGTGGAAAGCTGTGACCAAACCCACTGCCAAACCCACTGGAGCCTCAAGGAAACTCTTTTTTGGGAGAAATTGAGAATTTCATACACGCATACATCTTCCTTCCCTTCCAGCCTGTCCCCTATCCGCCCCCCCTCCCGCCACCAACTCCGTGTGTTCTTTTGTATTTTTTTTAAAACCTACTGAAGGGCTGGAGAGATGAGTCGGCAGTTAAGAGCACACTGGCTGCTCAGGTAGAGGACCTGGGATCAATCAACCAGCATCCACATGGCAGCTAATTCCAGTTCCAAGGGATCCTACACCATTTTCTGACTTCTGTAGGCACTGCACAACATGGGTACATTTACATACATGCAAACAATACACTCATACACATAAAATAAAAATACTAAATAAAGTATTTTTTAAATCGACTGAGTGCTCTTAATGTTGCTAGTAGAACCATCAACGGGAGCGTGGGCAGCCTCTCAGGGGCCGTATCACTGAAGAAAACTGAGTCTCCGTCCCCCCCCCCCCCCCCCCCGCTGCCAGCAATTGACAATAGCTTCACAGCTAGGTGTGGGATTTCATGAGCCCCTCCCCAGTTTGTACTCAGCTCTAAATGGAACATCTGTATCACACCCCCTTCCGCCAGAAAGAGAGGACAGAAAGATTGTAAGAGCCAGAGATAGTAGATGTGTTCAGCAAAATATTATATTCTTAACACAATAGGGCAATTGCACACATGAACTCATAGGAGCTATGACTGCATGTGCAAGGACTGTGCAAGAGCAAGCCAACCAAAATCTCCGGTACACTCGTGATGGAAGCAATGCCGAACAACACAGATTTGACTCTGCATCCAGCCCCACCAAGAAGTCTAGTGTGCCCTTGCTGAAGACTGCCCCTGGAGATGCCAAGCCCAGGCTCTTCTAGCTTGCTGCACAAGGGGCAAGTCCCAGGAGCCTCCCAGGGCAGAAGCCAGGGCCTTAGGCATCTACCTGCCTCTGCCTGCCTAACTGGGATCACAAATACCCACCACCACTCCAGCTTTGTTTTTTAGTCGGTTCTGGGGACCAACTTAGGTCCTTGTGCTTGCAAGGCAGCCACCTTACTGACTGAGCTACCTCCCCAGCCCCATCAGGCTCTTACACAGAGTAAATCAGGTGCTTCCTCTGAAATCCATCCTCCTTGGCGAGTAGGGACGGGGGAGAGAAGGGAGGGAGGTGTGGAGCTTGCCAGGGTCCCTCCATCCAGGCAGAGGTTGCAGGACACAGCCACCACACACTGGGTGGGACACAGAGACTAGCATCAAAGCAGTATTAAAGGCCAGAGCTGAAGACACTCTAGGAGGCACCAAGGCAGATGGCTGGAAGGGAGCCCAACCCAGCATGAAGAACGGAAGCAGTGGGAACACTTCTAAGATCTGCTTCACTCCCAGGGTCCACTGTATGCATATGCTTTCTAAAAGCAAATATTAAGTGCCAATAGTTTATGCCAGGGTCAGAAGCAGACTCAGAGAACCCGAGTCTTCTCAGAATCCATGGACAAAGCAAAGCCACTAGGAAAAAAGTCATAGTGAAGATTAACCAGCAAGCTGTGGGGCAAGAAGAGCATCACCACAGGCCCTAGGTTTGAACTACCATTATTTTTGCTAAAATGACATAATATTGAACTACCTTCTAAACTCCTATCTCTGTGTCCATAGGTTAGGGTAGCTCAGTCCTCATCAGAGAAGCTTATCTGTGAAGTGAATGGCAGTTAAAACAGGACTCACAACTGGTCAGTGTGCAGAGAACAAGTGTCTGTGGCAAGCTCAGCCACAAATGGAATGTCTTCAGCACACCTTCTTCCCCTAGGCTCAGTAGACATGAAGGAAGAAGGAACAGAAAGATTGCTAAGAACCAGAGACCAGAGAAGACTGGGGCGAAAAGCGTCTTCTGACATGACAGGACAGCCTCACTCATCCCCTCACAGAGGCTGGGGTTACCTGCACAAGACCCACACAAGATCGAAGCAATCAACATTCCAGCACCGAGAGAAGGAGGCTCACCAGCGCCCCCTCCCCCCAACCAACAGGCTATGAACAATTGATGGCTTCTGGAGGCAGGAAGAGTCCGCTTTCTTTAGGGAAATGTTCCCTGGTAAGTTGACCTCTCTCCAGTCCATGGCTCCACACCTGTGTCCACGTGGGGCAGCATTCATAAGAATTCATGGGTCACATTTTTAAAGGGAGGACATTAAGGTGGGAGGGGGTCATAGGAGAAGGATTCAGAAGGAATTCATTTGGGGGAGGTAGGACTGAATAAAATCAAAATCCATTGCATATGTGTATACAATTTTCAGAGAATAAATTTAAAATGTAAAATGAACGCTTGTTGCAGTGGGTGGCATTTTCTATAATTTTTTTATATGTATGAGTGTTTGCCTGAATGTATGAAAATGCACTCATGTCATTCCATGCCCCAGGAAGCCAGAAGAGAGTGCCAAAGTCCCTGGAATTGGTTGTTAGCTGCCATGTGGGTACTGGGAACTGAACCTGGGTCCTCTGCAAGAGCAATCAGTGTTCTTGATTGCTGAGCCATCTCTCCATCCTCCAGTGGATGGCATTTTGATGTCATCTATACAGAAATGACTCCCAATTTAATATTCCAGCCATAAGTACTTAACTGTATTCCAGATTTGTACTCCCAACTGCCCATCCAACATTATCACTTGGATGTTCAATATGAATGTGTATCAGCTATCTAATGCTATGTAACAAGTGACCCCCACTCCCCAACATCATAAGCTTAAAGCCAATAATCTCACAGTTTCTGAGGATTGGGAATCCAGGAGAAGCTTAGCTCAGTGGCTCTGGCTCAGCTCTGTCTTCCACTGAGTTATAGTCTTTCAAAGGCTCAAAGGATGAGCTCCCAAGATGGTGCACTCACAAGGCTATTGCTAGAAGCTTCAGTTTTGACCCACATAGGCCTTTCCAAAGGGTTTCATTGAACATCCCCAAAGTGATCCAAGAGACAAAATGGGATGATAGGTCCAGTCTGTTATGCCACCATTGTTTTGAGACGGATCTGGCTAACTTGCCTGACATTGAACTTACTATGCAGCCCAGGCTGGTCTCACACTCAAAGCCCTCCTGCCTTGGCCTCCTGGATGTTGGATTCACTAGTACCACTCTCCACACGAGGTCTGGTCTTTTACAACCTAATCTCAACAATGGAATGACATCACTTCCATCATTCATTGGCCACACTGACCAACTCTGGTTCAATGTGGGAAAGGGTTACACAAGCATAAGAATCTTGCATTAGGTGGCTGAGTCACTGAGCCAGTCCTGATCCGGTGACTACAAGACCTAAAATTTAACATGGCCTGAAAGAAACTTCTGAAGTTTCTCCTGTCACACACCAAGCCTGCTGGCTTTCTGTCACTGTCTTCTTCTTAAGGGAAGGCAAATCCTTCTTTACAATTGCTTCCAGACACCCTTCACTTCTCTCCCTCCATCGCTCCATGTCCTCACATTCAGCATTACCTACTCCCTAGTTTTCTATTGCTGTGAAAAAACACTGATCAGAAGCAGCTTGGGGAGGAAAGGGCTCCCCTGGCTTACACATCCATTTCAAAGTCCATCCCTAGAGGTTGAGGGCAGGAACTCAGAGCAGGAGCCTAGAAGCAGGAACTAAAGCAGAGACCATGGAGGAATGCTGCTTACTGGCTTGCTCCCCTGGCTTGCTCAGTGTGGCAGTTTGAATGAGAATGTCCTCATTGGCTTCACGCATTCGGACATCTTGTCCGCGATAGGTGGTGCTGTTTGGGAGGTCTGAGAAAGTGTGGCCATTTTGGAGGAAGTATGTCACTGGGGGTGGGCTTAAAGAGTTCTTAAGCCTTGCTGCATCTCTAGTTGACCTCTGCTTCCTATGCCTGCTTGAAGATGTGAGCCTCTACTTTCTGCTCCTGCACCAGCCACCTCCTGCCCCATGCCTCCCCACTATGACGGACTTTAATTCCCCTGGAACCATAAGCTCAAATAAACTCTTCCTTTTATAAGTTCCCTTGGTCATAGTGTTTTATCACAGCAACAAATAGCAACTAAAACACTGAGCTATTTTCCTTATGTCACCCAGGCCCACCTGCCTAAGGATGGTACCGCCCACAGTGGGCTAGGTCCTCCCACATCAATTAGCAATTAAGAAAATGCCCCAATCTGATGGAAGCAATTCCTCTTCCAAGGTGTCTCTAATTTGGGTCAAGTTAACAAAATCTAACCGGCATGCCCTCATAGCTCTGTCTTCAGAATATATTGAGGTTTGAACCACTTTCTACCACCTTCATTGCTTCCACCCTGGCTAAATCAAACCTGGTCTATTGCAATGGCCTCCTTGAGGCCCTAAAGTCATGGCAGCCCTGGTAAAATGTGGTGCTCCTTTGCTCAAAAGCTTCTCATGAAAGTGAAAAGTCCTCAAAGAGCCCTGTATCATCAAAGTCACCCTGGTTTCACACTCTACTGCTACCCTGCCCCAACTCCACCAGGCCACAGGGATGTACCTCACATACTCCAGATACACCTTGCCTCAAGGCCTTTGCGTTTGCTGCCTCCTCTGCCTAGGAAGGTCTTTCATGTGCCTTGCTCCTTGTTTCCTTCATTTCTATTTCCTTTCTTTCTTTAAAACAAAGACTATACCCTAAACTGGCCTCAAACTCCCTGTCTATGTAGCTGAGGATGACTTTAGACTTTAAATCCCCTTGCCTCCACCTCCCGAATGCTGAGATCACAAACATGTACCACAATACCCAGTTTATGAGGTGCCGGGAATCCAACCCAGGATCTAGTGCATGTTAGACACTCTCCCACTGAACTGCATCCACAGACTTTCCTTCAAGTCTTTAAAGAATTATTTGCTACATTTATTTTTATCTTATTGTATGTATGGATGTGTGGGTACACGCGCCACGGCATACACATGAGAGTCAGAGGACAATCTGCGGGAGTTGGTTCTACCACATAGGTGCCAGGGATAGGACTCAGGTCATCAGGCTTGGCAGCAAGCACCCACTGAGCCATCTCGCAGGCCCCCTCCTTCAAGTCTTAATGGGATGCCACCTTCTGAGAGAGGCCAGCCTGGCTATCTTAGTCACACATTTCCTCTTCCCTCTGATGTTCTTCTCCCAAGTGCTTTCACCAGCATTCCCACTCATCTGTCTCCATCACTAGCAAACAAGCTCTGTGAGGGTTCCTGGCCGCCTTTTCACCAATCTATTCCGAGCATGTAGAATTGTGACTGTCTGGTGACAGCTACTAAAAAGTATTTATTGACTGACTCAGAGGAGGGAACATGGAGGAACGTGTTTCAGTTACCTATGGCTTCATTACAAACCATCTTAAACTGAGAGTTTAAACAGCAGCAATCATTTGTTCGGCTCCTGGGTTTCCAGTGAGCCAGGCCTGGGAAGGAGCTAATCACCACTCTACAAGGCATTGGCTGGGAGGGTTCAAAGAGGTGGTGATCCCTGTTCTAGTTAGCTTTCTGTTGCTGCAATAAACACTGTGACCAAAAAGTAACTTGGGGAGGAAAGGGTTTATTTCATTATACGCTTTACAGACCATCATCTAGGGAAGCCAAGGCAGGAACGGGGAGGCAGAAACCACAAGGGAATGCAGCTTCCTGGTCTGCCTTCCCTGGCTTGCTCAGCTACCTTTCCTTTTTAATTTCATTTATTATTTTTATTTTCTATGTATAAGTGTATTGCCTGTATGTATGCAAATGCACCCATGTTGTGCAATGCTCATAGAGATCAGAAGAGGGCATTGGATCCCCTGATACCGGAGTTAGGGATGGTCATTAGCCTCCATTTGGGTCCTGGGACCAGAACCTGGGTCCTCTGCAAGAGCAGCCAGTTCTCTTAATGGCTGAGTCGTCTCTCCAGCCCTTCAGCTACCTTTCTTGTACAGTCCAGGCCCCATCTGCCAAGAGATGGCTCTGCCCACAGTGGGCTCCGCTCTTCTGTGTCAATTAGCAATCAAGAAAATACCTCATAGACATGTTCTTAGGTCAATCAGATGGAAGAAATTTCTCAGCTGGGGTTCCTTCTTCCCAGGCCACTCTAGTTTGTATCAAGTTGGCCCAGTAACAGGGACAAGGTCTGGAGTCACCCAAAAGCTCTCTCATTTCTACCTGGCACTTGTCACCTGCTGTTGTCTCTAACCTCAGCTGGGGCCCCAGTCAGAGCAGCCATACTAGCCTCTTCCTGTGACTCTTTGCTTTTCCTCACAATATGGCAGCCAAGTTCTAAGAGTCATTTAGAACAGGAAGGACCACATTCTGTTGCTTAAGTGGTCACAGAACTCAGGTTCAAAGGATTGACACTTAGAGACTACACCTTTTGATCCAAGAAGTAGGCAAGATTGTAGAACTTTAAGACCATCAGAGAGGAAGAGGAAGATGTTTGCTGGGTCCAACCCTGTGCCTGGTCCAGTGGGGCATGGAGAGGGGTCACCTTCATCAGCTCATGAAGAAAGGCATGTACGCATGCTGCATCATAGAAGTTCTCCTTTCTGAATTACTTGCCTTTCGTAAATGAAAGAAAAAGGCATTTCTGGTAGTGAGAAAGTCTGTGCAAGCTTTGAGGTCAGTAAAGGGCATGGAGGGGCGGGCGGGGCCTCCTCTTCAGCCGTCTCCAGGCACTGCAGCTCCCGTTTCCTTCCCTGGCATCCAAGGAGCCTGCAGATGAACCACCCTATCAGCCCGCTAAAGGCCAGACCCAAGGCTGTGGCCATCTCTGCATTCTCTGTAGACTCTCTAGGCCAGGCTTTACGTCAGGGCAGCATACAGGTGATAACCGGTAGAGGCACTACCTGGACCTTCTAATATTCCCAGTCAAGGATCCCAGGAAGCTGAGCACCACTCCCCAGAGGGGGCTGGAATGGGGGTTGTCAACCAGGGCACTACTGATATTTGCAGTCAGCTAGGTCATTCAGGGCCATGGGTACACTGCAGGATGCTTAGCAGGGTCTTTGGCCTCTCTTCCAGATGTCAGCAGCAAGGCCCCAGCCCCACGGCCCCTGTCTCCAACTGTGACATTCAAGGTTTCCAGATATTTCCAACTGTCCCCCTGGGGACACAAGGCGGGAGGGCGGAGCCAGGGGATTAGTGGGATGCAAGAAGTGGTGTCCACAGCACTTCTGTTCGGCTGGGGCTGTTTGATGTTCGCCTCTCCGGCGCAGCTGTAACTCCTGGTCCTTTTCATCTTGTGGACATTGTGAACATTGTACTTGACTGTGTGGCCCATTCAGTCTCATTACTGGAAAGCACGGCCAAGCCTGATTCAGCGTCTATCCCGCCAGCTCGTGCATTTTCAATGTTATTTTGGCTCCGTTTCACCTCCTTTCTTCTTTCACCAAACATTTCATTTATGTCGGCCTTCTTATATCTTATGCATTCTTTATATCTGCTTTATATCTTTTCTAGAGAAAGGGAGGGTATGCGGAGCTAAATAAATAACTGCTGTCTGGATAAACATCCACAGGGAAGACATCATAGAGAAAGTAGACATATGCCTGCGGGGAAGAGGACCAACCACAATAATAACGAGCTGGTGGGGGGAGTAAAGGGCCAAGCCAGCCTGAGAGTCAAGAAGGAGCAGGGGGATGGGGCCACCCTACGACTGCTGGAAAGGGGCCGGGGATGTAGCACAGTGTTAGAACGCCTGCCTAATACAACGCCCTGTGTTCAATTCCCAGCACGACCAAAATAATAATTGGAAGAGGTCTCAGTCAGTAAAGTGCCTGCCATGCAAGCATGAGTTGAGATCCCCAGCATCGACATAAAAAGCCCTGTGTACCTGGAACCCCAGTGCTGGGGTGGGGTAGAGAGAGATGGACATCTGGAATTCATTGGCTGGCCAGCCTAGCCAATCAGTGAGCTCTAGTTCAATGAGAGACTCTCTCTCAAATACACAAGGTAGATGAACTAGAGAAATGGTTCAGCAGTTAAGAATACTAGCTGTTCTTGCAGAAGATCCAGGTTCAAATCCCAACACTCACATGGCAGCTAACAACTATCTGTAACTCCAGTTCCAGGGGATCCAACAGCCTCTTCTGCCCTCCTTGGCCACTGCACAACATGAGCGCACTTACGCACATGCAGGCATAACAGTTATACATATATTTATTATTATAAAATAAATAAATAAACAAAAATTTTAAAAATACAAGGTAGAAAGTGATTCGTTGAGGAAACACCCAACATTGACCTCTGGCTTACACACACACACACACACACACACACACGTGCACACTTGCATACAGGCAAATTAGAGGAAAAAAATGGTCAGAAGTTGGAATGTTCAAAACCTCCCTGATTAGGGCCACATTTTGCCTAATTTTTGTTTGCTGCAGTGAGGTGTTCTCATGATTGGCAGCTGCCTATAGCCAGACCCAACCTGGAGCCGCATGAATGAATGATCTCAGAAGTGGAGTCCCCATCCTGGGCCCAGGACCCTGAACCTATCACAAGATGGGGCACCCCCAAACCCTGCCCAAATCTCAGATTCACATACAGAAGAGATTGTCGGTTTTAGACATGAAAAAAACATCATCTTTGATCTGACCTGTCACAAAAATAGATAACCAGAACCTGTTTAGATAACTGTTGCTCAGCCCCTGCAAGGCCTCCCCCACTTACTGTCCATTCAGACATTGCTGGTGGAGCGCCTATTGCTACCTAAGCAAGAGCTAGGGAAAGGTAGAGAGGGTGGAGTGCTGGGTCCTGGTACCTTTTCCTTTCTCTTTTTTCTCTCATTCCCGGTCTTAATTACTGTACACATCAGTGTCCATTATGAGTCTGTATGCCCAGCTTCTCCTGAGAGCCTCAGAGACCCTCACCCAAATCCAACCTTCTACCAACAGCCACCCCACCCTCAGTGTGGCCTTCTGCTCTCCCAAGCTCCGTAAGTGGCCATCCAGGGCCGTGAATCACCCGCAGCCACCTTACCTCCCCCTTTGTCCCCCACATCCTAAATGTCGCTGAGTCCTGATAGTTTCGCCTCCTAAATATCATTCAGACCGGTCCACCGCTCCCACGCCACGGCGTCCTCCCTCCACCGCCTCCTGCATGGACCATTGCAAAGGCCCCTTAATGGTCCTTCCACCACCTGCCTGTCCATTCTCCACGCAGCAGGAGCGAGCTTTTCAAAACACACATCAAATCAAATCACCTCTTTGCTTAAAACTTTCTCCTGGACTTGGGGAACAGCTCAAGTGCTTGCCTTGAAAGCATGAGGGCCTGAGTTTGATCCTCAAAACCTATGTCAAACAGTCATGTGTGGTGGCACATGCTTGTAATCCCAGTTCTGGGGTGGCAGGGACAGGCAGATTCCTGGGGCTAGCCTAGCCTAGTTGGTGAGATCAAAGTCAGTGTAAGAATACTACAAAGAATCAAAGCACTTTCCTCCGAAGCTGCCATCGCCAACAAGAAGTCTGGCCCCGCTCAGACCCCACCTCGGCCTCGCTCCTCCCCCCTCCCCACCTCCACCTCCCTCCTCCACCCCCTCCCCCCCACCCCCTCGCTCCTCTCCCCCCCCACTTTCTTCATTCCAGCCTTTCTGGTGTCTCCAACCCTCCAACTTTCCATCCTCCCTCCTGCCACAGGGCTTTTGCACATATAGTTCCCTCCCAGCCTGGCATACTACTAACCCCTTTCAAGAGGCCTTCCCTGCCACCTCTGACCAGACCAACGTCCTCAACCCAGCCCACTGACACCAAGCAGCGTCTTACCACCCCCCCAACACACACACACAAATGTCCATTCCGTGTTGATTTACTGTGTGGGAGATTTTGGTGAATATCATCCCATCATTCTGGTCTAAACCCTAAGCTTTTGAAAATTATGAGTGGGTTTTGCTGCTGTTATAGCTAGACAATGCCCTGGCACTTAGTGAGCACTCAAGAAATATTTGTGGATACTGAAAAGATGGTTCAGTGGTTAAAAGCACTGGCCACTCTTGCAGAGGACCAGGGTTCCCAGCAACCACATAGCGGCTAATAACCATCTGTAATTCCAGTTCCAGAGGACTCAATGCCATCTTCTGGTTCTGTGGGGATTGCACACATGTGGTATACTTTCATGCATGCAATCAAAACATACACATTAAAAAATAGATTTTTCTTAAAGCAAATATATGTTGGACTGGAGAGATGGCTCAGTAGTTCAGAGCTGCTCTTGCAAAGGACCAGGTTTTGATTCTCAGCACTCACGTGGTAGTTAACAACCATCCTAACTCAGTTCCAAGGAAATCCAGTGCCCTCTTCTGACCTCAACAGGTACTGCATGATATGGGTACACATGTACATGCAAGCAATACACTCATACACTTGACATAAAAAAATTAATTAAATGTTTTTTAAAAGAAATACTTGTTCAATGGACCACAAAACTTGTGGGATGGAGGTTGTGAGATGGCTCAGTAGGTAAAGGTACTTGCTGCCAAGACTGAGGAGGGCATCACAATATGTGTGCATTGTGTTCATGCATTATGCATGCATCTGTGTGTGAGTATTGGGATGGTGGGGAAGGAGGTGGACCAGGTTAAACAGGTGCAGACTGGGAAGAAATAAGGCAGCAGGTCAGCCAGTAGGTAGGTCACTAGAGCCCAATGGAGGAGACAGAATGTGACGAGCAGAAGCAAGTACTCCAAAGGAAAGCAGTGCACTGAGTCTCGTGGCAGAGGGTGGTGGGGCCAGCTGGAAACCAGATGGGAAGCTGCTCCATGCCTAGTCATGCTCTGAGAAGAAGTTTGGGTAAGGAGGCTGGGGATGCAGACAGTAAGGCTGTATCAAAAACAAAGCCATCCACCAGCCTGGTGATGGGCGCCCATGGCAGACACAGAAAGAGACCTCCTCCATGGTGAAGCCAGGATGTCAGACCGAGGGTAAAAGAGGCCATTGCAATGTCTAGACTCATTGTGGCCCTGTCCTCCATTTTGTCCTCTCCTGACCCCGTCTCCAGGGCTGATGCCAGCGACAGAGGACAAGGTTAGCTGTCTTCAGGGAACACACTAGAAGCCCAGCAGAGCAGAGTTGCCTGGGTGACTTATTGCTTATTAATAATATAAATATGTAAATGCTGCAAGAGCCATATTGATCCCGACATGGGAGCCATCCATCATGAGGGGCAGGGACAGGGTGTTGTAAATATCAAATAATAAGTCTGCAGCCTAACAGTCAACATAGGTGGGCTAAGTCTGAGACCGGCCTCAAGGCCATGGTACTTGAAAACAACAATGCCTTGCAACCCTACCCAGTGTGGGATCTTGCGCTGCAGAGGGAAGACTTGGAATCTCAAATGGACAGGAATGCTAGAAGCCCTCTCCCTGTCCTCCAGAGACAGGAGAAGCAGCCATCAGGGTTCCTGAGACTGGGATCTGCCAACCCCTGTATAAGGAGCCCGGGTCAGCAGGAGGCACACACTCCTCAAGGCCATTTCCAAGTTGAAGCTTTGCCTCTGCCAGTGTCTGAGCTCTGCAAACTGCAGCCTCTTTGTCTAATTCCCCTCCCCACAGCCATTCCCTGTGGGGTGGAGGGGCTCGGGTCAGCATGCTGTAAGCCGCCCCTTTTTGTCCCCCAGGCCTGGGCACAGTCGGTATTCAACCTCTCCTAGGTGATAGGCCTTCTTCATGCTGGCTTGATTTTATTATTATGCCAACGCACTTGCTTAATTCTCTGCTGTCTTTCTTCTGCACTGTTGATTTACACTGTTAGTGTTTTAATTATACAATTCAGCACTCCTTAAAACATGAAAAACTGCTCAACTTTTCAAGCAATTAAAAGGCAGCGGAGTATATCAGCAGATCTAAGACGAGATAAGTAAATCAAGCAATTAAAAAGCTCATTTGGTAAAAATGTAGCTTCCCACCCAAAATGAGCCAGGCCAATGGACCCTGAGGAAGAGAATTTAGGAGCAAGCCACTTCCTCCGCGTTGGCTTCCTCCTAACAGTGTGGCCTCCTGACCTCTTCCTGCCTCCTTCTCTTTGAACTCACTGTTTGGCTGACCTCAACCCAAGCACTTAGGTCCAGAGGAGCTTTGAGGACTGAAGACAACACTGGTCTAGGGCCACTAAGCTTAGATTTTGCCTGGCCAGTGAACACATCACAAACTTGACTTTATCAGTCAGGCATGGTAGCACACCCCTGTAATCCCAGCTCTCAAGAGGACAAGACAGGAAGCTCATGAGTTCAAGGCCAGCCTGGGCTACATAGGGAGGCTCTGTCTCAGAATAAAACAAATCTTAACTATATCATTCCCCTCCCTGCTTCCCATGTGTAAATGAGATTGAATCATTAGTTTCTGGTGTGTGTATGTATGTGCATGCGTGTGTGTAAGCACGCATGCATGTATGTGTGTGTGTTAAAATATACATAACCAAACTTATTACAGGGGAGGAAAAACATTTTTTTCTCACCCATCTTAAGTTCATGGCTGAGCCTCTATAACAAGACAGATTAACAAGAGAAAAGCATGCACGTTTGTTTAATGTGAGTTTTACATGACACAGGAGACTTCATAAGGAAATGAAAATCCAAAGAAACAGTTAAGCCTGAGTATCCTTTATGCTAGATTTGATGGCAAAGTGGACAGTAATACCAAATAAAAAATTATGACCTGGAGCTGGGGAGATGGCTCCATGGATAAAAGCACTTGCTGCACAAGTGTGAAGACCAGGGTTCAGATCCCCAGAACCCACGTTAAAGCGAGGCCAATGACAGGTGCCTGGAATCCCAGCAATGGAGCCAAGCGATGCCTGGGGCAAGCTGCGAGACTGGGTTCAGTTGAGAGAACCCACCTCGGTGAATGAAGTAGACAGCACTAGAGAAAAACACTGAAGCACTGCCCCAGCGGGAGACCAGCTTTCCACGCACTTTTTCTGATACTGGCCTTTTCTGGCCTCTGTGGAACATCAGAGACTCATCTGAGGCCCAGAACAGAGGCCACCAAAGGTGGCAGCAGGGAGGCAAGACAGGGGCTCTGTCTTGATCCATTTAAGCTATTGGGCTTCTGGGTTCAATTTGATTTGAGCAAAAAAGCCTATACAGGACATTTTTCAAATCCTCAAAGTGGACAAAATCATCTTTGTAGTTGCTTTGAAACAGGGTCTCATTTTATGGCCCAAGCTGGCCAGCCATTCAAAATCCTCCTGGCTCAGTCTCCCCAGGGCTAAGATTACAGGCCTGCATCAATGCACCTGGTTTATAGGAATGACCTTAAAGCTTCTGGGCTGGAAGGAACTGACAGAAGGGCTTTTCTCAAAAGGAAAACTCAACCCACCACCAGGAGGGTGAGGCCTGCTCCCCTGAGTCCAGAGAAGAGAGGAAGGGTGTCCCCAGCCCATAGGATGCACCTTCATCCAGTTGCTTCCCAGGCCCTAGTAGCCACTCCCTCCCCCAGATCACTTGATGGCTATCATGACTCCAGGCTGTGGGGAACCAAGAACCACTGAATTTCTGTGATACTCTGCTGTGGTTTGAATGTGAAATGTCCCCCACTGCTCTTGTGTTTGATGGCACACTTGGTCCCTGGCTAGTGGCATTGTTTGGGAAGGTTGTGAAACCTTTAGGAGGTGGAACCTTGTTGGAGGAAGTGGGTCACAGGAGGTGGACCTTGAAGGTGTTTTTTTATAGATAGTCTCACTTCCTTTCTACGCAGCTTCCTGATCGCAGTTGCAATGTGACCAGCCACCTCACGCTCCCGTCACCATGTCTCTCTCACCAAAATGGACAGTGTCCCTTCTTAAACTGAGAGCCAAAATAAACTCACCCTCCTTTAAGATGCTTCTTGTCAGGTCTTTGGTTCTAGCAATAAGAAAAGTAAGTAATCCAGGGGGTGGGGAGTGGGCAAGCACGGTCAGGGGGACTCAGCCCACTCGTCCATCATTCCAGGAGCTTAACGCCACAGATGCCACCTGGAGCTCACTCACAGGACACACTGTCTGGAGAAGGGTGTCGATGGGGGGAGAAGTCGCTGATGCACCGGGCAGGCATTGAAGAAGATGGAGGGGCCAAGAGGCAGAGCCTCCTCTGAACCTGCAGCATCTGGTTTGGAACCAGCCTTCCTAGGGGACCCGCCTCATCCATCACATCATCCCACCTTAACAGGACTGTAAGTGCTGAGTGGCTGGGCCTAGAACCGCAGCCACATTGGTCTTGGCAGGAAGAGGCAAGACCAGTGCCCCCAGCATGTGTCTCTGGGACTAAGTTCGAGTTTCTTTCAAGGAACCAGGCACATCCCAAAAGGATGTGCTGACTTCCCCTGATCCAAGGAAACAGGACTTTTCTGCTGTTTCCTTTTCAACCCAAGTGCTTCCCTTTAACAACACCCACCCACTGGAGGAGGCAAATGGGTCCCCTTCAAGATGTGGCTGTCTCCTGGGTCTCTTTTTCATAAGGTCCACAGTAGGAAGTCATCAAAAGACTCAAAGAAAGGGTGACAGAGGGGCACACCCAGGTGCAGCGTCTCCGTCTCCCATCAAATCCAGCCCCAACTTCAGCCCTGTTAGACACCAGGCTGGAACACCTGCGGGGTTACTGAAAGACCCTAATTCAGCACACACATCTCCCCAAGGACAGTCACAACTCTGTCCCACCCTTTCCCTGAGTTCTATCCACAAAGCCTTCCTGACCTGTCCCACGGTCCCCTCAAGGTCACTTCCGCTAAGCAATTTCTATTCCCAACAGTTTCTTCTTGTTTCTCTTTGTAATTCCAGAGCCTCCATTAATCATTCTTAAGCTCTTTGAATGCAATATTTTCTCTAAGAACCAAGATTTCTTCCCAACTCTGCTCCTTCCTGCCACCTCCAATTACCCAGTCTCATCCGTCATTAACATAAAACATTAGCATATCTATAACTTCTGTATACCTTGATTAATCTGGCTTGCATTTTGCTCCCAATTGCATATAATTGGCTGAAGAATGACCAGGATGGGAGAGTGCATGCAGGCAAGCTGGTCTCAGAGTTAAAATCATAGCACAGGGGGTCTGGGAGATGGCTCAGCAGGTAAAGATGCTTGCTGTCAAGCTTGAGGACCAGAGTTCAGTCCCTGGGACCCACAAAGTGGGAGAGAAGCAACTCTTGCAAGCTGTCCTCTGATCTCACGATGTGCACCATGGCATGTGCACACACACGCACACACAACAACGACAACAATAATGATAAATGTAATTTTGAAACTCATATTGCAGAATAGAGCTCCAGTGTTATCAAAGCCAAATTTTTCTTTTGTGGGTGAAGAAACTGAGGCCTCACCTTTGCGAGCACACAGTTTCTTCTCTCTCCCAGCACCAACCCCTCCAGGCATGCTTCCCAAAAACCAGCTCCCAGGAGAGGGTGGATGTAGACACCAGGGGCCTGTGATCATATAAATTTCAGAAAGCATCAAAGTTATGCCACTCTCTTGAATATTCAAAGTACCACCACATATTAAAGAATTTTTGAAAGATTTACTATAGGATCTGGAGAGACTGTTCAGTGGTTAAGAGCACTGGCTGCTCTCACAGAGGACCTGAGTTCAATTTGCAGCACCCACATGGCAGCTAACAAGTGTCCGTAACTCCAGTTCCAGAAGATCTAACCTCTGCTCTGGCCTTTGCAGGCATTAAAGATTGAAGGCATGTGATATATATATATATATATGCACAAAACACTCATACAAATAAAATTAAATATTTTTTAAAAGACTCACTGTGTCAGGTATGCCTTTAATCCTAGCAGGCAGATTGCTGTGAAATTTAAGGAGTTGTTTTATTTTGTGGTTTTTGAGACCAGGTTACTCGCTGGCCTAGAACTCACGGAGTAAGGTAGGCTGGTTGGCCAGACAGCCCCAAGGATCCACACTCTCCATCTTTCCAGCACTGGAATTAGTAATTAGCATCTGTCACCTTGCTAAGCTTTTTTAATATGGGATCTGAAAAGGGAACATGGTTCCTTGTGCTTGCAGAGCAAGCACTTGAACAACTGAGCCATCTCCAGCCCAAAGCCCAAGAGTCTTAATTCAAAATGTGGATAATGGACTGGAGAGGGGATTCAGTGGCTAAAACACTTGCCAAGCAAGTATAAGGATCTGGGTTCAAATCCACAGAGCCTACATAAAGTAGGGCATGGTAGCTCGCACTTGTAGGCCCTGTACTGCTACAGCAAGACAGGAGGAGGAGACGGGGGGGGGGGGTCCCCAGACTCCCACGGCCAGCTAGTCTGAAGTACGTAGCAGCAAACAGTAGAGACCCTGTCCATGTGCTTCCTTTGGCTCTCATAGGCCACATAAACACACACATATATGCACACACATCATACACATAGCACACACATACTAAAACATAAAACTTGAATAAACCCTTTTAGTATCTTCTTTAGACCATATATAAGTTATATATTGTGTTTAAAAAAAAATCAGCCCCCAGAGGGCTGGAGAGATGGCTCAGCAGTTAAGAACACTTGTTGCTCTTACAGAGGACATAAATTCAGTTCCCAGCACCCATTATCAGGTAACTCAGAACTCCCTGTAACTCCAATTCCAGGGAATCCAATGCCCTCTTCTGTCCTCTGCAGCCTCCTCCCCTCCCCACACACACACACCTGGCATACACTTACATAGACCCACAAACACATGCATAAAAGTGAAAATAATTCTTTAAAAATCACCCCAGCTGGGTGTGGTGGCACACACCTTTAATCCCAGCACTTGGGAGGCAGAGGCAGGCAAATCTCTGTGAATTTGAGGCCAGCCAGGGATACACAATGAAACAGATCACTCCAAAACTGGGACTGAAAACAGCAGGAATTGTTTGTGAGGGTCGGGAATCCATTGTGCCTTAGCTTAGTGGCTCTGGTCCAGGGTCTGTGTCGAGGCTACGTGAATGGAGCTGAAGAAACTACTTCCAAGATGGCACAACTCACCCAGAGCTGGCTGTTAGCTGGAGGCCTCAGTTCCTCTCAGGGCAGCCTTTCCATAGGGCTGTGGGGAATGACCTCAAGACATGGCTGCTGGCTTCTCCCACAGCAAGAAGTGACTTTTGTGACACTTTGGAAGTCACTCACCATCATTTCTCCCGTCATGGTCACACAGGTCAGCCATATTCATCTGGGGAGAGACCACACAAGCATGTGGAGACCAGGAAGTGGCCACTGTTAGCCACCATCTTGGAAGCTGGCTGCTCCACTACCTGTTAACTCTACATTAACACTGGAATGCCTCTGTAGGGAATAAACCCAGATCCCCAGCCTGATGGCACCGAGATCAGATACCATAGGTGACTTCACCTGGCGCCCTTTTCTAGAGACTGGACCCAGAGGTTCTCGCTAGTCCCACCATTTCAGCTGATTCTTTCTTGTCATGAGGAAAGGTTTTCCTCTGTGCTGGTCTATTCCTGGACCTGGTGTCTTCCAAAGCCGGGGGCTCTGGCCACCAAAACAGAGCCCCAACATCAACACTCTCTGGACCTCAGATAAACTCCTTGACTCAGTGAGAGGCTGACTCCTGTTTTAGATGTGGGCAGCTCCTGCCAGCTTACATATCTCTTGATACCTGTGTAAAAGCAGCTTCAAATTGCTGCCGCTTAAGTGCTCAGGGTCTGCCAGGCACTGGGCCAACAGCTTCTCACACACCAGAACATTTAATCCTCTCAGTGACCTTAAGAGGTAGTTCCTATATGCCTACTTGATGGCTTAGAAAATTGAGGCTCTGGTCAGCCAAGGAATATGCCCAACAGTGCAGCTGAAAGCTGAGACTGAACCGAGACCAGCTGAGTCCATGTCCCATCTGCTGACTTCTAAGCCTAATTACCTCCGGCTTCTGGGTCACCTGTAAAGCAGAAGTCTCTCAAATATTTGAGGGAGCCCTGTCCTAAGAGGTTCTTCTGGCTCTGGGAGCCCTCTCTTCCTACTTCAGGATTCCAGTGATCCTACTCACTCCTCCAGGAGGGTGACCTGAGTCGTCAGATTGTGTGTGTCTATGTGTGTGCATGCTTATGTGTGCTTATCTGAGGTGCTCATGCAATGTGTTGTGTATACATATAGAAACCAGAAGTTGACACTGACTGTCTTCTTCAATTACTCATCTTTTTCTGTTATTGTTATTGAAAAAGGGTCTCCTTGTAGCTCCAGCTGGCCTGGAACTTGCTTTTAAATCAGGCCGGACTGGACTCCATCTTGCAGAGATCCACCTGCCTCTGCCTCCCAAATGCTGGGATTAGAGGCCTGTGCCACTGTGCCCAGCTTCCATCTTCTTTTATAAAAAGAGAATAATTATCCAGGACACAGCTGATCTTTTTTCTCTTAAAGATTTGTTTCATTTTATTTTTATGTTTATGAGTGTTTTGCGCACCACATGCATGCAGTGCCCATAGAGGCCAGAAGAGGGCATCAGAGCCACTGAAACAAGAGTCACAGGTAGTTGTGAGCTACCTGACATGGGTGCTGGAAACTGAACCCTGGTCCTCTGCAAGAACAGCCAATGCTCTTAACCACTGAGCCCTCTCTCCTGCTCCTCCACCTTGTTTTTTGAGACTAGGCCTCTCACTAAACCTGGAACTCCCTGATTCAGCTAGAAACCTCGGGGATTCTCGGGATCCTCCTGTCTCTACCTTTCCATCACTGGGATTACAAACTCTGCCACGTTTGGCTGCAGGGATCTGAACTCGGGTCTCTGTGCTTGTACAGCAAATATGTTACCAACTGAGCTGTCTCCCAGCCCCCGAGTCATCAGATTTTGAAAGCCCCAAATCCACGTACAGATGCTAACTCAGACAAGCTTCTGCCAGCACGAAGACATTTCCCCACCTGTTCCCTCAAAACAAGTTCTGAAAGCTAACTATTTAAAGTGAAATTTTCAGTGTTATGTGTTGATATCTATTGTATTTATACTTGTAAAAATCATAGCAGCAGCGAACAAAGCATTAAATAGAAATCTCCTGTTGTAAGGTTCTTACATTTCATGGTTAAGTGTTACAACATTGTCTAAGTTGCTGTGATAAATTAAGGATGCAGAGAACAAGTGTTCATAAAAATACAAAGAAACAAAATACAAAGAGATGCAAATGTAAAAAGAGATTAAAAAAAGCAATTCAGGGGCAGGAAAGATGGCTCAGCAGGTGCTCAGCATTTGCCACTGGAGCCTGGCGACCTCCTGTCTGTCCCCGGAACCTACGTAAAAAGACAAGTGTGAGCTAGGCATAGCGGTGCACACCTTTAATTTCAGCACTCAGGAGACAGAGAGCAAGAGGATCTCTGGGAGTTCAAGGCCAGCCTGGTCTACACAGTGAGCTTCAGGTTAAACTCTCTCTAAAATATACAGATTCAGTGGCACTCACCTGTAATCTCAGCAGTCTTATGGTGAAATAGATGGGAAGCACAGGCAGAATTATCCAGAAGCTCATGGGCCAGCTGGCCAGAACTATGTGGTACAGCAGCAGAAACAAGAGAGGCTCTGCCTCAACAAAATGGAAGACGAGAACTGACTCATGAAAGTTGTCCTCTGACAGCTGCACATTCACCATAGGATGCACATGTACCCATGCAACCAATCAATCAATCAATTAACAAACAATTCAGCTATTAAAACTGATTTTTTTTAGCTGGGTGTGGTGGCACACACCCTTAATCCCAGCACTCGAGAAGCAGAGGTAGATGGTTCGCTGTGAGATCAAGGCTAGCCTGTTCTACATATCCAGCTCTAGGCCAACTGAGGCTACAGAGAGATCCTGTCTCAAAAAAAAACAAAAACAAATTGATTTTTTAATTTTTCATTGAGGCTGGAGAGATGGCTCAGCAGTTAGGAGCAGCTGCTGCTCTAGCAGAGGACCCCAGTTTGATTCCCAGCACCCACAGGGCAGCTAACAACCATCTGTAACTCCAGTTCCAGGGGATCTGATGCCCTCTTCTGACCTCCACAGGCACTGCATGACACAGATGCACTTATACACATATAGGCACAACACTCATACACATGAAATAAAAATAATAAATAAATAAAAGTGTTGGTATAGGGATAGATCTCAGGGCTTTCCACATGCTAGACAAGTACTCTACTGCTGAAGCCACATCCCCCATTGAATTTTTTTAACAAAGAAGACAAGAAAAGAAGAAAAAAGGAGCCAAGACAAGTGAGACAACCAGAAAACACACAGTAGCCCTCGAGGTGGACTTTGAGATGAACCCCAGCAGTCCTCACGCACCTTCTGTACTCACATATGACTTGTTTGAACCAACAGAATTATGCAAAGGTGATGGGCTGTCGTCTCTATGATTACATTATACAAAACTGTCACACCTATCTCATTAGCAGAATCTCCACTCCTTTAAAAATGCATCTGTGTATAGATGCATATGTGTGTTCTTGGGAGGGGAGATTGCAGGTGTGTGGACAAGTGTGCAAATGCAGATGTAGGCCAGAGGTCAACCTCAAGTATCATTCCTCAGGTACTGTGCACCATTTTTTTTTTTTAGACAGGATCTGTCACTGAGACCTGGGGCTCACCAGTTTGTTTAGACTGACCGCCCAGTGAGCTCCAGAGATCTGCCTGTCTCTGCCTCCCCAGAGCTGGTATTACAAGTACACACACTACCACGCGCAGTTTTTCACATAAGTGCTGGGATTCAGCTCAGGACCTCATGCTTGTGTGGCAAGCACTTTACTGACTGAGCCATCCCTCCACCCTCTAGAATCTCTCTCTGATTTTGCTGAGATCAGCTATATTACAAGCAGTCCTCTGGAGACCAGCATGACAGCCCAGTAGGTCGAAAACAAATCATTTCAGTAATCCCATTAAGTATAAATGAACTAAAATTGAAAATAAGAGACCAAGATTATCAGATTGGATTATTTATTATTTAAAACAAAAGAAGCAGAGAGGGGGAGATTCCTCAGTGGTTAGGGGCACTTGCTGTTCTTCCAAAGGACCCAAGTTCAATTTCCAGCACCCACATCAGGCAGCTTACAATGGCCTATGACTCCAACTCCAAGGGATCCAATGGGAATTCTGGCTTATACACACGCACATGCAGACAAACACACGCACATGCACACACAGAATACACACACAAAGACATATATACACATACATTTAAAAATTAAATTTTCAAAAAATAATAAAAAGAGGTAGGCATGATGGCACACACCATTAATCTCAGCACCCAGAAGGCAGAGGCAGGTGGATCTCTGTGAGATGAGTTCCAACTCAGCCAGCGCTCCATAGTGAGACCCTGTCTCAATCAACCAATAATAAATGGATATCTAGAAGATGTATCTAAAATACAAAGCACAGCTAGGTTGAAGGTAAAAGTTCTATGGAAAGAGCTATAGTGTACAACCTGTAGCCATTAGAAAGGCAGGGTGTGTGTACATGGGGTGATTAGAAGATGGAGAATATGGAGTTGGAGCGATGACTCAGTGGTTAAGAGGACTGGCTGTTCACACAGAAGACCGGGTTCAAATCCCAGAACCCACAGGGCGGCTAACAACTCTCCCTAACTCCGGATCCGACGCCATCTTCTGTCCTCCAAAGGCAGTGTATGACCGAGGTGCGCTCGCACACCTGCAGGCAATCCACACTCATAAAATAAAAATAGTCTTTAAAAGATGGAAAATATTACCATGCATAAAAATAAGCATTCCATAACGATTGAGGGACACATATATCAAGCAAATGTAGTAACCTCAAAATGCACGCATCCAATAACCAAATGTCAAAACATATGAAGAAGAAACATATTGACATGCATAAAGAAAGAGACACGCATCGTAGTGTGAGGATTTAAAGCCTCTTTCTGAATAATTGATGAAAGATCTTTTAAAAAAATGAACACATATAAAGAAGTTCTGAATAGCCCTGTCAATCAATTTGACCTAATTGATGTTTCTAGAACACTTCATCCAACAGCTATGGAATCCACATCCTTTTCAAATTCTCATGAAACAGTCACCAAAATAGATTATATTCTGCAATATGAGTTTTGAAAGAGTTCAGTCATTGAACTATCACGGTATGTTTTCTGATAAATTAGAAACATCTATGCTGGCATTTAGGTACCCTCCCAAATATTTATAAATTAGCAGCACACGTCTCAATCAGAGGGAAACAGAGAATATGTTCAGCGAAGGGAAAATAAAAATACATGAAAATCTGTGGGACAGACTCTGTTCCTGCTCACAGAGAATTAACTATCACAAGTATCACCAGGAGCTAGGGTAAGAACGCTTGCTGTGAAAGCATGAGAACCTGAGTTCAAATCCCCAGCACCCATAATATGTCTGTAACCCCAATAACCCCAGTGCCTGGGAGAGAAGACAGGCAAATCTCAGGAGCTCGATGGTCAGATAGCCTAACCAAAATGGTAAGGTTCAGGTTCTATGAGAGACCTTTATCTCAAGGGGATAAGGCAGACAGTAAAACAAGAAGACACCTGGCATTCTCTTCAGACCTTCAAATGTACACACACATACACACACACACACACACACACACACACACTGTCCAATGTCAAATAAGAAATATAGCCTCTTGTGGTGACAGCAGGCTGGCTGATCTCATAAGCTACAGGTCAACCTGGTCTACATAGTGAGTTCCAGGCTAGCCACTGTTACATAGTGAGCTCTTGTCTCAAAAAGAAAGAAAGAGACTTTGGAGAGCAAAAGCAAGAGCGAGAAGGAGAGAGGGAAGGAAGCTTGGTTGTCTCTGCCTCTGATTCCTGGCACAGAGTCCCTAGAACTGTTTAGATAAAGGTAACTGGGGAACTTTTTGTTCTAATATTTGGTTTGGCTTGGCCCTGGTTCCTGACACAGAGCTCTGAAGACAGCTGTCATTTCCAGCATGGTGGGACTGCCTTATAGAGGTCCTCAATCCCTTGGGAATTCCCAGTGACAGGAATACCCTTTGTTCTAGTAAGGTGATTCTTGCTGGGCTCCTGGGTGGCCTGAGGATGGAGAGACCCAGGAGAACAAACCATGTGATTAGAAGATTAGAACTTTAAATTCCATCATCAGGTTTAGCCAAGCAGCAGTGACCAGTGATGGAACGAGGCATGCCTATGTCATGAAGACTCTGTGAAAACCCAGGATGTGGCCCAGTGAGCTTCCAGAGATAGCGTGGAAGCTCTGGAGCCTCTCCCACGTGCCCTCTACATCTCTTCTCTATGGCTGTCTATGTGTAGCCCTTAAAATACACAGGTAAACGTTAAGTGGTGTGTTTTCCTGGGGTGTGAATCATTCTAGCAAATTAATCAAACCTAAAGTGGGGATCTAGAGATCTCTAACTTCCAGTCAGAAGCAGAAGTCACAACCTCTCCTCAAGTGGGAACGCCCCTGTGAAGCTGAAGCCTCAACCTGTGAGATCTGGCATTACCTACTGGTGCTGTCAGAACTGAACTGAATTATAGGACACTCCATAAATGTTCATAAGAGAAAAGCTGGTATTAGTAGAAAGAAATCCTTTCACATCTTGCTGACTAGAGAGTAAGTGTTTTGTGTTGTAAGACTATAGTTGGAGGAGAAATTGTGCTTGTTTTTTTCCCTTACTTTCCTGTGGTAATCACCTAGGCAACTTGATGAAACATGAAACAATTGTTTTTAGATATTGGGCAACAGATAGGATACAATTGTAATCGCCGATATAAAGGAATAGACAAGGTAAGCCCCTGCTTACTGCCAGGACCATTTCTAAACCCAGCAAAGCAAGGATGTGTCTTACACAAGAAAAGACACATCAGACTTTGTGGAGGCTGAGCCGCTGAAATCTGGGGACACAAATACTGGACAGAAAAGAGCCACAAGGGGCTGGAGAGAGGGCTCAGAGGTTAAGAGCACTGGCTGTTCTTGCAGAGCACCCAAGGTTCAGTTCCCAGCATTCACAGGGTGACTAATATCCATTCATAACTCCAGTTCCAGGGCATCTAATGTCCTCATCTGACCTCATGTAGGCAATACATTCATACATGTAGGATAAAAATAAATAAAATATTTTAAAAAGAAAACAGACACAAAGAAAGAGAACATCAAGCAGAAGAAGTCAGTATGCAAGAAGTTCCCCTTCATGTGAACAGGGTGGGGATAAGAATGACTACCGGGCTGGTGAGATGGCTCAGTGGGTAAGGTAACTGCTGCCAAGCCTAAAGACCTGTACCCCATCTCCCCAACATGGTGGAAGGAAGAACTTAATCATGTAGATTGTCCTCTGCATGCACACTAACATGTACTCACACACACACACACAGACACACACACAAAAAAAAAACAACTAAATAAAACTTCGTTTACTTTTTAAGAACTACTACACAAAACCAAGGAAGAGACTGAGAAGATGGCTCAAGGAGCAAGGTGCTTGCCACACAAGCATGATGGCTTGAGTGTGATCCTCAGCCTCCATATAAAATCCAGATGTAGCAGAGTGCACCTGGAACCCCAGTAATGGATGTTGGGGTGGGAGGCAGAGACAAGCTGATGCCTGCAGTTCATTGGTTGACCAATCTAGCCAATCAGCAAGCTTCAGTTTCAGCAAGAGATCTTGTCTCAAAAAAGATGGTGGAGGGACTGGACAGATGGCTCAGAAGTTGAGCACTGGCTGCTCTTGCAGAGAACCTGGGTTTGATTCCCAGCACCCACATAGAGGCCAACAACCATCCATAACTCCATTTCCCAGGGATCCAGTGCCCTCTTCTGACCTCCACCAGCATTGCACAACATGGGTGCACTTACATACATGCAGGCAGTACACTCATTTAAAATAAATATTTTAAAATATATATATGGTGGAGAGCTACTGAGAAAGAGACCCAACATTAGCCTCTGATCCCTGACACACACATACATATGCATCTGCAACACACACACACAAGGTAAAAGCTACTCAAAAGCAAAGGAACTCACACAGGACAAAGAATCTTCATCAAGGCTTTTTTTTCCAACTACCAGAATGACAAGGCTTCATAATATACAGAGTATCAAATAGACTCCTCAGAAAAATATTGATTTAGCAGTAGGACTGAACAAACACTAGATGAAATGATGCTCTCAAAGTCTTCACAAAGATTAAGCGCAAGCCTCGGAGGGATCAAACTTATCCAATTAAGTTCATTGTATGCCACAACAAAACACAGAGTTCCTTAAAGAAACCATGCAGCACAAATTCATAAAAATAAAGTCATGGGGCTGGAGAGACAGCTCAGCAGTTAAGAGTACCAGCTGCTTTTGCAGAGGACCTGAGTTCAGTTCCCAGCACCTACCTGATGGCTAGCAACCATCTGTAACCCCAGTTCCAGGGGATCTGACACCCTCTTCTGGCCTCTGCAGGTATTGTATGCATGTATGTACATTCACATATATACATGCAGGTAAAATACTTGTATACATGAAAATAGAATTTTTAAAATTTTAAATATGAAAAAACAAGTAATGAAATGAAACAGAAGGGGCTGGGGAGATAGTTCAATTGGCAAAGTGCTTGCCCATAAGCATGGGGTCCTGAGTTCTATCCCCAGCACCTACCCATATAAAAATCTGGGTGCAGCAGCACACATGCATAACCTTGACATTGGAAGGTGAAGACAGGCAGATCCCTGAAGCTACATAAGTAGACTCTGTCTTGAAACAAAAAAAAATATGTATGCTGGCACACACCTTTAATCCCAGCACTCAGGAGGCAGAGGTAGGCAGAACTCTGTGAAATTGAGGCCAATCTGGTCTACATAGCGAGTTCCAGGCCAGCTGGGCTACAGAGAGATCCTGTCTCAAATAAAACAAAAACAAAACAGCAGTAATAAAAGTGACCACTCTTTCTCCAGTTTGATGAAAACTATAAACTCATACATCCAAGGAGCAATGAGTCTCAGATAGAACAAACATTAACACACACCAACGCACATCAAAATCAAACTGCTTTAAAACCTGGGCAGTAGACCAAGAGGCAAAAAGACACATCACAGAGGATTAAACATGGGAATTACAGCAGACCGTCCTTCCGTGATTATCCAACCCAGTAAACTGTGGAATGGCATCTTTACTGAAAAAGACACCCTTGACTTGGAAACTTATGACTAATGAAAATATCTCTCAAGGTACCAGGGAGATGGCTCAGTCAGGGTAAAAAGAGTCAGCTGCCCAAGCCTGACAACCCATGTTTGATCCCAGGAGAATGGCCCAGAAGTTTGTAAGGCAGCTGGCCCAGAAGACATTACAAAGCAGAAACAAAACATCCTGCCAACTGATGCGGTGGTGCATGACTTTAATCCTAGTACTCTGGAGACAGAGGCAAGCAGATCTCTGTGAGTTCAAGGCCAGGCTGGTCTGCAGAGTGAGTTTAAGGCCAGTCAGAGCTACACAATGAGACCTGTTGAGAGAGAGATAGAGAGAGAGAGAGAGAGAGAGAGAGAGAGAGAGAGAGAGAGAGAGACCCTTTCTCAACAAAGCAGAACAAAAGAAAAATTATCCTCTGATCTCCACATATACACAGTGGTGTGAAGGCTTTCACATTCACATTCACACACACACACACACACACACAATAAAAATACATAAGTAAACAAACAGATAAGACTTTTTTTTAATGGGTCAGCAAGATGGCTCAGCAGGTAAAGGTGCTTGCTACCAAGTCTAAAGACCTGAGTTCAATCCCAGGACCCATATGGTAGAAAGAGAGAACTGACTCCCACAAGTTGTCCTCTGATCACCACACTGGTACTGTGGCACACATGTGCCCACATATACATACAAATACATAGGTAGATAAACAAATAATTTTTCAGACATGAGCTAGCTTAGAGAACTCCTCACCAGCGGGTCTGAATTTGAAAACACTGCAATAAGAAGTTATCCATCAGAAAGGAAGTATTCGCAGGTGAAAATCTGAATCTTGGAACTCAGGAGGCTGAGGGAGACAACAAGTCTGAGGCCAGTCTAGGCTACAGAGTGAGTTGAAGCCCACTTGGGCTACATAGTAGAACTTTGCATTAAAAAAAAAAAAAAAAAAGAATCTCCATTTTTTTTATTTCTGGTTTTATTTTGGTTTTATTTCTTTAAAATAAAATTGACTATTTCAATCTAAATAATGTATATAGTGAGAGTATCTCGCAAAAAGAAACTAACAATAGTCTACTCTTGACCAAGCTGAAGTGACAGAAAACTGATTTACTCTGAGAATACAAAACGATCAGTCACTTTTATAAAGCTTCTTGTAAAGATAAATATATGTTTATCAGATGACCCAGAAACTCTTGTGAATTAACCTAAGAGAAGTAAACACACACATCCACACAAAGGCTCGCAAGGGAATGTCTGTAGCAGAACAGCACAAAACTAGACACAACCCTACCTCCATCAACAGGAGAACGGATAGGCACAAGGGAATCCTGCACGGCAACACGAACGGACCACAAGTACACACAAAGCATGGGCGCACCGCAAAGGCAGCCTGCCAAGAGAAGAAGTCAGACGCCAAAGACTGCAGGCCCTATAATGTCAGTTATGTGAGGTTCTGAAAAGGGAAAAATGATAGTGGGAGAAAACAAGTCAGTGGGGGCCACGTGACGGCTCAGTGGGTAAAGCTGCCAAACATGGCAACCTGGGATGGATTAGAACCAGCGTGCTGAAAGAAGAGACTTGGCTCCAGCAGCAGATTGTCCTCTGACCTCCACATGCACACCACAATGCAAGCACGCACGCACGCACGCACGCACACACACACACACACACACACACAAATAAATAGGGAGGGAGGGAGGGAGGGAGGGAGGGAGTCAGCCAGCGATAGGAGATGGGCAGAGGATTGACTAGGACAGGTCAAAGGAAACATTTGGGATGATGAGAATATTTTAGGTTTTGACTGCTGATGATGATCATTGGGTAATTACGTTAGTCAAAACTCAGTGGATTTCATGCTTTTTTATGCTTTGAATTGGTGAGTTTTATTGCACACAATTTGTATTTCAATAAACTCATTTTTACAGATCTGCGGGATGCCACCAAGGCAGTGACTCTAGGGAGATTTATACTTTTAAATGTCTTTTTAGAAAAAAAAAAAAGGGTTTGGAATGAAATGTCTAACTTTCTTCTCTAAGAAGGTTGAAGAAGGAAGAAGAAAATGAAGCCAAAATAAGAAGAGAAAGGCAATTTAAAAGATAAGGAATTCATAAGATAGAAAAGAGCTTAAAATGTAAATTTAACAAATCCAAGATTTCAAATATTTTAAAAGATGTAATAGATTTTGCCCAAAGTTGATGAGGAAAATAAAAGAATACATAGGCCAGGGAGATGGCTCAGAAGATAAACATGCTTTCCCTGTATACATAAGGACCTGAGTTCAAATTTCCAGTGACAGTGTGTGACTGGTGAGGGGAAGGTGTATTCCTGGGGCTTTCTGGCCAGTCAGCCTAGCCTACTTGGAGAGTTCCAGGCCAGTGAGAGACCAGTCAAAAAAAAAAAAAAAACAAGATATTCTGAGAAATGACAGCCTAGGTTGTCCTCTGGCCTCCAAATACACCTGCTCACATGAGCACCTACACAAACATGAACATACAATCTCATCCAGGCGTGATGGCATACTCCTGTCATCCCAGCACTTGGGCCACAGAAGCAAGAGGATCCCTGCATGTCTGAAGCCAGTCTGGTCTATAGTGACCTCCTGGCTGTGGATGTAGCTCAGCAATAGAGTAGCTGACTGATATGTACAAGAGGCTTGATCCCTGGCATGAGAGGAAGAGGAGGAGGAGGAGGAGGAGGAGGAGGAGGAGGAGGAGGAGGAGGAGGAGGAGGAGGAGGAGGAAAAGGAGGAGGAGGAAGAGAAGGAGAAGGAAGAGGAGAGATTTACTACAGAAGTTATTTTAGAAAAATGGAAAGAAGCAGGCATATATATCTATATCAATATATATATCAATATATATATATCAGTAATTTGTTTTCTACATCTTAACAGTAAAAGATGGAAAATAAAATAATAAATCATTTTAGCAACAGCATTCAGACATGCAAAATGGCTGGTAGTGAATCTAGCAAAAGATTTGTAAGGCCTCTACTTTAATGAGTATTTATCACTGCTTAGACACATCAAAGACTTAAATAAATGGAGCAGTTTACCATGTTCCTGAACTAGAAGACTCTATAGCTAAAGATGTACTTCCTCCTCAAACTGGTCTGTGCATTCAACAGAATCCCCCAGCAGGCTTTTCTGGCAAAAATAACCATGTGAAGAAGCCACATGTGTTGGCTGGTGCTTGTAATCCAGCACTCAGGAGCTGAGGTAGGAGGATTGTGAATTCAAGCCAACCTTTACTCCAGAGCAAGTTTTAGTCTAGCCAGGCTGTGTAGCAAGACTTTATCCCAAAGACAGAAAAAAGAAGGAAAGGAAGGGAAAAGGAACAGGAATAGGAAGTGGGAAAAGGAACAGGAACAGGAAGTGGGAAAAGGCAGAGAAAGGAGAAAAGCAAGAGAGAGAGAGAACGGGAGGGATTGGGGTTGTACCAGTTGGTCTCTTTAATATGGTTCTTTTGGGGCTGGAGAGATGGTTCAATGGTTAAGAGCACTTACTGTGTTTGCAGTGGCCCCAGGTTTGGTTCCCAACACCCACATGGTGGCTCACAACCACCTTTAAGTCCAGGGGATTTGATACCATTTTCTGGACTCCACAGGCTCCTGAATGCACATGGTACACATAAACTCATGCAGGCTCACACACAAACACGTTAAAAATCATAATAAATATTTTTTAGCATTTATTATTTTGTGTGGACGTTGAGGAACAACTTATAGGAATCAGTCCTCTCCTTCCATGGTGTGGGTACCAGGGATTAAGATCAGGTTGTCAGATTTGACAGGAAACACCTTTACCACCTGAGCCATCTCACCAGTCCATAAGTGAATCTTTAATATGAATCTTAGCTCAAATAGAATTTAAAGCTCAGTGTAATCTCCATCGCTTCCCCCACCCTTCTTTTCTATTTTAATCAAGCCATGGTTTGCATGAGAAGCAATTAATATAGCAGATTCTTTCATTTTCACTACACAAAATGAATCTGAAGTGAAGGAGCCTTTCACTCAGAACAGTGTCTCATTAGCTACACAAATGAGGAAGAGCATCACACGGCCATTCAGCAAGCTTCTGGCAGAGATTCCCTTCCCTGGCCAAGGAGGAGAATACGCAGGGGATGGGGCCACATGCAATTGTTTTTATTTATTCTTTGAAATTCTCAAACACTAGTACAATGTAAGTTGATCATATCCACCTCCCACTCCCTCCCTCCAACTCCCCTAGAGGCCCCCAACATATCTCTCTGCCTACTTCATGCTCTCTTCCTTATACAGCGCACTGAGTCAGATTAGTGCTCATATGTACACGGTGCGTGTCATCCACTGGGGCACGGGCAAACTGCCAGGGGCCACACCCCCAAAGAAAAATGACTCTCTTTCCCACAGCAACCACCAACTACCAACAGTTCCTCAGCTAGGGACCCTGGCAACCGCTCCCCAACCCATGCTGGGATGTTGATTGGCTTGATTACTTCTGCAGGTCTCGGGCACGTAACCATAGCTGCTATGCACCAGGCATGTCAGGTCCAGAAGACGACGTCTCACGGCACTCCTCCCCATCCTCCAGCTCTGACATTCTTTCTGCCCCTCTTCCACAATGTCTCTTGAGTCTTGGGGAAAGGGGATGGTATAAGATGTCCCATCTATAGCTGAGTCCCCACAGTCTTATTCTCACAACTTTGAACACTTATGAGTTTCTGCATTGACCACTGCCCATTGCATAAACTTTATATGAAAATGCACACAGATTACCAAAGCAGTTTTGCAAAAGGTAAGCCATCAGAGGACTCAAGCTATCTGGTTTTAAGGCTAGTTACAAAAGCTACAAGTCAGGGTATCAGTGATAAAAGAATAGGCAAATAAATTCATGAGACAGAAGAGCGAGTCCAGAAATAGACTCACGTATAACTAGTCAATTGATTTTTTGCATGTGTATGTGTTGTGTGTGTTTACATACGTGTGGGTATATGTGAATGCAAAAGTAGAGTACATGCAAGTGCTTTCATGTGTGTATGGAGGCCAGAAGTTGATGCCAGGGTCTTCCTTGATCACTTTTCACTTTACATACTAAGGCAGGGTTCTCTCTTGAACCCAGGACCTGTTGATTCGGCTGGTCCAGATAACTAGCTTGCTGTAGGGACCCTGTCTCTGTCTCCCACACACTGGAATTACAGGTGGACTGCCATACCCACCCAGTACTTAAGTGCTGGGGACCTGAACTCCTGACTTTATGTTTGTGTGGCAAGCATGTTACCTGCCGAGCCATCTCCCCAGCCCTACTCAACAGATTTCTCTAAAGGTACCAAGGCAACTCAAGGGAAAAATATTTCCAACAAATTGTGCAAGAAAAATTGAGTACCGGGATAGAAAACACACACCTTGACCCCTGCCTCACACCATACATGAGATTACTTTCAGAAGAATCACAGAGCTGAAGAGATGAGTCAGCAGTTAACAGCACTGGCTGCTCTTACAGAGGACCTGGGTTCAGTTCCCAACACCCACATAGCAGCTAACAGCCATCCATAACTCCAAGGGATCCAATGCCTTCTCCTCTGTGGGCATGGTACGCACAGGTGCACTTACATACATGCGGGCAAAACACTCATACAAATAAATAAATAAGAATACAAATTTTTTAATGAAATGAAAGTTGTATGAATTTGGCAAAGATCTTTTAGCGAATACAAAAACACTTGTCTTTAGTTGGATTTTGAGGCAGGGTCATGCTATGACACCCCTAAATGATCTGGTACTTGCTATATAGCCCAAGCCAACCTTCAGCTCATGGAAATCCTCCTGCCCCAGCCTCCCAAGTGCTGGTGTTACAGGCATACACCTCTCCACCTGGCTTTACCATTTTTTAAATGATAGAACTAAACTTCAATAAAATTCAAAAATCTTGCCTATTTGAAAGCTTCCATTAAGAAAATGAATGCAAAAGTACATGCTGAGAGAAAATATTTATAATACATTCATCTACCAAAAGACAATTCAGAACACACAAGGAACAATATGATTGATAAAAGACAAAACAAGTAACAGACAAAAAAGGTTTAAATAGACATTCCAGGAAAGAAGATGCCAAAAAAAAAAAAACCTTCTGTAAGCCAAAATAACACAGTCATGAAGATACATCTCAGAAGACGGCTCAGTGGGCAAAGCACTTGTCAGTGGAATTCCCAGAACCCAGAACCCACATAAAGCTGGACACAGTAATTCTCTTCTCTAATCCTGGTGCTCCTATGAAGAGACGGCCGAAGGGGACAGAAGAATCCTTGGCCTCTGGTAGACTGGAGTGTGCCCTTGTGAGAAAGAAGAAACTGTGTCTCCAGGAAGGTGGAAGGTGAAGACTGACACCCAAGGGTGTGTCACACACACACACACACACACACACACACACACACACACACACGCACACACATGAACTCAAAAGATTTGGCGGCGGGGAAGGCTGGGGAGATAGCTCAACAGGTAAAGTACTTATCACACATGTTGATAGCCTGAGTTCTGAGCTTCATAACCCACGTAAAAGCTGGGAACAGTAGCACAAGTCTCTACAATCCCTGTGTGTCTAAGCTGGTCTAGAGGGTGCAGGGGTAAGCAACAAGAGACCCTGTCTCAAATAAGGTAGAAGGCAAGGACCAACACCTGAGACTGTCCTCTGACGTATACACTGTGGGATGTGTGTACTCTCTCTCTCTCTCTCTCTCTCTCTCTCTCTCTCTCTCTATCACACACACACACACACACACACACACACACACACACACACATACACATACACTTGTTGTTTTAAAAGACAAACATGGGGACAGCGAAATGGCTCAGCAGGTAAAGGCACTTGCTGCCAAGCCTGATGACCTCAGTTCAGTTCAGTCTCTGAGACTGACAGGGTAAAAGGAGAAAACTGATTCTGACAAGTTGTCCTCTGACTGCCACATTCATGTCATGGTACATACATGTGTGAACATACAAACAAACATACACACATGTACAGAGAGATAAGTAAGTAAATGTAAAGTTTTTGAAATAAATAATATAAAAAACACAAAAATGACAAGTGGGCCGAGGAAAAGATTTTCAGCAGCATGAGTCATGAGAGAAATGTAGGTTTGAAACTTCACTGAGACACAGCACACACACTCAAGAATTTGCCGTGAATCTTTTCTGCAGCTCGGTGCTGGGACACACAGTGGAGTCAGGTCGAGATGGAATCTGGGTACAAATGAACATTGCGGTGCCCACACTCTCCGGGCTTAGTCTGCTTAGTGTTGTAGGAAAGTTACAAAGAGGCTCAATGTGTTTCCTCACAGTTTGGGAGATGGGGAAGTACAAGACAAGGGCCCTGGCTCTCGTGAGGAGCTTCCTGCTGTTCCATCCCATGGTGGAAGGAAGCACCAGAGAGTTCAATAGAACAAGGAAGCCCAAAGTTGTTTCCTGAATAAAACTACTCTGTGCATAATGAGGCTGTTTCCACAAAACATTAAACCATCCTGAGGACTGCCCTCAAGATCTGGTCACCTTTTCTTAGATTTTTACATGAATCTATCCGTGTCCATGTCTGTCCGTGTCCGTGTGTCCGTGTCCACCTGACTATGTGTGTGCACATACCACAGCACATGCGTAGAGGTCAGAGGACAATGTGAGAGAGTCAGCGCTCTCCCTCTATCTTGCGGATCAAACTCAGGTTGTCAGGCTTGGTAGGCAAATGCCTTTACCCACTGAGCCATCTCGCCAACCCCTAATCACCTCTTCAAGACCCCCATTCCTCACCACTGCTAAACTGGGGGTTAAGTTTCCAACCCAGGAACCTGGGGAACATTTGAGTCCCAGCCCTGGCTTCCCGCCTTCCTTGTTCCTTAATTACCTCGTGGAACAGATCACTCCCTGAACTCACTGTCTTGCCTGTGTAGCTGCTAGCTGACACCAAACCCCTCCTTTAGTGTCTAGGCCCCAGGAACACAAGGACCATCTGATGCATCAATATATCTCCACCGAGAAGAACAGAGCCTCCTGCTGAAAGCAACATGTGGAGAGCGCTCCCATAAACACCTGTGAGAAGGGAGCCGGCAGGTGCGCTGCGGCTTCCGGAGACTCTGGCGCTCACGAGTTCTCTGCATCTTTTTCTTTTTTATTAATAGACTGTATTTTTAGTTGCTTTGCAGCACAACTGAGAAGAACGGAGAGTTCCCAAATGCCCTTCCCATCCACTTCACGGTCTTCCTTATTATTTAAATCTGAGCTTAGTGTGGCACAGTCTATACAGTGGAAGAACCCACACTGACACCTGTCATTAACAGCCATGGCTTACATCAACGCTCATTCTGTACTGCATACAAGATCTGACAAGTGTCTATGACGTTTATTCCTCGTTCCCGTGTCACACAAAGTGAAACTTTGTTCTAAAAATTCCCCTGTTCCACCCATTCACTTTCCCCCTTTCCCAGTGAGCCCCTGGCAGTCCTTGGCCAATCTTTTCTCCATAGTTGTGCCTTGTCTAGAATGTTCCATAACTGGAACCATGCAATGATTCTCTCCATCTTTTGGACCCACTGGCCTGGCACTACAGATGTCATTCAAAGATTTTTCCAAACACACAAATGTGTGGTTATGAGGGCTTCACAATGCCTTCAGGCTATGGGGCTCCAGGCACCTTGGAAGGAGAGAGCCAGAAGCCTTCTTGTGTGGAGTCCAAAACCTTCTTTCCATTTTTCTTCTCCTCCACCTCCTCCCTCACATTCCTCACCCCCTTTAAATTATACCAAGATTTCTTCCTATGAAAGCTAATTTAGGCACCATAACTGAGACTATATTTAATGTAAATGGAAGAAGCAGAGGCAGAAGGATTTATGGTCATAATAACCGGCTTGTAATAACATGGAGCAGGTCACCTGCTTAAGAAACAGTGGATTAAAAAGAAGGAAATTTACCTCCCAAAAGAGCGAATGTCACCAGAAAGCTGCAATAATGCCATCTTGGATGTTCTTATTAAATCCCATAGATCTTAGTGTGCTTTCTGATCCAGAGAGGGCTACCTCTTTCCTGGTTCATGAGAATGGCCAGAGAGAGGCCTGAGGCCGAGATGGGGAGCGGGAGGGTGATAGTTCCCAGAAAGGCCTGGAGTTGGTGCCTACCAGGCCGAGAGCTCATCTACACAAAGCTCACCACAGGCCATGTGCAACAGGCATCACCCTTGAGTCCCGAGTGAAAAGAGGCTCCTAAAGCATGCCAAAGGAGAGAAAGGGATGTCTGGGGAAGCAGGAAAGGGTCCCCTGGTGAGGCAGGCGTCACTGGCACCACTGTGAGCGCAGGGATAACAGAAAACCTCCAGCAATGGATCTGACGGTGCGTGTGTGGTAGGTGCCATGCCTGGATGCAGGCTTTGGCTAACCAGGCAGGCTCTATATTTTAAGAGACCTGGGTTTAAATCCAAGCCCCACTACCCAATGGCTGGCAAATTCCATTCCCAGAACTGAGTGATTTTCACTCCATGTCTTCTGCCTTTAGGAAACTGACCCAAGGGTCAGGGTGGTCCTGGGCTGGAGGAGGGAGGCCACCAGGATGCCAGGCAGATTTAAACCCCGAGGTCTTCCAAGTGGTGGTAAGACAGGCAGAACACCCCCTACTACCACCAGCCCTGCCTCATCAAGAGTCATTAGGAACCAAGCCCACAATCCCTGCCTTCACCAAAAAGCATGCTATGAACTTGAGCTCTAAGGAGCTTCATCCTTGGCTCCCCCTAACCTCTAGTAAGTTCTCCCAGCCACACTACTTTGCCTTGCAACCAACTGCCCACCCTCTCCTGCCATTCATCTTAGGCTCCGATTCCAATACCACCAGTCTTCCAAAATACCTGTCCTAGTTTCATCTCTGTTGCTGTGACAAATACCCTGTCCAAAAGCAGCATCGGGAGAAAAGGACTTATTCAGCTCAGAATTCCCAGTTACACTCCATCCTTTCAGGAAAGCCAAGGCAAGAGCTCAGACAGCAGCTAGTCACATCACATTCACAATCAAAAGCAGAGAGAGGCTGGAGAGATGGCTCAGTGGCTAAGAGGACTGCCTGTTCTTGCAGAAGACCCGGTTCAAAGCCCAACGCCCACATGGCAGCTAACAGCCATTCATAACTCTCTAGCTCCAGGGGATACAATGATCTCTTCTGGCCTCCGCAGGCACTGCATGACATGGGTGCACATGCATGTAACACACTGGTGCACATAAAATGAATAAACAAAATATTTTTTAAGCCAGGTGAGGTGGTGCACGCCTTCAATCCCAGCACTTGGGAGGCGGAGGCAGATGGATCTCTGGGGGTTGCAGCCTGGCCTATATAGCGAGTTCCAGGCTAGTTGGGGCTACAGGGAGACCTTGACTCAAAAAGACATACATAGATTTTTTTTGAGAGCAATGAATGCAACCATACCACTGTCCGCTATCTGCACTCTGCTAGCTTTTCCCTGTACTGAATGGCACTGCCCACAATGGGCTGGGCCTTCGCACATCAACCAACAATCAAGATAATCCCCTACAGACACACCCACAGGCCAACCTGATCTAGAAAATTCTTCAGTGGAGGCTGTCTTCCCAGATGATTGCAATGAGGAAAAGTAATGTACCCACACATTTAATGTCACTTTTGTGTGTGTAAATACTGTTTTATGACTAGTTTTTACACTTTAGGACATAATACTGACCTTATCATCGTTTTATGAATGCTTACCAAAATTCCTGTTGAAAAAGAATCAAAGCTAAAAAGGAGAAAATGATCTTGAAAAATGAACACCATAGTTTTGCAATATGCTTTTTAAAAAAAAAAAAATCTTAGTTCCTGCCCTAAGTATCTGCCTTTGCAAATATGCCTGCAGAAGGAATTTCTTCTCAGCAGTCTTAGGGCACATAAGCACCACGCTGATAATCATGTAGGCTGTACTTAAACCCATGAATGATGTAACAGTGAGAGAACACCACTGGGAGACTTATAAAAGCAATGAAGAAGGGAAGAGAGAGATGGCTCAGTGGTTAGAGCACTGGCTGCTCTTCCAGAGGACCTGGGTTCAATTCCTAGCACCGACATGGCAGCTAATAATCATCCATAATTCCATTTCCAGGGGATCCAACACCCTCTTCTGACCTCTGAGGGCATTGCACGATATAAGTATACTTACATATATATAGGCCACACTCACACACAAAATACAATGAGTAAAAAGAAATTATACACACACACACACACACACACACACACACACATATATATATATATATATATAAACAGTGAAGAAAAGGGGGGCTCAGATTTTGGAGGAAAAAAAGTCCACTCAAGTCTGCGGTGTGAATAAACTTTCCCAATTTCTCCACATGTGTCTTGGTACCTTCTCTGTGCATGGCTGGTCCCATGCCTCAGTTTCCTGTAACAATTGTACATTGTGGCAAGTTGACATTTACAACTAACCAATACCACACAGTTTACCAAGTTATGACACTTGTTCTGTTCATTTCTTCCCTGGACTGTAAGTCTCACAAGAGCAGTGACTGTTGTCACTGTTTCCAAATGACTGGAATTGTTTCTGGAATGCAGTAGATGCTCAATAAATGCCCCCTGACCGTGTGTGTGTGTGTGTGTGTGTGTGTGTGTGTGTGTATGTGTGTGTAAGCAAGTAAATAACTTGGGCCATCGGGGGGTAAAAGTGAGGTTGTCCTACCTCATCTATTTCCATTATGTGAGCTCTTTCCAGGTCTCCTAGGGAAGTTCTGTCCTGAAGATGTACCACATCCCCAACCTACGCATTGCAAGGCCCTTCCCAGAGCAGATGAGAACATTCCAGATAAGTCCAGCACTTGGCTCATAATGTGCACTGTGGCCCCCATGCACTTCAAGGCCTTCTAGGGTCTCTGAAGCTGTAAAGTGTGGCCAGCAAAGAGAGGACTCTGGTGCAACTCTGGCAGGCCAGCACCCCTGCTCCCTTCCTCAGTGACAGGTTCTGAGATCCCTCCTATGGAGTCTCTCTACATCTCAGAAACACATGTGCCTGAAGGATTCAATTAACGTTTGCCTTGGAAGATCTCCATTTCATTAGAGCTTCCTAATGAAGCCATTGTTTCTACACCTCACCCCCCTACACCCCTCATCCCCCACCCCCTGTCCCCCCCCACCCCTCGTACCCACACACTTCACTTTGCCATGGACTATGTTGGGAAGGGACCAGAGCTACCCAAGAATGAGTCAGCTTCTCTAAGTCCAGGCTGGCTTCTTCCCACTGAAAAGGTACTCCAACCCATGCTAAAGACCACATCACCCTGCAGTGCTCCAGAGACTATAAGTCTGAGGACAAAGGATAAATGGAGCTTTAAAGGGGAAGGAAGACCATGGGGCTGAGGAGATAGCTCAGCTGATAAAGTGCTTGCCACACAAGCATGAAGACCTGAGTTCAGTCCTCAGCGCCCACATAAAAGCCCTGTGTGGTAGTCTGTACCTGGGGAGGAGGAGCACTGGGAAGGTGGAGACAGGCAGATCCCAGGACTTGTTGGCCAACCAGTGAGTTCCACACTCAGTGAGAGTCCCTGTCCCAAAAATAGATAAATACAGTGGAGGGGCTGGAGAGAAGGCTCAAGTTAAGAGCACTAGCTGCTCTTGAAGATAACCTAGGTTCAGTTCCCAGCACCTGAAGGGAGGCTCACAACTCCAATTCCAAAGGATTCTGTCCGTGGGGCCAAGAGCTGAGGGTTGGCTGCTCTGGAGTCTGGTTACTTCCCAGAGGCGGACAAAGAACTGAGCGCCCAGGGATGAATGAAGTAAGGACTCAGAAGGCAGTGAAAATAAACTTTCATTGAGGCAGAAACAGCAAGAACTAAAGACACCCGGGTGGCTGGGGTTTCCAGAGCTGCTAGACCTCCGACTGACTTCCGGGCCGGCCCTTTTATAGGGTCCCCAGGTCTTTCTCTCCTTCAAGCCTCTCTTCTCACACTTCATCCTTTGGCTACTGCCAGGATACAGATAACTAAAGCGAAGGCCTTTGACTGACTGATGGCCTTGTCAGGTAGATAGTCTTATATTTTGGTGACTGGCCTTGTTTGGACACATTCCAGAAGTTAAGTGGGAATGTTTTCCCCGCCCTCCTTCCAATCTTTGCCTTAACTTCCTGCCCCCAGCCAACTCCTAACAATCCAATGCCCTCTTCTGGACTCCTCAGGCATTGCACCCATGTGGTACACTTACATGTAGGCAAAATACTCATACACATAAAATTTTTTTAAATAAGTAAATTTTAATAAAGTAGAAAAGTCACTGAGGATGACTCCCAACTTTGACCTCTGGCTTGCACACATACATGCACACACATGAACTGTACATACATGTACATGAATGTATACAGACAGTAAGTAGGAAGCCTATGTGTGCAAAACCCCAGGCTTGATTCCCAGCACTGCTCCCCCACAAGTGCCCAGGCTAGGACCACCAACCATGGAGATAAGCCAGGACCCCTTCCCATGGAGGCCGTCCAGTAGCAGGAGTTGGAGTCCAGAAGCTGGATGTCTGCTAGCTCAGAGCCGCTGTGGGGGCACCTGAGGCTCAGGAGTGCAGTGCCTTAGAGCAGCGGGTGTCCCAACAAATTATATCTTTCGATGTAAATGTGATGGGACCACCTGCCTCTCGGCTAGGAGACAGGAAAAGGGGCTGTGCCGGGTTGCTACGGGTTTCGTAGGCCCTGAGACCACACGCAGGCCTTAGCCGCCTCTGCTCTCTGGAGCCAGTCTCCCTTCTCAGACAGCCTCTCCCTGGTCCATACCACCAGGAGAGCCCCGATGCTGGATATACATTCTTCAGCGACCAGATGGACTTTTTACTGATCGATACTTTCTTCATCACAGCCCTGAGAGCTTTCTGGGGTCCCTAAGGAGGCTGATGGAGAGCCCACCACCAAGAGATGTCCCAGGGTGCAAGTCTCAAAGTGCTAAAACCAGGATAGTACCACATAAACCAGGATGGTGGGTGTCCTGGTTAGTTTTTATTGTCAACTTTATACTATCCAGAATCACCTGGGAAGAGTGACTCTCCACTGAGGAATTTTCTGCATTAGACTGGCCTATGACCATGATGGTAAGGAATTATTTTGACTGACGATTGATGTGGAAGGGCCCAGCCCACTGTGGATGGTGTCATCCTTAGGCAGGTGGCACTGGACTTCATGAGAAAGCTGGCTGAGCCAACCGGTGAGCTAGCCAGCCAGCAGCATGGTTTCCTCCATGGCTTCTGCCTAGTTCCAGTGTGAATTCCTGTCCTGACTTTCCTCAGTGAAGGACTGTGACCTGAAACGGGGAGAGAGGAAATGGACCCTTTCCCCCTCCTGAGTTGCTTTTGGTCAGCATGTTATACCATAGCAACAGAATCAAACTGGAACAGCTGGTCACTCTGTGTCTAAGAAAGTTTAAAGGGGTTTGTAAGGCTGAGGAGATCAATAGAGGTCAGTCAAGGGCAAGCATGAGGACCTGAGTTTGATCCCCAGCACCCACATAAAAAGCTGTACAAACAAAAAAATGTCAAGCACAGTGGCACACACCTTTAATCCCAGCATTCAAGAGGCAGAGGCAGATGGAGCTGTATGAGATCCAGGCCACCCTGGTCTGTGTAACTTGTTCTGGGCCAGCTGGGACTACAGAGAGAGGGCTGCCCTGACCACCTCCCCCCAAAAAAGCTGGTGTGGTAGAACATGCCTGTTATCCCAGTGTTTAGGGGGCAGAGACAGGTGGACCCCTGAGGCTCACCGGCCAAGCAGGATAGCCTGCTCAGCAAGCCCCAGTTCAATGAGAGGCCCTGTTTGGAAACACAAGGTAGATAGCTCCTGAACAATGATAATCACAGACTGACCCCTGGTCTATACACACACACACACCACACACACACAAAGTAGAGAAGGGAGGCTTGTGAACTGTTCTTCTGGAAAGTGGGAACCTTAGTTGAGGAATCTCCTCCATCAGGCTGGCCTGTGGGCCTGTCTGTCAGGCATTTTCTTGACTGTTAATTGATGCGGGAGGACCCAGCCCACAGTGGGCGATGCCATCCCTAGGCAGGTGGGCCTGGACTGTGTGAAAAAATAGCTGAGAAGAGAGGGGAAGCAAGCCTGTGTTCCTCCATGGTTTCTGCATAGCTCCTGCCTCCAGGAGTGCCTGTCCTGGCTTCCCTTGATGATAGACATAACCTGTAAGACCATAACCTGCCCAAGCTGGTTTTGGTCAGTGTCTTTTCACAACAGTAGAGAAACAAAACAGAGCAAGGACCAACAGGCTGGGGCAGCCTGACCCAGGTGCCAATGCAGAAGGAACAGTGACCATGATGGGTTGAATTATGTGGTACCCCCCCCCCCAAAAAAAAAGTATAGTGTGAAATCCTAACCCCTGGTCCTGTGAACATGAACTTATTTGGAACTAGTATCTTTACAGAAGAAACAGATGTAATGAAGTTGTGATGACACTCTGTGTCACCAGAGTGGGCTCTAATGTGATGGGTCTGGCATCCTCATAGAAAGACAGAAATCTGGGGATGCTGGAGAAATGGCTCAGTGGTTAAGTACACTGACTGTTATCACAGAGGACCCTGGTTTGGTTACCAGGCCCACAAGGCAGCTAACCATCCATAACCCCAGCTCCAAAGCATCTGACGCCCTTTTCTGACCTCTGCAGGCCGTACACTACGCGGTACACCTACCTCCTTGCAAGCAGTACACCTGTACACATGAAATAAAAATAATTTTTGAAAAGAAGGAAATCTTGATACAGCATAAGCGCAGAGAGCAGGCAGCGTGGGACAGTGGAAACAGACTGGGGTGACATAGCTATAACTTAAGGAATGCCAATGAAAGACCAAGTGACAGAAGAGGCAGGAACGATGGGCAGTGGTGTGGCCCTGCCCACTGTGCTAGCTTGGACTCCAATCCCCCTCCACTTCCGTGGTTTGAAGTCACCCAGACTTGGTTCTTTATTACCTAGAAATGAATCCACTGAGTAAGGCAATGGCTGAGGCCAAACTCACTAAACAAATGGCAGCCAGAAGAGGAGCAAAGGCAGATACGGGGGCTGGAGCTGGGAGTAACCTCTGGCAGACTGGGAAAGCAATACAATGCTCCACTGACCAAGCCATAGACACAGACTTCAGCATGGCGCAGCCTCTTCCAGGCCAGAGTGCTGCCTTGCTCAGAGTGCCTCTTCCAAGTTTATAGTGGCCAGACTGGGAGTCACCCCTGACCCACTGAGCCCAGAGGTCTCAGGTCACTGGTGTGTCCTCCCTGCTCCCATTACCAAAACAGAAGTGACAGGTCAGATCACTCCATGAGCTTCTCACGCCCTGTGTGCCCCCATTCCTCTCTGGGAGTATCCCAGCCAGGACTGGGACCTTGCCTGGGACTTTGTGCACATGCTGCCTTTGGGGACCCTCTGAAATGGATCACAGGTTGTGTACTCCCCAAGACAAAGCCTGAGATGAGAACACAGGTTAGAGTCTTTTATCATCTGGATCTGGGGCCAGGTAGATGATCCCTGGGGCGGAGAGCAGGAATCAAAGAACAGGCACAAGAGATGGGCACAGAAGAAAGCCCACACAAGGTGTACTGCCAGCCACCACTGTGAGCAACAGGGGCTCATCTCCTCTGGGACCTCCTCCTAGGAGGAGGAGAACAAAGCACATCCCAGGATCCCTGCAGAAGGAGGAGCCGGAGGATCTGCTCATCATCCCTGCACCACACAGACTGCAAACTGAACAGGCACCTGCTGAGCCCTCATTGACATCCTCCAGATCCCTGGGGCAGAAACAGAGCTGCCTGCCTTGCCTAAGGCAAGATGGCACCAGTGTGAACACAGGGGACACCTACAGAGAATCGTGTCTCAGATCATCTGGCTGTAGGTCAGGCCCTAGCCAGCCTGCTGGGTCGGTACATCTTCTGTAGACCTCTGAGGAGAGGCTCATCATTCATGCTCGGGTGGGCGTTTGTCTTCTCTTAGCAGGTCTAGGTTGAAGAGAGAAAAACCAGAGAGGATGGCATCTGAGGTGAGAGCCTTTTTATGTTCTGTCTGCTGTGTGACAAGCCCAGGAAACCCTCCAGCGGCAAGTGGGCCTGCTTAGGTCCAGAGCAAGAGAACAATCAGAATGTGTGTGTCATCAGAGGTGACCCGGGCCAGAGAACCCACAGCAAGAATGGCTGGGGGAGAGATGCAACTGGGCTGCCTCACCCTGCTCACCTCTGCCTGCAGGTCTTCCTGGGGCTACAAATGTGCTTGGAAAATCTGCTGTTTGCAGCTGAACAGCTAGGACAGCCTCTTTCCACTGAACAAATATTGGGCATGGCCATCCTGGCCCCAGCCCAAGCCCCAGAAATTCACTAAGCATGGGCCACCAGAACCAGTATCTCAGATGGGGTCAGCTCATAACAGGGTCTCTGTGGAAGACAATCAGGACTGGAATTTGGGGAATCAGGGAGCCATAGTTCCTGCTAGGTCCTCTAAAATTTACATGCTAAAACTCGAGCCCTCAGTGTTAAGGGTGGGAGTTGTAAGAGGGAATGAGTTCATGAGAGTTCTGCCTGCAGGAGTGGATTGATGCCGACGACATGAGATTAGTACCATGAAAGTGACTTCCTGATAAAATGAGTTTAGCCCTCCACCCATGTATGTGTATGTGTGTGTATGTATGTGTATGTGTGTATATGTGTATATATATGCATGTATGTGCATGTATGTGTTGTGTATGTGTATGTGTGTATATGTGTATGTGTGTATGTGTGTATATATGTGCATGTGTGTGCATGTGTGTGTATGTATGTGTATATGTATGTATATGTGTGTATATATGTGTGTGTATGTCCTTCCCTTTCTAGTTCTCTAGGCATCCTCATTTATTGACACTAATATCTTGTCCCAAACTTCTGATGACTCCTTCAGCCTGAATATGAATTCTAGCAAATGGAGGACTGGGAAGATAGTTCAGTCAGTGAAGTGCTTGCCTTGCAAGCATGAGGACATGAATTTGAGCCGCAGAATCCATATTTAAAAAAAAAAAAATACAGGAATGGTGATGACTTGTAAACCCAACACTAGAATGGCAGAGACAGTGGATCTCTGGGACTTCCAGACCAGTCTAGCCTACTTGACAAGTTCCAGATCAGTGAGATATCCTGGTTCAAAAACAGAGATGTGTCTCAGAAGGTAGGAGTGCATACTACTGTTGGGGCTGGAGAGATGGCTCAGTGATTAAGAGCCCTGGCTGCTCTTACAGAGGACCCTGGTTCAGTTCTCAGCATCCACATAGCAGCTTACAACCATCCGTAATTCCAGTTCCAGGAGCTCCATGATACCCTCTTCTGACTTCCAAGGGTATTGCACAACACGGGTGCATTTATGTGCATGTAGGCAAAAAACTCATACACATAAAATAAAAATAAATAAATACAAAATTTTAAAAAGAGTACATACTGTTGCAGAGGATAGGCGTTTGGTTCCCGGCACACATATCAGACAGCTCACAACCACCTGTATAACTCCAGCTTTAGGAGATCTGATGCATTCTGGTCTCCATGGGCATCACAGTCACATGCACATATCCACACATAATTAAAAATTTTTAATTGCTGGGCATGGTCAGGCACACCTTTAATCCCAGCATTCGGGAGGCAGAGGCAAACAGATCTCTGTGAGTTCAAGGCCAGCCTGGTCTACATAATGAGTTTCAGGACAGCTGGGGCCACAGGGAGACCCTGTCTCAAAAAAAGCAAGACAAAGCATAAAAGGTGGCACTTGAGGAATGACAGTACGTGTACCCACATGTATACATAGCACTACACACACAGAACTCTAGCAAATGGGGTCACAATGAAGTTGGTGGAGGCTGAAGGTCTTTGAGGTTAGGACTCATCTCCAGGAACTTACGCACTCTGATGTAATAAGACCCTTGCCAGACACCAGTTTCCCAGCCTCCAGATTTGGCACCCAATATGTTTCTGTTCATTGTAAATTAAGTACCAACCCCTTCACAAGCTCAACAGACCTTGCCCCTCCCCTCCTCCACTGGGAAGCTTTGGGCTCCGAGTTCCCATGCCGCCAAACTTCCAACAGTGACTCCTCCAGCCTGAGCCAGGACTAGCAAATGTGGCCACACGAGGCTGGGGGTAGAGGGGCTTCAGATATTCAGACTCAGGTGCTGGGGAGGCACAGGGGAAAGTGGCAATGTCCTCTTTCTCTGGACCTAGGATGAAGGGAGAAGCAGCTGCCCACTGAGAAGAGAGAGTTTACTACGCAGCCCCATCTCCTTGTGACTGGTACTGATCCCAGGCCCTCCTGATCTCCCCTTTGGGGGCAGGCCACAAATCCTGGAGGCTCCTTCTTCAATGTCTGTGAGCTCCACAGAGATTCCATTCCCTCTACCTCACTCCCCTCACCCCAATCAACCATTTTCCAGGTGTGTAAACTGAGGTCCAAGTTGTTGATGGAGTCTAGGCCAGGACACAGAACTGCTCACCCCCAGCCAGCCCACCTGCTCTCTAAGAAAGAGCAAGAAAAACGTTCATACTTCTTGGAGAACAAAGGCAGCTGAGCTCTGGCTGTGGGGTGCTGGCCTGGAGTGCATCTTTTGAGAAATTACAGGTATCACTTTATCTTTCAAGGGAAAAAATAACCCTGGGAACCGCCTGCAATTACAGCTCATCACTACTGGCTGTGTAACTGCAGTCTAAGTACCTGGTAATCAGAGGACCGGAGACAATGCAACTCCAGCTTTATTTAGCACCTTGTCACTCCCCCACCTGGAGCCAGCTTGTGTGCTGTGACAGGGGGCCTGTGTCAACACTCAATCCCGCCTCTTCACAATCTTTCCATATGAAGATCAAGCCACTGCAACCCACCGGAACTGACTTTCTCCCCGTGGATGTCAGGCTGAGGACCACTGGACCACGTGACAATCTCCCCTCCTGGCTATCTTTTGTCCATTCAATCTTTCTTAAAATTAATTTGTGTGTGTGTGTATAGTCACATGTGTGTGTACCTGTGTGTATGTGCAGAGGCCAGCAGATGCCACCTGGTATCCTCTATCACACTCCACCTATTCCTTTGAAGCAGGGTCTCTCCCTGAACCTGGGACTCACATTTTTTCCTACCAGGCTTGAAGCCACCAAGCCCCAGCAATCATCCTGTCTCCACCCTCCTCGGAGCTGGAGTTACAGGTATTTTGGGGGAACACTCAGCTTGTTATGTGGATATTGAGATCCAAACTCCAATCCTCATCATTACACAGCAAGTACTCTTAACTGCTAAGCCACCTCTCCAGCGTGTGTGCACACACATACACACACACACTTAATTTTTTATTCTGCAGTCTTTGTTGAGTGTCCAGAATACTATTGCAGAGAAGAGCAGGGAATGAACCAGGCAAGATCCATTTTCATTGAGGATCTTGATGTATTTATACAGATAGTATAAATACATCAATGTAGAAATAAAAGAATTGTAGCAGGTTAAAAGAGCTGTGAGACTGGGAATGTGGCTCCATGGCAGAGCACTTGCCCAGCAGGCGCAAGGCCCTGCGTTTAATTCCCAGCTCTCCAAAAGTTCATTAGGAACTGTGAGAAGTGGGGAACACGGGGAACACACATAAGGGTGGTCACCGAAAGCGTCTCTGAAAAGGATAACAGGTAGGTGTTTCAAAAGAGAGGGAGCAGTTGGTGCAAAGCCTGGGCTAGGGAGAGGTACCTGATTCTAAGACCCGCTAAGGAAACAGAACGAGTCCAGCGCAGCTTGACAAGACAGCAGCCTGGCACAGAGCCTCACTCTTGTCCACACACAGTTTGCTTTTCTGCCGCTGTGCTAAACACTGTGACCAAAAACAATTCAAGGAGGAAGAGGTTTGTTTCAGTTTGTACTTCCAGGCCACAGAGCCATGGAGGAATGCTGCTTACTGGCTTGATCCTGCCGCAGCTACTTTTCTTATACATCCCAGACTCACCTGCCTAGGGATGATCCCACCCACAGTGGTCTGGGCCCTCCTATATCAACCAAGAAAATGCCCCACAGACGTGCCCACAGGCCAAGCTGATAGAAGCAATACTTCAACTGAGGTTCTGTCTTCTTAGGTATGTCAAGTTGACAACTAAGATTAGCCATCACCCCTGTCTCCCAGCTACTCAGGAGGCCTGAGCCCAGGAGTTCAAGACCAGCCCAAGCAACAAAGTTAAATCCCAACATACAATACCACAGGACCAAGAGACTGAGAAAGACATTAAGGATGCCCTCATCCTAACACCTGCCTGATGCTGCAGTCCCCTGAATAGTAACCAACCAAGTGGTCATAAGCCTCAGCTATTACTTTAAGTAACAATGTATTAGTTAGCTATTGTAGCAATACTGCTATGAAACAAACCACCCCAAAAATCTACCAACTTAAAATAACAGGCATTTTTTTCCTCTTGGTCAAAGGTATTCAAGCTGATTCTGGTGGAAATGCTTCTGGGTGAAAGTTAGCAATCTTGGCTCCAACTGAATTCAAGGCTGCCCTGTGCATCTAGACACCCTTGCTGAGCCAGAATCTACCTAAGCATTCTTCTAATAGGAAACCCCAGGAGCTCAGGAGTGTGAGCCAAACCACAGGAGCTCATCAGAGGTCTCTATTTCTATCATGCTTGTCAAAATTCCATTGCAAGTCATATGGCCGAGAGCAGCGTCAAGGTCAGGAACATGGACTACACAGGGTAACATGACAAAAGGAGGGACTGAGAAGCGAGGAGGATAGGGCTGCAAGCATCTGAACAGAACCAGTTCCCACTCTGAATTTTCTTCCTCATGAACCTCCCTAGCTCCTTTGAGCACTTCCTCTTCAGACCTTCTGTCCTGGTCGGTCCCTCTGGACATGGTGACATTTTAGTTTGATTACCACCAGCAGAGCTTGGCCCTAACAGACTGCACTTGCTGTAATAGAGGCTCCAAGGTGGATGCCTTTTCCCTCCAGCAGGGGCCCTGTTGCCTGGTGCAAGCTGAGTTCCTATGAGAAAACCCCTCCAAAGCCAGGCCTCCAGAGGCTCTCTGTGTGGCTCATCCATGCAAATAATCTCCTCCTACCTGAGCCCCTGAGCCTTCTAAGCCCGGGCTTATTGACAAGCAGCATATGGACCCCAGACTGGCGCCCATGGCTGGGCATCATGTGTTTATCTGGAAGACATGTTGTCTGTCATCCCTCCTTCTCTGCATCTCCCCAGACCACAGCACGTGGGACCAGGCCCTAAGGCCCCCTTAGTCTGTGATTTGTACTTGACCCAACTGACTAAGAGGCCTAAGCAGCTCTGCTCACAAGCCCTATACTCCACGTGGTAGGGGCAGGTGCATGTGGAGGCCAGAGGTCAATCGGTTTCAGGTATCCTTCCTCAAAGCAGTGTCCATCTTGAGTCTTTTTACTGTTTGTGTTTGTTTGTGATTTTGATTTGTTATGTCTATGAGTGTTTTGCCTGCATGTATATAACTTGCATGATGTATGTGCAGTGCTTGAAGAGGCCAGAAGAGAGTACCGAATCCCTGGAAATGGAGCTAAAGACGGTCGTCAGCCTCCATGTGGGTGCTGAGAACTGAACCCAGGTCCTCTGAAAGAGCAGCCAGCGCTTTTAACCAGCCCCTCAACTCCTTTTTAAAGGCTGAGGTGTGAGACCTTCCAAAACAGTCTCCCCATGAGCACAGACCTGAAGGAAGCACCCAGGAGTGGCCACAGGGTGGAGAAAGTTCTACAGAGGCTGGCTACACTGCTTAAGGCTAGACAGCTGGAGGGGGCGGGGGAGGGACACTGAGACTCCACAGACTTCTAGGGCCTAAGCAGCACTGAGAACTAATCTATAACCCTCTCCATCCAGGCCTGGGAAGCCTTATATCCAAAGTGGAAAGAGACAGTTGAAGCTGGGGACAGAATAACAGGGCCAAATCAGAAATATGGAATAGCAGCCATGAGAATTAAAGGAGAACTTTCTCCACAATGTCCACTGAACCCCTGAGCAGCGTGTACCCTATAGATTAGTCAAGATGCATTCGCCAGGCTACAGCATCACCAGGCACAAACAAGCATTTCTCATAGCCATGCTGTGTGGGTCACTCAGACTGGCAGGTGCTCCACTCACCAAGTCGAAAAGGCTTCGTTTCCACAAAGGCTCCCCAGCAATGCGAAAGACACGTAGCAGCTCTCAAAGTCGCCGCCCAGACATGAAACATGTCCGCTGGGATTTATTGATTAGCAAAAACTGCGCATACATTTCCGACTTTAAAGGGGGCGGGCACGTGCTCAGAAGGCAAAGAGATGGAGGCAAAGCCACCCAGGGTCCCAGCGGCTTGAAAGCAGGCCACTTCTTTGCATTCTCTCTCCCTCTCTCCCTCTCTCCTTCTCTCCTCCCCTCCCTCCTTCCTTCCATCTTTCCCTCTGTCCCTTCCTTCCTTCCTCACTCTGGCTGTTTCTGTTCGTTCATTCATTCAACAAACATGGCTTGAGACCTACTACTCACCAGGACTAGGGATACACAGCCAATTCAGCAGACCCAGCCTTCCTCGGGGGTTCTGATCCTGTCATGCGAATCCCATGTCTACTGCTTCCTCACCCAAGTCCACATCTTCCATGGGTCACTGTGTTCCCCACTCTCTGCTTGTGTCTGTGAAACCCAGGGCTGCAAAGCTGGAGTGTTGAGGGTGGAAGAGGAGCCCAAGCGGAGGAAGAGGCAGAGACCAGCCACCAGAACCTTTTAGGCAGGGCCAGGAACTGGGAATTTCCTTCTGAGGACAGTGAGAAGTCAGGAAAGGGGTCAAAAGAATTCACATGACCAGATGAAGGATGGCTGCCCCATTCCTCACCTCGAGGCTCTGTGTTGCCCCCCTGTGTGTCTCAGTTCTCCCTTTTGTCTTCTTGTCTCTTTCTTATCCTGGATGTCCACCACCATTCATTACTCTCCACCTTCTGGGCCTGCCCGTCCCTCTCTCGGGGTCCTGTGTGCCTCATCTCACCCCTCCCTGTCCCTCGACCCAGCAGCCCTCACTCTCCCTTAACGAGACGGTGAAGAGTAGAGCGACAGCACTGCCAGTGTGGTAATGGGACCGTATTTTCTGAGCCCATTCAGGACAAAGGTCTGAGAAATCCAAGCAAACTTGCAGGGTGACAGGGCAATGTTTGAAATTGGGACTGCAGAGAGCTCGGAGATGTATGTGACTCCAAGCAGCAGGGGTCAGACAAAGAAGAAATCACCATCTCTGGGATGTAGAAGAAGGATTCAGGGATGAGTAGCGTGGGAGACCTTGGGCTTTCAAACTAGCATACCTGGCTTCTGTCCAGACCCCACTGCCGGCAGCGAAAAGACCACAGGCAAGTTACATCATCTCTCTAAAACTAAAGGCCTTCACTTGGAAAGATCAGACAATATAATACAGGATTAATGAGGACTCTTGAACACAAGTAATGAAAATACATAGAAACTGAGTTAAAACAAAGAGACGAATTTATTGTTAGAGAATACAAGGAGCCGACTGGTTAAGAGCACTGGCTGCTTCTGCAGAGGCCCCGGGGTCAATTCCCAGCATTCACATGGCAACTAACAACCATCCATAACTCTGGTTCCAGGTGATCTGACGCCCCCTTCTGACCTCTATGGGCACTGCATGACATGGGTACACTTACACACATGCAGGCAATACACTCATACACTCAAAAAGAATAATGAGAAGAGTACAAGGAGACAGATGCTTCTAGAAAATGGAGCTGGGCTGCTGTGTGGCTCCAGACCAGCATCTTCTAGCTCCCAGCTAAGCCAGAGAAGGCCAGCCACTCAGAGCTCTTTGGCCTATATGGAAAGATCTAGGCTCTTGGGTTTGAGGGCAGAGTCACTGATGGAGCACTTCCCTAGTGTGTGTGAGAAGGTCCTGGGTTCCACCGTCCAGCAGCAGCCTCCCAGCAGCCCAAAGAGAGGGGAGGGAAAGAGAAAGGAGCAGGAAAGGAAAGGAGAAAAAGAAACATCTGGATTCCTGAACAAAGACAGAGCTAACTTTAGCCGGCCAAGTCCAAATTCCCAGGAGGCATCTGGGCCAGAGAGTCAGGTGATGCAAAGGGACCAATCAGCTGTGGTGAAGGCGCTGTGTATGAGTCAGCTCTATTCAGATTATACTGCACCCAATAATTTCTACCATGGGTGAGGTTTTGTGCCCCCACAGGGATGAGGGTGGGCAGGTGACAAAGAGAAAATACCACAAAAGTCTAGTCCCTGAAATGAACTCAGCCTGTGAAGAGCCTGAGGCTCAGCCTGCAATAACGGTGCCCACAGATGTCACCCAATCACTGTCCTGCCACTTCCTGCAGCAAAACTGCCTGAAGCTGTCCCGCTCACTCTGGCCCCCTCCTGCACTCTGCTCTCTGCTCCCTGCTCCGCAGGAACCGGGCACATCTCTGAGAGCACCCTCCTCACGGTTCCTCCACTCGCCACTGTGCCAGGGGCAGAGGAGACCTCTTATCTTGGGGGTTACTTCTTGGCAGCATTCAATGCCCCATTCCATCTTCTTGGATTCCATCTTCTGGTCTCTGTGATCCTGCCCGCTCCACTTCATGGCCCTGTCTTGTCCTGTCTCCCTCACTGGATCTCCTGAACCCATCAATACTGCCATGTCAACGGTCCAGTCCTTGCCTTGACTCCTCAATACCTGGCACTCCAAGGGTCTCACCCACTTCCATGGCTTTGCCCATCACTCCTGCCAATGGGCCTCAAGCATTTCATTCCAGACCAACCTCTCCCACACCCCAGACTCTACATCCAATGTGACACCTTCTTGCAGACATCGCAAATCCATCAGAGAGTACAGTCCCCGCATCCTAAGTTTTCCAGCAGTCAATAGATGGTTCCCGCTGCTGCATCCAGACACCTGCAATACTGACTTTCAGGAGCCATTAAAATAGCTTCGGGAGGCATAACCTTGCAGGCCAGCCAAAACATCTAGGAGTTAGCAGAGATTCCTCCTCTCCTGTTCCCTGCATCCAATCCATCAGCAGGCCAGCAGACTGCTCATCAATCAAAGGCGGATCCACCCTCTTCTCTCCATCCATTTCCACCCTGCCCGAGCTGCTTGGACCTCTCCGTCGTCTCTAGCTGCCCTCTGGGCTTCCCTGTCACCATTCCACCCGCTCTCCACGCAGCAGCAGAGGGAGGGTTTTAAATCTATCGCTCACACCATGTTATGCCCCTGATTAAGTGGCTTTAACACCCAGGGCAGTGCGCCAACTCTCCCCCTGACCTCATAGGTCCCGGACAACATGGCTGCCACCTGGGCACCATTCTTCCTCTCTGTACTCTGTTCTGGGAATGCCAGTCTTCTCTCTGATTCTGAACCACACCCAGCTTATTCCCGACTTTGCCCCAGATGTTTCCTCTCCCTGGACCACATTCCACTACCACTTTTCTATGTCAGGAAATGCCACCTCCTCCAGTGAGCCTTCCCTGACTACTCCATGTAAAGCAGGGGCTCAGTGACTCTCCACACAATCTACCACCGTCAGTACTTTTCTTTTTTTATTGTTTTTATTATATGTGTATGACTGTATTGTCTGCATGTGTGTAAATACACCCATGTCATGCAATGCTTGCAGAGGTCAGAAGAGGGCACTGGATCCCCTGGAACTGGAGTTACAGACAGCTGTCAGTTGCCATATGAGTGCTGGGAATCAAACCCAGGTCCTCTGCAAGAGCAGCCAGTGCTCTTAACCACTGAGCCATCTCTCCAGCCCACTCAGTACTTTTCAGTTTTGTTTATTTGTGATCTATTGCTCACCCAAATATCACCTCCATCCAATGAAAGGATCTTACTTCTTGTATACGCACATGCACCCACACATACACATAGCCACATACACACATACCCACATACATCTCAATATCTATATTGAGATGGGTGTCTCAGGTAACCCAGCCTGGCCTTCAACTCACCATGTAGTCAAGGATGACCTTGAACTCCTGATCCTCCTGCCTCTATCTTCCTTATGCAGATGTGTACCACCATGCTTGGTTTATGCATTGCTAGGGATCAAACCCAGGGCCGCATACATGTTAGGCAAGCATTCTACCACCTGAGCTCCATCTCCAACCCCACTCTGGTATCTCTTTTTTTCTCCATACCTAAAACAGTGCCCATCACATAGTTACCAATAGTAAAGGGGCAAAAAGGGTGATAATTGTACGAAGGAAGGAAGGTCGCTGTGGCTGAGCACGTACATGTATCCAGATTTTGAACTTTGTGGGAGAGTGCGGGCAAAGAGAGAGGGCACTCGGAGAAGGCTGCGGCGTGGCACAGGCCATAATCCCAGCACTTGGGAGGCAGAGGCAGGACTGTGAGTCCAAGGCTGAGCCTGGACAGCATAGCGAGACCTTGTCTGAAAAAAAATGCCAGAGGAGAGGGGCTGGGTTGAGGCAGCAGCTGAACCTCCGTAGAGAACATTAGAAAGATCGGGGCTTCGGCTGTCAGGTGCCTCCAGTGCTGGGAGGTGATGCTACGAGCCAGGGGTTAATTGAAAGTCTATGGAACAAATCTACCATTCATCACCCTCCAGTCTCACTCCTGCCGAAATGAGCAATCTGCAGCTCAAAGACCAGACAGACCTCCTGGCTAGGTCAGCGTGGTGTGTGAGGGTGCTCCGTAGGGATTCCTCTTCTGCCGTGCGCTCCTTCCGTGTCTCAGTCACAAAGCCACCACCCTGACCAGGCCTCAGAAGGCAACACTGGACGAGGAGCACACCCTGCACATGACAGTTTATAACCACGTGCGACGCCCACCCCAGCTGCCGAGGGTGGGGACCCTGCTAACAGGTTAGACATGGTTTGAATGTGTCCCCCAAAGGGTGGTGTGCTAGAAGCTGGGTGGCGATGTCCAGAGGTGCTGAGACCTTCAAGACCTGGGAGGTCATTATCAGGGCACCTTCTCTGGAAGGAGGAATGTATTTCCCACCAGTTCCCCGCAGCGTGAGTTGTCCCGATGCAAGCAAGACTCGCACGCATGAGGGCAAGCCCTGTCATCCCAGCACTGGGAAGGCTGAAGAAGGGAAACAGCTGATTCAGCCCCAGCCAGGGCTGCAAAGCAAGTCTCTGTGTGAAAAAAAATCAGGGCTGGAGAGATGGCTCAGGGGTTTAGAGCACTGGCTGCTCTTACAGAAGACCTGGGTTCAAATCTCAGCACTCACATGTCGGCTAACAACTGTCTGTAACTCCAGTTCCAGGGGATCCAGTGCCCTCTTCTGTCCTCCTCAGACATTGCATGACACATGCAAGCATAACATTCGTGCACATAAAAATAAGCCCTAAGTATTTTATTACAAAAATAGAAAAGTCACTAAGAACTTACTTTATGCTTAAGCAGAAATAGAAAAATAAGATTCATTAAACAAATGAAAAAATCAAAGGAAAATTCCAAGATTAAAAAAGAAAATAAGGGACTGAGGAAATGACTTGGTAGTTAAAGCACTTGCCCTGCAGCATGAGGACTGGAGTCCAGATTCTCCTGAAATCCATGTAAAATGCAGGGTGGGCTTGGTGGCCCGCCTAGAATTCCGCCTGGGAAGGTGGAGACGGGATGTCCAGAGCAAGCTGACTAGCAAGCTCTGGGATTGACTGACAGCCTCCCTGAGTCTCAAATAAATAAGTGATTGCGGATGAGTCCTGACATCAACCTCAGGGCTCTGCATGTGCACACACTCATGTGCACACATGCATGTGCACGCACGCACGCAGCAAATGCAAGACAGCCATGCTCACCACACCGTGAAAAGGGAAAAAGAAAATAAAAACAACAAAAGGGCTGGGGGTGTAACTCCAAAACCAGCAGGTGTTCGGCCCTGGCCTTGAACCTTAGTAATGCTAAAAATAAGGGAAGAAGGAAGGAATGAAGGAAGGAAGGGAGGGAGAGAGGGAGGGAGGGAGGGAGGGAGGGAGGGGGGGGGAGGGAGGGGAGGAAGGAGATCAGCAATCTAATCATCATCAATAAAATGTGGGAAACCTTTACACCCATGAAAAACAAACAGATCTTAATGAAAAAGAAGTATCAGAGAACAAGAAACAGTCATTAGAATTTAGGCCACATCATAGAGTTGCTGAAAAACAAATGACATAGAAAGGGTATATGACAAAGTTAAGGAAATTTCTGGAATGTAGAAAAAAAGAAGAAACAAAAGTCACAGAAAATATGTGAGAGAAAAAAAAAAAACAACAGCAGACCATTCCAGAATGTCCAACATCTGACTAATAAGTACAGGAGAGAGAGAGAGAGATGGGAGAAAGCAGAAAGAATCAACTACCAAACAAAAGCTCGTGTGTTTGCAAATTCAAGGTAGGATGAAACATTCAACTAAAAAAAAGGGGACTTCTAAGTAAAATGAATTAAAAACATCCACAAGTCAAATTCACCCTTGAAAAGCATGAGCCCATCAGAGACATCTCAACTCTTCCAAAGGAGAATTTTCTACAAAGGAAGAAGAAACCATGGCATCCCAACAGCAGACCTGGATCCCAGAAGAAGACAGATGCTCTGTGAAGAAATTATGACAGAAAGGCTCCCAGGCAAACTATTACTGAAGAAAAAGAACAGTCACAGGCATCCAAAACCTCAAAAAAATAAATAAATAACCTCCTGTGCATACTCTCTAAGTTCTCAGAGGAAGGTCTCGTAATAAGAGAGTGAGACAGAGAATACGGAGCTGAGAGATGACAGCAGTTAAGAGCACTGACTGCCTTTGCAGAGAGCCCAGGTTCAATTTTTAGTACCCACATGGCAGCTAACAATTGTCAATAACTCCAGTTCTAGGGGATCTGATGCCCTCTTCTGGCCCCCCTGGAATTGCATGACATGGGTGCACTTACACACATGCAAGAAATACTCATACACATATAATAAAATTGAATTAATTAAAAACAAAAAGAATGAGTCATAGACTTCATAGACAATATCTTCAGGAACACTTCAGGTGAGTGCAAGCATCTAGACAGAATTAGTAAGAAACTGGAAGATATTTGTGAAATGATGTGGAAGATTATTTTCCATCTGCCAAAAAATAATTAAAATACCTAGAGGTCTCGGGGGTTGGAGAGATGGCTCAGCAGTTAAGAGCACTATCAGCCATTACAGAGGACCTGGGTTCAGTTCCCAGCACCCACATGGTAACACATAACCATCTATAACTCCAGTTCCAGGGTATCTGACCCCCTCTTCTGACCTCCACAGGCATTGCATGACACGGGTGCATTTACATACATGCATGCAATACATTCATACACATGAAATAAAAATAATAAATAAAATACTTTTACAAAAAAAAAGATCTAAATATGAAGCAAAGTCAGGCATGGTGGTGCATGCCTTTAATCCCAGAACTTGGCAGGCAGGGGCAGGCAGACCTCTGTGAGTTTCAGGCCAGCCTGGTCTACATAGTAAATTCCGAGCCAGTCAGAGCTACATCTTGAGGCCCTGTCTCAAAAAACTACACACACACACACACACACACACACAAAACATGATGCAAGCTAAAAATCTGGCATAATTTTGACCATTGATAGAGAATACAAAAAGATAGTTTAATTTTGATATGAGGAACCTTTGCCTACATCTTTATGTACTGGCTAGAAGACTGAGAGAGAAGGAAAGATAATTCCTCTAAATTTCCTGGGTCACCGCAGAAAACAATACTTGCACCATCATCAAAATGTAAAGGCTATTGACTGGATCTCGAATTTTAAAATGAATCTACGAAGGACATAGATATGGGCAAAGAACGGAGGGTGAGTGTCACCAAGTTTGACAATGTTAAAGTGGAGATGAAGCTGGCAGAAGCGGAGAAGTTAAAAGGGGTCAGGAGGAGAGCCGAATGGAAGAACGGGAGACGTAATAACATCCTCATCCTGCAGAATAAGCAGGCAGAATTCCTGTCTCACAGTGAAGGGAAAAGGAGTGGCTACCTGGGGGCAAGTGAGACAAAGGCACTTGCTGCCAAGCCTGGTGACCTGAGTTCAATCCCTAGGACCCACATGTTAGAAGAGAACTGACTCCTGCAAGTTGTCCTCTGACCTCCACACATGCTCTGTCACACACACACACACACACACACACACACACACACACACACACACACAAATAAATCAATGTCACTTATTTTAAAAATAAGGGGGGAGCTGGGTGTGGTGGTGCACGCCTTTAATTCCAGCACTTGGGAGGCAGAGACAAAGTGAATCCCTGTGAGATTGAGGCCAGCCTGGTCTGCATAGTGAGTTCCCCAATAGCTGGGCCTACAGGGAGACTCTGTTTCAAAAATAAAAATCAGCGTGAGACAGCAAGACAGTCAAGATACTTGCTGCTAACACTGACAACCTGAGTTTGATCCCTGGGACCCACATGATGGAAGGAGAGAACTGACTTCTGCAAGTTGTCCTCTAACCTCCACACATACCGCATGACATGCATGCACACACTCCATACACATACATGCAATAAATGTAATTTTTAGAAAGAAATGATCACTTAAGCATATTTATTAGAATCGCTGAGGTGATCAGTAAAGGAAATAAATGTAATTACTACAAATAGAAGGATATGAACGGTGAAAGGAAGCTGCCTTCATCTTCACACAAATGAGTGGATATAGGTCTAAAGTTAACAAACCAAGAGATGGAGTATGATGATGTCAGAAACTACTCAGAGCCTCAGGAAAAAAGCACTGTGCCTGCCTCTCAAGAACAGAACAACACCTGTGGATTCATAGGAGGTTCTTTTTAAAAATTTATTATTTTTTTTATGTGTAGTATTGCCTGCCCGTATGTAAGTGCACCCATATTGTGCAATCCCCACAGAGGTCAGAAGAGGGCGTTGGATACCTGGAACTAGAGTTATGAATGGTTCTTAGCCACCATGTGGGTGCTAGGGATTGAACCCAGTTCTCTGCAAGAGCAACCAGTGCTCTGAGCCGCTGAGCCATCTCTCCAGCCCTGACGTGGGAGGCTCTTTAAGACCAGTTAACCGAAAGGGAAAGTAATCTAACCTCGTTTACAGGTACTGCTGCATGATCTATTGACACCAACCAGAGGTAACTACCGCATGCCACTCTGGAAAAAAAATTCTCTAGCTAGGTATAGTAGTGCATGCTTCTAATCCCAGCACTCAGGAGCCTGAGACAGGTGGATGGCCACAAGTCTGAGGTTAGCCTATAGCTTGGGCTAAAGAATGAGCTCCTCTCCACATTTGAAAAAAGAAAAAAAAAAAAAAAAACCTCAAATAAAGAGTCTCTAAAAGCCGGGGAACCCTTCTTGATAGGCAAAGCCTGAGCATATCTTTGGTTGTTCAAACTGAGAGATGACCAGAAGTGTGGCTCTACACTAACTCATGGGCTGTAGATATCAGCCTGGCTAATTTGTCATGAACTTGGAAAGACGGGCTTTGGAAGGCTGTTACAGCACAGATCTATAGGTGTATAGATAAACTGTGGGTGGGACAGAGTACAGAAATGTCTGTGGACCATCTGAGTTCCCTCCCAAAGGTACCCACCGGAGAGGACGTTTGAATAATCACCTCGACATGGTGGTACATTTTGTGGGTGACTGATTTTCCCCAGCTACCACAGAGTTGGCTCGGTAGAACTATATACACAAAATAGCCACAATGGCAAAGATGGAGTCTACATGTAGGTTTGATGATATAGGTATCCCCCCGATAAAATCCCTTGCTTCTTATCTCTGCTGACTGCCTAAACTGACAACCATACAAGAGCCCTTTAATACAGCACCATTCCATACCAAGGGGATCAGACACCTGAAGGAAAGTTGCCTACGCTCGTTGAAAAGGGTAGCAATGTGTCTGGGATGTAAGGCGGCCTTCCCTGCCTTTGAAGCTCCCACCAGCACCACCATGCATAGTCTTTTATCCACCATTGTGATATTCCACACAACACTGTTTTGAAGCAAGAAAATCATTTCCAGAAGGAAAGCAATGGGCTGGTACCCGTGGTCCTCGGTGGTCTTCCCACGCATCCCACACCTGGAGGCAGCTGGTCTGACACAACAGCAAAAGGACCTATTGGAACTCAGCTGTTATGCCTGTTGGACAAGACCATTCCAAAACAGTTTCTGATTACAGGATGTGGTGTGCTGTGAACTGGTGACCAACTTATGGAGGTATTTTTCACAGGACCAGAATATGCCAGGGTTGGACATGGAGATGCCTCCTCTCACTGTCATCAAATGTCTGGCACCAAATTTTGCATCTCATTTGCCTTTAACTTTTTTTGTAAATTTTTATTGAATTTTTGCATGTATCATACAGAACATCTCAATCCATCTTAATCATCTTTATACCTCCTTCCCCGCTGGCACCATCCCATAGCCTTCCTCACTGGAATTCATGCATTCTGTCATTTGTGTTAAAGTCTATCATGTCAAGTTAGTGTCCCCAGACATTCCTCAGTACAAGTTGATCCACTGAGGTCTAGTCAGCTTATCTAGTGTCCTTCCCTTTAAGAAGATCAGTTCACCCAGCAGTAATCAGCTGCCAATGATTCTTAGGCTAAGACTGGGACCTGATGCACATTTCCACAGTTCTGTACTGAGTTTGTCTGCTAGAGTTTACATGGGTCTTGTGCATGCAAACACCATTGCTGTAGGTTCTTATGAAAAAGGTTCCAGGAGCCTGTAGGACTCTATTTCCATGTGGTCATGCACCTCCTCCCTGGCTCTTACAATCTTTCCACCTCCTGTTCTGCATTGATCCCTGAGCCCTGGTGTGGGTGGAGTTTAATATAGGAGTCCTCTCCAAGCACCCACACTTGAAGACTCTTACTCTCTACAGTTTGGTCATTTGTGACCTTTTGGGTTCTGGCCCTCTTCCTTTAACTTAAAAAAAAAATCTTTAATTGATTTTTATTTTATGTGTATAAGTGTTTTGCCTGCATGTATGTAAGTGCATCACATGTGTGCATACCCAAGGGGAGGTCACAAAAGGGCATTAGATTCCCTGGAACTGGAGTTATGGATAGTTATCAGCCACCATGTGGGTTGTGGGAACAGTACCCAGGTCCTCTAGAAGAGCAACCAGTGCTCTTAGCTGCTGAGCCATCTCTTCAGTCCCTTCTTCTCCTTTAGCTTTAAACTCAGATGGTCTGGAGGTTTTAAGAACCAAGCAAGGAATCATAGTTTTAGGTTCTACCAGAGACTAAATAATTCTTGCCCTGAACTAGAACTTGAGACTAACCCTGGACATTTTAGATTCTTCATTCCACTGAACAAACAGATAAAGAAGAGAGTTACCCTCCTAATCGCAAAGGGAAAGCTAGGTTGCTTCTACACGAGGGGACTAGGAGCTTAGGAACATCTCTGGGGACCACTCAATACTGCCACGTCCAAGAGGAACTCCGTGAGCATGAATGGTACGGCAAGAGATGGAAGCCAAAGATACCAACTGTCACCTCATCCAAACAAAACGTGGACAGGGGAGACGGTTCTGCGGGTAAAGCACTTGCCATGCAAGCTGGAGGACTTGAGTCCAAATGGAATCACATAAAAGCCAGACACATAGCACAAATCTCTGTAATCCCAGCACTTCCACAGTGAAATGAGAGACAAAGACAAGAACATGCCTAACAGCTCCTGGGCCAGCCTGGCCCACAGAGCAGAAAAGCAGCAAGGAAAACCTGTCTTAAAGGAAGAAGGCAAGCGGGCTAAGTGTGCTGGTTCAGGCCTTTAATCCCACCACTTGGGAGGTAGAGGCAGGCAAATCTCTGTGAGACTGAGGCCAGCCTGGTCTACATAGTGAGTTCCAGGTCAGCTGGGGCTACAGGAGGACCCTACCTTTAAAAAAGTACCACATCCTCTGACTTCTACATACATACTGTGGCAATAGGACCCCACATTTACAAATGAATGTGAACGTGCTGTGCATACACACAAACTCAGAATACTTTATTCTTAAACATGTAAACATCTTTCTATTTGCATATATTAGCAACTTGTGTCTCTTTCCCTTTTGATTGTATATAAAGATTATGCAGTGGTTTATTTTACAGTTCAATCTCCAAGTTATAGAATATTCCTAAAGAACTACAGAAAAACTTGAGAGGTACTCAACATCACCCAAAAATGGGTACAATTTTTTGTCACTCAAAGATGAATATAATGCCTGTTGTGATTTTAAATCTATTCCTTTTTTAAAGCCAGGGGTGTCTTTGTACAAACATTAATTGCTCCTTATAAGGTGTCCTAGTTAGCTTTAACAGTCAACTTGCTACAGCCTAGAGCCACTTGAGGAGGGGGTCTCAGCTGAGGAATTTCCCAGATCAGACTGGCCTGTGGACATGTCTGTGGAGGACTGTCTTGTTTGTTACTTGATGTAGGAGGCCCAGCCCTCACAGGTGGTCATGGACTTTATAAGAAAGCTATCTGAGCATATAAGCCTGCAAGTGAGCCAGCAAGCAGTCTTCTCCTGTGGATCCTACTTTCAGATTCCTGCCTTGAGCTGCTGCCTCGACTTACCTTAGTGATGGACACCTGGAAGTGTATGATAAAATAAACCCTTTCCTCCCCAAGTAGTTTTGGTCATGGGCTGTCACAGCTGCAGAATGAAACTAGAGTATAAAGTTTTAAAAACAAAACAGAACTGGGCCTGGAGAGATGTCCCAGCAGTTAAGAACACTGGCTGTTCTTGAAGAGGGCTGGGGTTCAGTTCCTAGCACCCACATGGCAGCTCATAACCACCTGTAACACCAGTTTCAGGGGATCTGATGACCCTCTTCTGGCTTCTGTGGGCCCTGCATGCACATGACGCACTTACATCCATGCAGGCAAAGCAGTCATAAAACTATACATTTTATATATATGTATATATATATATATGTATATATATATATATATATATATATATATATATATGTATATATATATATATATGTATATATATATATATATATATATATATATATATGTATATATATATATATATATGTATATATATATATATATTTGTTCTTGCTTTCATTAGGCAAAATCCAAATACATGTGGGTGGGTGCTGGGTAGTCAAAGGGGTAGACTGTGTCAGCTATTAAATTGCCTCCCAACTTGAAGTCTATCCTTCTACTATGTTTTGTGGTGCTGGGGTTGAATTCTGCAAACTGCATCTCATTATGCCTTGTCAATGGAAGGACTGGGAGACACTGGAGAGCTAGAGGAGAAAAGATACAGGCCCTGCCTGCCAGCTTGCCCGTCTTGCTCCTGTCGTTCCACCTAGAGCCAGAGTGGCTCACTCCAGTGTTTGTTATGACACAACCTCAACATACACTGTCAGTGCCCCGGCATCAGAGCGCTGAGCCCAGCTCCCAGGGCTCTCAGTCGAGTTGTCTGTGAGTCATCTCTGCTCTGCAGATGAGCCCTCGCCCACTCTCGTGGAAGTCACCCCAGTGACTCTTCGGTTCTCCAAGCTGAACCCTGGTGGTATTCCCATTTTGGTCTGTCATGGTCTGTCTCTCTGAGGTAAGCAGATGGCTATTCTCCTCCTCAGGAACAGTGTCACACAGCAGAGAAAGACACGATTATATTCACTGGCAGCAGGCACCCCGATGTCCTTGTGCTGGCCTTGAGCCCAGTAGCCCTCAGGTTCTCAACTCTTCCACAGACACTTGCTCAAACAGGGCATCTCGTCCTTGCCCAGGTGGTTCCTCTAGACCGCCCAAGCTCCTGTGACTGCACCTCTCAGACACCTTGTTAGGGCACTAGTTAGCGTGATAAACTAATTCACAATGAAGTGTTAGCAAATGAAAATGGTTTATCCTTCCTCAGGGTATTTTCATTTTAATGGAGACTCGGTTGACAAATATTTACCGAATAGTCTATTACATGCAAGAAACTATGTAAAACTCCTAGGGGGAGTCCTGCCTGACCTAAATAAATCACAGTCTCTAATGACAGAAGCTGAGGCTCTTAGGGGAAGCATTGGAGGCAGCAGATAACCTTTCTTATCTCTGGGTCAACCCTGAAGCTTGCTGGTCTGCCACCACCCCGTCCAATGGAAGAGAGTAGTTGTCAGCAGCCGGAGTGGTGTGGGGCAACGGCAGGGACTGTCCTTAGGCGCTCAGGAGTCAGTCTCTGCCTCATGCTTACAGACCCCTGGGTGTGCCCACAGGGCCAGGAGGAATGTGTGGGGCTCCACCTCTTGTTCTTTACCCCTAATGCCCCTTCTTCCTCCATCTCCACAATCTCCACTCAACACATATGCTGGGAGCCCCTGGACATGCAGTGCTGTGCCCGGATGCGGAGCATGGGACTGTGGACCGGGGTCTGATACGACCCTAACTTCAATTCAGAGGGGTGGATTCTCCTCAGTCTGGCCGGCTTTCTCTTCTCTTCCCATCTAACCCCCCCCCCCCCTCTCTCTCTCTCCATATATATATATGTATATATATATATGTGTGTGTGTGTGTGCATGTGTGCATGTGTGCGTGTGTGTGTGTGTGTATCTCCTCTATCTCTATCTCAAAACCAGCCCCAAACAGAGAACCAGGGACAAGAAAGGGCACTGGAGGCAGGAAGGGAGAGACAGGCGTCCCGGTTACTGCTCCTCGGAACCTCTGTTCACCATCAGCTCCCACGTCTTCCCCACGCCTGGCCTGTCAGCACCCACCACTCCTCCACGGCCCCACCACCACTCTTCTCGCCCTCGGTTCCTATCTGGGCACCACAGGAAGGACAGGTCCTGAAGACAGGGCTGAACGAAGGAACCGAAATTCCAAACCTCAGGAATTTCACCTGATAAGGTGCATAAGAGACAGGAGATTGGACAGGAGGGATGGCTCAGCAGCAGTTAAGAGCACTGGCTGCTCTTGCAGAGGACCAGGGTTTGGTTCCCAGCACCCAGTGTGGCAGCTCATAACCATCTGTAACACCAGTTTCAGGGGATCTGATGTCCTCTGTGGGCATTACAAAACATGGCTGTACCTACATACAGGCAGGCAAAACCTGCATACACATTTAAAATAAATTTTAAAAAACTAAAATAGAAGAGGTGCTGGTGCGTGCTTGTTACACGCAGCCAGCAGGTTGGGAGACAAAGTCTGGCAGATTGAAATCTGTGAGATTGAGACCAATCTGATTTATACAGCAAGTTCCAAGCCAGCTGGGGCTAGAGGGAGAGTCTGTCTCAAAAAAAGGAAAAACAGTGGCTGGAGAGATGGCTCAGCCACTTAAGAGCATTGGTTGCCCTTGTAGTGAACCAGGGTTCAGTTCTCAGCCTCCACATGGCAGCTAACAACCCTTTATAACTCCAGTTCCAGAGTATCCAATGCCCTCTTGGATGCGGGTGTTGCATGACACAACTGTATTTACATACAGGCAATACACTCATACACATAAAATAATAAATTTTAAGGCCGAACAATTTAAATATATATATATATATTTTTTTTTTAAACCCTTACCTAGGCCCTAGGAATGGTCCCTGAACTGTCATTACCATCTACAAAATGGGTGTGACCAAGCCACACTCACCCTCTTAAAAGACCTTCTACAACTCCAGCATCCTTTCCCAGCTCCCAATTCCCATCTGTTAAGAAACACTGACACCTAGTGCTTGAGTGAGGTACCTGCAGAACAGGTTCCAGCTTCCCCGCAAAAGGGGTGACAGGAACAAAAGCTGCCCCCCCAACACCCCCAAGAGCAACAAAACACAGGAGCACACCCCTATACCTCATGTTTCCTTCAATAATTCCAATCCTTTCCCCATGACCCGCCCCCCAAGATCCCAAAGCAGTTTGAGAGTTGTTGTAATGGCCAAGTGTAATTGGTCCTTGCTAAATATGGCCCAGGCGCTTGCCGGAGACGAGAGACATCATTGATGAAACTGTCCGTGCATAATCCACAAAGTGAGTCATCAGGAGCCACACGGCCCCACCACCACGCCTACCACTGCAGGGAGGGGCCGCCAGAGAAGTGAGCAGAACAATTTTCTGCCAGTCTGACAGTCATCCATCTGCCAGCCACATGGGCATGTGGACCGCAGCTGCTTGCTCAGCACTCCAGGAGCCCAGCATTGTATTGGTGCACTGGTGAGTGTGTGTGTGTGTGCACACGTACACATCCGGGGAAGCGCATGCACAGGGAAAGATGCACACAGCATGAGTCACCGGCAGACATAGCAAGTGAACCGTAAAATAATCTAAATTCATTTATTCAACAAATGCTTCCAAATGCCTGCTGTGTAAACGTAGGGGAGCTTGCCTCACCACACTGCGGAAGGTTCCCTCCCACCCGACTTCTCCCAAGCCTAGTCCACCTTTCCAGCCTCCTCTCCTCCAACTGGCCTACTTGAACCTTACCATTGCCTTTAATCCCATAGCTCTGCATCCCCAGGACCTAGCACACAGGAGTGCCTAATGTGTGCTTATTGAAGTCATTAATCTAGTACAGAGTGGGAATCCCTCCTAATAAGGCTCTTAAAAGCTGCTTACCCCAGCCCCCCTGGAACACAGTGACGGAGCAACTGATGGTCACCCATCATTCCCTAGGTGATTGTATCTACCTGACCTCTGTGGCGAGGCACAGAACCATGTCTCAGATTTCCCTGGGTGGCTCTCCACCTGGGCAAGGAATGAGGAGGATACTGGGTGCCTGGGGTGCCAGTCCTCCCATTCTTCTACCCACCAGCACCACGGTCCTACCTCTTGGTGCAACCCAGCTGCTTTCTTCAGACAAGAGGGGAGATGGGCACAGACCCCAGACCCCTCCAGGCTTGCAGGATCCTAAGTCAGTCCCTCCCTCTCCCTGCTGTGGTCTCAAGAGCATCTAGACCCTGGGGATGAGTCTGACTGGGCCAGCTCAGATATTGTTCTCAGAGCCTATGATCTGGGACACGGGTGCAGTTGCTCAGGGGGACAAGAAAGAATACTGCAATGATCTTCCCATCAGAATCATGTGCAGTGGGGATGGGGTTAGCGTATTAGTTACTTTCCTGTTGCTGATAAAACACCATGACCAAGGCAACTTATAGAAAGAGGAGTTTATTGCTCTTACAGTTCCAGAGGGATTAAGAGTCCATCATGGCAGGAGGCAGCTCAAGCAGACCCAAGCAGGCATGGGAAGGAGAGAGACAAACTGGTACTGGATCAGACTGTGAACTCTCAAAGCCCACCGCCAGTGTGAAGTTCCCTCTAGCAAGGCCACACCTCCCAGAGACTCCACAACCTTCCCAAACCAGTGCCACCCACTGACCAAGGGTTCTAATACTTGAGCTTATGTGGGACAAATCATTCAAACCACCACAGATGGTTTCTCAAAGAAGGCAGAGTGCATTTACCAGGAAGAGGGGAGGCGCAGAGGAATGGGCACAGTGGTTGAACAATGTCCCCAGGATTCCTGTTCCCCCAGATCCTCAGAATGGACGCCCGTTTGAAAATAGAATTTGCAGGTGCATTTTGGATATGGCTCAACAAAAGCCCATCTTGGGTTTGTGTGGCCCTTGATCCAGTAAGAGTCCTTGTAAGTCAGAAACCAAGACAACCAGAGGGAAGGGCCTTCACGTTTCAATGGAGGGAGAGCCACGCAGCCCCAAGAGGGGTCCACCAGAAGCTCAGAAAAGCAAGGATGCATCCTCCCCTGGAGCCTGCTGACTGACGGTTGCATCTTGGACCTCAGGCTGTAGGACCAAGAGACAATCCATTTCTGATGCTACAAGCCAATGGTCTAGGTCTTTTCTGGGCAGCACTGGGACTCAAACAGGACACAAAGCTATCAGATGCCCTCTGTGCTGTTTGCTGGAGGATGGCCAGGGCTTGAGCTGGAGAGCACCTGGTGGAGACCTCAGGCCACTTCCCACAAGCATACGGTCCTGCTGCTGACCTCAATTCAGTCACTTCCTCCCTGGTGTTCTGCCCAGCACCGTGCCCATGTGTGACATGGAAAAGAGCAAAGAAGGGTCCTGGAGATTTTATGGCACCTTATATTACCACCAGCCCCCAGGGTAGACTGGGGTCCAGGGCTAAGCAGCCCAGCCCATTCAGACAGCTTAATTTACAAATAAGAGCAAGAATTCACATATACAGGCTCATGCCTGTATTCTCAGCAGTGTGAGGCTGAGACAAGAGGATTATTGCAAGTTCAAGGCCTGCCTGGGCTGCATAGTGGGTTCCAGGACAGCCTTGGCAACAGAGACCCTGTCTCAAAAATAGATAAATAAATCCCTCAGTAGAACTGGTCCATGACCTATCTGGCTCCTTTTCACATCTGGCTAATTAGTAAAACTTGGAGTGCATTGCGGTCCCTCTGAATACCTAACAATTGTCAGGAAGTCAACAGTTCTGGGCCATGGGGAAGTGCAGGGCACCAAGCTGCCATTTCTTTTGGCCTAAGATTATGACAGGTTCAGGCAGACATGAAACCCCTGGCTGAGTCTTCACTCTCCTTGTCTAACTCAATTGTCTGGAAGGTAAAAAGGTACAGTCACCTTCTAGACTTTTCTTCTCCTTTCTGAACCTTTCCTTAGATCCTTGAGACATCTTGCCTTCTTTGATGTGGTTCCCAGGAAGGGGCCACAATGACAAGCACCTGTGAGCCGGCTTGACCGTATGGAAGAGGCAGAGGGTGAGGTCAGACTCCTGCTCCATCTTCTAAATCAGCCCCCAGTGCATAGAGTGCACAGAGTCGTCGAGAGCCCAGCAATCCCCCAGCCGCTTCTCAGCCCTGTGCCCTTCTCAGGGTAAAGGAGTAGCGGACCCAGCAGCCACTCCTGCGGGTGGCAAGTCCCATTCGTGAAACTTTGATGAGCTGACTCCTGCCTCCCTCCCTGGGACGCCCCTCTCTCTTCACCCACTGAGCTGTCCAGACTGCATGTCAGGGGCTTGTATAGGGGGCACTTGGAAGCCTCTTCAAAGCTGACAGCGTTGTGAGCGCCACCTAGTGGCAGGAAGGCCCGCCGCCCGGGGGACGCGCCTCCAATTACGCACACCCACGGGGGGCCAGCCCTGCCACCCATCCTCTATCGCCCGGTGGTTACACTGCAGGGCTGGGGTCCAAGCATGGAAGGGGCTGGGAAGCCACCAGTGTAGACAGCGAGGGCTCGTCGTAGACAGCCAACTGAGCTGCCCCTCCCGCCCCGCCAACCATTTCCCAGCCTCCAGCTGGGAAGCAGCCGATCTGGTAAAAACTTCCTCCAAATAACAGGAGCTTCAAAAAGAATGGCTGCAGAGGAGCTTCCTTCCAGAATCCACCCGGGCTTGAGGCCAAGAACTACCTTGCTCTATGTATGCATCAAGCTGGTGTTACTAAGCGCCAGGTAGCTGTGCACCACCCCGCTGAGCTAGGCCTGGAGGAATGAATGCAGAAGTTGGCAGAAAACAGATTTTTGTCCTCCCCACAAGCGACTCTGCACATGGCTTTCAGGGCTGAGCATCCCCCTCTCCCAGGGTTTGTCTAGTCTGTTTCTGACTCCCCGCCCACACTCTCCTCTCTGCCTTCTTCCTCGGATTCTTACTTAAAGCACAAACCTCCGTCCCCATTAGCAAGGTCATTGAAACAGATGCCCACAGTGGCGCTCCAAGCCCCTCATGCCAGCCACCCCACCCCTGGCATACTCTAGAGTTTCCTTACAACTGCCCCCATCCAAGGCATCGAAGACAAGACCATGTGAAATTTCTGGGCCAGCTGGGGAGATCCAGGCAGCAGCATGAGACCCCAGAACTGCAGCATACCCACCTGCCCCAGTAAGAACTCCAAGCCCTCGCCACCCTGGGGCCTGTGACTTTGGAGCATGGGGCTGAATCCCATCAACAAGAAATTTGAAGCCATTAAAATACAATAAAAGAGAAATTAAATGTAATCACTCCGTAAATTATAACTAATTGAAACATCAATTGTAATTTTTATGATCTGCATTCGAGTGAGTGATGCCACCAGTTGAAAAATGAAAGTTAAATGATGGTGGTGATGTCCTGGTTTGCCCTCTGCACCCGGCCTTCACCATGCCCACACTGATAGCTTCCGTCTCTCCCAGAATCTAAAACCCGTTTTCTTCCGGAAGTTTCTCCCATGTACCTGCTGATCGTGCCTGGAAGCTTCAGTGCTCTGCTGGGTTTCAGCATGCCTTCTGGTTTCCGACACCCCAGGAAGACCTGGCTGGCTTCTAATTCCCCACCCAATGCACAGGTCCAGCTGCCAAGCATCAAACTTAGAAATGGCAGGAGACAAGAGCACCTGCAGGCCTCCATTCTCCCATAATACTTCTTGTTTTATCTACACAACAGCCAACAGGTGAGACCCCAAGACTGAGGGCAGCTGACCACTGCCCCCCACTTCCCGGCTGGAGAAGCCCTGTAGGAAGCCACAACCTCTGCTCCTCTTCTCGCAGGAAGTGAGTACCTGCTCTGCCTCACATTCCCACTGCCATGCCTTCCCAGCCACGATAGACTGAAATGCCTCTGAAATCATAAGCCAAAGTCAGATTCCTCCTCCTGTGAAAGTAAAGCTTTCCTCCTGTGATGGCCCATCTTGATTGACACACCTGAGACGAGGGAACCTCGGCTGAGGAAGTTCCTCCATCAGATTGGTCTGTGGATATATCTATGGGGAATTTTCTTGATTGTGAATTCATGTAGGAGGGCCCAGCTCATGGCGGGCAGTACCATCCCTAGGCAGCTGGGCCTGGGCTATGTAAGAAAGGTAGCTGAGCAAGCCAGAAGAAGAAAGTCAGTAAGCAGTGTTCTTCCATGGTCTCTATTTCAGTTCCTGCCTTGGCTTTCCTGGGTGATGCACTGTTACCTGGAACTGCAAGAATAAACTAAGACACCACCCTGAAGTTGCTTCTGTTGTTTCATTGAGAAAAGCAAGTAATGCTCATGCTCAGGAAGCAAGGAGCCCTGCTGCCAGACGGTGTCTCTGAAAGACTTGCTTTCCCCAAGCAGGAACTGAAAGGCTACACCCAAGCTCACCAGAGAGCTCTTGGAGTGTGTGATAGCAGCATTCATAAGGCTCTAAGCTGATAGCCAAGCCCAGAGTGGGCACCCACTAAACTAATGGAGTTGCCATGGATGTACACCACCTGCCCTGGTGCCCATCAGAGCTTGGACCTACCCATGCTTTCTTGCGGTTTCTGCAGGAGATTAACAAAGCCTTGTAAGGCAAAGAAACAGCTCCCCCTTGAGGCTGGAGAGATGGCTCAGCAGTTAAGAGCACTGCCTGCTCTTGCAAAAGACCCAGATTCGATTCCCAGCACCCACATGGCAGCTAACAATTGTTAATAACTCCAGTTCCAGGGGATCTAATGCCCTCTTATGGCCTCTACAGGCATTGAATGACAAGAGAGCACTTACACACACAGAGGCAATACACTCATGCACCTAGTATACTGCTTTTGTGGTCTGTGTACATTGTAGCATGTTCCAGAACTTCATTGTTTTGTGGCTAAATGATGTCCTATTCATGAATCCATCACACTCATTTATCAGTGTGCCTTTGGGTTATTTCTGCTTTTTTGTTTGGTTTAGGTTTTGATTTGGTTGTACTGCTGTTGTTTTGTTTGCTTGCTTTTTGAGACAGTCTTGCTGTATTGTCCAAACTGGCCTCAGACTCACAGAAAGCCTCCTGCCTCAGTCTCCCAGATACCAGGATGACAGGCATCATACTTGTCTTTGTTTCCACCTTTTTTAAAAAATTTGAGACAGAGTCTCATGTAGCCCAAGCTGGGCTTGAACTCACTCTGTAGCCCAGGAAAATCTTTTTTTGAACATTTTATTCATTATTTATTTTATGTGTTTGAGTGTATTACCTGCATGTATGTAAGTACACCTATGTCCTGAAATGATCATGGAGGTCAGAAAATGGAACTAGAGTTACAATAGTGGTTAGCCACTATGTCGATGCTGGGAACTGAACCTGGGTCCTCTGCAAGAACAGCCAGTGCTCTTAACCGCTGAGCCATCTCTCCACCCCAAGCACAGTCTTAAATTCCTCATCCTCTTGCCTCTACCTTTTGAGTGCTGGGATTACAGGTGTGTGCCACCATACCCAGCTGTGTATGTGTGTATACATATATAATAACATGTTTTTATATAATATATATCATGTTGTGTATGTGTTACACTATATGATTTTATATATATAAAATAAAATGGTATATAGTATTTATATATATATAAAATAAAATAGTATATATATATATTTATATGTATATATATACTATTATCTGTAATTGGACTTTTATTCCAGTACTGGTAATTGAACCAAGGGCTCCCGACATGCTAGGCCAGCGGCCAACCACTGAGCTACAACCCCAGCAGTACCACTTTCTGAGCATCGTGAACTCTTGGGCCTGAGCTTTCATGGAGATGTGTATTTTTAACTGTCAGGAGTGGAATTGCTGGGTCATATGTTTTGCTTTTTCAGGAACTGCTTTCCAAAGCTATACCATTAAAATTCTTATAAAAATAATTGGTTAAAAAATTGAAATTTAAAATAGATGTCATGACTTACATCTGTAATCCCAGCATTTAAGAGGCTGGGGCGGGAAAGGATCATACGTTCAAGGCTATCCTGGACTCCATAGCAACCTGCTGTCTCAAAAAATAGTAATATAACATAAGAAGCACAACCTATTTTTGAGACAGGGTCTTACTCTGTGTCCCTGACTGGTCTGGAACTCACCATGTAGACCAAGCTAGCCTCCAACTCTCAGAGAATCACTTGCCTCTGCCTGGGATTAAAGGCATGCACCACCACACTCAGCTTAATTTTTAAAAATATTTTATTTTTTTGTGTGTATGAGTGTATTGCCTTCTTGTATGTGCAGTGCCCGCAAAGGTCAGAAGAGGGCATTGGAACTGGAGTTACAGATTGCTGTTAGCCACCATGTGGGTGCTGAGATTCAAACCCGGATCCTCTGCAAGAGCAGCCAGTGCTCTTAGCTGCTGAGCCATCTCTCCAGCCCCTAATTTTTATTCTTATTAAATTAACAGACACAAAACTACTTAGTGAGTTATGTCAATTACTAAATGCTTCATGGTTCTCTGCTTAGATGGTGGGAGGCAGATGGTGAGCAGTACTTGGGCTGGCAGCAGCTCCAGACCACACTTCGAAGAGCCTAGATCATTCCTATGCCCACCTCCAACACCTCCAGGATGGAGCACAGCCTCTGAGTGTGATCTGAAAGCCCCTCAGCCCCGGCCCCGCAGCCTCAACCTGAATCAGCCACACCGTGACTACGATGTCCCCAGAGTCTCTACCTGACCCCCAATGACTGACTATAATCCCCCTTATTTTAGGTCTCTGTCCTAATCACCTCCTCCAGGAAGCACTCTGAGAGTCTGTATCTGGATTTGGCACCCCCTTGCTATGGAGCCTCCCAATTACATAACTCAGTACAGTGTTTCATCCTCCTGATTTCTGTGTATTGATCAGACCATGCATCCCCCTCCACTGCCTGCTGCAGGCCCTTTAGGCAAGGGCTCTTCCCTGGAAGAGAAGCATTCAGCGCACTGGGTCACTATGCAGTGTGAGGTTCAAGCCAGGGCATTTTTCCAAATGAGGAACTCATTAATTATCAGCCAAGGTGCCAGGCACAAACCAGAACTGTGCAGGACTGACAACAAGAATGTGTAGTCACTACCAGAGAGCCTCAATCGTAGTGATGAGGTCTGTGGCAAGGACACAGGAAGCAAAGGACTAGAAAGTGAACAAAGGGCTGGGAATGTAGCCCAATTGGTAGAGTGCTTGTCAAGCATGTATGAAGCCTGGGTTCTATCCCCAGCACTCCATAAACTGAGTATAATCCCAGTACTCGGGAGGTGGAAGCAGGAAGATCAGAGCTCAAGGCCAGCCTGGGTTACATGAGACCCTGTCTCAGGAAGAAAGGAAGGGAGGGAGGGAGGAGGGAGAGAAGGAAGAAGGGAGGGAGAGAAGGAGAGAAGGAGGGAGGAAGGGAGGGGGAGGGGAGGGAGGGAAAGGAAATGAGACCTGCAATGGGGAGGCAGAGTGATGGACCCCCTCGCTCACACCCATGTGTCAGGTCACCCTTGATTTAGACACCAGTGCTGCTTCCTCTGGTGTGGTCTGGGCCGCTCCTGCTGAGCTCATAACCACTAAACCATCCATTCCCCAGATGAGTAGATTGATGTGGATAGCTGGGTGGATGGATGGTGAGTGATGGATGGAGAGTGATGGATGGAGAGTGATGGACACACGGATTATATGGGTGGGTTATGAATAGACGGGTGGAAGGATGGGTGAGTGGATAGGTGAATGGATGAAAAGATAGGTGAATAGGTAGATGATAGGTGGGTGGATAGGTGGGTAGGTAGTCAATGTGGCTGAGTAGGTGGATAGTGGGTGTATGGGTGATGGATGGATGGATGGATGGATGGATAGGTGGCTGATGAACAGGTGCATGGATGGCCGAATAGGTGGGTTGGTGGGTGTGAAAGTGATGGTTGGAATACAAGCCTCTGTCTGCAACCAACTATCTGGTTTCCTAAGCCACACATTTTTGGATCTGTCACAGGCCAGAAACAGCCAAGAGCCACATTTTCCTGCTAAAAACTGGAGAAGAGAGTAATGAAAAGTAAAACAGCCACGAGCCTATGGCTTCCTTCCTTCCTGGGTTACAAAGTGTTGGGGTCTCCCCGGAGCTGAGATTTGTAGTTCTTGGTTAAATGCTGGAGTTTAATGGCATGCTGGGGAAATGCTCTTTGGTGAGTGGTAAATGTCTCCCCAGCGCCCGCAGCAGTCATTATTTCTGTGGAACAATCTCTCTTAAACATACTCCTGGCTGGCAGGTAGGGAAAGGCTCTGGACAGGGAAGGCAGCTTAGGAAGCTGATGATAGAGGAGGCCGAGAAGGAGGGAGGGCAGGGACCTCACAGTGAGGAGTACTAGGTAGCCAAGGCAGGAGTGCAGTTAATGTGTCAATGCTTCAACATCAAACATGGGATCATTCAACAAACCCCAAGTAAACACCTAGCAATAGCCAAAGTCAAGCTTGATGATGTCAGGCACAGAACTCAACACACCAGATGGGCATGTTTTCTTTTATCTTCTCTTTTTGTGTGTTTATACATGCTCGTGTGTGTATGTGTGCATGTTTATATGAGTGTGTGTGCACATGTGCACAGGTGTGTGGAGGCCAGACACATTGGGTGTCTTCCTCAATTTCTTTCCACTATATTTTTAATATTTTACTTTTTATTATTTTATGTGTATGAGTGTATCGCGTACATGTATGTAAGTGCACGTGTGTCATGTTGTGCCCATGGAGGTCAGAAGAGGGCGTCGGATCCCCTGGAACTGGAGTTACACACAGTTGTTAGCTGCTATGTCCATGCTGGATTCAAACCCCAATCCTCTGCAAGAGCAGCAAGTGCTCTTAACCACTGAGCCATCTCTCTAGCCCCTCACTTTATTTTTGAGACAGAGTGTCTCACTGAACCTGGAGCTCACTAATTTGAGTAGGCTGGCTGGTTAGCAAGCCCCAGGAATCCTCCTGTCCCAGCCTCCCCAGCACTGGGATTACAGGCACATACTACCATACCTAGCTTTTGATATGGGTGCCAGTGATCTCAACTTGGGTCCTCAGGGTTGCATGACAGCATTTAACCAACTGAGCCATCTCTCTATCCTCTATATAGGCATTTTCTCATTGAATAGAAAAACATTTTAAACCATAAAATAATATTATCATTTCCCCCTACAAATGAAGGAACTGTGCTGAGAAGGTGTTCGTAAACTCCAGATTAAAGACAACAAAAGACAGATAAATAAGGCTTTGTCTCCTCCTAAAGGAGTGTATAGCCAAGGGCCAGTTGGCCATTTTCAATTATAATTTTCTATTAAATTATAAAATATGTGTGTATAAGATGCACAGGTCATGAGATATACTGAGGCAAGTTCTCACACAAAGTGGACAGCACAGTGACCCAGGTCCCAGAGCCAGACACAGAACAGAACTACAGTAGGAAGCCCTTCAGGTCTAAGACAGCTCCTATAGAATACTGACTGGACAGGATCTAGACTCACTTAGGAGACAAACCTCTGGGTACATCAGTGATGGAGTTTCTAGACCGGGTAAACAGAAGAGGGAAGCCCCACCCTAACAGACTGGGGTCCCAGGCTGAATAAAGAGGAGGAAGCTAGCTGAATGGCAGCCACATTCACTGTTTTCTGCTTCCTGACTGTGGGAGCCATGTGACCAGCCGCCTCCTGTTCCTGCAGCCATGACTTCCCCACCACGATGCACTGTACTCTGAAACTGTGAGCCAAAATAAACCCTTCCCTAAGGTGCTTTTTCGCAGAGATAAGAAAAGGAACTAATACCATGTCCTTTCCCCAAAGCTACTGGCATTCCCGACCTTGATCATCATGGACTGATTTTCCCTGAAAATGAGGTAATTTTATCAGGGGATGGATAAATGATAGCATAGCTTGAACCAATGCTAAGGAAATTGCATGCATGGAGAATCCTGTATACAAAGAATCTGTATATGCACAGAGGCAGGGCCACCTGAGCCAGATCTGGAAGGACACACCAAGTGGAGGCACAGCCGAGGAGAAAGTGCTTTTCCTGTCTGCACACTGATGTGTACATGCATGACATTGCCCAAGTTCAATGACTTCAAAACTCCTACCTCCCACCTCTGGCTTCCAATCTTCTTCTCAGTCAAAAAAAATAATGTTCAAGAAGGAACATTAGGTTAGTTAGGTATAGTGGCTCATGCCTGTGACCCCAGCACTTGGGACTGACAGGAGGATTACAGAGTTCAAGGCCAGCCTGGGCTACATAGTGAGTCCAAGGCCAGCCTGGACTGCATAGTGAGACCCTATCTCATAAAACAACAGGCCAGGCATCCCAGCACTCCAGAGACAGAGGCAGATGGATCTCTGTGCATTCCAAGCCAGACAGGTCTTTTAATGAGTTTCAGACCAGCTGGGGCTAAGTAGTAAGATGCTGTCTCAAGAAATATAAGAAAAGAAAGTAAAGGACTTGGGTTAGCTCAAATTTTCTGAACCTCCACATTACTTACTGCCTTTTTGTTTGGGGTTTTATTACCTTTTTAAAAGATGTACTTTCAATTTATGTATGTATGTGTTTATTTGCGGGTATGGGAATGTGCATACAGGTGCCTGTAGAGGCCAGAAGACCCAGATTGACAGGTGCTTGTGAGCCGCCTGATATGGGTGCTGGGAACTGAACTCCTGTCCTCTGCAAGAGTAGCAAGTGCTCTTAATCCCTCTCACCAGACCCTGGTGTGTGTGTGTGTGTGTGTGTGTTCCCATGTGTGCCACAGCATGCATGTGGAAACTAGAGGACAACTTTCAGGAGCCAGTTCTCTCTTTCTACCATAGGGATCCCAGGGATTGAATTGAGGTCATCAGGCTTGGCAGTTTACACGCTGAGCTATCTCACCAGCCCAGTTGGTTGATTTTAGGTGACTCTCTGTGCAGCTCTGGCTGGCCTGGAACTTGCTATGTAGACCAGGCTGCCCTCAAACTTGGAGCAATGCTCTAGCCTCAGGCTCTCTGGTGCTGAAATTAAAGGAATATGCCACAACCATCTTTCTTGATATTTGAGGCCAAGTTATTCTTCTTTTGGACATCCTGTGTCTTTTTCTTGTCGGTGAATATGTGTATTAGTCAGAAATATATATATATATATATATATATATATATATATATACTAGCATTCTAATGACGTTTAAAATCATTATTACTCTATTAGTGAAAAAAAAAAGTATGAATAAAGAATAATACTTGTAAGCTGAGCATGGTCGAGACAGAGACAGACAGATCTTTATGCAATTGAAGCTAGCCTGGTCCACACAGTAGGTTCCAAGCCATCTGGTACAGTAGGGAGACCCTATCTCAAAAAAAGAAAACAAAAAATTCTAAACTTTTTTTTTTACATTTACTTAGTTACTGTGAATACACACAAGCATGCCACAGCCCTCTTATCACAGTCAGAGGACAACTTGCAGGAGTCAATTCCCACCTTCTAACCATGTGGGTCCCAAGGATCGAACTCAGGTCATGAAGATTGGTGGCAAGCACCTTTACTCTCTAAGCCTTCTTGTCAGCCCCATCCTGCGTCTTACAGCATGCTTATGAGCACTGCTGTCCTCTGCCCACCAGATGCCCATAGAAACCCTCCTCCCAAGCCACATCAAGCCAAGTGTCTCCTGGGGTCCATCTAGAAGGGCAAAAAACGCTCATTGCCCCAGTGGCTGGTCAGCTTATGACAAGAACTGTGATGGTCTATAAGAGGGGTAACTTGAAGGACTCGGGGGATCAGGGTCTAGGTCCTGCAGCTGGCAAGGACCTGCTGATCCAGCTCAACACAGGCCAGTGCTTCAGCATCCAGCAGGAACCTGAGATATTGGGGTGGAGGGTGTCTGTCCTAAGAAGCAAACATCCCTGAGCTCTCCCCCTGCTCAGGAAAGATAAGAGAAAGCGCCTCCCTGCCTCTGAGATCGGTTTTCAATTAAAATGATTAGCGCTGTTTATTTAGACTCCACAGCCCTTTAGGATCTATGTTATTGTGAGTTTAAAGAAATAATGGAAAGGTGGGGGGAAGGGAAACAATTCAGCCCAAATTGAAAAAGTCCCCCTGTAATTACGACACTGGAGCATATTCACCACGGGGATCAATAACAGGAAATCTGAGTGCCACTGTTCGCTGAGATTACAGTTTGGAATCGTTCCATCTTGGATTTTAATTTTCTTTCTCTTTGTCCCTTCACTGTGAGAGGAGATCCCAGCCCCAGACAGGCAGGCTGTGGGACCACAGCAAGGAAATCCACACGTCTGACCTTGTGGAGGAATTATTTTATTGCTACAGAGCAGTTTACCACGCACGTATTGGCTTAGAACAATGTATTGTCTCTGAATACTGTTAAAAGTTGAGCAGGGTCTCTTCCAAGGTTTCCCCAACCCCAAAGCTGTACTCAATGCGTCTGCTGCTGCAACTGAGTCTTGCCTCAGGTCAGGCTTGGGGACCTTGTTCAGGGTCACTGGTCATTGGTAGACTCATCCCCTCATAGTGACAGAGCTCAAGCTCAATTCTCCAAGACCAGCATTGGCAGAGTCTCTGGTTTCCAGGCTGTCTTTGAAAGGGGCACCTGCTTAAGCCTGGTCCACACAAGATAGCCTTCATTTAAAGCTCACTGTTTAGAGACCTAATTGATAACTTTAAAAAAAAAAAAAAAAATCCCTTTGCCTCTGCCATATTTTAGTCTTTAGATGCAAGTGACATGTTTTGCTGTAACAGAATACCACTAACAGGGTAAATCATAAACAATAGAAGGTTGTTTGATTCATGAATGGGAAGTCCAAGAGCATGGGATGGCTCTGGAAGAGTTTGTGTTACATCCTAACACAACAGAAGGATAAGTCCCCTGGAGAAGGAGAGGGGTTGGGGCTGGACCCATCCTGATCACCCCAGAAAGAGTAACAGCATCAGTCCATCGAGAGGGCCAAGCCCTAGTGGTCAAATTGCCTTTTGGTCATCTTGCCTCTTAATTTCATCGCGCTGACAAGTGGGGGAGGGGGGGCACTAGGGCCTTTATCACTGAGCTTCAGCCTCTGCTCTGCTTTGTTTTTTTTGTTGTTGTTTTTTTTTTTTTAAATAATCTTTGCTTTCTTCATTTTATAGTGGTAGGTACTGAACCCAGGGCCTTGTGTGTGCTAGACAAGCACTCGACCACTGACCCAAACTCCCAGCCCCTGGTCTTGGTTTTGAGACAGGGTGTTGTACGGCCCCAGTTGGCCTTGACCTCCTGATCCTCCCACCTCAGCCTTCCCAGTGCTGGGATTATAGGTGTGTACCACTGTACCTGGCTACTTGGCTACGACAAAATCTCAACACAAGTCTGAAGGGGGCATTCAAACTACAGCAGGGTTCCACCCACACTGAAGGGGAGGCATGGTATACAAGGGGCAGATACTGCAAACCCCACCCTTCCTCAAAGATCGTTCCAAGCTTGAGTTCCCAGATTCCCAGAGCTGAGCCATGAGATGATTTTCCTTCCTCAGCCATCCTTACATCACAGGCCCCCATCCCAGACGGCTGTACAGGACCCCCATAAGCAACCAACCTCCATCAATCGAGATCCTTCTAGTGTGGGAGAAGACGAAACGTAAGCCACTGGGGACAGGGTAGTCTCTCTTGGCTCTTGCCCAGTGCTCTTTCCTGTAACCAGCATTGCTCCTACTCACCTTCATCTGGTCCTAAGTATCAACCAGGGTTCCTAGGTTCCCCAATTCAGCACCCTTGACCCGCTGTCTTCATTCTTCCCAGGATGCTGGGCACAAGGAGAGATGCAAGTGAGTTCTTCATGGTGGATGAGTGGGAGGGAAGTCCAGAGTCCCAACAGACACACACTCCAACCACAGCACCGCCTGGTTTCCAAGTCTCAAGATGGCTGCTCCTGCTCCAGCCATTGCCTCCACAGACCAGACAACAGGAAGGAGGAAAGAAAGGGCCAAGCCTGTCTGTGCTGCTTAGTGCCGTGGCCAACCTGACACACCTGGGGAGAGGGAACCCTCAACTGGGGAATTGCTTCCATTGGCCTGTGGCTATGTCTGTGGGGCATTTTCTTGATTGCTAAGTGATGTGGGAGGGCTGGGCTATCCCCGGGTGGGTGAGCTGGACTATGTAAGAAAGGCAGCTGAGTGAGGCCCAGAGAGCAGGCCAGGAAGCAGCATTTCTCCAGGTTCCTGCCACCCTGACTTCCTGCAGTGATGGATTTATGACCTGGGAGTTGTGCACTGAAATAAACCCTTTCCTTCCCAAATTGCTTTAGGTCAGTGTTTTATCACAGCAACGGAGAGGAACCAGGACAGTGCTCTCTTTAGTCCACGTCCCCTCACATCCGTTGACTGCAAGTGATTCGCACAGCCAGAAGCGTAAAGAATGTTGGAGTGTGTCACTTTATTTTGGACAGTGCTCTCCAGTGAGAAATAAGAGAGTGCGAGTGGGAATTTCTGGAACTCTGTTCTAACTTCCCACTGTGTATGCAGCCTCAGGGATGGGAGGCATCTTAGATTTTGTGGTTTGGTTTGTGTTTTTGACTCTTGGGGATCTGGTCACATTACATCCAGAGTCAAGAAGAGAACTGGGCCAGCAAGATTGCTCACTGGGTAAAGATGCTTGCTGCACAAGCCTGGGGACCTGAGTTCAATCTCTGAAACCCACAAAAAGGTAGAAGTCTCCAATTTTACGAAGTTGTCCTCTGACTTCCACAGGTTCCCTGTGGCATGTGAACCCACACACATGAAACATGTCCACACACAAAAAAAATGTTTAAGGGGGGAATCTGGAAAGATGGCTCAGCAGTTAAGAACCCTGGCTGCTCTTATAGAGGACCTGGATTTGGTTCCCAGCACCCACATGGCAGCTAACAGTTCCAGGGGATCTGACACCCTCTCTGACTTCTGCAGGCATTGTATGATACGAGTGCACTTACACACAAGCAGGCAATACACTTGTACATATAAAGTAAAAATAATAAAAATATTTTTTAAAGAGTTAAAAAAATGCTTGTGCTCAGTGCACTGTTTTTTGCCTTTACCTTTGAGAGTTTCATACATGTACACACTTTACCAAATCATTTCTCCCCCTTCCACTCCTCCAATTCCATGCCTCCTACCTCCTCTGGAATCTATAACCTCATCTATAACTACTGTTATCACATATGTAACAATATAATAAAAATCATATATATATGAACACACACAGCCTACTGAGTCCAGTTAGTGTTGCCTGTATGGACATGTGTTTAGGGCTGACCACTTGGGACTGGATCATTTATCAGTGGGCTTGTCCTTGCAAATAAACTGATCCTCTCAGCAGCCACAGACTTCCCGTGGCTCTGCATCTAGGGTGACTTTCCTCCATCCGTGTTGGTGTGGCAACTTTCTCTGTTTATACAGCCAGATCCCCTGCCTAGGGAATGGTCCCACCCACAATTAAGATGAGTCTTCGGGCTTCAGTTGTCATCAAGATAATCCCTTACAGAGCTTCTCAGAGGCTAACATTAATCTAGATAATCCCTCACAGGTGTGCCTGGAGGCGCGCCTCTTGGGCAGTTTCAGGGTCTGTAAATTATATCTGAATGTTTGTTTTCACTTTCAATAGCCTGGCCATCATTCTAGAGCTTCATCAAATCCCATATTTGGAGCTGAGGAGGTAGCTTAGTTGGTAAAGTGTTTGCCTAGTAGTCATAGGGCCCTGGGTTTGATTCCCAGCATCATTCCCAGTAGTGGCACATGCCTGTAATCCTAAACACCTGAGAGGTGGAGGCAGGTGGATCAGGAGTTCAGGGACATCCTCAGCTACAGATCAAGTTCAAGGCCAACCTGGACTACATGAAAACTTGTCTCAAAAAAATATCTTTTCTGTGTCTTGCACAGACCTGGGCATGTGCTTAGCATTCATAATTTGTCAAAAATGACACAGACCTTACAGGTAAGTTCCTCACAAACTGGTAGGGAGACCACAAGGAACTGTAGCATTTAGCACACTGCCCAGGTACTGTGCACATGCGCAAAGGTTGCCGTGCCAGCAGTGAGCCCTGGCCCTCCTGTGGCTGTGCTTGGGCTCAGAAGGGAGATTATCCCCACCTGAGTCTTGGAAAAACAAGCTTTAGAAGTGGAGAGGAAAGGACTCTGGGATGTAGGAACTCAGAAGGGAGATGCTCCGCCCTGTCTCTGCGGCTGCCTGCCAGGAACCCAGTTCTGAAGGAAGATCGTCACCCCCCCCATCCCAGTTGCCTGTCACCCACTCTGGGCTGAGACCAGGGTGGGCAGACAGGATGGCGGTGGAGTGGCACTCAGCTACACATTTCATTTTCATAACGACCTTCCCGTTTCCCTCTCAGTCGCGCTTTGTCAGTCTGTGACCATTAAATTCCTCATTAGCAAAGGAGATTTGGATGGGCTCATTAAGATGAGGGATGGCCCTGAGGTGCAGCTGGCTGGGGGTGAATGAGAACTTATCTTTGCATTCTTTTTTTTTCCCCTTCTTTATTAAAAAATAAATGCATCTTGCATTCTGTGCATATGCTCCAGGTCTACTAACCAGGCCCAAACAGATCCCCGCAGTTCTTCAGGGGACCAGCTTAAGGCACAGGCATGATACAACAGAGCAAACAGCCACAGAGATACTGACTCACGATTATCCCCAAAGTCAAAGGCCCCACTCAGGGCCTGGATTTTTGCCACCTCCTATTAAAGCTCAACCCAGAACGTAATGTTCAAACCCGTCCCAGACACCTCTCAGTCTCCTCTGCAGCCTCTTCCCCCATCCTCCCGACACATTCCCCACCCTTATACTGTGGCATGCTGGATCTGACTCCTATGAGCTCCTCAGAGCTGCTTAATACATACTCAAGAGTTCTTCAAAGCAGCCCACATCACATGGACAGCCGGTTATCCTGGTAGGGGTGTTTACCCCCCAGAAACCTGCAAAGTGCTATATGGGTGATGGCTTCTAGCAGAAACTGGACTTGGGGCTGCAGATATACGTAAGTTGGTAGAGTGCTTGCCTGGCATGTATGAAACCCTGGGTTCAATCCCCAGCACTGCCTAACCTGGCATAGTGGCACATACTTGTAATTGCAGCACTTGGGAAGTGAAGGTAAGAGGATCAGGAGTTCAAGGTCATCCTTGGCTACATAGTGAGTTTGAGGCTAGCCTGGGATACATGAGACCCTGTCTCAAAAGGTGGGGGGAGGAGAACGAAGAGGAGAAGGAAGGCAAGAGGAGGAAAGGGAGAAGAAGGATGAGGAAGAGGAAGAGGAGTAGGAGGAAGAGGAAGAGGTAGAAGCTGGCATGAAACAGTTGCCCACACCCTGAAAGTCAAGCATGTCCTAGGCGTTCTTGTTTTTGCCTCCCAGGACCTTTCCTCCATCTTTTCTGCTGCTCACACTGTGTGTCCTCCTGCCTGGATGGCCTGCGGTCACATGTTGAGGCTCTGTCCAGGACTCTAGTTCCCTGTCTGCACTCCTACAGTGCAGAGATTTTATGCCCAACCAGGACCTCTCAGCTTCCTGTCAATGCAAACATACACAGCTCTCTCCTCAAAGGATTTAAGAGCTTATTCTGGAGCCAAATGAGTAGCCATGGTCAGAGAGCACAGATTTTGGTTACCCCCAAATGCCATGCTCCAAAAAGAAAGTCATAAATCAAGGCACTTTGGGGGAAGGGGGACGCTGAAGAAATGGTTTAGCAGTTCAGTGTTTGCTGTTCAATCATGAGGACTGCAATTCAGATACCAGCACCCATGTCAGGTGTCCCACAATGCCAAAGGATCCAGTGACCTCTTCTGGATTACACACACACACATAAAATATCAAGGTACTTCTCAGTCTCTGTCATAGCTGGCTTCTTCTGGATTACACACACACACACACACACACACACACACACACACACACACACACACACTATCAAGGTACTTCTCAGTCTCTGTCATGGCCCTGTCTGATAACATTCTTAGCCTTCAGGTAGCTGGAAGTGACGTGCATGTTTACACATTCCAAAATGATTTACCTGGCAGTCAGAAAGACATTAGGTCACACACAGAGGTAGGCAATAAATGTTTGAGTAGAGGGCCAAAGGCAGCCTAAGCTGACTCGGCTCCCGGTCTACAACATTCCACTGTTGGTCAGCTCTGAAAAATCTTTAACACAAGTGTGTTGTGGTGTTTTTTGGTTTGGCTTGGTTTGGTTTTCTGGAAATGTCAGTCCCCATTTTTCTTCTTCTGTCTTAGGAGTTACTTGGTTTCCATTCTTGAAAACCTACTCAAACTAGCCATGAGAGAAGGGAAGAGGAAGAGGCCCTGCAGGCCCCTGTCACTCAACTCCCGCTCTCACAAGGACTAGGAGGTCAGCCAGCAACTGCTCTGTCTTGGGGCCACCTAGCCTCTGACTTCTGCCTACACACCCACCCTGTAGTCCCCCCCCCCACAAGTGTCCCCTCCATCCCCGCCTGTCCCAGCAGGCTTTGTCCACAGATCTGTTGTGACTCCAGGCAGACTTGCATTCTGACCCTCTTCCAGCCCCACCTGAGCCCTTTTCTCCCAGGGTGAAACTCAAGAGTGAGGCCAAGTTAAGGAATACAGCCATTCCTCCATGGAAGGCGGGTAAAGCCTTCATTCATAGTCATTATACACAGACAGCTGCAGCTGTCTGGATCCATTAACCGCAGACTGGCCTGTCAGGAAAGGCTTCTGAGAGCAGGGTTCGGAGAAGGAAGGTAGGAATTGGACAGGGACGCCACTAGCCAGCATCCAGTCTACTTCCTCCTCCCAATTTTTAGCTCTGCTTCATCTTCAGTCCCAAGGCTGACTCTCCCCAGAGGTCCTAGATCACAGGGAGGTGTGGGATGACAGATCAATGGGAACAACCCATGCCTGACTCTCGAACACTCCTGACAGCAGGTGGAGTAGAGGATAGGGGCAAGGACATAGCCATCACCGAGAGGCCTGAACTCTGAAGAGCACGTACGCCTCCCGGGGCAGGAGGCTGGTCAGGGCCACTCCTGCCTCTATCTTTCCTCCTCCAAAGGTTTCACAATTTCTATGACCCAGATGTAGGGCAGTGTTGGCATTGGACAGGGCAGGGGCAATGTCTTCCCTCCATGGAGGCCACTGGCAATCAGTTTACAAGCAGGCGCAGATGTCCTGTCTTCTCAGGCTCAACAGGATTCACATATATCATTTTTTCCATTTCCACGCACACCAGAAAAGTAAACAGAAATAGTTGACCCTGGTTCACCCAAGCTGTGGGGCCTTGGCCTGCAATGCTGCATTCCTGAGGCACCTCCTTCCTCCCAACCTGGGTTTTGCCTGCAGATCGTCCCCTGTTGCTGCACACGTGCTCAGAAGCAGGTCTCCGTTTATGAAGCCCACAGACCCTGGAGCTCCCGTCTCCAGATAGCTACCCCAGTGCTCTCCAATCTCCACACTTTGGAGGCATTGCGGCACTCTGGTAATTGCTTTTGGAAACATGGTCACCGGTGGTAATTGGTAGAACTTGTCTTGGGCACTGTCACGCAAGGAAGCGACCCCAGGTCTGTCTCTCTCCAGATGCAGAGAGCAGCTTAGCTGTGTGGGAGGAGGCAGGCTGTGCTGTGCCCGCGGGAAGCCAGAGAGCTGGCCTGAACTCTCTTCTATCTGCAAAGCCTCTCTGGCACTGAAGGCCCAGCCTGGGAGACGGGGAATGAACAGGGCTGATAAGAGCTCAGGTAAAGGACAGGACCTTGGAGAGCTTCTTTGGGTCTTCTCTGTCTTGGGACTATGAGAGGGACAGTGACACAGTGCTCCAGCCCAAGGGGGCCTTTCATGACCCATTTGGATTCTATTAACAGGATACCCTGGTGGGACATGGAGGGGTGGCAAGGCAGTGAACTTCAGGTATTGTTGGGCATACTGCAAGGTGGGCCTGGCCAGGCCACCTGCTAGGAGGAATAGAGGAATGGCTTCTGTGGGCGTGGCATTCTGCTCTGGCTAGTTGTGAGACCAGCATCTGGAAAGTACCTGCCTACCTGGGGACAAACTTACTATTGGCTGTATTTGGGACCCCACCCCATAAGCTCATTGGCTATCCAGACCTATAAGAGCTTGTGCACCTATTCAATAAAGGAGTTGGCAGTGCCATGCACTTGGGCTGCTTCCCATCCAACTCCCAGAGTCTGTGGCTTGATTCTGCATCTACTCATCCCAAACCCCTCGGGCTGGCCCCCCAAAGTCCACTCAGGCTGGCCCCTAGTGAAGAGACACGACGGTAAAGGACACGTTCCCTAAGGGCCTCACTCCCCTGACCCCATGTCACACAGCCTTCCACGGACTGTCTGAGATCTGGTGACATTGTCATGGAGACCCCTGAGGCCTTTGCCCCCTCACCCAGCCCCTGTGTCATTTGCCTGGGGCTCCACACCTCCCTCCTGTCTTAGCCCCATTCCCTAAAACTATCACAAACTACCCCTGATTGGGCCTGTTTCCTGACAGGACCTGGGAGGCCCCTGAGGCGGTAGGGACCACCGGTTTGAAGGAAACAGGAAGCTTTTGGTTCACCTCCATGTGTGGCTCATTCTTCCCTTTCCCAAGGATTTGTGGGGTGCAGGATGACAGGGAAGGTGATACCTCACCCTCTTCACGGTCTCCGGACCAACGTTCTCACTCTCTCTGCCAGGAGCGCCCAGGTCTCCCTACAGTAACACTGGTGAGGGGCCAAAGCAGAGTCTTTGGGGTTGAAAAGGTGCAGACAGCCAGCAAGAAGGCCTGACACACCCAGAGAGGAGAGCAAGGGGAAAGAAAGGAGTGGACAGCGCTAAGCAGGGCACGGAGGGGAGAGGGACGGGAAGCCAGCAGAACTGCGTGCTCTCTCTGAGCTCCACACTAGAGGCTGACGGATAAAGCCGAAACCTCGGGGACCAGAGCTGCCCAAGAGCAGTTAGCAAGGTGTCCTCCGCAGAAACCCTGCCTCAACTGAAAGGACCCACCATCCTGGCATCCCCCCACACACACCGCCACAATAATGCCAGAGGCCTGCCCTCCCCTCCCAACCCTCTGGAGCCACCAATCTGAGAACAACAAGCCACTGACCAGCCACCAGCCTTCCCCAGGGACTCCCACCAGGCAGAGGGACCTGCAGAGCAGACACACCTCTGCTGGTGTTGAGGGTCGCCTGTCATTCACGACAGGGGATGCTCTCAACGCCCTGTGATTTATGGACTTTAATTTCCCCAGCTCCTCAGTCGTGCCCCAGCTTTCCTCTGGCCTGTCAGGGTGTATGTCTCCTGGCCTCTCTCGCCCCTCGCCCCTCCCTGTTGTTTAATTTGAAGCATCCGTCCGGAGCATCCCGAGGTAGGGACGGCAGCAGGACTGAATGCATTAACCACTGACAGCTCTATTGATTTCCTCTCTTGTGCTGCATAATGCAAGATATATACACACTGATAGGCTGACCCCTGCCCTCTCCTCTGAAGGGACCATGACCTTTCTCTTTCCTCTCTAATGTCCCCTCACCCTGGCATATGCTGATATATAGGAGGGTGCCTGTCCCTTGCGCTCAAGATGGATTCTCTCAGGCTCTGATATTACTTTCCTCAGCGCTGGGAGATGCGATCCAATCTGTCCTTTTAACAGGAGCAGATTGGACACTGGGGAGGCAGCTTGAGGACGGAAAGCGGTCCTTGTGATGAGTCAGGGGAGTCAAGGAAGTGTCATATGTCAATGCAGACTCTGCCCCCACATGAGAGAGACCTCTGGGGCTCTCAAGGGCCCCTACTCCGGGTCTGGGCAAGGGAGAATGCTCTCAGCCACCCACCTCCTCCTCCAAGCCCTGTCTAGGACTCTCAGCTTATGAACAGCCACAGCACCACCTGCTGGGCTGAGGTCGCTTCTTTGCCTCAGGTCTCTTGGGTGCTCAGAAGCAGGTGGCCAAAGTTCTACACCTGCCCACAAATGGCCACAGTGGCCTGGCTCAGGGCATTTATTCACATCCTTCATCGACAGAAACCATCCTCAGAGACCACAGGAGACTGATCGGCCAAACCCTAGTATGAGCTGTGTCCCTCCTCCCAAAAAGAGCTCTGGATTGAAGCCACCAATCCCAACCCTCCTTGATTCTGTGCCCCTGGAACTTCTTGGGGATGACAGCTGGCGTATTCTGGCAGCTTGCATATGAAGATGATGGTAGATTCTCAGGACAAAGTGACATTCTCAAGCCTGTCCCTTCCCCATCCTGGCTGACTCATCCCATGATCCCTTTCTGATCTGGTAGGGAGAAGCTCTTCTGCTTCTACTATGAATTCCCTATGATGAGGACAGAGGAGAAGCCACACAAATGTGAGCTAAATATATGCCAACAATGAGCACTAGAAAATGGGCTGGACGGACCTAACTAACGAGCTGGGGGTGTTTGCTTTCTTTCAGACCCCCTAAGGGTACACTCAGTGTCTCTTCTGCCTTCTCCCACTCGCATTAACACAAAGCTTCCTGTTGCAAGTGGCATTCCAGTCAGGCTGTGGACTAAGAGATACCCAAATGAGGATGAGGCTCTGGCCTATGGAGCTAAATGGTATTCTTCAGTGACCATTACAGGTCATATTCACCTTCACAACCCCAGCATGCAGTAATCCTCTGAGCACCCAGAGATAGGCTTTGAACTCTCGGCTACATGTCAACATGAGAAAGGGCAGCCAAGTGCAAAGACCTGGTTTGAAGTCAGGCATAGTGGTACACACTTGTCATCCTAGCACTCAAGAGGCTGAGGCAGGGGAACTGTTATGAGTTTGAAACCAGCTTGGGCTACATAGCAAATACCAGGTAAGTCAGAGCTACATAGGCAGACAGTGACTCAAACAAACATAGCAGCCTGGGCCCAGAAGTAACCTGACCATAGGGTCAGTGCAGAGACAGGCTGGGCACATAGCTGACTAGCACAGGCAAAGTGTTCACCTAGTATTTGCAAGGCTCTGGTTCCCCCGGACCATAAGGGGGAAAAAAAGTTCAGGATGAGTATTCTTGGAAACAAAGAAGATTCTTTTGGCTTTGTCCTGCTAGCCCTGGGGACTTACAACCAGAAGCGATTTGGCCCTGGAGGGGACATTTGACAGTGTATGCAGGCATTTTTGTCGCAACTGTGAATCTTTGGCATCAACCGGACACAGGTCAGAGATGCTGCTTAAAAATCCCACAGCATTCAAAAGAGCCATAGTCTCATCTCCTAGAGAGACCAGTCCAGTCTGAGTGACCAAGCTGAGTTCAGGGCTAGGGATACAGCTCAGTTTGTAGAGTGCTTGCCTACTATGCACAAACACCACATAAACAAGGAATAGTGATGCATGTCTGTAATCTTAGCAGTCAGGTGGTAAAGTCAGGAAGATCAGAAGTTTAAGGTCACCCTTGGCTGCATAAAGAGTTTGAAGCCAGGCTGGTTTACATGAAATACTGTCTCAACAATAATAATGAAAATAAACTGGGCATAGTGGTACATGCCTTAAGTCCCAGCACTCAGGGGACAGATTTCTGTGAGACTGAGGCCAGCCTGGTCTACATAGTGAGTTCCAGATAAACTGGGACTACAGGGAGACCCTGTCTCAAACTAATATAATAATAACAGTAATAATAATAATTGATAATAGTGCTGAGTTCAAGAGATGTCATTGCTGTCTGACTAACCACGCTCAGCATCTGGGAGGAGACTATTCCTATCTGCTCCTCCTAGTTACTATGGGTCTTAAAGACTACTTAGGGGCTGAAAAAGGAGGGTGCTTAGCACCCCATTTAGGCTTACCATCTTGAATTCCAAAAAAGCACACCCTCTTCTCTCTCTCCCTCCCTTCCTCCCTCCGCATCCTCATCCACTCTTCCAGGAAGCTAAAATCATCCAGAACTGAGCTCTCCCCTGCTGAGCACCTGGGAGGCCTATAAACAGCTCCCACTGGGCTGATTTAAAGGCCAGCTCTGCTGACAGCCAAAGGCATGAGCCTCCTGGAGGCTTCCCAGAGACTAAGTGAGCTGGAAACCACGCACAAACGAACGCACTGGAACAAGTATGAAATACCACACCAGCGACACTTAACAATTTATATTCTGCGTCCAACTTGAGCCTGAGGGTTCAAGGCAGAAGGCAGGTTACTTCCCTTCCACCTCCAGTCCCAGCCTCGGCGCCCCCGTGTGGTGACGAGTGGACACTGCACCTATGACTCCACCTAGAGGGGGGCCCAGATGACGGTGACCTTGGCTTGCCTACCATTTGTTTCCTAGCTACACTTCATTGCAGCCCCAGAGGGGAGGGCGGAGCAGCAGCCCCGCCCCAGACAGGAAAGCAGGGCTGGGGGTAGGGGGACACTCCAGCACGGGAGGACAATGGCCTGGAATCGATGGCCAGGAAAATCGATGAACTAAGGGAGGCTAGGTGGGGCCCTAGCCCCATGTCCCTACTCGCTTCAGCTTTGACCACACAGAACTTCCCGTAATTCCTCCGTCCTCCCAACTGTGGACAAACATTCATTGCCTCTGTCCTTCCACCTGAAAGCCCTTCCACTGACCACGTGACCTGGTCAGCTGCCAGGTGGGTCTTCTCAGCCCCTTTGGGTCACACTGCAGCTGACACTAGCCCCCTGCTCACCTGTGAGTGGAGGTACCAGGTCTCTGCCCGTTTCTGGTGCCTTTTAAAATTGAGTTTTATTTTGCATATGCGCGTTTTACCTGCGTGTAAGTGCAAACAAGCGGAAGCCAGAAGAGGGTGTTGTATCTGGAACTGGAGTTATAGATGACTCTTAACCACCACGTGGATGCTGGGAACTAAACCTGGGTCCTTTTTGCAGAACAGCCAGTACTCAACCACTAAGCCATCTCTCCAACTTTCTGGTACCTTTGAACACTGAAGAGAGAAATCCAAATGAATGGCCCTTCAGAGTTCCCATTAGAGGGGGAGGGAGAAGACAGTGTGCCTTCCAGTCCCGCCTCCGCCCTGCTGCAGACCCTACCAGGGCCAGCCCTAAGCCCAGCAGGTGGATGAAAGCAAGAAGGGGCCAAGACCAGAAGACCCACCCCGACAGACCTGACTCACACCCACCCAGTCCATGCCTCCAGCAGCCTAGCATGAGATCTCAGACTCTCCCAGCTCACCCCTCCAGGCCTCTCAGGCAGAGTGGCCCTCACAGGGTAAGTGGACCCCACTCTGGCCAATTCTCAAGCCCGGTCTCTCCTCTTCTGCAGGATCTCTCGAGGCCTCTTTAGACTGACTCTTCCATACTTGGGAATCACAGGGAAGCTGTATAGGCTGTGACACAAGCCAGTGGCTTCCTTTTCAATAGTAGCAAGTCACACCTTGAGACTTCCACAGGGCCTGGGAGGCACTCCCTCCGGGCACCAAGCTTTGTCTTTCAGTTGCTGCAGCTTATTTTACCATTTGTCCCCCTTGGGGAGCTGGAGAAGGCCTTGGGTACTTGAACAAATTTGCCTTTGTGTTTGTTATTACAAGTCTATGTTCTCTAAATCACACAATTCAAGTGGGCCAACATCTGCCTCTGTGGGACGGCTGCCAATGAGAAGAGCAGCCTCTCCTTCTGTCCCCATTCCTGTCTGACTGATTCTGTGGTGAGGAGGAAACACACCAGACATTAATTACCAAATCACTTTTGAGCCGGGTAGAGTGGTCCATGCCTGTAGTCCCAGCACTGAGAGGCAGAGGTAAGCAGACCTTTGTGAGTTCAAGTTCAGCCTGGTCTACAGAGTGCGTTCCAGGCCAGCTAGGGCTACATAGTGAAACCCTATCGCCAAAAAGACTCTTTTGAGCACCTACTGTGTGCTAGGCACTGCTTTGAGTACCTGAATCTCTACTTCTGTCTCTCCCTGTTTCTGCCTTGGTCCCTTTCTTCTTCCCTCTCTCCTTCCCTTCCTATAGTAAGTGCTCATGTATGTTACATGCAGGATGAGAATCCCCAGAGTCAGCACTAAGAACTTACTGTGTACAAGAGTATTGCATTCAAGTATTACCTACAGACATTAGGTACTCTGTCCTTGCCCTCAAACAAAGTCAGTGAAATACACTGAGTTTCACTAAGTTTATGGGGCTGGAGAGATGGCTCTGTGGTTAAGAGCACTGGCTGTTCTCGCAGAGGACCCAGGTTTGATTCCAAGCACTCATGTAGCAGCTAACAACTATCTGTAACTCCAGTTTCAGGGGATCCAACACCCTCTTCTGACCTCCGAAGATACTGCATGACATGGGTGTGCACTTGCATACATGCAGGCAATATACTCATCCATGGACTGTAGCCTGGACCTGTTGGAGAGACTGGAGATACTTTAAGAGAGACTGATCAATAATTTTTCAGAGTACCGCCTTAGTCTAGGAAGCAGGAGAAGCAGCCTTCTGAACATATATGTGGTGAAACCCACCCTATAGGGAGTACATCTAACCTGGAGGAGGACCTGAAATAGGAGGTTGGGCCCGTTTTCATGGCTCTCTGAGATTAACTTAGTGTTATCTGAGCCAATTGATAGAGGCAGCCCCAGCCTAGGAATTATGTCATGTAGGAGTTTTTTTGCCATCATGAGAGAAAGGCCTCCATCCAACTGGAGAATGTGTCCACAAATACCAGAAGGTAATTCAGTCAGTTTGATGGCACCTAGGTGGGTCTGATGAAGCTGGTCCACAAGGAGGCATTGGGGGGCTCTACGAAGAATGATTCTGAGGTCTGGCAAGGTCCATCCTCCCATGGGGTCCTTCCTCATTTCCTGGGAGTACGAGTGGCTCAGTAGGGAGTCTGGTCACCCACTGGGCCACTTGGCTTTTGCTATAGAAGTGTTAGAGTCTTCTTTCCTTGTAGATCATGGTGTAGACATGAAAAGGCGCATCTGCTATCTGTGAAGATGTTCACCGTTTACCTTTTTCCAGAGTAGAGCCTGGGTGAGGGTGATCAGTCTTTTTTGCAGAGATTCCCTGGGGCAAGGCTTGGACCCAAATGACATCACATTAGGTGGTCATAGTGGCTCCAGCCTTCAGGTCCCCTCTGTCACGAAACTGCTTTCATCCATGAACAAGTTGGTGTCTGCCTCAGGTAAGGAGGTATCTCAGAGGTTTGGGCAACTTCCTAGAGATATCCAGCAGATCCTCACAGTGACGAAGGGGCACCTGGAATGGGGCTGATCAGGAGAGTCTGTACCCCAAGTAGGAGACTTCCACCTTGCAAAGTTGAGCTTTCTTCATGGAGACGCAGTGTCTCAGGCCCAGGAGCAGCTGGTGCAGGTCTCAGGTATGTCTCTCAGGCAGGTTGGCAACCGCTAACAGGAGGTCATCCACATCCTGGAGCAGTGTTGAGTCAGGATGAGACGCTTTGAAGCTTGTCAAATCCTTTTGAAGGGCTTCCCTGAGCAGTGTGGGGGAATTTACAACAAAGGCCAAATTTAGAGTTCAGGTGTTCTCTGGGGCCAGAGCATCAAAAGGACTCTTTAGGCTCATGATGAACCTCATTGGTTTTGGGTGCATGTGTGGGCTTTGGACTGCCCCCAATTCCTGCTAGAAGAGTCCTGTGAAGTGTTCAGTGCTCAGGAGCAGCTGCCTGAGTATCCTAGGTACTTTCTATTGCTATGACAAAAACACTGACCAAAACCAACTTAGGGAGGAAAGGGTTTGTTTTATCTTATATCTCAGGTCACAGTTCATCACTGAAGTAAGTCAGGGCAGAAACTTGGGGTAGGAACCCGGAGGGAGCCGCTGAAGCATATTGGGCATAATGGAAGGTGGGCCTAGCCAGGCCACCTGCTAGGAGGAATAGAGGAATGGCTTCTGTGGGTGTAGCATGCTGCTCTCGTGAGACCAGCACCTGGGAAGAACCTGCCTACCTGGGGACAAACTTACTATTGGCTGTATTTGAGACCCCACCCCATAAGGCCATCCAGGTCTATGAGAGCTTGTGCACCTATTCACTAAACCAGTTGGCAGTGCCACGCGCTTGGCCTGCTTCCCATCCAGCTCCCAGAGTTTGTGTCTTACCTCTGCGTCTACTTGGCCCCACTCTCATGGCGAGTTTGCCGTGGTCCCCTCCGGCTGGCCCCAAGTGCTGAGACCCCTGATAGAAGCGCAGACCACGGAGGAACTCTGCTTACTTGTTTGCTCCTCTGGCCTGTGCCTGCTTTCTTATACAATACAGGACCACCTGCCCGGGGTGGCACCAGCGACAATGGACTAGGCCCTCCCACATCACTTAATAATCAAGAAATAGCCCACAGACATGGCCATGGGCCAATACAATAGAGGAAATTCCCCAGCTGAGGTTTGACCTTCCCAGGTGTGTCAGGTTGAAAACGCAAATTATCTGCCACACGGAGAGTGAAGCTTCCTGGCAAAGTCAGGCAGAGAAACGGAGATGCCCTCAGGTCGGGATTGAGCACTCATGACTCTCAGATTATATCTGGCCTCAGACATCTCAAATGAATCTCCTGCCCACCAGCTATGGTTACATATGTCCACCAGACATATTTACAGTTGCCGAAGCACAGTTCTGTTTCTTTAAAAGACTCCAGTACAATTAGTTTTTCTTTCCTGTACCACCGGAGGCAGGAGCTCCACCTGGACTCTCTCACCCAAATGAGGGAGGGGAGGAGGGGAGGGAAAAGCTGAGTTCTGAGGAGAGTTCATGACCAAGTACTCATCCTCCTCCGGAGGGTTGCTCTGTAGTAATAAGTACAAGGCAATTACATTCTGTTGTGAGTTTATTAAATTGGGGAAAAACAAACAGAATAAAATGTAGACATTTGTAGGGAGGTTGAAGTAAAATAAAAGTGGATAAAAATAAAATCAATAACTACAGTTTTCCTGGAGCCTATCCTCAAAGACATTATTGTATAAGAACCAAGGAACTGTGTACTAGGGAAATTAATACTGGGCAGAAAAGGGAGCAGAGAGGAACCCAGGAGGCAAAAGGACTGCCACCCTCCCCCAACCTGCTTTCTCTCCTGTTCCCAAGCCTCCTGAAAAAGTGGCAGGTGATGGGAAGTCTGGCCAGTGGAGGTTAGCATGTTGGCTGGGGGGTTGAAGAGGGTTGGGGTTACACGAGCCATTGCCCTGACCCAGGGGCTCCCAGAGGACACAAGTGACCATCACTACTAGAAGTAGTAACTCAAATTTGTGAGGGAGTACACAGTGGTAAGCTCAGGAAGGCCACACCGCCTGCACAGAGGGGCAAGAGGACCCTTGCTCAGGACACTAGATGTCAAAAAGGAAACTGGGACACATGCCTCCCCATTAAGAGGTATATAGGAGCGTCCCTTCCTTTATGTGAAAGGATTCTCTGCACAGATGGTGGGTGCACTGGCCTAACAAATCTCAAATAAAACCTAGCAAGCATGGGGTTAGAGAGATGGCTTAGCAGGTAAAAGTTAAAAGCACTGACTGCTCTTGCAGAGGATCCGGGTTCGAGTCCCAGCACCCACATCACGACTGACAACCGTCTGTAACTCCAGTTCCAGGAGATTCGATGCCCTCTTATGACCTCCGCGATCATCGATCATCGCACGACACGGATGCACCTCCCTACTTGCAAGCAATACACTCATATTCATAAAAGAAAAATAATAAACCTTTTTAAAAACCTAGCAAAGACAGTTGAAGGTTTGGCGGGACGGATTCAAATGGTGACATGGAGTAGGTGGATAATCAGAAGAGAGAACAGTGGGGGGGAGGAAAGGGGAAAAGGGAAGCGGAGAGTGGGGAGGGGAGAGGAGCGGGGGAGGGGGTTGAGGCTGGCTGCCAAGGATGTGCATTGCATTGTGAAGCTGCATTACTAATCTTGACCAGAAGGGGGCAGAGCCACGGGAAATGGGACGGAAGCATGAACGCATTGATGTTTCTTGGTCCTTTGCAGACACCATATTCCATTTCCTGTTAGGTGGGTTTAACTGCCCGGAAGCGGAAGTCTAGTTCTTTTCCGTTCTCTTTGGTTCTCGCCCCTGTGAGTACGCGGGGAAGGGAGGTTAATCTGAAGCAATCCGCGGCCGGGTGGGGTTTGGGAAGCCCGGGTTTGCGTTGAGGGACGCGAGGGAAGAGGAGGGATCGCGGCGGGTGGAGACTGGGGTGACCATCGCGCTAACGCGCAGCTCTGTTCCCCGCAGGACCGTCGCGAGCTCCGAGCGCCCGTCGCCATGGTGAGTCTGGGGCCCCGGGGCGAGGATGGACGGGCGTTTCCTGGGTTCTCCAGGGCTGGGGTGGGCTCGGCCGCTGGAGCGCTGTCTGGAGCTGATTTCCCGGTTCTTGTTTTGCAGCCTCGGAAAATTGAGGAAATCAAGGACTTTCTGCTCACTGCCAGGCGAAAGGATGCCAAGTGTGAGTGATGTTGCTGCAGACTCGGGATGAGCCTATGCGGGTTCGCGTCGGCCTTGGGTTTGAACTCGAGCCTGGCTTGTGTACGCCCCAAGGAAAGCCAGTCAGGCCGCTGTGAATGGGTGGCCCAGGGCGGACTTAGGGGATGAGCGCCTTGGAAGCTTTCTGTTGGTCCGGTGGTCGGACGTGGTAGTGGTAGTGCGGGCTTTTAGTCGCAGCATTTAGGAGGCAGAGGCAGGCGTATCTCATTAAGTGCCTTAGCACCTACTTGTAATAATTCCCAACTGCTAGTAAATAGGAATGTGCCATTTTAGTCTCAGCACCCAGCAAGCGAAGGCAAGGAGATTGGGAGTTCAAAGCCACTAAACTACATAGTGAGGATCTGTTTCAAAAATCCAGAGTAGAGGGCTAGAGAGATTGCTTAGCGGTTAAGAGCACTGACTGCTGCTCTTGCAGAGGACCCAGGTTCAATTCCTGGCACCCACATTGTGGCTAAACCATCAGTAACTCCAGTTCCAGGGAATCCGACGCTGCCTTCTGACATCCATGGGCAGTGCATGATAGGGGTTCACTTACACACATGTAGGCATTACACTTGATCACATAAAGTAAATTAAAGGGGGAAAAAAGCCAGAGTAGAGGGTGGGGTATAACTCATTTGGTGGAGTGCTTACCAAGCATGCATGAAGCCCTGGTTCCATTCCCTATACCCCGTAAAGTGGGTGTCAGAGCCAGGCATTGGTGGCTGTAATCACAGCACTTGGAAGGTGGAGGCGAGATCAGGAGTTCCAGGTGGTCACTGTCTCCTAGTTTGAGGTCAGAAAATTGCAAGGGAGTGGGGCTGGAGAGATGGCTCGGTGGCTAAGAGCCCTGACTGCCCTTGCAGAAGACCAGGGTTCAGTTTACCAGCACCCACATGGCAGCTCACAACTGCAACTGCAAAGCACACACATGGTATCTACATACATGCAGGTAGAACACTCATATATTTAAAAAGTAAAAGAGATCCTTCTGTGTTGTTTTCTTCATGCCAAACATGAGAAGGAATTATCCCTTTTTATGTATTTGTATGAACGGTTTACTGCCTTATATAAGAGTATATGGGTGTAGTGCCCACAAAGGCTAGAAGAGTGATCGGATTCCCTGGAACTGGAGTTAGGGATCATTGTCAGTTGCCATGTGGGTGCTGGAAACCAAACCAGGTCCTCTGCAAGAGCAGTCAGTATTTTCCACTGAGCCATGTCCCTGTTCCCGAATTAACCTTTTTAAAGGATATTTGGAAGCCTGTGCTTCTGTATCTCGCTCTGACCAGGCTTGGTGGCAAGTGAGGTGAAGGATGACCTTGAGTTCCTGCCTCCCATCTCAAGTGCTGAGGTTACGGGCATGTGCTCACCTTGTCTAGGTCAGAATTTTCTTCAGGATAAATATCCCACTATGTGGGCACACCACATTCTGTCGATGCCAGCCTGCTTGTGCATTTTGGCTGTTAGTCTGGTTGTGCTATTACTTCTTGTGTTCTTTCCATTCTTTGAGATATTTATCCAGAAATGGAATTGCAATGTCATGCCCTCTGGTTGTCTTTAGAAATAATATTTAGAGGTTGTGGATATAGCTCATTTGATAGAACATTTGCCTGGCATGCATTTGGTCCCCAACACTGAATAAACTAGGTGATCCATGATTATAATCTTACCACTTGGGAGGTGGAGGCAGAAGGATTAGAAGTTTGATCCTCATCCTTAGCCACACAGTGAGTTGAGTTCTGCTTGGACTAGTGAGACCTGTCTCAGGAACACACACACAGTAGAAATAGTATCCAGCATAATTTTCAGGACTGCAGTAGCTCCAGCTGACAGCTACTGGCACAGATGGAGATGGGTATTGGGAATACATTCCTTCTACTGCTTCTGTGAGGTTAAGTGCCTGGTGTGTGTGTCTGCTTAGGTACTTCACTGTTGATAGCTGAGTTGCTGGGAGTGTCTGAAGGCTTTCAAGGAAGTTGAAACAAGGGATTTGACAAATGCCTAAAATGACCAAGTCCCTCCTAGGAAGTAGACAGGTCCAGCTACTGGGAGCTGCAGGCTAGGTGAATAGAAATGTGTCAGTGTTCAAACAACTAGATTCTGTACAGCTTGTTTGAGGTGCACTTGGGAGTTGCCTGAGCTGTGATCATGAGACAAAATTAAGCGGTAAAGAACCAGAAGATTGGAGGGTGCTGGAGGAATGGTAGGTACATCGTCTAAGAGCAGAGACTGCTTTTGCAGAGTACCTGAGTTTTGTCCCCAGCACTCACATGTGCCTCACAGCCACCTATAATTCCAGCTCCAGGGGATCTGACATCTACTTCTAGGCCCCAGACCCCTTACAATCATGTAGACAAGATTTTAAAATTAAAAAAATAATAAAAGAACCAGGAATGGGTTCCATAACAATTGAGTAGACTCTTCCTTGTGCACTGGAGTGGAGTATCCAAAAGCGGGCTCCATGTCCTCCCCAGAGTGTCTTCTCCTGTGCAGAGAATTGGTTGTCAGGAACTGAGGACTAGAAAGGTACTGCTCCTAGCAGACAGCTCATTTCCTCCTTTAGGATTACTTCCATCCTTCTAAGATGGTGGTTTGAGTCATAGAATGTTATGCAGTGTTGTCGTCACAGTGCCAAACACAGGTGTTTAAAAAGGTAAATAAATGAACTAAAATTGAGTAAGCCTTGAACATTGAAGTGTACGAGAAAGGAAATACTGATTTCCAGCATAGTCAGATTTGTGAAGGGCAGTACAGGGGCCGGGTGTGCGCAGCTGTCACTGGGGACCGCTTGTGGTCTTTTGGGGCCCTTGTGTGAGTGAGGCACATGACCTGTGTAGTTCTGCACCGTCTAATCCTTAACTCTGATCTCCTTGTAGCTGTCAAGATCAAGAAAAACAAGGATAATGTGAAGTTCAAAGTCCGCTGTAGCAGGTACCTCTACACCCTGGTCATCACAGACAAGGAAAAGGCAGAGAAGCTGAAACAGTCCCTGCCCCCTGGTGAGTCAGCCCTCTGCTACAGTGACTGTGCGCACGGGGTCCTGGTGCTGAGGGCTTGTCATCCCTGGAGTTAGTAAAGCCACTTTGTGTGGTGCTTCTGCGTGTGGGTAATGCTAAGGGTACTTGTAATTAATTCTTGGGTTCTGGTAAGTAACCAGAAGTAGCTTGAGCCGAGGATGTTTGTGACTCAATCCTTATGGCAGCCTTGCCCAGTATAATTCCCAGTTTGCATGGAGGGGAGCTGGTGAAGTCTAGCACCTCAAATGACATGCTCACTTTTTTCTCTTCCTCCAGGTTTGGCAGTGAAGGAGCTGAAATGAACCTGGACCCCTCATCTGGACTGTATTAAAAATCCTCAAGTGTTAAATGTCCTCCATCTTTTTTGTTATGTGTGTGATTTGCTGGCATGTGAGTGCAATGCAAAGAGGGTGTGTGGTCCCTTGGAACTACATTTTCAGATCTTTAGCTGCCATGTGGGTGCCAAGAACTGAACCTGGATCCTAACTTCTGAGCCATCTCTCCAGCCTTCTCATCTTTTGATGAGAAGGAAGTGGTGGAAATAGAGGATTAGGTTCTGGTGCTGTTCCCTCACATCCCAAATTCGGGGCCAGCATCTCCACAGGTAAATAAAACCAGCCTTCTAGCCTTCTTTTTAGTCTAAGTTGGAAATAAATTGACACAGTGGGAACAGGCTTTGGAAGAGCCAGCTATTTGTAGAAAGAAGACAGGGTCCACTCCTGCCTGGGTCTTAGAAGTGGCTTCAGTAACCTAGGTTGCCTGTTAGTGGGTACTGTAGGGAGTTGATTGGGAGCTCTGACAAGTAGCTGCAAGACAAGCATCCTATCCTTGCCTTGGAAGTGTTATATCACACTTGAATGGAGTCACGAAGACCATGGGATCAAGGGGAGTACAGAGAAAGGATAGTGGGGCCTGGAGAACAGATAGTAGTCAGCATGAACTGCTGGGAGGTGCTTTTAAGGATTATAGAGCATCTGCAGTGGGAAGTGGGGAGACTTTACTCAACAGATTTATCCTGGCTCCTTGGCACAGTCCTATGGGAATCACACTTTCAAAGCCATCCTGGGTGATAGCTCTGAGATCTTGTCATTGAAGGTACATAGAGTGTTAGGGGTGTAACTCAGTAATAGAGCCCCTGTCCAGTACTGGCAGAGCACTGTTCAATTTGAAATTTTGGAGAAATGGCTCTTGGCAGTTCAATTCCCCACATTCACAAGGCCACTCACTGCCAGGTTAGACACCCTCTTCTGGACTCTGGGGTACCATACACAAGCATGTAGGCAAAACCAAAAATATGTATCTTGTCAGATGGTGGCTCATGGCCTTTAATCTGAGTGCTTGATAGAAGCAGGTGGTCTTCTGAGTTCCAGGGCTACATGAAAGTGAGACTATTTCATTAAAGTGCTTAATTTTTAGAAAGGGCAAGTGACTGGAATACTGGCTCTGGCCACAAGGTGGCGACCTACTACAGTGAATGGACAGTTCCTAGTTTGGGGTTCTGCTGTTTTTGAGTTAGGATCTCATGTAGCGCAGGCTGACAAAAAAATCTGATCCTGAGTATGACAGGACTACAGGTGTGTATCCTGCTCCCAGTTAATGTGCTGGGGGTGGGACAGTACTGCTCACTCAGGTGGCCTGGAACTTTGTAGGCCAGGTTGGCGTCAATCTGAGATTGGCCTGTCTCTACTCCCCAGGTGAGGGAGATTGAGGGTGCATCATCACACCTGACTTCAGAGATGAAATTATTTCATTATCTACTTTTAGAAAGTGGAGTGCAGCTTTCAGGGAATTGGATTAAATGCTAAACTAACGGGCAGGGAACAGTGAGCTATTTGCATCTGTTGTGAGTTTTATTGTGAGATGGGTTTAGTCCAGGACCAGGTGATACAGAGGTCACCCCAGTTGTTGACAAACCCAAATGTGGAATTGAGTACTTTTCATTCTTCCCTAGAGAACACTGGGGATTCCCAATACTCTGGGTCCTCACAGCTTTGGCTTTTTCATTGACCCAGCATATTCCTAAAAGTTCTCCCCAGCTCCTGGGAGACCAAGGCTGCACGATTTGTCTGGTCTTGTGCTCCACGGTGTCTTGTGTCTCTCACCCTGGCTTATGCCTATGTCGTTAGAGGCACTTTTGTGGCCCAGGCTAGCACAGGTGACAGCTGGGTACACCACTGCTCAGGTCTCAGTCCCCAGCTAGCTTGTCAGCAGTAGGTATGGACTGCAGGTAGGGAAATCCTGAGGGTCCATTTTTCCTCTATAACTGTTTTTTGGTGTATTTTTTTTGAGGCAAGCTCTCCCTGTAGCCCCAGCTGGCCTGGAATTCACAGAGATCCACCTACTTCTGCCTCCCAAAGTGCTGGGATTAATGGTATGTGCCACCCTACCTAGCTCTTCTCTACAGTTCTTACTGAGGCCCTGGGTGGTATGTTCCTGGTCTTCTTCCCACTCACCTCCCTGGCCGGACCAGTGCCCCTTTGGAGAAGCAGCTAGAATGTTCATGAGCCAAGTGAAGGCTTGGTATTCCAAGCTGCACCCAGGTGACCAGCCGTCACCCGGAGGGAGAGTTCATACTTAGTGGATTCACAACCATCTGCCTCTATCAGGGGCTCCACCTGTTCCAGGTTCAGAATCAGTCCATGTGCCCAGGAATCAGATGAATCCACATGGGGGCGCTGGTGACATGGATGTGTGATGACATGGATAAGTGACTGGGTGAGCAGCATTAGCCTGGAGCTGTTGGAGGGGAAGGTGCAACCAGGAGCAGGTATGCAGGATGCTGGCAGAATGGTTCAGGTCAGAGTTCCAAGTCTGCCCAGCCAACAGTGGCTGAATCAGATCCAGAGGCTCACCAGTGCTAAGGATGTGTCATCCGACCTATGCTTACCTTACCGACCAGCCTCACTTCCTTCCCTCTTTCTTATCTTCCCTCTTGCCTTAAACAAAATCACTTAATTCTTTTTTTTAGGTTATTTGTGTTTGTGTGTATACAAACCTGTGTGCCAGTGCCTGCGGAGGCCAAAGGGGGCGTTGGATCCCCTGGAGCTAGAGTTACAGGTGATTGTGAGTTGCCTGGGTGCTGGGAGCTGAACTCCATTTCAACAAGAACTCTTAACCACTGAGCCATCATAAGAGATTTTCAGACAAGCCCTTTCCCATGAGCCCAGGAGAGCCTTGAACTCCTGCTTCTGCCTCCACTTCCCAAGTGCTGGAATCACAGGTTCACAGGTAACAGTGAACTGTGCCTGCTAGTTTTCTCTATAGTTCCCATACAGTGAAGTACACCTTTGAAAACCAGACATGGTAGCATGTACCTGGGACACAGGCAGGACTAACACAAATTCAAGGCCAGCCTGGACTAAATACCAGACCGCCAGGGCTATCTTGCAAGACCCTGTCTTAACAGAAAAAAGCAAAAGGAAGGATAACCCCCACCCCCTCCGTGTAGTTCTGTGACTTAACAGTTTTGTAACACTGAAATTCACAGACCATTTCAATCACCTCAAAAGTCCCTTTCCCACTTTGTCCCCTGGCAAGCAGCCACACTGTGCCCCATGCTCATTGCCCTGCCACTCTGCACTCTGGTTCTCCCCTGCCACCGACCCTGAACCCCACAAGATTCTGATCCCCCTCTTGGACCCTCCAGTACAGCCCTTCATCTGTCCACTCCGTCACTGTCACCTCATCACTGCAGTAATGGACACCCCCAAACTACCCTCCCTGACACACCAAACAACTAATGACCTTGGGTTAAAAACCTTCCTGAGCAGCCTCTCAGTCTGAAACAAAAAACCACAACCTCCCCTACTAAGCACCATAAGCACAGAAACTTGTATTTTATTAATCACTGTGTGCCCTAGAATAGGGAAGATTCCCTGGAAAATATGTTGAACTAGTCAGTGAAATCTGTGAGAACCAGGGATCCCCACCAGCTTACTGCACCCCCTTTAGCTTCTGTCCTCATGTGCTGATGTGGCAACAGTCAGGCTCCAACAATGGAGCCTACAGAATGGAGCGGACTCTGAGAAAGAGCTCACTTCTGGCCAGGTGCTTTGGTAGAACAGGGGCATCTGTAGTCTCCCTGACCTGGTTAGCGTTCTGTTGAGAAAATACTCTGACCAAAACCAACTTCCATTAGAAAGGGGTTTATTTGGCTTACACATCGTGGTCACAGCTCATCATTAAGGGAAGCCAGGGCAAGAACCAGAAAACCAGAACTGAAACACGTACTACAGTGAACACTGCTGACTGGCTTGCTCCTCTATCCTGTCTTCAGCCTGCTTTCCTGTATAACCCAAGACCACCTGCCACATCACTCAACAATCAAGGAAATACCGAACAGACATGCCCACAGGTCAATCCAATAGCGGAAGCTCCCCAGTTGAGATTCCCTCTCCCAAGTGTGTCAAGTTAACTAACTGAGGGCAATCATGATACCCTGCCAGTAACTATGTGTGTGTGTGTGTGTGTGTTGGCATTTACAGGGCCCCATCAGTATCTGCTGAATCCCTGAGCTCTAAGGGTTTCATCTGTCTGCTCGGCTCTCCTGTCTTACCTCTACCTACAGCAGCACCAGGCATCCTCCAGCTAGCTGCCCAGTGCTACTTACTCCCAAGCCTCAACCTGACTCAAGCCTAAAGCCACCTCACAGGTGTCCACTGGCCTTACATGCCCAATCACTTTCCACCAGCCTGAGTTCCTGGCTGTGGTCACACCAAACTGCTTGGCCTGAGAGCACCACCCTTGATCCCAGCCAAATGGTCTGGCACTCTGAAGTATGCAAAGGACTGAGGGCCAGAGCCTGCAGCCTCCTACTGTGACTGTTCTGGTGCTGCCCCACCCTGTTTTGTTCCTAGTGAACAATGGCTTTATATGTGTACTGCCACTTAAACCCATGAAATACAGTCAGCCCAGGGACTTCCGTCTGCTCTGTTGGCTGATGGAACAGTGCCTAGCGCTTAGTAGGCTTCAATAAATGTGCCCTTGAATGCTCTTCTATCCTGGGTCCTTGCCTTCCTGTGCTCCCTTTGCTCTCCCCCACCACACTAGGAGGGAAAAGGCTTTCTCCAGCCTGGTCCCTTCTGTGCCACAGAGTCAAACAATTTAGTGCCTCAAACACCTGTCCTGGCTCAGAATGCTTTGCAGGCCCAGGATAGCTTCTGGAGCATATGGGCTAGTAATCGATAGTCCTAGGGTCAGGGAGTACATCTTATTTCTCCGAGTCCACATGATTTACACAATCAAATAAGCAACTCAGAGTGAATTTAGCCACGTGTAGTGGCTCATGCCTATAATCTTAGCCCTCAGAATGCTAAAGCAAAGCAGAAGGACACTCAGTTCAAAGTTAGTCTGGGCAATGTAGGCTCTGTCTCAAAAGAAAATTTTAAAAAGAACGGATAGAACCCTTGCATACATGTCTGAGGCCCAGGGTTCAAACCCCAACACTGCAACAAACAAAACAGTGAGTGAATTAAAGTTACTGTTTTTGGTCTTTTTGAGACAGGGTCTCCCAGTTGGCCTGGAACTCACTATGTAGACCAGGATGGCCTTGATCTCACAGAGATCCACCTGTTTCTGCTTCCAGAGTGGTGGGATTAAAGATGTGTGCCATTCTTAAATGAATAACAGAGATGTAACGCCTAGGCAAATGCTTCTAGCTCATTCTTTTCCAAATCTATCACTCCACCCACCCCTTAAAATACACCAAAAGGGCTTGACACCAGAAGATGTGGTGGGAGACCGAATCTGTCAATGTGACAGATTCAATTTAGGCATCAGTGTGCTTAAGATGAAACTTGAAACTCTATAGCTTATTTACTTGAGACAGCGTGGTTCTGCAGCCCAGGCTGGCTATGAACATGAGATTCTCCTGCCTCAGCCTCCCTACATGCCTTACATATGTGAACAACCAAACCAGGCTATGGTTACTTGTTCCATAGCAGCTCTTGCCAAAATAATCTTCTGGCAAGGGAAATAGCATCAGGAATATTTGCTGAGGAAATTTCCCAGGAAACACAATAGATTTGATAAGAGTGACTTCTTTTCTGTTTTTTTAAGACAGGGTCTCCTGTGGTCCAGGTCGGCCTCCAACTCACCATGTAGCTAAGGATGACCTTAGAGCTCCCGATCTGCCTTCCTGCCCAGGCAAGCACCACCATCACGCCTGGTCCGTAGTAGTTACTAAGAAGCCTGAGCGCTTAGAGACTGAGGCCCACTTCCCCTGGGCCTGTTCCCTCGCACCTTTTTCAGCCCCTGGGTCAAAGGAGATGCTGGCTTTGGGGCCAGAATTCTGCAGCCAGTGGGCATGTCCAGGAATGGGCCCGGGAGCAGAGGCGGGGCGGGACCAGCGGCGGGGAGGGGCGAGCCTAGGGCAGGACTGGGGAGGGCGGGGCTCTGGTGGGCGGAGCCTAGAGCCGGGTGGAGCCTAGGGTGGGGCGGGGCGGGCTCGGATCTGGCTCGAGTGGCGGCGGCAGGCACGGTCGCTGCCGACCGCTTTCTCATGTCCAAGCCATGCCGGCAGCGCGCGTGGAGTACATCGCGCCCTGGTGGGTCGAGTGGCTGCACAGCGTCCCGCACCTCGGCCTGCGCCTGCAGCCGGTGGACAGCACCTTCCGCCCGGCCGACGAGAGTTACCAGGAGGTGAGCGCGCGCGCCTGGAGCCGGCGGTGCGTCCAGGTCCCCGCCAGCCCCTCCGGCCTCCGCCGCCCGCGTTCTCCGCGCACCGGATCCCCTCCGTCCCCCTCGGGCGCTCTCCCACGTCCCAAGACCCCAACGCTGCTCCTGGCTGGGAACCTCGGGTGTCGGGAGGCTCGAAAGGAGTGAGCGGGCTGGGGAAGGGGAGGAAGGGCGCGGAGACCGCGGGCGCGAGGCGGGGGCTGAGCACCCCGGGGACTGGCGGCGCCGGGCGGGGGTGGGGCATGCGTGCGGGGTAACTGGAGGGCGAGGTGCGCGGGTGGCCGGGAGCTCTCCGAAGTTCCCCCTTGCGCGGCTCGGATACCAGATGCTTTCTTTCCTGGGCCGGGTGACCTGCAAGAAGTTTAGGCAGAAGTCCCCCGGGTTCCCAGCCGCTGCGAAGACCTCTGCCTGGGCCGCTTCTGGAAGGCTGCAGGGATGGGAGAAGCCGCGAGGGTGGCTCTTGGACGCCGAGAACCTACATAGCTGCTTGATTGAGGGAAGGGAGCTAGCAACCCCATGTCCCGCGTCCTGAGTCTTCCCTTGGGCTGGCTGCCGTCCTCCTGTCTGCCTGGAGTGAGACACCCCTCCCCAACCTCTAGGCCTTGTAGTTCTGAGGTCTTGGTTATTGGGCCAGCCGCCCCGTCATCCTTGGGCTGGTGCTCTGTCCCTGATAGTCGACCCTTCACTCTGCAGGGCTCTGCACCGGGCGACCAGGGCCAGGCTCCTGACTTCTCTGCTAGACCTAGCTGCAGTCTCTCAGCCTATCTGAAGCTGCGGTCAAACCCACATCGCCGTCTACTGCCCCGTCTCAGTCAGTTCCTTCAGCTGGGTCAAAGATTCCAGGGCTGGGCAGCCCGTTTGTAAAGAGCGGTGTACCCATCTTAGGACTTTGACCTCTGCCTGCAGTGGGCAAGGCACCATCCGCCGATCCCCAGTGTGGGGCCGTCTGACTGAGCAGAGCCCTCTAGGCTGTGCCCAGGAGTCTTGCTGGCTTCTTCCCCTTCTAGACCTTCTTTATTAAAAGCCAAGTGTTCCTGGTCCCCTGGGGTGTGCACTGTCCAAGAGCCAGTACCAGGGAGCCTAGAAATGACCTTCAGTGTCCAGCTGCCTGTAGTCTTGGGCAGTGGGTGCCTGCCCTTCTGGGAGGAGAAAAGGAGACCCCTTTGTATTGTTGGGGAGACTCGGGCATCCAGAGGCGCTCCCACTCTTTCCATGTCTGCTCCTGGAAGGAAGGAGTATTCCCTGAGGACTCCTGAGGACTCCTAGCTGCTGCCGGCATAGATCCAGGGAGTCTTCCTTCCCCCAAAGCAGCGGATGTGGTTACAGGACAGCTGTGTTGGAGGTGTGGCACGATCCCAAATTCTGTGCCCAGTATCCTAACTGTATTTTCTTTTCTCCCTCTCCTTCTCCCTCTCCCTCTCCCTCTCCCTCTCCCTCTCCCTCTCTCCCTCCCTCTCTCCCTCTCTCCCTCTCTCCCTCTCCCTCTCTCCCTCTCCCTCTCTCCCTCTCCCTCCCCCCCCCCCTCAAGAAATCTAACCCTCAGATGAGCCAAAGAGACCCCTAGTTGAGAGAGGAGTGGTATGGACATTTCCTGACCCCCCCTGACACCTGTCTTGCCATCAGCTGTGGCTGGAGGGCCTGAGCTGGCCCCACCCACTCACCCCTACCCACTCCATGGATAGCTGGCAGCAGCAGCCAGTGAGTCCCACTCATAGCCCCTGCCTTCTTCCTCCGAGGTCCTGACCCCCAAACCTTTTGTGCTGGCCCCAGAGAGTGTCTCTATCTCATGACCCCTGTCCCCACTCCGCCCGTGCTCCCATCCTGGGTCATCAGTGGAAGCAAAGCACCCAGAGATGTGATGGGCCTTGTCGGAAGTCTGGCTCTGGCTGTTATTTAAGGCCACTCCTGTTTTGATAAGTTCCCCTGTTGTCTGGCCACAGGTCTCTCCTTTCCTTCTGCACACCAGAGTTAGGCAGCTGGTTAGTTCACAATCTGTTGCTATGATAAAACACTGACCGAAATTAGCTTGGGGAGGAAAGGGTTTATTTGGCTTACAGGTTACAGTCCATCATCAAGGGAAGCCAGGGCAGGAACCAAAGCAGAAACTGAAGAGCAACCCTGCATGAGCTTACTTCCCCTGGCTTGCTCAGCTATTTTCTTATGCTGCCCAGGCCCACCTGCCCAGGGATGGCACCACCCACAGTAGACTGGGCCCTTCTTCAATTAACAATCAAGAAAATGCCTCCCAGACAGGGTCACAGACCATTCTGATGGAGGAAATTCCTCAGTTGAGGTTCCCTCTTCCTGGTGTCTCTAGTTTGTGTTCAAGTTGACAAAAACTAACCAGCACAGGCGCCCTCTGCTGTTAGTCACCCCTGTCCTCAACAAAGGTAATCAGGCCTGAGTGCTGTGCAAGGCCTGGGCAGCATGATAACCAGGGCAGCAGAGGTTTCTCTGGAGCCAGCCTCCGGGTGCAGTGCAAAAACTGAGCCAGTGCAAAGTTGGGGGCTTTGCTTTTCTATTGGCTGGGTCAGATTCCAGTTACATCTCAATGACCATGGGCAGGCGAGACTTTTCTTCCTTCATGCTTGTTCCGTGAGATAGTGTACCGAGCATGTGCAGTACAGATGGTCACAGGACATAACAGGATCCACTGACACCATCATTAGAAAAATGGCCTTGAAGTTACAGGGTTCTAAGGACAGTGCCCTAGAAGACAGAGGGGAGAAAGCTGCAGACCCTGATCAGGGGAGACTGAAAAATGCACAGGGAAAGGGCTTCAGTTCATACCCTGAATGTCCACACACAGGAGCTTCTGGGTCAGCTCACACCCACATGGCTCAAAGACTAGATAGGTTAGAAACAGGCAGATGATGGTTCTGGGGGTGGCTATCATGTACCTGGGATCTAGAAGGCAAAGCAGGGGTTAGAGAGGGCTGGAGAGCAGTCTACCTGTGAGCAAGTTCTGTGACCCAAAACCTCCCTGAGCAAGTAGAACCCCTGTTCACTTTCCTGGGGTCTTTTCCTTTTTGAGACAGTGTCTTATGTAGCCCAGGCTGGCTGTGACTTCATGACATAGCTGATGATGCTATTGAACCCGTATCCTCTTGCCTCTACCTCCCAAGTGCTTGCATTACAAGTGTGTCACTACACCCAAGAACATTGCAGGGAATGGAACCCAGGCTTCAGGCACGCTGAGCAAGCATTCCACCAACTGAGTTATATCCCCAGTCAACCCTTACTCCCCATTTTATTTAAGATAGGGTCTTATGTAACTGAGACTGGCCTCCAACTTGTCTACCTGCCTCCTCCTCCTAAGGTGTGGAATTACAAGTGTATGCCACCACATTTGCTTCTGCCTCAGGTCTTTGGGATGTCCCAAGTTTCCTTGTGATTGATCCTCCTCATCCTCTACTCAGTGAACTTGAGCCTGAATTCTCAAGACTTCCTGACCTGCATCCCCAGCCTTTCAGAGGAGGTGACTCTGGAACCAGCAGAGGTGTGAACAGAGCAATGGACAAGCATCTCTGGTGGGCTGTGTAGGGGGAAGCAGCCTAGGCCTCCAGTCCAAGTCTTGTCCCCTTTGACCACTGAGCAGGACTGGAAGTTTGTAGAGACCTTTACTTCAGAGAACCAGGGAAGGGCCTGAGACCCAGAAGCAGAAAGCAGGTGGCCAATGCCATAGTCCCTGCTTGGGAAAGAGAGGACCCCAGCTGCCAAGTGCCCAGTGGGGCAGGGCTGAAAACAATAAGAAAAATTACTGAGGGGCTGGAGAGCTGGCTTAGCTGTTAGGAGCACTTGCTGCTCTTCCAGAGGACCCAAGTTCAGTTCCCAGCACCCACATCAGGCAGCTCACAACCACCTGTAACCGTAGCCCCAGGGGATCCAGTGCCCTCTCTGGCCTTTGTGAGTACCTTCACACATGTTGATATACTCCTACAGACAAACACATGCATATAAGCAATTGGTGTCACCATCACCATCCACCAGCCCTCCAGGGGAGACCCGGACAGTGTCGTGCTCCCTAGTGTTTTCTGTGCTGTCTCACCCTCGCTGGCTTAACCATCCAGCCCTTTATGGGGTCACATGTTAGGAGGTACAGGGAGGTATGTTCATTGTGACAGTTTGGCTTGCACTTTCCCGAGCTGCCGGGTGGTTCAGTTCATAAACTCCCCTAAGAGTCATCAGGGAGAGGTTGAGGGTATAGCTCAGATGTTAGAGTGCTTGTCTAGCATGCACAGAGCCTAGGGTTCCATCCCCAGCATTGCATTAACCTGGGCATTGTAACACACCCCTGTAACATCAGCATTTAAGAGGTAGAGGCCTGAGGCTCCAAAGTTCAAAGTCCTCTTTGGCTACATAGGGAGTTTAAGGCCAACCTGAGCTAGAGACCCTGTCTAACTGTGTTGTCTGGACACCACAAGGTAGTTGCATATATGCACCCACAGCATGCAAAGCCAAGCTAGATGGGGACCCAGCATGGATGTAGGAGGTGGGCAGGAGGCACCGGCTGAAGATAATCTATTGGCATTTGATTGATGCTGGGAGAGGAAGCATCCATCCTGGTGTGACACACCATCATCCTGGTGTGACACCTGGTAGGTTAACCAAACTCCAAGGGATAGACCCACATACAAGAGCACTTCAGAGACACAGATTAGGCTTTAAAAAACAAAAGAGAGAGAAATAATAATAGAAGATACGGAGTGGGGGAGGGGTAGACGGTGGGCAAAGAGGGAGAAGGGATTGAATATGATCAAAAACGCATTCCGTGAGATCCTTTCTTATATTAAGTTTATGTGTATGAGTGTATTGTCTGTATGTAAGTGCACCTGTGTCATGCAAGAATAAGGTGTTGAATTCACCTGGAACTGGACGGTTAGCTGCCACGTGAGTGGCTGGCAACCAAACCTTGGTCTCTGCAAGAGCAGGTAGTACTCTTAACTGCTGAGTCATCCCTCCAGCCCCTCATTCTATGAAATTCTTGAATCAATAAAATATATTTTTTTAATTTTATTTTTGGAGGGGTTTTGAGACAGGGGCTCCCAGTAGCCCAGCTAATCTAGAGCCCATTATGTAGACCAGACTGACCACGAACTCACAGAGGTCTGCCTGCCTCTGCCTCCTGTACTACCTTACCCAGCAATAAAAATATTTTAAAAGGGACTGGGGAGATGGCTCAGCAGTTAAGAGCGCTTGCTGTCCTTCCAGAGGACCAGAGTTCAGTTTCCAGAACCCACATCGGGTGGCTCACAACTGCCTGTAATTCCAACTCCAGGGGATCCAGCATCCTGTTCTGACACACACATGCCCCGACACACACACACACACACACACACACACACATACACAAACTTTTTTTTAAAGCCCCAACTGAGTGCAGAGGGGACAGCATGCAGTTTCGGGGGAACAACAGGATGCCCTAGCTCAGCTGAGGGCAAATCTGAGGAGGAAAAAGCAGACTCTGAGCTCAGCCCCATGGAGACAAGCCAAGGTCGGGATGAGGAAGCCCGTTCATTCCATCTGAGCTTGGAGTCACAGTCATCAGACAGTCACGCCAAGCCCCTGAGGGGTTAACCCTTCCCAGGCAGCTGGAGAAGGGGGCTCGGAGAGGGGTCTCCTGGCCCTCACCCTCAGGCTGGCGCCCCTCTCTGTCATCTGCACCCCTTTTGGTCCTGTCCACCACAAACTGTTGGCCCCCTAGCTTGGGTCCTGCGATGCCCCTGCTCACTTTGGGTTTCTTGTTGCAGATGATAAACCAGAAATAATTGAAGGCACTTTGATGATGGGGCGGCAGAGCCTGGGCCTGGTGCTGGGGTAGGGCAGGAGGCAGTGGTGGCCAAGGGCAGTGGAGGCCCCTAGCGGTGTGGGGCCTATCCTTTCTAGGTTCCAGCCGTCACTGGCATGTGGACAGAACTCACCATTCCTCTTCCTTCTCCCATGCCTTCAGGGCACTGGGGACTTGAGCATTAATTAGGAGCAGAGAAATAATGGCCCTTTAGAGAGTAGCAAGTTGAAGGGTTCGGTTCCCCTGTCCCTTCCTCTTTCCTCCTCAGTTCCTTACCTTAGCCCTTGGCCCTCTGACACCCCAGCCTCCAGCTCTAGTCCTGCTGATCCCCATCCCCAGCACCCTAGCGGTAGAAGCTTCCTGCTGTGAACAGCTGCTCCTATATCTGGGCTTCCTAGTCTTGGCCTTCCTGTATTAGTCTGCATTATCACTGGCCTAATTGAGCCTAGCTGCCAGGCCTGAAGAGACCCGAGACCCAGAGTCCCAGGGCTGCCCAGGAGGTCTGGACTGTACTGGTTCAGGACCCTTCAACTCCCACAGGAGATCCAGGCTCAGAATTTCCAGGAATTGGAAATCCAGGAGAAAGCTGCAGGGTCTGCTGGGGTGGGTTTGTAGGCTGGAAAGGCTCCTCCCTTTCTGCTGAATGGGAGCACCTGGGGAATGTAGTGGTTCCTTCTGTCTGGGTGAGAGCGGAGTGGGACCCTCCTGGAAGGGAAGGTAGCCGGGGATATCTGTCTGACCATAGCTATGTAGCAAGGGAGCCCTGCCCAGCAGGCCACTATTAGAAATATATGCAAGGGGCTGTGAGGTGGCTCAGTGGGTAAAGGTACTTGCTGCCAAGCCTGACAGTCTGAGCTGGATCCTCTGGGCCCATGTAGAAGGGAGAGAGAGAGAATTGACTCACAAGCGTTGTCCTCTGGCCTCCCCATGTGGATGCTGTGGCATATGCATGGACACATACAATAAATAAATAGAAAGATAAATTTCAAAAGGTAAATATGGATATATGTTCAGAATAACTTACTAGAACATGCCCAGTCTTCTCAGATTAATGATTTTTAGAAAAAGTTTTTTGAAACAGGGTCTCACTATATAGCTCTGACAGGTGATGTAGACCAGGTTGGCCTTGAACTCAGAAATCCACCTGCCTCTGCCTCCTAAGAATTAAAGGTATGAGCTAGCATCCTCAGCCTACCTTTTTTATTAGTGAGGGTGGGGTGTGTCCATGACCACACAGAGACCAGAGAAGAATGTTGGGTGTCCTATTGTATCACCTTATTCCCTTGACACTGGGTTTCCCAATAAACCTAGAGCTAGACTGGAGGCTAGCAAGTCCCTACAATTGTCCTGTCTCAGCACCCCCAGAGCACTGAGGTTATAGGTGTTGGGGGGCGGGCAGGCATGCCCAACTTTGTATGTAGGTTTTGGGATCCAAACTCAGGTCTTCATGCTTGGACAGCAAGCACTCTTACCCACTGAACCATCTGCCCAGTCCCCAGCTTAGTGAGTTTTTTTTCAATGTGTGTTTCTGGACACATGTGCAGGTATGTAACACATAATCCTGGCTAAAATATACCGTTGACCTCCCAAGATTGGTGCTCTTCACATCTCTATTACTGCAGATGAGCACCTCCAATCACACTGCAGAATGTCCTTTCTACGGGTCTGCTGACCCATCATTCCTCTGAGAGTTGCCTACATCATATGAGCTGCTGTCACCCTTTTCTAGCTGTGTAGATTCCATCTTAAGACTGTAGCACTGGGTGTGAGTCTTTTTAATAGTCACCTAGGTTTCCAGATTGATTACTGCTGCTGGGTTAAGTGACTGTGAATCTTGGGGACACAAGCTCTCCTTTCTAAGAAGTGGAGGTCCTGGGTCACAGTGGGCATGTTGCATAGTGGCTTATTAAGGAGATTCCTGCATTTTAGTGTTGAGGTTCCAGGCCCAATGAGAGGAAGAGCAGCAGGACAAAGACTGATGTTTATTTTTATTTTTGGAGATAGACTCCCACTCTGTAGCCTACGGTAGCCTCAAATTTGGGATCTTCTTGCTTCAAGTACTAGGACTACAGACACAGATGTGTGCCACCATGTCCAGGCACAGAATATCATTTCTAGAACCGGGTTGGTGACACACTCATATAATGCTAGAACTTGGAGAGGAACACCAAGAGTTCAAGGCAAGCCTGGGCTACACTATGACCTCAAGCACTATACAGAGATCTTGTCTCAAAAAAATCTTTTTTCCTTTTGGTGTTTTTGAGACAAGGTCTCTCTGTAGCCCCATCTGGCCTGGAACTCACTATGTAGACCAGGCTGGCTTTGAACTCACAGAGATCCGCCTGCCTGTGTCTCCCGAGCGCTGGGATTAAAGGTGTTTGCCACCACTCCCAGTTCAAAATGTTTTTATTTAAGAGCTGTAGAGATGGCACGGCAATTAAGAGCACTGGCTCCTCTGGCAGAACACCTAGGTTCCTGGGTTCAGTCCCAGCACCAACATGACAACTAACAACTATCTGCAACTCCAGTTCCAGGGGCTCGCATTTGCATGACATGGGTACACTTACATACACTCAGGCAAAACACAGGTAAATTAAGACCCCACAATGGCATTTCTATGCACAAGGCTCTGTGTGTTAGGCTCTGAGTGAGTCAGTCTGAAGGAAAAGTTAAGCTGCTGGAGAAAGATTGTTAACTTGTGTTGACACTAATTCATTGCTTCCAGCTTTGAACAGGATACAGTTGACCTAAGATCAGCTTTAGTTCTGCTCTGACTTTTGAGACAGGGTCTTGTGTAGCCCAGGCTGGCCTCAAACTCATGTACCCTGGGATGACCTTGCCTGCCTCTACCTCTCAAGTGCTGGGCTGACAGGTGTGAGCCATCATGCCTAGTTTTATGCCTTGCTGGGGATGGAAGCCAGGGCTTCGTGCCTGCTAGGCAGGGACTCTACCATCTGAGCCACATCTCTAGCTCCTAGCTCTAATTCAGACTCTGCCTCTTTCTGTATGTCAGGTTGCATTGTGATGACTTCAGATAGTGAGGCCCTAAAGCTCCCCTCCCCCGGCCTCCTTTGCAGTGGAAGGTGCAATCCAGGAAAGGGGCTGTGACTTGCCACTGTCTTGGTGGGGAGGGGCGTGACTTGCCACTGTCTTGGTGGGGAGGGGCGGTGCTGAGCGCTGGAGAAGGTAGCACCAGCCCAGCCCCCTGCCACACCTCCAGGGCTGTGCAGGGCCCTGAGCCCAGAGCTGCTGGCCACACCTTCATAGCTGCCTAGAGGAGGAAGGACGAGTTCTGCTTGGTACCTGAGTGTTGCTCAGCCCAAGTCGGGGTCCCATGGGCTGCTTGTGTCCTCACAGGACTGGGCTGTTAAGGAGGCACTAGGGAGGGGCATATGTCACCTCCAGGCATCAGCCCACAGCCACCCGCCGCTGTGCCTCAGGTCGCTTCCCCATGCTCCCAGCACTTGGCTTGTCTTTCCTTAGACTTTGGGGTCCTGCAGTCTCCTGCTCTGCTGATGGCTGCCCCTTGCACAGTCTCCCTGACAAAAGCACTGGCGACTCTGGATGGGGCATTTCTGAGGCCTCATGGGAAGTGTGTGTGTGTGTTGGGAGGGGGGCTTCCAGCTCAGGAGCCTAACTTAGAGCCCTGGCTGGCAGCCACTGATCCTGGAGCCATCTGGTGCTTGTCTGGCCCAATCAAGGGATTGGGAGATATGGTGGAGGGGGTACTCAGGCCTCCTGAGCAACAACATCTTCTGTTGAGGACCCCGAGCTGCTAGATGAGCCTGAAGAATCCCTGCCCACCTCAAAATCCTGGCCTTCCTGCCAACATTGGTGCCTGGGTCAGCTGTCTCTGGAAATATGCACCAAGACAGACACCAGTGATCCTCCATCCTGGCTCCTCTGCATGGACCTCAGTTACTCAGCTCCCTCAGTTACTCTGGATGGCCCCAGAACCTAGAATAGGCACCTTCAGTTCTGGCATGCAGGGGGCCTGGGTATGGAGGCACCAGCAGATGTACCAGCCATCTCTAATGGCCCTGACTCATTTCCACTTGGACCCTACACATCCTACCCAGCCCGTGGATGCTCTGGTCCTCATGAATATCCTCTTCTTGTCTTATCTCCTGCAGCCTCAGAGCTTGTCATCAGGCCTGGCCTGATGCATCTTCATCCAGAGACCCAAACCAGACATTCACCACTATATTAGTTACTTTCCTTGTTGCTATGACAAAATTCCTGACAAAAGCAACCTAAGGAAGGAAAGGTTAACCTTCACTCACAGTCCATCACGTCAGGGAAGGCATGGCGGCAGGAACATGAGGCTCCTGGTCACGTGGCATCCACAGTCAGGAAGCGGAGAGAGATGCATGCTGGTACTCGGCTTGCTTTCTCTTTTTTTAAATTCAGCCTGGAACCCCAACCCATGGGTTGGGAGTGGGTCCTCCCACCACTGCCAAACTAATCTAGAAATTCGCTCACACACATGCCCAGAGATTTGTCTCCTAGGTGATTCAAGATCCTGTCAAATTGACCATCAGTATTAATCATCACAGCAGTGGTCCTCACTCACCAACCCTTCACATCTCTGAGCTCACCTGTTTCTCCATCATTCCCTACCCTGGTGCCTAAGTGTCAGGCAGTCTTACTTAGAGGGATGGATGGGCTGGAGGAACAATAACTGACACTTCCCCTCCCTTTTACAGTCGCTGCTGTTCCTGGGGGTGTTGGCCGCCATTGGCCTGGGCCTGAACCTCGCCTTCCTCACCGTCTACCTGGTGTGCACGTGCTGCTGCCAGAGGGACCATGCGGTGCAGACCAAGCAGCGCAGCTCCTGCTGCGTCACCTGGACGGCGGTGGTGGCCGGGCTCCTCTGCTGGTGAGTGTCCCTCAGCACAGCCCAGGCTCTTTGAACTCAGCTTGTAAGGGGGACAAGGTAGAAGTACATTCAAGAGATCCACCCAAGGGAAAGCCAGCCCATGGCTCCTCCTTCTCCCGTGGCATGTCCAAGTAGAGTATGGCCATGTTCACTGACCAAACTTCTGCTGCCTGGATGAAGAAACCTGTCCCCCAAATGAATGCTGTCCCCTTTCTTGCCAAGAGTCAGGAACTATCCTTAGCATGACATGGGGATCTGCCTAGAGGCCCCCAACACTTGTCCCAGTTCAGGGGCAGGCCTGGCAGCCACGCGGATCCCTGAGTTGACTGACAGGCAGTGGTCATCTCTTCTCTCTGCGTCCCTATCCCCTCCCATTGCCCCTGGGCCTTCAAGATCAGAATAAAGTCGTAGTCTGGCCCTAGTGGCTTCCATCAGTAGTTTTTCGAGATCAGTAGTTTTAAGGTCTGTAGGTAGGTCTTCTCTTGGGCTCTGACAGGAGGTGAAGGTTCCCAGTGCTGTGTAAGAACAGGCTCTGCTCCGACTGGCCCATGCCACCCAAAGGCCGCATGACACGGGCTCTGTGTTCAGGAGTTGGTGTGGTTTTCTTGCTTTTGTATCTATAGCAGCTTTTCAAAAGCCTAGTGCCCCCCTTGAGATATTCTGGAAGTGTAGCCCCCCTCCAGGGCAGAGTCCCTTGCTATTTGTCAGCAGAACTGGTCCTGGGTTCCAATCTGCAGGAGGGTCACCTCGCTATTACATTTTCATCTCTACTGCAACCTAGTCACTCCTTGGTTCTTAGCTTTTTGGCCAAGATGGAGTGTGATGACACGTTCATGATCCCACCTTGCCGGGAGCATGAGGCTCACCAAAGCCAAAAGACAGTCCGGCCCCAAAGCATGGTGCAAGGACCCAGAACTGGGGAAGCACGTGCCTGGGTCTTAATGGGAAGAGTTTTGGCCTTGGGTCAAAGAACTCCCAGACTAGAGTAAGTGTTTGATAAAGAATCTCAGTACTAAACATCCTCTAAAAAGTGTGCAGCCTCAGGGGGTGCCTTGAGAAAGGCAGGACTCAAGGGCAAGTGTCAGCAGTGCTTGCTATGTGGGATCCCTGACTCCTCAGGACCCAGGTTAAAAACTAAATAAATAGGCTGGGTGTGGTGGTGCACACCTTTAATCACAACACTCCAGAAGCAGAAGCGGGTGGATCTCTGTGCGATGAAGGCCAGCCTGGTCTATATAGCAAGTTCTAGCCAAGCTGAGGCTACAGGGTGACCTTGTCTCAAGTGAGACCCATAGGCTGAGAAGGTGCTCTTCAGGCAAAAGTGGGGTCAGGGAAGATGAGCACATGCAAAGGCCCTGTGGCAAGAGGAAGAGTGGAACTGAAAGGTCCCAAGAAGTCAGCAGGGAGCAGTACCTGGAGGGCAAAGTGCGTAGTGTGGGATGATGTCTGGGCCAAGAGTGGGACTGGTGGGATTAGCTATGCAGCCACGTAGGTTAAGAGTTTGGGTCTTAGCCAGGCATGATGGTTGTATGTCTTTAATCTTATCACTCCAGAGGCAGAGGCAAGTGGATCTCTATGAGAGACCAGCCTGGTCTACATAGTTCCAGGCCAACTGGGGCTCAGGGAGATCTTGTCTCAAAACAAACAACAAGCAGGCTGGGGAGATAACCAAGCATTAAGAGCACTGACTGCTCTTGCAGAGGACCCAGGTTCAATTCCCAGCACCCACATAGCTGCTAACAACCATCTGTAACTCCAGTTCCAGAGGATCTGACGCCACCCTCTTCTGAGCCAACATGGGTGCACTTACATATATGCAGGCAGTACATATATGCACTCTTACAAATAATATAATAATTTGTTTTAAGATAACAAAAGAGAAAGTTTGAGTTTTGAATTTAAGAGTAATGCAATTGACGGGGCGGTGGGGTCACCAGTTCAGTGTGGTCTAACCAGAAGCCAGACTGTTCATTAGCCTCTCACCACAGTCACAAAATACTAACATGAAGCTGGGTGTGGTGGCTGTGATTCTAGTACTTCGGAGGGGAGGTGAGAGGATCATAATTTCCAAATTGTCCTTGACTATGTAGTAAGGTCAAAATCAGCGTGGGCTGCAGGAGACCCCGTCTTACAAAGCCAACAGAGAGAAATAGGTGGCAAACACTTAAAAGGAAGAAGGATTTATTTGACTTGAGGTTTCAGTTCACGGTCAACCTGCTCCATTGTTACTGGGCCTGTGGTGGCACAGGGCCTTATGGTGGAAGGGTGTGATTGCCAGAATGCAGAGACGGAAAGCAAGCCTGTGCTGGCGGGCTTCTCCCCCGTTCTGCGTGCGCTCCATCTGGGCACCCAGCCCACGGTGTAGTATTGTCCACATTCACAATCAGTCTTACCCCCACAACTGCTGTTTCACATGCCAGCCATCTCTGGAAATGTCCTCACAGACACCCCCAGAAGTCTCCCAGGTATCTCTTCATGCAGTCAAGGTGGCACGATTGACCTACAGAGTACTTAGCACGGAGGGGCTTGAATGTGCAGAAGTGGTCGCCCGGGTGATGGGAGAGCCCAGAGGCCAGATGGACTCAGCGTAGGACACTTGACAGGGGATGGGGGAGAGATGGACAGTGAGGCAGGGAGAGGGTGTGGAGAAAGCAGGAGCAGAGTTGCCGGGAGGCTTCTGATGAGAAGAACAAAGACCCAACAGAGAGGGGAGATTCAGTCTGTAAAAGAGCCCCGTGTGGTGCACGCCTTTAATTCCAGCACTGAGGAGGAAGAGGCAGACAGATCTCTGTGAAACTGAGGCCAGCCTGATCTACATCAGTGAGTTTCAGGCCAGCTGGGACTACAGGAGACTCAACAACAAAAATCTGTAAAAAAGAATGTGTACAGGAGTTTCCTTCAGAGGCGAAGGGCTGAGAGGAGAGGGCCTGTGCCTCTGTGTTGTCCGGCGGTGACCCAATATTTGGGAATGATGGAGGCGTTGGCATGCCAGGGAGCAGGTAGAGCCACCAAGTAATTTCCTTTTCTTCATGCAGCATGCATCCATGTGAACCAGGCAGAACCAAAGACACCAGGGGTGACCTAGATAATCTGTTAAGTGGCCAAGAGATAGGTGTGGTCCTGGAAATCTAGACCCAGTTCGCGGCCACTCCTGGGCCGTCTCCTCTAAACGCACAAGCCAAGAGCTGGGCAACACTAGAAAAGGCCTATTCTCTTTGGTTTGGGATTTTGTTTGTTTGTTTTTTAATATTTTATTTATTATTTTTATTTTATGTGTGTGAGTGTGGTACCTGCATGTATGTAAGTGCACCGTGTTGTACAATGCCCAAGGAGGTCAGAAGAGGGATTTGGATTCTCCTGGAACTGAGTTACAGACGGTTCATAGCTGCCATGTAGGTACTGGGAATCAAACCCTGGCCCTCTGCAAGAGCAGCCAGTGCTCTTAACCACTGAGCCAACAACTCTCCAGCCCCAGATTTTGTTTAAAATACAGTCTCTTGTAGCCCAGGTTGGCCTTAAACTCACCATGTAGCTGAGGATGACCTTGAATTCCTGATCCTCCTGCCTCCACCTCCCAGGTGTGGGGATTCTAGGTACTGCTCTATCACTACCCAGCTGGCCTGTTTCTCAAAAGCAGGACGAGAAGGAATTAAAAGGATGGGGCAGTGTTGACTTGATATTGAATCCCCAGGTGACTTAGATAGCTACAGGGAAAAAAAAAAGAAAAAATTATAAACCCAAAGAACAAACAGGAGGCATTGTTCCGGACGTAAATTGTCCTTGGTCTGAGGACAGAGCTCATTGATAGAATGCTTGCCCAGCATGCGCAAGGCCCTTGATTTGTACTCTGGCACTGAAAAACAAATTGTTTTGCTTTCTTTTAAATAAAGTTAGCAATGGGAGGATGGTGAGAGCAACATGCTTTAGGAACGTGAATGCTTCAGCTGAGCCCTTGACACCTCTGCTACAGCGGAAGGCACACAGCGGGATGGCCCAACTAAGCGGATTCAGAGCTGGTTATGCAATGGCTTGAATGCAAAGAATACTGAAGCGGGGAGGGGAAGGATTTGTTCTAAAATGTGCAATTCTCAGACCACAACAGATCTGTGGGTTCAAGGTAGGGGGGAGCTACTCAGCTGTTCCTTAAGTGGTCCAGATGTTTTTTCTTGTTTGGTTTTTATTTTTGTTGTTTTGAGTTAGGGTCTTACCACTTGGCCCTGGCTGACTCAAAACTCACTATGTAACCTGACTGGCCTCAATCAAATTTACAATGATCTACCTGCCTTAGCCTCCCAGGTACTGAGATTATGAGTATGCATCACCATGTCTGGTGGTTTAGTCTAGGTTGTTTTTTTTTTAGCAGTAGGATCTTACTATGTGGTCCAGGTTGGCCTCAAACTCACAATCCTCCTGTTTCCACCTCTTGAGGGCTGGGATTACAGGCTGTACACTGTACCAGCTCATTCCAGGTGATTGTGTTTCTGTAACTTATAGACCTCATCTTAAAAACTTTGAATTAGGAGTTGGAAGACACCTTAAAAGAAGGGTTCTATAATAAGCTTTGGGGGGTGGAGCTGGAGAAGTTAAGAACAGTTACTGTTCTTGCAGAGGCCCCAGGTTCAATTCCCAGCACATGGTGGCTAATAACCATCAGTAACTCCAGTTCCAAGGGATCCAACGCCCTCTTCTGGGCTGTGCAGGCATTGCACAACGTGGGTGCACTTACATGCAGGCAAAACATTCATACACATAAAGTAAAAACAAATAATAAAAATAGTAGTCTTGAGGGGATTCCACCTTTCATACTATTCTGGTTCTTTATTTGGTGATTGTTTATTTGTTTGGTTAGTTTTGATTTGGTTTGTTTTTTTGCCACACTAGGAGTTGAACCCAGAGCCTTGGACTTGTTAAGCAAGTGTTTTACCATCAAGCTCCATTTAAATTGTATTTTGACACAGATCTTTCCTATGTAGCCCAGGCTGGCCTCAAATTCACAGTCCTGTTCCAGCTTCCTGAGTAGCTGGTATTACAGGAATGCACTACCATACCTGGGTCCTGTCCTCTTGAAAGAAGGAAAGAACAGGATAAGTATCAGCGTGTGTGCGCCTTTCCCCAAGTTGGCGTTGGGGAGGACACTGAGGAGGTGGCTTAACCAGTCTCCTGTCATCCCAGGCCATGTACATCACATAGAATGTGATTGATGACAGAGTCAGGATTGCAAATGATTTGTCCAGTCTGGAATGCTGGATTAAAGCCAATCAGATGAAATTTCACAGAGACGGGTGTCAAGTTCTGCTTTTGGTTAAAACTAAACAAAAATCAATATAGCACCATAGGAGAGATGGAGGGGCGGGGGTGGGGTGAGTTTAACAGCAATTACTGCTAAGAAATTCAGAGAGGGAGGGGTTGTTTGAAGAAGGTCAGGCCAGTGTGTTTGTGGAGGAGGGGTTAGTAGAGCATTAGCACCCTCTCCCCACTCTGCTCAGAGCCTGCATTGAAGAGTGGGGACTGGAGAGATGGTTCAAAGGTTAAGAGCACTGGCTGCTCGTGCAGAGGACCTGGGTTTGAATCCCAGCACCCACTCCAGCTCCAAGGAATCCAGCCTCTCTTCTGATCTCCTCAGGCATCACATGACATTGGTGCTACTAACATACATGCAGGCAATACACTTATACATATAAAATAAAAATATTGAAAAAGAGAGGTGGCAGTGGAAACCAGGCATGGTAAACCATGCCCACAATCCCAGTGGGAGACAGACAGGAGTCAGGAATTCAAGATCATCCTTAGCTGAATAGAGAGTGTGAGGCCCGGCTGGGGATACAAGGTGTGTGTACCTCAGAAAGCAGAAGGCAAGAGATGAGAAGGCCGCTTTGAGATATCAGATGCAGCGTGTGGCCGGACTGGAGGCTTGTTCCAGCCAACCGCAAGCATGAAGCAAGACCCAGTGGGTTTGCGGGTTAGCCCTTCAGTTCTGTACTTGGGAACTTTCCAGAAGCTGAAACTTTGTACTAGAGAACGGGCTCCCTCTGGGCTACATGGGAAGGTCAAAGGAGAGACTGAAGAAGGGTCAGGGAGTCCCAATTCCTGGCCATGTCAGGAGAGACCAGGAGAGACCTAAGGCTCCATGGGAGCCACCAATGCATCATCCCCAGGCTTGCCTGCAATTTTATACCTTTCAGAGTCATGTCTAGAGGAGAACTCTTTCTATTGGGCAGGGACAGGCTAGCTTCTGCTGGGCCACTTTAGGTGGTACTTAACCTCTAAGACATCATCCCCTCATCCCAAAACCCAGAACAAAATTCCTCAGCCAAAGTCAAAAGCTCACACTCTGGTTATTTGTTCACAATTGTCCAGACCTGGAAGCAACCAAGGTATCCTTCAGTAGCTAGCTGAGTGGATAAATAAACTGAGACACACCTGGACAATGAAATATTATGTGGGACTGAAAGGAAATATTCTGTTAAGTCATGAAAGATGCAGAGGAGCCTTCAATGCCTGTGGGAAAATGCTGCGTGCTGTGAGTCCAATCGTAGGACTAGAAAGGGAAGGTCTATAGAAACTGAAAGACCAGGGGTCGGAGGAGAGAGGAAGAGAGGGATAGGCAGATCTCGGGGAGTTTTAGGGCAGGGAATACCGTAACAACAAGTGCGTGACGTTGTATGTTTGCTAGATCTGCAGAATTTCTACACCCAGGTGACCCCTGCATGCTGTGGACCTTGGGTGGCACCCCATTGCCAATGACTTCATCAGTGGTGGGCAAACACACCGCTTTGTACCAGGTGTTGTAATAGGAGACTGAGCACACATAGAGGAGTGGGGTGTATGGGAATCCTGCATTTGCTGCTCAGTTTTGCTATGAACCTAAAAATTCTCTGTAAACAATAATTTAAAGGTAAATGCAAAGATCTGAACTGCAGCTCGGTGGTAGAGTGTTTGCCTAGCATGCCTGAGGCCCCAGTACAATGACCAGTACCGTAACAGACGAGAAACCATTACATTGACCATGCGTGTGGACTAGGGAGATGGCTCCGTGGGTAAAGTGCTTGCTGGGCAAACATGAAGATCTACCTGAGTTTGGATCTGCAGCACTCATTCAAAAAGCCACCATACCGGTATATACACCTTTTGTAACTCCAGTGCCATAAAGAGTCGGGGAGACAGGTGGGTGGATCACTGGGCTCACTGGCTATGCTGGTAGCCAATTCTGTGAGCTCCAGGTTCAGTGAGATGCCCTGTCCCAGGGAAATAAAACAGAGAGAGATAGAAAGGAAGGCACCCTTGTGCACACAGGCCACACACATGTGTATACCCATGGCGTATGCTATGCATCACACACACAAAGATAAACGTACTCTCTTCTGAGTGTCATTCCTAACTTTTGTTTGGGGTCTTGCTTGTAGTGCTGCAGTGGGTGTTGGTTTCTATGGAAACAGCGAGACCAACGATGGGGTGCACCAGCTGATCTACTCCTTAGACAACGCCAACCACACCTTCTCTGCAATTGACGAGCTGGTAAGCATGGCAGGCAGCTGGTTGGGCACAGACACAGCCCATGAGGTTAACAAGGCCATAACAAGGTGCCAGTGATACCTCAGGAGCCCATCTACGGTGCTGTGGACTGGGCGGCATTCTGCCATTTGCCAAAGGCAAACACAGTTTCTGTGACCCAAGCCAGGAGAGGTTTGGGGCAGCTCAACCCCATGGGGCCCCAGTTCATCTGCAGGACAGCTGAGCACTTGCCCGGTTCCCTGACAGAGTACTTGAACATGGGTTTCTGTTGTTTTTTAAATATTTCTTAGAAGCAGCGTCTCACTATGTAGCCCTGATTAGCCTGGAGTTCACTATGTGGACCAGGCTTACCTTGAACTTTTGGTGCTCTTCCTGCCTCTGCCTACTCAGTGCTGGCAATACAGGTGTGTGGTGCCATACCCTGCTGAGTGTGCGTTGTGTGTTTGCCTGCTTGAGACACATTTCAGCATCGAACTCTATGTCAGGGAGGATGACCTTGAGCTTCTGTTCCTCCTGCCTCTGTTTCCCTGGTGTACCACTGTGCCTGGTTTATGTGGTGCTGGGGATTGAACTAAGCTACATCCACAGTCCTGAACATGAATATTTCAATGTTAACTCTGAATTCTCAGTCCAAAGTTCTGGTCCAGGTGTCAAAAACTGGTGTCAAAAACTGTCTTCAGAAACAATGGAAGAGCCCCAACTTGGGGGATTCCACGGAAACCCAGCCTTGTGTCTCAGGGCTCTGGTTTCATGCTCTCCTGCTTTGGGCTGATGAGAAAAGAAGTTGAGCCCCTTGGAGGAAGAGCTACCCTGCTGAGCTCCACAATAACCCTAATGATGGAGAACTAGGAGTCAGTTTCCTCTCTTCAACCCTGGCCCCTGCCTGCCTGGGACTTGCTAAAGCCTAGTCTTTCCTGCTGATTTTCCGGGTGGTCCCACAGCAGCCCCAGGTGTTTCCTGAGGACTCTTGGTGGGAAAGGAGCCCTAGAGCAGATTTCAGGGAAACTGGTCCTTGGGTATCTGACCCTCCTTAGACCAGGTCACCCATAGAGGAGTGATAACCCCAGTGAAAGGCCCATTTGTATCCGCAGCCTCTATCACCAAACCCAGACCTAAGTAGAGCAATTGGTCACTGCCCTGGCATCCTCCTAGGGAGGACTCAACCTCATCTGCTCCCTCCCACATGCTCCTTTAAGCTCCTCTACAGCTCTAATCCCTCTATCCAGGGACAGGGATGGGGGATGGGGAGGAGGCAGGGAATCTCACCTTAAAGAGACAGGCTGTACCACTCAGAATAGAGGTGGCGTCTGACCTCCAGAGAGGCTTCTTAATGGAGGCTGAACATATGAAATCACATCAGAGGCCCCCATTGTCCTATACACCTCATCCTTCTACCCCTTATGTCCAAGGGATGAATCCCTGGGAGACCCCCAATGGATGAGGTAGGCAGCTGGGATGGAGGATCTGAAGAACAGCCTTATAGGGACACCTGCCCAGGGCCTGGGAAGCTCAGGAAGGCCTGAATTTGAGCAGGCTCCTGGGAACTTGCCTATTCACCCCAGGCTTGATGGGGAGTAAACCCCAAGGACGTGGTCCTGCTGCCTGTCTGCCTGCCCTTGGAAGAGGAACCCAGCAGTCGGAGGAGAATTGTGCTAGAAAAAACCCCAGAGCCATGACCTTCACTAGTGGGAAAACCTAATTCTCCAAGTCCTTATCTCAGGGGAGGAGCATGCTGGGAGATAGCTAGGGTCTGAACACTGGGCTGCAAGTCCTGTTCTCCAGACCTCTCTTCACCCTTCCCCTAAAGGGAAGTTTTCTGTGTCCCTGGAGATCAGCTCCTCACCCTCCTGCTGGTACTGCATAGTGGGGGCGGTTATTCTGAGCTTTCTGGTGGTCTTGATAGCTGCAAGCCACTTCTGTCCCCCATCCTGGGGCCCATGGGGCTGCTGTGGGCCTCAGAGTAGGTAACACCATCAGTCTCAGGCAGAAGGCTACAGGAGATAACTGATCTTGAGCCCTCCTCCTCATCCAAAGGGTGAGGTCCAAATAACAGGTAAACAGTGTCTGTGTCAAATTAAGGCCAGTGAAAGTGGGGGGTGAACAGTGAAGTACACTCCACCTAGGGGACTGAGGTAATTATAATAATCACTGCAATCAGGTAAAATAGAGGTGCTGGGGATGTGGGAGGCCGTGTGTGGCAGAGCCTGGGTGGGGACTCACAGGCAAGCCCAAGATGACTTAGAGTTGGGCCCTGCTGGAGCCTAGGTTGAGTAGCCAAATGATTGACCAGAGGCCTTCCGGGGAAGTCCCTGACACAGAGCCAAGAGACCCTCCTTATTCCCTCTCTGGGCCAGAAGCCCCCACCCTCCTTTTCTGCCCAAGGGAAGACCGTCTCCCACTAGTGTTGGTGGGGGTGAGAGTGGCTGTTCAGGGCTCTGAGAAAACTTGATTGAGTTCTGGATTAGCTTCATGCTCTAATTTAGGGGCTCAGAAAGCAGTAAGCTGGGAACTCTGAGTTGATAAAAGCTAACGAGCCCATTCCACATCCAGCCACCCAGAGAAGGTGGCCTGGGTTCTGGCTCCTCAACCCTTTAGGGTCTGAAAGTAAGCCTTAAATAAGGCTATGCCTATTTTAGTCAGTCTGGCTGTCTCATACCCACAGGCCTGTGGGTAATCCCTCAGTGAAGAAACTGAGGCATGGTGTTGCTGCCCTAAGTCTGAGAACCAGTCCATCTTCCAGCAAGAACCTGAAGCCCAGCCTTAGGTCTTGGCTCTTTGTTCTTTCCCACCTCCCACACAGATCTGACATGGGTGTTCTGCTCCACTAACTTAACACCTGGCACTGGGCTCCCTCCCTCCCACAGGTTCTCAGCCTAGAGCTTGCATCAGAAGCACCTGGAGGCTTGTTAGACTGTGATGGCAGGCCCCACTCCCCTCCCCGGGGCTCCAGTTCTCTTTCTGGGGCTGACTTGAGAATTTGCATCTATAATGAGCTCCGTGTGGATGTTGCTGGGCTGGGGACCACACTTTAACAACCACACCCCCATCCTTTGAGACTTCAGCTTATAAATTACCTTTTAGCTGGTCCCAGCCCTGCCTAGTGGGACAGCTGTCCCTTCAACCTCAAAGCTTCTCAAGGGAGAGAGACACCGTCCATCTCAAGAACATCATACCTGTGAGCAAGAATGAAGACCACTACTGTAGCGTGCCCTCCCTCTTCCCTTCTGTCTTTCAAAATTTTGTTTTGTTTCCTTTGGAAACATGGACTTGTTAGGTGTTTTCTGTCTTGTGTTTCTGTTGTTTTTCTTTTACAAGGTTTTGCTATGTACTCCAGGCTAACCTCGAACTCCTGATCCTCCTCCCTTAATCTCCTGAGCAATGAGATTACAGGCCCCAGACACCATGCCTGACTTATTCTCTAAATTTTTAACTTCTTTTTCTTTTATTTGTGGGGTGGGGTAGTTATTTGTGGGAGGGAGTTATATTTCTTTTTTTCTTTTTATTTCTTTTTTAATTTTTGAGGCAGGGTCTCACTTTGCTAAAGTGGGCCTCAAACTCCCTATATACCTTAGAATGACCTTGAACTTCAGATTCTTCTATCACCTGAGTACTGGGATTCTGGGTGTTCAATACCATACCCAGTCTGTTGGGTGCTAGGGTTCTAAGTCAGAGCCTGGTGTCTACGAGGCAAGCACTGTACTAACTGAGCTACATCACCAAACCAGACTTCTCTAGTTCTTAAAGTCCCCCTTGACAATAAAAAAGAAAAAACAGGATGCCAAGCACAGTGGCACAGGCCTGTGATCTGAGGACTTGGGAGGTTGAGACAGGAGGCTCAGGAATTCAAGAGTGAAAAAGTAGCCTAGGAAAAAGTTTACAGTTTGGGTTTTGTTGTTTGGGGTTTGGGGTGTCTTGTCGGTTAGTTTCTGGTGTTTTGTTTTGCTTTTAGATGGGGGGTCACTTGTGGTCCAGACTAGCCTTGACCTTAGCCTTCCAGACGCTGGGATTCCACCAGCATGAGCTGCCATGCTTTGTCTTTCTCCTTCACCATCTCCCGAGAGCCCTATGCAAGCCAGAAAACAAAAGTGCTCACACTGAGGAAAGAAAATGAAACAGCCATTCTCTTTCTGGAACCAGGAAGTCACAGTGTATGGCAGATCTGAAAAACCACAAAGTCAATGTGAAGTCCCCATGATTCCGCGAGCCCCGTGGAATTTAGTGGCTTGAGTGCTGTGCTCTCCCGCAACATGGAACATCTGCCTCTGCTGTGCCATCTTTATCGACAGGCTGTAGGAGTCAACCCTGCCGGATAGGCATTCTCACAACACACCCTCCTTCCAGCTGCTTGTGCTCGACAGCTTCAAAACAGCAAAACCAGCCCCTGGTGGCATGGTCCTATAATCCCAGGTGTTCTAGAGGCTGGGGCAGGAGGATCGCAAATTCAAGATGTAACAAGTTCCAGGCCAGCCTGGGCAGCAAAGCCCTTCTCTCACCTGCCAATATACAGTCTCCACAGGGACCGGGTCAGGCTGTAGCCAGACTGATAGCCACCTGGATCTGGTAATTTGAAAACACGTTTGTAATATGAGCCACACCTGTGCCCCGGGTTTGGGAGCTGGTGATGACAGTCACCTTTGCATAGTCAGGTGCTTTTTCAGGGTTCGCTTAAGGCTCAACCAAGGGATAGGTGCCCCTCTCTGCCCACCACTCTAGCAGGACAGACATCCCAGGAGGACATAAGCCCAAGAAAAGGCACTGATTTCCTTCTCCTGTCTCATGGCCAGACTAAGCAGAGACAGTGTCAGGATTTGTCTGTTTTCAAAGTCCCATTGTTCTGTCTGGACTCGCAGTTAGGACGCTGTGAGCGGTTCCTGCCCAGCAGTACAACCCTTCTTCAGGGCATCTAGGAGCCCTGTTGAAGGAATATAGCTCAAGGCAGCAACATCGAAGCATCTAAACCTTTATTTTATACTCTCAGGTATTCAGGGAAGAAGACTAGATTATTTTGTTTCCTCGTTTGGGTCTTTTTATATAAGCTGAGCCTCCTGTTTCCAGAATCCTGGGGGCCAGAAGTGTTTAGAATTTCGGAGTTGTTGGTTTGTTTGGTTCAGATTTTGGATTTAAATGAGTCTATTGCTAGAGATTTAAGAAGTTTTGGATTTGTGTTTTTCAGATTACATTTTAAATTTTCAGCCTGCAGTAAGGCTTGGATCAGAGAGCCAAAGTCCTGATGAAGGCCATAACTAGGCCAAGCTATACCTCTGTGTGTGTGTGTGTGTGTTTGTTTGTGTTCCTTCACTATAACAAATCACTGGGATTTATGAAGAAGAGTTTTCACACTTATAATCCCAACACTTGGGAGGTGGAGGCAGAAAAGTCAGGAGCTCCAGTCATTCAGGGTTACATAGCAAGTCTGAGATGAGCTTGGGCTACATGAGACCCTGTGTCAAAAAATAAAGAGGTGCTGAGAAGATGGCTCCGTGGTTAAGAGCACTGGCTGCTCTTGCAGAGGACCCAGGTTCAGCTCCTGGCAGCCACATGGTGACTAACAACCATCCTTTAACGCCAGTTCCAGGCAGTCCAACGTCCTCTTCTGGCCTCCACAGGCATTGCATGCACAGATGCACTTAACATGTGTAGGCAGAACACATAAAATTAAAATAAATAAAAATGAAAGAGAGAGGAAACATAAAGGACTTATTTGGGATCCGTTTAGGAGGTTTGGGCCCATACTTGGTTGGTACCATTGCTTTGGGGCTGCTTCTCATGGTGAGGCTTCCTGGGTGAAGCAAAGCTGCTCCTCTCATTATGGCCAGAAGGGGATGCCCCCCAGTGACCCAAGTCCCACTACTTTGTAGTACTTCCCAGTATTGCCAAGTTAGGGCCCAAGCCTTTAACATGTGGATCTTTGGGGATCATCTAGAGCCATGCTGTGGCGGTGGGTGGCAGGGCCTCTGTCTTCAGATCCTCCTCTGGGGCAGCAATCTCTTGAGCTCCCTGGGGCTGGCTTGATACAGTCCTTCAACCCCAGATGGCCGAGTGCTGCTTCCTGAAGAGACCTCTTCCGGAGCCCTCTCAGGCCAGACTCTCAGCCTCTACCCCTCCCTAGGTATTTGGAAACACCCAGAGGATGAAGATGGACCTAGAGCAGCACCTGGCACGGCTCAGTGAGATCTTTGCTGCCTGGGGTGACTACATCCAGACCCTGAAGTTCATGCAACAGATGGCAGGCAATGTCGTCTTCCAGCTCTCAGGACTGCCTGTGTGGAGGGAGGTCACCATGCAGCTGACTGAGCTGTCCTACCAGACTGCTTATGTGGAGTATTACAGGTGAGGCTCTGGGGAGGTGGTGAGAAGGGTGGGGTCTCTGTATCCTCAGGCCTAGCTGCTCCCTCAGCCTCACTGTGTAGCAGGTGAGCAGAGGGATTCTGAGAGGCACTGCCTCACACTAGTTAATTTTCTCATTGTTGTGAGGAAATATCCTGACAAGAACAACTTAAGAAAGGAAGGGTTTATTTTGGCTCCCAGTTCAAGGGGACAGTCCATCACAGGGAAGTCATCACCCCAGGAGCCTGGGGAACTGTTCACACTAAATCCGCTGCCAAGAAACAGAGTGATGAATGTTACTGCTCAGATCTTTTTATTTGAGGGTGGCGGGGGGTGGAGTCGTCTCCCTCAGTTAACATAATCTAGAAAATCTTGGGCTGTTGAGATGGCTCACCTGTTGTATTAGTTCCTTTTCTGTTGCTATGATAAAACACCATGACCAAGGCAGCTTATAGAAGGAAGAGTTTATGGTTTATGGCTTGTGGTTCCAGAGGAATAAGACCTATCATGGTGGGGTAGGCCTGGCAGGAGGCAGCCGAAGAAGAAAGCCGAGCACCCACATCTTCAAGCACTCCCAGGAAGCAGAGAGATGGCAAAGTGGACGTGGGGCAAGGTTATAAACTCTGAAAGCCTGCCCACGGTGACCTGTTTCCTCTAGTAAGACACACCTCCTAGGGATTCCATGGCCACCCCAAACAGCACCATCAGTGGGACCATATACCAGATATTCAAATACTGGAGCTTAGAGGGGACACCTGTCATTCAAACCACCACAGCTGATAAGGATGCCAGCCACCAAGCATGGCAGCCTAAGTTCAATCCCCTTGGCCCCATGTGGTGGAAAGAGAAAGCATGCAAGTTGTCCTCTGACCTCCACATGTGCGTCACACACACACACACACACACACACACACACACACACATGTAATTTTTAAAAGAAAATATTTTTCATGCCCAGAGATTTGGCTCCTAAATAAGTCCAGTTCCTTCAAGTTGGCAATCAGGATTGAGCGTCGCATCACACAACCTCACTTAGGTCTGCAAACCCCTCTTTGTGCCCAGTGGTGTTCTGGCTCTAAATGGTGCTCCCAGATCCAGGCGGTGCTCCTAGTCCTCACCCCATAGATCTTGCATCTCCATGACACCATGGACATTCTGGATAGAAAGGGACCTCTGCTGACACCTCCCCAACAGATACTCAGATGAAATGCCTTCTCCCAGGGGACAGAAACTGCCAGCTCTAAGGGCCTACCTGTGTCCGGGAATAGTGGTATCAGATAAGTCCCTTGATATGGAGGCTGTTCCCCTGCCCAAGTCCTTGAAATTGTCATGTGAGGATGGGTACAGCGTCCAGAGTGGGTGTTCTTGTGGACCTGGCAGACAGCCTGTGGTCATTTTGACAAAGACCATAAGGATATAAGTGAGGTTTATATGTACATAAGAGGCTTCTTGTTCGGGTGATATTATTAGAAATCAGGAAAGTCAGAACTGGAGAGATGACTCACTTAAGAATACTTACCGTTCTTCTAGAGGACCCAAGTTCAGTCCCAGCTCCCAAGTCAGACAGCACATAACCACCTGCAACTACAGATCCAGAGGATCTGACCACCTCTTCTGGCCTCTGAGGCACCTACACTTACTTGTACATACCCACAAACAGACAGATATACACACATACATATAAATTTAAAATTTTTTAATATTTATCTTTTTTATAATTTTTAAAATATTTATCTTTATTTTATGTATATGACTGTCTTGCCTGCATGTATGTAAGTGCGCCATATGCGTGCTGTGCTGAAGAGGCCAGAAGAGATGATCGGAAGGATCCCCTGGAACTGGAGTTACGGTCCATGGTAATCCCCCTTGTGGGTACTGAGAACCCAGTCCTGGTCTTCTGCAAGAACAGCAAGTGCTCTTAACTGCTGAGCATCTCTCCAACATTCACTCCCCCCACCCCCTTTTTTTATAAATCAGGAAAGCCAGTGACCAGTGTAGCAGCAACTAATTCAGAGACACCTAACTCCTTATTCAGATCAGGTTGAGGAGAAAGGTTAGTTCAAGGGGCCACTGCAGATCCTGAACACTGAGGGCCATTCCCTCCATCTCTGTGTTTGTAACTCCCTGTCCTGCCTGGGCTGTGCAGCTCACAGGATCCTTGGGTGAACTTCTCCAGAGAGGCTTCCCAGCAGATGGTATGCAGGCCCATCCAGTCAGGCAAACACTTCTAAGCAGTTTATAACTGGGGGAGGCCATCTCTTAGAGGATATAACCATCAGGAGACTTACAGTCTAGGGCTAGGGTGTGGATGCTGGCCTTCAGAGGCCGGATGTGGTGAGGCTGTCAGAGTGGCGCAGGCTGGAACTGCTCCATAGATGAGAGCCGAGTTCTTGGTGGGAAATCCCTCCTCTAGTGCTCAGGGGCTCCTCTGGGAGAACACATCGGCCCAGGAGTTGTTTCTAGTAACCACTTATGTAGGCCAGACAGCAGGCGTAGAGCTAAGAATGCATGTGAAACTACAGCTGTGGACGGGGTCAGGAGCCCCTCCCCCAACTGTATTTCCTTCAGCTGAAAGATATAGGGAGGGAGTGGCCCATCTTTAGACTGGGAACATGGAACCCATATTTTGGAAGGTACCCTGACTGCATCCCTCAAAGGAAGGAGGGCATAGAGCTCCTGGGGAGCTTCTGAAACCCAGCCACCATGGTTCTCAATTTTCTGTACAGTGGGACACTGACACTAGATGGTTCCTGAGGTTCCTACTAATTCTTTCTAAGAAAACCTCCAGCAAATGGCAGGCCAGCTCTATCCTTGTCTCGAAGCCTTAGCCCTACCCCAAAATGCCTGCTTGTGGGGTACCTGATGCTCTGCATGGGGGTTGAGGGTTTTGATTAAGCTCCCTCGATTCACAAAGATAGACTTTTACTTGGTTTCCGGGGGCCTCCAGCTTGCTCCCTCGTCAGAGCTTCTCATTGGTTCTTGCCAGCTCCACCATGCCCTACTTACACTCCAGATTCTTCCCTTCTTTGTGATGTGGGTGAAGCAGAACTCCGTTGCTCGAGAGGAAGAGCTCAATGAATGTACTTGGCGTTGGCCAAGTGAAACCTCTCTGTAGGAACTCTTTCTCCCTCTGTCCCCCATACTGACTCCATTGCTCAAACTGGTCTTTAGCACTGGCTGCCTTGATTCCTAGTGGGAAGTGAAAGGGTCAGGGGCACTTTAAGATCTTGGTGACCTTGGACCTAAGGTATCCACATTCTTCAGCTCCTGCTCTGCAGAAATAGAGACTGCAACATCTGTGACTATTTATCCCATTGCATCCAACAAGTACTCCTCACCCTGTGAGATGAGAGGCTCCAGCTTCCTTTACACATCTGGAAACAGAGTCAAAGAGGGAAGGTGGGGCTGGGAATGTGGTTCAGTTGGTACAGTGCTTACTTAGTGTTTATGAAGCCCTGGGTTTAAATCCCCAGCATTTGGGCAGAGGAGACAGCAGAATCACAAGTTGAAAGTGATCCTTGGCTAATACTGAGTTTGAAGCCAGCCTGGAAATATGTGAGACCCTGTCTCAAAGAAAAAAAGGAGGAGTACCAGGCGTGGTGGCGCAAACCTTCAATCCCAGCGTTCAGAAGGCAGAGTCAGGCCAGTCTGGTCTGTATAGTGATTCCAGGCCAGCTAGAGCTACAGGGAGATCCTGTCTTGAAAAACAAAGAAAAAAAGTTGTGGGAATTGCCACAGCCTCTAGCTGGTATATGACAGCTTTTCCATAGACGTTCAGCCCTGGAGACCCAAAGACGCAAAGAGCAAGTGGCTTAGAGGCCTACAGGTTGAGGCTCCAGGATTACCGGACCCTCTCTTCACCTGAGCTTCCTGATAGTCAGGAGTGCACCCTTTCGCATAGACATTTGGTACCAAACTCAGTGCCTGGCACAGATGTTGGTTGAAGTGAACCTTGGCATCCTATATTGTGTATCCCACGCAGGCTGGTACAGGATGGGAGCCTTGAAGAAGCCAGGCAGAGTGCCATCAGAGGACATCTCAGGCACTCTCTGAGACCTGTGACTCTCGTGTCAGGCCTTACTGAATCTGCTGCTCTTTGAGAGTTCCAGAAACAAAGCAAAGCAGGTCCAGGGAGACACCTGCTGGGAGCTGCTGAGACATGGCTTGGCTGTCCAGTATGGACACTGTCAAGTGTGTGTTAAAGTTAATTAGAAGTCAGGCTGGGGCACTAGGAGCAGAGCCAGTGGCAGAGCTGTTAGCACGAATTGGGCCCTGGGCTTGATCCGAGCACCATAAAAAATAGTAATAATTAAAGTTAAATAAATTAAACATTTCCTTTGTGGGGCTGGGCAAGGCTTTGCTATTACCTCAGGCTAGCCTAGAACTTCTGCCTAGTGATGAGTGCTAGTCTAGATGTTCCATTAGACAGTGAAAGGGGGCTGCTGTAGGGACTACAGCTTTGTCTAGCTAAAAACGAAGGTACAACCCTGCACCCCTCAGGCTCTGTGCTGGGCTCCTGCTAGTCTGGGCTGTTGCATTGGCCTCCCAGGGGCATCAGATGGGGAGTTCTGCTTCCCTGACCCTGACCTCTCTGCCTCCACTCAGGTGGCTTTCCTACTTCCTGCTCTTCGTCCTGGACCTGGTCATCTGCCTCGTAACCTGCCTGGGACTGGCCAAGCGCTCCAAGTGTCTCCTGGCCTCGTGAGTGAGCCTGCCTATGGGCCTGGAACAAAGAGCTGAGCAAGAAGCCACTCCCAGCAGCAGGCAGATGAGGGCTTAGTCTGGCCCTGAGGTGCAGTAGCCTGGCTTCCCCTACCCAGCACCCCGCTGGGTCAGGAGAAGTCAGGCAGCGGCTTCCTGTGTGGTCCATGCCAAGCACCTCCAGCTGCGTCTCTTCAACCCACGGGCCTCTGCTCCTGGCACTGGGCTCCACGGCCTTCTCCCAGCTGTTAGCAGGGGAAGGGGGTGGTCCATACATGACGGGGGAGACCCTGCCTGGGAGGAAGACACTGAAAGCAGATAGACTGACTACTGTCCAACAGACCCCTGCCTGCCCACCCTTATGGGCTCCCATAGTGTCTGCCTCTCCCCTAGGATGCTGTGTTGTGGAGTGCTGACCCTGATCCTCAGCTGGGCCTCCCTGGCCGCCGACACGGCTGCAGCAGTGGTGAGTGCAGTGGGTGTGTGGGTGGTGGGTCTGACCAGCACGTGTGCTGTCCAGGGCCCCCCAGACAAGCTAGCTTCCAGCCCCAGTCCCTTACCTACCCTCCAGGAATCTCAGAATTCAAGCAGCTTGGATCACCTAGGCCAGGCTCAAAGACAGGAAGCAGCTTGCCCAAGGTTACAGGGCCTCAGAGGCAGAGCCAAGGTTAGACTCAGCTGCTTGTACCAGCTTGTGGGGAACTCGTGGGTGGCCAGGTGGCTTGCCTATGAGTGTGAGGCTGGGTGGGGCTACAGCCGGGTGGAAGGAGCCTTTAACTACCCCTGGCATGAGGTATGGAGAAGGTAGTGTTTATCTTCCCTTCTGTCCTTTTGGTTCTGATGTCCTCACGCACATAAACAACATGCTTCTGAATGTGGTGCCTCAAAATATTACAGAAAAGTGAGGGGCACGCCGGCATGGCGGCACATGCCTTTAGTCCCAGCACTCGAGAGGCAAAGGCAGACTGATCTCTGTGAGTTCAAGGCCAGCTTGGTCTGTATAGCCAGTTCCAGGCAGGTTGGGGCTACAGGGAGATCCTGTCTCAAAATGACTCAATAAAATAAATTAGTTAAAAAGTGAAGGGCATCCTTGGCTACATAGTGAATTCTAGGCCAGCCTGGGCTATATGAGACCTTGTCTCAAAATAAATGTAGCCTTAGTAGCCTTTACACTGAAGCTGAGCTGCCTCAGTGAGTCTGTCTGCGCATCCACTTGGCAGATGGTTTCTGCAGTATGCCATGCAAAGGGGCCAGGTGCCTCAAGATGCAAAGCTCAGGAAGATATGATATTCCCTGTTGATAATCACTCGGTGGAAGACAGACTTGTGAGTGGATCATTGTGCCATTGTTTAATCTCCAATGCCACACACTTGTTATCCTAGCACTTAGGAAGCAGAGGCAGGAAGATTAAGAGTTCAAGGTCAGCTTAGGCTACATGAGATCCTGTCTCAAAACCAAACAAAAAGGAAGTGGGCATTCTCATCTCCCTTCTTTGTACCATGATCACATACCAAGGACTGATGCAGAAAGAGCCTGGTACTAGAGACTAGGCACTGCTCAAAGCGTCCTGCCAGCTTCTGGAGCTAGGAAGACTGTAAACAGCGCAGGGAGGGGCCCTGTTGGCCAGAGTGATGGGCACAGCTGCCTGGCTGACAGCCTCTCCTCCAGAGACAAGTGTGGGCACAGGGAAGCTTTCAGTGTGAGCCTTAATGGAGCCTGGGCCCACTTCTGGCAGCCTTTGCCTTTGGAAACGTTGATGGAATCCAGCTTGCCGCCGTGAGCTGCCCCTTGGGAGCCGGCTCCCTCCCAGCGGGGGCCTCTGTTACCGGGCTTCCCGTTCAGGGACCCTACAAACCGTTTCATCTGCAGCCGGGTGCCGTGGAATGCCAGGGAGTTGGGAGCCATGCCATTTCCCTAATTCCTTTAGTCAGGCCCTTGTGCGGGAGAGGCGGGGTGTGAGGGTGCTGAATGGGCCTTTGACAGAGCTGAGGATGCTGTAGCATTTTAATAGGGAGAGGGGTAAGGAGGAGCAGCTATTGGAGGGGGGAAGGCCACCAACTGTCAAGGGGTCATTGTGCAGAGCTTTTGTGTGGCCTCCACTGCCACCCTGCTCTCTGAGGCTTGTTTTGAGAGCATTGGAGGAAGACTGATACCACCACCCTTCCCCCAACCTGTGCATCAAGCAGGGCCTCTAGAGGACAGAGCACAGCCCCAGAGACTTTGTTCCAGGGGATGCTGAGTGGAGGGTAGATGTGAACTGGGAAACCAAACTCAGAGTCTTCAGACCTATGGCTCTAGTCCCTTCTCTGACCACCCTTGACCGCCTGTGTAGTCAGCGGTGAGCCGCAGAAAAGCCTTGGAAGCTAGGGGCTTTTCACAGAGGACAGGGAATTCCGAGAGGAAGGGAGGAGGAGAGTCCATGAGGAATCTCCCCAAGTGCTTTGGCTGCAGAGCAGGGTGGAAGGAGCACTCTCAGGGCATCTGAGCCTGAGGGGCAGCCAGCAAGCCCGCCTCCTGGGTCAGAGGCTCAGCATGGCTGCCGGAAGCCCCAGCCTGGGCTGTGCATTCTCTCCATGCCTCAATTTCCTCCTGTGTAAAATGAGAAGAATAGGGGCTGGAGAGGTGGCTCAGTGGTTAAGAGCACTGGCTACACTTGCAGAGGACTGGGGTTTGATTCCCAATGCCCACCTGGCAGCTAACAACCATCCATAACTCCAGTTCCAGGGGAAGCTGATGCTCTCTTCTGATCTCTGTGGGCACTGCACGACACGGGTACATGTACCTACGTGCAGGCAATACACTCAAAATAAAAATGAGAATGATAGTACTTGTCTCATGTGGCACACAGTACTTGTCGAAACGTAGTAGCCATCCCAGCTTCTTACACAGTTCTTGTCATTTGAGAGTCACAGGCATGACCCCTGAAGACCATTATCCCTGTCTTCAGGAACGTTCTGAAGGCTCAGCCATCACCTGGGCTGGGTTCTAGGCAGCTCTTCCTACCCACCCAACTGTCCCACTCCCCCTTCTTCCATCTCAGTCACCACTGCATGAGTAATAGACACATACATACATGTACTCATGCACATGTGTGCATGCATGCATACACAATCATACACCATCTTCGTGCATAGACTTACTCTCACAGTAAGTCACGTACCCCCATTCCATCCTAACCCACTTTCCCAGATGTGGGCTAAAGTTCAGGCTGCCTAAGCAGAAGGGAAGCGTCCTCAGCATGGTTAGAGCCTCAGACGGGGCCTCCTTGTCTCTTCGCTGGCTTTAGATCCAAGACTTCTTGTCAGACAAAGATGATGGCCTTGTTCTGTTTACCAAGGCTCCCCGCATTCCCTAGCCTGGCTCTCTGTTTCTGCTGCTCCAGCCAAGGGGTTGGGTGCACTGTGTCACCAGGCCTGCTGGCCCTGCAGCTCCGACTAAGAATAATGGACTGGCTGATTTATTATATATGTTGGTGGTTTGTACAGAAAGCTATTCTCCCAGGGTTCTAAGTGCCTACTGGTGATTGTGAGTATGTGTGTGTGCATGCATGCACGTGTGTGTTTGTGGGGCTCTAGGAAAGCTTTGTATCCAGAGGAGCTTGATGCTCCCTAATACCTCCGTACACACTTTTTCTACTCTAGGTCCCAAAACATGGGCATCCTTCACAAGTACCCATCCTAGAACCATGACTGGTACCTAGGAAGTGCTCAAGTCCTGTCTGTGGATCCAGTGAATGAGCGAGTGTGCTGTGATAGGAGCAGAGTATCGTGGCCCCGATAGAGGACAGGGCCCCTAGTGTTGCAGGGCCACCTGGAAGAGTCCCTTGCCTGGGGATCATGTGTGGGTGGCCCCTGAGGGTGGAACCTAGGACCAGAGCTTACCCTAGTCACTCTGAAAGGTGAGAGGCCCCTTTTCCCTAATTCTCCAGTCCCCCTCTGACAGATTAGGGCTCGGAGAATAGCTTCCTGCACTCAGGAATTAAAGGTCACTTTCCAGAGAACCTTGCATACAATCATTCAGCCGTTTGTAAGGTGACTAGTGTTACCATGTCCACATGACAGATGAAACAACTGAGGCACAGAATCAATAGTTTGTCCAAGGTGACAGGAAAGGACAGAGCCAGGATTCGAGCACAGAAATGAGTTAGAGATAGAAGTAACTGGGGCATCAAGATCCTGGCTCACCTCTCCCAGTGCCTGGGGGTCTGACCTTCTATCTCCCTGACTCAGGGCACCAGTGATTTCTGCATGGCTCCTGACACCTACATCCTGAACAACACACAGAGCCAGATCAATACAGGTAACATCCTCTGGGGCCTCTGTCTACACAGCCATACTCAGGCCAGGCCAACATGCCCTGATTATACCTGGGCCGTTTCCTGGAAAGCTGCCTCCTGTGGGATCCTGGGGAGGGAAGGCAGGCTGGGCTGGACCACCATGCATATAATGGGCTGGACCACCATGCCTAGAATGAGCCGGTTCACTATGAGCTGTTTGACTCTGATGCTCTTGCCTTGCAGAGGTGGCCCGCTACTACTTGCATTGCAGCCAGAGTCTAAGCAGCCCCTTCCAGCAGGTACAGCCGCCCAGGCTCACTCTTTCTACAGCCCTACACCACTTCCCTCCCTCATCCTAACAGCCCTGCTCCTTGTATCAGGAAGGTGCTTCACTGTGGTCCTCACTGTGCTCTTAGTTACTAAGTTCTAGATCTTTCTCCCACATTCACATATGCACACCTCCCTGGGAGCTGATTACCCTGAATGTCTTAGGCAAGTATAGGGGTGGGGCTCAAGGTTCCAAATTTCTCCCAAGCTCCCAGGCAGAGCCCATGCTGCTAACCCAAAGGTCACATCTGAGAAGCAAGAAGCAAAAGGACTATGAAGCTCTCAAAAAGCTAGAGGGATAGACAGGGAGAGACTTCCCATAGCAGATGACCATAATCCTAATCCTAATAGTAGTTAGGTTGGCCAGATGACTGGGGATCTGAATGCTGAGGACCTGTTTCTCCCTATAAGTCAAGGTCCCCCAATGCTCCCAGACTAACATGATCCAACCCTTTATGCCTTCTCCCTGAATTCAGATCAGTGGGTGCAGCCTGCACAGATTCCTGTATATTAGCCTGGTGGGGAGGGAGCCCGGCTCCCGGAGGCCTCTGGGTAGCTAGGGGGCTTCTGGGAGATGGAGCCTCATGGCAGCCTGTGGTTTCTCCATCCAGTCACTGACCATCTTCCAGCGCTCGCTGACCACCATGCAAATCCAGGTTGCAGGCCTGCTGCAGTTTGCCGTGCCCCTCTTCCCCACAGCAGAGGTAAGGCGGCCTCCTCCCACAGCGACCGTGCTGAAGGAGGAGAGCCCTGTGTGAACCCCAGCAGCACTTCCCCCGCCACATCCCCACCTAAGCCCCAGCTAGGTTTTGGTGAGGTGCTGTCAGCTGTGCATCCCGCCCTCTCCCTCTCTCCGGTGCAGCTCAGCCCTGTTCTTTGGCTCACAGGCCTCTTTGCACCCCTGCTCCTTGTGATCTGGTCTGTGAGCCGCCCCTGCTGCTCACTCCGCCTTCTCTTCCCCTCCTCCACTTCAGAAAGACCTTCTTGGCATCCAGCTCCTGCTGAACTCATCAGAGACCAGCCTGCACCAGCTGACCGCTATGTTGGACTGCAGAGGGCTGCACAAGGTGCTGGGTGACCCCGGAGGGTGCTTGGAGGGTGAGGGTACACCAGCAGGGCACATTTTCCTAAAGGGAAGTCAGCAGTGACCTAGGAAAGGACTGTCTAGGCTCCCTTCTGGCCCAGGAATGGGGCTTAAGCCCCACTGGACAGTGGGAAGGGGGAGGAGGTGCCTGGCTTCGTGATTCTCTCTGGTAGCTGGGAGGGGAGCACCCCTTGAAGGGAACTTAGGGTGGGATTGGGAGAGCTGTTTAGGTTAGCTCTAGGGCATCCGGAAACTCTGACCCGAGTAAAGAAGACAGTTCCCTATTGCCTAGATTCCTGACCATCTGGACAGCCATCCATCTCTCGGTCTTGAAAGTCAGTGTTCCAGTCTCATGGCTATGGTCATCTTTCCTGAGACTTGGGGTATCAAATAGATGCAATATGCTGGACAGGGTGCCTCTAAGCCCAGCACTTAGAGGCAGAGGCAGGAGATTCATTCAGTCAAGGCCAGCATAGGCAACCAACAACAACAACAAAACAGATCACAAAAACAAAGAAAACCTCAACTCATATACACAGTAATGCGAACTGGGAGTGTGTGAAAGCCTCACCCCAAGCGATGAGCCAGTGAGTATCATCACCTTCCACATTTCACATAGATTTAGAATAGTCACTATGCTCTCAATGGCCATCTGTTAAGCAGTGCAGTCTGTGATCAGCCCTCGTCAAAGTTTCCTGTCACTTACACATCAGTTAGTCCTCGTAATTACACTGTAAAATACTCTGTGAGCAGTTTACACATAAGGAAACTATAAATGTGCATAGAAGGACGAATGGTTGAGGTAAATGTGTGTGTGTGTGTTTGTGTGTTTGGATATATCTAGCAAGCTGGTTACTGAAGGTTCGAGAGATAGCAAGTCAGGCACTTGGGCTTGGGTCCTAACAGTGTGACTTCAGAGCTGAGAACATGGAAGTCACACCCTTGTTTCCTCTCTCCCTCCTTCCACATCTGATCCCTCAGCATGTCCCAGCATCTGTCTTAAATGAATCATGAATCTGTTGTCTGTGTGTGGCTCCTACCAAGGCCTCCTAACTGTTCCCATGGTAGAGAGGGCCCTCCCCTCAGCCCCCTTCCTCCCTTATCCAAGACCCTTCACACACAGAAATCCAAGTGTCCTTTTTTTAAAAAAAATGCATTGGAATCCAGGTACGGTGGCATATCCCGATAATCCAGGCCTATGGAAATGGAGGCGAGAGAGGCCGGTATTCAAGGTCACCTCAGCCTCAGAGCAAGTTTGAGGCCAACCTGGGCTACATGAGACCCGGTCTAAAACAACAACAAACAAAAAAACAATGAGGACGGGGGTAAAAGCACTTGCCACACAAGCCTGACCATGAGTCAATTCCTGGAACCCAGGTACAGGGGTATGCATCCGTAATCACAGTCCATCTCAATAAGATCGGGGCTGGGGACAGGAGAATCGCCCAGGAGCTTGTTGACCAGTTATCCTGGAGAACGCTGTGCAGTGTGACAGAAACAGCAGTCCCCGCCTCAAAAACAGTTGTCTTCTGACCCCGACACATGTGCTATGGCACTCGTTTATAGACACACACCCTCATGTGCACAGACACACATACAATAAATTTTATTTGTTTTTTGAAACAGGGTCTCCCTGAATGTAGCCCCAGTTGGGTAGAATGTGCTCTGTAGACCAGGCTGGCCTTGATCTCACTGAGATCCACCAGCCTCTGCCTCCCCAGCTAGGATTAAAAGCATGTGCCACCACATGATAATTTTTTTTTTTTTAATGGAAAATGAGTTTGAAGCCAGGCATGGTGTCAATGCCAAATTTAAGACCTGCCTGGGCTACAAAGTGAGTTCAAGGCCAGCCTAGGTGGCTTAGGGAGACCCTGTGTCAAATGTAAAATGTAAAAACAAAGTTGTGAATGTAACTTCTCTCTGACACTCTAACCAGTCACCTCTTCTGTCTGGTTCGGAGCCTGCCACCTTCAAGGAGCCCCTTTAGGTGGCTCCAGAGTGGGAACACCAAATGTTGGTGAAAGGTGCTTGACCTGGGAAGTAGCCAGATTGTAGGTCCTTCAGAAGAGAGAGGGGCTTCCATCGAAGAGTCTGGACCTGGGCTTTGCTGTCTGTCCCTATCCAATCACACACTTCTGTTTCTCCCCAGGACTACTTGGATGCCCTCACTGGCATCTGCTATGATGGCATCGAGGGCCTGCTCTTCCTAGGCCTCTTCTCCCTCCTAGCTGCTCTGGCTTTCTCCACCCTGACTTGTGCTGGGCCACAGGCCTGGAAGAACTTCATCACCAGGTGGGCTGTCTGGAGGGAGGGTGGCAGGGGATCTTCTACCAGATTTCTGTACCATTTTCTGGAGAGCTGAGATAGATTCCCCCAGGGGGATGGTGGGCCAGGGATGACAGCTCTCCTGCCACTGCCCAGTGTCCTTTGCTTTCTTCTTCTTAGGCAAGACTTTGTAAGTGGAAATGATGAAAGAAGCCATTGAGACTACCGGGCAGGGTCCAATGTATCACTGTTAACAGGAAACATAGAGTCTCCCTGGGGAGGGAGAAGCAGAGAAGGTGGGATCTTAGGACTTGTAAATGGACAAGAGAGTGTGAGGGGCCACCCTCCTCCACCCACAGCTCTCCCCGCTCCCATGCATGCAGCCAGCATGGTGGGCTGTCTGGAGGGGTGGGCACGGACCTGAGGACAGGTGGAAGGTGACAGGCCTCTGAGAACCACACTTTGTGAGATCTCAGAGGTGAGAGCATCCTGGGAGGAAAGACAGGCAGAACAGGACCCCACAGCCTTGAGCCTCCCTCACCCCTCACAGCTGGCCAAATTCTACTTGTCATTCTAGGGACAGAGACTACGATGACATCGATGATGATGATCCCTTTAACCCCCAAGCTCGGCGCATCGTGGCCCACAACCCGCCGAGGGGACAGCTACACAGCTTCTGCAGCTACAGCAGTGGCCTGGGCAGTCAGTGCAGCCTCCAGCCGCCAGCCCAGACCGTCTCCAATGCCCCCGTCTCTGAGTACATGTATGTACTGCAGGGCCCCTCGGCTACTTCCGCACCCTGGAAGCACGGCCCTCCTAGCCCTCAGAATTGTGTCTACAAACACGGTGTTTGGTGCCCAGAGCCCCACAGGGGAGGCCGGGCACCATAAGCCAGCCCTGGTCCCTGACTGTAGCCACGGGGTGCCTGGTGAGAGAATCTAGTCACTCTGTACACCCATGTGTGCTGGAGAAGAGTCCACTACAGGCGTCCAGCTGTGGACTTTTGCCACAAGCCCTCGGGTCAGTCCCAGGCCTATGAAGCTGTCACTCTGCAAGTTGTACTGCTCCTAGCTCCTGTCCCCTGTTGGCTACATGTCTCCCAGTTCCCTGAGAATGCTCTTTCCTTTTGAACCTTTTGAGAGAGGATCTACCGTAGCCCAGACTGGCCTCAGCCTCCCTGGTGCTGAGATATAGGTCTGAGCCACCACACCCAGCTCTGTATTTCCCTACCCACAGTCCCTCTGCTGTGTCCCTCTTATACCACCACCTCCGACTCCCATGGGCACGCACGCATGCTGGCAGGCACACACCTGAGCTGAGCTTTCCTCTTGACCTGCAGGAACCAGGCCATGCTCTTTGGTGGGAACCCACGCTACGAGAATGTGCCACTCATTGGGAGAGGCTCCCCTCCGCCCACGGTAAGTAGCCTTCTGGGGCAAAGTCATCATTCTGACCCTTATTGGAAATGTAATCAAAGACAGCCTATTAACACGGTGAGTGATCTCCACAGAGGTGGAAAACCAAGAAACAGCTTTGTTGGTTATTTTATCGAATAAGCATTAAACTAGACCGCCACAGATATCGCAGGTCATCTGCTGCCCAGATTGCACAGACACAAAGCAATCTGACGCTGTGAGGTGGCCTTCCAGGCATGGCCCATTGCACAACTGTCTTCAAGATAAATGGCATCCATTTTCAAGCAAGAGGACAGCATTTGTCACACTGATCCATCATAAACCTGTCTGGTAGTTAGGGCGGCCCAAGGAAAAGATCAAATTTCTCATAACACATGACGATCAGAGAGGTACTGCTTGGAGCCAGGTGCTTAAGCTGTCACTGAGGGCGAAAGGAACTGTCTCCTGTGATGTTGTCCTTTCCACAGCCCTCAAGAAACTGCTTCTGGTGCCAGGGATGTGGATCCGTTGGTAGGGTGCCTGGGAGCATGCATGAAGCCCTTGGTTCAATCCCCAGTGCCACATGAAACTGGGCATGGCACTGCACACCCATAATCTCAGCACCTGGGGGGGGGGTGGAAGCAGTCTCAGACAACCAAAGTCATACAGAACAAGTTTGAGAACAACCTGGGACAAATGAGACCCTACCTCAAAAAAGGAAGGGACCTGGGCGTGGTGGCACAAATCCCAGCACTAGGGAGGCAGAGGCAGAGCGATCTCTGTGAGATCAAGTCTGTCCTGGTCTCTGATAGTAAGTTCCAGGCCAGCTGGGACTATAGGGAGACCCTGTCTCAAAAAAAAAAAAAAATGCGGGGGGCAGTAATAATAATAAACATAAACAGAAAGCCGGGTCTGATGGCGCACACCTTTAATCCTAGCACTTGAGAGACAGAGGCAGGCAGCTCTCTGAGTTCAAGGTGAGCCTGGTCTACATAGTGAATTCCAGGCTAGCTGGGGCTATAGGGAGACCCTGTCTCAAAAAGACCAAAAAAAGAAAAAAGAAACTATTCCTGCATCAAGAGTCTTCTGCCCTTTACAGGGTTGAGACTGTGTTGCCCCTCAGGGACAGAGTACTTGCTTAGCATGTCAGAGGCCCTGGGTTTGATCTCAGCAGAAGAGTAAAGCAGTAAGTTTTCTATAGAAGGTACTCCAAGAAGAGATCGCCCGCCCTCCCTCCTTCCCTTCCTCCACTCTCTTCCTCCCTCCCTCCCCTCCTTTCTCATTCCCTCTTTCCTTTCTCTCTCTCTCTCTCTCTCTCTCTCTCTCTTTCTCTCTCTTTCTTTCCTTCTTTCCTCCTTTCTCTTCCTTTTGTGTTTTGAGACAGGATCTCATGTATCCCACATTAGCTGAAAACCACCTTTTACTCCTGATCCTCCTGCCTCCACCTCCCCAGTGCTGGGATTATAGGCCTGTGGGACCATGCCCATCTTTTCTGTTCCTTTTCTGTACCAGGGAAAGTTAAGAGATTTCTTTGAGTCTGTGGTGCTCAGGATTAAGCCAGGCATAGTGAACAGTAGGCAATGGCCCAGCCACAGATCCAGCATCTCTTTTTAATTTATGTTTCCCTTTAATCCTGGGGCTTGAGTGTCCTGAGCTGGAGTAGTGCAGTGCTGGCCTGTCTGAGACCAGACACAGTCTTCTTCCACCCCAGCAATATTCAAAACCCCTAGGACTATGCCCACATGTGGTCTATGCCTCTTGCCCACCCCACCACTTCCAGCCAGTAGGCAGTACCCAGGACAAGAATCCAGGATGTTCAGGTAGGCAGAGAAAACACAAGCTGCCTGCTCCCAGAGAAGTGTCCAAAGGGCCCGGGATTATTGCCAAGGCAGAAAGCTATAGGTAGGTGCCTGGTGGTGCCAGGTGCCCAGGTTTATAGTTTGTAGCCTCTTTGTCCTTGGGCATGAACTTTGCCTCTCTGTGCCTCAGTTTCCATGTGTAGAGCGGGAATGGTGGTAATAGCACGTCAGGTGACCTGAGCTTGGGAGGGTTCATTACACAGAAGAGAGTGTACAGCGCATAGTTAAGTGTAGCAGGCTATCTTTTTCCTTAAGATTTGTTTATTTTTATGTGTGTGAATATTTACCTGCACGTATGGATGCACACCATATATGTACCTGGTGCCCATGAAGGCCAGAAGAGGGTATAAGATCCCGTAGGACTGGAGTTACAGACTATTGTGAGCTGCCCTGTGGGTTCTGGGACCCAAACCCATGCCCTTGCAAGAGCAGCTGGTACTCTTAACCGCTGACCCATCAACCCATCTTTCCAACTCCTGGCTGGGCGCTCTCTCTCTCTCTCTCCCTCCCTCCTCCCTCCCTCCCTCCCTCCCTCCTACTTCTTCACAGAGATGAGCTGTTTATAGGAAAGGGCCACAGTGGAAATCTTGAGCCCAGTGCCTGCCTCCACAGAGATACTCCACCTGCCCATCTGGGTGGTTTAGAGGGTCTCTGCTCAATAGTAGGAAGCTTTGGGTAGCAGGGATCAGTAAGGTAGACTTGGGAACCCAGAAAGCACACAGATGGGCAATTAATAGCATCCTGGCCTCTCACTGCATAGCCTGTCCTTCCCTGACTCTGCTGTCTGTTAAGTCTAGGAAACCTTACCTACTTTTATTTATTTATTTTAAATTTCATTTTGTTGTTGTTTTGAAACAGTGATGTATATATAGCCATATGTAGGCTAGGCTGGCATCAAACTCAGAGATCTGCTTGCCTCTGCCTCCTGAGTGCTGGGATTAAAGGGGTGTACTACTACACCTTGTTCCTATTTTATTTTATTTTAAAAATTTTATATGCGTGAGTGTATTGCCTACATGTATGTGACTACCTGAGGAGGTCAGAAAAAGGCATCAGATCCCCTGGAATTGGCGTTATGGATGGGTGTTAGCTACCATCTGGGTCCTGGAATTCAAACCTGGGTCCTCTGCAAGAGCAGCCAGTGCTCTTAACTCCTGAACTTTCTTTCCAGCCCTACTATTTATTTTTTAAGACTGGGTCTTCTGTAGCTCAAGAGGGCCTCTAGCTCATCCTATGGCTAAAGAAGCTTTGAACTTTGATCTTCCTGCCTTTACTTCCCAAGTGCTACTTTTACAGGTGTGCCCCACCATGCCTAGTTTTTACGGTACTTAGTGTAGAACTCAAGATTTCAAGCATGTTAGGCAAGCACTCCACCAACCGAACTACAACCTTAGCCTCTAACCCATTACCTTTTTTCAAAAAGTCATTGATTATTTTATGTATATGAATGTTTGAGTGTTTTACCTGAATGTATGTAAGCACAGCTCTTGTGTGCAGTGTCCATGGAGGTCAGAAGGGGGTGTCAGATCCCTAAGAACTGGAGTTATAGACAGTTGTGAGCTGCCATGTAGGTGCTGGGATTCAAACCTGGGTCCTCTGCAAGAGCTTAACCACAGAGCTGTCTTTCCAGCCTACTCACTATCCTTTTTTAAGCAGCTTTACAGCAGGTCAGCCTAACTGTTCATCCTTCTTGGGGTCTCTGGAAGGGGCAACGAGCCTCTCAAAGCCTAAATCGGACTCTGTCCCTTTAAATCCCACCCTGGCTTCTTCTGCTAACCAGAAATTGCCTGGATCCTTGTATTGCCCACTAGGCCACAGGCATGCAGACTGACTTTATTATTAATCTAAGCAAATCACGATTTGGGGAAATCTGTGAAAAACTAATTACTCACTGTACTCTGATGCCAAATAAAAATGATTTTTGGATTACCTTCTGTTTGAGGAAATCAGGCCATTCCCTCCTGCCCTTAGCTGAAGTAAACAAGGTCTGACCTTATCTGCCAGGCCTGGGGACATTTTAACCCTTCCTCCTCTTAATTAAGGTCTGTCCAGAAACCCTCATTGCTTTGGCAAAGTTGACTTCCAGCTCCTCCCATCTCTGCCAGCCCTCGGGGAGGAGCCCCACCCCCAGCCTCTGCAAGGGGCATGAGACCTAAGTAATGGGCTATGGACCAAAGCTATGAGGTGGACAGAGTCTGCCTCCCCTCTGGGACAGCCAGCAGGATTAGTGGGGGGACAAGAAGAAGAAGCAAGGTCTTGAAAGGATAACCTGTTCCTGGGCTATAGGCATGTCTTCCCTCAGATCTGCCTTGAGGGAATTCCTCCTGTTCTAGAGGAGGTTTCCTAAACCCAGACAAAAATGACCCAGGGCAAGTTTTACAACAACAACAAGGGGAAAATTCCAGCCAAAGGACGAGAGACAAGGAATTGAGTTCAAGATCTTCCTTGACTTTATCTGGCCTTCAACAAGCCTTTTATTTCATAAACTCAGAGTTTTCCAGTATGCCAGCAAAGGAGGATAAGGTTTTTTTTGGGTGGTGGGTTTTATTATTATTACATTTTGTGTGTGTGTGTGTGTGTGTGTGTGTGCATGAGTGCGCATGTGTGTATGTGTATGTGTATGTGTGCATGTGTACCCACCTGTGTGCTTTTACCATGTGGGTCCTGGGGATTGAACTCAGGTCTTCAGGCTTGCTGGCAGGCACCTTTACCCACAGAGCCGTCTTGCTGGCCCTGTTTTGTGGTACATATTTGTTTGGTTTGGTGTTGAGGAACAGAAACAGGGGCCTCACGCACTTTCTCTGTTGTAACCTTAAGACATGAGTTTTATCAACGGCAAAGGATCTAGGAAAGCAGAAACAGGGGACAAAATACGGATTGCTCTCTTCAAAGTTCTTTTCCTTATAAGGTGGGAACAGGAAATTGGAACAATAAATGCCTGATTGGTTCACATTGGGTTACTTGGCTTGTTTTCTGTAAGGATTAAAGCAGGAGGACTTCGTGGCTGTGCTGCCTGAAACTAACCCTTCGGGAGAACACTGGCTTCTGTCTCATATTCTCCTAATTTCTCTGAAGGCTGGATAGAAGTTTGGCTTTGGCTTGCTGATGTGGAATTTTAGCATGAGTGACTGACTCCGTTTTGGTTTCAGGCTGGCGTCTGGGGCCCAGTGCGGAAGCCTAACCCAAAACAATGGCCACGTGTGCTTCCATGAAGCAGCCTCCGCACTGGGACTGCCCCTGCTTTGGGGTCGGGGAGGTTCTCATACTTGTGCTTGCATCAGAATCTCTTAAAGGACTTGGGAAACCTGGGGTGGGGCCCAGGGATCTGTACTTCTAACTCCTTCCCAGGCAAAGATACTATTGGTCTGGGAGCCAAAGTGGAGAACCTGAGGCAGCCTGAGATGGAGTCCCAGCGCTGCTGATGGACAGCATGGTCCTGTGTGGTGATGCCTGCCTGGGCATTGTAGGATGCTTACCAGCATTCCCGCCTTCTACCCACTGGATGTCAATAGCATCCCATCCCCCGCCCCAGCTGTTACAGCTGGACCATCATCAGACATTGTTAGTGACCCTGGGAGACAAGATCACTTCTCATTGGGCGGCCTGAAGAGCCTCATGCCCCTTCGACTCCTGCCTACACCAGATGGCATGCTTGCTGTGCATGACCTCAACTGCCAAAACTTCCCCAGCTAGGAGACAGGCCTATCTGCTGGCTTCTGTAGGAGGGGTCAGCAGAGCAGCAGCAGTCATGAGCTTGTTAAAAATGCACAGTCCAGGCTGGGTGTGGTGGGGGGCACACCTTTAATCCCAGCACTGGGAGAGGCAGAGGCAGGTGGATCTCTGAGTTCAAGGCCAGAGCCTGGTCTACATAGTTCAGGCCAGCTGAGGCCACCCATAGACCCTGACTCAAAAAAAAGCAGACACCAGGGGCTAGAGAGATGGCTCGGTGGTTAAGAGTACTACAGTTCCAGGGAATCCAGCGCCCTCTTCTGACCACTGGGGGTATTGCACACTTACATACATGTAGGCAATAGACTCATATGCATAAAGTAAAACTAATAAGTTTAAAAAAGATTTTTTAAAAATGCAGAATCCAATGGGGCATGGTGGTGTGCAATTTCAGTTCCAATACTCAGGAGGCAGAGGCAGGCGGACCTCTGTGAGATCAAGGCCCAGCCTGTTCCATAGTGAGTTCCAGGTCAGCTGGGGCTATAGGGATACCCTGTCTCAAAAAGAAAAAAGAAAGAAATGCAGAAGGCTCAGCAGTTAAGAGCACTGGCTGTTCTTACAGAGGACTCCAGTTCAGTTCCCAACACCTATATGACAGCTAACTGCCATCCGTAACTACTAGGTTCTTGGGGATCTAATGCTTTCCTCTGGCCTCCAAGGGCATGGCATGCACATGGTGCACTTACATACCTGAAGGCAAAACACTCATCCACGTAAAATATAGATAAATAAATAAAAATAAATTTTTTGGAAGGAGCTGCCCAATCCCGGGTCCCACGTCAGGGCCCCTGGTGCTTTGCACATAGAATGGTCAGAGAAATCCATGTCTGCGCCTAGGGGAGGGCCTGGGTCTGTGCTGTATCATAGCTTCGCTGACACTGGGATTGCCAAGACAACACTTGAATCTCTTAGATGCTTGATTTTACGTTTCCTATATTTTGCCTCCTCATAGAAAAATATCTTGGTGAGTGTCACATGAGCATAACAATTTTTAAACTTCACAGATATGTGAAGCAAGGGTCTTACTGAATGCTTTCAGGTCTACTTTTCTAGTGGGGAAACTGAGGTTAGGAGAGATCAGAGGACCTCCACCAAGGTCACAGGAAGGTAAGATTGGGGGCTGGGGAGATAGCTCAGTCAGTAAGTACTTGCCTTGAATGTGTAAGGACTGGAGTTTGATCCTCCAGTACCCACATAATAAAAAACCAGCTGTGGCTGCCATGTGGCACACACCTTGATGGATCGTTGTGAGTTTGAGGCTAGACTCATCTACATAATGAGTTCTAGGTCAGTCAGGGCTACAGAGGGAGACCCTGTCTCAAAGTAAAAACAAAACATAAAAGGTCAAATATGGTAGCACTGTGCATCTAGTCCCAGCAGGGAGGTGGACACAGGACGATCCCTGAGGCTCACTGGCCAGCTAATCAACCTAACCTGCTTGTCAAGCTCTAGGCCAATGAAAGAGCCTGTCTCAAAACACAGGGTAGACAGCATCTGAGGAATGGGTGTCTAAAGTCTCTGACACACACACACGCACACACACACTACACAGCTGGGATGTGGACCTGGCCCCCAGTGTCAGTGGGCCTTTGCTCTCAGTCTGCTAGCCACTAACTGCTCCTAGCTGCCCCACTATACCCTGATGCAGCCCAACGCCACACCTCAGTGAGAGTACAGTCTGGGTGTTGGACGTGCAGTGTGGTGAAGGGAGTGAACGTGGGAGGAAGGCACCTGTTCTGTGTGTGCGTGTTATGTTGGAGGCTGAAGCCCGCCACCCCGATGGTTGTGGGACTGGAAGCCTCAGTGGATATGAAGCTGTCCAGGCCACTCTGGTATGACCCCAAGCCTCATGATACCATGATTAAAGTTCCATGCTCAGCTTCTGCCACTGGCCAGACGCTCACCCTCAGGAAAGTTCCCCAGCATTGTTACTGGTGCAGTTGTTTCCTCAGAGTCCACAGAGAACTGTTTCCAGGACCCCTGAGGATATCATACTCCGAGGATGCCCAGGGCCCTTACATAAAATGATACACTATTATATTTTTAAAATTTTACTTGATGAGTTATGTACCATGGCACATGTGTGGAGATTAGGAGACAGTTTGCAGGAATCGGTATTCTCCTTCCATCACGTGGGTCCCAGGGATTGAATTCAGGTTGTCAGTTTGGCACTAAGCATCTTTACCTGCTGAGCCATTTCACTGGCCCAAAATGATGTATTGCTTTGCATGTAACCTGCACGTACCTGTACATTCAGAACACCTCCAGGTTCCTTATAATAACTAATGCTATATAAATAGTATAAAAATAGTTGCTTCTTTGTATTGGTTAGAGAAACAAATAACAAAACAGAATGACTCCAGGTATGGTGGTACATGCCTGTAATCCCAGCTCTCCCGAGGCTGTGACAAGAGGCTCCCCTTGAATTGGAGTCCAATCTGGGACACACAGGGAGTTCCAAGCTAGTCTGGGCCACAGAGTAAGACCTTGTCTCAAAAACAGACAAAAAGCAACCTCTCCCCCCCAAAAAAAAAGCAACTACCAGGAGCTAGAGAGATGGATCAGCAGTTAAGAGCACTTGCTATTCTTGCAGAGGACCCAGGTTCAATTCCCAGTACCCACATGGCAGTTCACAACCATCTATAGCTCCAGTTTCAGGGGATCTAGTGTCCTCTTCTGGCCTCTGTGGGCATTGCATGCATGTGGTACACTTACATACATGCAGGCAAAACACGCATACACATAAAATAAAGATGATTTTTAAAAGGATTAAATAATTAAGAAATATAAAAAACAACTCTCAGAAATGAAATGGAAAAGATATATATACTCAATACAGACCTAAGTTTTGTAATGTCTTTGGCCCAGTGTTGGTGGAATCCACCAGTGTGCAGAGGGAGAGGCGGCACAGCATCGGGTTTACCTGGTAACAAGATGCACCCTGTTCTGACTGCCCTCTTCTCCACAGTACTCTCCCAGCATGAGGGCCACCTACATGTCCGTGGCAGATGAGCAGCTGCGGCACTACGAGTTTCCATCCTAAACTTCCCAGGTACCTGCCTCCTCCTGCCGACTTGGTTTTCAATGGATGCAGATCCCAGCTGTTTCTGTAAAAGAAACTAAAAACTCCAGGACATCGGCAGGCTCCTGTGCTGTGGAGTCGTGGCTGGCTCCCCAGACCAAAGCTGCAGATGGATGCAAGGCTTGTGACAGGGCCAGACTCCTGCCACGCTCTCTACCCCAGAACTCCCCAGGACTTGTCCACGGTCCTGGAGCCAGCTGCCCAGTTCAGCCCACCTGAAGTCCTACCCTCAGCAGGTGAAGAGGGGACCTCCAGCCTGAAAGCTCCGTTTTCTCAGGTCCTTGCCACCAGGCCCCTACCTCTTGTTAGTAGACAAAAAAAAGCCAGGCAATACCCTCCTGTCAGTCTGTCCTTCAGGGGACAGAGGAAGGTGCCAATCAGGAGGTCCATTTAGAGGAACACATCCAGATGCAAATTCTGGGGTCACACAGACTCTGCCTAGGCCCAGAGGCATAGTGTCAGAAATGCTCTGCAATGGGCACTGATGGCTTCAAGCTGGGCACCACAGCCTCACAGCCTTAGGCAGAAACACAAGAGGAAGTCCGCCACATTCTGCCTCTCTAACCTCCACTGGCCTCCTCCATCCCAGAATCAATGCTGCAGGTCTGAACCGAGGTGGGGACGGTCTCAGGAACAGATGCTTTGAAAGGGACTGAACTCTTTTTTTCCTGGTATTTTACACATTTTGATGATCCAAAGATATAGCATGTCTAGTTTTTACAGTAGATTCAGGCTCAGTCCTTTCACCTGGTGTCTATTCGAAGACTCTCACACCAGCCAGTTCGTTACAGGTCTGGAGAAAACAGAGGAGTGGATATTTCAATAAAACACAAATTGGTGGGACATCGTGTCCCAAGCTGCTGTTGAAGGACATCTGGGGGCCTGTAACGGGAGAGAGAAGATAACCGAGAAGGCTGAGTCGCAGTCTCTGTTCTGAGGAACAGCTAAGTGCCCAAGATAGCTGTCCCTTCCTTTTTGTCTTCAAACAGGCTTGCCATCAAAGGTTTTAGCAAGCTTGGTAAGACTGTGGTTTGAAATGAGGACAGGCCCTGTGTCCCGGTGCCCTGTCCATCCATGTCCAGGTCCCTGACCTGCCAGGTACAAAGGAAAAGGAGCTTTGTTTTGTTTTGGTTTTGGCCAGGAGAAAATAATGATCCCTGTCCTGCCTACTAAGGGACCAGGTTATAGGGTGTCTGGTGCTCCCAAACTCCTGCCAGCCCAGAGTGCACTGCACTGAAGCTCCATGGCCTGCACACCTGAGCAAGGCCTGGGTGATGGCATGGGACAGGGCTGTTTCCATCTCAGAAGAGCCACATTTTCACACTGGCAGCTCCCAGCCAAGCCACCACAAAGCAGGGGCCACCAGCACTGGCCTCACTGTCTCACACTCACTGTGCGTACTGCGAACCACCTTTGTCTGTGCAGATCTTGGAGCTGTGATCTCAAGGTGTTGCTTCTAATGTTTTCTTATCAGCAGCTGAAGGACTTTTTAAATGCCTGTTAACTACACTAAAATTCCTCCTTGGGGATTCTCTTAGGGGCCAGGTGGGCAAACCTCTGCTTGATATGTGTTCACCCTCACCCAGAAGAGAATAAACCACGGGTACTAAGCTGTGCAGTTGGACTCTGATTTCTCAGCTACAGGACTCACAGGGGTGTGGCATGGTTCCCCCACAGGGTCGCAACCAGAGGGACTAGAAACAGATTCGATGTCGGCTCTCAGTGGGAGATGAAAACACAGGCTGTGAGGAGCTGGAGAGATGACTCAGTTAAGAGTGATTGCTGCTCTTCCAGAGGACCCAAGTCTGGTTTCTAGCACTTAGGTGGCTCATACCTTCCTGTAACTCCAGCTCCGAGAGATCTAGTGCCCTCCTTTGGCCTCCATAGGCGTGCGCGCACACACACACACACACGCATGCACACACAAAAATAAAAACAAGTCATTAAAACAGAAAGAAAGCTGGAGAAGAGGGACTGGACCTCTGCAGGCATTGCAGGCCTGGTGGCGCCCACCTTTAATCCCAGCACTGGAGAGGCAGAGGCAGGCGGATCTCTGTGAGTTTGAGGCCAACCTGATCTACATAGTTCCAGGTCATCCAGGGCTACATAGGGAGGCCCTAACTCAAAAAGAAGAAAGGGAACTATGAGTGAATATCTCAGGCACTTGACACTCTTAGGGGGCGGGCATGGGTGAGTGCACAGTGTGCATGGGGCCAGAGTAGGAAGCTGGGACCTCTGCTCTGTGAGCCTCACCATATTCTCTGGAGACAGGGCCTCTCACTAGAATGGCAGCAGCAGCCCTAGGGATAATCCTGCCTCTGCCCCCCAGAGTGCTGGGGTTATAGGCCCAGACCTATCACACCCAGCTCTACCTAGGTGCTGGAAATTCTAACTCAGGTCCTTATGCTTGCACAGCACTTTTATCCACTGAGCAGTCTCCCCAGTCCCTGCCTTGAGCTTCTATTAAAGGACCAGGGCCAGGTCTTATTTCTGCTCAGACTTGTCTCCAAAGTTCTCTCTAAAAAGTCATTCGTTGCTTATCAGGCTGCTAATAATAAGTAGTATTTGGGAGGATTTACCATGAGCCAGCTACTTCCCTGGTATTGATGTTAATTTTTCATTAAACTTCATGAGCCTATGAGGCCATTTGTTTTGTAGATTAACCAACAGGTGCATTGAGAGGCAGGACCTCTTTGGAGTGAGGACAGAGTCAGAGTGTTTCACACGGAGTCCTGGACTCTATACTAGGTGCCTTTGGGTAGGTATGGAATGGGCCAGTGGTCAGAAAGGAATCAGCAAGGCTGTGCAAATCCACCAGCAACACGTGGGTCCATACTGAGCACTTCACCTCCATAGGCTGAGCCTTAGGCAGAGACACCTGAGCACAGCACCCTTCATGCTTTCTAATTTATTATTTTTTAAACGTGTATGAGTGTTTAGCCTGCATGTATGTAAGTGTACCTATGCATGCAATGCCTCGGAAGGCCAGAAGACGGTGTCAGTTTCCCTGAACTGGAGTTACAGGTGGTGGTTACCCGCCACTTGGGTGCTGGGAACTGAACCAGTGTCCCTCCACAAGAGCAGCCAGTGCTCTTAACCACTGAGCCATCTCTCCAGCCCCCTTTATGCTTTCTTTGCAGCATCTCTGGGGAAGCCCCTGCCAGGCCCTGGTGGCTCAGCAGCACCAGCTCCAGCATCTCCCCGCTCCTCGTGCCCCCACTCAGCCCCGAGTGACTCTTCACGCTTGTGCATAGCCAAGCTCCTGACACGACTCATATTTCATGGAGCTCCTGAGTGGGCAGCCAAGTCCTTTGGGAGTGCTTGAGGACGGGAGCTGGTTAGAATCCTGTGCAGCCGACCGCGCCTGCTCAGAGCTACACGGATGGTCTTGTGATCTTCCCATGTTCTACTCCGCCCCTAGGAAATGCACAGCAGTGGGAAGATGACTCAGAGCAGTAGGGAAACTCCCATGACTAATTTGATGTATTGGAGAGAAGTACAGTTCAGCACTCAAAGGACATGGGCTTTGGGGGCTTTCATGGTCTCTGAGAACTGGAGCCCCGAGTTACAACAAGCCCACAAGAAGTAAGAAGGTGGCTACGGGTGCTCAAGCCTAAGAGGGACAGGCCAGCACTTGCTGCCTCCTCCCCTCACACTGACCTCACCCAAGGGGAAAGTGGTGGGTAAAGAGAGGTCACTGTGTCACTGTTCAGCACACTGGGCTCATCTGACTGTCATCTGACAGCAGCGCAACTGCAGCTCTGGAAAGGGCCAGCTGTAGAGAGAGGACAACCGTTTAGCTTGTTTCCAGGGAAGACAGGCAGCAGTCCACAAGCAGACTTCACTGTTAACAGAGTCCCGCCCTAGGCTATCATTGGACAAGACACAGAGGCCTTTTTGCCTCCAGGTGTGTGTGTGCCTCTTCCCTGCCAAGCTATGGGATCTTAGTGTGGGAGCAGAGCGATGCCACTGCCCCCCACTCCCCCAACCCCCAGTGCTGCAGACTGAACCCAGGACCGTGTCCCTGCTAGACAAGCACGCTACCACTCAACTATACTCTCAGCTCAGCATTGCCGCTCAGCACCTTATAAAGCGGCTCAGGAGGCCTGCTGTGTTCACTGACTGGGCAATGCACTCGTATGAGAGTTTTCCTTCCTTCTCTTTTTATTCCTCTAACCACATGTATTGACTGCTTATGACAGGTCAGTGAGCTATAATTGAGAGCCCAGCCTGATCTCATTACTGGGTAGGGACTGTAGGTATGGAATACGTTTTACATGTATATACAGATGTGTATAATTATTTACATATACATACATACACATGTGGAGGTCAAAAGACAACTTACAGAGTCCCTTGTCTCCATCCACCTTTGTGTGGGTTCTAGGGCTAGAATTCAAGTCACCAGATTTGTGTTGCAAGCGTCTTTACCTGCCCAGCCCTCCTGCCAGCACTAGTTTTCATATTTTTTTAATGATTAAGGAAAAACCATCTGGGCACAGTGGCACATACCTGTCGTCCCAACACTTGGGAAGCAGAGGTGTGATCATCCCAAGTTTGAGATCAGCCTGGGCTAGCAGAGTGAGAGCCTGCTAGATGGCTCAGCCAAGACTGAAAGCCCGGCTTGGATCCCCAGAACCCACAGAAAGGTAGAAGGAAAAGTACAAGTTGTTTTCTGACCTTCACACAACGGCATGTGTGTAAATGCTCAAATAAATAAATACATAAATGTTTGTTTGTTTGTTTTTTAACAAGAGGGACAGAGGGGATGAGAGATGGCTCAGAGGTTAAGAGCATTTACTGCTCTTGCAAAGGACCCAAATTTGGTTCCCTACATGGTACCTCATACCTGTCTATAACTCCAGCTCTAGGGGTTCTGACACCCTCTTCTGCCCTCTGTGGGCTCTGTATATATGTGGTATAAAATCACACAGACACATATACACATAAATAAAGATTAAATAGATCTTTTTTAAAAAACAAGAAATTAGGTATTTGCAACTGATTTTGATGGAAGAGAACACTAATTTTGAACTGCAGTGAGGCAAAACGTAATCCCTTCACCAAAAGAATATCATTCTTCTTGGGGAATGGAGAGATGGCTCGGCCAGTTAGAGCACTATTGGCTCTTGCAGAGGACCTGGATTCAGTTCCCAGCACCCACATGGTGGCTAACAAGCATCTGTCACTCCAGTTCCGGGAGCATCTGATGCCCTTTTCTGGTCTCCATGGGCATTGCATGACATAGTACACTTACACACATGCAGGCAAAACACTTACATATCATCGTGTCCGTTTCCGTCATCTCACCACTCGGGGCCAACCCGAGTGGACTTTGGGGGGCCAGCCCGAGAGGTTGGGGGTGAGTAGAAGCAGAGTCAAGCTGTGGACTCCGGGAGTTGGATGGGGAGCAGGCCAAGCACGTGACACTGCGTACTTGCGTGGCGCTGCCAACTCGTTTATCGAATAGGCGCACACGCTCTTATAGGTCTGGATAGCCAATGACCTTATGGGGTGGGGTCTCAAATACAGCCAATGGTAAGTTTGTCCCCAGGTAGGCAGGTACTTTCCAGATGCTGGTCTCACAACTAGCCAGAGCAGAATGCCACGCCCACAGGAACCATTTCTCTATTCCTCCTAGCAGGTGGCCCGGCCAAGCCCACCTTGCATTATGCCCAACACTTATACACATACATTTTTAAAAATTTCAATTTCAAAGGAATGTTATTTTCTTATCAATAGACTTGTGTAACAAAGTAATTATTGTAAGTTATTTTTATTTGCCAAATCAAAAACATGGAATTAAGGCTGGTAAGATAGCTCATCAAGTAAAGGCATTTGTGATCAAGCCTGACAACCTATGTTTGAGTCCTGGAACCTACATGGGAGAGAACCAGTTCCCAGAAGTTGTCCTCTAACCTCCACATGTGCACCAGGTATGAACAGTCCACCCACCCCACACACAAATAAATAAATAAATAATAAAAATTTAATATGGAATTTAAGCCAGCCATAGTGTCATGCATCTATAATCCTAACACAAGGATCAAGTTTAAGGTCAAGCTGGTCCACATAGCACGTTCAAGACCAGGAGGGATATATAGTGAGACTGTCTCAAAAGGACAAAAGAAAAAACAAAAGTATGATTGGTTTTTTTCCCTTCTATAAACACCTATGTGGTAACTTTGTTATTTTATTTGTTCATTATTTATGGAGGGTGTGCCTTAGCATGAGTCTAGAGGTCAGAAGACAACTTATGAGAGTTCATTTTCTCCTTCAACTATGCGGGGCCCAGGGGTTTAACTCAGGTCTTCAGCTTAGGCAGCAAGCACTTTTACCCATGAGCCATCTCCCCAGTTCCCATTGGTAACTTTAATTTTTGCCTCTTACACCATGAATATATTTTTAACTTGCTTATTATTTTTATTTTATGTGTATCAGTGTTTTGCCTACATGTATGTAAGGGCATCATATGCTTGTAATGCCTGTAGATTCCAGAAGAGGGCATCAGATCCCCTGGAACTTTTTTAATTGAATCATTGTGTGTTTCATACAGAACATCTCAATCACTCTTAATCATCTTTATATCCCTTCTCCACCAGTATCCTCTATAGTCCCCCTGGAATCCATATATTCTGTCATCTGTGTTAAGGTCTAGTGTGTCAAGTTAGTGTCCCCAGGTGACCTCAGTGCAGGTAGATCTAGTCAGCCTACCAAGAGTCCCTTGCTTTAGGAGGACTAGCTCATCCTCACCCAACAGTAATTAGTTGCCAACATTTCTTCAGCAAAGGTTGGGAACTGCTACCCATTTCCCTGGGTCCATGCTGAGTTTTTGTCTGCTTGAGTTTGCATGGGTCTTGAGCATGGTGAAACCATTGCTGTAGGTTCATATAAGCAGGTCCCAGGAGCTTGTAGGATTCTATATGGTCACGCACCTCCTCATTGGCTCTTAAAAGCTTTCCACCTCCTCTTCTACAGTGGTCCCCAAACCCTAGGTGAGAGTGAAACAATATGAATCCTGTCCAGGCATCCTCACTCTGCAGATTCCTAATCTTCATGATTTAGCCACTTGTGACCTTTTGTGCTACTGGCCCTGTTGCATGAGGCAGCTTCATTAATGACAGTTGAGAGATTCATTAGTGACTTCTTCACCCCTTGTTCTCTATTGCGTGAGCCTTGGCTGCAGAGTCTGCATTGTAGATGTGCCGCTTAGGCACAGGAAGTTCACAATGTCTGTGTCTGACCAGCTATGGTTCTCTATATTAGTTTCCACCTGGTGCAAAAGACACTTCTTTGATGTCCATGGGACTGTGACTTCTGGAACTTTTTTAAGATACCCTGTTGCCCCAGCTGGCCTAGAACTTGACTTGTAGGCTGGGCTGGCCTCCATCTCACAGAGATCTGCTTGCTGAGTACTGAGCATTGCACAACATGGGTGTACTTACATACATGCAGGCAATACCCTCAAACACATAAAATGAAAATAATAAATAATTTTTTTAACTACCAGGCAGAAGTTACTCTTTTCCCGCCGTAGTACAGGGATGAGCCTAGAGTCCTGTGGATGCTGGACAGGCTCACTGTTGCCACCCCCAGGTGTCTGTTTGTTTAGATAATTTTGTTCTGATTACAAAAAAGCCCTGTGTTACAAACATTCTAAACTTCACAAAAATGTGTGAGAAAGTGGAAATCCCCTCCTAATCCCCAAGCCAGAGCAAAACTCCACGAACAGTTTGCTGTACGCTCCCCACGTTTTGTGTTTAAGTATTTGTAGAAAGCCGGGGCTGGCAGCATAAGCTTGTAATCTCACTGGAGAGGTAGAGGCCGGAAGATCATGAGTTTGAGGCCAACATGAGCTACATAGTCTCAATAAACAAAAACAGAGCTGGGGATGGAGCTCAGATTTAGGACAAGGCTTGCCTAGCATGCATGGAGCCCTGAGTTTGATCCCTAGCACTGAGTGAAACAGATGGAGAGCAGGGTTGTCACCCCACCATTGAAGAGGTAGAGGCAGGAGGATTGGGAATTCAAGGTCATCCTCAAAGTCATAGCCAGTTTGAGGTCCTCCTCAGGTATTGCACGACATGGGCGCACTTATACACATGCCTGCAGGCATAACACTCATACACATTAAAAAAATCAATCAATTAATCAAAAACAAAACAAAACAAGAAAACTACAAAAGGTATAGTGACCAGGCATGGTGGTGCACATCTTTAATCCCAGCACATCAGAGGCAGAGACAGGTCTCAGTGAGATTGAGGACAGACTGGTTTACATACTGAGTTCCAGGCCAGCTGTGGCAACAGGGAGATCCTGTGATCCCATCTCTTAGGAGGTAGAGGCAAGAAGATCAGGAGTCCTCCTCAGCCACATAGTAAGTTCAAGACCAGCCTGGGCTACATGGGACTCTGTCTCAAAGAGAAAAGCAGAGAAAAAAGAACAGGTCAGTGGTGGGATGGACTGGGGACTGGACTGGACTGGGGTTTGTCCAGGGCAACGGCTGCCCTCAGCAAAGAGCTGCTGCTGCCAGCTATGCTGTGATTGGGTGGAAATCTGAGAAGCCACATTTAAAAAAAGAACAGATCTTCATGAGTACTTCTAAGTATACGACCTCACGTTAGCCTCCCAGGGAAGCAGAAATGAACCTGCCAAGAAGTGAACCGGTTCCAGTTTCCAGTGGGCTTGGCAGTACACAGGCCTGTAGAGGGAGGGCGGAGTGGGCAGCCCGGGCTAAAATCACTGTCACGATGAAAGTGATGGCGGCTTCCTTCTCACTGTTCCTCTCTCCCTGGTTCTTAACTGCTCACCCCCACTTCTCTACCCAGGTGTCATCAGGGAGTCCGCAGCCTCCGGAGCTGCAGGCAGGGTGGGGAGATCGCCACCCCCAGCCAAGCTGGCTCCACCCTGGAGTTTCCTCCTCTCCCACACATCATGCCCCACCCCCACTCTGGAAGACACGCCCCACTCTTTCCCCTACAACTCACAGCAATTCTTTAGGGCCCAATTCTACCCCAGATCCCACATCTTGGTGACTCATTCCTTGCTTGGCTCCATCCCAGTCTCCAGGGTCTATCCCTGACCTCATTCCCTGCGGCAGCAAGCACAGTGCTGGTCTCTATTCAGGCTCAGCCAGCTGCCTTCAACACAGGCTGGGCTGACCACACATCCTCCCCTGCCCCTCCACTGTGAAGAACGAAGAAACTTAAGTCTCAGAAAAAGCAAAAGTAGAGGCTGGGCTGTAATGGTAGAACACAGGCAGAGCAGATGCAAGACCCGTTCAATCCCAATCCTGGAGAGAAAAAGGGTGGGAGAGAGGGAGGGAGGAGGGGGGGCAGGAAAAAAAATGAGAGAGAGAGAGAGAGGCCAAGGTCACATGTTAGATAAATGACCAATCTGAGGTTCACAGTTCACAGCTCTTAGGTCTGTCTCTGTGAAGCTATACGGAATTTTTTCTTGTCTTTTTGAGACAGGGTCTCCCAGTCAGCTGGCCTGGAACTGGTATGTAGCCCATAGACCAGGCCGACTTCATCTAACAGAGATCCACCTACCTCTGCCTCCCAAGTGCTGGGATTAAAGGTGTGTGCCACCCACACCCTGTGTTTTTGTTTGTTTGTTTGTTTGGTATTTTTGAGAGAGGGTCTCCCTGTAACCCCAACTAGCCTAGACCTCACTATGTAGACAGACCTGGCTGGCCTCAGTCTCACAGAGATCCGCCTGCCTCTGCTTCCAGAGTGCTAAGATTAAGGGTGTGAGCCACCACTCCGAACTTTACATGAAATCTTTAGATGTGTTTTCTTTTTTAAAATTACATTTATTTGATTCAGAGGGGTGTGCTTATGTGTCACAGCATACACGTGGTGGTCAGAGGACAACCTGAGAAAGTTAGTTCTCTCCTTCCACCATGTGGGTCCCAGATATTAAACTCAAACCATTGGATGTGATGGCAAGACCCTTTATCTCCTGAGCCATTTCACTGGTCCTAGATGTAGTTTTATAAATCTTTGCTTCTTATTGCTATCGGGAGTCTGTGTGCCATAGCAGATGTGGAGGTCAGAGGACAACTTGGTGGAGTTGGTTTTATCCTTCTACTTTTTCATGGGTTCTCAGATTCAAACTCTGATCATTAGGCTAGTGTGACAAGTGTCTTTACCCTCTGAGCCACCTGGCCATCCCTGTTGTGGGTTTGGAAACCCTTCTGTACATTTTCTCACTTCATTGTCTTAAGCTCATGAGAGAAACAGAGCTAATTATTCATTCATTCATTCATTCATTCATCTGCTCATTCATTCAGCGAATTGACCAGTACAATGTGCCAAACATACATTCAGCCTGACCCTCAAGGAATTTCCATGGTGACATCCGGATGGTGTGCAAGGGTTAGGGTAGAGGAACGGAAGAGGAAATTGCAGCAGGGAGTCAGCTAAGAACGGAACTGAAGAACACAGCTGGCTTTCAACAACCCAGGCTCAGGACTTCCCACACACTGGCCACTTCGCTTGCGTTTTCAGGGTACCCTGCCGGATGCATATTTGTAGAATTGGATGAGTGTTTTGGCAAAGCCTTTGCCAGTTTTTATATTTTAAAAAATCTTTATTTATTTATTTTGGTCTTTTTTTTTTTTTTTTAAACTAGCTAAGTAGACCAGGCTGGCCTTGATTTCACAGAGATCTGCCTGCCTCTGCCTCCCAAGTGCTGGGATTAAAGGGGTGTACCGCTACAACCCTGCTGTCTATCTTCATTTTATTCCTGTGTTTTGCCTGCATGAATGCAAGAACATTCGTGTTATGTAATGCCCAACACGGAAGGCGTTGGATCCCCTAGAACTAGAGTTATGGAAGGTTGTTAGCTACCTTGTGGGTCCTGGGAATCGAACCTGAGTCCTCTGTAACAGCAGCCAGTGCTTTTAACTGCTGAGCAATTTCTGCAAACCCTAGAAGCCTTTATTATCACTAACAGGATGGTTAACTTTCCTCCTCCTCTAGGGAAGCGAGGAGAGACAGGCCGTGCTTTCGGACTGGGTGGACCCATGTCACGTGCTCCAGGTTGCCTATAGTAGAGCCCGCGTCTCGGCCCGGCCAGGGTTGCTAGGCAACCGGTAAACTCCAAGTCTCCGAGCCGTTTGAGGATCCCAGAAGTCAGGACGTGCCTAGGGTGCTTCCCCGGTCCGCAGAGTGGCGGGAAGAGCCCCGAACCAGGGTAAGGGGCGGGGATCGGGAGAACGTCTGAGCCCGGAAAGAACCATGACGAGAGAAGGGGATCTCCCCGCAGGGTACCAATCGCCAGTGTAAGCGACCTAGAGGATCCCTCTGGGAGAGCACTGTGGGGTGCTGGAGTCAGGACCAGCGCTTCTAGCTCCTTCTGCCCCATTAATTCTCGCTGCCCAGGATATTCTCCAAATTCCAGTCCCCTGACCTACCCCTCGAAACCCCTCCGCACCTGCCTTTTTTCACCTTTTTTCACAGGCTGTGTCCTGCGCGGTGGGACCTCTCTCGGGCTTACAGGTGAATGAGGTGAATATTCAGCTTGGGGCAGTGGGGCTATTAAGAGGAGAGTTTGGGGGTTGTGGGCCTGGAAGGATGGCTCGGCAATTAAGAGCACGTGCTGCTCATGCAAAGGCCTCAAGTTTGGTTCCCAGCACCCACATAATCAGTAAGTTCAGTTCCAGGGGATCTGACACCCTCTCCGGTCTAGGCAGGCATCAGGCACGCTAGTTGTGAACATGCAAACACACAGGCAAGACACTCATACACATAAAACAAATTTTAAAAAGAAGAGCACTTTCTATTAAGAATGGGAGAAGGGGCACAGGCGTGCAATCCCCGCACTTGAAAGGCTGATGCAGGAGGATTGCTGTGAATCTGAAGCCAGTCTGGCCTACTTAGTGAGTTCCAGACCAGATGGACTAAGCTTAAGAACCTGTCTGAAAAAAAAACAGAGAGAGTAAATAAAAATGTTGGAGGAGCACACGTGGGTGCAGTTACTTTAAATACATCCTTTCATTTGCCCTCAGTTTGGAGGACCGTTCGGGTAACCCCAGTCAAGGTCACACAGTTGATAGTTCCTTCAAAGCTGGTGCGCTTGGTCTTTCCTTCAAGTTCAGTGTTTTCCCCTTGTCTTGACCACCTAGGAGCGTCTTCTCCCAGCTTTCAGACCTGCTTCCCTTCCACCCTCAGACCCTTGGTTATTGGAGATTCTTTGCTTTGGTTTTCAAGGTGAGAGGAGAAGGGCGTAGAGGAAAGTGCTCCAGAGAGTTCAGGGAGATAGTCAGCATCAGTCACACACTCAGCAGGTGAAATAGTGCTGTTTGTGTTTGTTCTCTCCTCAAGACCCTCCCCAGGCCTCTGTGTTTCCCTGGAGGAGACCATGTTGCTGCGGTGGAGTGGGTGGGAACAGGTACACAGATCTGTATCACTCTTTTTCTGCGGCCTCGTCCCTCTTTCCCAGCCTCCTTTGTCCTCCCTGCCTCCTTTTGACCCTAGGCTTGAAGAAGCAAGGAGGAGGATTCATAAGGAGATCGTCCTCTTAGGAAGGTCAGGTGAGTGAGTCCTCTGGGGCTATAGAATTCAGAAGGCTCTCAAGGACATGTGAAAGGGGAAAGGAATGCTCTCTCTACATCTGAACCCAGGCAAAGCATCTCAGTCCCAGACACCCAGAAGGGCTTGCCCGGGGAAAAAAGATGAAGAGGAAACTGTTTCCCTGTCCTTACAGCGTACAGTCCAGCGGGAAGAGCTGACCGGTTCCCTTCCTCCTACAAGTTCTCACACTGACACCCCGGCTTCCTGCATTCCCCAAGGCTTCCCTCCCAGGTCAGTTTCTCTTAAGGAATTACTTTATTATGATTGCACAAGGCAAGTTTTGTTTCATATTTGGTGAAAGTTCTCCTCTGATTCCCTTCACCAGGATGCCGGAGATGATTGTATTCTTGATGTTTAGACCAGAGCATCTAGGTTCTTTGTAAGAATGACTTTTACAAAATGGACAGAATCTGGACTAACTTTTAACCTTGCAACTACAAAACTACAAAGACAGCGAATCATGTGCTCTTGAGACCTGGGCACCTGACCTTGCCTCAAAACCTCAATTTGCTACTCCACCCATGATAGTGAATGAATGTGGGTATGCTTGAGAGTGAATGTATCAAAGCACTGAAAGGCAGTGGAGGCTTCTTCATCTTCACTGAAAACAATGAACGTTGAGAGAGAACTCTTGACATGTGTGTATGTGATGTTTTAGGCCTAGGGATGAAAGGACAAGATTGTCTGGTAAGACAAGCATAGAGCTAAGTTTGTCGTTCCCAAAACTGATGCTGCAGAAATGATTTTGAATGAATTATGGGTGAGGCTTGACTCCAGGACACAGTTCCAAGAGACATTTGGGGAAATGGGCATCCTCCAAGTTCTGGGCCACTCTTAAAAACTAACATTAAGAGTCACGAGCTGGGTGTGGCTTTGCACAGCTTTATTCCTATAATCCCAACATTCAGGAGGCACAGTCAGGTGGACCTCTGTGAGACTGAGTTCCAGGCTAACCAGGGCTATAGGGAGACCCTGTCTCAAAAAACAAAGAAAAAAAGTCAGGCTGTTTTATCCAGGCATTAACTAATGTGGTAACACCACAGGGTTCCTGTGTTTGAGATTCACTGGAGTTGGGGTAGGAACTCAAGGCAGGAACCTGGAGCAGAAACCATGGAGGAAGGCTGCTCTCAGTTAGCTCTCTTATACAACTGAGGCTACCTGCCTAAGGATAGTGCCACCCGCAGTGGGCTGGACCCTCCCCTATCAATCGTCAACCAATACAACTTCTCCCAGACATGATACAGGCCAATCTGATCAAAGCAATTCATCATCTTAAGTTCCCCTTTCCCAGGTGACTCTTGGTTGTATCAAGTAGACAATAACAGGTAACAGAGCAGAGAGAGAGAGGGAGAGAGGTTCTGCATATGTCCGGTCTCCAGTTTCCCATGGAGGCAATCTCTCTCTCTGAAACTCCCAGACAACACTGATACTGCTTTGGGTCCCCTCTGTACCCCTCACAGACACCCTGCTCAGGCCATACTTGGGGAAGCCCCACCCTGCAGCACAAAGAAGGGCGAGACCCCTGTGACCTCCTTTGCTGACCTCACCATTCATCTTTGCGCCCTGGTAGCTTGTGAGAAAAGAGCCTGCTCTGGGTTCTTGAATGTGCTGTCTTTCTGTCACCAGGCCAGCCTTTAAATGTCCGCTTTGTCTGCCTCCAGACCCTAGACAATGCCTCTGTTCTCCATGGGGCTTGGCCTTGCTCTGAGGAAAAGAGAAAAGCTTTAAAACTCTAATGGAGACTGAAGAGGCTGGGTTTTTGTTGTTGTTTGTCTTCCTGAAGTTTCCTAATCTTCTTAAGCCTCCTGTGTCCTCTAGGATCCAACTGTGTCACAGCAATTGGAGAAAGAGAGATAGTCCCAAATTGCCTGAATCCAGCAGCCCTGTCTGGGAGGCACCGGGGCTTTGCCCATGTGCGAGAGAGCGAGAATTTAGTTGACTTTGCATTTCCCCACCGAAGGTCCCATCTTTGTACATCTGGAATGAAGACGCCAGGATACCTTGTTACGGAGTGGGGCTCTGCCCTCTGAGCCATTGCTCCCACTTTGCAAGAGTGTTGTTTAGGTGGGGTCTGAGAGTGCTTCTCAGTCATGCTATCTTCAAGGAGCAATACATAATGGCTGCCAGAAGCGTCATGAGTTAACTCTCCCCCTCCTTCTCTTCGACCCCTGCTACCGCCACTCCAGTCCACCCCAGCTCCCACTTCTAAATTCTCATTCATCTCTCAAACTGCCATCTCTCGGGGTTCAGTAGCCTGAGCCATGGGTCTGGTTCCTTGTCATCCTGGAGCTTTGTAGTTTTTGCTTTTATGTTTGAAATCTCAGTCCTTTTGCTAGTTCATTTACTTCTTATGGTGTGAGGTATAGATCTATAATCACTCTTAGGTTTGGGAATGCCCAGTTAGTTGTTCCAGCACCATTTGCTGAAAAGACCATCCTCTTCCTGTTACGTGCCTTGGTAGCTTTGCTAGAGTTGAGTCAACCTGAATATGAAGGTTTACTAATGACTATAAAAAATGTTTTATCTTTATTCTTTATTTTATTATTTTTAAAAATATTTTATTTATTATTTTTGTATTATGTGTATGAGCACATTGTCTACATGTATGTAAGTGCACCTGTGTTGTGCAAAGACTGAGGAGGCCAGAAGAGGGCGCTGGGTTCCTTGGAACTGGAGTTATAGACAGTTGTTAACCTCCATGTGGGTGTTGAGAATCGAAACCGGGTCTTCTGGAAGAACAGCAAGTGTTCTTAACCACTGAGTCATCTCGCCAGTCCCTTATTTTTTATTTCTATTTTTTATTTTTTTGTTTTTTTGAGACGGGGCCTCCCTGCAGCCCCAAATGTCCCGGAACTCACTATGTAGACCAGGCTGGCCTTGAACTCACAGAGACTTGCTGCCTCTGCCTCCTGAGTGCTGGGACTAAAGGCATGCGCCACCATGCCCAATATTTTTTATTTTATGTGTATGTATGTTTTTCCTGCATGTATGTAAGTGTACCTATGTTGTGCAATGCCCACGGAGATCAAAAGAGGTGGATTTTGCCCCTGGATCTGGAGTTACAAATGGCTGTTGGCCACCAGATTGGTGCTAGGAATGAACATGGGTCCTCTGTAAGAGCAGCCAGTCCTCTTAACTGACGAGCTGTCTCTTCAACCCCACTTCTGAACTTGTGTGTGTTATGTGGTGCAAGGGATCAGACCCAGGGCCCTGTGCATGCTAGGCACGTGCTCTATCACTGAATTGCGTCCTCAGTCTTACTTCTGAATTTTTAGTTCTGGTCCGCTGATCTCTGTGTCTCTTTGCACTAGCATTTCACCACCTTGATTATCCCTAGTTGATTGGATTGACCGATGGATGGACAGTTGGGTAGATTTATATATACACAGATTTTTATTTTTTGAGATTGTATCTCACTGTATAGCCCTAAGTGGCCTGGAACTCCTTATGTAGACCAGGCTGGCCCATGACTTGCAGTAATTCTCTTCTTGAGTGCTGAGATTAGAGATATACCACCACATCTATAAGCGAGACACTATCAGAAGGCCAGCCAACCTATACTCAGCATCCTAATGTTGTGGGTCGGGGGCAGAAGGATCAAGCTTCCTTTTGGGTTTGTGAAGGGCAGTTAGCAGGAACTACCTGTTATATTCTTAGGACTTGGACAGCATTGGTGAAGACACCTTTCCTCACACTTCATTTGCACACCAGCCCTTTGTGCACCTTTGAAGAATCTTGTGTGGGGTCTGCCCTGAAAAGACCAGGCAGCTTACCCAAGGCCACGCTGTTGGCAAGGGCAGGGCTAGAGCTCAAGGTCAGGGTCTTGCCCAGCCTGCTTTTCAGTGTTTTTTTTTAATCTGTTATTGTGGGGGGAGGGCATGCATGCCATGGTGTACATGTGGAGGTCAGAGGACAATTGTGGGAGTCGGTTCTCTCCTTCCTTCATGAGCTCCAGGTATTGACCTCAGCTCACCAGGCTTGTGTTACAAGCACCTTCACCCACTGAACCATCTTGCTGGCTTCAACTCTTACTTCTCTCAATCAGTAACACAAATCAGAGAGTTTCTAGTTCGGTCTGCTGAGGAAGACACTTGGCTTTGTCCCCTCTAGCATGGCTCTCAGCTCTGCTAGGTGGGGAGATGCAGGAAGCAGAGATTCCTGGTGTGGCAGGCAGAGGCGGGGGTTAGAATCTGGAACGCTGGCATGGATGAGCCTTTTGGACAGTTGGATGAGTGGTTAGAGGTCTACAGGAGAGATCCGGGCATCTTAAATCTTAAATTGTCATCACTATTGATTCCCGACTCCCAGTAAGCATATTGATTCAGTAGAAAGTGTATCATTTTGTGTGTAAGAGCTTTGGGGCCAGGCAGATCAGCTATACTGCTTGTCAGCTATGTGGCCCTGGGCAAGTCATCCAGGGTCCCTGGAGGTATCAAATTCCTTCAAGTAAAATGGTGTTTTTATTGCCGACCTTAGAGGGCAAATCCAAGAACTTTACTTAGCATACAGTCAGCACTCTGATGCATTATTGTTCTTATTTGAAATTCTTCTTTTTGAGACAAGGTTTCACTAGCTATCAAAGGCTGCCCTGGAAGTCCAGGCTGATCTTGAACTCATGAAAACCCTTGTCTCAGCTTCCCAAGTGCTAGGACTAGAAACATGAGATATCACACCTGATTCCAAAGGAGGGTTGTTTTGTTTTGCTTGTTTTTATGTTTTGGGTTTTTTTTTTTCCTTTGAAAAAGGGATCTCATGAAGCACAGGCTGGCCTCCAACTTGCCATGTAGCCTAGGATGACCTCAAACTCCTGATCCTCCTACCTCTACCTCCACAGTAATAGGATTATAGGAATGTGCTCAGCTAGTTGATGCTTTTAAATTTTATTTTATTTTTGATCTACTTGAAACAAGGTCTCCCTGTAGCCCCAGCTATCCTGGAACTCACTATGTAAACCACACTGGCCTTGAATTCACAGAGATCCTTCTGTCTCTGCCTCCCCGAGTGCTGGGATTAAAGGTGTATGCCACCACACCCAGCCTCTAGATGAGTTATTGTTGTTTTTGTTGTTGTTGTTTTAAGATTTATTTATTCTTTTTTACATGTGTGAGTGTTTTGCCTGCACATATGTAAGTGCACTATGTGTGCACAATACCCATAGAGGCCAGCAGAGGGTGTCAGATCCCCTGGAACTGGAGTGAGAGACGGTTGTCAGTCTCCATGTGAGTGCTGCGAACCAAACCTGGGTCCTCTGGAAGAACAGCCACTGTTCTTAACTGCTGAATCACCTCTGCAGCCCTAGATGAGTTTTTAAAGTACAGATGTAGCTTCTGGAAAGATCCCCTGGGATTCTCCAACCCTGATGCGGATGGAGGACCTGGTCCTGCCTCTGCTGGTACCTGAGGAGCTAGGCAGTGGCCAGGCGGGCACTCTCACCCCACAACTCCCTCGGTCCTGCAGCTTCTGTCACCATGGAGATCGTTTACGTGTATGTGAAGAAGCGCAGTGAGTTTGGGAAGCAATGCAACTTCTCGGACCGCCAGGCTGAGCTGAACATTGACATTTGTCCCAACCCGGAGCTGGCTGCACTGTTTGTGGAGCGGAACCCAGTGGACATGGGCATCCAGTGCTCAGCCAGCATGTCGGAACATGAGGTAGGTCCCTGCCACGACCACCCAGGTTTGCTGAGCAGGGTGATTAGTCGGGAAGGCAAGTGGGACTGGGTGTCCTGTCTACCTGGAAGCTGAGTAGAGTGATAATTGCTGGCGCTGAAGTGTGTGGGCAGAGTCACCCAAGACTCACCCCAGTGACAAGAGCAAACAACACCAACCTTTTCTGGGTCAGGACAAGGTGTATCGAACCTGTGGCCCATATATGGCCAAAGAGAGCTATAAATGTAGCCTAACACAAAGTGGTAAACTTACTTAAAGCATTATGAGATTTATGTGCAGGTATCCCAGCTTGGTCTTGAACTTGTTATGTAGACAAGCATGACCTTGAACTTCTGATTCTCCTGCCTCCATCTCCCAAGTCTGATTTTTTTCTAATTTACATTTATTTATTTCTTGTGCCTGTGTGGTCTATGTAGGGAGGTCAGAGAGCAACTGTGGAAGTCAGTTCTCTCCTTCCACTATGTAGTTCCTGGGGACCAAACTCAGGCCATTAGACTTGGTGGCAGGCTCCTTTTCTTGCTGAGCTATCTTTCTGGTGCTCTCTCTCTCTCTTTCTCTCTCTCTTTCTGGTTTGATTTTCAGTGCTTGAGTATGAACTTCGTAGAGGACAGCTGTCAGACTGAGGTGCAATATCAAAAAGATTGGACGTGGGGGCTGGAGCAATAGCTCAGAGGTTTAAGAGTACTGACTGCTCTTGCAGAGGACCAAGATTCAATTCCTAGCACCCACATGGCAGATAACAACTGTCCCTAACTCTAATTCCAGGGGATCTGAAGCTCTTTTCTGACCTCTGTAGGCACTGTACAATGTGGGTACACTTACATAACGCAGGCAATACACTCATACACATAAAATAAAAATAACAAATTAGCTGGGAGTGGTGGTGCATGCCTTTAATCCTAGTCCTTAGGAGGCAGAGGCAGGCAACTCTCTGTGAGATTGAGGCCAGCCTATTCCACATAGTGACTTCCATGTGGTCTGGGACTAGCGAGACAATGTCAAAAAAAAAAAGACTGGATAAACCTAGAACCCAAATGTTCCTTCCAAATTGTACTCTCTAGGGTTATCAGGAACAAGTTTGTTTTCTCTGCCAATTAAAGAATTAAAAGGCAGGAAAGAAGTATTGCCAGAAATCATAATGAGTCCCAGCAGAGCCATCCTATGATACAGGGACCCCTCTTGGGGCTTGTAGCATCATTGATGAAAGAATTTAAGAATGGACTCAAACGCACGCTCCATGGTAGTTTACTTCAGTTTAAAAGGAAAGCTCCAGGGCAGGCAAGCTGCAACCCTCTCACCTGCCTAGAATTGTGGAGGAGGATGGGGAGGAGAAGGAACCAGAGCCTCCAGCTTGAAATAAGGTGTGGGGGCCAGCCACCTGGAGCAGGCACAGGACGGGAGGGAGCTTTAGAAAGGGAGTGAGGAAGCCCAAAGCCGCAGTTAGGGAGTTAGGGAGTTTGCTTAATCCCTGGGCAAATCTGAAAGAAAAAGCTAGAGGAGAAGAAATAGTTACACCTTTCTCAGGAGAGGTGGACAGACCCAGCTGACCTCATGGTGGCTCGGCTAGTGGGTCTGCACTGGGGGGTGGGAATTCTGGGAAGGAAAAGCACATGATCTTAACGTCAACCCAGGACTAGAGAGATAGCCCAGTTGTTCAGAGCACTGGCTGCTCCTGCAGAGGACCCAGGTTCGATTCCCAGCACCCACATGACTGCTAACAACTATCTCTAAGTCCTCTTCTGACCTCCAAGGGCACTGAATGACACAGGTGCACTTACATACATGCAGGCAATGCACTCTTTCCTAGGTCCCTCCCCTGCACCATTGAGTTAACCCTTAGTGAGGAGACAGCAGCATATCTCCACCTAGGGAGACTGCACAGCCCAGTGTGGACTTCTGCAGCTACTAAGATTCGGGAGAACCCCACTGCTGACCATAAAGGCCCAGGTTTTAGAAGCCTAAAATGTAGGAAGAGAACTGTGGAGATGGCTTAGTGGGTAAAGAGCCACTTGCTTGCTGCCAACCATAATGACTTGAGTTCAATCTCCAGAAGCCTTCTTGACAGAGGGGCTCTGACCTTCCCCTTGAGAGGCCTTTTAGAGCCTTGATGGGCATTTGGTACTGTGGGGAGAAGCATTCTGAAGGAGTCTAAGAAAAGGGAAGTGTCTCACAGGAAGTTCTACCTGGGGCAGATGGGAGCCCCAAATGCCTGTCTGAGGTCCCCAAAACTCCCTGTCCATGTGAACTAGCAGATCAACCCCCTGATAAGGGCAGCAGCCGTTGAGAGAAAATTAGGTGGAATGAGCTGACCTATTTCATCATGCCCCACATCAACCAGTGAAAGTCTCATTTGATTTGGCCAAACAACGTTCCACAAAGGCATGGGTGTGGGCAGCCCTGATCACTCTCAAATGAAGAGCCTGTTTCTTTCCCAGCCTAATTGCAGCCTCAGGGGCCAGCATGACTGCCATGCAGCTAGAAACAAAGTGGTGGCCACACCACCCAGGCCTTCCTGTCCATAGCCTAACCGTGGCTGAAAGGAGATGGGAGCCACTATGTCGTGGGGATGGGCATTCCTTTTGTGTGAGATGATGAAAGGGCCTTGGAACTAAAAGCAGGCATGGCCGCACCACACCTCGTGATAATGTTAATGAACTGAATGCTTTAGTATAAATAACACTGGGGAGGGAGTATGTGACTGGGGATGTAGCTCAGTTGGTAGAGGGCTTGCCTAGCATGCATAGAGCCCAAGCACTGCATAAAACCAAGTGTGGTGGTACACGCTTGCCATCCTAGCAGCCTGGAAGTAGAGGCAAGAGGCTCTCAGTAAGCCTGGGCTATCTGAGACCCTGTCATTCACAGATAGATGATAGATGATAGATAGATAGGTAGGTAGATAGATAGATAGATAGATAGATAGATAGATAGATAGATAGACAGACAGATAGATAATGTGGCAAATTTAGTAGGTAAAACTGTTCCAACCAGCTCCACTGAATATACAAGGCAATTTCGTGCTCTGAGTTCCTGTTGATGTTCAGTTTCTCTGTTGCTGTTTTTGAGGATGAAGGGCTATTCACTTTTTACTGTAGAATCTCACAGGATAGATGGGTGGGCTCCTGGACCTATTCCATTCAGGTAAGGACAGAACTGGGTTTTCCATGACCATGAGTGTCCCCAGATGAGGTGCTACTCTCAAGGTCATCTATACTACCTAAAGTCTGAGAGACAAACAGGTCCTTGCTTTATGGCTTTGGTTGGAGCACCCCACCCTGACCTTCCAGTTCCTCCTTGAGAGCTCAGGGTCCCAGTCTCCCAGGATTCTGGTTTCTAGAAATGGCTGAATGCATACACCAGATACAGATGCCTTCACCTTCTCACCTGTGGCTCTCTGTTTAGGCCAACACGGAGCGGTTTGAGATGGAGAACTGTGGAGTTAACCATGTTGAGGGGGGCTGGCCTAAGGATGTGAACCCTCAAGAGCTGGAGCAGACCATCCGCTTCCGGAAGAAGGTGGAGAAAGATGAAAACTACATCAATGCCGTCATGCAGCTGGGCTCGGTGAGGCTGCCTGTAGCTCCAACTGTCGGACACCAGTTTCCCCAAGGTGTACCATGCCCCAGCTCTGCATGGCTCAGTGTGGGGTCTGTAGCTACTAGGAGTAGGGGAACCCCACTGCTGATCATGAAGGCCTATAGATGAACAGGTTTTAGGAGAAATCTGAAACGTAGAAAGAGGACTGGCAAGATGGCTCACTGGGTAACGATGCTTGCTGTCAAGCCTAATGACTCAGGTTCGATCCTCAGAAGCCATGGTAGAAGGAGAGAACTGACTCTCAAACTGTTCTCTGATTTCCAAGAAGTGCACAATGGTGAGTATATCCACACTCACACATACACAACAATTAATAAAATGAAGGGCAACTGTCCCCTAGAGAGCCCTACCAGTCAGCTAATAGTGCTCATTCGTGCATTGAACTGAACTTGAAGTCTCTGCCGGGCACAGTAGAAGTTGCAAAACTGAGTCTCACATACATCCTGTCCCAAAGAATTTGCAGTTCACTCCAAGAGTCCAAAACAGATACAGAGACCTGACCACATACCATAGAAACACTGTGAGAGGAAGGAAGACTTGCCCATTTGTTCCACAGAAGGAAGAATCAGTCCTCCTGAAGAGATCAAATGGGCTTGGGCTGGAGCTTGCTGAACATCAGGAGTAACAGGGAATGCTGGGACGGAGGGATGCGAGTCTGGTTGATGGGGAAGAGGACTTGGGTGCAGTACTTAAACAGCGGTTAATAATCTTGTTTAGCTGGTGGAGTGATCTGTAACTTACCAGTACTTGGGGGAGGGGAGGCTAAGGCAGCAGGAACATGTGTTCAAGACCAACCTGGGCTACACGAGACTCTCAGGAAACAGAATAATAGCAGCAAAATAATCCTGAAAATTAAAATGACAACAAAAATTTCAGTCTGGCTTGAGCAGCACTTTTCAGTCTTGCTTGTTTGTTGCTGTTGCTGATGACTTCTTACAAACTTTTATTTATTTATGTAGCGTGTACATGAGCCACTTGTGGAAGTCAGAGGAGAACTTGTAGGAGTGGTTCTCTCCTGCCGTTCGAGTCTCAGTGACTGACCTCAGGTCATCAGGTTTGTTGACAGGAATCATTACCCACTGAACCCTCTTGCTAGCCCTATATTTCATTTTTTTGAGACCAGGTCTCATGTAGCCTTGGCTGACCTTGAACATGCTAGGTAGATAAGGATGACCTTGAAATTCTGAACTTCATGCCTCTAGCTCCCAAGTGCTGTGATTACAAAGATACACCACTTATTGAGCCCCCAAGAACCTTTATTTTATTTTATTTATTTTAGACAGAGTTTTACTTTAGAGTCTAGTCTGGTTTAGAACTTGAGATCCTTCTGCCTCAGCCTCCAGGGTGTTAGGACTTCAGGGAGGCAGCACAATGCCCAACTCCAAGAGTTTTTTTTTTTTTTAAAGATGTTTTTAATATATATATATATATATATATAGCCTGTACGTAAGTGCAACTGTACATGCAATGCCCACAGAGGCCAAAAGAGGGCATCAGATCCCTTGGTTAATGGACAGTTGTTAGCTGCCCTGTGGGTACTGGGAATTAAACCCAAGTTCTCTGCAAGAGCAGCCCAAGCTCTTAACCATTGAGTTATCTCTCCAACCTTGTCCCTTTTTTGAGACAGGGTCTCACTATGTAGCCTTGGCGGACCTGGAACTAACTATGTAGGCCAGGCTGATCTTGAATTCCCAAAGATCCACCTGCCTGTTCTTTCCAAGTGTTGGGATCAAAGGTGTGTGCCACCATGCCTGGCCTGAGTCTCTTTTCTTGAGACTAGTTTTTTCCTAGCCATCTCCTCCCAAATGAAATTTTACTGCCAGAGATGCTACCTGTCTGTTACATGCTGTGTACACATCTGTACTTGGTCTAAAAAAGTTAATAGGGGCTCTAAGATGTCATTGGAAGAGCTCCTTGTGTAAATATCACAACATATACCAGTGTTGGCCCCGGTGTTGCTGGGCAGGAGACTCTCATGGGACCTCCATCATCTATGTGGCCTCCCCTTGATGGATATGCTATGTGGGGTATGCTAAGAATCAATTGTAACTCACTGAAGATAATGCTGCCCCCACTGAATACACATGGCCTTAAAGGATGGGCAAGGGTCATTCTGGGTTTCTTTTCCCTCCCAGACTTATTCCTGCCCTGCTTCCTCTGAAAGGCTCTTTCTCTTCACTACTGAGAACTCTCAGTGTCTCCCCAGATCATGGAGCACTGCATCAAACAGAACAATGCCATCGATATCTATGAGGAGTATTTTGATGACGACGATGGTGTGGAGGTGACCGAAGAGGCCCCATCAGCAAAGACCATCAACGTCTTCAGGTAGCTCCAGAGGGAGGAAGGGGTCTGGACACCTGTTGCCTCCACAGGTGGGTGCTCCACAGGTGGGTGCTCCCAAAGGGGGCTCCTTGTCTGTCTGTCCATTTAATAGGCATTTCATTCTGTACCCTGGGCTTGTGGAACATCAGACTAAGAAGGTGCCCAGCAGAGACATGGGCCCTGCCGTGTTGGGAGGTCTATCTGGTGGATGCCGTGTATGGGCTCCAGGAGGAAAACTAAGCCGTTTTCAAACTGAGCAACTAGTTACTATGGCCAAGGCAGTATCAGGTGCTGGGCATCGGGAAGCCAGCAGCGTAGAGGGCACAAAGGCCCCCTGCACGCGGGGAACTGGAGCTAGCACTAAGCTTGAAGGACAGCGGTTTGCCAACAGGGACTTATTCATGTTATATGTATGAAGCAACCATAATGTGTGGACATTCACTGTGCAGGCGTGTCCTGGTCTCAACAATCCTGATACCACAATGTGATAGAATACCATGCAGCTTGGAAGAAAATGAGTGAAGCTCATTTCTGTATGGATTGGAGGGGTTTGCAAGCTTTATTGTGTGAAAGCAGAGCAAGCCTGAGGGTAATATGTTCAAGTTTTTTGTTGTTGTTGTTGTTTTAATTAATTATTTTTGAGACAGGGTCTTCCTGTAGCCCCAGCTGACCTGGAACTCACTGTATAGACCAGGCTGGCCTCAATCTCACAGAGATTTGCTTTTGCTTACTTCTGCCTCTCAAGTGCTGGAATTAAAGGTGTGCGCCACCATGCCCTGCTCATGAGGTGTGTGAGGGTGCATACGTGGAGGTCAGAGGACAGCTTCGTGGAGTTGGTTCCAGCCACCAAACTCGAGTCATCAGGCTTTCCTGGAAAGCACTTTACCCACGGAACCATCTCACCAGCCTCAGCGCTGCGTTTTATTTAAAAACACACGCATATGTGCACAAATCCATTCATTACATTCAAGTGTGTATGTGTGTTTATCTGTGTACATGTATGTATACATGCTTGATATGGAAAGAATGCTGTGATTTTAAACTTTGGGTCTCTAGAACTGAGAGAAAAGGAGCAGGGGACAGAGGGGGAGCATGATGATGCGTGCCTTTAATCCCAGCACTTGGGAGGCAAAGGGAGGTGGATCTCTGAGTTCGAGGCCAGCCTGGTTTACGTAGTGAATTCCAGGCCACCTAGGACTACATAGTGAGACCCTGTCGCAACACCACCCCCTCCACAAAAAAAAAAATCCGAGAGAGAATAAATTTCTTCTGTTTAAGCCACCTTGGCCTGGAGGTAAGGGACAAAGGGAGAGGGCGTGTGCAAAGTTCTGGATTTGGTCCTCAGCACCGCTAGAAAAGGTGTTATGTGATTAGTGGTTCTGTGCCACTGGCCCAGAAGCCAGCAGATTTGAGCACAGAACTAGCGTAGGAAGGAGAACTTGGGGAAAGGAATGGGGCACACCAGGGCAAAAGACACCTCACCTCGAGGACTTGGTGAAGGAAGGCGAAGACCAAGCTGTGAAGGTTAGGGAGTCTCTGAAAATGCAGGGCAGGGGCCAGACCCAGGTGATTCAGATTACAGAGTGCCAGGCATTTGGAAGTGCCAACTCAGGGGATTTATTCTGCCACCACAACCTATTGAAGGTCTTAGGAAGTACCTAACTTCCTAAGAAACACAACTGGAAAGGACCCTTTTTTGTTTAGAGAGGGTCTTACTATGCAGCCCTGGCTGAATTGGAACTCACTATGTAGACCAGGTTGGCCTTGAACTCATGGAGATCCACCTGCCTTTGCCTACTCAGTGCTGAGATTTAGAGGAGTGTGCCACCACCCCTAGCCTTCTTTTCTTTAAAAACACATTTTTAAAATTTTTATGTGTAAACATGTGTATAACCATATGAATGTAAGTGCAGTGTCCACAGAGGCCAGAAGAGGGTGTAAATCCCCCTATAGCTGGATTTACAGGTAGATATGAACTGCCCAGCATGGGTACTGGAAACCAAACTCAGGTCCTCCAGAAGAGCAATACGTGCTCTCAGTTGCTGAACCATCTTTCCCAAACCTTCTGAAACAGGGTCCCCTATGTAGCCCCAACTAGCCAGAAAGTCACTGCGTAACTCAGGCTGGCCTTGAACTCAAGATCCTCCTGTTTCAGCCTTGGGTGCTGGAATACAGGTGTGATCACTGCACCTGGCAGGAAAGGACCCTTTTCTGACCCAGAACTGACTGGTGATGGGTAGGATGTGTGCTGAACATGCCTCAGGGAGCCCACGGCAACACCACCGTGTGGAAAGGAGCGCCCTTCCCCACCTTCAGTCTCTGGTTGCTGTTGGACTCAGGTTTGGGGCCATTAAGTCTCTAACACCTTTCGAACTCTTGTGCAATTCTCCTCTCTGCCTTTTTTCTCTTTTCCTTTTTTTTTTGGAGGGACATGGGTTGCTGGTGACCAAACCTTGGTCTTTGCACATGCTTAGTACTGAGCTGCACGCCAGCCCCTTTCCTATCCTTTTAAAAATTAATAGGCTTCAGTTTTTCAGATAGTTCGAGGCTCACAGCAAAAGCTCTCACACAGCACTCCCTACCTCCCGCCCTGAGCACACAGCTAGTGCAGTACCTGCATTTCTGTCAAGCCAGTGTGGTGTCCAGGTAGCACTCAGGCGTCTGAGGCAGGAGAATAGAAAGTTGTAGACCATTCTGGGTACATTGTGAAACTTTCTCAACCAAAAACCACACTGGCACACACATGAAATCCCAGTGTTTGGGAAGCAGAGGTAGGAGGACCAGAGTTCAAGGTTATCTTCATATTCGTATACATAGGGTGTTCCAGGTGATTATGTACTGCGTGAGACACTGTCTCAAAAAAACGAAAGGTCAGGCATCGTAGCACATAGCTTTAATCCCAGCACTCAAGAGGCAGAGGCGGGCAGAGTTCTGTGAGATGCAGGTCTACACAGTGGGTTCCAGGCCAGCTGGGGATACAGGAGACCCTTTCCCAAACAAACAAACAAACAGAAAACCAAATCCCTTCCTCAGATGAACGGGCTTGGGGTGGGGTGGGAGGGTCACCACCATGCAGAGCCCATCATTTCCACCAGAGGGCACTCTTGGGCTTTACATTCCGTGAGTTTGGACAAATGTACAATGACTAGTCCACAGTATTGGTTTTTCTTATTCACTCCCCACTGTTAACAACCACTGATCTTTTTGGTTTGTATGTTTTGTAAATCTTTTATTGAAGTTTTGTGTATGTCATACAGAACATTTTAATCATCTTTATATCCCCTTCCCCACTGGCACCCTCCCTTACCCGCCCCCCCTAAATTCATACCTTCTGTCATTTATGTTAAGGCCTATCATGTCAAGTTCAATGTCCCTCAGGGCAAGTTCATCCACTGGGGTCTAGTCAGCCTGTCTAGAGTCCCTCCTGTTAAGAAGACCAGCTCTTCTCACCTGGTTATAATCAACTGCCAACATTTTTTCAACTGCTGCCCACTTCCCAGTGCGGTGCTGGGATTCTGTCTGCCTGAGTCTGCATGGGTCTTGTCCATGCTGACACCATCGCTGTAGGTTCACATGAGCAGGGTCCCAGGAGCCTGGGGGACTCTATTTCCATGTGGTCATGCACCTCCTCCCTGGCTCTTACAGCCCCCTCTTCTGCAATGGTCAACTTACTGTCTCTACAGCTGTACATTTCTTACAAGGTCATTTGGTTGAAATTATGTAGTGTGTGATTTCTTTCAGTTACTAATGGGCATTTAAATTCCATCCCTCCTTCCCTCCCTCCCTCCCTCCCTCCCTCCCTCCCTCCCTTCCTTCCTTCCTTCCTTCCCTCCTTCCTTCCTTCTTTCGTTCCTTCCTCTTTTCTACCTTTCTTTTTAAATTAAAAAAATTATTATTTTTATTTTTTGTGTATGGGGGCATTGCCTGCATGTATGTAAGTGCACCCACATCATGAAATGCCCACAGAGGTCAGAAGAGGGTAACAAATCCCCTGGAACTGGACTTATAGATTGTTGTTAGCCTCCACGTGGGTGCTAGGATTCAAACCCAGGTCCTCTGCATGAACAGCAAATATTCTCAACCGCTGAACCATCTCTCCAGCACCTCTTTTCTTTTCTCTCTCTCTCTCTTTCTTTCTTTCTCTCTCTCTTTCTTTCTTTCTTTCTTTCTTTCTTTCTTTCTTTCTTTCTTTCTTTCCTTCTTTCTTTCTCTCTTTCTTTCTTCTGTCTCATATAGCCCAGACTGGCCTCAAGCTCATGTTTTAGCTAGCATCGATCCTGAATACTGGTCTTTCTGCCTCTACCTTCCAAGTGCTGGAATTACAGGCTCTGTTTTATGTCGGGCTGGGATCAAACCCAGTGCTTCATGCATGCCAGGCAAATACTCTATCAGCTGACAACATCCAAGCTCTTCCCCCCCCCCCCCCGTTAGGATTAGTGTTAGAAATAAAGTTACAGGAATTTGCTACCATGCCTGGCTAGACAGAAGTTTCTAGCTCATTTGGGCAAATGCCAAGAGATGAAGTGGTAGATTCTTCTCCCCTTTTATGTTGACAGTCATGGAAGATCAGACTCCTGTTCAAAACTTTCAGCAGGTAAAAGCATTAAATCGAAGCTGGGCACGGTGGCACACACCTACAATTCTAGCACTCAGTAGGCTGAGGCAGGAGGATTGCTGGCAGCTTGAGGCCAGTCTAGTTTCATAGCAAATATCAAACCAGTCAGGGCTACATAGAAAGGCACTGTCTTGCTAGGGATGTGGCTTAGTTGGTAGAGTTCTTGCCTAGCATGCACAAGGTCTGGGGTTCGATCCCAAGCACCACATAGACTAGTCTGACGTCACATACCTGTAATCCTAGCACTAGGGACATGGAGGCAGGAGGATCAGAAGTCAGGGGCATCCTCAGCTACATATGGAGTTCAAGGCCAGCCTAGGCTATGTTTGATCTTGTTGCAAAAAGAGAAAAAAACGGTGTTAAACTGGACTCGGTGATTTGCTTCCTTGTTTTAATTCTTGTTATTACATTCTGGTTGTAGCTGGTGAGATTGGTTTGGTCTTCTATTTATGGGAGTCTTGTCAAATTCCTTTCTTGTATGTGTTTTTTAAAGGTATTTACTTATTTTATGTGTATGAGTATTTTGCCTACATGTATGTAAGTGCACCATGTGTGTGCAATGTCCATGGGGGCCTGGGAGCTGGAGTTACAGGCAGTTGTGAGCCACCTGATATGGGTGCTGGGAATTGAACTTGAATCTTCTGTAAGAGCAGTACCTGCTGTTAACCACAGCCATCTCTCCAGCCCATCTTGTGGTTTTTGTTTTGTTTTGAAACAAGGTCTCACTCTGCAGCCAGATCCAGCCTGGTACTCCACATCCTTAGCTTCTAGAGTATTAGATTTACACTCATGAGCCACCAGTCTCAACTTCAACCTTATCAAATAGATTCCTCTAAGTGAGACTGATTGCTAAGATCTATTTGAAATATTTAAAAATTTTATGTATCTGAGCGTTTTGCCTGGATTTAAGCAACATAAGTGAACCATATGTATGTGATGCCCAGGGAGGCCAGAAGATGTCAGATCCCCTGGAACTGGAAGTAACAGACCGCTGTGAACCACCACGTGGATGCTGGGAACCAAACCCTGGTCCTCTGCAAGAGCAGCCAGTGCTCTCAACTACTGAGCCATCTCTCCAACTCCATATTTGAAAATATTTAAAGAAAAAATTGTACTATATAAGGGATTTGAGGAAGCTCCTCTCCAGTCTTCTACCTTCTCTGCTCTTCCTTGAAGGGATCCTCAGGAGATCAAGAGGACAGCCACGCACCTCTCCTGGCACCCAGATGGTAACAGGAAGTTGGCAGTGGCCTATTCCTGCTTGAATTTCCAGCGGTCACCCGCGGGCATGAGCTATGACTCGTACATCTGGGACCTGGGTGAGAAGCAGGTGGTCTCTATGGCCAGGGAGGGCTTTGGAGCCAGGGAGGAGGTCAGCACAAGCAAGGGGTCAGGGGGCTCTCAGGGAGGGCAGTGACAGGTAGGAGGCACTTGTCCCTTTCCTGAAGGGGAGCACGCCTCAGCAGAGCCAGGACGTTCTCTTCTGCTCCACACTTCTCCCTCAGTGCGGCGGATGGAAGCCGTGGCCTTGCTCATGCTGGGCAAATGCTACTGCCACTGAGCTCGCCCCAGCCTAATTCCAAACACTCATTTAATTACTTAATTAATTTTTATTTTGTGTTTATGAATGTTTTGCCTGCATGATATGAATGTACCGTGTGTGTAATGCATGTGGAGGCCAGAAGAAGGCATCATATCCCTTGGAACTGGAGTTACAGATGGTTGCTAGCTGTCTTATGGGTGCTGGGAACTGAACTCAGGTTCTTTGCAAGAGCAGCCACTGCTCTTAACTACTGAGCCATCTCTCCAGGCTCCCAACCCCAGTTCTAGACTCTTAATCTGGGCCATTAAGACCCGAACCCATGGAATCCCAATTCTTTGCCTTAAAGAACCTACCAGAAGGATGCCTAGTGGACTAAAAGGAGCCCATAGGAGGAAAAACTTCGTCCCATCTTTCCTGACATTTGTCCTTCATTCATGCCTGACAGGAACAGTTAGCCTACCTCAGAGCTCAGAACAGTTTCTATCGGGAGCAACGAGCTCAGATATTCCCTCTCTTCTGCAGTTCAGCAAGTTCTTACAGCCCCCGAGCCCCAGGGTGGGCTCCAACTTTAACCTGAGTACAGACCAGAGTGTAAGAAACTGATGGACAGTGGATTTTTTAAATTTGTTATTATTATTATTATTAATGTGTGTGTGTGTACGTGCATGCGTGTGGCGGTCAGAGGACATCTTTGTCAAGTCAGTTCCTCCTTTCATCTTTACGTGGGCTCCAGGGATTGAACTCAGGTCTTCAGGCTTGAGTAGCAAGTGCCTTTTACCTGTTAAGTCATCATGCTGGCCCCAAGAGTGGGCTTTATGTAAAAACCTTAGGGTCAAATTTCATTTTGCACCAAACCCAGGGAATAGACTACAACTGGAATTCAATACACAAATATACCCCAATTCTGACCACCCCCTAAAATAAAGCCATTAGCCAAGATTCAGGCCAAGGGGACTGGGGGAGAGCAGGGTCTTCCAGCCTCTGTCTTTGTCTCTTCATCTGTAGAAGGGTTGAACTGACTGGCCCTGCCCTTTCTCCATCCAGGACTCATAGAATTTTTTTTTTCTCTGCCTCTAGAAAACCCCAATAGGCCTGAGCTTACCCTGAGGCCATCTTCTCCACTCGTCACATTGGAGTACAACCCCAAAGATTCCCACGTGCTCCTGGGGGGCTGCTACAACGGGCAGATAGGTAAGGAGAACCCTGACACTCAGCCAAGAGCCAGGTGTGGTGCTGACCAGAACCCCACAGCCACCTGTGCTGGGCCTAGACCAAGCCGGTGAGCCATTCTGGAAGCCAGCCACTGCGGTCCCCTGCAGGGTCCGGGTTCTGCATACTGTGGTTTGGTCCAGTCATCAACAGTTGGGTAAATCTAGGATTATCACAAAATGAGGTTTTAAAAACTACAGTTTGGTCTGGGTGCGGTGGCTCAGTGGGTGAGGGTCCCTGCCACCAAGCCTGATGGACTGTGTTTAATCCCTGGGACCTACATGGTGGAAAGAAAGAGGTAACATTCTCAGGATGTCCTCTGATGTCACATATGTGCCATGGCATGAGTGTGCGTGTGCTTGTGCGTGTGTGCACACACACTATAAATAAATAAAATAAATTTAAAAATTATAGTTCAAGTAAAGTTAAGGCCTAGGGACTAGACTAGCCAGTGAGGGTTTCCGGGGCAGTTGCAAATTCTCGTCTTGGGAGAGGCATTGAGAAACGTATATGGGAATGTGGGCGTGATGCTGGCCTCACCAGAGGAGCTGGGTGTCCCCTCTGGTATCGGTCACTGCTCTGGTTGTGCGACAGAGCGCCTGAAAGGAGCAGCTTAAGGGAGGAGAAGTTAATTTTGCTTCACAGCTCCAGAGAGAATCATCCATCACCGTGGGGAAGGCGAGGCCGTGAGGACGGTTTGATCCAGGGCGGAGGGAGCTTGCCGCACTGACTTTTTATGAGGTGTGCACTGGGAGGCAGAGTGTTCAGGCTGAAAATAAGACCCATCTCCCAGCAGCACACTCCTCCAACTAGTTCCCACCTCCCAAAGATTCCACAGCCTCCCCAAACAGTGCTGGCAGCTGGAGACCAAGTGTGCAAGCACAGGGACATGTGGGGGGCACTTCGCACCAGCTGATGACTGGTGTATTGATTGGGAGAGAGAATAGAATGTATGTGGTGTGCATGTGGAGGTCGGAGGACAACTTGCAGGAGTCTGTTCTCTCCTGTCCTGTGAGCTCTGGGGTTCAAACTCAGGTCAGTCGTTAGGTTTGGTGGCAAGTACCTTTACTCATTGAGTCATCTCTTAGGTCCCTGGGCTTTTCTCTATTGGAAGTCTAAGAACTGATTCTGTCTTTTTGTTGTCATGGTGCTTTTGGCAGTTTCTCCTCTTCCTCCTCCTCTCCCCCCGGCCTTTTTTTTTTGAGACAGAGTCTCATGTAGCCCAGGCTGAACATGGACTCACTATCTAGCCAAAGCCGGCCTTGACCTCTGATCTCCCAGCCTCCACTTCCCAAGTGTGGGGTTATAGGCATGCACTGCCATGCCTATCTTCTGTGTCTTTCTGAATCTGTTTTGGCAGGTTTTGCTGTGCTAGGGACTTTTCCATTTCATCCAAATTACCCAGTTTGTTGAGACATCATTCATCATTTATGACTCTTATGGTTTTAGTTATTTGAGCCTGTTTTCCTTCCCTTTGTCATTCTAGTAAGAGGTTTGTCGATTTTTAAAACATTTTATTTGTTTTTATTTTCTGTGTGTGAGTGTATTACCTGCATGTGTATGGTGCACCCATGTTGTGCAGGGCTTCAAGGGGTCAGAAGAAGATGTCGGATTCCCCTGGAACTGGAGTTAAGGATGGTTCTTAGTCGCCATATGGGTGCTAGGAATCAAACCTGTGCTCTCTGTAAGAACAGTCAGTGTTCTTAACTGCTGAGTCATTTCTCCAGCCCTAGGTTTGTCAAATTTTGTTTTCTTATTTTATTTTATTTTACTTAGTGTTTATGAGTATTTTGCCTGAATGTGTGTAAGTGTACCACGTGTGTGCCTGGTACCCAAGGGAGTCAAAAGAGGGTATCAGATCCCTGGAACTGGAGTAAGCCATTATGTGGGTCTTGGAACCTGAACCTGGATCCTCTGCAAGAGCAGCCAGTACTCTTAACCACTGAGCCACCCTGGTTCTTTTTAAGAACCAAATTCTGGACCAAGCATAGTGGTACACACCTTTAATCCTAGCATTCAGGTGGCAGAGGTGGATGGATCTCTCTAAGTTAGAGGCAAGCCTGGCCTACATAGTAAGTTCTAGACTAGCCAGGGCTATGTAGTGAGACTCTGTCCTAGAAACAACAGCAACAAAACAACCAACTCCTAGCTTTATTAAATTTCTGCTTTAAAAAAATTATTTCTAACCTAAATATTTATTATCTCCTTTTCTGTTGGCTTTCAGTTTATTTACTTATTATTTTAACCAGAGTCTCTTGAATCCCATGCTGGTCTCAAACTTTGTATGTAGCTGAGGTTGACTTTAATCTTCTGCTCTTCCTACCTCTGATTTTTGAGTGCTGGGATTACAGGTTTGTGCCACCACACTTGGTTTATGTAGTGCTCAGATCAAACCCAGTGTTTCAGGCATGCTAGCCAAGCTCTCTATCAACTGAGCTACATTCTCAGCCTCCTGCCCCTTTTTAGACAGGATCTCATGTAACATAGGCTGGCCCCAAACTCAGTATGTAGTTGAGGATGACCTTCCTGATCGTGTTTTCTCCATTTCCCAAGTTCTAGGATTATGGGACATGTATCCCATGTCCAGCTTTTCATCTATCTATCTATTTATCAATTAATCAGCTATCTATCTACCTACTTATTTACTCACTTATTTGAAACAAGGTCTCCATATTTATCAGTCACGGGCCTTGAACTCACTATGTAGCCCAGGCTGGCCTTATGTTGACGCCTCCTTCCTTCAGCCTCCAGAGGGCTGGAATTACAAGTGTGAGCCACAATGCCTAGCTTTGCTTTGGGATTAACTGATTTTTTTTCTAATTTATTTTTAAATTATTGATTTTTATGTGCATGAGTGTTTTGCCTGCCCATATATAAGTGCACCCATGCATGCAATGCCTCTGGAGGCCAGAAGAGGGTGTCACATCCTTTGGAACCAGAGTTATCAATGGCTGCTTAGCTACCAGGTGGGTGCTGGGAACTGAACCAGGTCCTCTGCAAGAGCAGCCAGTGCTCTCAACTGCTGAGCCACCTCTCCATCCCCCTTTTTTTTAAGAGACAGGATCTTACTGTGTAGCCCAGGCTGGCCTTAGACTTCTGAATTACTAAGGAGGCCCTGGTCTCCCTGTCAAGCCTGCTGCCTCCCTGGGGAGCTGTGGAACAGCTCTGGGCTCCCTTAATCTCCCTGCCAGTTCTCTGGGTGTCCAAGCCCTCGAGACCTTAGCCAAACTGTCATGACTTATTCAGGAGCCTGCCTGGCTCATTATTCATTACCCCTTTCAGTGGCTTTTCATAAGAAGGGGGCCAGATGTGACATCTGGGACCACAGGACCCACCCTGGAGTCCTGCTTTGTAGAGCAAGTTACACAAAGAAAAATTTCTGGGCTGGGCCTGACTCAGAAGCCTTGGATTTGAGGGATATTGACTTAGATATTGCTTAGTTTTACAAAAGCAGCTTTCCTGGGAAAGGCTCTGCATAACACGGGCCCTTGACGGCCACCGATGGGAATAAAAACCAGATATATGAGGACAGACAACAGACGAGCTTCACTCCTTTGCTGGCAGAGCACAAAGAGGGGGTCACAGTAGAGCGTGAACTTCTCTGCGAGTTTCTTGCTTGCTTGTTTTTTTAAACATTCATTCAATTTATTTATCTGTGAATATGTGTGTGTGTGTGTGTGGAGACGAGAGAGAGAGAGAGAGAGAGAGAGAGAGAGAGAGAGAGAGAGAGAGAGAGAGAGAGAGAGAGAACAACTTGAGGAAGTCAATTCTCTCCTTCCACCACCACATAGGCTCAGGTTATCAGGCTCGGCAGCATGTGCGCTCACCCACATGGCTATTTCACTGGCTTTCTTTTTTTCCCTTCCTCCCTCCCTCCTTTCCTCTCTTTTATATATTTTTAATTTTTATTTATGTGTGCCAGTGTCTGTGTGAGTGTGTGCAAGTACCCAAGGAGGCCAGAAGAGTGGGTCTCTTGGAGCTGGAGTTACAGGTGGTTGTGAGCCGCTTGACATCGGTGCTGGGAACAATGCTCTTCAACACTGAGCCAGTTCTCCAGCCTTCTTTTTTTCAATTTTATTTACTTATTGTGACAGTGGGGTTTGCACGTGTACTGCTGCTTGCGTGTGGAGATTAGAGGGCAGCTGCCGGTACTGATTCTGTCCTATCAGGTAGATCCTGGGGCGTGAACTCAGGTTGTTAGGCAGATACTTTTACTGGACCAGCATCTCACCAGCCCTCTCTCTTTCTCTTTTAAGTTATTTATTATTATTGTGTGTGTGTGTGTGCGTGTGAATGCAGGCATGCTCCTGCCATGGTTCACATGTGTGGAGTCCAAAGGACAGCTTTTGGCTGTTGGTTCTCTCCTTCCCCTGTGGATTCCACAGGTTGAACTGAGGTCACCCGGTGTGCAGCAGGCGCTTTCACCCACTGACCCATTTCGCTGAGCCTCCTGTTTGCCCCGTGTGTGAATTTCTTGCTGGGTGAGCTCATGCAGCAGCAAGGTCTGCCTGTGTTCTCACCTTGGGGGCCTCTGCCAGCGCTTTTCTCCCCGTTGAGTCCGGCTCCCTCCGCCCTCAACCTTGGCTCTCTGCCGCTTTTCGCTTTTCGCAGCAGGGTTTCTCTGACCACCCTGTCCCTCTGCTTCTCCCAGTACTGAGCCTGGTCTATTCCCAGGGGCTTGCCCTGGGCCTAGGTGCTGCTCAGAATGTGGCTGGGGCAGATTTAGTGGGGCTGATAGGAATTGTAGGAAAATCGCACGTCTAGGCACTTTTCAGACACACTGGTAGAGCCATGAGGGGCGGCAGAAATCTATAATCCCAGCACGCAGGAGGTGCAGGCAAGACAAGCAGAAGTTCAAGGCCATCTTTGCTATACAACAAGTTCAAGACCAGCCTGGGCTGCAAGAGACTCATGAAACCAAGCCAAATCCCCCCCCCCCAAACACTGGTAGAAAGAACAGGTAGATGGTTATAGCAACAGAAGGAAGTTTGTTATGGGTCTCAGATGCAACCTGATGACATTCTCAGATATGGGGTTGGCAGGACTTGGTGGTCTGTTAATATGTTCCAGAAGGTTGCATGTAATAATTTAGAGGATATTAGATCAGGCACAGAAGTAGGCAATGGGGGGCTGGAGAGGTGACTCAGCCATTAATAGCACTTACTGTTCTTGCAGAGGACCCAGATTCAGTTCCCAGCACCCACTTGGGGGCTATCATCTGTAATTCCAGCTACAAGGGATCCAGCACCCTCATCAGGCCCCTGCAGGCACTGCACATTTGAATGCACTTACATGCAATGCAGGCAAAACACTCATGCACATAAAATAAATACAATTAAATAATATTATTTATTTTTTATTTTGAGTGTATTGACTGAAAACATGAAATACACCCATGTCATGCAATATCCGCAGAGATCAGAAGAGGGCACTGGATCCCCTGGAACTTGAGTTACAGATGATTGTTAGCCACCATGTGGATCCTGAGAACCCAACCTGGATCTTCTGCAAGAGCACTCAGTGCTCCTAACCACTGAGAAATCTCTCTAACCCCCCAAATAAAGACTTTTTAAAAGAATTTGTTTATGCTTCTTGCATGTTGGTGCATCTGTGTTGTGTGGTGCCCATGGAGGACAGAAGAGGGTGTTGGATCCCCTTGAACTGGAGTTATGGACCATTATTAGCTGCTAGGAAGGAGCTGGGGTTCGAACCCCAGTCTTCTACAAGAGCAACCAGTGTTCTTAACCGCTGAGCCATCTCTCCAGCTTCAATAAATAAGTTCTATAAAGTGGGCAATGAACACTAATTAGGAGTACTAAAGAGAAGCAAGGCACTGGCTGTGGCTCTGCAATTCCAGTTCTCCACAGTCCCAGAGATTCAAATCAGTTAAACAGTCCTGTAGACTCTTTGCTGCAGGCACGGCCTTTTTTCTGGGAAGCTCAGTTCACGCGCCCCCCTCTTTCCCCGTCAGCTTGCTGGGACACCCGGAAGGGCAGCCTGGTGGCAGAGCTGTCCACCATCGAGTTCAGCCACCGAGACCCTGTGTATGGCACCATCTGGCTGCAGTCGAAGACAGGCACAGAGTGTTTCTCTGCATCCACAGATGGGCAGGTACCACCTGGCCAGGCCCTGGGGAGCAAGGAGGGGCCGCACGCTAATGTCTTTCCCATCAGAATCAGTCAGACATTTCCTTTTACATTCTGTTTTATTTTCTTTTGTTTGTTTAGTTGTGTGGTGCTAGGGCTGAAACCCAGGGCCTCATGTGTGCTAGGCAAGCATTCTACCACAGAGCCATACCCCTAGCCCGCCCTTCTCTTTTTAAAAAATATTTATTTGTAGGGCTAGAGAGATGGCTCGGCAGTTAAGTGCACTGGCTGCTCTTGCAGAGGTAAGGTTCAGTTCCCAGCACCCACATGGATGGTAATAACCATCTGTCTATAACTCCCATTCCAGGAGATTTGACACCCTCTTCTGGGCTTCAGAGGCTGTATACATGGGTTCACTTACAAATATGCAGACAAAACACCCATGAACATAAAACATAAGTAAATAAATAAATAAATAATTTATTTGGAAGTGTATACCATGATGCACATGTAGAAGGCAGAGGACAACTTGCAGGTGTCAGTTCTCACCTTCTATCTTGGGTCCCAGAGATTCAACTGAGGTCATCAGGCTTGGCTGCAAGCCCTTTACCTCCGTGACCCTGACCTCTCCCCCTTGTGCTCTTAAAAGTTCGAAAGGACAGTTAGTTCCTGAAATGCCTCCCTCCTCTGTCCATAGCCTCCCAGTCCCTCCCTGGGGCATGAGTTTCCTACATCTACCTTTCTCTCTCTTTGCTCTTCCTCCTCCCCACCTCACAGTGTGTGCATTTTCCACTTGCGCCTGCTGTGTTCACTGAGCCTCCTCAGCAGTAGCTTCGTGTTCATGAAGCGCTGCCCTGTGCCCGGTGACCGCTTGTGTGGCTGTGTCATCATTTAAGTAGATGTTGTATTTTCTTGGTGTCAGAAAAGGATAGTAGGCAGTGCATTTGGGTCTAGATCACAGACACGTCTGCAGGCATGTCTAAAGAATGTATTCCTAACAGTGGGATTGCTGAGTCAGCACACGTGCCTTTGGGTTTTTTTATTGTCACTGAATTTTTACAAACTTCATACAATATATTTTGATGATATTTAGATTTCCGCCTCTATCTGCACCCCACTTATAGCTCCCCCCATGGATTTCATCTATTCTGTCATATATATTAAGGCCTATGAGAGAAGTTTGTGTCCCTAAAAGTCTTTTGGTGTGCGTCCATCCACTGGAGCCTGATCAACCTATCTAGCATCACATCCTTAAAGAAAACCGACTCTCTCTGTCTCCCAGAAGTTATCCATTGTCCGTAGTCCCTCAGCTATGTCAGGGCTTCTTCCCCACTTCCCCATGTCTATGCTGGGATTTTGTCTGGCTTAAGCTCGCATGGGCCTTGAGTGTGCGGTCACCACTGCCGTGAGCTCACGTGAGTAACTTCCCAGCTGTCTGGAAGCTGTTTGTTTCCTTGGACCGCCTCTGGCTTTTACAATCTTTCTGTCCTCTCTTCTGCAATGGCCCCTGGTCTAACGGTGGCAGAGGTTTGACATAGCTGTCTTATTCAGGGATAAGCACTCTGCAGTCTCATCCTCTGCACTTTGGTCAGTTGTGGCTTTCTGGGTTAATCACCATCTGCTGCATGAGGATGATTTACTGGTGAGACTTGAGAGGTGCATTAATATTCTTTCTGCTCTGTGTTCCGCCATGGTCCCTGAGCCTTAGGTGTAGAGGTTGCATTGTAGATGTGTCACTTAGGGATGGGCTCCTCACAGACACTAATTCTCTGCATTTGATCAGTTGTAGAACTTTGAAATAGTCTATCTGTTGCAAAAAGAAGCTCCTTTGATGCGTGGTGAGAGGTAAATTTGTCAGGCTAATCAGGAGCTCTCTGTCAGTGTGAAGCAGCTTAGTCTCAGAGCAGGATGATAGTGACTGAGTGGGTCGGTTCTGACTAGCTAAACAAGGTATTTGGGAGCCCTGGAGCAGCACAATCCTAGCCTAGTCCTGGGGCAAGAAGATGGTGATCAAGTGGGCCTTTTTTTGTATGTATGTAGGGTGTTTTGCCTGTATTATTTGTAAATGCACCATAGGCATGCAGTGCCCAAGGAGACCGGAAGAGGGCCTTGGATCCCCGGAACCTGGAGCTGCAGACAGTTGTTTGTCAGCATGGAGGCAACCAGTGGCTGCCGAGAGAGGGAGACTCAGCTGTGATTCTTTTATAAAAAATCTTTTTTATTATTTTTATTTTATGTGTATGAGTGTATTTCCTGCATGTACATAAGTGTACCCCTGGTGTGCAACCACCTTAGTGGTCAGAAGAGAGCACTGGAATCCCTGGAACTGAAGTTACAGATGGTTGTAAGCCACCGTGTGGGTGCTGGGATTTGAACCTGGGTCTTCTGGAAGAGCAGCCAGTGCTCTTAACTGCTAAGTCATCTCTCGAGTTCCATCAGCTGTGATTCTTACAGTGTGCCTATTTCACCTTGTCCTATGTCCTTTGTGCTCCTGGAAGGTGGGGAGAGGACAAAAGGTCTCTGAGTTGCCCCTCCCCCACCAGGTCATGTGGTGGGACATCCGCAAGATGAGTGAGCCCACGGAGGTGGTGATCATGGACATAACCAGGAAGGAACAGCTGGAGAATGCCCTGGGGGCCATCTCCCTGGAGTTCGAGTCTACTTTGGTAAGTGTCTCTTGCTGTCTCTTCCTGACCTCCCTTGCTGGGGCTAAGGACAGGCCATGGCTAGTATAGCAGACGGCTGAGGCCCACGGCAGAGGGAAGCGCCTTCCTCCTCCAGGCAGCTCTACCTCGCTTGTGTGGGCTTTACAGTGAGACTCCACCAGGGGGCAGCAAAGCTCCCAGGGGAAGGCAGTCATCCGCACCTCAGTTCCCTTGCTGAATTGAGGCCCTCTTCAACAGCACAGGATTCCAGAAGATGCTTGTTCCTGGGGAAAGATCCTTGATCAAACCATTATAGAGGAGGCCCATGGGAAGCCAGAGCACAGACATAATTATGGCAATTAGCGATTGAGAAGGAACGATAAAGAAACGATGTAGCACTTGGGAGATAGAGGCAGGAGAATGAGGAATCCAAAGTCATTCTCAGCAACATGGCACGTTTGAGGCCAGCCTGGACTGTAGGCAATCCTGAATCAAGTCAAACCAAAACAACACAAAAACACAGGGTGTTGGTTGGCTCAGTAAAAAGCACTTACTGCACAGACCTATGGCCTGAGTTCGTACAATCCCAGTATCCCACAGTGGAAGGAGAGAACTGATCTCTACATACACATGGTGTGTCATGGCATGCATGTACAATATATACGCATGCACACACACACATGCACAACAGTAAAATAGAAAAAGAAAGTTAAAACAAAGTTGCCAAGTACAATGGCTAACACTTTTAATCCCATGTGCCGGACAGCTTTAGTTGTCAATTTGACACACCTGGGTTGAGGGAGCCTCACTTGGGGAATTGTCTCCATTGGACTGGCCTGTGGCCGTGTCTGTGGAGTATTTTCTTGATTGTTGAGTGATGTGGGAGGGCCCAGCCCATTCTGGGCAGTGTCACTCCTGAGCAGGTTGTTCTGTATTATATTAGAAAGCAGGCTGAGCAGAGGCCAGGGGAGCAAGCCAATGAGCAGTGCTCCTCCATGGCCTGTGCTCCAAGTCCTGCCTCCAGGTTCCTGCCCTGAGTTCCTACCTTAGGCTCCCTCAGTGATGAACTGTGACCTGGGAGATGTAAGCCAAATAAGCTCTTTCCTCCCCAAGTTGGTATTGGTCAGAGTGTTTTGTCATAGCAATTGTAAGCCAACTAGGACATCCCAGTACTTGAGAGATAGAGGCAGGCAGATCTCTGTGAGACTGAGGCCAGCCTGGTCTACATAGTGAGTTCCAGGCCAGCTGGAGCTACAGAGATAACCTGTCCCAAAACAAAAACTCAACAACAAAAACCTTGATGTTGAAAGCAGAGGTAGGAGAACCACTGATACTTTGAGACCAGCTTGGTCTGTAAAGCACAATCCAGGCCAGCCAGGGCTACATGGCAAGACCATGTCTAAAAAAATGGAAAAAGATCAGAGTTCCAAAGCTGAGCACAGAAGTAGTGGGAACGGGTCAGGAAGAAGCTTCTAGAAGCAGAAAATGAAAACTTCCTCGCTAAAGCAAGAAGCAAACCACTTTTCCAAATGGGCTCTCGCCTTGGCCTGGCTCCCAGTCAACTTGCTGAGGCCCAAGCTGGGTTCCCGCTCGGGAATATTACTTGTCTCGCTCGGGGTTGTGCCATATCATTCCTAGGACCTTGGGAGGCTCTGACCTCACACCCAACCCTGACAGTCTTCACCTATGACTGGGAACGAATGCTGGTGAAAGGTAGTCCAGCTGCCCTGACACTCTGGCCCAGGAAGGCCGTGCATGGAGGGCGTTCTAGGAGGACTCAGGAAGACATTCTACCCCAACACTGGGACTTCTAGGCCACCTGCTGAGTGTAACACTCCTGCTTTGACATGTCTGTCCCTTGTTGAGTGCATACCCTGTGCTAGAGCCTTCAGTCGGCCTTATCTGTACAGCCATCATACAGAGACCTCCCACCCCACACCCCCGAGGCGTTGACTTTATTCCTGCTTCTCAACAAACAGGAATATTAGTGAGAGTGAGTCTTGTGGGCCTGGCAAAGGTAAAGCTGGAAACAGAGCCACAAATTCAATTCTACCTCGGCCTAGCCGCAATGTTTGAGACCCAAGGTGGGTGGCTTATCTCCTGGACCACTTACAGGTACTCTGTGGGTGACTTGATGGCTTGTTTCTCAGGACCCTGAAAAAAAAAACTTATCTTTTTATTTACTTTTGACACCCAGCTTAGCTGGTCAGTTTGTGCTCTCTCTCTCTCTCTCTCTCTCTCTCTCTCTCTCTTGTCTTACTGAAGATTGAACCTAGGGTCAACCTTCTACCACTGAGCCACACCCCCAGCCTGTACATGCTTTTTTTCTTAATATTTTATTTATTCTTTTTATTTTATGTGTATGAAAGTATTGCCTGCATGTTTGTAAGTGTACATGCATGACCTTCATGTCATGAATGCCCATGGAGGTCAGAAGAGGGCGTCAGATCCCCTAGAACTGAAGTTATGGGCCCATGTGCATGTTTTTTAAATTGTGGTAAAGTGCATCAAATTACAATCTCTTATCTGAACTTTTTTGAGACAAGACTCCCGTATCTCAGACTGGCCTCTAACATTATTTAGTTAAGAACAAACTTGAATTTTAAAAATAACTTTAAAAAATCGATTATATTTTATTGTCTACTTTTGGTGTGGGATAGTGTGCCTGAGGAGGTCAAAGGACACCTTTTGGGAGTTGGTTCTCCTTCCATCGTGTGGGTCCTAAGGATTGAACTCAGGTTGTCAGGCTTGATGGTAAATGTTTTACCCACTAAGCCATGACCTTAAACTTCTGATCCTCCTCCTCTACCACCTCCTGAGTACTGGGATTACTGGTGTCTGGCGACAATGTGTGGTTGAACCACTTTTAATTGCACAACACAGGTGCGCCTACCTACATGCAGGCAATACACTCATATACATCAAATAAAAATAATAAATAGAATAGATGGCCTGATGATTAAAAGCCCTTGCTCTGTAGACAGAATGATCTGTACCTACAGAGAGCTGGGGGATTGAGAGACAGGAGGATCGCTGGGGCTTTGCTAACTGCAAGCCTCACTGAAAAACAGAATCCCAAGTTCAGGGAGAGACCCTACCTCAAAGGAATAAAGCAGAGAACAATCCTGGAAGACACCCACAACCCTCCTGGGGCCTCTGAGCACTCATATACAGTCTCACATCCCTGCACATATATGTATATTCACCGCACACATATGCTGCTGCGCTCTCTCTCTCTCTCTCTCTCTCTCTCTCTCTCTCTCTCTCTCTCTCTCTCTCTCTCTTTCACACACACACACACACACACACACACACACACACACACTCATAGTACACACAGTTGTGCTCTGCAAAGGGGGAGCCTGATGACTGGAAGAGACCAAGAGGCCTTCATTAAGTCTGGAGTCCTCAAGAAGATTCTGCCAGGAGGTCTGAGGATGCCGAGGAGAAGGATCAGATCCAGGCCTGTTGCTCCTGGTGACATGGGTCCAATCCAGAGCTGACATTTCACCAGACCTTCCCCTCCCATCACCCCCTCCACAGCCAACCAAGTTCATGGTGGGCACCGAGCAGGGCATCGTCATCTCCTGCAACCGCAAGGCCAAGACGCCAGCTGAGAAGATTGTTTGTACCTTCTCAGGCCACCACGGCCCCATCTATGCCCTCCAGAGAAACCCCTTCTACCCTAAGAACTTTTTGACTGTAGGGGACTGGACAGCCCGCATCTGGTCTGAAGACAGTCGGGAGTCATCTATCATGTGGACCAGGTAAGTGGGAGATCAGGGACTCAGAAGAGCAAGGGGACACAGGGAGCCTACCCTAGAGACTCGGCCATCTGTGAAATTTAGAAAATACAAATGCAGGATTCCACCAGGCATGGTGGCCTACACCTGAGGTAGAAAGATCTCAAGTGTGAGGGCAGCTTGGGCTATGAAAGATCATATCTATAAAAAAGAAAGAAAGAAAGCCGCAATACATGCACATATAGCACATTCCAGTGAAATTTAAATTTCATAACAAATGGTTATTTTTCTTTCTTTTGCGACCAAGCCTCACGATGTAGCCCTGGCTGGCCTGGAACTTGTTATATAAACCAGGCTGCCCACAGACTGGCAGAGATCTGCCTACTGAGCACTACATCATGCCTGGGCATTTAAACTCTTGGAGCTGGGGTAGCAAGCAGTTAGGAACTGCCCGACAGGGGTGCTGAGAACTGAACTCAGGTCCTCTGCAAGGGCAGCAAGTGCTTAACCTCCGAGCCCTCTCCCCAGCCTCCCTCTCCTTGTGCACTTGCCACCAAGCCTGACAACCTGAGTTTGATCCCCAGAACCACCATGGGGAAGGAAAAAATAATTCCTATAACCTGTCTTCTGACCTTATTCAGTGCTGGAGATAAAACCCAGGGCCTCACGTAGCAAGGCAGGCACTCTAGATCCCCAGCCCTTGGGGGTATTTTCTTTTCTTTGTTTGCTTGTTCTGGTTTATCTTGTTTCTTGCCCTGCTGAGGATGGAATTCAGACTTCATGCATGCCAGGCAAGGTCTACCACTGAGTGGTAACCCATCTCCCTCCCTCCTGTTTGAGTTCCCTGAAGTGAATCTTCCACACTGCCCCAGGCCTCTCTGCGGGAACCCATGCACCCAAGGCTGGAGCTGCAATGGCTAGAAATCAGATTACCCAGAGAGGCTCTGTCCAAGTATGCCCACCAACAGCAGCAACACACACGCACTCACGCACACATGCATGCACGCACACCCTGGGCCCATCCAAGAAGGTCCCCAGCTCAGGAGGGCCTGGGTACACAGGGAGAGGGGTTCACGTGACCTTCAGGTGGAGAGCAGGATCACACTGCTTGAACATGACCCCACACACATAGACACACAAAATAAATAAGTGGGTTTTTTGATTATTAAAGAAATATTGGACTAGAGAGGTGGCTCAGTGGTTAAGAGCACTGACTGTTCTTGCAGAGGATGCAGGTTCAGTTCCCAGCATTCACATGGTGGTTAACAACCATCAATAACTCCAGTTCCAGTGGATCTAACACCCTCTCTGGCCTCTGTGGGAATTACATGTACATGATACACTTACATCCATGCAGGCACAACACTCATACACAGAAAATAAAAATATTTTTAAAAAGAAATATTCCCTGTTCACTGAACAAATTTCTGAATATCCAAATGAAAGCCAGGAGAAACTATAGCCCACCCCCATCTCAGAGTTATGAACCTCCTGGGCATGTCCTTCGTGGGACCCCACCATGGGTCCCAGTTCCAACAGCAGAAGCCTGTGATCTGGTTCACTGTGACATACACAAATGCTCAGCCCCTGGTGAAGACCATACCCAGAGCCCTGGGTAAAGCAGCCTGGGAACCCAAGGTGGGAGAGGCTGGCATGCTAGAAGTCAGACCCTAGGAAGAACATCCTGCCCAGCAGGAAGGGATCCAGAGACCCTGGATCCCAAGAGAACCTGGGAGCTGTGGCCCATCAGCTCCTTCCCTCCCTACCACAGAGTCTCTGACTCATGGCACTGGCTCCCATAGGTACCACATGGCATACCTCACTGATGGAGCCTGGAGCCCTGTGAGGCCAGCAGTTTTCTTCACCACCAAGATGGATGGGACCCTGGACATCTGGGACTTGGTGTTCAAGCAGTGTGATCCTGCCCTCAACCTGAAGGTCACGTGAACCCCTCTCCCTGTGTACCCAGGCCCTCCTGAGCTGGGGACCTTCTTGGATGGGCCCAGGGTGTGCGTGAGTGCGTGTGTGTTGCTGCTGGTGGTGGGCATACTTGGACAGAGCCTCTCTGGATAATTTGATTTCTAGCCATTGCAGCTCCAGCCTTGGGTGCATGGGTTTCCACAGAGAGTCCTGGGGCAGTGTGGAAGACTCACTTCAGGGAACTCAAACAGAAGGGAGGGAGATGGGTTGCCACTCAGTGGTAGACCTTGCCTGGAATGCATGAAGTCTGAATTCCATCCTCAGCAGGGCAAGAAACAAGATAAACCAGAACAAGCAAACAAAGAAAAGAAAATACCCCCAAGGGCTGGGGATCTAGAGTGCCTGCCTTGCTACCTGAGGCCCTGGGTTTTATCTCCAGCACTGAATAATAAATCAGATGTGCTGGTGTAGGCAGGAGAATCAGAAATTCAAAGTCATCCCCGGGAACATAGTGAGTTCAAGGCCAACCTGGTTGTCTCAAAGAGCAACAAACCAGAAGAGGACTTAAGAGGACTGAGTGGTCCCTCCTCCCCTTAGGTGTACCTCTTCAGAACCTGTACTCAGACTGCTGGCACCTTCCCCATCAAGCCTAAGTTCATTAGCAAGCCAGATCTCAGACCCATTTGCTGGGGCCATAGAAGGCCAAGGGACTCAGGGGTCCCTAATATGAATGGGGGTAGACTAACCCAGGGCCAAGGTCTTGATAGACAGTGAGCATCACCCTGTGGGGGAGCAGGCAGCACTGGGAGGGGTGTTTGAATAGGGTCAGAACATAGGACAAATGGGACTACACTTTTTTTCTAACTGGTTCTGCTGACCCTTCTAACAGGTGTGTGACGAGGCCCTCTTCTGCCTCCGGGTACAAGACACTGGATGTCTCATAGCCTGCGGCTCCCAGCTGGGGACGACCACGCTGTTGGAAGTCTCCAGCAGTCTCTCTACCCTACAGAGGAATGAGAAGAACATAGCTTCTTCTGTGAGTGCAGGGCTGAGGCCCCTCCCTGGACGTGTCCTGACCCATTCTGGTCCTATAGAGGCCCAGTCACAGAAAAATGTTTCCTCTCTCTACCCTCTGGAATAATAGGTTTACCTTTCCTTCTTTTTTTTTTTTTTTTCTTTTGAGATGAAGTCTCGTTACGGAGCCCTGGCTGGCCTCCACATCACTTCGTAGATCAGGATAGCAAGAACTCGTAGCTATCTGCCTCTGCCTCTGCCTCCACAGGACTGGGATTGAAGTATTACCGCATCTGGTCGGTTAACATTTTTTGGGAAGGCAACACGGTGTCCCAAAATGAGCTAAGGCTGTTAGCCGTACTGATCTGCCCTTGCTCAGTTGTTCACACTCAGTGGTCCTGGCCAGGTCATTCAACATCCCCAGCTTAGATTTTCCAGCTGTAAATCAAAATGGCTTGATGGGGTCTGTGATGGTTATAGACAATGTGCTAGTTTTTAGAATCGTTCAAGTGAAGGTTTAGCAGATAGAGAAGATGGATGCCCATAGAGAAGATGGATGAATGTGACCGGAGAGATGAGAGGGGCACCGAGATCCGCCCTTACCCCTCTCCCGACTCAGACAACCCTGGGGTGCACTCCTCCACATAGTAAGGCACACTGATATTGATGTTCTTGGTGTTGAGGCCTGAGACTGCCTCCTGACTGTGCCTAGTGCTTCACCACCGAGCCTGGGGTCCAGGGCCACCATGTTGCCTACACTAAAAGACATTCTACACTGTAGCCTGTATGCCTGATGCTCCTTGGCTAGCCTTGAATTCAACAAGTAGCCAAGGATGACCTTGAACTTCTGATCCTCCTGCCTTTATCTCCACCAGCACTGGGATTACTGGCATGTGCCACCACGCCCGATTTATGCAGTGCTGGATCTCAGGGCCTCATGCATGCTAGGCACTCTAGCAATCGACATCCCTAGCCCTGGTTTTGTTGTGTTTAGACAAGGTCTTGCTATGTAGCTCAGGCTGGCCTTGCACTTGCAACAATCCTCTTGACTCAGTCTCCTGGGTGCTGACACCACAGTGGCTTAGCCTCCTTTCTCCGCATGACCTCCATACAGACTTCACTGAAAACTGCTTTCCATAGAAGCCCAGCCTCTGTTGGAGGCCTGGTTGCCCACGCCCTCTTCCCACAGGCTTGCTCCTGTCCCTGTTTTTCCTAGATTTTTGAGCGGGAGACCCGTCGAGAAAAGATCCTGGAGGCGAGGCACCGTGAGATGCGGCTGAAGGAGAAAGAGAAGGCAGAGAGTAAGGACGACGGCCAGAAGGAGGAGGAGGGGGCCCTGGACATGAACGAGCTGGTCGCCAAAGCCGAGGAGGAGTTTTTTGAAATCATCTTCTCGGAGCTGAAGAGGAAGGAGACAGAGGCCATGAAGAAAAAGCCAAAGCCTGTAAGAACCACAGCAGGGCTTTGGAGGGGTTGAGGGCTGGGAGGAAGCCACCGGGCCTGAGTTCTGCTAGACTGCTGGCCTCCTGGGTGATTTCAAGCCAGTAGTTTTCCAAGCTGGACTTTCACTGTCCACTGACGAGTGGGAGGAATCACTCCTTTCTCCTGAGGAAACTGGACTGTAAATAGACATCAGGCTCCTTGAGGCAGAAACTCTGTGCCTTCTGGTGTTTCTCCTCAGCTTGAACATGGATGGTAGCCTACTGAATTAGGAACCTGGGGATTTGTGAGTGAGTCTTGTAGGAGGAGAGGACAGTGACACTAGTGATCGGTGCACCATTCTAGCTTAGTCTAACCTGTGCCAGGAGCGTGACCCGTGACTGGCCCCTCGCCTCTACTCTCCAGCATCTTCTGCCTTTGTCATCTGGGCTGTTCAGTTTGCTTAGGAGTTCCTCAGTTGCCATCTGGAAAATGAGGAGACTGGGCTGTGAAGGTAGCACCTGGTTACTTTCTGGCCTCTGTACCAGGGGACAGAGGAAGACAAAGATCTTGTTCACTTTTGTCATTGTTCTTAGCGGTTCAGATAGAAAAGAGTCAAAGGCCAGTATGGCAGGAAAAAGACTAAACCAGGATATTCCAAGATCAACTTTTGTGAGCATGGTGCATCATGGGCCACAGAACGAAAATGAAAGGGCAGGGTCCTTGTTTTAAAAGCATTTAGGGGGCTGGAGAGATGACTCAGTGGTTAAGTGCACTGGCTGCTCTTACAAGAGACCCAGGTTCAAATCTCAGCACCCACATGGTGGCTAACAACTGCCTGTAACTCCAGTTCCAGGGGATCTGAAGCCCACTTGTGTCCCCTGCAGGCACTGCATGACATGGGTGCACTTACACACATGCAGGCATCACACTCATAACACAGGAAAATAAATAAATAAAAAGTATTTAGATGGGCTAGAGAGATGGCTCCATGGTTAAGATCACTGATAGTTCTTGCAGAAGACCTTTGGTTTGGTTCCCAGCACCTATATGGCAGCTAATAACTGCCTGTAACTCCAGTTCCAGGGCATCTAACACCCTCTTCTGGCCTCCACAGACGTTGCATGCAGGGGTACACATATAGGCAAAGCACTCATACACATAATTTTTTAAAAAATTTTTAAAGTATATAGAAGGGCTTGTAATGTAACTTAGTCAGTAGACTGCTTGCCTAGGGTGCACAAAGCCCTGGTTCCAACTCCAGCACGACATCATAACCTAGATGGGGTGGGACACATCTGTAATCCCAACACTAGAGGAGTAGAGGCAGGAAGATCAGGAGTTCAAAGTCATCCTCAACTACTGAGCAACTAAGACTTTCCTCCCCAAAAAAACCAAACAAGGGGCTGGAGAGACAGCTTGGTGGTTAGAAGCACTAGCTTCTCTTGCACAGTACCCGGGCTGGATTCCCAGCACCCACATGGTGTCTACCAACCATCCCTAACTCGAGTTTCAGGGGATCCATTGCCTTCTACTGACCTCCAGGGACATTGCACAACACAGATGTACTTACATACATGCAGTCAAGACACTCATGGACATAAAATCAAAATCATAAATAAAACACTTTTAAAAACCCAAACTAAAAATGGCAAAGAAATGTGCCAGAGCATTAAATCAAGGGTGAGCCCTTCTAGGCACAAGCTTGTCACGCTCACCGGCCCTGCTTGTCAGACGAGTGGCATGGTCAGTTCTTGGTCACTGATGGGCAGGCAGGGGAGGACGGTAAATGCCTGGCTCTGCCTGGTGATGTGCTTCCTCTGCCTCCCTCTGCCAGCCTGAAGATGGGTTGATTCTGTGGGGAGCGCTTGGCTAGGAACCACCTTGCTCTCACATTTTTGATGAGGCAGGTGAGTCAGGGAACCCCTCCATTCTATTAAGCCTAGAGACTTGACTCTCTGGTCCGAAGCCTGGGGCTCTTTCCTTCCATCACCCCTGGTCTACTGACCCTCCAGAAGGCAAAGACTGCAGGGCCACATAGCCTGTGTACTTAATATCCTGCCATCCTGAAATGAACTTCTAACACAGCTTCAACCGTCCAGATGGAGAAGCTGAGCTTTGAGACATGTTGCGGTCACAGCCTCGGCCCCTTTTCTGCCTGTTCCATTATCCCCACCTCTTTTCTCAGTCTCTGAAGTCAGTCTGAAATTCTGAGGGTCAGAAAGCATCACTCACTCAAGAGCTAGGCAGGGTGACCCATGCCTATAATCCTAGCACTTGAGGAGTAGAGACAGGAAGATTCAGGATTTGAGACCAGCCTATTACATAGCAAGAGGCAGTCTCAAAAGAAAAGAGAAAGAGAGAGAGAGAGAGAGAGAGAGAGAGAGAGAGAGAGAGAGAGCTGAGTATAATAGTCCATACCTGCAACATCAGCAGCACTTGGGAGACTGAGGCAGGAGGATCAGGAGTTTAAGACCTTCCTTGGCTACATAGTGAGGTTGAGGCTAGCCTGGGCTAATGATACCCTGTTTTGTTTTTTTTTTAAAAATATATATTTAATTTTAATATATATTAAAAAGGAGGGAAGGGAAAGGAAGGGAAGGGGAGGGGAGGAGAGGGGAGGGAAGAGGAGGGGAGGAGAGGGGAAGGGAGGGGAGGAGAGGGGAGGGGAGGGGAGGGAAGGAAGGAAGGAAGAAAGGAAGGAAGACCAGTTGGCCCAGGATGAAGGCCATCCTCTATGTGTTGTCTCCCTCTACCCTTTATCTGTAAGGCAAGACCAGCTCTCAGTCATAGGTGAGGGTGGCAAGGTAGTCCAGGAGCAGCAGATTCAAGGTCACCTGCTCTGCAAGTGACAGAAGCTGGGTTGTCAGATTCCCAAGGCTCTGCCACCTTCTACCTCCCCCAGCTCTGAGCACTTGCTGGGCCAGTGTGAACTTGGCACTATGGGCTCCTAGGGACTTGTTTTCCAGGTCCCGGGCAGCTTTCTGCCCTCGACCCAGAGACTGGAAATGGAGAGGGCCCGTCTCTCACCAGCATTTCTGTTTTTACTTCGAAAGAAAAAGATAAGCCTAGAGGTGGAAGATGAAGAGGAGCTGACAGAAGTGGAAGCCAGAGAAGAGGAAGAAGGGGGTCAAGAAGCAGATGAAGAAGAGATCGAAGAAGAGGCATCCGCCTAACTTACCTTTTGCCCACAGCGCTATCCCTGTGAGTCCTTCCTTTTGATACTACCCTGGTCTGACAAATGGAAAGCTGAGCTTCCTCTTAAAGCATCGTTGATGGGACACATTGGGGCCCCTACAAAGCACCGGCCCACACTGGGGCCGAATCCTGAGTGTACCTCTTTCTAGGTGGAACAGGGCTTGTCCCTGTGCTGACTCCCCAGGTCTCAGTCACCCTAAGGCTAACCCTGACTTAGGGTGCACACAGCCTTCAGGTCAGGTTCTAGTTGTGACCTCAGATTCTGCTTATCACAGGCTCCCCAGCTTTTAGTTATGAATATATTTCTCCACCTACAGAGGGGAAGGGTTCCTTCTCCCTTCCCACCCGCCTAACCTGCTTGCAAACTGGGAACAGAAGGCTTGCCCCCTTCCCCAATGCCTTTCCAAGCAACCTCCCAGGGGCCACTTTGACATTCAGTCACGTGGGGGTGGGGGCTCCCACTGTGAACCCAGCTATCCATGTAAAATTAAACCAGTGATAACTGTCAGTGCTTGTGAATCCCACACTCAGATCTTCTCATTGATCTCCTGTAATTCTTTATTATTATTATTATTATTAGCGTACAAGTGTATTGCTTGCATGTAGATAGGTGCACCCATGTCATGCAGTGCCCACGGAGGTCAGAAGAGGGCATCAGATCCCCTGGAACTGGAGTTACAGGGGGTTGTTAGCTGTCATGTGGGTGCTGGGAATCAAACCTGCATCCTCTGCAAGAGCAGTAAGTGCTCTTAACTGCTGAGCCATCTCTCTACCCCCATCTTGAGTAATTCAAAGTCCCGGGAAGGTCTGTGCTCTAACTGTTCTTTGAGGAGGAAACGGAGGCTGCATGAGCGCTGCCCATCACAACTGGTAAGGGACAGTGCAGTGACAGGAGCCCCAGGCAGTTGACTGTGGACTTATGTGCTGTGCAGGGCTTCAGAGACTCAGAAGTAGGTACGGGGCTAGGGTCCAAAGTCAAGACTTACCACAGCAGTGGGTGGAGAAGAGGACACCTCAGAGCCAACTTTGTGCCTACACTTGTCCCCAAGTGTCATAGATTCTGTGACTATCAGCTGATCTGGGCAGGGATCCATAGTGCTTGTATAAAGAGTTTTGTTGAGCGGTTGGGGAGATGTCTCAGTGCTCACCGAGCAAGCATAAGGACCTGAGTTCAATCCCCCAGAATCCATTTTAAAAAACTAGGCCTATTACCATGCACTTATAATCCTAGTACTTAGAAAGGTGAGGACAGGTAGATCTCTGAGGCTTGCAGCCTGGCCAGCCTGGCTGAATCAGTGAACTTCAGGTTCAGTGAGACCCTATTCCAAACAAGGGGATGTCTTGAGGAATGACATCCAAAGTTGATGTCGCCCCCCTCCCTCCATTACACATAAGTATTTTGTAAAGGAAGGATTCAGGTCATCACTTTTATCTAAAATCTGGAGGGAGAGCTGGAGAGGTGGCTCAGCAATTAAGAGCACTGGCTGTTCTAGAAGACCTGGCTTTGAATCTCAGCACCCACATGGCAGCTAACAACTGTCCATAACTACAGTTCTAGGGGATCCAACACTCTCTTCTGTTATTCAAGGGCACTGAATGACACGAATGCACTTACATACATACACATACAATAAAAATAAATTTCAAAAAATCCTCAAAAGAAACATGGAGGGGACATTGAGTTGCTACATTTGGCTAAACTTTGATGACAGTAGTCGCCAGTCATGTTTATCGACAGTTTGGTCTTTATACAAGTCCAGGAAAGATCTCACTATCTTCCCCTTGCCTGTTACCAATGTGACAGGTGGGCAGATGACAGGAGAGGGAGGAACTTACTGGGTCTCCTAAGCAAGTGACAGAGCTGAGAGTTTAGCTCAACTAAGCTCAGGGGCCTGGCCCTTAAGCTTATGTCACATACCCTGAACTCTGAGGTCCCAAGGCGCCAGGAGTGAGTTCAGCTGGGGTTCTTCTCCCTGCCAGGTTCTGCATCCAGGCATCAGGCAGAGGGCACTCAAGGGAGCAGAAGACTCATCTCTGTAAGAGGCTTTGAATGGACATAACTGTCCTAAGAGATTCACTTCTCAAAGGAGTGTTTCTCCATGGGGTGCGTTTGGCAATATCTAGGACCTTTTGGATTAGTACAGCCAATAAGGGGGATGTTCCTGGCATCTCATGCACAGAGACCAGGGATGCTATGCTATGCAACATTTCAGGGTGCCCAGAATGCTTCCACTGCAAAGAATGGTCCTGTATAAATGTCAGAAGGAGGTCAGGAAAGTAGCTTAGTTGGTAGAGTACTTGCCCAGCACACACAAAGCTCTAGCACTGCATAAACTGGGTATCGTGGTACACCCCTGCAATCCCAGCACTCAGGAAGAAGAGCCAGGAAGATCAGAAGTTCGAGGTCATCCTTGGCTACATATCAAGTGTGAGGCTACCCTGGGCTATATGAGACTCTTACAAACAAACAAGCAAATTGTCAGGGGAGTCAAGGTGGAGAAACCCAATGTAGAGAGCAAAAGCTATCCAAATGGAGAGCTCTGAGAAAAGAATCCAACTTCTTGTTGACTTGGGCACTGATGGACCCCTGTGAGGGGCAACCACTGTGAGCTCAGGTCAGGAGAGCATTTGTTTGCTGTTTAGAATGGTGGCCTTTGGTTTATGCTTGCAAAAGTAGTCTACCTGCTGGGGCCTGGTAATCCTTCCCTGTGGGTACAGAGGGTGCCTCTGTGCCAGGATGACATTCTAGACTCCGTTCTGGGAAGAAGAAGAGAGCCAGCACACAGCGCTGGACAAGAGGCTTGTGAGCTCTGCATGGGATGCCCCTCACTGCTGTCCTTATTGAAGTGAACTCCTCCGGCCTCACCCACCACGTGCACCACTAGCTCCTGCTTCCCTCTGTGACGTACTCTTCACGATTAACTTGACTGGATTTAGACTCATCTAGGAGATACCTCTGGATGTATCTGTGAGGGCATTTCTAGAGAGGCTTAACTGAGGAGGGCCCATCTTTGAATATGGGTGGCACCATCCCATGAGCTCTCATCCCAGACAGGAGGAAAAGGAGGAAAAGTGATGGCCACCTAAGGGCCTTCATCTCTCCGTTCTGCTTCCTGGTCCATCCAGATATGGGCAAGCAGCCTCATACTGGTGCTGTTTTAGCCAAAAGTTGTTCCCATTGCCATACCTTTCCTGTCAAGATGAACTGAATCCTCCCCACATTTATTTTAAATTTATGCATATGTGTGTTTGCCTGCATGTATGTATGTAGACCATGTGTGTGCCTGGTGCCCCAGAAAACCAGAAGAGACTACTGAACCCCCTGGAGTTACAGGTGGTTGTGAGGTACCACGTATATGCTGAGAACCAAACTCCAGTCCCCTGTAACAGCAGCTAGTGCCCTTCACTGATGAGCTGTCTCTCCGTCCCCTGACTACATCCCCTTAAACTGTGAGCCAAACTGCCCCTCCCTCAAATTGCTTTTTGTTGGTTCTTTAGTCACAGTAACCAGAAAAGCAATGAAGACACACTCCAAGAGGGAGCAGAATGAAAGCACAATGCATCCTAGGAGACACAGAGTCCACTGGAAAATCTACAGCCGTGGGTGTGGAATGTACACTTGGAAATGCCAACACGGAGTCAGGCAGGAGGAGGATTGGGGAGGAAGGGCACAGTGGGCTACACAGAAGGTGACAGAAGCAGTAGCCAGACTCCCGTGTCCACGACAGTTACACGCACTCATCACGCACAGTTCTGGGGAGGATGCCCCTCTGTGCGCCTTAACTCATGACACTTTCACTGTGACCACGTCAGCTGCAAGGCTGCTGAGATTATCTACTCACTGCTCCCTTCCGGGTTGCACTGGAGTTCTGGGGCCCCAGGCCTGAGTGAAGGCATCGTTACCCAGTCAGCAAGCAGCCCAGCTGGACTCATCCTTTCATGGTCCCAGGTCCCAGCCACAGAGTCAAAGAAGCCAGCTGTAGGCCTACCCTCCTAGAGCTGGAGCTCACAGGACACAGAGAAGTCTAGCACATACACAGACACTTGTAGCCCAGGCTGGCCTTGAGCTTACTATATAGCTGAGGATGACCTTGAACTCCTGATCCTCATGCCTCCACTTCCCAAGTGATATGATTATAGGTATACACCACCTCCACCTGGTCTGTGCCATACTGGGGATGGAACCCAGAGCTTCATACATGCTAGGCAAGCACTCTGCCAACTGAGCTCTACCCTCCAGCCTCTGCAAAGTGGCATTTAAAAATACTATTTATTTTTAATTTTTACATGTATGAGCGTTTTGTCTGCATGGATATAAGGCACCATGCGAGTGCAATGCTCATGGAGATCAGAAGAGGGTGTCAGATCTCCAGGAACTGGAGTGATTGCTGGTTGTTAGTGGCCATGTGGGTACTGAGAATTGAACCTGGGACTTCTGCAAGAGCAACCAGAACTCTTAACTGCTGAGCCAACTTAGCCAGGTGGTGTTTTTGCCTATTTATGTGCACATATGCATGTACACCTGCATGCATGTATAATCACATGCCAGTAATTGTGACTTTTCCATTAGGAAAGGTAGGCTTTGCCACTAAGTGGGTGAAGATTTCAATGAACTCAGAAAGCCTGAGCCCATGTAGGCTTAAAGTGTGACTCTGGATACCCATGGTCTAACCCTTACCCACAGTTTCCCTATGTCTGAGAACTCTCCTGGAAAGAGGTCTTGGGATGCAGCTTGGTGGCAGAGAACTTGCCTAGCATCATCCAGGCCCCAGTATCATGGGAAACAAAATAAGATCCTTACTCAAGATTAAAGGTGATCACTCAGACTCAGCATCCAAGATGGCCTCCAGCAGATCACAGGTACTCATGAAACCCTGTGGTCCAGGGTAAGGAGGAATGGCAGTAAATAGCTGTTTGCAGGGATGTTCAACGTCTTCAAGTGTGTCTCCTCAATGCTGTGGTCATGTGTGATCAGCTTAACTCTCCGCTGATCTCCCGTGTGTGCTCTGACTCACTTCTCACCGGGCACTGTCTAGAAATACTGAGTTGAGATGCAGCTCTCAGCTGAGTCAAATAGACAGGTACTCCAGCCTTTGGAGGTAAGCGCTGTTCAGAGAAGGACCTAATCCAGTGGGGCACAGGCTGTTCTGTATTCAATGGAACTTTTTCGGTTCCATTTGTTGTTTTAAGGAACTTGGAAGGCTGAGACTTAACTTCAGGTGTGGCTGGACCCAGCAACTCACACGATGGCATTCAACTTCTCTCTACAGTTTTCTTGGTCACATGCTCACCTCACACAGTGAGCTCCTGTCATTGGATGGGGGAGGGAATGGGCGTGACCACAGGCCTCTCTAGGCTTTCATCACCTCCCAGTCCAACCACAGTCCCACGGGAAGACTCTGGTTGGTCCAATTTGGGGCACAGTCTATCCTCAGAGTCCAATCACTATGATCAAGGTAGAGACTGGGCCATAGGCCTAGAGCCATGGCAGGCCACAGGACAGGATGCAGCCATAAACCTCTCCACATCTGCTACAGGGGGACGAGGGAAGGTAACAGGAAAATGAATTTAGAATCAGTCACCATGGAAACATACCTCTGGGTGTGTCTGAGTGCACTTGCAGGGAGGTTTAACAGAGCCGAGACGCACCTTGAATGTGGCCTGGGATCCTGGATTGAATAAAAAGGAGAAAGCAAGCTGAGCACCAGCATTCATCCCTTCCTGCTTCCTGACTGTGGACACACTGTAACCAGCCACCTCATGCTCCTGCCTCCGTGCCTGCCCCACCATGATGAACTGTACCCTCAAACTGCAAGCCAAAATAAACCCTTAAGTGGCTCTTGCCAGGAATGTCATCATAACAACCAGAAAAGTCACTAATACAACCACAGAAGTCAAGCAGAAAAGAATGCTTGAGAGTAGAGATGGCTTTGAGATGCATTTCCATGTCACATGGGCTGGGACCTCTTGCTTCCAAATGTCTTGCCTTGAGACAGTGTCTCTCATTATAGCCCAGGCTGGCCTCAAACTTGACACAATCCTCCTGCCTCAGCCTCCGGATTGCTGGGACTACAGGTGCATGCCACTATTCTCAGCTGCAAAGCTTATTTTTGCCCGTCAGTCACCCATCAGGATGAACCATCCTAGGTGACATTTATGCATGCAGAGGAATAAAGAGAAATAACTATGTCTCAATTGACTGATCCAAATAGTCAATTCAGGGGTGTAGAACACAAGCAGGGTGGGGAGGGTTGGAGCACGCTGTCATCTCAGCACTTGGGAGACTGAGGCCAGCCAGGGCTAATGATCCTGACCCAATCACAAAACAAACAAACAAACAGGAAACACCCTGAACACACAGCAGGGGCTTGTTTCAGATTCACCCATTTGCAAACTGGCCAGCCTCAGAGGCAGCCTGGGCCAGAGAATCAGACAATACCCAGGACCCCCTGAAGGGGAGTCAGGTTTCCAGCTCTGCTTGGTTTATATATTTATCAAACCCAAGGCTGCCAGCTGCTTCCTGCTACTGTTTATTAATAACTCTCCCCAACACGAGCTCCTGAGGGAAGCCAGGAAACCAATCCCAAGGCACAAGCTGAGTGCCAGCCGTCTGAGACAGCCCCAAGGGACCAGAGTGCTACCTTTCCCGGCTCCTTCCCTGGAAGTAAACCCCGTGGAGCACACTTTCTCTCTCTCTTTCTCTCTGTCTCTCTCTCTCTCCCTTTCTGGACTTTGTATTGGCTCATGAGCTCAGCCTCCATAGAGACAGATAATACAAATGACCGACCACGAGAATCAGGGAGAGCTTCATATCATCTAGGAGAAGAGGGTGTTAGAGAACCAGGCTGCACATGGTTGGGCAAGATGGAGGCAGAGCTGGGACTGGAGTCCTGTTTTCCCCAGGCCTCCTGAGGCCAGGAATCTTTCCCCTGAGCTCCACTGAGTATGTAATTGTGGCTACTGTTACCAAGAACCAAGTCTACTGCTAGGTTTATCCAATTGCCCCACCTGGCATCCTGTCCAGCCTTTTGACATTGAAATACAGTCTTGTCATCTACAAAGCTCACATTGGAGAGCTAAGCAATCAAGTTTTTTTTAATCATAAAAAACTCATAATTAGGGGATAGAGAGATGGCTCAGCAGTTAAGAACACTGATAGTTTTTGCAGAAGACCTGGGTTTGAATCCTGCCACCCACGTGGCGGCTAACAACTGTCCGTAACTCCAGTGCCAGGGGGATCCGACACCCCCTTCTGTCCTCTGCTGGCACTGCATGACATGGGTGCACTAACACATGCAGGCATAACACTCATATACGTAAAATAAATCATAATTGAGAAATTCAATGTATGTGTCTTACATTTATTTAGTGTGTATGTGCATGCAGCAGGTGTACATGTGGAGTTCAGAGGACAACTTGCAGGAACTAGCTTTGGCCCTCTACCAGGTAGGTCCCAGGGACTGAACACAGGTGATCAGACTTAGCAGTCAAACTCCTTTACCCAATGAACTATTTCATTGGCCCTTGTAATGTTCTTGTTGTTGTTTCTTTTTGTTTCGGGACAGGGTCTCACCATGTAGCACTGGCTTTCCTGGAACTATGTGTGTAGACCAGGCAGGCCTGGAATTCACAGAGATCTGCCTGCTCCATACCTCCCAAGCGCTGAAATTGAAAGCCTGTTCCACCAAACCTGGCCCTCATAATGTTTTTAAGTAAGCTTATGCTGTTGTGTTGGGCCACATTTCATAGTTGACCTGGGCTGATGCAGCCTGGGATCAAAGGTTGGACCCGCCTGGGTGGACCAATCCTGCAGGCCCGCCTGGGTTCATCCATCTTTACCAAAATTCTGAATTGAGTCTTTAGGCATCACTTGCTAGTGTGCAACGTCGAGGGGCTAACCCTTTGTAACATCCCAGCTAAGCTAGGTGCCTCAGGGTACAGGAACCCTCTCAGCCACCGGGGAGTGAATGCGGACGCCCACAAGGCACTGGCCATTATGTCCGAGATGCCCGCAGCACCCATGGAAACCCAAGGCTACCAGCCGCGTCCTGGAGACGCCCAACCCCAGTCAGGCAGGCGGAAGATAATAGTGGCCAGAGGGGCAGGAGCCCCTAGGCCCAGCGAGTCCCGTGCGGGGCGGGCGCCTGGAAGCGCAGCGAGAAAGCGGGGGCCCGCGAGCCTGGGCGCGGGGCTGTGCGGAGTAGCCATCAAACGGACGCGGCGGCCCCCGGAGGACGCACGGACGCGCAGGCCGGCGGCCACTGGACAGGCAGTGCGTGCGCATCAGCATCGCAGACCCAGGAGCCGCCCTGGAGGAGGCTACTTACCAGCTACTCCAGGCGCGGGGGCGGGGCTAAGAGGCGGGGGCGGGGCTAGGGCGGGGCGCGCGCAGGGGGCGGGGCGGAGCCGGCCCAGCCCTCTTCGGCCCCGCCTCCGGGTCAGCGTCCGGGCGGCCGGCGCGTTGTTGGTTTCGGGTTGTCAGGCAGCGGAGGCGGAAGAGCGACCCGAGGAGGAGACCACGGTAGAGGTGCGTCTGGGCCATGCCAGCTGCCGCGGCCTGAGCCCCTCCACCCGCCGCAAGCATGAAGGACAGCGGGGACTCCAAGGACCAGCAACTTATGGTGAGACCCCTTCAAGTTCCTTCGGGGTCGTAGGGGAGACGGACCGGAGGCTCCACTATCTCCAGGGACTGAACAGTCTCAGATGTAGTGTCCACTAAGAGGACACGCGAGGCTCTGGGGTCTGCCATTGTGCAGAGCAACTTTGCCCAAGTTGTAGAGGACAGGTGTCCAGAAGGTGTGGTGGCCTCCTGAGGCTGGAAAGCTAGCATCCCACTACCCCTCTCCAGTGCTCAGACCGGAGAGATCTGGGCTACTGCCTGAGAAGGAAGCTGGGAGTCTCCCGTGAGTCAGAGGGGGACCCCAGCCCAGCCCTGTGTGACTTTAAAGGCAGCTGGGAACCAGGGATGGGAAGACAAAAATCCTAGGAGTTGGGGGATGGGAGGACAGCATGGGGTCCCAGGCTCTGTCTAAGTCATCAAGACTCCAAACGCCTCAGAGAAGTGCTGGAAGGTGGCATCCATTCTGGCCTGAGATGGATGAGAGGAAGGGAAGGTGCAGGTAGAGGCTGAAGATAGAGATGATTGTCACAGACTGTAGTCACCAGAAGGAGACTTGGTTACCCCAAGGCATCACTAGGTTTGGGGAATAGGTGAAGGTCTCTCTCTCCCAGTCCTCTCCCTAGCCCCTAGCCCCTGATTTCTAATCTGTGGGAAGGAGTCTGCATCAGCAACAGGTGGAGGTGACCAGACAACAAGATTATATTACCATGACACTCCTCTATGTAGGGTATCTGCTTGTGCAAAAGGAAGCCTTGGCCCCAGACTCTGAAGCATCCTCTCTGGCTATGAGAATGGCCACTTTGAAAGGATTTGCCTCAGTATGCCTGGTGTTGGCAGAGTAGGATCTAAGGCTCTCCTCTCCCAGGAGGCCCCAGTCAGGAGACTAATAAAGACAGTCTGATCAGCTGTGCAGGTGGAATGACCTGAGAACCTTTAGGTCCACCCCATATCCAGCAGGTGTTTTCCCTTGTTCAACAAAAGAAAACCTCTATTCTTTTGGGAGACCCACGTATGGGGTGAAGTCGCACCATGTCTTGTTGATAAACAACAAAGGGACCCTCTCTTTTTGGACTGTTAGGATGCTGGATGTTAGGGTGCCCCGTCCTAACTTCTAGGCCCATCCTATTATAGCCTACCACCTTTCCTAGTAGCACCACATTCTTAGGTGCACACAGGTGACTCCAATGCCCAAGGCTCCATATGTAAGCCCAAGAGAGAGACAGATGTTTAATTTGGGCACATGACTTATACAGTCTGAGCAGACAGTTCTCTCCCTTGGGACTCTCCCTGAGTCACTGACTCTTGGAGAGATATATAGGCTTGGATCCAGTCAGACACCATATGCACTGGATGCCCAAGCAATGCCCTTGAGTCACAGTTTTCTTTAGGACCAAGGATCCTGGGATGGCTGGAAGTTAGAGAGCCCAGGGCTGTTGAAGGAGGAATTCTGAGGCCTTCGCCTCCCTCCCTTGGTGGCCAAGCACGGTCCTCCTAACCCAGGGCTCTGGTCTTCTTTCCCAGGTGGCACTCAGGGTCCGGCCCATCAGCGTGGCTGAGCTGGAGGAGGGAGCCACCCTCATCGCCCACAAGGTGGATGAGCAGGTACGTGGGTGTAGGCCTACTGCTCAGACGGTTCAGCGCAGCTGACTGGGCTAGCAAGAGCTTCATGACTCACATCTCCAACCTCTGGACTGTGCTACCCACAACATCACCAAAAAGGCTTCTTCTCCCAGGAAGTCTTCCTAGATGGGCCCAAAGAAAGCCTGAGCTTGGGAAGCCTGGGTGGGCCCTGACCATATTTATTTCTGGATGCCCAGGGCCTCACTTCCCATCTTAGGATGCCTATTTAGGTAGTCAGAGTGGAATCTGGCTTTTAGAGTGCATATTTGGCAAAGTCCTTGGCTATTGGCTGTCTTGGTCTGCATGTCACTATGATGAGGGAGGGCACATGGCACAACAGGTATTCACAGAGAACCCACAGCATGCTGGGGACAGTGCTGGGTACCGGAAAACAACCCTGAACAGAGAAAGCTCCACCTCCCTCTATCACACATGTTTAATGCAGGGAGACAAGATAAAGTGTTCATCAAAGAATTAAAGCAAATGAGGGTGTGCAGCCTAGGAAGACTGAAAAAAAGAACACATTGCCAGGAGAGGAAGGGGGACTTGGCTGATTCTCCCTTAAGAGATGGTGACGGAGGGCCAGGGAGAAGGCTCACTGGTTATAAAACACTCGCTGTGTGGGCATGAGGACCATGAGTTCAGATTCCCAGAACCCATGTAAAATGCTGGGTGGATGTGGCAGCCCTCCTGTAATTCCAGTCTTGGAAGGCCGAGATAGGGGATCCCCAGTGCAAGCTGACTAGCAAAATTAGTCATATCGATGAGCTCTGGATTTGACTGAAAGACCCTGCCTCAGTGAATAAGCTAGAAGACCCATGAAGATCAAGAATGACTCCTGACATCAACCTCAGGCCACAAGATGTATGTGGGCAAGCATACCTATACACATGTGTGCCCTCACACACACACACACATACAAAATGGAAAAAGAAAAGAGATGGCGATGGAGCCAGGTATGGTGGCACATGTCTGTAATCCCAGTCCTCGCGAGGCTGAGGCAGAAGGATCAGCAATTCCAGGCTAGCCTGGGCTACAAATCAAGACCCTGTTTTGAAAAATAAAATGAGATTTATTGAATGTGAGCAAACAGTAGCTGAAATTAAGTGTCAAGAACAGCTCCTGAGGAGTGCTTCAAGAGGAAAACCTGCAACCGGATTGACTTGATACGTGCAAAGGCCCTGTGGAGGGAGGACTATAGTGCAGTTGGGTAACTGAGAAAAGGCGAGCATGACTCAAACAGGAGAGAGGGACAAGAGGTGGGGCCCAAACCATGCACTCTGGCAACAGGGCCAGGGTGTGTTGGGGTGGGTTTTGAAGACTCAGGTACTGGAGTGGTCCTGGACCCAGAGGCAGGTGCAGTGGGAGCAGGCTTGGTGTGAGCCTGACTGTGGCCCCTTGCCTCCACTCCGGAGCTGTGCTGCTGGCTTCTCTGAGCTCAGGGCTCACTGGGCTGTGTTATGGGAAGGGCTCAGGAGCTAGGGGGAGCTATGGAGGCTGTAGGCAGGGAGAGGCAGCTGCCCTTGGGCTAGGTTACTCAGAAGCCCCAAATTATTCACCTCCCTTCACTTTCTTCCTCAAAGCCCTCAGACAAATGGGAGAGCCCATGTGGGCAGCAGGAACACAGTAAATGCACATTGCCAGTGTGGGAGCCTCATCTCTAAGTAGTGGAGGCAGCCTGACTGCCTTTTTTTTTTTTTTTTTTTTTTTTCCAGACAGGGTCTCATATAGCCCAGGCTGGCTTTGAACTCACTGTGTATCTGAGGATGATCTGAATTTCTACCTCCCAATTACTAAGCTTACAGACTTGTGCCTGGCAGAATGCCGGGTTTATGCAGTGCTAGAAATGGGATTGCAAACACTTTACCAACACTTTGCACCCTGACAGTAAAACTTTCTTTTTGCATTTTTGTTTGTTTGTTTGTTGAGACAGGGTCTCCCTGTCGTCCTGGCTGGCCTGGAACTTACTATGTAGACCAGGCTGGCCTCAGTCTCAAAGAGATCCTCCTGCTTCTGCCTACTGAGTTTAAGCGCTTTACATTTATTTTTATTTTGTATGGGATGGAGCAGGGGCACACACTCACCATGACACATGTGTTGGAGGTCAGAGGACACTTTGCAGTAGTCACTTTTCTCCTTTTGCAATGGGGTTGCAGGGACTGAACTCGGTTCATCGGGTTCACTGGCAAGCATCTTTACCTGCCAAGCCATCTTGTTGGCTCCACAGGAAGACTTCTTTGGAGGGTGTTTACTTGTGTCTACCCAGCACCTGGAGCATAGGGAGAGCCCGTAGATGACAATTCTAGTGGTCTGCAGGGATTCCCCAGGGTTCCAGGATTGACTGCTGAGGGGGCCAGCTAGAAGAGCCAGGGGGCCCGGAAGGAGAAGCCTTCCAGACAAAGCCACTCCCTGTTTGCCCAACTGTCCTCAAGGATATCAGGTGCACGGGTTGGGACAATAGTGTCTCTCTTGGCTGCTCCTGGCTCTGGGCCGGCTTGGGGGCTGATCAATATGAACTGATAGAGCACGCCCTGTCAAGGGTACAGCCCATTGTGTACCCACGCTGGGCAGACACTGGCTCCTTCTGTCTATGCAGGCAGAGGGAGGGGCTCCCAGCCTGGGCCTAGCCTAGCCCAGTGAGCTATACCTCCCACCAGGCCTGAGCTGGGCGGGCCCAACAGGCTGCTCTTTTGTCTGCAGAGATGCAGAGAACGCTGTGTAGGCATATGGGCATGGGGTCTCCACACTGTCCCCCCACTCCCTGCTCTCTTCCCTCAGCTCCTTCTGTCTCCAGTGGCTTCAAAAGTGGGCTACTGGCCTAACCTCTCTCACTGCAGTCCAGATACAGCAAAGGCCAGGTCAGTGACCTCCTAGCACAAGCTATCTCTTGGCAAATAAGGGCCTGGCAACTAGACAGTTAAGACTCAAGGACCCAAGAAGCAATAGGTAGACTCCTCTTGTCTCCTGTTCTAACCAGTCCCCTGGCCCTGCCCCTCTCCCAGAACCCTGTGGTTCATCTCTTCCTCTCCAGGGTGCCAGGCTTGGAAGGGTGTCAGGACTCAGTCAGTGACAGGTTGTTTCATTCTTCTCCTTCCTCTGAAGGCCTGAGGCCCAGGGGATGGGCAGTGGGGTAGGCTGGTAAACTAGCCCAGGACAATATGGCAACAGTGGTATGGCTGGGCCATGTGACCAACACAGTATTCTGCCCCCTTTGAAGATGAGGTTAGGTTGGGTGCTCACTGTGAGGGGTCCTGGGACAGCCTTCCTGAGGAGTGGGCATCATGCTGGGGACATGGAACTTTGAGACTTTGCGGGGGTCCATGCCCATAGGCAAAGAGTTTCTAGGGAGCAGGAGGCCAGTGTGGGGCTAGGGCTCTAGCTCAGTTGTTAGAGTGCTTGCCTAGCATGCACAAAGCCCTGGATTCAATGCCTGGCTCCACAGAAACTGGGTATGGTAGTATACACCTGTGATTCTGATGTGAGAGGTAGAGGCAGGAGGATCAGGAGGTCAAGGCCATTCTTGTCTACACAGCAGGTTTGAGGCCAGCCTGAGCTACATGGAAATCTGTCAGAGAGAGGCGGGGGGAGAAAGAGACAGAGAGAGAGAGAGGGAGAGAGAGAGAGAGAGAGAGAGAGAGAGAGAGAGAGAAATGTAAGATGGGACTTGGATTTATAAAGGGGCCAGTTCTGGTGGCTTGCAGGGACAGGAGTTCACAGGACCCTGGTTCAGTTCAGGACAGTAATTTCATGCCTTTGTTAAAAGGGTCTTGTTAGAGTGTCTTGTGTAGAACTTAAACAGAGTGCCTGTCTTGTGGAAGGAGGAATGAGGATTATGTATCTCAGTTTTGAACTGTGGGGTGGCTTCTGCTGGAAGGATGTGGCAGGAGCTCCTTCCTTAGTAGCAGTTGAAGTGAGGTGGCCCCAAGAAGCCAGAGCCCTCCACGAGACCAAGAAGAAGAAGGCTAGGGGAGAAGGCTCAGGATAAACAGCCACCTCTCCTCCCACACCTCCCCTGCCAAAGCCACCTCCAGCCCTCCAGGCTGTGTTTATCTGTAGGGTTTAAGTCAACAAACAATGTGTATAATCCCATAATTAGCATTTGCCCAACTGCCTCTTTCTGAAGTCCTCGGAAGCTGTGCAAGGGCCCTCCAGGAGGCCAACAGAGGGGCCAGAGCAAGCAAGGGAGGGACAAGCACAAGGTAGAAGGGGCAGGAGGGTGTGACTTGAGGGCAGAAAGGAGAGATCAGCAGGAAAGACTCCCAAAGGAACAAAGGCTGCCACAGTAATCCTTGGGATCCAGGCGCCCAGCCCTGCCAGGCCCCAGCTAAGTTCCTGAGAGTGCACCTGCTCTGCTTACCCCAAGAGCTATGGAAAGGATTGCAGATGAGTCCAGGAGGCCCGTGGCTACAGTGGGAGGCCATTATCTAAGGCAAATACAGTATAAGGTGACAGGTGCCAATGCCAGAGACAGTGAGTGTTGTGGGCATAACTGGTGTTAGCCTACTAGCTGCCTGGGGCACAGTGGGGTCTGAGGGCTCTCTGTATCATCCTTCTAGAGGTTAATAGGCCCTGTTGTTCTCCAAGACCTGAGCATGGCAGGAAATGTCCAAGAGATGGTTCCAGCTTAGCTGTCTCCTCAACTTCCCAGCCCCAGGCAACCACTGAGATACTTTCATCTCTCTGTTATCCATTCTGGGCCTTTTGTGTGATTGGGTTTTATATGCCGTGTGGTCCTTCAAATCTGTCTTCAGTCCCTTAGTGCCACGTTTTCAAGGTTCATCCAAAATTTATTTACCCATTCGACAGCTGATCGGCACTTGGGAGTTTTTTGCTTTTTGGACATTGTACATGATGCTTCAAGGATACAAAGATTCCCACAGAATGGAATGAGTAGGAGTGGGTGTCTGGAGATGGTGCTTGCCTATGCAGATTTGGGGACCCACCTCTGCAGAGGTTCTGTGTGGTTCTGGGTGGTACCTGGAAGTCTGTATTCTACAAGCAGCACTTCTTGGGGGACTATGATAAAGGCACCTTCAGACCCCTTGAGAGACACCACACTACACCACCTTCAGGTCTCACTGCCCACCATCTTGAGTCTCAAGGTCTTCAGAGTTCTATAGTCTGGTGGGAACCTGACTGGGGCATCAGCCAGGTGTCCTAAAAAGGCAGGTGGGCCTTAGTGGCTTTAGGAGCTCCATGGGTTCTGCTTGTTTCTCTGGAATCAAAGTCTCCTTTCTGAGATCTCGTAGGCCACTATATCTACAAGCAAAAGTATGACCAGCAACAAATTCTCTATCTCAACAGACCAAAGACAGAATCAGCCTTTTAGGAGTGACAGCCACCCAGAATTGGGGTTTTGTTTTGATGTATTTTTGTTTGTACCTATGGACATACAGAGGCTATGTGCCTGGCTCTCTGGACTGCAAATGAAGAGCAGCAGCCTTGGGTGTGTCACTATGGCTCTTCTCTTGTGACTACAGCCCTGTGGATCCTCTCTGACATCTAGGTCGGTCAAACGGGAGGCCCAGAAAAGTGATGCCTTTGACTCAAGGTCATATGACGTGGCATCCCTGAGCCCTACCATTTGAGGTGCCACCTCCCTTGGGTAATCTCCACTGCCAGACTTGGAGGCTGGAGGAGAGGAGTGTGGGCTGTTGGATTTCATCCAGGGGTCATTTTGCCCTCAAGGGGACACTTGGCAATGTCACTACCCGGAGGAAGGCTGTGCCCTGCATCTAGTGCATAGAGGCCAGGGGTGACTGTCTGCACCACACAGGATGGTCATAACAAAGAATGAGCAGTGGTAGAACTGAAAAGTCCAGGGCCAGGTGCCTCCACTGGGTGGCCAGAGGAACCCCACCAGAGCTACAAAGCTGATGCTCAGAGTGTACAGCAGTGGGGTCACCCAGGGTGCCCCGTGCAAGGTATTTCTCACCCTGAGAGGCCCGGAAGAGCCGGGTCCCTGCTGGGGATGCCTTTCAGGAACTAGACACCCTCTTCCCAGGCTGAGGCACCCCTGCTTCTCTGCAAGAGCTTGGGGTTCCAAGTGTCGCTATAATTCCTGCTCACAGGCTCATATCTGCATTGACCTAAGAACAAGGCCAGAGTGCAGACCTGGTTGGGGAGCCCCCCTCCTGAGGAGCCCCCTCCCACTCTTACCCCCACCTGCCTGCCCTGGATCCTAGGGCAGCTAAGCCTAGAGGGAGCCATGCAGGTGTATAGGTGAGCACCATACAAGTTCAGGCCGATTCTCACAGATGCGGAAAGCTCCAGAATCCAGATCTGAGAGATGCCGGCCTTCTCGCCTGTCCTCCTTCATCCCTGGCCATGGGCACGAGTACAGAATCCCTTGCCTGTGCTGTGCCCACTTTGGGCTACAATCACATGTCTGTGAGGCAGGAAAGCTGCCTTGGGGAACCCACCTTGGAAGTCGGGATACATTTGTTTGCAAGGCAGCTGTAAGGCGCATGCCTTTAGTCCCAGCACTTGGGAGGCAGAGGCAGGTAGATCTCTACGAGTGCAAGGCTAACCTGGTCTACGTAGTGAGTTCCAGGCCAGCTGCTACAGGGAGGCACTGACCCAAAAAGAGGCAAGGCAGCTATAATGAAGTGCACACGGTTGTATGTGGCTTGGATAACAGTTTATTGTCTGACAGCCTCTGTAGCCAGAAGGCTGAATTTAAGGTGGTAGCAGGGAGGCAGGGAGGGTCTGTGCAGACCCCTCTCAGGGACTTCAGGTGCCTGTGTTTCCCATGTCTCTCTACACCACTCTCTTCCTGTGCAGAGCTGTGCTTAGATCTCTCTTTTTGTATTTGTTTGTTTGCTCGTTTTTTGAGTAATGGTCTCTCTCTGTAGCCTTGGCTAGCCCAGAACTCACTATGTAGACCAAACTGGCTTTGAACTTGCTGTGACTTTCCTACTTCTGTCTCCTGAGTGCTGAGATTACAGGTTTGTACCACCACATCTGGCTCTCTGGCACCTTGTGAGTGTGCATTCATTAGGGCTGGGCTGTGGAGAAGACGGACCAGATACAACTTTCCCCAGGACCCAACTGTGCAGCGTACTGTCAGTTAGAGTCAAAGCAGTTCAGTTTCAGAACTCAGGCTCCTCACTATGACCCATTCCTACTGTTCCCAGTGAGTGAGGAGGTAGGCAGCTGTCTGGTGTTTCACACCTATCAGGGGTTGAATTGTGTCCCCCCACTTCTGCCCCAAATTCACATGTTGGAGTCCTAACCCTAGCACCTTAAACAGTGACTTTCTTTAGAAATACATAACTGTGGATGTAACTAGTTAAGTAAGGATTATGGTTTAAGTAAGCAAGGTAAGCCCTAAGATAGCAGGGCTTGTGTTGGACTGGGGATGTGGTTCTTTTGGTAGAATGCTTACCTAGCATGCATGAATCCCCAGGTTCGATCCTCAGCACTGCACAAAACTGGGAGTGGCAGTACACTCCTGTAGCCTGAGCACTTGGTAAGGGAAGATTATCCTTGCTGCATAGTGAGTTTGAGACCAGCCTGGGCTACATGTGACTGTCTCAGAAAAACAGGAAATGAGAACTTACATGCCAAGCCTTTAGCATGGTGCCTGGTATATCTTGAACTTCCTCAGAAGGCAGCTTTATTCAGCAAATACCCTAGGCCATAGGTGTACAGTCAGGGTCACATTGAGTGGCAACCTCATACAATGAGCAAGAGGCTCCCAGAGCGAGGACCATTATGTGCTCTGAGCAGGCTTTGGGTCTGCACTGTAGAGATGCTTAGCAGGGAGGACCAAAGGCAGAACTCCAGGCCCTTTCCAACCTGCGTTTCTCCCTAGAGACCTCAGGGGTCTGAGCTGAGAACAAAGGCCATGGTCTGCCTCTTACCACTTGACATTTTTCTCTAGAATATTCTCCCTCTACCTCTCTAGGCTGCTTCCTGCTCATCTGTTAAGATCAATACTAATACCATCTCTTCCAACTGCCTTTCTGTCTCAGCAGGATGGGATTTCAAGACTCTCATATATGTATATGTACCTGTACTATCCTGGTCACTGATCTGTAATGTTAGAAAGCAGAACCCTGGGCCTCACTTTTCTGTCTCCCTAAGATCTTGCCCAATTCTTGGGCACATGGAAGATGCTTCACAAATGAGTTGGACTGACCAGAACCCCCCGTCCCATCTGCTTGGCAGCCCAGGCTCCCTGCTCTCCCTCACTGACTCAGCTCTGTTTCACCTGGCGGAGGACACAAGGGCTTCATTGTGTGCCATAGTAGAAAGGGACAAGGGTGATGATCTGGGGATATGGGGTGGGGGCTGGGGTCCTGACAGATGACGCACAGACAAAGCTGTCTTTAAGTGAGCTGGTGGCAGCTGGGATTACAGTTGTCCGATGCAGAAGCATTTGGACATCAAAGGGACCAGGTGTCTAGGGGAACTTGGCAGTGCCTAGAGGTCTTATGAAGGTCATCCGTCAGGGTGGGAGGCACTGCCTGTCATTCACTCTCCACATCACCAAAGGCCTCCAAGGCTCCGTGTCCATAGGAACTCAGGTATCTGAGGTGAAAGCTACTATGGCTGGCCTTTCCCCTGTTGCAGGCCATAGAGGCCCATGCCAGGGCCCTCAGAGCCAGGTTTTATCTTCAGCAGGGTCTGAAATTGGATCAGGGCTTATGCTGCTGAGAGCTTGGGATAGGACCTAGACCCTAGAGAAGGTTTAGAGTGCTTTGGGGCTGATGCCCCAAGGAGGTAGCCAGTGGCTGAGGGACAGTTAGGTCTCCAGGGAACAGGGCAGCCCCTGATATGCTGTGCTGAGATCACAGTGACTACCAGTCTTTGGGAGGAGTGGGAGTTGATGGTCTTTCCATGCACAAAGCTTCCATTCAGCTTATCTGGAACCTTCCTTTTAACTGGCTCACCTGGAGCTCCATCTGATTGGCTGAGACTTCTGCCTCCTGGGGAATTACCGCCCCCCTTGAGAACTGAAGGTGGGCTGTGTAGCTATTTGAAGTTCTGTGGATTCCGGGAGCACAGGTGCACACCTGGAACCTGTTCCAAGGATCCAGGAGGAGCAGGAAAGGGGTTGATCCAGGACAGACATTGGGGGTGAGCGGAGGTCTGCTGGGAGCTCCCAAGGCCCTTGTCTGTTCCCGAATCTTCAGGCCTGACAGGGGGCTCAGAAGGACCCACCATGGACCTCCTAAGCATTCAAGTTCAGTTGAACATACAGCCTGGCTTCCCGTAGCCTAGCCTTCATTCTCCCCCCACACCCCCCGCGCCCTGCAGCCTCTGAGTGACTAGACATGCCTTCCCTGTTCTCTAGGCCTTTGGGATAGTCACTAGCACTGGCTTTCAGCAGCTCTCTCGCTGACCCAGGAAGGAAACACAGCCACTGCTTCCTCTCGATGGTTCTGTAACAGCTGCACCCATCGGTGCCCAGCCCTCTGTGGACACTCAGTGGCTCTCTCTGTACTGTACCTTGTTTCCTAAGGCCAAATGGGCACCTAGAGCTAATGTGAGCAGTGTATGTGTATCGGGGGGTGCTTAGACTCGAAGACTGCTAAGAGACCCCACCCCACATGCCCTTGTGGTTACAGAGGAAATAGGAGCGGTTAGTGGAGAGTGTTAGTTTGGTTTCCCTTGCTCCGATAAACATCATGACCAGAGTAACTCGGGGACGAAAGTTACTGCTTTCATCTTACTCTCCCAGCTGTCAGTTTATCGCTGAGGGAAGTCAAAGCAGGAACCCAGAGGGCAGGAACTAAAGCAGAGACTATGGACGAATGATGCTTACTGTTTGCTCCTCTGGCCCCTGTCAGCCTGCTGTCCTTTATATTCCAGGACCATCTGCCCAGGGGTGGTGCCACCCACAGTAGGCTGGGCCCTCCCACATCACTCAAAAAATGCCTCATAGACAGTCCAGTAAACCCCACTGAGGTTCCCTCTTCCCAGGTGTGTCATATTGACAACCAAAGCCGACCATGACAGGGAGGTTCAGAGGATGGGCAGGTATCAGCCCCAAAGAGTTCTCAACCCTGGCCCTGCCACTTCCAAGCAATAAGACTTTGGGCCTTGAGTTCCTTATCTGTGAATAATAATCAGGGATTAGCATTAAAGGACTCAGTAAAGACAGCTATTGTGATAGTGCACGCCTGTAGTCCCAGATGGGAAGCTGAGGCAGGAGAATTGCCATGAGCTCAAGGCTAGCAAGACTCTGTCTCAAAAACAAACAGAAAATCAGTGCTTATAAGTATACACTGGGAGTGAGCACTGGCGGTCACGAGATGTGAGTGTTAATGTACACCAGAGTGAATATTAGCATGCACTGAGAATTAACGTCAGTACGCACTGGGATTGAATGTTCGTGTTGCACTGGGGTGAATGCTAGCGTGTACCAGGAGCAAATGTTAGTGTCCACTGGGAATGAAGGTGTCTAATCCTCCGTCCTGGTCCCTCCTCCCTGGTAGAGGAGGGTCTCTGAGGCCACCATCTGGCTCTTTGGAACAGCTCTGCCTCATTAGGCAGGGATCATGGGACAGCTTATTTCCCTGGCTGTCTGGCAGAGCCTGGTCCCCAGGGAACCCGCCCTGCACTCCCAGTGCCCATATTGTGCGGGGGAGCTGCCGATGTTCTCCCTGGTGAGAAGGGGTGCTGCTTTCCACCTGGGTCTTGTTTAGTTTTTACCACTCTAAAGTTGATAGCAGAGTCTTGAGTTCAGGCAGTTGGTGTGTCCCCTGCCTCTGCCTGCGTTGTCCCTCTCTGTGACTCCTTGAGGAGCACCACTGAGACAGTGCCGGTCACAGGCTTTGCCTCATGGGCTCTGCCCAGCCCTGCAGAAGATCACACCACTGTTCTCTCCCAAGGGGAGGAGACCTAGGCTCAGGCAGGTCCTCATGCTGGAACAGAGCCACTCTGCTAACCGAGAAGCAGGACTGGGATTCCGAGCCTGTCCCGCTTATCCTTCTGTGTCTCCCCTGAAACTCAAGCCCACCCAAGAGTCCATGAGTGTCTTCTGCTGTTTCCTTTCTCGTACCCTGCCCTAGACCAGGACCCCCAGCAAGGACCCAGCCCCTTCCTCTGCATTTCCTACACAGAGCCCAGGATGAAGTTCGGCTCGCTGGGAACCTGGCCTCAGAGATACAGTGAGCTCAGAGACTGTTCTGGGAACACGAGAGGGATCCGGCCTGCCCGATTCTGCACCTTGACACACGCTCATATTCACATGTACAGAACACAGCTGCCCCCATCCGTCAGGGAGGGCAGCCCCAGTGGGTACAGAGCAGATACTCCCGTCTTAGCTCCATCCTAGAGTCCTGCAGCTTCTCTTTCCAATGTTAGCTCAGGCCAGGACTGCAGGTTACCTCGGGTGTGAGTGGAAGGCCACCAAGCCCACCAGCTTTCTTCACACCTCTTCCTCAGCTGCCAGCAGCTCTTTGTTCTGCTTTGTTCTGCATTGGACTGCCGGGCATGGAGGGGCCAGGCAGGGCAGGCAGGGTCCCAGAGGCCACACAGGTTCAGAAAAACCTACAAATATACTGTCTTTGAACTCAGATCCTGGGTTTAGAGCTCTGTTCTTCCACAGGTTAGTGTTCCCTAAGCATGTATATCTTTGGACTCCAATCTCCTTATCTGTCCGATGGGAAAATCCTTACCATCTGATACTGGGATAAAGCAATACTGTGTTGGAGGTGTGGGTGGAGGGGACAAAACAGATCTTGTCCCAAAATATATGTCATGACACCCAGCCATTTTGCAGTTCTTCCTTGCAAGAAGACAACATGGTGGTGTGGGGGGAGGTGGGTGCTGCACTTAGGGGAACATGCCTTGATCTGGGGCTCACAGTGGTTTGAAGTACTTCTCCTTCCACATACTGTTCTCTGCTGCCTTGGAATGGTGCCAGCCTCGGGGGACAATCATTGGTCATCAGAGAGGCCTCATCTCCTAATCATCTCTAAACCCCAGACAGCAGATGGACTCAGAAGAGGTCCTAGGACTGTAGGGACCCCCAGGTGACTGTGGCCTCCCTTCGGGGACCTTTGCAGATGGTGGTTCTCATGGACCCAATGGAAGATCCTGATGACATCCTTCGGGCACACCGCTCCCGGGAGAAGTCCTACCTGTTTGACGTGACCTTTGATTTCACTGCCACCCAGGTAAGAGAGAACCTGGGCTGGAGATACATGGGAGCCTCTCTCCATGCTCCACTCAGGAAAAGTCCTGCTTGTGACTCTCACCTCTCCAACATTGGCTCAAGAGTTCACTTTCTAGAGCTTTGTCCATTTGTGAAAGTCTACACGTTCCTGCATGAGCACTTGCCTGCATACTTGCATGGCATGATACAACATGGCTACTCACCTGTACACATCCATGGAGTGACACTGAGTGGCCTCTGGCCTGCACACTTGCACGAAACAGCATTTAGTTTTTCTCCTGCACGGCTGTACACCCAGGCTTCTACAGAAACATGCTTGGTTATCTCTCACATGTCACCCTGAAGAGTAGCCACATGGAACACTCACAGCTGGCCTGTATGGGACAGGGGAAGGAGCTCGAAGTCCATCTGGTGTGGGGAGGACAAGTGGAAGACAGTGTCAGGAAAGCTGACACCCTCACAGGGACCCCATCTTGCCCATCTTTGGGATGCTCAGATGCTCCCAGGAGTTGATGTCATGCATATTTAGAGCCAGGGGCTGGGAGCCAGCTGTGGGGGAGGCCTCTCAGGTGTCCTCCTGAGCTCTCTTGCAGTCTGGTGTCTCCCTTGAGGGGGGTAAGCAGAGAACCCCTTCCTCCACTTCCCACCCCTTCTTATCTCCTGTCTTGGGCTCCAGGAACAGAAACCTCACCTATTCAGAGTCAGTACATGCTTGGAAGCACCTGTTTCCTGTCCTGTTTATGTCCCAGACCCCTGACAGATCCCTTCCTCCCTGTGTTCAGGAGATGGTGTATCAGGCCACTACCAAGAGCCTCATCGAAGGTGTAATCTCAGGATACAATGCCACTGTGTTTGCCTATGGCCCTACAGGTAAGGGGGAAGCACAAACAGACAAGAACTGGATCTCTGTTGTCTCCCCTGAGAACTAAGCCCTATCACCTTTCATCAGAAAGATTGTCCAGGCCTAGAGAGATGGCTCAGTGATTAAGAGCACTGGCTGCTCTTACAGAGGACCAGGTTCAATTCCCAGCACCCATATGCAGTTAACAACTGTCTGTAACTCCAGCTCCTGGGGATCCAATACCTTCTTCTGACCAACTGCACAGCACAGATGCACTTACATACACGCAGGCATCAATACAGTCATACACATAAAATAATAAATAAAATGTTAAAAAGAAAACTAGTCCAGTCTGGGCAGGGGCAAAAATGGAGGATGAGGCTAATGTAAACATCACCTCACCCAAGGCCCTCCATCCCCAGAGACCCTGTCATCAGCCAGAGTCACCACCCTTCCCACCCCCTCTACCTCTCCAGTCATCTGGGGGTGGGGGTAGGCCTCAAGGACAGCTCAGAGTTGCCAAGCACACCTGCCCAGTAAGGCTCAGCCCCTGGCCCCATCCTGTTCTCCACCACCCTGTCCCGCCCAGGCTGTGGGAAGACATACACTATGCTGGGCACTGATCATGAGCCAGGCATCTATGTTCGAACTCTCAATGACCTGTTCCGAGCCATTGAGGAGACCAGCAATGACATGGAGTATGAAGTGTCCATGTCCTACCTGGAGGTGAGCCCCCCGCCAGATCTGAATAGGAGGTGCATAGGATGGGGCGACCCACCTCCCTAGAGCCAGTCGCTGGTGGTTTCCTGGGGTTTATTCACTGCGGCTACTCCCCAACATGCATATCATTAGCCCTACCTGACAAAGACTGAGACTCAGGTCAGGCAGCTCTATCAGTGGTAGACAGTAACAAAAAAACAGGGGTTCCAACTCTGTACCCTGTGGCTCTGTAAAAGGCAAGTCTTGCCATGGTACCACACTCCACAGCAGAGCATAGAGTTTGGCTGCTGTCTCAGGCAGCTCATCTTCTCCCCATCCTCTTGAGACCATTCCTTAAGCATACTCCATCTGCCTGGACAAGACCCCATGGGGCAGAAGGGGGTCATACAGAAGCCAGAGGGGAGGGGGCTACTTCTCCAAGCCAGTGGGCTGGCCTCCATCTGGCTTCTCTGGGAGCTGATAATCTCCAGGGTGACAGCTCAGAAGGAGCAGTGAAGGGAGCTGCCAGCAGGTGTTGACTCAGCCAGTCAGGCTCACCTTGGTGCAGGGGAGGGAGGAGGCACCCAGGAGAAGTAACTTGAGGTTTGCCTAACAACCAGCAGGGTGCCTCTGCGGCTGGGGGTCCTGCATCGATCAAGTTCCAGTGCAGGGCTGTCCTGCCCAGAGAAGGAGTCCCACTGGGTTCCAAAGCCTCCTACAGTGTTTACTTTGAAGCCCCCACTATTATCAAAGGAAGGTGCTTCCCCAGTTAGGGCTTCTTTCACAGGGCCTGGGGCCCAGCAGGCAGAAGCACTGGTCCTTGTTGGGGAGGGACTGCTAGACTGAACTGGACCTCTTGACCTTCATCTCCATGATCTCCAGATCTACAATGAGATGATCCGGGACCTGTTGAACCCCGCCCTGGGGTACTTGGAGCTGAGGGAGGACTCCAAGGGGGTGATCCAGGTGGCAGGGATCACTGAGGTGTCCACCATCAATGCCAAAGAGGTAAGTCTTGGACAGTAAGCCAAGGACCGTGGGGAAGGGGAAGGAGATTCACCGCGAAGGAAATAGGACAGGGGACCGAAGCTGCTGGGACAGAGACGTCACATACCCCATCTGTGCTGACCCTGATGAATGGCCAGGCTCGCAGCCTCTGCAGTTTACACAGAGACCTGCATTGAGAGAGCTGAGTCCCTTGTCCACACACCTCGGACCATCCCAGCAGCTCAGAGACTGGACCCCCCCGACCAGGCTCAGGCTTCTCTCTGGACCCCCCCACCAGGCCCAGGCTCTCTGGAGGGTGCCTCTGTGCTCCGCAAGAGCCACCTCCTTCCCTCCTTCCCAGATCATGCAGCTGCTGATGAAAGGGAACAGGCAGAGGACACAGGAGCCCACGGCCGCCAACCAGACGTCGTCCCGTTCCCACGCCGTGCTCCAGGTGGCCGTGCGCCAGCGCAGCCGGGTTAAGAACATCCTGCAGGAGGTGCGGCAGGGCCGTCTGTTCATGATTGATTTGGCTGGCTCCGAGCGTGCCTCCCAGGTGAGGCTGACTTTGCTCAATGGTACCGGGGAGGGAGGGAAGCTAGGGCAAGGTGATGGCCCTCAAGGTGAGGGCGGGTGAGGGGGGTATAGGCGGGTACGGGGTGTACGGGGGGCGGGGCGTACAGGGGGAGAGGCTAACCGGATAGGTCAGCTTCTGGGGCAGTTAGGAGAGGAGGATGCCCCCAGGAGGTGGGAAGATGAGCCGAGTCCCAGGGTGAGGAGCTGTGCAGTGTCTCAGGAGCAAATGGGCTTGGGATACTGAAGGGACAGGCTGCTGGGGGAGGAGAGGGCAGGAAGAAGGTGGAACAAAGATGCCTCTGATGTCACGTCTTCTCTACCTTCAGGGACCTTAGGGGAGAGGGAGCAGTCTCAAACCAGGGTCACTGGGTGTTAGTGAGTGGCTGAGTGAGGCTGCAGCCTCTGTCCCGTAAGCCACAGTCATATCCCTGCTAATCCCCAGACTCAGAACAGGGGCCAGCGCATGAAGGAAGGGGCCCACATCAACCGCTCCCTGCTCGCCTTGGGCAACTGTATCAATGCACTGAGTGACAAGGGCAGCAACAAATACATCAATTATCGGGACAGCAAGCTCACCCGGCTCCTAAAGGTACTGGCGAAAGCCCAGTCAGGGAGTGGCATCAAGGACAGGCTTCCCAGGCTGCACAGAGACATGCAGCATAGTCAGCCACACTTGAATTTCAGATTTCCACCAAATTCATTATGTATCAGTATATCCTGTACAATATTTGGGGCATGCTTATGTTACAACGGTCCCCTCATTGTTTTTCTGAAGTTCAATTGTAAGCAGGTGTGCTGTATCTTTTCTGGGGGCTCTAACCAAAGGACAGGAAGCAAGGTGCCACAGAAGCTATATGTGGACCTCCTTCCAAGGTGTGGATTTGAGGGCTTTGGTGATGTCAGCCTGGTGGCCTATGAACTGCTGTTTGGGGAGCTGCTGTCTCTGGGCATGGCCACCCTTGGCCTTAAGTTATAAACATGACATTAATGAGTGTCCACTCCCAGCTGGGCTCTGTGTTTAATGGCCTCTCCCCGCCAGTCCTTTAGTCTTTTCAGTGACTGTGAGTTAGGGGCATTACATGTGCAGACCGGGAAACCGAGGCAGAGAGGTTAAGGAATTTCTCTATAGGCTTACACTTCTGGAAACAGGATCCCAGTAGAGGTCCACAGTTTATGTAAGGCTTGCCTCAGTCTGCTGTCAGGACTGCACCCACAAGCTGGGGAGGTGGGGACCACTGGAAAATGACCTTCACTTTCCCAAGCGGGGAAGCAGAGCGTGAGGAGAGGTGGATTTGGGGTATTGTGGCTGGTAATGGGTGAGCTGTGGCTTTCTTTCTGCCTTGCTCCTTACATTCAGCCTGTGATGCTCAGTATCGTGTGTGGTGTGGTGTGTGTGTGTGTGTGTGTGTGTGTGTGTGTGTGTGTACTCAGGGAGGTATGGTGAACAGCCTTGTGGGAGGAGGCTCTGGGGTGGCAGGGATGGCTGAGGCTAGCCACTTTTCTGTCCTCCCAGGACTCACTCGGGGGGAACAGCCGCACTGTGATGATCGCCCATATCAGTCCAGCCAGCACTGCATTTGAGGAATCCCGAAACACCCTGACCTATGCCGGTCGAGCCAAGAACATTAGGACCCGGGTGAGCACCCCTGAACTGGCCCCTAGGGACCCCCTAGACTGAGATTTGAGCCCCTGGGGGCATCCCTGCCACCCACCCACCCTCTCTGCACTGACCTGGTTTCTCAGGTGACTGTTACTCTGAGCTCTTCCTCTGTGCTACCAGCCCCTGCCCACCCGCCAACCCGCCCACCTGTTACCCCTTGGCTCCCGAGGACCCTGTCACTGCAGGCCTACACCCCATTTCGGTCTTCTCCCTTTCTTCTTCAGAGGCTAGTGAGGGCTACATCAGACCCTGTTTACAAAGAAGAAACAGGTCGTTTATTTGATTAATGCTAGTAGCAGTTGCTAAGGCTGAGAGAATTAGGGATGGGCTTGTCTGTGGTGGGCACGGAGACCAGGATTGTTGGTGGGCTAGAGCAGGACATTCATGCAGGAACAGTGAGTCCAAAAGGAAAAACGAGGGCTGGAGAGATGGGTGAGTGGTTTAGAGCACTTGCTGCTCTTACAGAAGACTAGGGTTCAAATCCCAGCACCCACTTGGTGGCTAACAACCATCTGTAACTCTAGTTCCAGGGACTCTAACTCCCTTTTCTGACTTCTTTGGGCACTGCATGTAGGTGGTACAATTCCAAACAGGCAGATGAAACACTCATACATATGAAGTAATAAATAAATAAATAAATAATGTTTTTAAAAGGAAAAAAAAATATCAGAATGGTGAGCCTTCAATACGAGGTGAAGAACATATTGCCTGAGGAGCCACTGAGGTTGCAGAGTAGAAGCAGCACTTTGTGATTACAGATCTAGCAAAGGCATGCACATGTGATAGGAGGCCGTGGGGCTGGGGGCAAGGCCATTGCCGTCATTTACAAGGACTGGAAGAGGCAAAGGGGAAGAGAGAGCAAGAAAGGGAGATCAAGCAGGCAGGCCTTAGCGAGCACAGCAGGCCTGTCTCCTGGGGTGACTGCACCCTCTCGTCCCTCATCCTGGGCTCCCCACAGGTGAAGCAGAACCTGCTGAACGTCTCCTACCACATTGCCCAGTACACCAGCATCATTGCTGACCTTCGAGGCGAGATCCAGCGACTCAAGTGCAAGATCGACCAGCAAGCCGGCCAGGGCCAGGCCCGGGGTCGGCTGGACCGGGGTGACATCCGCCACATTCAAGGTGTACACAAGGGCCCTTGGGGATGTAGGTGGGATTCTGCCTCAGCAGCCCTCTTCAGGCAGTGCTGACTCTACCTCTTCCAGGCTGGGTAGCCTCAGGCTAGTCAATCCACTGCTCTGAGCCTTCTAGTCTTCCCCTGAGAAGTGAGCCCACACTCTGTGCTTTGGAGAGATGGAGATGGGGTGGGATAACAGGACGGGTCTTACACTGGGACTGACAGCCCACCAGGGGCTGCCCAGTAGGACCTCAGAGACTTGAGTGTTGCTGGGATGGTTTTCCAGTAGTCAGCAAACCAACAGGGCACCTCGCTGTAGTTGACACAAGGCGCTGTGAGGACTCTCAGAAGCCCAGTTCATGTGGAAAAGCTGGAGTCACCTTTGGGCATCAACCTGAAGAAGCTTTGTGGGAGACGGGTGTGGAAAGAGGGAGAAATCCAGGAGGTCTTTCTGTAGGAAGGGGTCACCCAGGATGTGGAAGTAACGGTTTGGGAAGAAACTGGGGGCCAGAGCCCAAGTGGGTCTGGGCTGGACTCTTGGCTGACGCCACCTCTATCCCGGCAGCGGAGGTACAGCTGCACAGCGGGCAGGGCGAGCAGGTAGAGATTGGGCAGCTTCGGGAGCAGCTCATCAGCGCCTTCCATGAGCAGATGGATGTGCGCAGGCGCCTGCTGGAGCTGGAGAACCACGCCATGGAAGTCCAGATCGACACCTCCCGCCACCTGCTCACCATCGCTGGGTACGCACTCATGCCCAGGGCCCTAGGGACCCTCCAAGGTCCACCCCGGGGCCTTGGGATAGAGGAGCTGGGAGCCTTGGCAGCACACTGCCTTGTTCTGTGGTCTGAATCTTGTGTCTCCCTGGGTGGGGCTGCGCAGCTGGGAGCATGAGAAATCACGCCGGACTCTCAAATGGCGGGAAGAGCGGAGGAAGGAGTCCTACACCAAGGACGACAGCGAGAAGGACTCCGACACAGGCGATGAGCCGGACACCCTGGAGCCACCAGAGGTGGCCTCCGCCCGGGAGAACATCGCCTCCCTGGTGGGGGAACAGAAAAAACTGCGCAAGCAGAAGGTGTCCAGGGCTTGGGGACAGAAGGAGTGGGTTTGAGGAGGCAGAGGGCCGGGAAGAGGGAGGCCGGGCAGCTATGTGACCATGCGAAATTTCATCTCCCTGCGCTTCACATGACTCGTCTGTAACATGGGCACAGTCATGACCAGGCTCGAATGGGTTGTTGGAGAGATTTAAATTAATGCTTGACACAAAGCAAGAGCTCAAAACATGGTAACCAATATAGCAACAGATCTTTTACCTTCTGTACTGGGACAAGGGATGGATGTCCCAGGGTATGGCGAGCCCAAGGGCATCAGGGGTTCTAAGAAAGAACCAGATGGGCACAGAGAGGCCACCTTGGAGCAGCCCCTAGTTGCAGGGCTCAAGATAAGCTTTGAGGACTAGCCTTGGCTTGGAATGCAAGCCAGACAACCTGGATCTGACGCGCAACCCGCCATGCAGCTAGCTCTGGAGCAGCGCTGCCGAGAGCTGCGCGCGCGGGGCCGGCGCCTGGAAGAGACGCTGCCCCGGCGCATCGGCTCGGAGGAGCAACGCGAGGTGCTCAGCCTGCTGTGCCGCGTGCACGAGCTGGAGGTGGAGAACACCGAGATGCAGTCACACGCGCTGCTTCGCGACAGCGCCCTGCGCCACCGCCGCGAGGCCGTGCGCCGCCTGGAGCAGCACCGAAGCCTCTGCGAAGAGATCATCCAGGGCCAGCGGCAGATCATCGACGGTAGGGGCCACACTGCGCGGGGCTGCGGCGTGGGTGGAGGGCCTGCCGGTCCACGCTGAGCTCTTTTCTCCCTGCAGACTACAATCTTGAGGTCCCCCGGCACTTGGAAGAACTTTATGAAGTGTACCTGCGAGAACTGGAGGAGGGGAGTCTGGAGCGCGCCACCGTCATGGACCGTGTGGCCTCCAGGGCCTTGCAGGTGGGCGCCGTGGCTCGCTGTAGCTGGGTGTCTTCAAGTCACTAGCATGGGGATTCCACTAAGCCAGCCATGCTGGCCCCAAGGCGTTAGCTTCTTTTTCCTTTTTACCCACCACACACCTCTAGCCAACGTGGTAGCTGCAGCTTTTAATTCCAGCATTTAGGAGACTGAGGCAGGAGAATTGAAAGTTGGAGACCAGCCTGGACTACACAACAAGACCCTGACTTAAATGAATGGATGGATAAATTAATTTCTAAAAATAAAGGAAATAGGAGACCAGGGCATCAAGCTGAGCCACTAAGACTACCTAACAGACCCCAGCTTGCTCCTGGGGACCCAGAACAGAGGCCCAGGGCCCTCAGCCTGTGTTATAGCCCTTGTCACTCTGCTGTTAGCTGACTCAGGACCATCTTCTGACTGCTCTCTCTTGCCATCCTCGTCCTCTCCTCTTCCCACCACACACACACAGGACAGCTCCTTGCCCAAGACCACTCCAGCAGGGACCACACTGACCCCGGACTCCGATTTAGAGAGTGTGAAGACATTGAGTTCTGAGGCCCAGCGACCCCCAAACAACACCCTACCCCCGCTTAGTACAGACAGGTGAGGCTCTTCCTGATAGCCACCTGTGCCCTGCTGGGGATGTCATCCATGATAAGGGCTCAATGGGAGGTTGGAGCCAGAAGGATGGGGAGGAGGAGGCAGGGGTCTGCAGCCAGCACTCCTGGGTGTGTTCTCTCTCTCTCTCTCTCTCTCTCTCTCTCTCTCTGTCTAATCTGGTCAACGGCTGCCTCCTCTTCCTCTGCTGACTGCAGTGACACCTACCATGTATTCAAGGCCAGTCCCCGGGCCTGGCAGGCGAAAAGCTCCTCTGTGCCCACTCCACCTCCTATCCAGGTGGGCAACCTGGTGACTCAGGAGGTGAGTTCTGGGCACCTTCTGGACACCCAGCAGTTGGAGTAGAATCCTTTCAAAATGGCCAGCACCTATGAGAGTACACAGCCTCTGCTAAGTAGGGTGTTGGGCCTACCTGTTTTCAAGGTCTGTTCAATCACTTCACCCCCAGGTCCCACCGCAGGACAGCCTGGGCAGCCGGATCACCTCTTCTCCCGACAGCATCGAGAACCTGTCGGAGATCCCTCTATCTCATAAAGGTGTGTGTGCCTGCCACCTCCCTGCCTGCCCCTGCCTGGCATTCATCATCTAAACGTTCACATTACCCAACCCACAGCTCCCTCCTGTTCTGTGCCTTGCTGAAGGCACCCATTCTGTGGCTGTACCAGGAGGATAGCCACTGCTCAAAGACGCATGAGAGATAGAGGCACAATTATAAATTAAACTGGGGACACTTGGCACTTAGGCTCATACCCCGTCCTACTAATTGCAGTAGCAAATCCCAATTGAATCCCTACCCCATGGATAAGCTAAACCCATTGTCTACTAGGGATTGAACCCGGGACTTGACACATGCTAGGCAAATGTTTTACCACTGAGCTGTATCCCCAGCTGCCTTTTCACCTTTTGAGATAAGGACTGAGTTGCCCAGGTTGGTCTTGAACTCTCTCTCACTAGGAGAGGCAGGCCTTGAACTTTGCATCTTCCTGCCTCCGGTTCCTGAGGAACTGAGATTGCAGGCCAGTGCCACTAGTCCCAACTCCCAATGTCTCAGTCAATCCTTGATGTAGTCCTGGGGGATTAGTGTTGCAATCCCATTTACAGATGAAATTAAGGTTCAGAGTACGTGTACCCAAGTTTCTCAGATAGCAAGCGAGTCAGGGCTCTGGGAATGATGTCCAGGAATTCCGGTTTTTGCTCCCTTCCACCCTGTGAGGAGGGTTGGAGGGAGGTGGTCTTGACCCTGGGTTGGACATTCCTGTACCTGCTGCAGAGAGGAAGGAGATCCTGACCCGTACCAAGTGTATCTCTGTGAAGGCTGCCCAGCGCCGCTCACGGGCCCTGGGAATGGAGGGACACCACCTGCTGGCACCTACCACAGAAAGAAGCAGTCTGTCCCTACACTCACTGAGTGAGGCTGATGAGGTGCGGCCACCAGGCCCACTGGCCTGCAAGAGGCCCCCTAGCCCCACACTGCAGCATGCTGCCAGTGAGGACAACCTGTCCAGTAGTACTGGTGAGGCCCCCTCCCGGGCTGCTGGACCTCAAGGTGACAGCACTGGACCCTGGGTGCGTGGTCAGAAGAAAAGCCCAGGAAAGAAGAGAGAGGAGTCACTGGAGGCGAAGAGGAGGAAACGGAGGTCTCGGTCCTTCGAGGTCACAGGACAAGGGGTGAGGTGTCCCAGCCCCTTCCTGGGGGATGAGGATCTGAGAGCCAGTCCTGTCTAGAAGATACAAGCACTTTCAGAGGCCTTTTTACACCCAGAGGCCTTGCCCTCAACCATGCCCAGGGGACACCCAGGCTGACACAGTAGCTAGGGTGGACTTATATAGCCGAGCTCTGGATAGCTCTCCACATTTCCTTATTTTCCAACCACGCAGCTGTCTCGCCCCAAGACACACCTCCTAAGGCCCCGTCCCTTGGAGAACACTTCAGACCACAGGATGCCAGATCGCAGTCGTCCGTCCCCTGGGATCAGGCATCTGGGAAAGGTTACGTTGCCTCTGGCCAAGGTCAAACTCCCTCCAAGCCAGAACATGGGTCAGTACCAGCAAGGGAGGGACTGAGGAAGGGGAGGTTTTGGCCAGTCCAGAGGGGAGCCATGCAGAGCTCCTGCCCCTGACTGAAAATGATTAAGGGGAAGGATGTGATGGCCATGGGATTGACAAGGAAGGGATTGTGCTCTAGGGAGTCCAAGGCCACTGTGATGATTGGGAAGGCGTTTCTAAACCTCTGATGCTGGCTCTTTCCCTGTTGTAGGTTCTGGGGACCCCTCACCCCTTCCTATTCCCCCCAACCCAGCTGGTGTTTCCAGAAGAGCTACTCGTGGACCCAGCCTGCCCCATGGTTCAAGCACCCTTGGCAAGGATGGACGCTTCCGGCATAACTGAGGGAACCTTGCCTGGCACCTGCTATTCTGACCCCAGAACCGAGTGGGGCAGAGCAGGGATAGGAGGTGGCAGCTGGGCAGATGGGCAGATGGGATGCTTTGGGAGCAGGAGCTTGGAAGGCTGGGCTCCCAAGACCCAGAAACTGGGGCGGTATCTGCCTAACACTTCCCACCAGAATGGGAGGCGAGCCTCAGGGGCATGGCCTCCCAGCCCGGGACAGAACACTGTTGCCAAAACCCTGCACAGACCTGGGGCCAGTCTTGGCCTTGGAAATGGGGAGAGGGGCTGTTAGTGAGACAAGACTTCTGGGCTCACCCCTGGGCAAGGATGGGAATGAGGAGTGGGGGGAGGGGAGCCCATAGGGACTTCTCGTAGGATGGGTGGGGATGGGGAGAGAGTGGTTTTGTTACTTGTCTGTTGCTTTTTTTCACCTTTTAAACAATAAAGTCCTATTTGGGTTTTGATGGTTGTAATGGGACTAGACCTTGTCTGAATGTGGGGTGTGTAAGATCATCCCTTTCCTCGGCACCCCATCTCCCTCGACACAAACCTACACACAGCTGGGGAACGATGCCAAGACCCCTTCCCCAGAAGGATGGGGCTGGAGCAAGCAAGTTTATGGTGCTACCTCACCATCCTTCAGGCTAGTCCAGGCCCCTTCCCAAGAGAGAGGGGTCAGGGAAATGATGTGGGTAGACAGGCAGAAGCCTCACAACTCAGAGGGGTGGCTGCTCCCTGGCGGTCACAGCTCAGAGAGCACCTTAACTTCAAGATGGGAGAACAACTGCCTAGAGGTAGACTGCTCAAGCTCTGGCTATCTGGGTGTCTTGCCTGCCCTTAATCTGTGTCTGCTCGGTGGAGGGCAAGCGAACTCTACTCTTGTGAGTTGCTTTTACCTAGGGTCTGGTGCTTCAGTTAGCCCCTGGCCTTTCTGAGCATCGATTTATTCTGGACCAAGATTTCTGCTTTCAAGTTGACTGGGAAATGAACTACTGAAACCAGAGCATCTTGCCTACCGCGTTCTCGTGGCTCCCACCCGAGCCCCAACCAGCTGCACCTGGCCAACCAAGGGCCAGGCTGGCAGTCACTTCTACACACGCCTCCCCGTCCCCAGACCCTGGTGCGCTGTATCCGCCAAGCCTTTATCTCCCAACTTCCAAGCTAATTGGGGGTCCGGATGAGAGTGTGGTACACAGGCTTGACTATGAGATGCAGATGCAGCGCGTTCTCCACTAGGTACTCGGAGTTGCGCCTCTGCAGGTCTGCGTGGGCCAGGAAGTCTCCCGCCTCCTCGCTGCTCTGGTGGAAGCTGTAGGCGTGGCGGACCAGCAGGCGGCCCTGCTGGCGAGCCCCCACCAGCACGGTCTTCTGGAAGCTCACGCCCGCTGCGTCGCCTCCGCTGCTGGCCGGAGTGACCACCAGCCGCGGCCGGCCGTCCTCGGGGCGCGCGGCGGGCAGCGCGGTGCCTGCAGCGTCCGCGTACACCGGCCGCAGGCTGACGGGCAGCCATCGCGGCGAGAAGAGTACATTCCACGTGATCCGGCGGCCCGCGTCGTGGCCGCTCGGGCCCAGCTGCGTCTGGAAACTGGTGCTGCGATCGTCGCGAGCCGGATTGTTGATGACCCACGGGGCTCCCCAGGCGGGCGCGAGGTAGTTGCGGGGCAGGAAGGCGCTGCCGTTGACATCGAAGAACTTAGCGTAGTGCAGCGGAGAGGCGGCGTGGAACTGGTAGGCCTGCAGCAGGAGGTCGGCCACCGCCGGGCCGTGGCGCGCCAGGGCCGCAGAGCGCGCCTGCAGCTGGAACAGCTGGGCCGGCGGGATCATCGGGTAGCGGATGGCGCGCAGCGCCCGCTCGGCCACCGTGGGCGGCGGGCGCGCGCGGCCCAGCCACGCCTCCAGCGCGTGGAACAGCTCCAGCTCGTCCTGCAGCACCAGGTCCGAGCGCTGCAGGAGCTGCGCCAGCAGCTCGGGGCTCACGGCGCCCCACTCGGCGCTCCCCGCCACGGCCGACAGGTTCCAGGCCAGGAACTGCAGGCAGCTCTCACGCAGGGCCTCATCTCCGGTGCTCACCGCGTACTGGTACCAGCCCACAGCGGGACCTGCGCCTCCCGCCAGGTGCGCGCGCATGTAGTCGGCCACGCCCCGCTGCAGGGATGCCACCCGGTATTTGGTGGCCAGTCTGTGCAGCGGGATGGCCTGGGCCAGCAGTACGGTCAGTTCACCGCAATACAGGTACCTGCAAGAGAGTCGGAGAGGTGTGTATGGGGGGCGGGGGTGTTGCGGGGAGGTGGGGGTGGAGAGATGGCTCCGTGGTTAAGAGCGCTTGCTGCTCTTCCAGACAACCTGAGTTCTGTCCCGTAGCACTGGCATTGAGTGGTTCAGAACCATCTTTAACTCCAGCTTCCTGACAGTCTAACACCCTCAGTCTGGCCCACAGAGGACACACACACGTACACTCACACACAGACATACACATGAATAAATAGTAATAGTAAAATAAACAAATGAATAAATCTAAAATGAGAGAGAGAGACAAAGAGAGAACAAAGCCACTACATCCTTAGCTTACTTTCCCTGAACAGAGCGAGGACTCCATCTTTGAATGGATGTACCCACTTAAGGCCCCTGTTTCAACCTCTTTGGGTACCTGTTGCAGTTGAAATCACACTTATTTATTGAGCATCTACTAAGTGTCTTCCTGTGCTCTGAATAAATGAGACAGTTCTGGATACGCTGGTGCCTTCAGTCTGTGCTCAGACCCCCCCGCCCTGTCTTACAGCCTCCTTGCAAGTCCTTTCACTTGCATAGGCCTTAAACTGGTCCTTTAGGAAATGAGACAGCCCTCCTTGGAGGTACTGTGTCACCAGGAGAGTGAAGCATCTGGCTACGAAGCAGATGCCCACCCACGTTACTTCTTGCAGGCCAGCCTTTCTTGCTACGTCTTTCCCCCTTCCTTGTTAGCCATATTGCTGTCTCTCTCTTCTCGCTCTGCTGTCCCCTACCCCATCCTTTCTGCCAGTCCCACTGGCACACAGCACTCTGTCTCTGTGGGAAGCCCTTCTGTTTTTATACCCCTTTGTGTTATCTGGAACTTGGGGGTGATGTCTGGAATCCTGCAGCCATCTTGTGTATGCCATCAGAACAGGAATGCCTTCTTGGACTATCTTGTGTGTCTTTCTCTCTGTTCAGGAGGCAGAGGCGTGAGTCAGAGCTGGCTAGCCTTTCAACTCCTCGGCCCTATGGTTCCAAAGCTACATGGAAGTCTTAAGAGATTACAGGGCCCCAACCCCACAGGCTTGATACAGACCATCCAGGAATCTTGACCAGGCTTGGAAAGGACTGGAGGACTCAGAGAGGACTCCCAGGGCCAGCAAGTGGTACAAACTACACAGCACATAGGCCACAGCTGGAAGCCCACAGCATTGTACAAGAAGGCCATGGACACAGAAATGAAGGAGATGTTGTATGTCATGCTATGACACTGAAAAGCAGACATAATTCCCTCTAAGGCAAGGCTCCTGTGACCCTGCAGCAGGTGGAGAAGCCAGGGGCTGGGGAAGGGCGGTAGTACGGGGTCCTTCACCTGCCTACCTGATGAATTTCTCAAAGACAGCGGCACAGTCCCTGGGTTCTTGCAGGACCACCTCACTCTGGTTACTCAGCAGCTCCCGGAACAGTTCACTGTGTAGCCCCAGCAGCAGGCGGTGGGTGTGGAAGGCTCGGACCTCATCTGTGCCCACAGCCTGCACTCGCAGAATGACGTCGCTGGCGTTGCCCTGCCTCAGCAGGTCCTGCAGGCGCTGGAGCAGCATCTGGGAGTGGTTGATGGAGGTGCCTACTGCCTCCCCACCCATGTCGGGTCTCTGAGCTGCAGCAAGAAGGGACACAGCACAGTCTGAGAAGGAATCCAGCCTAGGGCCTCCATCTAAGGGTGCAGAGGGACTAGATGGAGACACGTGTGCCTGGGTGTGGGAGGCAGGAGGCCTGAGGAGGAGGCTGTGTATGACACCCATTTGTGGCCATAAGGTACAGAGGTATCTAGGAGACCATTTGGGTGGGCAGATCTGGCTCATGCAGAACCAGGCGTATGTCCTTGAATGTGGGGTGGGTTCTGGTCAGGAAGAGGTCCCAGCCCCACCTCCCCAGCTGTCACTTAAAAGGACCTGACTCCTGATGGTGTCCCCATGCTGCCTCTGCCTGGGCCCAGCTGCCTGGGACAATGGACAATGGAGGATCTTTCTGTCACCAAGACTCCAACTTGCTGCCCAGAGATGCGGTCTCCATGATGCTAGACCCCCAGGTGAGGGTGGAGAAAGCTCTGGGTCCCTCCCCCCTCACCTCCTCAGCTCTCCAGTGAACCTCTCAGAGGAGTTGTTAGTAGTGGACATTCACTAACAAATGTGTACTGAGCACCCATTACATGGCAGGCACTCTCCTAAGAGGCTGGTGTGTAACAGCAGATAAAAACAAGACCAGTCCTCACACTCAGGAAAGCCCAAATGAACAGAGCAGACAGGTAATAAATACAGAGATAAAAGGATTGCTATGAGTTCAAGGCTAGCCTGGGCTACATAGCAAGACTCTGTAAACAAAAATAGATAGTGGGGCGTGGTGGTGTACATCTTTAATCCCAGCATTCGGGAGGCAGAGGCAGGCGGATCTCTGTGAGACTGAGGCCAGCCTGGTCTACATAGTGATCAGGCAGGCAGGCTGAGGTTATGGGAGACCCTGTCCAAAATAAATAACTAGATAAATACATACATAATAAATAAATATCCAGCAAGATGACTCAGTGGGTAAAGGTACCTGCTGCCAAGCCTGACAACCTGAGCTCAATCTCTCGGCCCTACATAGCGGAAGAAGAAAACTGATTCCCAGAAGTTGTCCTTTCACTGCCACCTCTCGGCAGTGGCAGAAGTTCACAGACAGACACACACGCAAATAGATATATGATACAGTAAAATGCAGCGTCTGGAGAGAGAGCTCAGTCGGCGCAGTGCTTGCCATGCAAGCATGAAGACCTGATCTGTCCCCAGGACCCAGGTAAAAAAGTTGGGCATAGTGGCTCATGCTTATAATCCTATTGCTGGGGAGGTGAAGACAGGTGGATGCCTGGGGCTCTCTTGTTATCCAGCTTAACCTAACTGATGAGTGCCAGGCTAGTGAGAAGTCTTGTCTCAACCAAAAACAAAACAAGGCTGGTAGCGCCCAAGGAACACCAGAGGTTGACCTCTGGCTTCTACATGCACCCCATACTCATGTACCCCTGAGCACACACATGCACCTGCTCGTGCACACATGCACGCACACACAGAAGAAATAAACAAATGAGCACTCTGGTTTTAAAGGTGCCAACCAGAGAGTGTACAGAGGCAAGGGGACTACCCTTTAAAGACACTTAATGCAGGGACGGTGACTGGAGAGATGGCTCAGTGGTTAAGAGCACTGGCTGCTCTTGGGTTTGGTTCCCAGCATCCACATGGTGCCTCAGTTCCAGGGGCTCCGATGCCCTCTTCTGGCTTCCACGGGCATTGTATATACCACTAACATACATGCAGGCAAAACACTCATACACATAAAAATAAAGACCCTTCATTGGGTGGATCTATGGCATTGGGAGCAGGGACAGAGTTGGTGACACCAGAGTAAAAAAAGGGTGACTGAGGCAATGAAAAGGAATCTCTCTCTCTATATATATATATTTTTTTTTGAGACAGGGTCTCATGTAGCTTGGGCTAGCCTTGAACTCACTATATAGCTGAGGTTGGCTGGCCTTGAACTCTTGATCCTCCTCCCCCCTCTTCCCTAGTTCTGAGATTACAAGCATGTCCCACCACACCCAACTGAGAAGCAAGGCCCCAGCTCTGTTCTATTGGACACTCCATCTATATGAGACAGATAAGGGGTCCGAGAAAGTCCCATGGGTGAACTGGTGAAGGAAGAAGAGCCCTCTGGGTAACTGAGTGTCAAAGCTGGCACTCTTCTTCCAAGGCTGCCTGTCTCTGGTGTTCTCTGGGGGTCAGATGGGGACGCACACTGAGTTATAGAAAAGCAGTACAAGTAGGCTTGCAGAGTTGGGAAAGCGGGTGTCTGACAGTCTGACAACCACAGAAGGGCAGGGGGAGAGGGAGAGAGAGACAGAGGGGGGACAGCTGGGGAGTATGTGTGGACTAGTGAAAGGAAGGTTTGCAAAAGAGAGCATCTGTGTGTGGGAGGGAGACCCAGTGAGAAGAGGAGAGGCTCTGGTGGTGAATTTCCCAGCCCCGCCTCCCCAGCTGTCACTTTGAAGGACCTGAATTCTGATGGCGTCCCCATGCGGCCTCTGTCTGGGCCCAGCTGCCTGGGACAAAGGACAATGGAGGATCTTTTTGTCATCAAGACTCCTGCCTGGTGCCCAGTTCCCCCTTCCCTTGGAAGCAGCCTGCCTCTTCTCCTTTCTGGAAGAACTGTCCCTGGAGCTATCCAGTCCACTCTGTATTCTCTGGGGTCAACTAGACAGCACCTCCTCCTGGTCAGCCATGTGTAGTTCCTGATAGAAGGTCTTGTCCCGTCCCTTCCCTGGCCCTTGCCAGGCACCCGAATCCCTCCACTACCCACTCACCTGCATGAGTGGCCAGTCCCACTAAGGCCAGGATGGCCCAGAAGCTGCCCCAGGACCTGGGCTTGCAGTGGCCTATCCTAACCATCCTTGTGCTCTGTCCCCAAGTCCACCGGTGGGACAGTCAAGCCCGGAGCACTCCAATCCCATCCCTCTTCCTTATATGGGATCCAGCAAGGGGCTCACACCCCCCACTTCTTGCCTGGCCTCCCTCCCCCACCAGTCTCTGCCATGGATTGGTCAAAGCTGGCCCCTGCTGTTGCCTAGACAACCACTTAAGCCAGAGAGTGGCAGCCCCAGGGCTATTGTGCTGGCCTGGGCCCCCAAGGGGAACAGATCCGGGCAACCTCCTCCCCCTCCTCTCCCGACAACCTAGCAAGACTAGCTCTTCATCTCCCGGGAAGGTTTAAGCACTCTGAAGGGCAAGCAAAGGGCTCCGGGACCACTGGCAGCCACCGGCCCCAGGTTCCAGCCCCCCAGGCCCAGCCTCCACCCTGGCACAGAGCAGGCTTGGCAGTGTCCTGCTGAGCCGGCTGTAAAGGAAGGGCCTGGATGCGGCAAGGAAGAGCTGGCTCGGGCTCCCACCCCTCCCCCACTCCCATTTAGGACGGGCCAGCTCTACAGAGGGAAGGAGAAGCATCTCGAATAAGGGCATGGGGTAACTGGGACCGTTTCACGTTCTTTGTTGAAGGAAGTTCCTGTTGTGCTCTGGAGAGGGTGATAGGCCTTTAGGAAAACCGCACAGTGACTGACCATCCCCACCAGGAGCCCTGTGGCCCTCACTCTAGGTGGACAGCCTGCCCCCTGCCCAGCCAGCCAGGGTCTGAAGCTAGGCACCTGTCCACCCTTCTGCCCCTTACTTTATTTTGGTCCTTACATGGCCCTGAGACTCAAGGTTCACCCCGGACCCCAGACATCTTCTTTGATCAACTTCTGTCTAACTTCTAACCTTTCCCTTCTCACAGTTCCAAGGAGGCATACAGCAGATGCAGCCCCCCAGTTTCTGTAGGGAAACTGAGGCAGGGAACTAGGCTGCAGTCTCGGTCAGATAGCGCAAGAGGAAAGAGCGGCAATGGAGAGGGTGGGTGAGGTCTGGAGTCCTGTGTGTGTGTTACATGTGCCTGTTCCTGTGTGTGTGCATATGTTAATGTGTGTATCTGTGGATGCATGTGGGTGGGGTGTGCATGTGTGTGTGGTTTATGCGTATGTGCGCACGTGTAATGTGTGTATCCACGGATATGATGTACGTATCTGTGATGTGTGTATTCATGTGTTTCCACATGTCTGTGTGTGTGGTGTGAGTGGTGTACACGTGTTTATGTATGTGTGTTGTGTGTGCCTGTGTACTTGTTCATGTGTTCTGTATGTGTGTGTTTTGTGTGTGTGTAATGTGTGTCCACATGTATGATGTATGTATCTGTGTGCTGTGTGTATGTATGTGTTTCCACATGTCTGTGTGTGAGTGGTGTGCAAGTGTTTCTGTGTGTGTGTAGTGTGGTATGTGTGATGTGTGTTGTATCTGTGTTTGTATGTGTTCTGTTAATACCTCACCTTTGTCTGGTACCAGCAGGATTTGCCCCAGCCCCTGTGAGAGTGGCTCTTTGAGGTTGACGGGTAGAGGTGGGTGGCTCCTGGGAGATCTGAGTTTCTCAGGCCAGGTCCTGCACCAGGGGTAAGTTGGAACTTTCTGTCTTGCTCTCTGGATCCCAAGGCCCAGCTTAAATGTACTAACTTCTGCCTCTTTCTGGAGTGTGGAGACCCAACAGCTTCACCTCCCACTGAACCACAGAGAAAGCAAGAACTGGGTCTGGCACTGACCTTGTCCGGGTTGGCAAGACCAGAGCTGCCTAGCTTAGCGGAAACACCTCCCAGCTGACTCAACTCTCATGCCTGGTCTCTCTTTTCCAGAGCACCATCCATCGACTACTGGCTGCCTGCCTGCCTGCCCTTCCCGTGGACTGCACCATGTCCACTCACAACCCAGAAAGCCACAGCCTCTGAAGGAGGTGCCTTCCCACCCTTCTCCACCCTGGGGGCAGCCTAGCTTCTGTGCACAATGTCCATTGACAGGAATGTTAGTGATTGGAGGACCCACTGCTCAGAAGATGGTTTTTGGTTAGGGATACTTCTTCACTCCTGCCTCCTTGGGGACTCATTTCAGTCTCTCTTGAAGCCTGGCCACCTGCGCTAGAATCTCCTAGGTCCCCTTAAGGAGTCAGAATTTGCAGGGGCAGACTTTGGTATCATGTTTTCTAAGAACTCTGATTGTTATGGGCACTCCAAGCTAAGAATCACCTACCAGAGTGAGATGGGTGGCATTTCAAGTATGAAGGCACTCAAGAGGTCTTGGGTTCCCAAGAAGACCCAGGAGGATCACCTCTGACTCCCCCACTCTGATAGGCCTTTCCCATGATCCTAACCTCCCTCATTCCTGCCCCTCCTCTACAGATATAGAAACTTACTTCATAAAGTTCCCTGTTGCTGCATGCACGTGTGTGTGCTATGTATTCATACATGTCTATGAGGTATGGCTATCTGGGGACAGGAGAGGGCCACAGAGTGCAACCCTTCCCAGGCTTCAAGGTGATAGATGCTTTCACGTTTAACTTTGTCACCTTGATCCACCTGGGAAGAAGGAACCTCAGCCGAGGAATTACCTTCATCAGTTTGGCCTGTGGTCATGTCCCTGGGACATTTTCTTGAGTGCTAATTGGTGTAGGAGGTCCCAGTCCACTGTGGGTGATGCCATTCCCAGGCAGGTGAGTGTGGACAGTACAAGAAAAGTAGTTGAAGCCGGGCATGGTGGCACACTCCTTTAATCCCAGCACTCGAGACGCAGAGGCAGGTGGATTCCATAATGAGTTCCTGACTAGCTGGGACTACAGTGAGATCCTGTCTCAAAAAACAAACAAAAAAGAAAGGAAACTAAACACGAAGCTGGAAGGATATCAGTAAGCTGCACTCCTCCGCGGTTTCTGCTCCAGCTCCTGCCTTGGCTTTCAATGAGGGATTGTGTAACCTGTGAGCCAAATAAGCCCTTTCCTTCCCGAGTTCCTTTGGGTTAGGGTGTTTATTACAGTAACAGGAAAACCCAACTGGAGCAGATGCACAGAGCTGCATTCTAGTCCCCACCCCCCACCTTTGTGGTCTGGAAGCTCCGTCGTTCCTGGAGGGCAAGTCTAGAGATCTCACAAACAAGAACAGTTTCTAGGGAGGAGCAGCAGAGTGATATCCTGCTTAGGATGCCTGTGTACCACCCAAGTGACTTGTCTAAGCTTAGCCAGAAGCTGGCACAACCAGGAATTACATGCCTACAGTTCTCCTTGGCTTTGGTTACACAACCCCCAAGCTGGCTCTATTGGAAAGCTAATTCACACCCAATAGATTCTTCAGAGCCAATCTCCATTGAACAAGGTATCTCAGGTGGTCTAGAAGCAACTGGAAAGTTCTAAAAGCTTGGGACAGGAAGGGGAGTTGATGGATCTGCAAAGGTGGGGATTGGACACTGGCACTGGGCTGAGGGAACATGAAGGAAGGGTGGACCTCACGCCCAGCCCACCTCTCTACCGATAGTGTCTTCTGTCCTGGGTCCCACTCATACGTGACTCAGTTTACTTAGGAGGAAGATTCATGAGTTTAGGCCCCATGGGCTCACCTAGGATAAATAAAGATAAAGGCTACGTGTCATGGTGCACACCTGTAATCCCAGCAAGTTTGGGTGAGCCTGAAATCACTCACATTCTGTGGGCAACACAGCCCCTTGCCTGTTCAGCATCTTCCATCATTGCTAGAGTGCCCATCCCCATCTAAGAGCCATCTATCTGGACCACAGCCTATCCCTCCATGGAGCCTTACAGTTTACAGTGGCCTCTTCATTCTCGCTGACACAGACACCATGTAGAACAGAATCTCCCCTATCACGAAGGGGCGCCTCACCTCTGAACAGGCTGTGTGCCAGCTGACGACTTGATGGCCCTGTCCTTGCCACCACTGCCCTGTGTGATGGTGCTAGGTGCCCCTCTGGGTTCTGCAGACCCCAGCTCTCACTTTGTGAAATTTAGTTATAGACAGACATAACATTGCCTGTGGGTGTAAAGGGTCCTAGGACCTGCATGTCCCTGAAACACAGCACTGCCTGTCTAGACAAACATACCATCACCCTGCAGCTTCTAAGTCTATTTTAAAAAAGACAGATTCTCACTACATAAGTCAGGGTGGCCTGGAACTCACAAAGACAGGGTCTCACTGCCTAGCCCAGGCTGTCCTGGAACTCACAATTCTCCTGCCTCTGCCTCAGAGGCACTTTCTGACAAAGACAAATGGACTATGTCCACTTCCTGTTTCACTCTGCCAGGTGACCAACGTCATCTCAGACCATGCAGAAAGCAGCACCTGTGACAGAAGCCTTTGGAGGATGCATGCAGGTCTGCAGGTGCATTCAGTCATCCCCCAGAATAGGCCTTCCACTGGGAGAGGGCGAGACTCTAGCTACTAAGCTGGTTGAAGGCACGTGTGGAGAGGTGTCCTAAGCGGGGGGAGGGGGGGCGGGGGTTGTCCCTCTTTTCCTCTGCCTTTTCCTTGCCCCCTGATCCCAAGGTCTCTTGCTATCTGTTATCTGTGTAGGTCACAGGAGAGCTGTAATTGAAAACACCAGACTCTGTGTGAGGAGTACTTAAGTTCTCCAATAAAGTGTACATCCCTAAAAAAAAAAAAAAATCAAAATAGTTTAGGTAGCCTTCCTTGCCCTCAGACATAGGTGATTTTCCCAGCAAGAGTGGCCTGCCCATGGCAGAGGGATGCCCATGGCAGAGGGAGGTGGAAGCCTGTAGAATTGTCCGTGATGCTAGCTTTCCGAGGCTGATGTCCCAGCACTCTCTGGGAACCTGTCCTGAGTTGATAGCCCTTGCCCCAGTTGCACTGTGGCCCAAGATTCCTGACCTAAGCCAGTGGGACTCTTGGAGGGATGTAGGATCCCGGTGTGGACACCAGGGGGCAGCATGGCTTCTGCTGTGAGTCGAGGTGGTCCTTGGGGTCAAGACCTGTTGGTTCTAGGGAATTCACCCTAGGGAACTAGAAAATACTCAGCATTTCCTGGTATACTTTCTGGTAGAGTTTTAGAGGCCAGGCCACAGAAAGTGAATCCAGGCTAGGCCGCAGTTCTGTACCCCAGGCAGTCCCCCGGGAGCTTGTGTTCTGGCACCCATGGTGTGCTGGCCTGGTTACTCCTCTCCCAGGTGTAGGGAATTGCTGGCAACAGATTTCAGCTTCTTCAGAGCGTCACCAGCACGGACTGGTGTTTATTTATCAGGGAATGGTGTTCCTGAGAACTGCTCAGCTTCACTCGGACCAGAAAAACAACAGCTTGCTAGACCAGCAGGGCCCTGTGTTCCCCGGTTGCCGGCAGCCTGGCCACTCTTCTCCCAGTGGAGCACTGCCTATGACCTCCTCCTGTCCTTCCCTCCGACAGTTCCACAAGGTAGCCTAGACTTCATTCCACCCGCTGTGGTCTCTGCAGGTGGGACCCCTTTGAACCTGACCCCTGGCGCCTGTCTGGGAATCTGAGCCCTGCCCACAGTAGCCTCCTTCTTTGGCCTCGTGCTGATCCCCCAGCTCTGGACACCAATGGTCTCCCTTCCCACCACCAGCAAGGTAGTTTCATCGTGTTGGTGTCCCTAGAAACAGTCCCCCAACCCCCGGGGCCTTTCCTACTTCTCCAAAGTGTCCCCCCGCCCCCAGCCCAGTGTGGCTGTCGAAACTGAGCAGGCCTGTGTGCCACCGGCCCTGGGGCACAAGACAGCTATCCAGAGCTGGGCCCTGCCTCCCAGTCTCACTTCACCTCCTCTTCGTCCAGGTACAGAGACAGACCCCCTTAGGCAAGCTCTGGTCCCAGCCTTTCTCTCCTGAAGCCTCCACCCAGCAGCCCCATACCCTGCTAATGACCACAAAAGAACCTGTTTTGCTCCCACATCCACTAGAGAAGCATCGGGTGCAGCCCTCGCCCCTCCCTCTCCCCGCTCCTTCCTCTTCCCCCCACCCTCACTCTCTCACTTTCTGAACCAACAGGCTCAGAGCTGCTGGAAGAAGCCTGGGACAAACAACCACTCGCTCAGAGCCAGGGTGAGGGGTACAGATGGCAGTGCTTCAAGATGGCTGTGGAGACCACCAGGAAAAGCTGCTGATGGCCTGGGGCTCGGGACCCAGGAGCATGGGACTTGGGGGACCCGAGACAGGTAAAGTATTTTGAAATGGGAAGAGGGAGACTAAGGCGGGAGAAAGGGTGGAAGCAGAGAACAGGTGAGGGACATAAAGGCTGGATAGGGAGCGTGAGCCTGCTGACAGAGGGGGTTGTGGGGGGAGGGGCTCTCCCATCCAACTTAAGCAGGAAATCAGAAGCTGGAAGTTAAAACCTAGCGATGTAAAGTGTAGTTTGAGGGGACCAGAGGCCAAAGCAGGCATGTGTAGGGGTCCCCATTCTATACTAACCCCAAGCCAACTGTGCCACTTTACTCTGGGACTCAGTTTCCCATTTTAGCATCAGTATTGGTAATTTCTGAAGAAGAATGCTTCTTAGGCTTAGGAAGGAGGGGATCCTGGTCACAGTCTCTCCTGAGAGCGGGGGCGGTTGGATGGAACTGAGCAGCTGCTGGGAGCCAGCACCGATCAGCATCACCCAGCATCGTTATTAATGCTGCAGCCTTTCCAGTCCCTTCCAGACTCCATGTGTTCACAACTACTGCAGTGTAGACGGTTTCTCTGGTGGCAGAAATGAAGATGTGGGGGCGGCAATGCCACTCCCATTGATAGGAGAGCAGACTGGAGGTGGAGGGGTGGGATTTCCATGGCAATAGAGATTGCATTTGGCTGGGTCTGTCTTGGGGCTCATGTAGAGGACAGAACAGAAAGACCTCGGGGACAGGCAGAGATTGCTGTCAAGGCCCACTGAAAGGAAAATAACTACTTTTCATCCTTCCAGCTGGGCAGCCACAAGTGACCCTGCTGCCCACACCCAATGAAAGTAGACCAGGTCAGGATGTGGACAGTTACTGGCCAGAGATCCTGGAGAGGTCGCCGTGTGTGGCTGGTGTCATCCCTGTCATCTATTACAGTGTCCTGCTGAGTCTGGGGCTGCCTGGTGAGTGGGGAGCCAGGGTCTTGGACCTCAATGCTGCATCAGAAATGAGGCCTTCCTTCAGCAGGTCCCAATCCTCTCTGGCACCCTCCAGAGACCTAAGACCCTAGATGCCACATCTCCCCTTGCCTTTATGGGGGGTACTCTGGGTCACTAGGGAGCAAAGCTAGAGAAGAGTACAGATGAGGGGCTAGGAACTGGGATGCTCGAAGGCAAATCTAAGGTCTCCGCAGACCAGACAGCTGGCTTCTATGGTAATAGTGCACACTGTAAAGATGGCTCAATCACAGAGGATCAGGTGCAGCTCTGTCCAAGCCCCTTCGTAACCCATGGTGTAGAGCAGAGCCTGAATGAGGCAGGGGTGGATGTGTGAGTATAGGAAAGGCTAAGTGGCCTTATTTGGGGGGTTTGCATAAGAAATCCATGCCTGGATCCCAGGACACCTCTACTCTAGGTAACATAGAGTACCTGGAGAAGACCTAGGGTGGAATGCCACAGTAGGTGGATATCCACCAGGGTGCTTCCAAAGTGGTCCACAGCCAAGGCTCGCCTAATTACCCAGCTAGACAAAGTGAGGTTTTGTTTTGTTTTGATTTGCCTTGATTTTGTGCTATTAGGTTCTGGGGTTCTATTCCTATGTCATGCTAGGCAAGTAGTCTGCCACTTGGCCATACATGCAGTCAGGTGGAGGGCTGGGGTAGAATTCAGTTGCACTGGTTTAGCACGATCCCAGCACCACGTAAACTGAACATAGTGGTACATGCCTGTAATCCCAGCACTTGGGAGGAAGAGGCAGGAGGGTCAGAAGTTCACGGTCACCCTCCACTCTTCAACTATATTATGAGTTTGAGACCAGATTGGAGCTGAAGGCTAGAGAGATGGCTCAGTGGTTAAGAGCATTGGTTGCTCTTGCAGAGAACATGGGTTCACTTGTTAGTACCCAAGTGGTGGCTTACAACCATCCATAACTCCAGTTCCAGGGAATCCAGCGCCCTCTTTCTGGCCTCCGTGGGCATTGCATGCATGTGGTGCACATACATGCATTCAGGCAAACACTCATACACATAAAATGAAACTAAATAAATCTAAAAAAAAAGGAGCTGAAGTGCAGGCCTATAGTCCCAACTGCTACTGAAGAGGCTGAGGCAGGAAGATTATGAATTCCAAATCAACCTGGGAAACTTAGTGAGATCCTTTCTCAGAATACAAAATGAAAAAAGGCTAGCAGGGCCGCAAATAGAGCTCCATAGTACAGCGCTTGCCTAACCCTGGTTCAGATTTCAGTACTAGTAGGGGGAGCAGGGAGGCTGGAGATAGAAGTCAGTGCTCTCCCTTGCACTGGCTGATGAGGAGGGACCACACCAAAGCCAGGGAAAGGGAAGCAGACTCTCATCACGCCTTCTGATGCCTCTGACCTCTCCCCTCCATGACCTGGGTCTCCATCAGTCAACCTCCTGACCACAGTGGCCTTGGCCCGCCTTGCTACCAGGACCAGGAAGGCTTCCTACCACTATCTCCTGGCGCTCACAGCCTCGGATATCGTCACGCAAGTCGTCATCGTGTTCGTGGGCTTCCTCCTACAGGGAGCCGTGCTGGCCCGCCAGGTGCCCCAGGCTGTGGTGCGCACGGCTAACATCCTGGAGTTTGCCGCCAACCATGCCTCAGTCTGGGTCGCAGTCCTGCTCACGGTGGACCGCTACAATGCCCTGTGCCGCCCCCTGCACCACCGGGCCACATCGTCCCCGGGCCGGACTCGCCGTGCTATCGCCGCTGTCTTCAGCTCTGCCCTGCTGACTGGCGTCCCGTTCTACTGGTGGCTGGACGTGTGGAGGGACGCAGATCCCCCCAGCATTATGGACAAACTCCTCAAGTGGGCTCACTGCCTCATCGTCTACTTCATCCCCTGCAGTGTTTTCCTGGTCACTAATTCGGCCATCATCCTCCGCCTACGGAAGAGGGGTCAGAGAGGGCTGCGGCCCTGGATGGGCAAGAGCACAGCCATCCTCCTGGGTGTCACCTCACTCTTTGCCCTCCTTTGGGCACCGCGCATCTTTGTCATGCTCTACCATCTGTATGTGGCTCCTGTCCACCGAGACTGGAGGGTCCACCTGGCCTTGGACATAGCTAACATGATGGCCATGTTCAACACGGTGGTTAACTTTGGCCTTTATTGCTTCGTCAGCAAGACTTTCCGGGTCACAGTCCAACGGGTCATCCATGATGCCCACCTTTCTTGCATCCTGGGATCACAGCCAGAGCCCATGGGGGTGGAGCCTGTGCTGAAGTCTATAGGACTCCCCAAAGGGGCAGGATTGTAGAAGAGAGGACCAGGCCATAGACCCCAGGGGTTTAAGATCACCTGCATGGTGGAAACCTTTGTGGTTGTACGCAACAAAATTTAGCCAACTGCGATCTGGAGGAGGGAGAAAGGTTTCCCTCTGGGGTGGCTCCAAGTAGTGAGCCATGTCATGGGTTAGCTTCACCCTAATTCCCATTTTCTGGGGGAAAGGACATGGTAGGCTCTGGTAGCCATGGTGCCTTCTACCTAGTACATAAGGGCAGATGCTGTTGTTGATACAACGGATGGATGGAACGATGGCTGGATGGACAGAGGTATGCATGACATAAACCACGTCCAACCCCTTTTCTAGGTCTGCAACTCATTCCCTGAATCAGTGGCCTCTTTGACTTCTAGTGGTAATGTTGGAATCTGAAAAAGAAGGTGTCAGCAGGGACTGGAGGCCTTTCCTGGGGTTGGGGAACCAGTGTTTTGGGCTGAGCAGTGGGAGGTGGTTAGTTGAGCAGCAGAAGACCCCAGCGGTATATGGGAAGGTGGTGATCTTAAAGCAAGATTGGACATGTTCAGGTCTATCTCAGCCATCTTCAGGGAGAAGCAATCCCTTTGGTCTTAGACACCCTGATTTGATCCTAATTTGTGACCTGTGCTAGCTCCAAGGCTGACGAAGAACAGGCTGGGGACAGCAGGTTTTGTTTTGCAGTTATTTCGGTCCAGGGCACCGGGGAACACAGGGAGCGGGGCGTAGCTGAGAGCAGCCCCTGGCCTTGGTGGTATTTCTGCCGGGACCGGGAGGCAGGAGGTGCTGAGCTGATGGGGCTAGGAAGCCTCTGCCCGGCCCCTCTCTGTCCCGGCTGGCCCCGTTGTTGGTGCTGCTGCTGCCTGGGGCTCAGCTGCGAGAGCACAGCAGATGGAACTCCCACCTGCTGCGGCCTTTGGTAAACACATTAGCGCTGAGCTGGGGCCCCTTCTGCTTCTCATTCAGGATAAGCCCACATCTCCCCTCACTGGGCGCTTCAGGCTAGGCCCCCACCCACCTCCACCCCCACAAAGTGACACAGGCTAAGAGCTGATGTGTGCCAGGCACACAGTCAGTGCAAAATAAATGCTCGGCTTTCCTCCTTTCCTCTCTCCTCCTGGGAGCAGAGTCATTCAGACAGGGAGCTTCCACCGCCTCAGAAATAAAATAACACAGGTTTTTATCTTTAGCCCTTAACTACTACCTGATTCAGGTACATTCAGCTGTGAAAAGCAAAATGTTCCCAAATGTGTCACAAACACAATGCAGTGACCCCACCTGACTTGAACTGAGAGATGATGTCTAGTCTTACATTTTCATTTTTATATGTTTGAGTGTTTTGCCTATATGTATGTAAGCGCATCGTGCACATGCAGTACGCTTGGGGGCCAGAAGAAGACATGGGATCTCCTGGAACTGGAATTGCAGATGACAGCTAGCTACCATGCCATGCGGGTGCTGGGAACCAAACCCAGGTCCTCTGCTAGAGCAGCCAGTGCTCTTAACCATGGAGCCATCTCTCCAGCTCCAAGACACTGTGTAGTTTTGATGTAGCTGTGTTTGTGAATATTCACAGTGCTGTTCTAGACCACTGGAGTGGAGCAGATACTATGGCTGTACCTTGCGAGGATAGACGCCTGCATGGCATAGGCCACCTGGATCCTTCCTCTGCCTCCAAATCCTCTGCTTCTGAGACACACACAGTGCTGGGATGAGAGAGGGAACTGGGGTCTGAGAGTGGATCCTCCTACTGCCCTGGGTGGCCGACGACTGCGACAGTGGCATTGAACATCGAGGTCTCCAGTGTGCACACACAGATGTATGTAGGGCAGTGTGGATGCACAGGACTCTGTTCCCTGCTTAGACAGAGGAGCGACAAGTGTAGGCAATCAGGGAGAAGGAACTCCAGGGCAAATGGATGGTGTCTGGCTCAGCTCGGTCCAGTTCACCCCCTTTGAGTCCCTGAGAAGAAAGCAAAAGTTGCCTTTGCTGCAAAGCCAAGTGGCATATTAGGGGAAGGGGCTTCCTTCTCTCTGTGGGAAACCGTAGGAAGCCTGCAGAAGAAAGCCCAGGAGCAGGGACAAGCAAGTATACACACAGACAGCAAGGACAGCCACACCAGGGGGCCAGACCATCCCCAGGGAGACAGGAGTGGATAAACATTCTCACCTGTCCAGGACATTGGTGAAGTCCAAACCCTCCCCCTCAGCAGGGCTGTTGAGACTTGCGCAGAGGGGCACAGGTAGTGACGGCAAGCCTGCAGAGATCGGGTGCTAATGCTGATGACCCCATTTATCCTCACAGGCTGGGTAGCCTCAGTGTTTTCAAATGTCTATGCACTGAATATTGTAACCACCCTGCAGATGCTGAAACAGAAGCATAGGGAGATTAAATGGCATGCCTACAGCCCCAGATCTGGTCCACAGCGATTCCAAGATTCAATCTCAGCAGGCTCGTGGTCCAGTCAGCACATTCAGGTGCTCAGAGATACAGAGGAAGGTTGTTTCAGGGATGCTTTGTACTGCATCCTACCTTTTAGTCATGGGCTTACTAGACTTGAGAGCCAATATCATATCTCCTTAATAAAATGCATTAGGTACTAGGCAGGATGGAATACACAGGTAGTCCCAGCTTCTTAAAAGGCCAAAGCAGAAGGATCCTTTGAGCTCAGGAATGGATGACCAACCAAGCAGTATATCCAGACTCTGTCTCAAAATAAGTAAAAAAAAAAAAAAAAAAATATGGGGCTGAGGAGATGACTCTGTAGGTAAAGCACTTACTAACCAAGCATGAGGACCTGAGCTCGGATCTCCAGCATCCGTGTAAAAGGAAGGCACGGCACCCTGTCAGTGTTTCTAGAAAGTAGAGATTTGCCAAACTGATGAGCTCTAAGTTCACATTAAGAGACCTGGCCCCAATATATACGGTGGAGGTGAGCGAGGAGGGGATAAATGTATTCCAGTGTCCACCTCTGACCTCCACATGCATGCACATCAAACGCAAAAAATAAAAGCAGTAGTTTAAAAGTAAGTTAAAAGCACATTGAGTCAGGACTGGAGAGATGGTTCAGTGGTTAAGAGCACTGACTGCTCGTGCAGAGGATCCAGGTCCAAATCCCAGCACCCACATGGTGGCTAACAACTGTAACTCCAGTTCCAGGGGGATCCGATGCCATCTTCTGGCCTCCAAGGGCACTGCACAACAGAGATGCACTTACACGCAGGCAATTCATTCATACACATAAAATAAGTAATAAATAAAAATTTTAGATGCATTGAGTCACAACACCTTCCTAACACTTTTGTAGGCGGAAGTAATGGTATAGTACACACCTATAATCTCAGTACTGGAAAGATGTAGACAGAAGGATCAGGAATTCTAGGTCAGCCTCAATGATACAGGGAATTTGAGGCTCTCCTGAGCTGAGACCGTGCTTCAAAAAAGTAAATAAATAGATAAATTTTTAAAAAGAAAGACTGTCGCTTTGGTAAGCACATTACTGAAATGTAAACGAAAAATACTATTAAATCTGTTCTTAGCAGGACATGTTGGCATACTGTAATCCCAGCATCTGGGAGGCTGAGGCAAAAGGATCAAAACTTTGAAACCGAGACTAGAAAGATGGCTCAGCCGTTAAGAGCACGGGCTGCTCTTGCAGAGGACCCAGGTTCAGCTCTCACCTTGTCAGCCACATGGTGATGGCTGACAACCATCTGTAACACCCTCTTATGACCTCCGTGGGCATTGCATGATACGGGTGCATTTCCACACATGCAGGCAATACACTTAGAGACACAAAATAATACAAATAAAATATTTTTAAAAAAGAATTTTTAGTAAACCCTCAAGTGGCTTCTAGAGAGGAGAACCCCAAGTTCCCACTTCTTCCTCCCACAGGCCTGGGGGACTATGTTGACTGATGGGGATCTGCTTTGGAGTTGTGAGGTCCATCCTTGTAGTCACCGCTTCCTAGGGTCTGTCTGCCCATTGACCTTGCTCCCAATTACAGTCCCTGGTCAGCTTTCGGGGACAGTTACTTGTCAAGGATCTCCCATCTCTTCCTAAGCCTTCGTGTGGTTTTTGCTGGTTTGGTTGGAAGCTGGCCAAAGAATGGTTTTCTGAACCTAGTTTTTATTTTTCTTCCACCCCCCCCACACCCCCCGCTTTCAGCAGGGTCTCACTATGTAGCCCTGGCTGGCCTGGAACTCACAGAGATACAGAGATCTACCTGCTTCTGTCTCCTAAGTTCTGGGATCAAAGTGTGTGCTACCACACCTGGACATTTTATTATTTTTCTCTAAAGATAATGTCACAAAGTCTGACAGACTAGGAGGCTCAAACAACAGAAGTATGTTGTCCCATAGCACAGGTTCAGCTCAAGGTGCGGCTGGACTTACTTTTTATTTTATTTTTTGCTTTGCTTGTTTTGTTTTTAAGACAGGGTCTTGTGTAGCTCAGGCTGGCCTCACACTCACTGTGTAGCTGAGATGACTTTAAATTCCGAATCCTGCTTCTGCCTTTCAAGTGCTAGGATTAGATGGGGAAGGAGCTCTAGAACCAGTGGGAGGCTGTCTGGATCTGGCTAGTCTGCTCCTTTCATCTGGGAGGAGGAAGAAGGAAGAGCCATGGGGAGATCAGCCAACAGGACCAAGACCTTTGTCCTGGTCCCTTGGCACAACCCCGGGGTCTAAGAGCAAGATATGTATGTGGGTCCTAGGAAGGATGCAGATACCTCTATTAACAAACAACTATCTTCCTTATGAAATGAGCGCACAAAATGAATAAATGTAATAGAAATAAAAATACATGTGACTGGAGGGTGGCTCAGCAGTTAAGAGCACTGGCTACTCATGCAGAGGACCCAGGTGCAGTTTCCAGCACCCACATACATGGTAGCTAACAACTGTCTATAATTCTAATTCCAGGGGATCCTATGCCCTCTTCTGGCCTTCAAGAGTATTGCATGCATATGATACACCTACACAAATGCAGATAAACACTCATACACATAAAATAAAAATTAAATATTTTTAAAAAGGACTAGAGAGATGGCTCAGCAGTTAAGAGCACTGGCTGTTCTTGCAGAGTACCTGGGTTCAGTTCCCAGCACCCACATGGAGACTAACAATCATCTATATCTCCAGTTCCAGGGCTGACACCTACTTTTGACCTCTGCAGGCATTTCACGACATGGGTGCACTTACATACATGTGGGTAATACACTCATACACAAAAAATAACTTTTTAAAATGTGTTTTGGTGGTGTATGCCTGTAATCTCAGCTCTTGAGAGGTGGAGGCAGGAGGATTTGAAGTTTAAGGTTATTTTCAGCTATTTAACAAGTTTGAGGCCAGTGTGGGAAACATGAAACTCTGTCAAAAAAAGAAGAAAGAGCGATGACCTTGAAGTCCTGCCATTCCAGTCTCACCTCCAAAGTGCTGGTATTACAGGCAGGGACCAGTATGCCCAAAATTGACACACGCACGCACGGATTTGCCTCCCACTGAGGACTGAGTTCAGGGTCCCATGTATGCTAGCAAGCACCGTACTACTGAGCTATATCCCCAACCCTAGTTTCTGAGCTAGACATTGAGTCCCTAGATAGTACAGGCTGGTGTGTTGGGAAAGACCACGGGACAGTCTGTGACATGTGGAGTATCAGAAATCTTGCCACACATTAGGCCTATCCTGCCGGGTTCAGGCCTCCTTAAGAGATTCTCTCTCACCAACTCATCTGTTGGCTTGGTCAGCAGAGGGCGCACCAGGGCCGTCTGACTGACCAGGAGAAAGGCAGCGGGAAGCCTTCTCAAGTTACTGTGCCTGCATCCCGCAGCCAGCTGGGAGTCTATGTGGGAGAGTTCAGCTGTCCCCTTCTCACCATCTCCACCCTGAAGCCACATCTCTCTGCCACTCTGGGGTCACCTAGTCCAGCGGGTGCAGGTCCCTGCCTTTTTCTCTAACCACTCCGGCGGTTTCCTATTCATGGCCCGGTGTGAAGACCCTTCTAGGGCCTCTCCGTGGCAGGGTCCAGCCCTTCTTGCTAGCTTCAGCAGTGCCGGCTTCCTTCACTATGGGGAATTGGGGCCGCCTGAGTCCAGCCTAGGTCTCTGGGGTCCTACTGTCCCACCCCAGTCCATCTCCACCAGGACTCTTACCCCCGCCCCAGGAGAGTGGTTTCTGGCCCAGGCAGCCCTTGGGCATCCTGCCCTTCAAGGGAGTTTGAACTTTGGCAGTGGCCCCACCTGACAGGAAGGTGAGGCAGGAGGAGACTGCGAACCCCCAGGGTGAGTCATAAGCAGAGGTAGGAATGAGACTGGGCCAGCTGCATCCCACACCCACCACCATTGTCCCTGGAGGTGCCCACAGAGGCTCTGCTGAGGCCCTTCCTCTTGCCCCAAAGCAGGAAGCAATGTTTTGCACCCCCTGCTAAGTTAGAGGGCTGCTGAGTGTCTGGAGTCCCTTGAGTGGGCATGCATTACAGGCTGGCCCTTGCAAAAGGATAAGGTGGTCCAGCACCCAGTGGTGGCACACCTACCCCGTCTCCACCTGAGGCCTGCCCCACGAACCCAACTTCTATTCAAAAAGCCTAGAAGGCTGGGCATGGTGGAGTGTACGCCTACAATCTTAGATCTCAGGAGGCTGAGGTAGGAAAGTCACAAGTTTGAAGGCAGCAAAGGCTATTAAGTTTAAAGTCAGTTTGAGGTATATAGAAAGACTCTTTCCCCCAGCACAACATTAATATAAACAAGCAAGCATAGTGGCTCACGACTTCAATCCCAGCACTCAGGAGGCAGAAACAGGCAGATCTCTGTGAATTCAAGGCTAGCCTGGTCTACACAGTGAATTCCAGGCCAACTGGAGCTACATAATGAGATGTTGTCTCTAAATAAATACGTAAATCGTGTGGTGGTATGTGAGCACAGGCCTGTAACCCAGCACTTGGGATGTAGAGACTAGAAGAGCAGGAGTTGAAGGCTACATAGCAAATTCAAGATCAGCTTGGGATACAAGAGACCTTGTCTCAAAAGAACAACAAATAAACAGGAGCCAGAAAAGGGAACCCCTTCTAGGGAGGTGGTGGGCCACTCCCTGTCTGCCTTCTCTCCGGAGGAGAGGTATGGCCGTGCATCTTTTAGAGGAAGTGGTTTAGGATCTTTGAGCAGTGGAGCCCCACCTGCTTTTTTTGATTCAGTTTCCTCTCTGGTCTGGGGGAGGGGCAGTGAGGCACTGTTTGTACCCTTTCTACAGGCCAGGCCTCTCTGCAGACCCCCAAAGCCCCATTCTTCTGGTCTGGTGTGAGAAGCCCAAGTCCCCATCTCCCCAGCTGGGTCTGGGCAGGGCCTCTGAGTGTGGCCTTGGCGCCCTTCCAGTCAGCCCAGCCACCTCCATGGCTACTGGCCAGTGGAAGAGTTAATCCTGTCTGTGGTGGCTCTTTCCCAGATTCCACCCTGATGTATATTTAGCAGGCCAGGCAGGGCGGGCAGCCCAGGAATGCCAACCAGGACACCCTGATGTGCCATGCCTCTCCTCAGAGGGTAGGAGCAGGCCAGGTGCTACTGGAGCTGGGTGGTGTGGTTTGGGGAAGGGGAAGGGGACTGAGCTGGCTTCAAGCACAGGCTGTGGTCTCAGAGAGGACTTCAGGGTCTCATAGGGGAAGCACTTGGTCTTTAGCCGTAGAAGGATAGAAGAACCCAGGCCCTCAGGGACATGGAATTGTGGGAAAGAGGCCTGGGGAACAAAGCGTGCCATGGTGCATGTGACTGGGCAGGGCTGGCTCTGGGAGCTCCTGCCACTCCCACGGGCAGCTGAGACCCCAGACTAGGGGCTAGAGCTGTGTGGTGCATCTGGCTATTCTGACCGTAGGAAGAACCTCTGCTGGTCCATATGTCCAACCTCTTGGAGTTACTCTTTCACTTTGGGAAGCAGCCAGCTCTAGTTGGCCAACAGAGAGGGAAGAAAGGTCTTTCTGTGCCCTCCATTGAGAGTACTCCAAGAGCCCTGCCCTGGGTGATGCAACCACCAATGAGTTTGTTGACCCAATGTGGAAACCATGAACCGTCTTCACCCAGGGCCTCCAGGTGGAGGTATCTCTGGATGTTCATTTCATAAGGAAGATGATTGTTTGTTAGAGGTGTCTGCATCCTTCCCAAGACACATATATAATACACATCTGGTCTTGGCCCCCAGGGTTGTGCCCAGAAACCAGGACAAAGGTCTTGGTCCTGTTGACTGATCGTCCCATGGCTCTTCCTTCTTCCTCCTCCCAAGTGAAAGAAGCAGACTGGCCAGATCCAGACAGCCTCCCACTGGTCCTAGAGCTCCTTTCCCCGACCCAGTGGTTCAGGCCCCGGGGTACCTCTAGCGGGCTTGGTTTGCCAAGGTGAGCAGTGGGTGCTTTTAAAAGTGATCCAGAAATCACCTGCCAGCAAGCCACGCCAGCCCATCCTGGTTTTAATTTACCTTGACTCCCTTAACTAGAGGACATTATTATTTTATAGATAGTGGCTAGGTGTGCTGGCCTATAGTCCTATATCCCACAATTTAGCAGGCAGAGGCAGAGTGATCCTCCTGATCACTACAAGTTTGAGGCCAGCCTGATCCATATAGCAAGTTCTAGGCTAACAAGGGCTATCTTTCAAGACCCTATCTCACAAAAACAAAACAAACCAGGGTTAGGGGCAGTTGCTGGGGAGATAGCTCAGGTGGTAAAGTGCTTGTCTTGTAAGAACAAGGACCTGAGTTCGGTTCCCAGAACCCATGTTGATTAAAGCCCCGTGTGGTGCTTTTGTTTGTCATTCCAGTGCTGGGGAGACAGAGACAGGCTGATTCGTGGGGCTCACTGTCCTGCTAGCCTAGCCCACTTGGCTGAGTTTCAGGCCAGTGAGAGACTGTGTCTCAGGAAAGGGGGGTGGGGGTGGGCAGGAGGTGCTTGTCATGCAATCCTGAAATGAGTTTGATCCATGGAAACTTGGAATTGAGAACCGACTACATAGGCACCTGCCCCCGACGGCCAGTAACAAATAAGGACATTTACATTTATTTATTTATTTGTTGTATATGTGGGTATGCCACAGCACAGGAGTGGCGGTCAGAGGACAACTCTCAGGAGTCAGTTCTTTCTTTCTACCATGTTGATCCCAGAATTGAACTCGGTTGTCGGATTTATCAGCAAGTGTCTTTACTTGCTGGGCTATTTCACAACCCATAAAAAAAAAAAAAAAAAAAAAAAAAAAAAAAGATGAACAGGAGCTGGAGAGACGGCTCAGCAGTTAAGAGCCCTGGCTGCTCTTGCAGAGGACCCAGCACCCACGAGGTGGCTAACAGCTGTCCTAACTCCAGTTCCAGGGGATCCAACTTCCTCTTCTGACCTCCACAGGCATTGTGTGACACAGGGGCACTTACAGACATGCAGGCAATCCCCTCCTACACTTAAAAGAAAGGAATAATAAATAAAATACTTTTTAAAAAGATGGACAGAGCCCCAAGAATGAATGACATCGAAGGAAGGCCTCTGGCCTTCATAGGTACATTCACACATGCACACATATACCAGCACACATATGTGCACAAGCTTGTGCATGCGCACACAGAAATAGCACTTTAGGTAACAGAGGAGGCAGGACTGGAATCTGAGTCCCAGGTTTGCTTATCTCCGGATCGTATACAACTAACCATTGTGTTCCTGGCACAGAAGCTAGAGGCAAGCTAGGCGCTAAAGGGAGGTAAGAGGTGATCTGTTCATTCCAGTGCGTGGAGTTAGATAACAATGGTATGTGTCTTGTGTGGCTGAAGCCCAGTGGGAGGGACAGGGAGCATGTGGTAGTGATAGATAAACTCTGAAAGGCAGGCTGGTACCAAACTGCAGGCCTTGGTGCAAAGGGCTGATCTGCTGGAGATTTTAGAATTGTGTTCTAGAAAGATCCTGCTGGTGTTGGAGATACAGAGCAGTCAATGGAGTGCTTGCCTAGCATTCATGAAACTTGAGGTTCAGTCTTCAGGACCTCATAGAAACCAGGTTTGGGAAGACTGGAGAGGTGACTCAGCAGTTCAGAGCACTGGCTACTCTTGAAGAGGACCTGGGATTCAGTCCTCAGCACCCGCGTGGCTGCTAACAACTGTCTGTAACTCCAGTTCCAGAGGATCTGACACCCTCTTCTGGCCTCTGAGGCATTGTATGCATGTGACACCTACATACATGTAGGCAGAACACTCATACACATAGAAATAAAATAAAATAAAAGAACAGATTTTGTGGTGCATGCCTGTAATGTCAGCACTTGAGAGGTGGATGCAGGAAGATCTGAAGTTTAAGGTCATTTTCAGCTATTTAGCAAGTTTTAGGCCAGCTTGGGAAACATGAGACTCTGTCAAAAAAAGAAGAAAGAAAGAAAGAAAGAAGAGAGAGAGAGAGAGAGAGAGAGAGAGAGAGAGAGAGAGAGAGAGAGAGAGAGAGAGGCTGGAGAGATGGAGAGATGGCTCAGTGATTAAGAGCACTTACTGCTCTTCCAGAGGACCCAGATTCAATTCCCAGCATCCACATGGTGGCTAACAACCATTGTAACTCCAGATTCAATGCTCTCTTCTGGCCTCTGTGGGGACCAGGCACACACATGGTACACATAAATATATGTAGGCAATACACTCATACACATAAAATAAAATTTTTTAATTTTATTTATTTATTTTATTTTATGTGTATGAGTGTATTGCCTGCATGTGTGTAAGTGCACCCATGTCGTCCAACGAAAAGGGCACTGAATTCCCCTGGAACTGGAGTTACAGACAGTTGTTAGCTGTCGTGTAGGTGCTGGGAATCGAATCCCGGTCCTCTGCAAAAGCAGCTGGTGCTCCCAACCACTGAGTCATCTCTCCAAGTCTCAAAATTTTTATTTTTATTTTTTTAAAGAAAAGAAAAAAAAAAGGAAGGGAGGAAAGAAGGAGGAAGGAGAGAGGGAAGGAGGGAGGGAGGGAGGGAAAGATTCAATCAGTAGTATTACAGAAGATGGACTGATGAAGCTGGAGACCTCTTAGGAGGCCAAGGGGAGAGCCCAGGAAAGGAGGGAAAAGTCAGGATGGGGGGGCACCACGAGGCTCTGCAGTACACCCCAAGTTTGGAGATCAGGGAAGAATGCTTACAGCTCCTGTAGTCCCTGGGTCCCTCAGGGAAGAAGCACATTGTAGATTGTGAAAGGGACAAAGACTGAAGACCTACCTTTCACCGTGCTAGGTCAATCCCTAGAAGACCAGTGATGCATCTCTCTCTGATTTGCCAACACTGAAGATTGGGGGCTTCAGTTCCCCCAGCTCCACTGATCACCCTCTGCCCACGAGGCCTTAGTCCATACCTGAGGATGTCACTGAGTCCCCAGATCTCTCCAGGTTCTGCATTCAGAGATACTCTAAAGGGAAGAGACAGGGGCACTGGGAGGCGCCACCTGGCATGTGTGGGCACCTGGCCTCCCTCTCACATGTTCCTCTTGCTTGCCGCATTTCTAGGGCCAAGGGGCATGGAGTCCTATTCTTAGGGTCATATGACTGCTTGTGAGCAATCTGCTCAAGCCACTGTCTTTGTCAGAGTTCACACCAATGGCCTGAAGCAAGTCTGGAGACATCAGCAGACCAAGCTGCTCCCTCACCTACAGCAAGCACGGCCTCTGGCTCTGACCTTGGACCTTCTCATCTTAAGGTTTTGAACTTTGTGTGGGGTGGAAGAGAGGCTGCTGAGGCTGGAATTCAGGGCCTGTACTGTCAGTGTCACCTGCAAGCTGTGAATATCACTCCAGATTTTTAGACACATAGTCTAGGGATCAGAAAGGCCAGCTGACTCAGCTACGCTCACAGGGCTTGTCCTGCCATAGAGTTTCAGAAACTGGATGGAGCCCCTGGATCTGTGCATCTCAGCTCTTTTCAACCAGATCCTCAGGCTTTGTGAGGCAAGGTCCTAGTCCCCCTTGTCCCCTACTCTTGACCCAATACTTTAGCCAGGGTCCCAACAGATATTTACTAATGACTGACGGCTGACATTCATGAACCCAATGAGGAAGGAATGGAGAAAGAGTGGGGCCCCTGGCCGACGGGGCAGCTGGGATTAAAACCGCTGTGCTCTTGTCCACCTGCTCTGTGGCCTCCAGGACCAATCACAGTGAGAATGGAAAGTCTGAATCCCTTTGGCCTCTAGAATCTGGCCTCTAGGAGGGGCCAAGTAGTCTCCCATGGGCCTGCCCACCCCAGTGGCTCACACAGTAGAGGACACATCCTACTAGATACTGACCTGAGAGTTCTGACAGGAGACACTCGTTTTATGTTTATTTATGTGTATATGGGTATGTGCACATAAATGCCCACAGAAACCAGGAGAGGATGTTAGATCAACTGGCGCTGGAATTACAGGTGGTTATAAGCCGTCCAAGTTGGGTGTTGGGAATGGAACTCAGGTCCTCTGGAAGAGCAGTAATCGCCCTTAACCACTGAGGCATCTCTCCAGCCCCTGTGCGCACCCCTTGACTTGTATTTAAAGCTAAACTTCGAGACCCCAGTGAATATGGGCTTGGGGAAAAGGGGCGCTAGCTCTCTTTGTTCCTCTTCCCAATGTGGCCACATTGGGTAAATCTCTTCTGTCTAGCTTTCACTGTTGCTTACTGAGAACGCGTGGTGGAGCCTAGCTTACTAGGGCTGCTAGGGACCAAGCTCTGATTTTAACAACTCTGGTGACAGGGAGGGCCTCGGGCTTTGGATGAACAGAATTCCATGATGCCCCTGTGGCCTCCGTCCCTGACCCATGTGACTCCTGGGACTATTGCATCTGTGGTTACACAGTAGATTTACCTCGTAGGCACTAGCTACAGGGAGTGGGTGTGCCTGGGGATCAGGACACTTCAGGGGCTAGGTGACCTGGCTTCCAGTCTTATCCTGCCATAGCCTTGTTGTCCTAGGCTACTACCCCTCCCCAAGCCCCAGTTTCTACATCTGCAAAGTAGAAGCAGGCACTGACCCAAGTAATCTAACCCTGCCTTTTGTGATTTGGATTCTTTAGAAGCCAGGATTAAGGCCTGCTCCCCTGGGCTCCCCTGGTCAGGTGCATGCAGGTGGCGCCTTGATTCTGGGAACACAATAAATAAGAAAAAAAAAAAAAAGTAGAAACCATTTCCTATGTGGCTGCTGTGTGGGTGAGCCCTGGGATTCCTGCTGCATCTCCCTCTCCACCCCCAGTCCCCCTAAGTGTGACCCCACGGGGAAGGACAGCACCTACACAGAGAAAAGATGTCTGGTGTGCCACAGATGTGACTTCTGGCTGAGCATCTGCCTGGACCATGCAGAAGGACAGTATGACAACCTAAAGAAGCCCTCTCAAATCCCAGAGACCAGGGGCGTCCAGCCAACCTTCCTGGTATCTAGTATGCAGCCCATCAGGCCAGCAGACCAGGCAGAGGTGTTGCCTGGATCTCATGCCCCGTCCTAGCCCCTCAACTGTTATACAAGGGCAGGCATCAAGGGAGCAGGGGATCTGCTTGCAGCCCTCGGACATCTCTGTCTCCCTGACTTGCTGTTACTGGTGGTCTCTGTCTGGCCTTTTGGTCTCTTATTCAAAGAACTGAAGAACACACACATAGCAAAATAGTAGAATGTTTTATTCAGAAGCAAAGTGAAAGTATAGAATGGAAGCATGTGCTTGTAGAGGGATGCATGCACACAACTGGGTGTAGGTGGGAGTCTTCAATGGTCAGTGTTCACTGTCAACTTGGCAGAATCTAGAATCACCTGGGAAGGGAGACTCAAAGAGGAATTATCTAGATAATATTGGCCTGTGGCCTTGCCTGGGAAGGATTTAAGAATTAGATTAACTTAAGATAGGAAGACTCACCCTGAATATGGACCACATCACTTTAAAAAATTATTTATTTATTTTTTACGTGTATGAGTATTTCGCCTGCACACGAAGTGTGCACCATGTTCCACAATGCCTGAAGAGGCCAGAAAATGGCATTGGATCCCCTGGAACTGGAGTTACGGTCAGTTGTGACCCAGTTGTGCTGGGTACTGAACCCAGGTCCTCTGCAAGAGCAGCCAGTGCTCTTAGCTGCTGAGCCATTTCTCCAGTGCCTGGACGACATCAGTCCATAGACCGGACCCAGGACTGAGTGAAAAGGACAGAGGGAACAGAGCACAAGCATTTCTTGCTCTTGGTGCTTGGCCCTAAATAGCCAAAGGGAAGAGTCATGTTACTAGCAGAGGAGGAAAGAGACAAGGTAGAGGTCTGAGGATGCCAAGAGGATGGAGTTGCAGGAAGACAGGGTGGATGCTGTCTAGAAGCCAGAGGGCTTAGTGGGAACAGGATGATAAAAATGCACTAACAGCAAACTTGCAAAACAAACGAGTTGCTTGGTGCAGAGTCAGACGGCAGGCGGCACAAGCCATTTCCATTAGAGAATCAATAGTGGATTCTTGTGTTTGGGAGGAGAGCCTTGTCCATAGGCCTCTGGCACCTCAGCAGATTTTAGCAGTGGGTTCCCTCCTGTCTGCGGTCAGCCATCTTTCCTGAGTCAATCCCGACCTTGTCACAGCATAAAGCCTTCCAGTGATTTCTCAAGTCCCAGGATAAAGTCTGACCACTCAACATGATCAGTCTTGGCCCAGCCTCTCAGTTCCATCTCCCCAGAGCAGACCCAGGAAGCCTCTAGGGTGACTATCCAGTTCTCAGCATCTTACATGGCACCTGACAAGTAGACATCGTAATCTGTGTGCTCTGTACATCTGTGTGAGGTGCGCAGGTGGCTACCAGCCACCTGGCATATAGGATACTGTTCTTTTGCCTTTGAAACACAGGGAAGGCAAGACACACCCAGACACACCCATCCCACTGCAGCTGCTGTGCTGTCTTCTGCCCAGTCAGGCTCAACTCAGTGTCTGGACCCTGCAGAATCGTGAAGTCTGCCTGGACCCTTCAACTAGCTGCGGAGAAGCATGCCTCTTGCTGCTCTCCAGGGCATCCCAGGGAAAGGGAATGTCTAAGGTCACACAGGTGTCTCCATGGGAAGCTGGGAGGCTCAGCATTAGGTGCAAAGAAAGGGACTTTCTTCAAATCCCCCAGGACCTGAAAGTCTAGCAAGGAGGAAAGACCAAGGCTGCCTGAGAAGACAGCTCCTGGGGAGAAGGAGAGAATCACACAAAGGGGTCCTTCAGCTGCGTGGCACCCCAGGGGAGAGGCCCTGCAGCGAAACAAACATTCCTAGAGTTTACCGAAGGTGCCCACATTCTTGTGTAACTGTGGGGGTCAGACCAAGTGCTGGGGGGGGGCAGAGGCTGGCCCTTTGCTTTGGTGCAACGAGCAGGCAAGGGAAGGAACTGGAATCATGTTCGGAAAAACCCTGGAGATACAATAAAGGACTTTCCCCCTGCAATTAAAGAACCTGGGAGGCCACAGGCAGGCAAGAGGCCATGCTGAAGTAGTTGTCATCCTGATCCCCTGCCCTTCCCAGAGTGGGGTCAAATCAGGGGCTGGCTGAAATGAAGGTGGGCCAGGAAGTGCCCGAGGAACTGCCATGTCTTGTGGTCACCATGCCTAGGCCTGACCTTCCATTAAAAAAGGTGGCGGAGGGGCTCAGGCAAACTCCTGATGGGGCCAGGCATATTTATCTGGGGTCAGCATGCTCTGTTCAGTTTTGAGCCTCTTCCTGAGTTGGTCTAGTCATCCAAAAGCTTTGAGAGAGGAGCTTGCAGGAAGCACACATTTCCTGTGTGTTTCCAGATCTCCCCGGCATGTGGCAAAGACTGGGGCCAGGACCATCTGTCACACGCCTCCTCCTTCGTTGGATAGAACCAAGTGAACAGCTCTTCAGTCAGAAGACTACAGTCATTTTAGCTTCAAAGAATGTCGACGGCTGGAACAGTAGCTCAGTTGGTAGAGTGCTTGCCTAGCACGCACTGGGCCCTGGGTTATATCCCCAGCACTGCACAAACTGGGTGTGATGGCGCACACCTATAGTCCAAGCACTGGAGAAGTCAGGAGTTCAAAGCCAAGCCTGCAAGATGACCCTGCAGCTAGAAGTGTTTAGTGTGCAGGCCTGACTGCCTGGGTTCAATTCCTGGAGCCCGTAGTGGAAGAAGAGAACTGACTCCCAAAAGTTGTCCATGTCCTTGTGGCATGTATCTGCTCACAAGTGCACATGTGTATGCATGCACAAATAAACAAAATAGTAATAAACAAATCTGGAAGTATTGGTGCACATCTGTAATCACAGCAAGATTACAATAGGGCCAGGAGAACCTCCCAGAAGCTTGCAGCCTGGAGCACACAGAGCAACAGAACAGTAAGAGACCTTGCCTTAGCTTGGAAGGAGAAAAATGATTCCTGAAAATTATCCTCTGATCCCCTCCACACTTTGTCCAGTATACACACCGCTGAACACGCATGTGCACACTCTCACACAAACACACGCACTATTAACAAAATAATTGCTTTTTTAAAAAGGAGTTAAGGCCTCCTTCAGTTAAATAGTTTTGAGGACTACTCATATAGCCTAGGCTACATGTGACTTTGTCTCAGAAACTAAATTTTAAAAAACAAAAAGTGAATGCCACCCTGAGTTGAACAGCCAAAGCTTCAGGCACTATGGAAGGCAGAATTTTCTACGTAGTAGTTACATTTTCTGCTGCTGTGATGAAACACCATGACCAAGGAAACTTAGCGACTGGGGCAGAAAGCTGAGCGCTAATATATTCAAACAAGCACAAGGAGCAGAAAGAGATTGAAAATGGGACGTGGCCATGAACTCTCAATGCCTGGGACGTGGCCATGAACTCTCAATGCCGCCCCCAGTGACGTGCTTCCCCCAGCCAGACTGCACCCTGGGATCCCGGCATCCTTATAAAGCAGCACCACCAACTGGGGCCGAGCATTCAAATACTTGGAGTCTATGAGGACGTTTTCACTCAAACCATCATAATGCCTGTCATCTATGTCCCTGGATGTCACTCCCAAAACCCTAAGGGATTTGCAAAATGATTAAGATCACTAATCAGTTGGCCTTCAAATAGGACGGCAGTCTGGGTGGGCCTGACTAAATCTCAAGTTCATTAAAAGCAGAAGATTTCTTTGGCAGCAGAAGAGAAGTCAGAGATTTTAAACACAATGAGGAGTTGATGCACCTAATGGTGTGTGTGTGGTGGGACTGCTTGGAAAAGACCTGATCGCCAGGATCCCTGGGAGACCGTCAGCCTTATAGTCTACAAGGAAAGAAAGACCTCAGTCCTACCACTGCAAGGAACTGGTTGTCAATGGCCAAGTGAACTTGGAAGTGGGTCCTCTTTTTTTAAAGTACATTGATTGATTGATTGTACGTGTATACGTGCACATGCACATACATTCTACCATGTGCATGTGGAGACCAGAGGACAGCCAATGGGAGCTAGTTTTATCCTTCCTTCATGTGGGTCCTGGGGATCAAACTCAGGCAGTGAGGCTTGGCAGTAGGCATCTTTACCCCTGGACCATCTCTCAGGCTCAGAAGTGTGTTCTTGAACATGGATTCTTCCTTGAGTCTCCAGGTGAGAGTCCAGCCAAGCCACCAATCTTGATTTTGAGTTTGGGACACCCTGTGCGGAGACCCAGTGGAACCTGCTGTCAACACAAAAGCACAACTCTCACCTCAAAGGGGATAAGAGATGGTTTATTCTGGAGCCAAATATGAGTGACCATGTCCCAAGGGACACAGATTCAGGTTACCTCAAATCCCATGTTCCAGTGTAGAAGAAGTTTCATGAAGTTTTCATAGTAACAGAACAAAGAAAAGTCATAAATCAAGACTTTTCAAGTACTTTGGTGGAAACATTAAGTAGGTGGGACCCAGCAGAAAAGAAAGCTCAGCTATGGGCCTCAAATGCTCCTGATGACACACAGCCTTTCGGTAGGTAGAGCTAGGGTTTGTTAGTTAATGCATTCCAAAAGGCTTTGTTGTTGTTCCTGTTGTTGTTTTTATCTGTAGTCACAGGATGTCAAGTCAAAAACAAAGATGGTCAGGGAGTAGCTAGTTTGGGGGGCTTTAGATAGCCCAAGATAAATTGTAATTAGGTTTTGGACCCTGTGATGTTCCAAACTCTCCACAATCACCGAAGTTCTAACCGGTTGATCAGCCTTTGCAGAAGGTTTAGTTTCAAGAAGCAGTTTTTCTGGGAACTTTCTCATTCACACTGCCTGACACTCTTGTCGCACAGAACTGAGCTCGTAAATTCTTGACAAAAGCAAAATCCTTCTTAGCAAGTTCTTCAGGCAGGACTTCCTAACTGAGAACCAGAATCTTCTTAGAAAGTGTCTTAACACTCAGAATAAGGAATGGAAGGGCTGGAGAGGTGGCTCAGTGGTTAAGAGCACTGACTGCTCTTCCAGAGGACTGGAGTTCAATCCCCAGCAACCATATCAGGGGACTCATACCCCACCTGTTACTCTAGCTCCTGGAGGATATGCCACCTCTAGCCTCTGTAGGCACCTGCACTTACACACACACACACACACACACAAATAAAAATAAAATCATAGGGGCTACAGTAATGACTCAGCAGTTAAGAGCACTGGCTGCTCTTGCAGAGGACCTGGTTCAGGTCCCAGAACCCACATGGTGGCTAACAACCACCTATAACTTCAGTTCTAGAGGATTCAATGTCCTTTTCTGGCCTCCATGGGCCTTGTACACATGGGTGCACTTACATGCATGCAGGTAAAGCACTCATACACATAAAAGTTTAAATTTTAAAAATAAATTTAAAAATGTAAATAAATAAAAATAAAATCTTAAAAAAATAAGGGCTAGAAGTAAAACAGTGGTAAAGCTCTTGCTTAGCAAGTGTGAGCCCTGAGCTTTGTCCCTAGCACCCATCTAAAACAAAACAAACAAAAATTCAAACAATAAAATTCCTCGGAATGAGTTGTTCTTTCTTGGTTTCTTGATGTAAAAGCTATAATTTCATCCTGTGTTGGAGTTAGTAAAGTAACTCCTGAAAACCTCACTATCCTCTGGTAGTACAGAGTCCTCACTAGAGCACAAAGACTTGCAACTACATAAGGTATGTGGCAAGTTCCTGTTCAGAGACTGTGAACACAAGAGCATTTCTCCTCTGAGCCAAGGCCGTAAGAAGCAAGTGTGCCTCCTCCGTATATCCCCTCTGCCTGCTATGGCTCCCAGTAGGACTCCAGGGAATTGATAGATGTCCAAGATCCAGAGATCTTGGGTCCCTGACTCACCACGTGGAAGAAAGCTGCCAGGCTGAACTAGATCACCTGCTCCTTCTGTAGGAAATAAATTATTCTCTAAAATTTTTAAATTGATTTATTTTTCTTTTTTATGTGTATGAGTGTTTATATGTATGCATATATGTAAGTGTACCACATGTGTGCAGTGCTTTCAGGGGCCAGAAGAGGGCCTCAGATCTCCTGGAACTGGAGTTAACAATGGTTGTCAGCCACCATGTGGGTGCTGGGACCTGAACTCTGGTCTTCATGATTGTGCAGGAAGGACTCTTTTAACTGTTCGCCAGCCCCAGAAATAAGTTCTGAAGATATCTGAGCTGTTGCATATTTAGTGGTGTCTTTGTGATTCCATTTAGCCTACCCTCTCTGAGACACAGCCTTCTGCTTGGCCTTCCACTACTCAGTTTCACAAGATGCTGACAAAGGTCTCGGGATGAAAACCTCCAACCGTCCCTGTGTTTCACTTTCCTTGACTGGTTCCCATCCCCATCTTGGTCTGCTCTGTCTGCTTGCTCTGAAGTCTGGCTCACTCAACCGGCCTGGGCCACCATCCATCTGCTGTCGACGAGCTCCTGGCTCCTAGCAAAATGCGCATTTATTCCCCCAAACATAGGGTTCTTTTTTCAGCAAAGGTGGTGTGGTGATGTATTTGGAGAGGCAAGCTGCTATTCAGCACAACTGTTGGTTACTTTGGGATGCAGCCAAGGCGCTCACAGCTCCAGCCCCAGTTCCCCGAGCTGAAGCCTCCAGAGGTGGAGTGGTGAGGGTGGTAGGGAGCGGGAGGAAACCAAAAGAAGGTGACAATTCTCTCAGAAAGCAATTAAGCATTTCTCGGTGACCTCGGGGACATCCGATTTTTGTACTTTTCCTCCGGGGAGGCTGAGGAGCAGGCGTAGAAAGCAACCCTGCCTGTAGTTCTAGAAAACTCTGCTTTGAAGGGTGGCTTTGTGAAGCCAGAGAGGCTGTAGAAACGAGTCCCACCCTGCCCTTCGCTCTCTTCCCGCCCAGGCTCCCTTTATGGGATAGGATGTAATGGGGCCAGAGACACAGTGAAGCCCCTTACTACGGTCACCATTCACTTCTGGAGTCTGGCTCTGGGTCTGAGTCTGGACTATGCATGGTGGCTGAGCATCGACCAGGCCTGGGGTCTCCACTCTAGCTGGTAGATACAAAGTCCCAGCCTCTCCTTAAAGTCAGATGCCCTGGAGGTTAGAAAGTGACATGGCCCAGGGGGGCTCCAGGAAGACTCTGCCTCAGCAATTTCTAGAGCAAATGTACTGTTTGTTTGAGTCAGGAAATAACAGGCTGCAGACTCCCCCAGGGGCCCTGGAATCTAGCCACCGGCTCCTCTTGTCCAGCCTTGCAAAAGACTCAGCCAGATGTATAGAATGACATTGAAGTCAAATTATAAGTCCCTGACCTGGGTTGCTCCACAGACACCAAGACCCACTCATAGAGGGTCAGTGGGTAAGCAGGCCTCTCCAAGCCTCTCAGTGAAGGGCCTTGAATCTTCCACAGGCAGCAGTGGGGCCTTTCAGTTTCTCCTGCTTCAGGCAGCCTGGAGCACTCACGAACCCGGCAGCCGTGATGAACCACAGAGCCAGGCACAGAGGCTGCAAGATGCAGCCTATGATTTCCATGGAGGATGTTTCCTAACTCCCCCGACCCTTAGCTTAGCTCTCCACCCTCCCCACCCAAAGTCCTCTCCACCAACCCTGCCATCCTCTACCCTCAGCCTGTGCCTCTCGATCTGTCACTTAGAGCTTGGGGCGTTGCTCATTGGTTCCTTCTACATGTCTCCTCTTCCATTCTGCCCAGATTCTTTCTATGCCTAGTTTATAAATATATCTGGCCTGATTCCTGCCTGCGAGCTTCCATCTCTCCCAGGAAGCCTGGGAGAGACAGGTGCACAGCCCAGGGTGCTGAATGACCGGCCGCAGGGGAGGCCAGAGTTGAAGGTCTTCCCCAAACCAGCACCTCAGATGGCTCCCAAGGCAGAAACGACCGAAGTCCACTGGCCTTTTCTTCTTGGAAGTGACTCAGCGAGCTCCTGGAAGAAGACACAAGGCCACATAACAGCCAGATATTGTGTATGGAGAAGTAGTGGGGCTAGCCAGAGGGATGAGTGCCGAAAAGAGGCTCGGGCTCAACTATGGCAAAAGAAGTGTGTGCGAACTATACTGGGGACCCATTTTCCACAGAGCAGATGGGCAAAGATGAAAGGTTTGATGACACATTCAGTTGACAAGGGTGGGAAAGGGCATTCTGCTTGGCTAGCAGGATTGTAAACTGATCCAGCCTTCACAGAGGACCATTTGGCACTGTCTCCCCAATGCACGGATTTTTGACCTGGTACTTCCTCTTCTAGAAATGAAATGTTGACCTGTGCATGCATGTTTGGGAAGTGGGCCAGATGGTGTTTTCTTATGAGAATACTAAAGGATGGCTAGGCTCCTGTGATAGCATGCAGCAGCAGGCTAAGGAATTAGAACCACCAAAATATGAATAGAATCAAGTTCTAGAAACATCGTAAAGTAGAAAAGCAAAGATGTGAGATGAAGGAACAGAGCCAGGGCTGGCTGGCTGCGGGTCCCAGCGAATGAAGGGCACTGTGTGCTTCCACAGGGTAAAAGAGGAAGACTACTCAAGCTTGTCTGATGTGTATTAGAAGAACGTCTCTGGATGGGTACCCAAGAAACCGGTTACATTGGTTTTACAGGAGCAAACATTTTGACAACACACATTGTTATAACTTAAACTATTTGGAATTGTTACCTATTGAAAAAATAGTGTAAAAGGTGCTGGAGTCATGACTCAGTGGGAAAGCATTTGCAGGGCAAGTGTGGGGACCTGAGTTTGGACCCCTAGAACTCACATAAAGCCAGATGTAGTGGCAGTGTCTATCAGCCCTCTGACTGAGAGACGGGAGGAAAACAGGAGACTTCTTGGAAGCCAGTGGGCCAGTGAACAAGAGACTGTCTCCAACTAAGTGGAAGGTGAGCACTGACACCCACAGTTGTCCTATGGCTTCTACATGCATGCCATGGACTGGGTACATGCACACACGCACGCACACACACATTGTTTAAAATATGTTGGATCAGTAAGATGGCTCAGTGAGTAAAGGTGCTTGCTGTTAAGCCTAACGACTTAAGTTCAATTCCCAGGACCCACGTGGTAGAAGGACAGAACCAACTCTAGCAAGTTGTCCCCTAATCCTCCACATCTGCACTATGGTATGCACATGAACACACATGTACATGTGTATACATACACACACACAACACACACAAAATAAATAAATGTGATAGAAATAGAACATATATGGGGCTGGAGAGATGGATCAGTGGTTAAGAGCACTTGCTGCTCTTGCAGAGGACCCAGGTTCATGTACACTTACATACATCCAGGCAAGACACTCATAAAATAAATAAATAAATGAGGCAATCCCAGCACTTGGGAGGCAGAGGCAAGGGGATCTCTGTGAGACTGAGGCCAGCCTGGTCTATGTAGTGAGTTCCAGGCCAGCTGGGTACAAAGAGATCCTGTCTCAGAAAAAGAAATAAATAATAAAAAATAAAATTAAAATATGTGAGCACTTGGCTCCATGATAGAAATGTTTCCATTATTTTTCAAAGTTTATTTTATTTTATTTTTCCTTTTTGAGACAGGGTCTCCCTGAAGCCCCAGCAGGCCTGGAACTCACCATGTAGAGCAGACTGGCCTCAAACTCACAGAATTTACCTCTCCCTCCCAAATACTGGGATTAAAAGTGCATGCCACCACACCAGCATTTATTTTATTTTTAGTTGTGTGTGTGTTTGTTTACACATGAATGCAGGCACCCTTGGAGGCCACAGGAGGGAGCTGGACTCCCTGGAATTGGAGTTATAGGTGGGGTATACTGCCCAGTGGGGGTGCTGGGAACTGAACTTGGGTCCTTTGCAAGAGCAGTACATGCTCTTAACCACTGAGACAGCAATTATTTTCTTGGGACAAGATCTCAATATGTAACCCGGGTTAGCCTTGAACCTGAGGCTTCCCCATGCTTCAGCATCCTCACATGCTGAGACCATAGGCATGAACCACCTGTAATATTATCTTTTTTGTTTGTTTCTATGATAGGGTCTCTGCCATCCTGGGCTCAGTGATCCTCCTGCTTCATCTCCTGAGTAGTTGGGACTGCAGGTGAGTGTCACCATGCCCAGGGTCACCCCAGGACTTGAAAGTGAGTAAGTTCTAGAGCAGCTGACAAAGTCATCTGCCAGCTGCCTAGGGCCGTTGTAGAACTTGGAATGAGAATTTTCTGAGCACCGTGTCTCTGGCCCGTCTTCCCTCCTTCCCGTGTCTCAATCCCCTATCCTTTCCTTCTTGTCTAGAGCTGGGCCCAAGCAGGGATGGCTGTCTGAGATTCTGGTTTCCACTTACATTTGGGTTTGTTTTGTTTTGCTTTGCTTTCTATCCCTCCTGTCGTGTATGCGTGTGTGTGTGTGTGTGTGTGTGTGTGTGTGAGTGTGTGTGTGTGTGTGTAGAGGCCCAAGGTTGCTGTCAGGAATCACCCTTAATTGTTCTCCCTTCTTAGTCATTGACACAGGTCTCTGACTTCAACAATGAGAGATCTAGATAGAAACTTTGGGGAAAGGAAAGGAGGAGAAATGATGATTTTATACAAAGTTCAGGAAGAACTACTCATCTCCCTCTGGTAGAGCAGGTTGTAATGTGCCTGAGGAACCTGAAGAATACAAATTTGCTTTCTTCCACTCACTTGGAACTGGTCAGCGTTTATAAAAAGACTCTGATTAAAAAACACTCTCTGCTAATTTACCAGGACAAGTTACCTTTGGTTTTTGACATCAAAATGGTGACAGTGCCCTGGCATGAGCCACAGAATATGGCTTAGCTATTGGAAACACGTTTTACATTGGGTCAAAGGACTTACTGACACTTAACACACAACTTCCCCAGCAGGTGGGAATTCATCCTGTTTTGTGATTGTCAGGTTGGAATTCTTTGCCTGATATGGTTATCACATGCAGTGGAGCACTTAAGAGGGACCGGCTACTGCTGGTCTTCCAGGGCCACAAGGGGCCCCACCTGCTTTCTTCCTGGGACACTGAGCCTGCTGTCCTTCAGCCCCTTGCCTCCCAAGTCATCCTTTCTCCTCTGGGAAGACTCCTGCTGCCCCTGCTGGCTGAGTCCTCCCCAGCTCTCCCAGGGCTGGTCAAGCTCTATCAATATTATATCATTAAGTGGTGCTTCTTGGCACACACCTGTCATCCCAGCACTGTGAAAGTGGAGGAAAGAAGGTAAGGCGTTCAAGGGTGTTCTTGGCTACCTATCAAGTTCAAGGCCAGTCTGGGCTATATGAGACTCTGTCTCAACAAAAGCAAACAAAAATGTTGTATTATATACTATCTAAAAGAAGGCCTTTGAATCTTCTACTTATGGGACAAGGTGATCTTCTTGGGGAAATGAAATCAAGGCAGTCATTAGGATGGCCAATCCCTGGGCAACAGCAGCAGGCACAGCTTCGAGTGAAGTAGTTGCTCCTTCCAGCTCCAGCATTGCCAGTAGCTTGTGCTAGATCTTGGCAAGAGACTTGACCTCCTTGGGCCCTTTTGCTTCCTTACTGGGGGTTTTGTTGCTATTTTGCTTTGGGTTTTTGTGTGTTTTTAAAAACTCTTTTGTTTCTTTGTTATTTTTACATCATGTAAAATGGGTATGTTGCCGGCATACAGGTAGGTGCACCCATGTTGTACAATGCCTGCAGAGGTCAGAAAAGGGTATCAGATCCCCTGGAACTGGAGTTTACGGATGGTTGTTAGCCACCATGTGGGTGCTGGGAATCAAACCCTGGTCTTCTGTAAGAACAGTCAGTGCTCTTCACTGCTGAGCCATCTCTTCAGCCCTGCTATTTTAAAAAAAAAAATTTGAGACAGAGTCTCAGGCTGGCCTAAGATTTGTTATATAGCAGAGGATGACCTTGAACTTCTGATGCTCCTGCCTCCACTTCCCAGTGTTGGTATCAAAGGTATGAACCACACCACTTGGTTTATGCCGTGCCGGGACGGAACCCAAAGCTTCATGCACACTAGGCAAGTGATCTACTCACTGAACCAGTCCTCTCTTGCTCTGTGGTTTGACCTCATCTCATGGAATCATTGTAAGATGCAAATGATAAAGTTTAGAATATTTCTGAAAAGATGCAACCCAAACTTTAGGGTGACTATCTGGGGAGTGGAAGGAACAATGGAGAGAGGGGTTATGGGGACCTCTACTTTGTCCTTTGATAAATTTTAATCTTGTTTCAATTTTAATAACAAATATAGAGTCCAGAGGTAGGACCAGGAGTGTAGCTCAGTGCCGAAGTATGCGCTTTCCATGTTGAAGGCCCTGGGTTCCATCCCTATCACCGAAGGCTATGTACAAAGGTAAATGTTCACAGTTGACTAAGCAAAGCAATGCAGTAGCATATTTTGTAGTCTGTAGTTTACAGCCCTGATAATCTGCCAGCTACTCTTCAAAGCCTTTACTGTGGGTCTCCCAGCTCAACATTTATCAGATTGACTTCACAGCACAACAGCGGATTCCCTGGATGCTGAAAATTCAAGGGTGCCCGTGGATCCTGGGATGAGGACCCCGGTGGGAGGAAGAGCCAGTGATTTGGTGAGGCTCTGTGTTGCACAGTGGGTAGTTCTTCCCTTCCCACTCTGGCCTCCCAGGTTTGGGGCATATGCTTCTTCCTGGTGAGCTGGTCAGACCAGCCAGCAGGCAAGCCTCGTGGTGCCAGAGAGAGGGACATTGGAGGGCAGAATAGAGTCAGCACAGAACACATTAAAAATAAAAATCAACGGCGAGGGCAGCAACCCACCTAGTAAGGAGGCTGGACGCCAGGGCACCCTCCCCAGGAGCCGGCTACAGCTGGTGTTCTGGGCAGGTCGCTGGCTCAGCAGGCACTGTGGCCAGCCCAGGCCAGCAGCTTTCACTGCCCAAAGGCACAGCCGGGGCTGGCACACTTCACTGGGCAGGGAGGAGGAGTGGGGCCGTACGTGCGTGTGTGTGTGTGTGTGTGTGTGTGTGTGTGTGTGTACACTTGTTTACTTGCTGCCTGAAGCCCAAGGCAGGTACGGTGAGTGCTCTGATTTTCCAGTGCACAGGCCAGGCCCTTCCTTTTCTCAGAGCCTCTGCCAGGTCTGAAAAGTGCCAGGGGACATAGCCCGTGGAAAACCCCAGAAGCAAGAAAGAGAACCAAGTAAAGAGACTCTGTTACTCCAGGTCAGGCAATCCTGACAGACTGTCACTCTGACCAATGACACGAGGACAGCCTCCCTGGACCTCACTCTTCCTGGAGTGGGAAGAGAGGCCAGGAATGAGGGAGGGGAGTTCCGACAGCCGCAACAACCAGATCATTCGGACACAGCTAAAGTTACAGTCCAGCTCAATCTCAGGCTGGGGAAAGACACCTTCTCCCCCCAGGCTCTGCCACTGGTTAGTTTGGGGCTTGGAGTGAGAGGCGGGAATTCCTCTGCCCTAGGAATAAGTCTTGCCCTGTCCTCCTGGGCTGGGAGGTGGTGAGGAAACAGATGTCTTTTGCTGATGGTTATTCAGAACCCAAGGGGCACTGCAGCTGCTTGATGGCCAGGGGCAGGCTCAGTGCAGGGGTGAAGTCAGGGACACCTTGGCCTCAGGCTCTAGTCCTGATATCAAAACATCTTCTCTAATAGACTATCAGATATTAAACAGGAATCTATTATACACTTCTGTCTGCCCAATGGATATCTATGCTGGATCATCTGAAGCAGATGATTTCCCTAATGCAGGGGTGCCCAAACTCTTTGTAAAGGACCAGATAGCAAGGATCTTTGACTGCATGGCCACAAGGTTCTTCATCACTGCTGTTTAACTCTGCCAATGTAGCATGAAAGCAGAGGCAGTCAATAGGCAACAAATTCACAGGGCCGTGTTTCAATAAAACTTTATTTATAAAAACAAGTGGTGTGACTGGGGATGTAGCTCAGCTGGCAGAGTGCTTGCCTAGCATGCATGAGGCCCTGGGTTCCATTCCCAGTGCAATATAAAACTAGGTACATGCTTGTAATCCCAGCACACTGGAAGTAGAGGCTGGAGGATCAGAAGTCCAATGTCATCTTCAGCTATATATTGAGTTCAAGGCCAGCCTGATCTATCTAGTGAGTTTTAGCATAAAAACTTGTTTCAAAAAATGATACACCCCGACCCACCACAGATACACAAAAACTGGAGACAATTTGTTCTTGGCTCTGGGAGCCCTGAGTTTCAGACCAGGTAACCCCTCTGAAGCATATAACACAATGCAGATATGCACCTAGGCAGGATCATACCTGTGGCCAGAACTATCATGTTGCTCAGAGGGCAGGTCCCGCATGCTAGGGAGCGCTATGGTACTTTTTTCTGTGTGTGTGTGTGTGTGTGTGTGTGTGTGTGTGTGTGTGCGGTGCTGGGGGAATTAAACCCAGGGCCTCACACATGCCAGGCAAGTGCTCTGCTTCTAAGCTACAACCTTGCACTTTCTGTCTTATTCTATTCAGATAATACCTGGCTACGTAGCCCAGTCTGGCCTCTCCATGGCAATTCTCTTGCCTCAGCCTCTAGACTTGCTAGTGTTATAAGCATATGTCACTATGCCTAGCTCCAGACCTGCACCTTGTTTAAAAATATTTTTATTATGTTAATTTATTTATTTTGTGTGTAGTGTGTGTATGTGTATACATGCCTGTGTGCCATGGCACTCATATGGAGGTTAGAGAACAATTTACCAGTGTCAACTCTCTCCTTCTACCATTTGGGTCCCAGAGGGATCATCAGGCTTGGCAGCAAACACCTTTGTCTGCAGAGCCATCTTGCCATTCCCAGCATCTTATTTAATATCCATGATAATGCTAGGAAGCAGAAATGATTATTCCTGTTTTGCAGAGGAGGAAACTGAGGCTTAGAGTTAGCAGTAATTTATCCAAAGGGACACAGATTTAACTATAGTCAAAAGAGAACTATGAAAGATGAGATACAAGAAAAGGAGGAGAGAGAGGGACCTGGGGCATTGCTTCTGTATACAACAGGCAGATGGGTGCAGAATTGCAGGGACTGTGGTTCCAGCTATGCAGGGGCAGCTGAACCATCACATGCTCAGTTAGGGGTCTTGTCTCTGCTACCTGCTGGTCTCTCCTAGGAAAGCTGAAACTGTCCTGGGTGGAAAGAACTTTGGACATTAGTACAGTAAACATCCAGAGACTAGAGTGTAAAAGGTTGCTTGGTGTCCCTCACTGTGTTTGTTGTTTGTTTGGGGAGATAGTATTGTTATATAGTCCAGGCTGTCAGTGAGCTCAGGATCCGCCTGCCTCCAATCCCAAGGTAACAGGCTTTTACCACCAAACTTGACATGCCATTTTACACGACCACTTGGAACCTCAGAATGTGACACTTATTGGAAACTGGACCTTTATAGATGTAATTAAGGAAGGCATTGAGGTAAGATTGCACTACATACCAGAATGTGGTACACACACCTGCAATCCCAGCACTCAGGAGCTGAGGCAGATGGATTGTTGAGTTTGAGGCCAGCCTGTACTACATAGGGAGATTTTATCTCAAAAACAAACAAAAAAGAGTGGAGGGACTGGAGAGGCTAAGTGGTTAAGAGCACTGACTGTTCCTGCAGAGGACCTGGGTTCAATTCCCAGCACTGACATGGTGACTAACAACTGTCTATAACTCCATTTCCCAGGGTCCAACACACTCTTCTGACCTCCATGGGCAATGCATGACACAGGTGCACTTAAATACATGTAGACAATATACTCGTGCACATAATGAAAAAAGAAAAGAGTTGTGCTTAGCCAGGTGATGGTACACCTTTAGTCTAGCTCATGGGAGGCAGAGGCAGACAGATCCCTGTGAGTTCAAGGCCAGCCTATTATATAGCAAGTTACAGGCCAACCAGGGCTGCATAGTGAGACCCTGTCTCAAACAACAAAAAAATAATAATAAATGTTATTGTTTTAAGCTCATCCATCTTGTCATCTCTTTACCAACCTTGCTCATTGGTCCTTGAATAGGGAGCCCCAAATCCCACATCCACGATTTCTCCTCAATGGCTTGACCCAGTGATCTCCCTAGTGACCAGCCTTGGTGACAAGGCCTGTTTGCAGGGCAGAATGAACGGCAAACTTGTGCCCTTGGAACTTGGTAGGAAGCCCTTCCCTTAAAACCAACAAATATTTGTAAAGCAGCTAAATGTTCGTGGCCCTCCGTGGAATCCAAGAAGCAGACAATCCCTTTTGTTTGAAGAGCATTAAACAGCTTTCCAAGCACTCTAACATGGGTAAGCTCATTTCACCCATGACAACCGCAGCGTGGAGCGGATGGCACAGCTGCTTTTGTTAATGAGCAGGAAATGACATCAAGGCTCCACAAATGGGAATGGCAGGGCCAGGCCTAGGAGCCAGGTTGTCTGGCTACCCGTCTGCAGGTCTCTTTTGCACCTCATTTTGGCTGTCCCCAAGCCACCCTGGATAGTAGTTTTGGACCTGGTCAAGCCAGGTTTCCCAGACTGAAGGAACAGAGGAGAGGGGGGAGCACAGAGAAGGCAAAGACACAAATTTGGGCAGCAGTGGGCATCGTTCTGGGTACTTGAGTCACTTCCAGAATTCACTGGTGAATCAGTCCTTACTTGGGTTAAGTGGTAGTTATTTAGCTTTGCCAAGCCTCAGTTTCCTTATCTATAATTGGAGCCCTCCTGTAGGGGGCTGTTGTGAGCCCGAGGGAACAGCCAGCTCTGTGACCACCTGGACTAACTACGCAGGATGGAATCCACCCTCTGTGATCACAGAACCACGCTGTCTGCAGATCAGGAAGCAGGGTCCGAAGCAGCAAAAGTACTTTCGTGAGCTTCCCCAGCTCACTGGGACCAGAAACTTTCTGTTTCTGCATTTCTAGGAACACAAGGCTAGATGCGGGGTTTGGAGAGGAGCCAGCAAGCACCTCAAACAAGGGGCTGGGTGGTATGTCTTGGAGGGGCGCCAGGACTCTATCCAGAAATAGAACTTTTAGGGAAACAGTGGTTTCAAAAACATGAAGGGAGACACTGGCCAAAGAGTTGTTAGCCAGCCTGGGCTACATACAGAGTTAAGACCTTCTCTTCAAAAACACCTCCCCAAACAAACAAACAACAAACGAAAAAAAGTAACATTTGTTGGTCTGCAGAGATGACTCAGTGGTTAAGATCACTGGCTGCTCTTTCAGAGGACCTGTGTTCGGTTCCCAGCACCCATATGGCAGCTAACAACCATCTGTAACTCCAGTTCCACAGATCTGATGACCTCTTCTGGCCTCTGTGGGCATTGCATGCACAGGTACACAATGCAGACAAAGCACTCATACACGTAAAAGAAAAATAAATATGTTTTTAAAAAGGGATGGGCTGAGGAGCTAATGTCAAACATCCACGTGGGATTAGGAGGTGCAGCTCAGTTGGTAAGGCGGTTACCTACACACACAGAGCCCCAGGATGGAACCCTAGCACTACACAAAAAAATGGAGTATAGTGGTATATATATGTAATGCCAGCACTCAAGAGGTGGAGACAGGAAGATCATTAATTCAGTGTCACTCTTGACTGTATTATTGGGTTCAGGACCAGCCCAGGCTACATGAGACCTTGTCTCAAAAACAAGAATTCCAACAGTCCTGTTGCACAAAGTTGGTTATTATTACATATGTGAGGAAACCGCTCAGGATGGTAAAAAGACACTGCCAGAGACTGGGTAATCAGACTGAGACATAAACCCAGACTCCCTGATTTAACTGAAACCAGAAGCAGAATATCTAGGAAGTCCAAACCTTTAAGTTTATATACCTTTAAGCATCCCTACCCACTGCAGCGGGCCATTAGTTGTGGTACCATGTCAATAGCTGACTGTAACTCCAGGCCTGATGCTGGGAACAGAACCCCTATGCCCTGCATGAGCAGGCAGACAGCTGACCGAACAATTTCCCCCAGGGCCAAGAGGGGCTCTCCTGGATCGCATTTCATCGCTAGAGCAGGTCCAAGGACAGGGAGGAGCTGAGCTGATGTTCGCAGCCCTAGTTAGGAAATGGCCCAGTGAGCCAGACAACTGTTTTGAAATGCAATATGGTATTAGGGCGAAAGGGCTGCCGGGAGTAAATATCTACTGTTCCGCTGCTCTAGACTGCTTTAGTGTAAGCTGATCAAAGTGACCTTGGACAAGCCCAGGCCCAGGAGCCTCAGGTTCCCCCAGAAGAAATGCCCACTGTCCCTCTTCTAATGGGACTCCTGCCTTCTACTTGAGAACAGGACACAGTGAAGCGTTGAATGACTGAGGCAGGGGAAGGAAAGAACAGAGGCAGGAAAAATCTGCAGCTAGTGGAATTTGCCTCTGAGTTGAGCAGGATCATGAAAAATCGGCGGCGAGTAAAATTTGCCTCTGAGTGAGCAGGATCCCTTATGAAAACTGGATGCAAAGAGCTTCCAGGTGCACCCTGAGCTTTCTGACCGCTCTTCCCAGCCAGGTGTGGCTGGAAAACAAGGAAGGTCACTGGGTAAGGGTGTGGTTGTCCATGAATTGCCTGGCTGCAACTTTAGGAGACCTCACAGACATACCTGTTGTGTTTGATAAATGACAGATTCTGATTCAACAAGTTCAAAATCTGTAGTCTTGGGCTGGTCAGATGGTCTAGTGGGTCAAGGCACTTGCTGTCAAGTCTGATGACCTGAGTTCAGTTTCTGAATCCTGCAGATGGAATGAGAGAACCAATTCCTCCAAGTTGTCCTCTGACCTCTACATGGAGGCTGTGGATCATATTCACACATGTACACAATGAATACATATTTTTTTAAAGTCTAGGGGCTGGAGAGATGGCTCAGCAGTCCTCTTACAGAGGACTCAGGCTTGCTTCCCAGCACCCACAAGGCAGTTAACAACTGTCTGTAAGTCCAGCTCCATGAGGTTCCAGGAGATCTGATACCTTTTTCTGACCTCTGTGGGCATTGTAGGACACTTACAGATGCACTTACACACAGGCAGGCACTACACTCATACACATAAAATAAAAATAATAAAATATATGTATTTTTTAAATCTAGGGACTAGAGAGATGGCCCATCAGTTAAGAGCACTGGCTGTTCTTGTAAAAGACCCAGGTTTGGTTCCCAGCACCCACAAAACAGCTCACAATTGTCTATAACTACTCCAAGATACCTGATGCCCTCTTCTGGCCTCTGCAGGCATTGTACACTTGAAGTGTACATATATCCATTCAGGCAACACCTCACACACATAAAATGAAAATAAAGCCCAGAGGCCGGGTATGGTGGCGCATGCCCTTAGTCCCAACACTCACTCAGGAGGCAGAGGCAGGGAGATCTCTGTGAGTTCCAGGCCAGCCAAGGCTACACAGTGAGACTGTGTCTCAAAACCAACAACAAAAATTCTTGGAATAAAAGAAACCTTTCATGATAATCAGCTCTCAGGTGACTGGGAAGGTGAGTCTTATACTCCTGTCTTTAGCTAGGATGATTTTGAACTGAGCGTTGTAGTTGATTTTGAAGCTTTGGCCTAGGACCCAGCTTCTTGCCCAGCTCACTGCAGAGTCGGGAAAGGAGTCCAGGACTCAGAGCTCCAGAAATGCAGCATTTCCCAAGGTAAGTGGTTCCATGTCATCTCCACAATGATCCCCGGAGGCAGCAGGTGTCACTCATTTTACAGATGAATGACTTCTGGGCTCCTTGGGCTCCTTGGCCACCAATCTAGTCATATCTGGGAAGAGTGAAACTTACGTGAAGAATGGCCTCCACCAGACTGGCCCGTGGGCATGTCTGTGGGAACATTTTCTTGATTGCTAAATGACACAGCAGGGCCCAGCCCACTGTGGGTGGTGCCATCCCTAGGCAGGTGGGCCTGGGCTATGTGAGAAAGGTAGCTGAGCCAGCAGAGGAGCAAACCAGTAAGTAGTGTTCCCTTGTGGTTTCTGCTTCAGTTCCTGCTTGAGTTCCGGCCTTGGTTTCCCTCAATGACGGATTATAACCTGAAAGCTGAAATAATGCTTTCCTCCCAAGGTGCGTTTGGCAGTGTTTTATCACAGTAACAGAGAAGCAAACTACAACACTGTCCATCAGTGTGTGACCCAGGCTGGGTGCTCATCTCATCCTGGACTCTAATTCCACGTGAAGACCCTAAATCTTGGGAGCTTCTCCAAGCCTGCTCAGTCCTGGGGGCTTGATTTGGTTCTAAGCTGGGTTTGATTCCAAGTCTAATACTTTGGTCTTCATGCTTTGATTACATTGTGGAATCTCTCAGGCAAGGACGGGGCTGGAGAGATTATTCAGCAGTTAAGGTCTGGCTGCTCTTGAATAGGACCCAGGCTTGGTTCCCAGCCCCAACATGGCGGCTAACAACAGTCTGGAACTCTAGTTCCAGGGGATCCAGTGTCCTCTTCTAGCCTCCATGGGCATTCCAAGCATGTGGTGCACTTACATACATGAAGGCAAAACATTCATACATATAAAATAAAAATAAATATATTAGCTAATTAATAAGAAGGGGTATGGAGAGGTGGCTCAGTGGTTAGGAGTACTTGTTTCTCTTGCAGAGGACTGGAGTTTGGGTCCTAGTATCCATGTCTAGAGGCTCACAACCACCTGTAACTCCAGCTTCTGGGGAATCCAATGCTCCTGGCCTCCTCTTGCACATGCACTCAAGTACACATAACCACATACAGACATACATACATACCAACACATAATTAAATATAAAATAAATGTAAAAATATATATATTGTAAAAATATATAAAGCAAGGACCTTGGAGGAAATTGCTCACTGGATTTAACTGGGAGGGATCACACAAGAAAGCCTATGAGTGGGTTAATTTTTTAAAACTGAAAGAAACCGACTGTGGGTCATGTACATGGCAGAAAGAATGAAGGCTACTGCCGCTGAGGGGTGAACGCAGGCTGCTTCTGCCAGATCCCACATTAGTGTGACCACAGCTGCTGTTAAGACCCTCAAACATACCATCAGTGGTTCTCAACTTTGCATAATCACTGAACTCCGCCTCATCATCAGCAGGGAGGAGACCAGTCTGGATACCGAAGGGGCCGAAGTCTCAGCTGCTGCCCAGCCCCATCACACTCCCAGAATAGCGCACTGGTTCCCGGCAGCCCAAGCTACACCGCAGCTGGGCTTCCGGTGAGAGAGACAGTCAAGCCCCAGCAGTAATGGGAACAGCTGGCACTGGACACATCCCAGAAGACAGCTAGCTGGCCTCTTCCTACTTGTCCCGCCCTGCCTTGCTGGAGACACCATCTCTGGTGAGTGCAGACACGTCTGGCCTGCCAGTGGTCCCCTGGCTCTCCCTCCATCACCAGGGGTCTGGGTGACCTCAAATTCCAGGTGAGGGGTGGGCAATGACTGTATCTTTTAAAGATTTTGATGAATCACGTGTGGTGGTATGCAACTGTAATCTCAGCACTGAGGAGGCTGAGGAGGAAGGATTGCCATGAGTTTGAGGCCAGGGTGGATGAGACCCTGGCTAAAAGAAAGAAAGGGGGGCAAAAAAGCAAAAACAATAAAATAAGGGGCTGGGAATGCCATGCCGTCAATAGAGTGTTTGCCTAGCACGCATGAAGCCCAGGTTCATCTCCAGCACTGAATAAATTGGGTGCAGTATTCCCCACCTGAAATCGCAGCACTGGAAAGGTAGAAGCAGGAGAAGTGCAGAGTTAGCACATGCCTTTTCAATCCCAGCACCCTGGAGGATCTCTGTGAGTTCAAGGCCTGAAGGGATACACAGTGAGACTCTGTCTCAGAAACAAAAGTTCAAGGTCATCCTTGGCTACAAACACATTCAAAGCCAGCCTGGGCTACAGAGCTCCTGTCTCAACAAACACAATAAATCGATAATCAATAGGCTTTGATTTATTGTACGGGCCACCATCTTAGTGGTGGTGAAGGTCAAATGGCTCCAGGCTGTGTGGAATGGGAGTGACCACTGTAGCCAGAGGACAGCAGCAGAGAAAGGAAACAGGTAACAGCCTGAGCAGCAGGCCTCCAGCCGGCTTCTCGAGGAAGAGATGGCTAGGGAAGGGCGGGCCGCCAGCCACGTGACACGTGGCCCTGCAGCCAGTGTCCCCCTCAGGCACTTGCACATCAATCTTTCATCTACTGATTCCTTTTACAAATATTAAGTGATGCCTGAGTGTGGGCAAGCATGAAGGCAAACACAGCCAGATCAAGCACACACCCCTCCCTCAAAGCTTACACCCTGGTTGAGGACATATGTCCATAAATAACCATCCATAAGGCAGAAAATGGTAAAGGCTGGGCAGGAGGTAAGAAAGTACTTCGGGGTGTGAGGGGGTCTAGTACAGTGGAGTTGAAAGGGCTAAAACATGGTTAAAATTCATGGCTGGGTTTGGTGTCTATGAATCTGTTTTTAAAAACCTATAAAACAGAGATAATTATACCTATCTTGTAGAATTCTATCTACCTTTAATAATACTCGTCTTGTGGAATCCTATTTACCTTTGGACATCTACAGGGTTGTTAAGTATCGTGTGAGAGTGTGTGTGTGTATGTGTGTGTGTGTTCAGTGCTATATAGTGGCAAGCCATCATAGGCATTGTATTATTCTGAGCTTCTCAACCCAGCAGTCAGGGAGCCCAGGGCTCTGGTTACTAGATTCCTATAAACCCCAAGTACTCCTATCCAACTTTCAGAAGGCTGACAGCTTCCTACAGCCCTTGAAAATCAATCCACCAATATTTAATGCCCACATTTTGGATGTGTACCACTCTATGCCAGGGGATGCTAGGAAGGAAAGTTTTTGGAATCTAGAGTTCACTCCTTAAGGAGACTATCAGAGAATTAGGGAGGCAAGATGTCCATGTGTATTATTAACAGTGCAGTCGGGTGGAGCCAGAGAAGTGCACATCTGTTCAACTGCATGGGAAGATTGTCTCAAAAACAATTTTTATTTTTATTTTTTATTTTATGTATATAAGTATTTGCCTGCATGTATGTTTATGTATTTGAGCAGTACCTACAGAGGACAGAGGAGAGTATTGGGTCCCCTGGAACTGCAGTTACATACAGTTGTTAGCTGCCATGTGGGTGCTGGGAACTGAACCTCTGCAAGAACAGACAGTACTCTTAACTGATAAGCCATCTCTCCACAGCCCCTCAGAAACAATGTTTACAACTTTAACAATGTAAATAATAGAGCCAGGTGGCACACACCTGTAATCTCAGCACTCAGGAGGCAGAGAGAGACAGGAAAAGCAGGGGTTCAAGGTCACCCTTGGTTTATAGAGTTTGTGGCCAGTCAGCCCCTATCTCAAAAACAAAACCAACCCACTGGGCGTGATGGCACAGACCTCTGATTCCAGCGCTAATTCCTTGAGTTTGAGGCCAACCTGATCCATATTGAGATCCAGGCCAGCTAGGGAGACATAGTGAGACCCTGTTGAAAAACAAACCCCTGCCCCCAGAACACACAAACACACACATACACACATACACACACAACCCCATAACCAACGAAACAACAAAAATACTAACACACAATGTAAATCACTGGTTAGCAGAGCCCTTCTCCAGGGAGAAAGAGGACTCTTGTCCCCTGTGCTCTTTCCAGGGCTTGAAAGAGGGATGATCCCTGATAGGCTGAGGGGAGGGAGCACATTCTAGAGTGAGGTGATGGGGAGGCAGGGTGAGCAGGCCACAGGAAGGCCAGTGTGGGAGGCTGATTCAGGCCTCTCTGAGGGAGTGACAGTTTCCTGTGGAGAAGAGGAAGGAGAGTCCTTGAGTTCAGGTCAGAGGCACTGAACATGCAGAGAGAATCTGGACTTTGACTTAGATGCAATAGGAGCCAGTGATAGCTCCGATCAGAGTATTGGGGTGAAATCAGTGAATATCCCACACCAAATGGGGCTTTGGAGGACGATGGGAGGGGCGCTGTGGGCAAGGGGATCGGTTTGGGAGTTAGGGGTAAGACACAAAGCAAGCTCACCCTTGAAATGTTCCCAGATTGGGATGCCACTCTCAAAGGCAGAGGGAGATGGATGAAGTGTGGTCAAACATTTCCTTCTTGTTTTTGCAGGAGCTGGCTGGGGCGGGGGTGGTAAGTGTCTGGAATACCTAGGCTTGTGTTAGAGGCCCCGCTCTTAAGATCTGCCTACTCTGTTGACTGGGGCTGGCCAGACCTGGATGACTTAGAAAATCTTCTAAGGAAGACTTCTCAGGAAGTCGGCCACTTACTGCCACTGAGCCACTGACACATGGGGGGAGGGAGTGGCGGGGAAGATGAGGGGATTGACACTGGACAAGAGAAGTGCAGGTTTTGTGGAAGGGTTCAGCGTCAGGTGACATTCCAGAAGGCTTTGCCCAAAGCCTGCTTCCGGGTATAATTCCAGAGAACTCACCCATGGGCAGCCAGTTGTGGTGAATGAGTGTTTAACTCTCCTGGGTCCTGGCCTCCTGTTTCTCAAAGTAACCAGGCAGCCTCAGCTCCCAGCAGGAGCCTAAGAGAAAAGGACCTAACACCGCAGCTGGGGCAGGAATGGTTAATACAGACCCAAGAGCAAGGAGAGGTGAAATACAAACTGTTTACCAGCAGCTGTGGGGCTGGTCCCAGCTGCACAGGGTTCCAGGCCCCACCCTCAGCTCAGTGAAGGATGACTGGCGCTCCCTTGCTCCCTCCCTCCCTCTCTCCCTCTCTCTCTCTCTCTCTCTCTCTCTCTCTCTTTCTCCTTTTCCTTTTCCCTCTTTCCTTCCTTCTTTCTGGGGGTGGGGTTTAGACAGGGTCTTATGTAGCCCAGGCTGGCCTCCAACCCAATATATAGACAAGGATGACCTGAACTCCTGATCCCTTGTCTCCACTTCTCAAATGCTGGGATTACAGGGATGTGGCACCACGCCAGACTTAGAGCCACTGTTCCTCACTCTATCAGAGTCCTTCACCCCAAGTCAGGGCTAGCCTCCCTGGCTCCCCTCAGAGATTCTACAGGCTGATGCCCACTCTAGAGCCAAACTAGAAGTCCCTCCTTGGGTGTGTGTGCATCCTCTAGTACACCTTGGGTAAGGTCCTCTATATCCAAGATGGGTTACCAGGTCTTGGTAGCTGCTCCAGGAAAGGTTAAATTTTCAGCAGGTATAAGGCTTGCCTATTTCCCAGGAAGCTGTGGCACCATTTGTAAGATCACTAGTATGATGGGGGAGGTCAGCAGTGGTCTTCACAGAATGGACATTCCACAAGCATCTGCTAAAAGCATCTACTGTGTGCTAGGCTGTGTGTCAGATGCTGGGACAAGAATAGGCCTTGCTCTTGAGAAAGGCCCAGTCTAATTGGGGAGACAACAATTTAGAAGGTCAATGATGGCACACCAGGATAAATGATAAGCCAGTGTATGGTCGCTTCGGGTGAACAGGGCGGCTCAGAATGGTTCTTTCTGGGGAAAGTAAGGCTTCTCAGAGGTAGGGTCATTGAGGCAGGAAAAACTTTAAAAAGTTTTTAGCCTTAGGACACCAACATTAAACCTCCGCCATCCCAAGGCTCAGGGACCATTGTGGAAGAGGGGAAAGAAAGATTATAAGAACTAGAGGAGAATGGATGACCACAAGACAAGACGAGTTTTCCAGACAGCTGGCAAGTTACTCACATGAACTCACAGCACTGGTAATGATATGCACAAGACCCAAGCAAGCTCAAACCAGACAAAAATCCCAGCCTAGAAGTGGGAAAGTGGGGAAGAAGCCCCAACATTACCTGAGGAACTACTGGCAACTGATAACTGCTGGGAGGGAGAGTCAGTTTTCTTTAAGGGTGTGATGCTAGATAGGTTAATCAGTCTCCAGCGGATGGGCGCACACCGAAGGACATTTGGGTACACAGACTTCACTTGCTAGGCCTTGATATATGTGACAGAATACATGAAATCAGGTGGGGAGCCTATAAGACTGTTGCAGATAAGGGGGGATGTCTAAATATGATCAAAATATATTGTATAAAATTCACAAGAATTAAATTTTTCAAAAGGTTTTAGTCAGAGAGAGAGAGAGAGAGACAAAAGGGTAGAAGGGATATTGTACTTGAGATAGAAAGACTGGCATAGGGTTGGGCATGGTGGCATATGCCTTTAATCCCAGCACTCTGGAGGCAGAGTTAGGAAGATCTCTGAGTTTGAGACTAGCCTGATCTACATAGTGAGTTTCTGGCCAGCTGGGGCTACAGGAAGACCCTGTCTTGAAAGAAAGGGGAGGGAAAGAGTGAACCAGCCCACAGAGGCACAGTCAGGCAAGCCTTTTCTAGTGCTAGTGAAATGGAATTGAAAAAATGTTGGAGAAGCAACTTCTACCACAGTGTGGTTTCAAAACTGTTTCAGCTGCCTTCAGTGGAAAGATCTACGGCTCAGAGGGTCTGAGCCATCACACAGAAAAGGGTCTGGCCTCGGACCATCTGTAAGTACCAGGCTTATGGGAGAAGCATTCTAGACACACTGCATTTGGAGGGTGTGCTGTCACACTTATTTTACAAAAGAAGAAAGTAGGAGTCAGAGAAATGAAGTGACTTGCCCTATCGCACAGCTAGCAGGCAGCACATCTTAAAGGCAGGGTCCCCAACCCTTTCTCCCAATCCCTGATCAGCACAGGCCCCAAGGCCTTAGAGGAATCTTAGAGACCCAGAGGCCCAGAGCTTTGTCCTTTGAAGGCAGATCTTGTTCCAGAGGCAGCTGGGGTGAACAGGGAAGAGCAAACAGTTCTGATACTGGCCTACATTTCTACTGCCAGCTGCCTCACAGGGCTGGCTGAAGGCTGGCCTCAGTCCCTTGGACAGGGTCCTTTTCTAAATGATTCACAGTGGGTGACCAGACACCCTGCCCTTCCCCAGTCCAGGTGAGGCTGGGAATAAAGAGTTGTGGTTTTGTTTTGAGACAGGGTCTCATGTAGCCCAGGCTGATCTTGAGATGGCCTTGAACTACTGATCTTCCAGCCTCCCCTTCCAAGTGCTGGAATTACAGGCTTGGGTCACCGAGTCTGTAGCCCAAGAGTTGAGGTTTTAGAGACTCTGGAAGTGGCAAGGATGAATGAGATGGTCTGTAGAATCCAAGACCAGTCTATTTCCTCTACTGGGGCATGTGGCTCCTTCATCTGGCTTTTCACATATGCCATGGAGTTACCCCTCTCAGTGAGCTGGGCATTTGTTGCCTGGCAAATGAAAAGCAGGTTAACAGGCCAGGGCGACTTATTCCGCTTATTAAGGTCTGACTAGTCCGTTTGCCTTTCTAGCGTGGGCACCAGCTGACTGCTCCATTCAAGTTGAGCATTGAGTCCTTAACCCTGGGGTGGAAAGTGGATTTAGGAGTGGGAGAGGAGGGATAAAGCACAGCCACCTATGGAGACAATTCATGCTTTGCCACCCACTCGTCCCAACGCTCCCTGTTATAAACTGTAAGGCACAGGAAAGGATTCAGAGATCAGGAAAGTCAGGGCCCCTCAGCCAGGCCAGCCCCCGCCATTAAGCAAACAAGAGCCCAGCAGTGTGTGAAGGGAAGTATCGGCCTGAGGTTTATCACTCCAGCAGCCGACAGCTCCAGGTGTTTCACTGCGTTTAGACTCCAGGTTGTCATAGATGGAGGCATGCAAACACACAGCGGGTGGGAAGGTACCGGTTCCCAGTTCCCTGCCCGCCCCCACCTGGCTTCCCCCTCGCCTGTGACCCGTTGCCTCCCTTCCCCCTCGCGGGCGCCCAGGGTTGAACAAACACGTCCTGCCATGGGCTGGCTCCGACCGCGCGCTGCTGGCGATCCCCCAGGCAACTAGGCGTCACGAGAACCCGTACCCCGAGACCCGGCGCCCTGCCCTCCCCGGCGTCCCCTGGGTCTCTGCCAGGCCCAACAACCTCTCCCTTGCTCATGCGACTGGGCTCCCTCGGCGGCTCTATAGCAAGCCAACCAGACCCCAGGCTGTGCCTCGAGGACTGCGCAACCCACTCCCGAGGGACCCGCGGTTCCCAGGGAAGGCGGCCGGAAAAAAAAAAAAATCTCTTGTTTACTGGGTCAGAGAGGCCTCGGCTGGGCTTCGCTTCCCTATTTCTGCGGTTCTGGTGGGCACATTTCCTGGGGTCGGAGAGAAAAGGGCATAGGGAGGCAACACGTCTATCCACCCCAGGGTAGGGAGTGGAGGCGGGACGCAGGGGAATCCGAACTCATGGAAAAGTCCTCTGGCTGCGGGAGGGGCCGGACTCGGAGTCAGGGACAAGGAACGAGACCTGGAGCGCAGAGACTACAGGGACTGGGTCAAACACTGTACCCCGGGGAACAAAACTGGGAGCCTAATTAGGACGCGTCTCCACAGGGAACCAGGACGCGGGGACAGGAGCGCGCGTTCCGGGGAAACTCGAGCGCCGGGTGAACAGGCCCTCGGTGGTTCTGGACTCGGTCCACAGAGTTCGGGGCGTGCACAGTGGCATTCCCACGTTCGCTGTGTGGTGTGGTGTGTCCACGTGTGCAAACTCAGAAGGGGAGGGGGTGCAGAAGGCGTGACAAAGACGGACTTTGTGTGTGAGTGTGTGCCTCGCTCAGCCGGGAGCAGCGAACTGTGTGGGGCATGTGTCTCCCGGGAAAGCCTGGTCGAAGGTGACAAAAGGCTGGGTGTCCGCCACGGGGAACCGTGCCAAGGTAGCCTCCGCGCGCCTGCCGGTGCGTGCGATCGCTGGGGAGATGCGGGCAGGGGAGAGCCGGCCCGCGACGGTTGTGCTGGGCCGCACCCCGAAGAACCGCTTCGCCGAGAGAAAGGCGAGTCCAGAAAGTGAGTGCGCGGGAGTGCGCGCGCGCCCGCGTGCGGAGGCGTGGCAGTAAACAGCAACAACCCACACGCCAGCTTGGCCAGAAACTCGGATCTCCCTTCCCAACCGGAAAGTGCGAGTTGGCCGAGCCTGGAGGTGAGTCGGAGGGGGCAGGGCCGGGCGGGCTTTGTTCCTGGGGAAGCGGCTCGCCAAGTACCTGGAGCGCTGCTGGCGCCCGATAAGCGCCCAGAATGGAGGTGATGTCACGGTGATGCAGCCCGACCCACCCTCGCCTAGAGAGAGGAGCGGTGCGCAGGGGCAGGCGGGCGGGAGAGCGAGTCAGCGAGCGCACCCTGCTCAGCCGGGGTGCTCCGCAGGCCCTGCGCCCCGCACCCCTGCCCGGGCTCTGTCACCCCGGCCCGGGCCAGGCCTGGCCCCGCGCCCTCTGCAGTGTCCCTCCCCTCCCCGCCGGCACTCCGCCTGGGGCCGAAGTTGGCGCCGGAGTCCGGCCGGCTGTGCGTCCCAGGTAAGGGCTGCTGCCTCCGCGCTCCGCGCTCCGCCCTCCGCCCGGAAGAGCCGGATCGAGCTGGCTGGGAGTGGGCGAGGGCAGAGGCCCGGGGTGGAGACCCGGGGGGCGGACGACGCTGTGCCAACTCTGCTCGCTCGCAGAAAGTTTCCAAACCCGAGCCAGCTGGAGACTTAGGGGCGGGAGAAGCCCGAGCTGCGGCTCCGGGCGGAGGGCGGGGGAAGGATCCTCGACCCTTGTGTTGGAGGGGTGTCTCTCCACCCACTCGCGCCCCTCGAGGTCTCTGTGGACAGTGACTTGTGGGCTGGCGTCCTCTCCGCTGTTCGCAGCGGTGGATGGGGAGGGCAGGTTTCTGTGCCCTGTGGACGGGGAAGATAAGCGGGTTCCTTGCCCTCTCTTCAGACTTCCAGGGGGTGTGCGAGCGTAGACAAAGTAGTGGGGCTGGAGTAGAAAGGAGAGGGCTGGGGATCTTTCCTCGGGAAGTTTGGAATTTCAGAGGCCTATAGCCTCTCCTCGTCGAGGCCTGATTTCTAGATCCCACTGCCTTGCTCGCCCCTGGCGTGCTTTTCACTTCAGCTCGCGCCAACAGTTACACCTAGGAAGTTCTATAACCACTTGAAACCTTCCTATCTAAATCCTGAAGCACGGAGACCAGAATCAGAGTGTGGCTTTGAGCGCTTGGAGAAGCCCCTCCCCCAACAGTGTGTCTCTTAGGTGGTTGGGACGGAGTGCTGTTGGGGGTGGGGGTAGGGCACATTCCAGAGTGACATTCCACAGCAGACCCTTGATTGCATTGAAGACTTCTAGGTCTCCGAATGCTTAAGGCATTTCGGTCCGATTACCCACCGTTGGTTTGAGGAGACAGGAGGACACTTAGACTGATGTGGCTCTTTCGATGCACCACCCTCTCCCCAGGCCCATTCTTTATTGGATGACTGGAACAGCTCCTGGTTAGAGGGCTGAGACAATAGGACCTAACCCAGGACTAAGAAAAAAGAGGAGGTGGTGACTGAGCGAATAGTACTGAGGAAGGGTGGCCACGTGTCCATCAATCTTTCCAGGTCAACTGCTGAGGGGAAGAAGCCAGGGAGGAAGAGGATGCTCTGTGCTGTCTCTGACTGATTGGTCCTCCATTGAATGGCCTTTGGTCTGTGTACTCATTAGCCTTGATCCAGGTAGACAGACCCAGGCAGCCTTCTGAAGCCTTTGGAGCTTCTTTTGCACATGTTGTGTGTGTCTGCCTGTCTATGTCTGTGTGTTGGTTCCTCAGTGGATGATAATGATGTGGCTGACGGAGGGAATGTTCTAGAAAGCTGAGGTGGTTGAGAAGACTGCTGCCTTACCTGTACTGGGTAAAACCAGTCAGGGCTGGCTGGGTCTCAGCCCACCAACCTTGCCAAATGGAGGAAGGGGATATTTGGGAACTGGATTGCACTGCCTCAGACCAGAACTGGGGGCTGAGTGGCTGAGCCTGGGGGAAAGGCTGATTTCGGAGGTGATTAAAAATATTTGTATGACTGAAGTAAAAAGCACTTTTGTCCTGAAATATCTGAAGCAGGCCTTAGTTATGGAGGCCCCTGTCCCACTCCTTTCCTGGGATTTCCAGAAAACCTTTAAGCAGATGTGACTCCAAAATGAAGGAGGCAGAAATGAGCCAGGAGGAGATGGTAGGTACTGTGTCCTTCAATGGACCTGAGTCCCATGCTTCTTGTGTTCAAGGCCCAGAGTAGAAGTTACAGAAGGTGCTAAGTCTGTTCACTCTCCCCAAGACTCAGGGTCAGGTGGAGGAGGTAGGTCACGTGACTCAAAAGTTCAGGGTTTAAGAGGTTCAGTCTAAGCACAGGGTCTAGAGAGCCATAGCAGGGGGCAGGTTCGGTCAGAGCTTTTGAGAGTCTCTAGGCAGAGCTGGTTCCTCCCGTCTATCCCTCAGTCATCCTCTTAAAAGGCAGCAACTGCTGACTAGCTGGGCCAAAGGACTGGATCTGAGCTCTCCTGAGCATCTTCTCTTGAACCAAGAAGGCTGTCTTGCTTACCCCACAAGGGGACCGAGTCCAGTCCAACTGGCCCGATCTCCCACCTCTGACTCTGTGCTTCCTTTTTCCCACATACCTTTCTATTTTCTGAAGAAGAAGAGAAATGAGACATTCTAAGGTGGAAATGATACCTGGGCAGCAGTGTGGAATCGGGAATCAGGATTGTGAAGTCGCCTTTGGTCAAGTCCTTGCAAGTTTCCACACTGGGAGTTTGGTGGCAGAGTTGAATCCAGGAGGAAGCTGTTCAACCAACAGCAAAGTTAAGAGGAACCAGGGCAGGGTTGTCACTATCCCCTGATCAGCGCACAATTGCCAGTGGGATGCTGGGACCGGCAGGGTAGAGGCAGGTGCTTCTCTTTCCTCTTCTCCCCCGGGGATGGAACCCAGGGACTTAGACTTGTCCTTGCCTTCATTGACCTGTATTCCCAATCTTGGAATGACTTGACTCTTATCGGATTTGAACCTATAGTATAGTCCCTCCCTATTAGTTCATAGGGTTGTTTGTTTTGGCAGGAATCTTTCAGGTCTATCTGGCCATTAGGGTTCTGCCTCTGGCCTTGCTCTTTAAACTCTCACAAACATGCCTCCAATGAATTGATTGCCTTCTGCTTTTGTGTCAGATTCATCTCTGAAGGCTCAACCCTGATGATGCCCCTAACTGCTCAGTATGACCTGCAGTGGCTCCCCATGGCCTTGAATAAGTCCCTTAACTCCGCCCACAGCATTTCTAACCAGCCTCAGCCTCCATGTACAAGCTCTTTACATGCATACTTGAACTCCGTTTTCTTTCTCTTGCTCTGAACCTGGAGGCTGAGCTCAGGGTGTTGACTTCTGTCGTCTCCTCTTCTCTGTCCCTCCACTTGCTTAGCTCTTCTCATACTTCTCATCCTTCCAGGTTTTACCTTCTTTCAGTTGTGTCTTGTGGCAATGTCTGGGACATGGTGTAATTTATTAAATTATCACTGTTGGCTTTCTTGGTGCATTTTTGCTAAATACTGAATAAAATGCTCTGTGTGCGCGTGTGTGTCTGTATGTACTGTTCGTGTTTATGTACATGTATATGTGGAATATGTGCATGAGGAGGCCAGGAATTGATATTGCGTGTCTTTCTCAGTCTCTCCTCACATTCTTTTTCGAGATAGGGTTTTTCACTGAACCTGGAGCTCACTGATCAAGCCAGACAAGCAGGCCCGCAAGCCTCAGGGATCCTCCTGTCTCTACCTCCCCAGAGCCGAGATCACAGAGCCATGCAGCTGTGCCCAGATTTTCACATGGGTACTGGGGAATCTAAACCCAGGCTAACACTTGCTGAGCCGTCTCTCCCTGTCTCCTTTTCTGGCAGTAGTGAGGGATCAAATTCAAGGCTTCATGCATGCTGTGTGCTCTACCACCGGGCCACATCCCTAGTCGCTAATACAATGCTGCGCTGCAGTCTCTCCCGTCTCCTCTCCTGGCCTCTCTCTCTTCTGTCTTCCTGCCACATCTCTCTTGTACAGGTAAATTCTGTCCTGTCCCTTAGCATGTTCAGTTGAGCCATTTTTTGGTATACCTGCCATATTTTTATTAGATTTCACATAGCATCAAGCTAATGATTGTGTTTGTCTGTTTTAATATTTTCCAGGGCTCTGAAAGCAACAGGGCCTTGGCCTCCTAGATGTGCAGGAAATATTGGCAAACTTGGAATAGCTGCCCATTATATATCCCTTCTCTTTCAGTGCTGGGGATTGAACCTAGGGCCTCACATAGGCTAGGCAAATTCTGTACTACGTCCCCAGCCCTGGCTGCTTGTTGTAAACTAGGACCTGGTCCATGGCAGTAGAGTGAGAAACCCTGAAAGGGGCAGATGCTTCTTGGTCATTCTCTTTTTAAAATTATTTATATGTTTTTATTTTATATGTATGAGTGTTTTGCCCACATGCATGTAAGTGTACCCATGTCAGGCAATGCTTGCAGAAGTCAGAAGAGGGTGTCAGACTCCCCTGGAAATGCAGTTTCAGACAGTTGTTAGCCGCCATGTGCATGCTGGGAACCAAACCCAGGTCTTCTGCAAGAGCAGCCAGAACTCTTAATCACTGAGTCATCTCTCCAGCCCTTCTTGGTAGCTCGCAATGTTCTGTTCTAAATTTCTAACTGCCCTCCAAATTCTACCTGGTTGTCTACATGCTGAAACATTAAACGTTTAGGATCCCACAATATCATTATCCATGAATTATCTCCTGGACACCTGGGTATTGCTTCGTACTGATTAGCTCTCTCCCATGGTCTTTTCTTCCTGACACTTATAAATACTGGTGACACTTTATTGATTCACCACTATCTCAGTCTCAGTGTCCGGGAAATGAACCTTCTGCATTAGAAGTGAAGAGAAACTAGCTTTTGAATGGCATTTATTTAGGGAAACAATTGTAAGCTTACTTGAGTGTGTTAATTTAAGAGTTAAAGGTAGGTGGTAGCTGAGGAAAAGTTAGCAGATAGCCAGGATGGCTTAAAATAACCCTAGACAGGATCTCTTGATAGCACAGACTGGTCTTCTGCTTGCTGTGTGTGCAGCCAAGGAGGATCTAGACTCCTGATCTTCCTGCCTCCACCTCCCAAGTTCTGAGATTCCAGATGTGTGCCACCATGCTGGACTCTGGAATTTAAAGTGCTGTGATCCCAGCACTTTGGAGATTAAGACAGGAGGATTGCTACAAGTTCTAAGCCATTCTGGACTACCAAGTGACACTTATCTCAGTGCCCGCCCCCCAGAAAAAAATCCTCAAAAACAAAAGGGAGGGTGGGGCAAGAAAGTTATTTGAAAATTGATTGCTTTTTCATGTCAGTTTCATTTAGAATTGTGTATTAGTTTATTTTCCTGTTGCTGTGACAAAATAACTTGAGGAAGGATGGGATTATTCCGGCTCACAGCTGGAGGGTACAGTCCATCATAGTGGGGAAGGCAGGCTGCAGGAATGTGAAGCAGCTGGTCACATCACACCCATAGTCAGGAAACAGAACACCAGCTCAGGGAATGTTGTTACATTCAGGGTTTGTCTTTTCACCTCAGTTAACCTAATCTAGACAACCTCTCCCCAAACGTACCCAGAGAGAGGCTTGTCTCTTTGGTGGTGCTAGAGCCTGTCAAGTTGACAATCAGTATTACCATCATAATTGGTGAGTTTCATTTCCTCTGATTTAGTAAGTGTCATTCCACTTATCAATTATGAATGGAAATTTTCGGTGGACTGAGATTTGACATTTTTTGCTATTCTAATAAGCAGACATGTCTAAATTAGCCACATGTGTTGGCTCATGCCCGTGGTCCCAGTACTCAGAAGGCTGAGATAGGATTGCCACAAGTTTGAAGCCATCCAGGGCTACATAGCAAGGCCCTGTCTCAAACAAACAAAGTAAATAAATAGTTGGGTATTGGTGGGGAAACCATTAATGTAAATAGTTCCATTCCTTTGCTAGCCACTAGTGGTCACTGTCATCGCAGTCTAGCTTGGTTGCTAGCCTCAGTAACCCTCTGGGTTAAGCAGGAAAGACAGGGCTGCATAAATGCAAGAGATCTACATCTCAGAGAATTCTTGACTTTGTAGTGCAGTTTATTTTTAAAGCAGTTACATGTTGAGTGTTGGGTCTCTACATTTAAAGCTTTTAATGCAGCTAGCTGGGTGTGGTGGTGCCACACCTTTCATCCCAGCAGTTGGGAGGTAGAGGCAGAGGCGCAGAGGCGCAGAGGCAGAGGCGCAGAGGCGCAGAGGCGCAGAGGCAGAGGCTCAGAGGCAGAGGCGCAGAGACAGAGGCGCAGAGGCTCAGAGGCAGAGGCAGAGGTAGAGGCAGGTCTCTGAGGTTGAGACCAGCTTGGTCTACACAGAGTCCCAGACCAGCTGGGGCTACAGGAATAACTAGTCTCGAAAAACCCAAATAAGTATAAACAAAACACAGCTTTTAATGGGAAACTCACAAACTAGTTGTTTTGTTGTTGATGGTGGTGGTGACGGCTTGGATGAACCTAGAACCTCACACACATTAGGGCTGCACACACCCCTCAGATTTTGTCTTGAATTTCTCCCAAACTGTAATATCCTTTACTTCACATGGGAAAAGCCGTTCTGGAGGGCCATCTTCGGTTTTCTTCTTTGGCATAGATCTGCAACATTTGGTGGAGCTACCCACATTGCGGTGGGCAGCTGGGGTAATAAGTTACCTTTCTGGTGTTACTAAAAGTTTACCTTCTTCCCTTTTCACTGCTGAAGTCTTCCATTAAAGATTAATCCCTTGGGTTTTTGTGGAGGTTGTCTGATTCTTGGCTTTTAAAATGTTAATGCTTCCTTGCATTAAGTCATTAACCCCTCAGTAGGGGAACTGCTTCATTTTACCATTGTCTTTAGTACCGAACTAGCCAATGAACTCTAGATTCCAAAGAGGAAAATTGGCAGAAAGAGTTAAAAAAAAGTCAGTCTTGATGGCCTGTGCATGTAGTCCTAGCACTCAGGAGGCAGAGGCAGTCAGATTCACAAGTTCAAAGTAGTCAGCCTGGGTTAGATTCTGAGTTCCAGGCCAGCCTGGGCTATATAGCAAGACTCTGTATCTGAAATAAATAAATAAAAATAAGAAAAAAGAAAGAGGAGGAGATAGGATGGATGGATGGGGAAGGGCTCAGAAACAACTTATCAAATATTTTTTTCTAGCTGCAAGTCATACCTGCTATGGGTGCTTGTTAAGTACTTAGTAAGTGCTCCTTAAGTACTTTGAGTAGGGGAATGCATGGCTGAGTAACCATGGACTTTGGCATCCCCAGGACATAGTTTAGAGGCATAGTATCTGACCTGAATCCCGAAGTCCCAGGGCAGAGGAACAGTGCTGAATAGGCCCTGTGCTTGATTCTGACTGGCTCACAAGCCCTTTCAGTTCCAACCCTTAGCTACAGGAGCTCAGGGAATATTTGAACCTATGTTTTTTGTTTTAAATTCAATATTTTTATTTCATGTATGAGTGTGCTGCCTGCATGCATGTAAGGGCATCCATGCATGCGATACTCACAGAGGCCAGAAGAGGGTCTCAGCCTGGAAGAGTTCATGAAAGTTCATCTGTCAACTGTCCAGAGATGAATTCGTCTGTGACCTCTAGTTCTAGCCATGGAAAAGAAGGACACCATCTTTGAAGTTTTAGTGTTCTCCTTTCTACCCAAAACCCAGGTTCAGGACTGGAGAAATGGTTCAGCAGTTAAGAGCACTGGCTGTGGGATGGAGAGATGGCTCAGTGGTTAAGAGCATCCACTGCTCTTGCAAAAGACCTGAGTCCTATTCCCAGTACACACATGGTGTCTAACAACCAACTGTAATAAAAGTTCTAGGGAATCTGATGCCCTCTTCTGACTTCTGTGAGCATTGCATGGCCTGGGTGCACTTACACACATGGCAGGCAATATACTCATACATATAAAATAAATAAATAAATAAATAAAATTTCTTTAAAAAGAAAGATCCAGAAGCCTAGAGACAGTACCCTGGCCAGCTAGCTCTGTCCTCCTTGGTTCAAGATGCAGGAAGCAGTACTGTGTATATTCAGACCTGGCTTTGGAGGACTGATTATACCCGTTTCTCCTCTGTCTCTAGGGACCTAGCTGAAGCCTGGCCTGGGAGCCAGGATGGCCATCTACAAAGCCTTGCTGTTGTGTCTAGGACTGCCTCTGTTCCTCTTCCCAGAGGCCTGGGCCCAGAACCACGCCCCACCTGGCTGCAGCCCAGACCTGGACCCACTGTACTACAACCTGTGTGACCGCTCTGGAGCGTGGGGCATTGTCCTGGAGGCAGTGGCCGGTGCGGGCATCATCACTACATTTGTGCTCACCATCATCCTTGTGGCCAGCCTCCCATTTGTGCAGGACACTAAGAAGCGAAGTCTTCTGGGGACCCAGGTGTTCTTCCTGCTGGGCACCCTGGGCCTCTTCTGCCTCGTATTTGCCTGTGTGGTGAAGCCCGACTTCTCTACCTGTGCTTCTCGGCGCTTCCTCTTTGGGGTCCTGTTTGCTATCTGCTTCTCCTGCCTGGTGGCCCATGTCTTTGCTCTCAACTTCCTGGCCCGAAAGAACCATGGACCCCGGGGGTGGGTGATCTTCATCGTGGCTCTGCTGCTGAGCCTAGTGGAGGTCATTATCAACACAGAGTGGCTAGTCATCACCCTGGTGCGGGGAGGTGGTGAGGTTGGCTCTCTGGGCAACAGCAGCACTGGCTGGACCAACGCTTCCCATTGTGCCATTGCCAACATGGACTTTGTCATGGCGCTCATCTATGTGATGCTGCTGCTGCTGGGGGCCTTTCTGGGGGCCTGGCCTACCCTGTGTGGCCGCTTTAAGCGCTGGCGGAAGCATGGGGTCTTTGTGCTGCTCACCACGGCCATCTCCATTGCCATCTGGGTGGTGTGGATTGTCATGTACACTTACGGCAATGAGCAGCACCACAGCCCCTCCTGGGATGACCCCACACTGGCCATTGCCCTTGCTGCCAATGCCTGGGCTTTTGTCCTCTTCTACGTCATCCCTGAAGTCTCTCAGGTGACCAAGCCCAGCCCAGAGCAGAGCTACCAGGGAGACATGTACCCCACCCGAGGCGTGGGCTATGAGACCATCCTGAAAGAGCAGACAGGCCAGAGCATGTTTGTGGAGAACAAGGCATTTTCCATGGATGAGCCAGCCTCAGGTGGGTCATGGAGATCCTCGTACGTGTCTCTCTATCTTGCTTTCTCTGTCTTTCTATGTCTTTTCTCTGTGTCTGTTTGAGTGATGTGTGTGTTTGAGACTGGATAGGGTCTTTTATAGCCTAGGCTGACCTAGGCCTGAACTCACTGTATAGCTTTGAACTCCTGATCCTTCCCCCTCCCAAGTGCTGGGGTCATAGGCATGTGTCACCACCAAGCCCAGCTCTCCAGCTCCCTTCTCTTTTTTCGTTTAAATCACAGTTTTTGATTGGTTGTGTATTGGAGGCACATGTGCCACAGTGCACAGATAGAAGTCAGAGGACAACTTGCAGGAGTCATCTCTTTCATTCTCCCATGTGGCTTCTGGGGATTGAACTCAGGCTGTCAAGTTTGGCGCCAAGTGCCATAACCCTAAGCCGTCTCACCTGCCCACATGTTCTCTCTTTTTTAATTTTTGTGTGCCTGAGTTTACGTATGTGCACCACATGTGTGCCACAGATGACAGATGCAGAAAACAGCATTGAGGAGATTGGATCCCCTGGAACTGGAGTTACAGAGTGTTAGCTGCCATGTGGATGCTGAGAACTGAACCCCAATCCTCTGCAAGAGCAGCCGGGGTCCTGAACCTCTGAGCCATCCCGCCAGCCTCTCATGTTCCCTCTTTTATCCCATGTCTTTTATTGTTTATTTTTCATGTGTATGAGTGCATTGCCTGATTGTATGTAAGTGCACCTGTGTCGTGCTCAGATCGCTGGAGCTGGAGTTTTGGACAGTTATTAGTTGCCATGTGGTTGCTGGGAATCGAACCCAGGTCCTCTTCCCAGGCAAGAGGAAGAGCTCTTAATCACTGTCCCATGTCTTTTACTGCAGGGCAGAAACTATTCTCTTGAGAAAAATGGAAAATTCTTGTGAATATTCAGTTTTCTGCCTTAAAGCCCCTAACTTGAGGGGCAGGGTGTGTAACTCGGTGGTAGAGCACTTGTGTAGCAGATAGCAGGCCAAGTTCAAATCCTAGCACCACAACCAGCCAACCGAGTAACCACTCACCAGTGCCACATAGTGGCCTCAGCTGCCTATTTGCTAACTATATTGGGAGAACTAGCAGTTATTGGACGCCTGCTGTGTGCCAGGATCTGTGCTAAGATGCCGGTGTTTATGACTCTTGTACTTCTGAGCATGACTCTGGAAGCTGGAGGCAGCCTCAGAACTCTGCGGAACCCCAACTATTAGTGTTGTTTAAGATGTCTAGGGTCTTTAGACTTGCTGCCCGGTTATCACACAGTGCCAGCTCTGGGACCTCTCTGTCAGGAAGTCAGGGTTAAAGTCATGAAAGTTCCAGAATCAGAGCTCCTCATGTTTCCTACTTGTGGAAAACAGTAATCCTTGTTTGGGCACATGGTATATGATCTACCCCCTTCTCCGGAAGTTGCCAGGGGGTCCAGAACAGGCTAAGCATGAAGCTTCCTCGGCCTGGCCCTGAGTTGATGTGGAGGGGCACCCATAGTCATTGGGGGACGTGGAAACACGGAGTTGAGGGATCTTAGTTATATTTCCCTCAGTGCCTGGCAGCTGGCCTGCAGTGGTAGAGGCAGGAGCTGGAGGCTGGCTGTCTTGGAAAGCAGCCAAAAGCTCATGTGCCCCTCCTTGGCCCCTGGCCCTGAGGGCGGATGGGGATGTGAAAATTGCTGACAAGGCCTTTTTCTGAGCTGTGGTGGAACCAGTGTATATAAATTTGTGTGTGTGGGGGGGTGAGGGGGTCCCCACACTAGAGGGAATCAAGCTGCATTGTGCTGTTCTGTGCATTTGAACAAAGGGATACCGGCCACAGGAGAGACTTCACTTCCATAGCCTTAGGTCACAACTCCTGGTTGGGTATTAAACCAGGGCCTCAAGGTCCTCTTTTCCCCATATCCAGGAGAGTTGATTCAGCTGTGGGGATGAAGGACAGCAAGAGGTCAGCAATTTCTCAAATTATGCTTGTTTTTCCCTACAGCAAAGAGACCCGTGTCACCTTACAGTGGCTACAACGGGCAACTGCTGACCAGTGTGTACCAGCCCACCGAGATGGCTCTGATGCACAAAGGCCCGGTGAGTGGGTCCCTGAGATTCCTGTGACCCTACTGGTGGCTACAGAATCCAGCCTTATTTGGTAGTAAAGAGGCTGTACAGACAGCACATGGTTTAGCATAGGCAGTAATGGCAGAGAGAGCTTCTGGAGGCACCAACCCTGACAACCTAGGGCCTCAGGACACTGCAGTGGGACTTGCCCCAAGTCACTGGGCTTCACCCACAGCCTGGGGCTTGGAGCTCTACAGAATATAGACTCAAAACGGCATGGTGGCACATCTGTAATCCTAGCACTTGGGAGGTAGAGGCAGGAGGATTAAGAGTTGATAGTTATCCTTGGCTACAGCCTGCATGAGCTTGGGCTACATGAGACCCTATTCCCCCCCCCCCCAAAAAAAAAACAAAGGAAAGAAAAGAAGGAGAAGGCAGAAGCGACTTAGCCTTACCCAAAAGAGCTTGGGTTGGGACAAAGGAGGGTCTCAGCCTGGCACCACCCAAAGTGACGGGGGAACAAATGTAGCAGGTCTGGATAGAAATTTAATTCTCAACCACAGCTGTCCCAAGAGGGGCCCTGACACACTCAGGAAAGTAGCAAGTCTTTTTTGTTACTTTGTTTTGGGGAGACAAGGGCTTGCTACATAGTCTAGACTAGCCTCAAATTGTAATCCCCTGCCTCAGTGCTGGAATTGTAGGCATGCCCTTCCATGCTTAGCTAGCATGTCTTGACCTTATACCTCCCCTGGGCTCTGGAGGCCAGAAGGGGGAGGGGGCGGTGGGAACAGGAAGGAGGGGGTTAGATTCCCACTCCATGTGTGTTCCGCCTCCCAGTTGGCAGCAGTTGCAGGAGAGGTCGGGTCACGACCTGCCTTGGCAGAATGCTGGGAACAGGAAGCCAGGAGGTCAGCAGGGTTCTGTTCTCGTCCCTTCCCCACCTCCCAAGCCTGGGGCAGGGGGTGGTTTGTGTGTCTGAGATTTCCAGTGCCTTCTCTTTGCCTCTCAATAAGGGTGAATCTGTACCCTGGCGCAGTGCTGGGCAGTTTTCATTAAGACTGTGAGCAGAAACTGCCTCCCCTGGCCCCCCCCAACCTCTTCCTCAGGAGCTGCCCCCCCCCCGCCCCAAGGCTGTCCCTTTTTTCCCCAGCATGTTTTGAAGGTGACCAACCCTAGCTGGGCTGCTGTTTCTACTTGGTTCTCAGAACATGTTCCCCAGACCACCAGAATGAGCAGTCCCTGAGAACTTGCTAGAAATGCAAACTGAGCCTGAGGTGGGGATAGATTTTTAGCCTCCCTGGTGATTATTGACATCACCTGCATAGCTAGCTTGTGTCCACCTAGATGGGAGTGACTCCTCAAAGCCAATCTGCAAACAAAACCCCAGGACTCCCTCTCCACCCCTACACCAGTTGTTAAACATTTACCAGCCTACCACAGGGTGGCCCAGCTCCCAGGGGTTGGGGTTTAGCAAACACTCCTGGGGATTACAAACCCACGTTTGAGACCCCTGATCTAGATGTTCTAGTCAGCAGGAAGTGGGTAGATGTTCTAGGAACTGGGCGAGCCCCACGCAGGTGGGAGGGAGGGCCACCTGGATCTGATAAGACAGTTGGGGGCCTGGGGGTCTGGGGGCCTGGGAGGTCTGGTGGTAGCAACTCTCCTCCATGGGGATATAACACGGGAGACTGGGGTTCATGTTCCTTCCAGGTAGAACATTTGGGACCAGATTCCTAGACCAGAGTTGTTTTTATGTCATGTGTATGCGTAGTTTTGTAAGTGCACCCGTTTCATTCAGTGCCCATGGAGGCTAGAAGAGGGTGTCAGATCCCCTGGAACTGGACTTATGGACAGTTGTTAGCTGCCATGGGTTCTGGGAATCAAACCTGCGTCCTCTGCAAGAGCAGCTAGTGCTTTTAACCACTGAGCCATCTCTCAGCCCTCTTAGACCAGAATTGTATGACTACACCTGGGACCTACCTGAGTGGTACCAGGTATTACAGTGACATTTTAGAGACTGAAGTAAGATCCATGAGGGACGGGAGCCTATGAATGGTGTTGTATAGGCGGCAGCAGCTCAGTGGAGCTGTTCTTCTGTTGGACTAGTTCATTGGAGAACTAGGAGCTGGGGCTCAGGGACAGGGCCTTTCTCAGGGTATCCCCAGAGTTGCTGGGACTTACTTCCCTGCCCGGAAGTAGTCGTCCATCCCAGCCTGCCAGCAGGGCCCCAGTAGAATGGGGGTGGAGGGGTCAAGAAGCAGGAGCTGGAAGGCAGAGCCCTGCAGGAAGCTGGGTGTTTGTGTATCTGCCCTGGAGGAACCTGGCTCCTGATCCCCTGACTGTGAGACCGCCTGTTCTTCCTTCCAGTCTGAAGGTGCTTACGACGTCATCCTCCCACGGGCCACCGCCAACAGCCAGGTGATGGGCAGTGCCAATTCGACCCTTCGAGCCGAAGACTTGTATGTGGCCCAGAGTCACCAGGTGGCCACACAGCCAAAAGATGGCAAGAATTCTCAGGTCTTTAGAAACCCCTACGTGTGGGACTAAGTTGGCAGCTGTGGCCAGGAGGAAGTGGGCAGACTTACAGGGGGCCCTCAGGACCTGGCTTGGATGAGGGATGTCCAGGGACTGTGTTCTGAGGCTCCTTTTCCCTTTGCTGGCTGAGGGTAGCTTATGCCTCAGAGCCAGTCCTCTCCACCCCATCGCCCCAATCTGCCAATGTCTGGGTGGGTGTCTGGAGGGCCCCCTCCCACTCCTCAGTGTTTGTGGAGTCCAGGTGCCTGCCTGGTTTCATGCCAGGACCATGTCTGGCGATCTGCTCCATCCAAATAGTGTTCTTGAGGTGGTGGCTGGTCCCATGCCTACATTCTCAGGCGACACCTGCAGCTTCGGGAGGGCTCAGAGCAGATGCCTTGGGCCTGGATCTTGCTCCTCTGTGAGGAGCAAGGGTGCCTAATAAACACATTTCTGCTTTATGAACTCTCACGTGGGCTTATGGTTTCTGACAGTGTTCTCACTGTAGTCCTCACCCCTTGTCCATGGGGATCAGCAAGCCCCTCTCCCTATCTCACATTCAGGTCACAGGGTGAACAGTTCTGTTGGGGCATCCTGTGGTAAGGAGTTGGTGTTTCCACCCAGGAAAGGACTCTCCGGTGTGTCTGCTGGCAGTGTGGATGCCATCAGAGTGAACATCTGGGTTATGTACATGTCTGGGATGCAGCCTCACATTTGGGCCTGTCCAATCCTAGGAGCTTTCTTCCAGCTTCCCCCCTCCATTGCCTGTTCTCAGGGAGAGGCAGCACAGGGGAGACAAACCCATCAGCAGGCAGCTCTAGGGGGATGGAGGGGGTCAGCTCATCTTAGTCTCTCCTGCAGGGAAGTTAAGAACCTTTAGGGAACAAGATGGACAGCCATTCTGCTCCATGCTCTGAGATCACCCAGGGCAGCGGGAGTGGAATGGCTGTGAGCTGGAGCTGTTTACAATGAGCGTTCACAAAGATGGAAGGGCCAGGCCAGGTCCTGGTTGGCTCAGGAATTATAGTATCCATGTGGTCACATTTGGCAGCCAGCAAAAGCCTTCTTTTTTTTTGGCGGGGGGAGGAGGCTCAATCATCTCCCCCATTTCCAGAGCCAAAATCTCAGAATGCTGACATCTTAGGGTTATACAGGTCTGTAGGGGGAGTTGTCCTGCTCCCTTTTTTATGGATAAAAGTTACTCAGAAGGACACAGGGTTACTATGTGACTTGACCAAGACTGCCTAGGTTTTCTCTTAACACACCTCCAGCCTTTGTCTCTGGTCTTCGATAAAACAAGCCAGCCCCACGGCCTGGGCTGTGGGCTGCCTCAGTGCTCTGTGGATGGGCCCAGGGCTCAGTGTCCTGTCCTTTGGGTGCCAGATCCAGGCTCTTCAATGGGGCTTGGGAGTCTGTCCATCCTAGGCTTGGGAATGTTTGTCCCCAACTAGCCCGAAGCTATTTTCCAATACCAGTTGTAGGGAAAAAAATAGAAAACTTGTTGGAAGAAAACTAAAAACTTCTTCTAAACATCTTCTATGTTTAGATTGCACCACTCCTTGGGGACTGAAACTTCTTCTTTTTTTAGTGAAGTCCAGTGCTTGGGCCCTGAGCAGTATGGTCCCCCACTTTTGACTCTTGTTCTTTCTGGTTACTTTAGGCTTAGTCCCCGCAAAATAAAACAAGATGGTAGACGCCCTCTTCCCTGAACCTCACCTCATCCGGATACCCTCAGTGCTCTGTCAGCTGAGCAGGGCCCAGGACCTTTCCTGCCTTTGTCCTTGGAGCTGGGAGGGACCAGAGGCCACCAGTGTGAAGCAGCGGACTGAGTGGGGACCCTGGGATGGGCTTGAAGCTTGTGACTGGGGCCCCCAGGGCCATCCACCTCTCACAGTGTAGCCTCCCAGTCCTCACGTGACTAGATACAGGGAGCTGACTGCAGACTCCCATCTCCTGCCTTGACACCTCCCCCAAGTCACAGCCACTGGGTCCCCATGTGGTTCTCCATCGTTCTGCCGTGAACGTCAGGCTTGTGACACTGCACCTTCTTGGCTATGTTGGTGTCCCGTCGACTTGTCCCACAATGCACCCAGGATGCAAGCCATGCGGGAGTTGCACCTGGTCCTTCCAGGGCATTCTGCCACCTTCTGGACTGTGGACGGACACAACTGGGGACAGAGCTCGGTGGACAGGCTGTTTCTCTTCGTGGCCGAGGGTTGGTCCCAGGTCTCAGCCCCTTTGCACTATGACCTGGACTGAGCCTTTCCACCCTCAGGGATGGGAACTGAAATACTAGTCGCAACTGGGGAAACCACATCCATCCAGCACTGCCACATGGAGAATCCCACAGAAGAGTTGGGGAGTTGGCAGGCCACAGTGGTATTTGGGGCTTTGCACCTTTTATGTACCTCAGATAGCCCCCTGGCCTCTACTCCCCATCTCTGTTTTTAGTTTCTGTGCCAGCTCCCATGATGCCTCTTAGGGCGGGTGCAGATACAGATGTCCCTGAATTTCCCAAATCTCACAGGTTCTAGAGGCAGGGGGTGTGGCGGTTACCCAGACATACATGGTTAGGGCCTGGGAGCACCCTTAGGGGACAGTAGGAGTCAGGGCTGTGTTCTCAGGGACCAAGTAAGTTGAGCCTCTCCTGTGTCAGATGGGTGGGATGTGGGGTCCCTTAGGTGAGTGGGGTACAAGACTGAAGATTGTGCTGATGGGCAGATGTCTACGTTTCTACCTCAGCTTTGGCAGCAGATGTTTTTGGAACCCCTGGACATACTATGCCTTAGGACGTGCACTCGAGGGACTTGATGGCCACCCAGGGAATAGGGGGCCATTCTCGGGGCTGCATGCTGTTGGCCCCAGAGACTGAGATGAACATATAGCACCAGACTCATAAGTCTGAGGTCATTTGCCCTGCCATTGGATACCAGACCGATGTGGTTCCTCCCAGGACCCTCCCCAGGTGTGCCCGGTGGGCTGGCCTTCCACCCAGGAGTCTTTGTACCACCATGGAGGGTAAGAATGAGTGACTTTCCAGGAAGTGGTTAGTCTGTAGCTCTCAGTGCTGTCCCCAACAGTCTGTGCCTTTTGTCACTGGGTGAAAAGTTCACAGAGGAGGACTGATCTCCAAATGTGACACCTTCTGCCTTGAGCTCTCCAGTGAATGAGGTTGTGCTCTATTCCATGAATACGGTAATAGTTCCCTCTAAAGAAGTGGAGGGGAGTTCCTCCATGCACTTCACAGTGCTCTTTTTCTGGGGTAGTAGCCCCAAGGTCCCTTACAGCCTGCTTGCTGTCCTAGGTGACAGTCTCTCAGGAGCCTCCGGGAGCTGCAGGTGGCTAGGTGTGCCGCCTTTGGTAGACTTGTCTGTATTTACAGCCCGAGTTCACCTCTACCTGCAGGTGACTGGGAAGTGTCAAGCTCCTGGAAAATGCAGGCCTTCTGGGATGCAGGAATACTCATGATCATTCTGCAGTTTTCCAGCTGTGATCCAGTGGAAAAGATCCATACATTTTTAGGATGGTGGTGATAGTTTCTAGTTAACAGAGCTATATCACACACAAGGCTTAAATGGGAGAAAATGATGGGCCACAGCCTGGTGGTGCAAGATCATCATCCTCAGGCCAGTCCCTTGGTAGATGTCACATTGACACTGTTAAATCCTACAGGGTGCAGTAAAGGGAGTTTTGACTTTATAATTGTTCAGAATTAAATGACTGCCCTCAGAGGGCTTAATGCCTCTGTGTCTCTGTATTCATGAGGAATTCTGGGATGTTTGTTTGCCTCCTGCCTGTTTGTCTATCTTTTTCCCAGATCCTTTCTACACAGCAAAGGCTGTTTGATTCCAACTTCTGGTTGGAGACTATAAGGAAGAAAATGGAGCCTCTGAAAGACATCGAATTTCCAGCCAGCTAAGCTCAGAGAGAAGTGGGGCCCACACAAGATTTAGGAAGGATGGGGTGAGAAAGGGGACACTCCAGCGAGCATCCACCCACTGGGCCTGACTAGGGCAGCGGGGGAACAGCCCACTGGGTGAAATGCCATGTTCACAGAAAGGCACACTGTACCGGGGTAATCATGGCTTCCCTAGGTCATGTGACCCTGCCAAGTGCCACACCAAGCTCCTGTGGCTCTTTACCTGTTCATTAGCCCTTCAGAGCTGACACAAGACAGCCAGGTTGGGTGGCTTGCCCATGGGGAAGCTGGGGCACTGTCACCACAGCAACACATTTTCACCAAGATTAGCACTTTCTCTTGCCCCCAGAGGACACACCAAGGTTGTACACAGGGGCTGGCAACCAGACTTTGTTTCTTGTGTGCTGTTTCCATGCTGGGCCCTCCAGGAAGCTGCAACCCCCGCTTATAGTAGCAGCATGAATTATTTAGTGTCTGCACCAGCCCGGAATGTTCTGACCTCATCCTCTTTGGGCCCTGTGCGGCTCTGACCTCATCCTCCTTGAGGAAAGGTAGCCAGCCCTAGCTGCTAATGGGCAGAGGTGGGGGTAGTGGGTCCCACTGGAGTGTCAGTGATTGAGGGGGGAACACTAGTGCTCTCTCGCAGAGGGAGAAAGAGGTGAGGAAGGAACACTGAGGGATACAGAATACATGATGCAGAAATTAGGGTTCTTACCAGCTCTGTGACCTTGGGCAGTTCCTTGGACCTCTCAGTCTCCTCATCTGTAAAGTAGGAGCGCCAACCTGCGTTCATAAAAGAGGACTCACATGAAAATCAGGGCCCTGAAGGCAGAGCACCCGGTGTGGCCTCCCCAGTCTAGCAAGCCTCTTAGGGGATCTCACCTGCTGTCATTGGAAACTAGCACATCTTCTATTCTGCTTGCCTCTCGGGCACTGGTCCCCAGGGTGGGTACAATGGCAGGTGTAGGGATGGGGGTCATATGTTGGCAGTTCCCTGATTCTGTAAGGGGAAGGGCTAACATTAAAAGCATTGGTGGGAGGCCCCCATGCACCAGAAGTTCAAGATACCAGGCTGGAGAGCTGGAACCAGCACCTGTCCCTGAGTACCTACAGGGACATGGGGAGGAGCAGTTACAGTCCCTATTCCTCCTTAGGTCAGACCCAAGCGGTGAAGGGGTAGTGGTCTTAGTGGTTTCAATTCCTGAGTGGCAGCTACTTCCTGGCCCCCAGGGCATCCTCATGTCAGAGTTCTGTCTTGCTCCACCTATGCCCAAGAGTTGGTAGGAACCTCAAGCCTCAAGTAAGGCACAGTTCAAAAATTTAAAGTAGGACTGGAAAGATGGCTCAGGGGTTAAGAACACTTGCTATTCTTCCAGAGGACCAGGGTTTGATTCCCAGCACCCAGCCCTCAGCTAACAACCATGTGCAAAGTAACTTCAGTTCCAGGGGAATCGACATTGTATGCACCTGGTACACTTGCACACGTGCAGGCAATACACTCAAACACATAAAAATAATAAAAATTTTTTTTGTAGTTCTCAGCAGAATCAGGCAGAACACAGGTCACCACCTTGCATAGAGGCTCTGAGGACAGGCTCCCCCAAGCCTGGGCAAAGAGGAGGCGCTCCCTGGTGAGTCGACCGGAAGGCTCCCTTCACCCTCCCATGCCACTAGAGGGTACAGGAGTCCGGGCTGGAGTTTTATATCAAGTACCAACCGGGAAGTTCAATCAGGATCCTACCGGATCGGGACCGTGAGGACAGAAGACGCAGAGCTGGGAGCCTCTCTGCCTCCTCTGTCCCCCGCTACAGACACCCGGCTCTCTCCTAGGCTCCTGGGGTGGTGGGGGAGGGAGGTGAGTCTGAACATCTGGCGCCACGCCGTCACTCTTCATCTAGGACCGGCCCCTCATTCACCAGCCAACCCGAGGCCGCCTCCTGAGCCCACCCAAGCCCGCCCCGGCGCCCTGCAAGTCCCCAGAACCTGCCTGCGCCAGCAGTCTCGGTCCCTGCCCCGCCCCGGATGGGGGTGGGGCTGACTGTGCGAGGCTCTGGGAGTGGCCCACGGTGCTCCCACTCATCCCCCGTCCTCAGACCCTTGTCCAGAGGCCGACGTGTTCCGTCCCACGCGGCCAGACCCTGTACCTACCGATTTATCCCCTGTATCACTCAGCTTGGCCCGAAGCGGGGAAGAGAGAAGCAGTCCTGTTGGAAAGATCAATAATCTGGGCCCATGTAACAGGGCCAGGGCCGGGCACGCCTCCGCTGCCTCTGCTGGGCGCGGGGACAGACCTTTTTTTTTCTAAAATGTTATTTATTATTTTGATTTTATGTGTGTGAGGGTATTGCCTGCATGTGTGTTTTATACAATGCCTCTGGAGGTCAGAAGAGGGCATCTGATCTCCTGGAACTAGAGTTATGGTTGTTAGCTGCTATATGGGTACTGGGAATGAAACCCAGGTCCTCTGCAAGAGCACTGACTGCTCTTAACCACTGAGCCATCTCTAGCTGGGAGGGACAGAGTCTTTAGTCTGGCAGGACTGACATTTGACGTAGAGGACCATTCTTGGTGTTGGGGGCTGTGCATGGTAGGATTCTGAGCAGCACCTTCTACCCTCTAGATGCCAGGACCACCACCAGGTTAAAATGCCTCGATATGTGACAAATACTGGGAGGACTACCTTAATCCCTAGACTGCAGTCTGGTCCCTTAGAGTGTTACAGTGGGCCACTGGATCAGCCCCACGTGGTCCTGGGAGTCCCTGCGCCTAGGAGTCTACCTTCTTTCTGCTGGTGGCCAGCTGCCTCAGGCCAGCCTGGGGACTGTGACTTGCCACAACACAGGCAACGTGTGATTCCTGGCTTCCTGTTCCCATGCCTAGTGTGCGTGCTGAGCCATATCTTGGGACAGGGGATGCTGGCCACAGTGGTCTGTTTCCTGTCTCTCTATCAGGCCAGCTGGGCCACCTGACTTACCCAGTCAGTGCTGAAGGTCAGGGAGGGTCTGGGTAGCAGGTGCCCAGCTGCAGGTCAGCCACATCAGGAGGCAGGCCATAGTTAACAGGGCAGCGCCCGCTGTCCTATGTCCCTCAGAAGGGTAAATATAGCCATCCCCCTCCCCGCAACCCAATGGTGTTAGGGTTTATAGCCTAGGCAGATCCCCCAGTGGGCCCTGGGGGTAGGTGAGCAGATCAAAGGTGGGCAGGATGCTAAGGGTACTAATCCCTCATCCCACATGCGAAGAGAGACTCTCTTGCTCTCTCTCTTCCCCTCCCTCCCTTCCTTTCTTTTACCATGAAGATAAACTATATATTTCATTTTAATTTACTGCAGTGCTGGGAGTGGGGTCTAATGTAGAGAGCCGCAGATTGCTGCGTCTTAAAGATGGCGCCTGCTCCCGCCCCCCACCATCCCGAGGTGGGCGCTCTAAGGCCTTGTGCATGCCAGGTCAGGACAGCCCCCAGCTCTTAAGTCATGTCTTTTTTAAAAAGGTTTAAAATTTTTTAAAAATTCTGTATATGCATGGGGGAGAAGGTATGTGCTCATGCATGCAGATGCTACAGAGACCAGAGGCATTGGATCCCCTGAGCTGGAGTTATAGGTGATTGTGAGTTGCCTGATGTGGGTGCTGGGAACTGAACTTGAGTCCTCTGCCAGAGCAGTAGGTGTTTTTAACCACTGAACCATCTCTATAGCTCTTTCTTTTCATCTTTTCTTGTCTTTGAAACAGAGTCTCATGTTACCCAGACTGGCCTTGAACTAGCCATGTAGCTGAGTATGACCTTGAACTTCTGATCCTCCTGCCTCAACCTCCTGAGTACTGGGATTCCAGTGGTGAGCCACTGTGCCTGTGGATCAAACATAGGGCTTTGTGCGTGCTAGGGAAGTACTCCATCAGCTGAGTCCTATTCCCAGCCTCATGGGGAGGATTTCTGAGGAGGCTGAGAACAGGGGACAGAGGAAGGGAGTACATACGTATATGCATGGTGTGCATATGGAGAACCTCCCCCTCACGGCCCCTAATCTCAGCCTTGCTAAATAATTACAATTTTGAGAAGAATTAATTCTGCTTATGGTCACAGGACAGACTGGTTCACTGTTGTCATTGGCTGTTATCAAACAAACTGCGTCTGTCCTGAGGGGCCAGACAATAGCAGACCTGGGGAGTGCCACTTGGTTCATGAACGCCTTCATTTGCCAGATTCTCATCAATATTTAGAGAAGAATGCTCTGGCTATCATTTTAATAGACATCCATCCTCACACTGACCTCTCTCCTAGCACCCCAGCCCATCTGGCTCACAGTACTTTCTTCTCCTCAAATCTGGAAATTCCTTGTCCCCAAGTCACATCAGGAAGGTGCTGTCTTTGGGAGGTCTTTTGTGTGACCTAAGACTACTGTGGCTCCTTTTCCTCATCAATAAGGTGCTGACAAGCTGAGGCAGGAGGTCTAAAGTATAAGGCCTGCCTGGTCTACAGACAGAGTTCGAGATCAGCCTGAGCAACTTGGCAAGATCTTGTCTCAAAATAAAAAGTAAACAGAAATTTCTGGAATGTGACTCAGTGGTAGAGCACTTGCCTGGCATGCATGAGGCTCTGGGTTCCATTCTGAGTACAGGTGGGGGGATGGGAGGGAGTGGTGAGCTGGAGTGGTGAGCACACACCTTTATACCTTGCACTCAGAAGGCAGAGGCAGGAAGACCTTTGTGAGGTTGAGGCTAGCCTAGTCTACACATCGAGTTCCAGACTAGTCAGGGCAACATAGTGAGACCCTGTCTCAAAAAAAACAAAAAAGGAAAAGCAAACAAACAAACAATAACTGGTGGCATGCTTTCAGGTCTAGAAGGGCAAGGCAGCACGTGCGTTTGGATTAGTGTACCCATGTTGGGGTTGAGGGCTTGCTTCCTGGGGGTATGTTGGTCACTCAAGAAGGGCTGTTTCACACTGGTTAAGAGATGAGGGGACAGCCTGGCTTGGATGGGGCAGCCTCTCCTTTGGTCCTAAGCAGGAAGGTTGGGAAATGTTTCTGGGTCACTAGATGGTGACCCTAAAGACCTATTAGGTAAGGAGGACCTGGTATGTTTGTTTGCTACCACTGCCTGACAGGGTACCCAGACTGGGGGTGGGGGGCTTAAACAGCACAAATTCAACACCCTAGTTCTAGAGGCTGAAGTCGAAATCCAGGGGTGCTCTGGTCATTCCTCCTAAGAACGAAGAAGCCTCACCTCGCTTCGCAGAAAGAGTTTTCTCCCTGTCTCTTCACCATCTTCTTCCTTCTCTGAATGTCTCTGGGTTCAAATTTCTCTTTTTTTCTTAAGGATATAGTCATATTGGGTCAGGATCCCACCCTAATAACCCCGTTTTGACTTGATTACCACTGAAAAGACCCTCTCTTGCCAGGCATGGTGGTACATGACTGTAATCTTAGCACTTGGCTGATAGAAGCAGAAGGATCCGGAGTTCAAAGCCAACCTTGGGTACAAAGAAGATCTGAGGGCCAGCCTGGGCTACATGAGATCTTGCCTCAAAACAAAGACTCCGTCTCCAAATAAAGTTACAGTCTGAGTTTCTAAAGGTTAGGATTCCAACATGTGAATTCAGGGAAGCACCATTCCACCCCTAACCCCTGTGCTGCACCCTTGGGTGAGCTTGAAGGGGAGTGGGCCCTGTGGATAGAGGGCTTCCTGAAGCGGCTTGAATGAGGCCATTCCACATAGCTTCCCGGTGTGGACTCTGCAGATGTGGCAGGGACTGAGGTTCAAGAATCTGCTGTGTACCTGGTCCTTGCTGGGATGGGGACACCCTCCGTATGGGGCCAAGCTTTCTCCTCCTCCGGAAAGCAGATGGCATCAGTGGAAGGAGGTAATAATTCAGTGCCCATCACGCCGAGCTCTGTGCACCCTTTCCCAGATGCAGGCTGATGCAGATGTTAGAGATGGGATGAGGCAGGGGGTATGCAACCACGGTTCCTTGTGTGGAGACATGACCCAGACACCGTCCCTGAAGTCCCAAATGAGGTCATGACTCGAAGTCCAGGAGCTCCATACTGCCCCTGAAAAAATCACAAAAGATGCTGACTTCCACTTCTACCTCCTGAGTGCTGGGATCACAGGGATGCACCACTGGGTATATGCAGTGCTGGGCATGCAGCTCAAGGCTTTCTGCATGCCGGGCAAGCATTCTACTATCAGAGCTCCATTCCAGCCCCCTTCTAGAATTTTCAGGGGCTCTGGTGATCTGGGGCACTGGATCGTAGTCCCCATCCACTAATGCCATCTGCTTTCCAGGAGGAAAGCTTAACCCCATCTGCTTAACCCCAAATGGAGGGTGTCCCCATCCCAGCGAGGACCATGTACACAGCGGATCCTTGAACCTCAGTTCCCACCACGTCTGCAGAGTCTACATCTGGAAGTTACATGCAGTGGCCTCATTCTGGGCCTTGTCTCCTCTTCAAGCCACCTCAGACTCCCTCAGTGAGACAGAGCTCAAGCAGCCTGAAAGTGCAGGGCTGGGATCTAACACCTCTGGGTCACTTCTTTGTGCTTTTTTCTGGGCCACTGGGATTTTGGCTCTGATTTTAGCAGTAATTTTCACCTTTTAAGGGAATCTTTGTTTTCCTGTCTTTGTTTACATGTTTCCCATTAAACCATGACCTCCTGGAGAGAAGAAATTGTTGCATTTTTAACTCCATGACCCCATCTTTGGGCCCAGTGCCTGGTATAATAAAGACAGTCATAAAATAGTTGTTAAACAAATAAACGAGGCCTGAGCATGAAGTGCCACCTGGTGGACATAGCAAGTATGGCAGCATCTCAGATCCAGGCCAGGCCAGTGGTCTGAGAGGATGCTGCCTGGCTCTATTTGGCCTAGAGTTCAAGTGTGAGGTCAGGTGGGGGAGACAGAGTGAGGGCAAGGAGGAGGCTCTGCCTACTTTGGACATGTACAGTAAGGCGTAGGCTGTGGCTCACTACATCAACCCCTGCAAACATGGAAGGGGTTATGTACTAAAGGTCACGGAGGGGGTTATAGGGACAGCTCAGTTGGCAAAGTGCTCTGAGGACCTGAGTTCCATTTCCAGAACCCACGTAAGAAGCTGGTAGTGGTAGTGTGTGCCTATAATCCCAGTTCTGGGGAGGCAGAGACAGGCAGATCCCTGGCCAGTCAGCCTAGCCTAATCAGGGAGCCCATTTCCAGAGAAACCCTGTCTCAGAAAAGACAATACAGACAAGACCAGAGTAACCCTACTCAGGGTTGGCCTCTGGCCTTCCCATAGACACACACATGTGCACACACACCTGCACACACACGTGCACCACACGCATATGAACACACACCTGTACATACCACATACACAAAATAAAAATAAGATAAAAACAAAGGCCAGAGAGATAGCAATAACCACAAACCCTCTCCGACCATAGTTCTACAAATTGATTCAATTGTTATTTTTCAAGAGGAAAAGCTGAGGCTCAGAGAGGTTAGAGATTCAGCAAAGGTCAGTCACACAGCCTGTCTGAGGCAGGGGTAGTAGTCAAAGCTGGGAAGTGAGACCCTGACTATGCTTTCACCCCTGGGAGCAGTCACTCATTCTTTGGTTCATTTATATATCTCCCAATCAGCCTGTTGCTCTGGTCCAGTTGGTCCCTAATCCAGCTTTTTTTTTTTTTTTTTTTTTTTAAATCATGTTGAATCCTCCCTAAAGGGACCCTCCTCCTCTTCCTTCCCTGGAGAGAGTTTTGGTGATCTAGGGGTGAGAGGGCTCCCTGCATTAGAATTGCCAGCTATTTCCATGTGTTCCCCACCTCTCCTAAGTGCTGTTTCCCACCTGGACCCCTCGCAGTCTCCTCTTATCCTCTGTGCATCCACTCAGACTTTCTGGATGTCGTCGTAATTAGGGAAATCGGAGGGAGCAGAAGGCTCTGGCTCTGGCATGGTTTTTTGTTTTATTTTAAATAGAGTAAGCATAGATTTATTAAGGAAAAGTGAGAAGAGAACTCCCCAGGGTGGCAGGAGCTTGAGGGGAGAAATGTCCTTGAATTTATTTCTGGTTTTTGAGATAGGGTCTCATGGAGCCCAAGCTGGCCTCAAATTGGCTTTGTAGCAGAGGATAGTCTTGAACTCCTGAGCTTTCTGTCTCTACCTCCCAAATGCTAGGATTTTACATGTATACCATCATGCTTGGAAAAATGTTAGATGCTTATACTTTTTGTTATTGGGGTCTGTTTGTTTTTAGGTAGGGTCTTTCTAGACCCAGAATGACCTAGAACTTGCTGTGTAGCCCAGGCTGGCCTTGAACTCTTGATTCTCCTGCTTCAGCCTCCTGAGTGCTGGAATTACAGCACCTCCATGCCCGGCTGGGCAGAGATAATTTTTGAAGCTCCCCAAAGAATTCTAATGAACACTTGGGTTTGGGCCCCCTGCCAATGCCTGATAAGCAAATGTGGTCACCAGGACTGGGAAGTGGGGCTCTGCTTCACCCCAGAGAACCCTGTCACATTGGGCCACTTCTACATTCTGTGTCCCCCACTCCGGTGAAAACTGAGCCTCGCATCTCCCAAGGCTGGAAACCTCAGCAGCATTTGAAGTTGCCTCCTTGCATCCTCTGCAGTCAAAACACAGCTCAAAAGGTGTTCCCATAGGCCGGGAGCCTTAGGGGTGTTTTGCATGGAACCCAGATCCCAGTTTACAGCAAGAATCCAAAACAAGTCTCACTGGGAGGGGAGGGCGGGGGGTGTGACCCACTTCCCTGATTTTTCCTTCTCAGGCCAGGCAAGCAGTTGCTCCTTCTGTGTCTGCACCTGCTGCACAACCCCTCCCCTCTTCTGGAACAGTCCAGCAGGCCAGAAATAGAACAACAGCCTGTTCAGCCTAGCGGGCTGCTGGCCACTACCACTAGTCCCAGGTGGGTCTCAACGGTACGGGTCCTGGTAGGGATCTGAACACCCCCAGGTTTCATTGGTTGGGAGTCAGGAGCTTGAGATATCCCAAGGTCAGAGTCCCAGTACCCAAGCTTGCTCCTGGGTGGCCTGTAAAATTCTTTAATTTTTTAAAATTTATTTTTATTTTATGTGTATGAGTGTTTTGTCTGCATGTATGCAAGTGCACACAGTGTGCAAGGCCCACGGAGGACAGAAGAGGGTGTCAGATCCCCTGGAACTGGTGTTACAGATGGAATACTCAACTCATCTCTCCAGCCCCCCTGTAAAGCTCTTTCACCCTCTCCTTCCTTCGCACAGGGGTCAGCCTGCCTCTGGGAGGCCTCAGATTCTTTTCCCGGTGTTTGAGGTCTGGAGGGGTTGGGCGGAGGGTAGGCATCTAGAAGGATCAATGTGCTACAGATAGTTTGCCAGTACGGAAGTCTCTGCCTGCCCCACATAAACGCAGTTCCTGGAGTGACCAGCAGAGGGCGATAAGGACTGCTTGTGGCTGGCTCTCTGGGACCTCACTTAGGGTCCAAGAAGCCTCTTCCCTGTTCAGTGGTGGCCATGACCTGAATTGTAGTCACTTGCTCTAGTTCTCTTGAGAATCAGACTGGAACAGCTAGACCTCCCTAGCCCCACTGCCTGCTTGATCCAAGGTCCATACCAGCTCCTGTCTAGGCCCAGCCCCTGCTCATCCTCCTCCTCTCCAATGAGTCTTTAGGGTCTTCACCTGTCCCCTTAGGACCAGTCAAATGGGGGCAGTGTTGTAGAGTGCTGTCCTCTGAGCATAGCAGCCAGCATTTCTATCAGAAGGGCTGTGATACTTGCCAGAGACCCTCAAGATCGGCTGCTGCTGCTGGACTGTCCCTCACAGAAGGAGGACTGGGAAAGAGTCATTGTACCTTCACCTGAGATCCTGGCTGTGCCTTCCTGTACCTCTTGGCCATCTGGAGGTAATTCTGCCTTAACTGAACATGGCCTCCGGGTCTTGGGAAGTGCTAAACAAGGTGATGAAGGTTAGGGGACCCTCCATCTATGCAGCTGTAGGAATGACTTTGACTCAACCTTGTGCCAAAAGTTACTGTTTATATTATAGAGAAGCTCAGTGAGCTGTGTGCTCTTGTGACCTGAGCTCCTGACCTTGATCCCTGCAGACCCCAATTTGCTCTCCACCCAAGGTAGTAAATGAATGTGTGTGTGTTTGAATTAGCATATCAAAGTGCTGAAGGCAGTGTATTCATAGTTGTATGCTTGACTTTGTGTGTTGTAAGATATTTTAGGCCTAGAGATCAGAGGTCAAGATGAGGGTGGATCCAAGCTTGTAATTCCTCAATCAGTGTTGGACAAATGGTTTTGAATGAAAGTCTGGGTGAGGCCTGGCCTGGTAGGACAGTTCTGTGAGAGCTCTAAAGAACTCCTGGGGTTTAGGTCCACTCTTGGCTCTTAAAGCTAATGCTGAGAGACAGGCTGATTCAGGGACAACAGTAATCTGGCTTAGGAACACCACATGCAGCTTTCGAAAGTCATCATGCTTGCTGGGGTGGGGCTTTCAGTGGTGCTTTGTGCTTACCCACGCTTCTGTCAGTAACGCCTCACCCATGCTTTGTAAGAAAGCCCAGCAAACTCACTGAGTCCCCAAAGTTGGCTTTGATGGTATGGTATTCTGGTTTGTCATTGGTGCCCTATAAGGCGGGAATACATGGCTGTCCCCTCAAGGAAAGAGCTCCCTCCTCAACAAGGAGACACACAATCGGGAGTCGGAACTGGCAGACCTGACCTCACAGGAGTCCAGCCAGGCCAGCACCGGTCAGAACTTGCCTGGGTTTCATTGTCCCTCCTTGCTGTCTGTGCTGCTGGTGAGGATAGGGAGCCTCTTTCCCTCCCTGAAGTATCTTGTCTTCAATATCTTGACTTCTGATGCTTGACTTGTTCAGTCTTCCCTGCGGGAACCAGCGGTCTGCAGCACAACCCACTGGTCAGTGTGAGAAGGTCTGGAAGAGAACAGGACAGCTTCAGAAAGAAGGGGAGAAGGAGCAGTCAGATGGGGGAGGGGTGGCAAGAGCCTTTCACCTCCCTCATATTCACACCGCTTCAGATGTGCTTTTTTATTGTTTTGCTGCTTTGTTTAATATTTTATTTACTTTTATTTTATGGGTATGAGTGTACTGCCTGCGCGTATTTAAGTGTACCCGTGTTTTGCGATGCCACCGAGGTCAAAAGAAGGTGTCAGATCCACTGGAACTGGGGTTACAGATGATTGTTAGCTGCCATGTGGGTGCTGGGATTTGAACCCAGGACCTCTACAAGAGCCAGCGCTGTTAACCACTGAGCCATCTCTTCAGCCTCTGTTGTTGTGATTTTTGAGACAAGGTCTCACTATATACCTCTGACTGGCCTGGAACTCACTATAAAGACCAAGCTGACCTTGAACTCAGAGATCAAATTGTTTCTGCCTCCAGAGTGCTGGGGTGAAAGGCATGCACCATGATGCCTGGCTAGATTTGTTTTTTAAAAATTTACATATAGGGGCTGGAGAGATGGCTCAGCAGTTAAGAGCACTGGCTGTTCTTGCAGAGGACCGGAGTTTGATTCCCAGCACCCACATGATGGCTAACAACCATCTGTAACTCCAGTTCCAGGGGATCTGACACCCTCTTCTGACCTCTGCGGGCATTGTGTGACACGGGTGCACTTACATACTTACAGGCAATACACTCATACACATAAACTAAAATAGTAAATACTTTATAAATAAAAATTTGGCTATAAAGTTAGGAATGTAGTTCAGGTGGTAGAGTGCTTGCCTTGCTTCTGCAAAGTCCTGGGTTTGATCCTCAGTACTACATATAACCAGTCACTCTAACCCTAGTACTCAGAAGGTGGAGGCAAGAGGATCACAAGTTCAAGCTCATCCTTATTTATGAATTGAGTTTAAGGCCAGACTGGAATACATGAAACCTTGTTTTAAAATAACATAAAATAATTATCAGGGCTGGAGAGATGGCTCAGTGGTTAAGAGCACTGACTATTCTTGCAGAAGACCCTTCGATTTCCAGCACCCACATGGTGGTTAACACTGGTCCATAACTCCAGTTCCAGGGAATCCAATGCTGCCTTCTTCTGATCTCGGCGAGCACTGCATGACACGGGTGCACATAGACAGGTGCAGGTAATACACTCATACACATAAATAAATGAAAATAACAAATAAAATATTTTTTAAGAGAGTATCTTAAAAAAAACAATTAGTTATAGGTGGGCCTGCGGATACAAGCCTATAATCCCAGCTCATCAGGAAACTAAGGCAGATGGATTTCAAGTTCAAGGCCTAACTAGTCCCAACCTCTGATCGCACTCAAAGGCTCAAAGCCCTCCCCAGACCTCCTTGGCCTCCTCCTGCAGGGGACGGAAGTGGCAGAAGTGGTATTGACCTTCCTGCTGTGCTGGCAGGAGGCGGCTCTGACTATATTGCCTTGAAAAGCAGAGTTCCACTGAGAGGCCCCAAGATTTGTCTAGGTCTGTTGGCCTGTTGTGGGTAGAATTTTTCCTGGAGAGATGCATAGAAAGGTCTGTTTATTCAGATAGAGAGGATACTGACCAACCAAGTCAAGTCCAGCATGGTGAACCACTGAGTTTATTGTGTTTACTTACAGAAATGTGGGTGACTCTACAGAAGTTAGACATGGGAAAGTTTCTCGGGTGACTTCCAGGCAGCTGCACCTCCAAAGAGTCCCACCTCCAATACAGATGACTCACAAAGCAGTTGCTGAAGAGGTCCAGGCAGCTTAACACAATTTACAGCTACACTGGGAAGAATTCTAGAGTAGCCAGGTTCGCCACTTACATAACCTTGAAGGGGAGGCTCTCCCAAAGGCTCCATAAAGGAATGTCATTAGACCTGATCCCTGAAGATCTTGTGCAGGTCCAACCTGAAAAAAACAGACCCAGGGCTGGAGAGATGGTTCAGTGGTTAAGAGCACTGGCTGCTCTTGCACAGGACCCTGGTTTGATTCCCAGGACCCACATGGCCGCTAACAAGTGTCCACAACTCCAGTTCCAGGGAAATCCAAAGCCTTCCTTTGACTTCTGTGGTCATTGCATGACAGGGTACACTTACATACATGCAAGCAATACACTCATATACATAAAATAAAAATAATAAAATACTTTTTAAAAAGAAACAAGGCTGGAGAGATAGCTCAGTGGTTAAGAGCACTGACTGCTCTTGCAAAGGATCAGGGTTTGAATCCCAGCACCCACACAACAGTTAACAACCATCTATAACTCCAGTTCAAGAGGATCCTACAACTTCTGACCTCCAGGGGCATTGCATGACACGGGTGCATTTACACACATGCAAGCAACATGTAAGAATAAAAGAAACAGAGACACAGCAATGTCTTGGGACCAGCCAGTATGAAGGAATCAGTGGCCCCCATCTATCACCCCCAAACCCTTCCTCGATGCCTTCTGCGTTCATCCTGGGAAGAGGCTCCGAGCTGAGTGAGAGGACCAAAGGGTTCTGCCTTGTGGTTCTTGTATTCTTCCTGCATCTGGTTCACTGGTGAGAGAAAGTTGTGAGGGAGTGCAGCTTCCTTGCCATCCCAGTGTCCTGTGATGATTTTTCACCAGTTTGTGTCTTTCTTTGGGTCTGATGGGTGTAACAGGGATGGGGTGGGACCAGCTCTTCTTTGCAATCATTCAGTGCCTCTCTGTGTTCCGTGGAGAAGGGCTTCCTGGAGATGATTTGTAAAACATCCTCTTCCTTATTGGATCTAATTTTCCTATCGCCTTTCACTAAAAGTAGAGACATTTCTCTCTTGGAAGAGATCGGTCTAGGACATTAAGTGACACCCTGTTGTAAGGCACTTTCCTCTGAGCCATACAGCTGCCATCTTCGTGGTCCACTGTGCCTGCTCGCAAAAGATCATCACAGGTGAGTTTGATAACTGTTGACCATCCCGCATAGAAGTGGGGGGCACTGGACCCTCACTTGAGCACCCAGCCGCTCCTTTCAGCCAGTTGTATGCAATTCTGCCCTAACTGCACATGGCATGGGGTCTCAGGAGGGACCAGAGTATATAGACGGGGAAGCTAGACCTTGCCGCGTGGCTGAGTTAGAGTCACCCACGCTCCTGCCCACAACCCTTCGCCCAAGCTCTGTAGTAAACTCACTGGTTCCCCAGGGTGAGTTTCTGATAGAATCGAATGTTGCTTTGTCATTGGAAGCTTATGAGGAGGTGCGAGCAAGTAGACATTGCTTAGCCATCCCCCTCTCCCGGAGAAAATTCTTACAGCACGCTCATATTCAAGCATTGTCTTAACCATTGTCACCCTTCAGATGAGCCGTTGTTACTGATCTTTTACACAAACCACAGTTTTGTTTTGTTTTATACTACCATAGTCTCATGTATCCCAGGCTGGTCTCCAACTCACCATGTAGCCAAGGATGACCTTGAACTCCTGATCCTTCTGCCTGTAATGTTGGAATTACAGGTGTTAGGTTTTAGGGAACATGAAAGGGAACGGAGTCAGGAAATAGACCAGTGCCAGATCTTCACCAGACCAAGACTGTTTATTCAGCCCAGTGACTGGAGTAGCCTTCCCTCTGAATGGAGGCGACTGTACTATGTTTGGGGGTAGTCTGGGATTCATAGGTGGACCCAGAAAATCCCAGAAAGGGGGTAGTGCCTTTCCGGAATCCCTTCCTGGGTGGGGTCCTGCCTCCTTCCTGGGATCCTGGAAGGAGAGATGGGGTGTTCTGATCGAGGAACCAGGTATCTTCTTCAAGGTGCTAAAGAACAAGATCTACAAGGATGCTGATAAGAAACCAGATGTCTCTTGCTAGGGGCCACATGTTCTGAGACAGATGTATCTCACTCCTGGAGCAGGGAGGTCGGGTGAGGGAACGGTCCCTTGGTTCAGTCACTCGTCAGGCTGATTTTCCTTCTGCAGGTATGTGCTACCACATCTGGTCTACAAGCTGCAGGTTTTGCTAAGGTCACCCAGAAGAATGTGAACAAAGCCACACGGGCTCCAGGACTCTTGTTTGTCTGTCTAGCCTGGTTGATTAATCTGACACTTCCAGGTCACACTCCATCACTGAGGAAAGTCAGGGCCTAAGCAACAACTGGAAGTAGAATCCTTGAGGAAATGCTCCCTCCTGGCTTTCTCTCTGGCTCAGAGCGAGCTGGATAACTTCAGCTGTCAACACACCTGGGAAGAGGGAGCCTCAATTGGGGAGATTGTCTCTGTCAGACTGGCCTGTGGGTATGACTGCGAGGCATTTTCTTGATTGTTGAGTGATGCACGAAGGCTCAGTCCAGTGTAGGTGTTGCCACCCCGAGCACGTGGTCTTGAGTTGTATAAGAAAGCAGACTGAGCACACGCTAGTGGGGAATAAGGCAGTAAGCAGCTTTCCTCCATGGTCTTCAGTTCCTACCAAGATTCCTGCCCTGCTTGAATTTCTGCTCTGGCTCCCCTCAGTGAAGGACTCTGATTGGGATATGTAAGTTAAGTTAAACCCTTTCCTCCCCAAGTTGCTTCTGGTCAGAGTGATTTATCACAGCAACAGAGAAACCTACCCAATATAGCTTTCTTTTAAAAAATATTTGTTATTTTTGTCTTATGTATATGAATATACTGCCTGCATGTAGGTAAATGCACTTGTGTCTGCAATGCCATGGAGGTCAAAGAGGACACTGAATTCTCAATTCCCCTGGAACTGGAGTTACGAACGATTGTTAGTTGCCATGTGGGTGCAGGGAATCGAACCCGGGTCCTCTGCAAGAGCAGCTTGTGCTCTTAACCCCTGAGCCATCTCTTTAGCCTCCAGATAGCTTTCTTACACAGTTCCAGTCCACTTGGCTGGGGATGGTGCCACTCACAATGGGCTGGGCCCTTCTATATCAATCAACACAATCTCTCACAGATATGGCCATGGGCCAGTCTGATTTGGATGATTCCTCAACAAAGGTCCTCTTTTCCCAGGTGTAGATGTCTAGGTTTTATCAAGTTGACAGTAAAAATCATCCAACACAAGTATGTTGTACACAGGAGAGATTCTGTTTTTTGTTTTGTTTTGTTGTTGTTTTGAGACAGTCTCCTTGTAGCCCCAGATGGCATGGAACACACTGTGTAGACCAGGCTGGTCTTGAACTCACAGAGATTCACCTACCTCTGCCTCCCTATGCCTGCCCGAGACTCTATCTTTAAAAAGAATAAAATAAACAACAACTGTGGACAGATGTGGTGGCACACACTGCTCAGGAAGCAGAGGCAGTGGATCTTATGAGTTCAAGGCCAGTCTGGTCTACATAGTGAGTTTCAGGCCAGTCAAGGCTGCATAGTGAGACCCTGTCTCAAAAAAACAAAACCAAAACTATGACAATGTTATTATAGATTAACTAAAGCTCAATAAGTGCTAAGAAGCTTTAAATATTGATCTTGTTGAGCTGAATGTACAAGAGAGGAGTCATATTTAGTGGTTTACAAAGTCTCATTATATAAATTTCCCAGCAATGTGAATTTGTTCTTCAGATGCCCTGTGATTCAGAAGGCATTGCCAAGTCAGGTCTACCCCATGCTTTTATTCAAAATTGTTTCTCCAGCATCTGTTGAGGAACTATAAGCTTTTGACCAGTGTGGTTTTTTTTTTTTAATTTAAATTTAAAAATAGTATTTACTATTTTTATTTTTATTTAGAAGTGTATTGCCTACATGTATGAGAGTGCATCTGTGCCATGCGATGTCCAAGGAGGTCAGAAGATAACATCAAATCCCCCTGGATGTTGTTAGTTGCCAGGTGGGTGCTGGGAACTGAAGCCAGGTCCTCTGCAAGAGCAGTCAGTGCTCTTAACTGCTGAGCCATCTCTTCAGCCCACTGATCAATGTTTTATCAAAGCAACAGAAAGCAAACTAATATAATATTGGTCTGGAACTTCTGGGCACAAGTGAGCTTCTAGCCTCAACCTCCAGAGTCACTGGAATCTCAAGTGTTGGCTACCACACTGGTCAGGAGAGGAATTTCTCCAACACCTGCCAAGTCCTGCTCTTCAACATCTTTAGCAGCAGAGTCAGCAAGTTGCCCAGGCAGGAGAGAGGAAGTGAGGTCTCAGAGGATTTGGAGGTAAGGGCCTCTCTAGGGACCTTGTGTTGGTACAGAGCTGTCTGTAGATGGGTGCTCTGGGTTTACTAGCTGCCAGTTGTTAGGTGGCATGTTCCACATCAAGACCAGAGTTTCCTGGGCTGCTACAGTCATTCAGTGTAAGCTGGGGGAGTGCACAGAATGTGTGTGTGTGTGTGTGTGTGTGTGTGTGTGTGTGTGTGTGTCTGTGTCTGTGTCTGTGTCTGTGTCTGTGTGTGTGTGTTCTTGGTGGACAAGGGAAAGAGAGGGACCTGCAGACTGGCTGGGTCCCTGCTCCAGTTCAATGAGATTACACAGGAAGGTCACAGCCTGGTAACTGCTCCATCAAATTGAGGACATGTTTCCAAGCCCAGTCACCCTTCAGGGACTCAGACTATTGTGAACACTTGGGAGTGCGGGCCTAAATCTCGGACTCACAGGAGGGCACCCTCTAGGGTCAGAGGCCCCGATTCCTCCTACTCACAGGGCTACCACCCTGCCCACAAGGAAACCACAGGAGTGACAGGGCCTGCATCAGAAAGCCTGGTCTTGTAGCTCTGAGAGTTCCCAGCAGGCGGGGAACAGCAAGCCTAAGAGCTACAGGAGCCCCTGCCCCGCAGCTGGCCCAGGAGGTTCTTCCACTTCCTCCATTTTCTCAGCAGCCCCAAGAACAGAATCAAGAGAAGTTCGAAAGGAAACGGCAAGGGAGGGAAAAGCAGAAGTGGATGCCTTAGAGACGGACCCACGGCCCAGAGGCAGAACCCCAGAGGGTCCGGCTGTGGCCTGGCTGCAGGTGGCCTGTGTGGGGTGAAATGACCCCAGGGACCCCAGCTGCGTGGCTGCCTTCCTTGCTGCTGCTTCTCTGGCTTCCAGGTGAGGGGCTGTCTGCCCGGGAGGGTCCACAGGAGGAGGTGTTATGGGTACCAGAGTCCTGGCTCCTCTGTGCAGAGGACAGTGTGGCAGCTGTGTCCATCATATAAGGTAGACTTGAGTGCAGGACACACCGCAGGGAGGGAAGGGGTCAGAGTCTCCTGCATCCAGCTGACAGCAGGACAGGGACAAGGCACAGTAAGGAGCCACAGCGCGGCAGCCCAGGAGGGTCTTTGGATGAGTTCTACAGGGACAAAGGGGGTGGGACAGGTGGTAGCAATGTGGGCAGGTCGTGGCCATGCTGAGGGCCCCCGAGTGTCACATGTTGGTATAAAGTAGAAGAAGATATTTGGCCAGATTCAGTCTTAATATGTTACCTGACTTCATGAAAAGCATCTTAGAGACTTCCTGAATTCTATATTTTCTCCAGACAGTAAAACAAAATTGGAATTGTTGGTTCCTGGAAGGTTCGAGCAGAGGGTCTGTTATAACACTGTCTTGATCTTGTTCCTTTTTAAAAATTGTGCTTTTTTTCCCAAAGAGAAAGAACTTCATTTTTTATTTGAAAATTTCATACAAGTATATAATGCATCTTAAACATTTTTTTTAAGTTTTAAAATTTTATGTGTATTGACTGCATATATGTAAGTGCACCCATGTCACGCAATGCCCAAAGAGATCAGAAGAAGGCGTTGGAACTGTAGTTACAGAGGGTTGTTAGCTGCCATGTGGGTGTTGGGGATCAAAGAGCAGCTAGTACCCTTAACCGCTGAGCCATCTCTCCAGCCCTACAATGCATCTTGATGATATTTACTACCCTTTCTCCCTCCAGCTCCTTCCTCAACACACCTCCTCCCAACTTCCTCTCTCTCTCTCTCTCTTTAAATAACCCACTGAGACCCCACTGCCCATATAGCATGTGTGGGGTCATTAACAGTAGCCTACTAATGGCCACACCTCAAAGAAAAGTGGCTCTTCCCCCCTCAGTAGCCATCAGCTGCCAATAACTCCTCAGCTAGGGGTGGGAGAGAACTTTCTAATAACACTGTCACTGGCCTACATTTAAAAAGTCTTTTTTGGCTCATTTGTATTTTCCTAGAAAGTCATTGGTTTCGTCTAGGTTTACAGACTTTTTATAGAAGCTTAAAAATTACCCTGATTACTTTTCCTTTTGTGTATTTGGGTTTTCTCTTTTGCTTTGGAACATGTTGAGGGCAGAGCTAAAAGGCTGCCAGGTCAGAAAGAGGAGCCAAGACCTAAACCCAGAGTTTATACAGCTGAGGTGGGCGAGTAAAGGGCTCAGGGAACAGCATGCTCAGTGGGCCAGGAAAGTCTCAGGAGGGCTGGGAACTGTTCATTATCAAGCACTTCACGGCTGAGACATGGCTCAATGGGTAAAAGGCTTGCTGGACCTGAGTGTGAATGCCCAGCACCCACGTGAAAGCTGGGTGTGGTGGTGCCATGCCTGTCACCCCAGCACTGGGAAGTAGAGACAGGTAGATTTTAGGGACTCTAGCCATCCAACAAAGCTGAAAAAATGGGAGGGGTGGGCAAGGTGGCACTGTCTCAAAAAAAAATCAAGTGGAGAGAAATAGACACCGAACAAGTAACCTCTGTCCTCCACAGCCCCCCCCACGCCCCGGCTTACACACACACACACACACACACACACACACACACACAAACTCTCATGTGTACTTCATATCTGTCAATTTTAGTCACTTAGGCTTTTCTAGAAAAGCTATACATCCATCCAGATCAGACATTTATAGAGAATTTCTACCTAATATCACCTACTGGTTTTGTTTTTGCTTTTACTTTTTTTGTTTGTTTTGTTTGGGGGTTCTGAGACAGAGTCTTCCTGTGGCCCTAGCTTGCCTAAAACTCATTGTGTAGACCAGGCTGGCCTTGAGATTCACCTGCTTCTGCCCCCTGAGTGCTGGGATTAAAGGTGTATGTCACTGTGCCCAGTCCAGATTCTCTTTTGAAAAATTTTTACGTGTATGAGTGAGTTGCCTGCATGTATGTAAGTGCACTTACGTCATGCAGTGCCCATGGGGCCCCCAGAGGGCGTCGGATCCCCTGGAATTGTTGTTAGCCACCCAGGTCCTCTACAAGAGCAGTCAGTGCTCTAACCACTGACCCATCTCTCCAGTCCCACCTAAATTCTCACAAATTCAGCATCTGAGGTTATTTTCTTTCCCGTTTCTTACTGGGGCCAGACAAGGGGGCATCTGATTTTTTTATTAGATCAAATCACATGAGATTCCTTTCTTCAGGGTCAAGAACAATTGGACATCAGTAACTTCTGTGGTATGAGTCAATATTGTTTGCCAGACATTTTGCCCGCTGTGATCACTCTTACTGAATATCCCCAGAATCACAGTAATCCACCACTTCAGAGAGGCTGAGCAACTTGCCCTAGAACACACAGCAGATGTGTATAGAACTGAGACATAAACCCACGATATTTTAGGCTCTTCAGCTTCACCTTGGCAATTGCTATTGTGCTTCTCAGTGACTGTCACACCTGCGATAGGGGACCTGCACGCTAAAGCCAAAAGAGGGAGTCACCTGGGACAATAATGCTCTGGACAGCTGTGGACTGGAAATATGGAGCTGATGGATTGGGGCCAGAGCTCATGCTTGACAGTCTGTCACCTGGTATTGGTGGGCCTTGATGGAGGAAGGCACTCTCCCCATCTGTAACTCTAACACTGTACTCGTTTATATAAATCTATACAGACACACATAGACACACACACATGTGCACTCACACACACATATACACATAATTTTAAAATAAAATCCAAAACAACAAAAATTAAAAAAAAAAAAAAAAAAAAAAAAACTTCAAGCAAGTGTGGTGGCCAAGGCCTTTAATTCCCAAACTTGGAAGGCAGAGACAGGCTGATCTCTGAGAGTTCAAGGCCAGCCTGGTTTACACAGTGAGTTGCAGGCCAGCCAAGTTTGCATAGTGGGACCCTAACTCCAAGGCCAAACCAAACAAACATCAGAGTAGGAAGGAGAACCCTAGATACAGCAAACTCTCCCCTTCCCGCCTCTCCTCTTCCCGGTCACAAGGGAGCTGAGCCCACAGCTATCCCTGGGCCTGCGCTCACGGGCCTAGGGCTGAGGGGTGAGGTCTCTGTGTGGCGGCTGCATTGCTTCATGCCGTCATCACAGTCCCTGGCTTTGTGTTTGAGGACTGGGAGAATGACAGATATGAATCTTGGGAACCAAAACCTAGCTTCCCTGAAAGTTAAGCTGACCAGCACAGGTCCACGAAGAGCATAAAATGTTGGCTCTCATCCCTGAGCCCTTTGCGCCTGTGACCACTTTGAACCATGTACTTGTGAAATGTTTACAGTGTCCTGTTCAAATGGTCTAGCCACCCTCTTCCACTCTGGCTAAGTTGCTGTGGTGGCCCCACGTGGGGGTGTGGTCATTCTCCCACTTCCCTAGATGCCTAGGGCTGGTGAGTTTGGAAGCATGAAGCCCTGGCGTGGAGGGATTGAGGCAGCTGAGGCCGAAGGAAGGGGCAGGACAGAAGGGGATGCTGAGGGATGGTGGGGGGCTGATGGGAGGCGAAGGAATGGGAGAGTGGAGCTTTTCGAGGACTGTTCCTCATCCAGCTGTGAAGGTGCAGAATTAGGGCTTGTGTTTTCCAGGCTGTGTCCCTCTGAGTGGCCCCAAGACTGTGACAGGCATCATGGGGAGATCCCTGAGCGTGCAGTGTCAGTATGAAGAGAAATACAAGACAAACAACAAATACTGGTGCAGAAAATCACTGTTGAGGTGTTCAGAGACTGTGACTGTCAGCGGCCTGGAAGAAGTGAGGAAAGGCCGAATGTCCATCAGGGACCATCCAGCCAACCTGACCTTCACAGTGACCTTGGAGCACCTCACCCTGGATGATAAAGGCACCTACGAATGTGGGATAGATAAGTCATGGACTGAAGGATTTTATAAGTCCTTCAAGTTTACAGTGGTTATAGTCCCAGGTGAGCCCCCTTCATGAGCACCAGGACCAGGTGCCTGGAAGTGTGGAACTTTTTGGATCAGGAATCAGATCAGAGTCTGGGAGCAAACTGTATGTGTTAGGGGAGGGGAGAGGGACAGGGACAGTGAGATAGTCAGGGAAGCTCCCTAGGGGAGGAGCTGCAGGCCAGTCAGGGAACAAAGGGCGGGAGAGAGCAGAGTGTACCTCGGACAGAGCTATGTGCCCTGTGGGGTACCTTGTGTTAAGCCATGCATGAGGGAGGTGGGGGCCGGCAGGGTTAGTAGGGACAGGTGGTAACAGTGATGTGTGCAGGGGGAGCTTTGAGTGACAAGCTAGCCTCGCAGGTAGACCGTCATCTCTGGCAACATATGGCTTTCAGGTGGGGCTCTGCCTCATAAAGGCGCAATCCTGCAGGTTGTGGGTGGCAGCTGAGTCGTGTTTGGAAATGCTCAGCGGGCCTAGGGGATCCCCATCCGGCTCCTTCCTGAGTGAACATTTGGTGAAATAACTCAGAAAGCTATTGGCAACTGTGGGTGGTGGTGCATGCCTGTGATCTCAATACTCAGGAGGCTGAGGCAGGTGGCTCTGTGGTTTTATCACCAGAACCAACAAGTCCACCTCTAGATGTCACAGCCACGACCAGGACCACATTGGTGACCAGAACCACATTGGCGACCAGAACCACATTGGCTTACAGAACCACATTTCCAGTTGCATCGTCCACCAACCTGGCCAGCAAGAATCCCACCCGAAGTCCCAGCACCCAGGAGGACTACAACAAACACCTGAGGTGAGGTGCTGAGGTCTCTGAGAGGAGGACACGCCAGCCATGTGGCCCCCTTGGGAAAAGGGCTGCCAGGAATACTTGGGTGAGGCACCTTGGTTCCTGACTTGGAGATGGCCCTTCTCAGAGGGGCTTGGGTGGACACTGTGGCCATGTGGTGCTGTGACACTACTGCTGGCCAGGGCCTCCCTTGTGCTTGGTTCCAGTCCAGACAGGAGGCCCTAGGTCATTGGCCACACTGGGCCTGCCTACACTGAAAGCCGGGGTCGGGGGGTGCTCAGGCTGAGGAGGACCTGGGGTAGGGGTGGAAGGACAGCGGCAGTGAACGAGGGCTGGCTAGTAACATCCTGTCAGACATACTCAGAACTTTGCAGGAATGTTCTCCTTCATCTGTTGTGATGGCCTTCATGTTACAACATTCATTTTACAGATGAGTAAACTGAGGCTCAGAGGAGCTAAGCAATCTGCCTAGTCACATAGCTATTTGACAAGATACAAGGCTGGGCTCAGGTTTATACGATCCCAAAGTTTTGGGTTCTTTCTCCAAGTGGTTCCCCATCTTTAAGGGGGTCACCAAGTCTACATAAAACCTGACATCCTCAGACTTGCTCCAGAAAAATGCATGCAGTCACCAACCATTTCTGGGGTTCACAGACTCTCTACTCTGTCCCTGTTGGGTACTGCCATTGGAACTGGGCCTGAGTGGAGTTAGTGTACATTCCATAGGTTAAAGACTCTGGCTGCCTGTGCCTCTAACCTCTAGCTATAAATGTGGAGTTTCCCATGACTCCTTGGGTTTTGTAACTCACAGAATCATCAGTGACAAAAATGGTTTTATTGGAGCTGGAGAGATGGCTCAGCAGTTAAGAGCTCTGGCTGTTCTTACAGAGGAACTGGATTCCATTCCCAGTGCTCACATGGCAGCTAACAACCACCCATAACTCCAATTCCAGGGGAATCTGACGCCCCCCTTCTGGCCTCTGTGGGCACTGTACAACATGTTGCACTTATTTACATGTAAGCAATGCACTCATACACATAAAATAAAAATTATAAATAAAAACATTTTTAAAAGAAATAATTTTACCATAAAAGATAAAGGTCAAGAGCAGTCAGATGAAGAGACAAGGTAAGACTGAGAGGATCATAAGCAGACGGGTCCTTGTACCCTCCGTCTCAGGAGAGATCTGGGTGTGTCGACCTCTGAGGACCTTTGTGTTCCTCCCACCAAGAGCGCCTCCTGTCTCCTTTTCCAGGTTTTTATTCTGGTCCCAAGAACTAGACATTGTGGGCTGAATCCATGACCATAAGATTGAACTTGATCTCCAGTCCCTCCTCTCCCTTGAGATTAGGCTGGTCAAGACTCTGTCGTCGTCTCTGGTCCCATTCTGTCTTCTTGCTTCTTAGCTACATGCAGCTGTGTCCAACCTTTTGGCATCATGACAGGACACTGTCATCTACAAAGTTCATTCCTGAGAACCACACTATTGAGTCTCATACAAGATTGCAAAAAGCAACCCTGTGATGTTTTAATAAGTACAGTTTGGCATTGTATTACATTCATAGCTCCCCAGGGCTGTATGCTGCTGGTTGGACACACTTGTAAGTGCTACTCAGATCCACAAATGACAAAGGTGCTCCTATGACTTGAGATTGGGCAGGAGTCCAACCTTTTGACGTTATGAGGTGATGTTGTAGTCTACAAATGTGTTGGACTAGCCAGGTGTAGTGACACACACCTTTAATCCCAGCATTCAGGAGGCAGAGGCAGAGGCAGAGGCAGGCTAATCTCCGTAAGGTCACGGCCAGTCTGGTCTATGTAGTGAGTTCCAGGCTAGCTGGGGCTATAGGGAGACCCTGTCTCAAAATGACCAAAAAACAAAACAAAACAAATGTGTTGGACACATTTAAAGCTCTCCTGGGATGCATGTGACCCATTGGCTGCAGATTGGACATATTTATTAGAGGCTCTCTCCCAGGACCCAGAGATCAAGACCAGTATCTTCCTCACTACTCCACACCCTGAAGCCTTTCCACAAGTTTTCTGCCAACCTAGAGTCATGATGTTGATACTTGTTGAACAAGGCAAAATGCAAAACCCCAGCTTGCCACTTTCTGAGGTTCATCTACACATACACACAGGAGGTGGAGATGAACTTTGTTGGGACCTGAAGCTTGTACAATGTGTTTGTGTGTTTCTGTTTATGTGTGTAAATTAGGGGGATGTGGGACTAGGAGGTATGCTGCCGACCTTTATAAATGTATTATTGTGAGTGTGAGTACACAAGCATGCCTGCCACAGTCCGGGTGTGCAGATCAGAGGACAACTTTCAAGAGTCAGTTTTCTCCCACTGTGGATTTTATTACCCTCAGGTTATCAGGTTTTCAGGGAAAGCTCTTTTACCCACCAAGCCATCTCTCCAGCTCCCCCTTTTTTTTTAAAAAAAATATTTTTATTTATTATTTTATGTGCATGAGTGTATTGCTTGCATGTAAGGGCACCTGAATTGTTCAATGCCCTCAGAGGTCAGAAGAGGGTGTTGGATTCTGCTGGAACTGGAGCTTCGAACAGTTGTTAGCCAACAGTGGGTGCTGGGAATCAAACCGAGGTCCTTTGCGAGAGCAGCCAGCACTCCTAGTCACTGAGCCATCTCTCCAGTCCCCCAGGCCCCTTTTGAAAATATATCTGACTTTATGTATTTGTTTCAAAACTCAGCGGTTGGAGCTAGAGCTCAGCGGTAGAGCATTTGCCTAACATGCAGGTGGCCCTGGGTTTGACCCCACCAGTGAAAGAACAACCCCTCTTCCTCTCCGCCCCAAGCCCAACAGCACACATACAGGTGAGGGCAGGCTAGCCAGCCCTCAGCCCTCACCCCTTCCCTCCAGCCTCCCGCTGCTGCTGTCTGCCTTAGCTCTGCTGCTGCTGCTGGTGATGGTGTCCTCCCTGCTGGCCTGGAGGATGTTTAAGAAGCGGGTCAAAGGTGAGTCAACACCCCTCCCCCCCCCTGCCCTTCTGCCTCTGTCCACATCCCCCTGCACCAGCATGGGCAGGTCTGGCTCACAGCCTCTCAGTTCCTTAGAACAGGCACCAACCACATTAAGCACATAGCCTCAGAGCACACATCAGGTGACCCTAGAGGGCAGGTCCCAGAGGTGTCCCTGGGTATGGCAGTGATGAGCCTCAGGAGGCAGGTCCCCAGAGGAAGTCTTTCTTGCTGGGGGCCTGGGTAGGTGCTTGGTGGGGCAGGAGACTTTTCCATGGCCTCTCACACTCTCAAGAGACCTCCCCCGCAGGTCTGAGGGGCCCTCTTAGTGTGCCCTGCCTGCCACCCTCGCTCTCTACCCTTTCTGGGCACTTCTAGTCACCAGGAAGGAGCCTCAGCCTCCATGGCTCCTAGCTTTGCTGTGTGAGCAGAGGATACCTCCCTGACAACCCACCCCCACCCCCCAACCCACCCCACTTGTTCTTCTGGACTCCAAGGACTGCCCTCAGATTTTCTGTCCCTGGGACGTTTCCCTTAAAACCCACCCTCCTGGAGTGGCCCGAGGCCCTCCCCCATCTACCCTTGCTCTTTGACTTTTGCAATGCTTTTGTGCTCGACGGTCTCTGCCAGCATCCCTGGCTGCCACTCCGCCGTGCCCTGTGTGCTCCTTCAGGCCAGGACCATGAGGGTCTCCACTTACTATCTGATGGGTTAACGTGTAGTGTCTTAGGTGCACAGGTCCCAGGAAGCTCCCAGAAACCCATAGCCCCACCGTCCCTGAGCTCATCAGATTGACAGGACTTGTACAGGCTGTGCCTGGAACTCAGCAAGCAGGTTCTCCACAAACAGAACAGCAAATCAACATGGGGACAGGAGAGAAGTAGGCCTTCTGCAGGGGAGCCACAAACTTCCTTCCTGTGCCGAGAGACTTAGACTTCGGGACTCCACGTGTGGAGGACTCTGAGGGCAATCTTTGTTCATCTGATGACACCTTTTGAGGCTGCAAGGAGATTGTGGTAGCAGAAATGGGGCCGCTCTGTCTCACAGCTGTTGGATGGGCTGTTGCATGCTGTGGGAGGTGGGGGACAGGGAAACCCAGGCCTCACAGGCTCACCACTGGCGGTTCCTCGAGACCACCGCACAGGATCTGCTCTGCAGGGTGGAAAGAAAAGCTCTTCCTCTTTCCCATCTGCCTCTCTCCAGTCCTCTCTGGAGCCCCCGAGCTCTCTCACGTGGCTGCCATTCATGACATGGGGCTTTCCCGGCCTGAGTAGACTCAGTTTTGTGAATCTCAGATAACCTTTCACCCAGAAACAGAGTGGCCCCTCAAATAGAAATAGCTTCTTCCTCTTTTGAGAAAAATATGAGGCTGGCTTTGTTGGCTGGTGCCTGAAATCCTAGCCCTTGGGAGGCAGGGCCAGAGGACATCAACAAGTTCAAGGCCAGCCAGGACTACAAAAGGAGAATCTATCTCAAAAAAATAAAACCTGGGAGCCTTTAATCCCAGCACTCAGGAGGCAGAGGCAGGCAGATCTCTTGAGTTCAAGGTCAGCCTGGTCTACACAGTGAGTCACAAGTCAGCTGGGGCTACAGGGAGACCCTGTCTTAAAAAGACCAAAAAAATGAAAAATAAAACACGAAGCTGGATGGATGGCTCAGGGGTTAGAGCCCTGGCTGCTCTTGCAAAGGACCCAGATTCGCTTCCCAGCACCCATGTGGTACCTGCAACCCAGTTCCAGATCTGATGCCCTCTTTCGCCCTCCTTGGGCACTGCACGGCACAGTGCACACACATCCAGGCACAACACTCAGACACATAAAATAAAAAATAAATTTTAAAACTTTTTTTAAAAAGAGCTTGCTTCGTAGCCAGCCGAGGTGGCACAGGCCTGTGCTCCAGCATTCGGGAGGCTGAGGCAGGAGGACTGAGAGAATTTGGGAGGCTGAGGCAGGAGGACTGAGAGAATTTGAGGCCAATATGGATTCCATAATAAGACCTTGTCTAAAAAAAAAATTACTTCATATTGTGATTTCTTTTTTTAAACTTGTAATTTTGCATTTAGCACATTAAAGCATTTCCCGTACTGTTGAGTGTTCTAGAAACCAAAGGCCTGTGGCTGAGGTCTCCAGGGAAAGGCCTCTCTTGGAGCGTGAGTGCCCGCCTTTGTTGTACAGTTCCGCCTCCTTCTTTTCTCTCTAGCTGTTGAGCATCCAGAGCAGTCCCAGAACTCCAGGCAGGTAAGGGAGCTATGGCAGGAGGCATGCCAGGGTGGCTGAGGGGGGACGGAACACAGAGGAGAGGAGGTTGGAAGTCCCAGGATGAGGGAACTGACAGGCGTGTCACAGGTAGACGGAAAGGAGCTCGACAGAGCTGGAAGAATGATACCTGGCGAGCTGGTCACCAAGTCGTGTCCCAAGTTCTGGCCAGTCTCTTCCCTTCTGCCTAGGACAGGAGACCGAGGGAGGGTCCTCCCAGGGGAACTGACCAGAGAGGACATGGTAGGGGTGGAGACAAGAGAGGAAGGCAGAGGTTGGTACCCAGAGCATATCAGGAGGGAGATGTATGCAGAGAAGCAGGGACAGAAGTGGGTAGGGAATGACCCTGTGGAACTTCCGGACCTCTTGCAGGCTACTGAGCACAGTGAACCCCAGTATGTGAATCTGCAGCTGCACACCTTGTCCCTGAAGGAAGAGCCAGCGCCACCAAGTCAGGTAGAGGTGGAATACAGCACAGTGGTAAGTTCAAGAGCCTCGCTCCAGTGGTATGAGCACCTTGGACAATGTGAGGCCACCACACAGTAGGTGGAAGGGCTTCGTGGCTCTGTGGCCATGGGGTGTGAGTGGCTGGTGACTATGGCCTGTAGAATCAACAAATCACTCCATCTATTAGGCATCTGTTATATGCCGCACACCTAAGGTTAAAGCTCATGCTGTCTCGTGCTGGCCCCTCATCTGTCCAGGATCAGTTCTGCTTTGCAGGTTCTGCCCATGAGCCAGTATAGTCAAGCCTTAGGCTCAGTCACATTCAGATGGGGATGAAGTGGGCTGCCTCCTTGTGGTGACCCACCATTCTGCAGGGAGGATCAAGCAGAGGCTGGGAGAGACTTAAGCACCAGTCCCTTCCCCACCCCCACCCCAGCTTTGAAGCCCACTGACTCTGAGGGGTGCCTCGGAGTTTGGTGCAGGAGATAGGTGGCATGGACTGCACTGTCCCCCAGCTGTGTCTAATCTGGCCCCATTTCCCCCAACTGTCCCTGCACCGTGGGGAACTAAAGGGGTTCTGTTCCACACCTTCTAGGTTCCCCAAAGCTACGGCTTTCCTTGACTCGTGCCAGCTGTCTTTTGAGGGTGAGGTGTAGGCAGTGGGTCCAGTGTCCTCACTTTAAGCAGCTAGCTATGTGTAGTTACTCAGATGGTATATGGACACATCTAAAAGCCCCATGGTCTCCTGTCCTCCTGTCCTTCCAGCAATGAGACCGGAAACAACCTGACCTCACTTGGTGACCAGTGATTGCAAAGTGAATTAGAGGGTAGCTTCTTTTTTCTGCCCAAGTACAGAAAGTTCACCGTAGAAGGGCAGAACCATCTCAGCGCCCCCTCCTGGTCAGGCTCCACCTGGAGAGCAGGGATTCTAAGACATTACACCAAGGGAAGCACAAGGTTGTCTCAGGAGAGTCCTAGCAACTCTGTAAACTTCTCAGGTCTCAGTGTCCGCCTTGTATTAATAGACTAGACCCTGCTGGGTCAGCCCTGCGGATCCCAAGAACCCCCCAGCTCTGATGCCTGGGGGACTGCCTACTTTGGCTTGACCAGGTCGGGTGGAGCAGGTAGGCAGGCAGGATTGCTGAGTCCATTTCTGGCCTGTTGGGAACTTGACCTGATCCTGGACTCTCTCTCTGCAGGCATTCCCTCAGGAAGAGCTGCACTATTCTTCATTGGTGTTTGATTCACAGAAACAGGATTCAAATGCCAACAGGGTTGTCCCTCGGACACCTCGGGGCCAAGAGTCAGAGTACAGCATGGTCCAGAAGCCCCGAGAAGGCGGCTCTGAGCCTCACCTATGACCCCTTGGAGCCTGCTCCCCTGGATGAGCTCCATCCATGCCCTGGATGCCCTAGCTGGCTTCCCAGAAGACAAGTGGGAACCAGGGCTCTGCAGGGACAGAGGGAAGCCCTCCTGTTTCACCAGTTCTTTCCATTTAGTCTCTGCTTTGCTCTGGCCCTTCGTGGGGAGCATGTAACCACTGCATCCTGCATGGCTCTGAGAAATGGCCTGGTTCCTGTGGATAGCTTTGTATCTCAGGCCCACAGAAACATCCTTAATTGCTGGGAAGTGAGAAAATTAACAAGAAAAGCAACAGGAATACAAAAGAACAGGAGTCACAGGGTGGGATACTATTAACCATCAGCTCCCAACCTCACAGATAAAGAAACTGAGGCACCGAGGAGAGGAACCTGGGTCCTGACTCCAAGTTTCTCCAGACTCTCAGATGGATTTGTTTAATATAAAAGAGAGAAATAAATTTTAAGATTTTTCTTTTACAAGTTTTTTTAATGTGTATGTTTTGCCTGCGTGTAAGTATATCAGGAGCATGTAGTGCCCACATGGCTAGAAGAGAGCATTAGATTCCCCTGGAACTGGATGGAATTACAGTCATAACTTGGGGACATCCTGTGAGGATGTGTCACCACAGGGAGATGGTCAGTCACAACTGCGGTTCCCTATATAGAACATAGAACAGTGTTTTCTTTCTTTTTTAAAAAAAATATTTTTAAAAGTTTATTTATTTTATGTATATGAACATATTTAAGTGAACACTTGTCATGCAGTGCCCACGGAGGAGAGGAGAGCGTTGGATCCCCTGGAACTGAGTTCCAGAAGGGTGTCAGCCACTATATAGGTGCCTGGAATTGAACCTGGGTCTTCTGCAAGAGCAGCCAGTGCTCTTAACCACTGAGCCATCTCTCCAGCCCCACAACAGTGTTTTCTTACCAGGGTGATTTTAAACTTGTAGGCAGTGGTGACCCGAAGCATCTTGAGCCAGAGGCAGTTACCAAGGGCTTTAAAATCATACTTGCCACTCTGGGCTCTGTAGCTCAGTGATTTTCTTAGAGTTCTTAACATTTGCATTAGAAATTGCTTTGAGGGGTAAGTAGTCTCTAAAGGGTAGAAAGATTGTAGAGCATGACTTCTTTGGAGTTTTTTTTTTTTTTTTTTTCCTTTCTGAAACAGGGTCTCACATAGCCCAGGCCAACTTTGAACTTGCTATGTAGCCAAGGAGGATGACTTTGAACTTCTGATTCTCCTATCTCCACTTCCTGAGTGTTGGGATTACAGACTTGTGCTACCACACCTGATTTATACAGTGCTGGGACTCAAACCTAGGGCTCTGTGCATGCTAGGCAAGCGTTCTACCAACTGAGCCACATCCCCAATGTGATCTCCTTAGATTTAAAGTTTTTTATGTGCTACCCAGTCCTGTGTGTATGCTTGTGGTGTGCACACCCATGAGTCATCCCAGACATTCCCCTTTAACTAATGTACTGATGTGCAAAAGGGGAAACACATACACACAGATGGACACATGCCTAGTGCTAGTCTTACAGTGTGGGGAGGCCTGGGCTCATGGTAGAGCCCTGGGGTATAGCTCACAGAACCCTCAAGATGTTCTCAGCTTTTCCCAGTCTCAGCTCCAAGCTGCCAATGAGTCCTTCAGCAAGAAGTAGCAATGGGCCCTGGACTGCACAGACAGGACTCCAGCGCCCAAAGGAGGAAGTCGGGGGGGAGGGTCTGTGGTCAAAAATAGCAGAGGGTTGGGTCCCAAACAGGGCAGGCTCAAACTTGGTGCCATTGGGTGACTAACCTGGCCTGTAAAGTGGGAGGATGTGGCAGAGAAAGAAAGGTTCTAGTTCCTGCTATGAGTCACCCATTGTGGGAAGGCCTGGGTACCAGCTGCTCAGCCAGAGGCAGCTTTCCCCTCCTAAGGATGTGGGTCTCATTTTCCCTTCCTTCATTTACTTTCTACCTGTCTGTCTCCCCTCCCTGCTGCCCAGGGCAGATCGGCCCAAGGGTTCCTTCATTTATTAATTCATTGCAGACAGCATTTGTGAACAACTGCTTCATGATAGGCAATAGGCTGGACCCTGGGGGCACAGTGAGGCACAGGAGACAGACCTGTCCCACGTGGACTTTTGGGCTTACAGGGATGCTAACATGGGCTTTACCCACTCACCTCCCAGTTTTGTGGACAGGGGAGAAGCACCTCTTTAGACCCTGCCCTCCGTAAACAGATGGGTAACATGATTTCCTGCTGTCCTAGTTTGCTTTCTATTGCTGTGATAAAACACCGGGAGGTAGGAACAGACCATGGAGGAACACCGCTTACTAGCTTACTTCCCTGGCCTGTGCTCAGCCTGCTTTCTTATATAGCCTGGGGGTGGTACTGCCCATAGTAGGCTGGGCTCTACATCACTCAACAGGCCAACCTGATAAAGGAAATTTCCTAGGTTTCCTAGTTCCCAGGTGTTAAGTTGACCCCTTGTCAACTTGACAAACATCACTATTAAACTATGACTTTTTCATTTTTTTGTCCCCAAGTTCTCATGTTAATATCACCATAGAAAATATAGCCCAACCTTTAAAAACCCCAGAGTCAAACATTCCAATAATTTGGGCTAGAGAGATGGCTCAACAGTTAAAAGCACTGACTGCTTGCAGAGAACCTGGATTCAATTCCCAGTACCCACATGGCGGCTAACAACCTTTGTAACTCCAGTTCCAGGGGGTCTGACGCCCTATTCTGATCTCTGAGGGCCACGCACGACATAGCAACCCAGTAACATACCCATAAATTCCAATAATTGAAAGGTTCAAGTCCAAAGTCTCTCAACTGTAGGGTCCTGTCAAATAAAAAAATAAGTTACACACTTATTTCAAAAGGGAATAACCAGGCACACGTAAACAAAAACCAAAGTCCAGCAGTTTAGTCCAACATTTAGGATCCACAGTCTTCAGGCTCCATGGGGCTCCACTTCTCTGACTCCGCCGTCCACAGCACACACTATTTCATAGGCTCAGGCCAGCTCCGCTCCATACCTGCTGCTGCCCTTGTGGTCATCCTGTGGTCCTGGCATCTCCAATATGCTGAGGTCTTTGCTAAAACTGAGGATTCCCCTTCACCAATGGCCTTCCCCAGTGCCAAGTCTCAGATTCTCTCCATGGCTCCTTCAGTCCTGGGGTTTCCACTGCAGTGGAGGCTGCGCCTTCATCACTGGCTTCACCATGCCAAACCTCAGCCTTTCATGGCCTCTTCAGTTCTGCAGCTTTCATGCTGCCAAAACCACTGCCAATGCGGAAGACTCTGATACATTATTTGTCAAGTTTTTCTGGCAGCTTAACGAACAGCCTTGACCCTCTGGAGCACAGCTTCTACGTGCTGACCTTGAGGAAATACTTCCCAGAAGACCTCACCTCAATGATGCTGTTCTCTTCTTAATCATGGCTGATTATTTTAGCCCCGGTCAGCCAGCATCAATCATTCCAGCGAAGCAAAGCTTTCACTTCTGTCATACTGGTCTCTTGTTAACCACAGCTGATTCCTTAGCCCCAGATGACAAGAAACCACAGATTCTCAATTCAAAATATCACATGAACAGCCGGATAGAGTTTTTGAGGAATTCTCAAACTTTCCTTTGAAATTCACAAGCCAAGCCTCCATCATCCACATTTCTCTCCTTATCTTCCAAGCTCCCATAGAACAGCTGATTAAGTTCTAAGCATTCAACATCTTTTCCATCCCAGAGTTCTAAATGCTTTCACAAATATTCCAAAACAATAGAGTCAGGTCCTTCCCAGAAATACCCCGTGATCTTAGTATCAGTTTCTGTCCTAGTTTGATTTTATTTTGCTATAATAAAACATTAACCAAAATCTACAAAGGGGAGGAAACGGTTCATTTCATATTCCTCTTCCAAGTGACAGTCCATTTGTCATGGAAGTCAGGACCTCAAGTGAGGAGGGAACCTGGAAGAAGACACCGAAGCATAGACCATGGAGGAAGTTGCTTACTGGCTTGCTCCTCTGGCTTGTGCTCGGCCTGCTTTTTAAAAAAATATATTTTATGTGGCAAACACCTTTAATCCCAGCACTCAGGAGGCAGAGGCAGTGGATCTCTGTGAGTTCAAGGCCAGCCTAGTCTACATACCAAGTTCCAGGCTAGCTAGGGCTACAGGGAGACACTGTCTCAAAAAGACACGCAAAAAATTATTTTATGTGGATAAGTGTATTGCCTGCATGTATGTAAGTGCACCTGTATTGTGCAATGCCCAAGGAGGTCAGAAGAACTGGAACGGGAGTTACAGACAGTTGTTAGCTGTCATATGGATGCTGGGAACCCAACTGCAAGAGCAGACTGAGCCATCTCCAGCCCCATACCTGATTTCTTATACCACCTGCCCAGGGGCGGTACCACTCACAATGGACTGGGCCCTCCCACATCACTCAACAAACAAGAAAATCACAGACATGCCCACAGGCCAATCAGATCCAACAAAGAAAATTCCCCACTTGAGGGTCCCTATTCCCAGGTGTGTCAAGTTGACGGCTGAAGAAGCTGTTCAGCGCAATTGCTAAAGGGCTTGAGCTGAGCCAAGAACAGAGAAACTGAATACTCCAAATTTATGTTAAAGAGTGGACATCAGGGCTGGAGAGGTGAATCAGGGAGTGAAAGTGCTTGTCATGCAAGCTTGAGGAACTGAGTTTGATCCCTAGAACCCATGTAAAAAGCTGGCCAACAAGATGACGCAGTGAATAAAGCTCTTGCTGCGTAGGCCTAAGGACCTGAGTTTGGTCCCTGGAAACCACCTAAAGCTGGACGAAGAGAACTGACTCCACAAAGGCATCTCTGACCTTCACACGCGACCTTGACACTCGCACTATGGCAAAGGAGCTTCCCTCACTCTTCTCTCTCATACACATGATAATAAATAAAACCTTTTTATTTAATGTGTCTGAATGTCTTGCCTGCATGTATGTAAGTACACCTGTGTCCTGCAGTGCCCAAGGAGGTCAGAAGATGGCGTTGGATCCCCTGGAACTGGTGTTCTGGATGGTTGTCAGCCGTCATATGAGAGCTGGGAGCTGAACCCAGGTCCTCTGCAAAAGCAGTCAGTATTCTTAACCACTGAGCCATCTCTCCAGCCTCACAAGAACAAAACTTTAAAAATTAAAAAAAAAAAACAATAAATAAAAGCCAGTTGTTTACCAGGAATGTTGAAATTCTAATACTTCTACACCAAAATGGAGGCAAACCCAGGAGAATTCTGAGGAGCCTAGTTTATACAACAGAAAAGCAAAGAGTGATCCTGTCTCCAGGTGGATCCTGTCTCTAGGTCTGATTTGCCCTCTGGCCTCCCTACAGGTGCGTACATTTACTTAACCAAATATACACAGTCACCATCAGGAGTTGATGGCTCTGTTAGTTGGAACGCTGGGGTGATGGGTATACGCCTTGTGAAGTGGAATAGAGAATCAGGTGGAGCGATGTTTCCACAGAGAAACACCTTCACTGAAATCAGGAGACCTGTGTCCACTGGACACAGCATGAATCTCGGCAGTGCCATCTGTCATGATCTCTCCTGGGGACACATGAACAACATCTATCTACTGATCCCAGATAGAGCTCCGATGACAGACCGAAAAAACGATTCCATCCAAGTTCAGCTTGGTGAGCCAATGAGCTTATTGGACTTACAGAAGTGTGGGTGATGGGTTGCTTACAGGCCAGTATGAGGACCCCTGTTCCCCCAACACACAACAGCCGCATCACTGCAAAGTTCCATCCTGGCATAGGCGCAGACCTCACAAAAGCCGTGAGTATGGAACCCCCTTCGGTTAACCTTCTGTCCCTGTGTAGTTCAGCACCTCCAGAACCAGGCGCAGCTGGAAGGGAATTACATGCAGGTAGCAGAGAGTACAGTGTGCAGGAGGAAGTAAAGGGCTGATGACCCTCCCCATCTCCTCCCTTCTATGAGGGGATGCTGGAGGGTCTGTTGAGTGACAGTTGCTCTGCTTTGCATTGCAAATGGCCATTTGGTGCCCAGGAATAATCTTCTCTAACACATCTCTGAGAAGTACTCTTTTGTTTTGTTTTTTCAAAATTGTATTTATTTTTATTTTATGTGGACGAGTGTTTGCCTGCATGTATGTAAGTGTACCAGGTATGTGCCTGGTGTCCTTGGAGGCCAGTAAAGGGTGTCAGATCCCCAGGAACTGGATCTGCTGTCATGTGAGTGCTGGGAACTGGACCTGGATCTTTTAGAAGAACAATGTGTTCTTAACTATTGAGCCATCTCTCCAGTCCCTAGAAGTGTTGTTTATGCTGCCTGTGTGTGTGTGTGTGTGTGTGTGTGTGTGTGTGTGTGTGTGTGTGTGTGTTTACAGGAAGTTATCAGGGAAAGCATGAGGACCAATTGAGTCACTCATGTCAAACCCTAATAGAGAGAGTCCAGAAATTATTGTCTTAGTCTACTTTCCGTTGCTGTAACAACTACCTGATTGCTTCTCCACCTTTTGGTTATGACCAAGGGAAAAATACTAGAACCTGGGAAATTTATAGGAAAAAGAGGCTTATTGGGCATAGGGTTTTGAAGACTGAGTTCAAGGTTGGGGGACTGCATGAGGTAAAAGCTGCTGATGGGGGCTCTGCAGAGTCTAGAGGCAGAGTGGGACCTCACAAAGGGAGAGGGGTACATGCCAGTTACTGAGCCAAACTGGCACTGTTTAAAATGTTTAAATTTATTTTTATTTTATGTATATGAGTGTTATGTCTGCATGTATATAAGTGCAACTGTGTCATGCAGGCCAGAAGAGGGTGCCAGATCTTCTGGAACTGGAGTTATGAATGGTTGTTAGGTGCCCTATGGATTCTGGGATTAGAACCCAGGTCTTCTACAAGAATAGCCAATGCTTCTTAACTGCTGAACCACCTCTCCAACTCCAAACTGGCATTTTTCAAGACTTATTTATTTGTATTTTATGTACATTTTGCTATGTTTTGCCTGTGTGTATGTATGCGCACCACATGCATACAGTGCTCCACGAGGTTAGAAAAGGGCATCACATCCCTGGAACTATCGTTGCAGATAGTTCTGCACCCATGTGGGTGCTGGGAAGCGAATCTGGGTCCTCTGCAAGAGCAGCTGGTGCTCTTAACTCTGAGCCATCTTCCCAGCCCCAAACCGGCACTTTTTAACAGACCCATTCTTAAAAAAAAAACCTAATTACACATGTGCGTGTGTGTACTACCATGGTGCACATGTGGAGTGGAGGCCAGAGGACAGCTTTCTTCTTCTTCCACCACATGGATTCCAGGGATTGAACTTAGGTTGTCAGACTTAGTGGCCAAGAGCCTTTACCTGTTGAGCCCTCTCACTGATCTCACAGACCATTCTTGAGATAACCCATTACCCATCAATCCATGTCCTAATCCCGCTTCTCTCTCTCTCTCTCTCTCTCTCTCTCTCTCTCTCTCTCTCTCTCTCTCCCTCCTCTCTCTCTCTCCAGTCCTGGGGATTGAACCCAGGGCCTCATGGGTGTTCCTTAACACCCTACAACTCAGCTATATCTTCCTTCCTCACTTTACTGGGTTTTTCTGTTTTGTTTTGTTTGTTTCTTTGTTTTTGAGACAGGGTCCCCCTGTAGCCCCAGTTGGCCTAGATCTTGCTATGTAGAGTAGGCTGGCCTCAATTTCACAGCGATCTACCTGCCTCCACCTCCTGAGCTGGGATTAAATATGTGTGGCACCACGTCCAGCTTTCACTTTACTGTTATAGTTAGAGGCAGTTGCCCCAGCTGCCCTTGAACTCACTATAACTCAGGCAGAACTTGAATTTGCTACCCCCTTGTCCCAGCCTCCTGAGTAGCTAAGATTATGTCTCCAAGCCCAGGCCTATCACCTGCTCAAGGGCCCACATGGTCCTACTTCAAAATAGGGGATTAAGTTTCAGCACCTTGGGGACAGAGACCCCCAAGCCACAGTAGCCTCCACAAAGTGGTGAATCCTCAAATCTATGTGTTTGATGATAACTATCACCGAAGACTGTGCCCAGTCGCAGCCTGGCACAAAGCCATGGTCACCGTGCACACAGAAGCGCAGCCTGGTGGAAAGGTCACCCTGCGATGACATTGCCAGAAGCTGCCCCGTTCATCCTCACACTGACTCCACCCTTGTTACTGAATTTGCAGCTGAGGATTATTGCTTCAACAAGGCTTAAGTAATCTTCCTCACATTCCTGTTAACCTTGCCTTCCTTCCCCCTCCAGCCCTATGGCGCCTCATGGTTCCCCATGCCTCTTGAGTGCTGTATTGTAATCTCATCTTTCCCATAATCTCTTTCTTCAGAGAGCTGGTCTCACCTGCTCAGTTTAGCTCAGCACAGTGTCTTTGCATCATACTAGCAAAGACCCTCAAAGGGAGTGGATTTGGAGTGTCCCAACTGACCTGTGGTGCTTAACAAGGACTCTAGTGCTATTGCAGCTGACAGAACAATGCACAACAAAGATGTCCATGCCTCTGGACTGGAGAGATGGCTCAGCAGCTCAGAGCACTGGCTGCTCTTACAGAGGACCTGGGTTCAATTCCCAGCACCCACATGGCGGCTAACAACCATCTGTAACTCTAGTTCTGGGGGATATGACACCCTCTTCTGACCTCCATGGGCACTGTAGGACACAGGTGCACTTACATACATGCAGGCAATACACACACACACACACACACACACACTAAATAAATAAATAAATAAATAGATGTCCATGTCTAAATCCCCTGTACTTCTGAGTACATTTTTGTATGACAGAAGTACTTTACATGTGGATTTCAACAGGAAGGGGGATGAGCCTGGATTATCCAGGTGTGTTCAATTCTGAGTTAAGAGAATGAAGAGCCAGTGAGATGACTCAGTGTGTGAAGGCACTTGGTCTGATGATCTGAGTTCAATCCCTGGAACCTACGTAAAGGTGGAAGGGAGAACTGGTTCCACAGAGTTACCCTCTAACCTCCACATGTGTGCCATGATATGTGTGCCTCCCTCCCCCCAACATTAGACACAATAATAATACATGAAAGTGTTAAAGAGTAAAAAAGAGGGGCCGAGTTAGAGATCTGGTAACCAAAACTGGCAGAGGGGAGATGGAGAGAGATGAGGGAGAGGGTGGAGAAGTGTAAGGATGATGTGCTGGCTTTGAAGATGGAGGATGAGGCCATGATCCGAGGGATGCAGGAGAAAAGGTGAAGGAGGGAACTCCTCACTAGTGTCCTCAGGAGGAACACAGCCTTCCAACAGCTTGCTTTAGGAACTTTGATGGACAACTGTCAGATCATGAATCTGTGTTGCTTTCAGACACTCGTCCTAATCTGTTTCTGCAGCTCCAGGAAATAAATGCACCTACTAGTTTGAATAGCTGAGTTGCTGTTCCAGGCGCCCAACTAGAGACCAGGTCTCAAGAGTGGTGCCAGGGGCAGGGGTAGAAATGGACAGAGGGAGAGCTGGCAGCTGGATGAGGACAAGCCCCCAGAGAGAAGCCAGGTCCCCTCAAGCCCGTGTATTGAAGGCTTGGATGTTGGCCTGTAGGCTGTTGGAAGGTGGTAGACCTTTAAGAAGTGTAATCAGGGCTTGTCTTGGTAAATTTACAGAGTTTCATTCTGCCTCAGGAACATGGGCCCAAGAATGTGATTGACACAGATGAAGCCAATAGAGTCAGCTACTTTCCAACCAACCAGTGACTTAGGGGGGAGGGTCCATCAGGAAAGTAGAAAAAGCTGGATAGGCCCGGTGGGCCGTGCACTGCGGTTTCCAGCTTGGGTGTGTATGCAGGTCTCTTCACGGGGATGAATTCTTTGTAAGTAACCTGGAATAAACTGGTTTCTCCAACTGGAGAGCATTCTCAATGGGTTCAAACCTCAGGAGAGGGGGTGCGGTGGGGGGGGGGGGCGAAAGCCTGGCCTCACTTTGAGAGGAGAATTCATAGGACAGGGCTGGAGATGACTCAGAGGTTAAGAGCACTGGCTGTTCTTGCAGAAGACCCAGCTTCGAATTCCAGCACCCACATGGTGGCTGACAACTGTCCATAAATCCAGTTCCAGGGGATATGACACCCTCTTCTGACATCTGTAGGTATTGCATGACATGGGTGTGCTTACATACATGCAAGCAATACACTCACACATATAAAATAAAAATAAAGTTTTTAAGAGACAGGTGGAAACTTGCCCATTTTTCCCGCTGTCTCTGCTGCTCAGCTGAGCAGCTCTGCGGAACACTCCCACTATGTTTTTCTGCCTTACCACAGAACAGTTAAGGGATCATAGATTTAAATCTGGGAACTATTAGCCAAAATAAACATTTCTTTCTTAAAAGTGTATTGCCTTGGGTATCTTGTCACAGAGAAAGAAAGCTAACTCAGACCCTATAACGTGGGCAGGGCCTCCCTTTGGCTACAGGAGAAGCGCTCAGGTTGTTGTTGATCTGAAATTAATTTAGCCCCATTTCACATTGTAGCCTGACCCAAGGTTACCCTGCAAAGTGTCCAGTTCCCAAAGTTGTGCAAATATAAAGGGACATGATAACCATGGTGCCAGTATTTAAGAATTTAGGAAGAGTCTAAAGAATACTTTATCTTCAATTGAGGTGAAATTTATTTATTTATTCATTTTGAGACAGGATTTCTCTGTGACCCAAGCAGGCATGGAACTCACTACATATCCAAGACTGGCCTCAAACTCACAATCTTTCTGACTCAGCCTCCTGAGTGCTAGGATTACAGTTGTGTACCACAGCATTCCTGGTTTGAATCTGAGTTCTTTATTCTTTTGGAATTTCTACCAGTTAGACTTAAATCCTCTATAAAATGCAAATGTCAAGTCAGTATAGCTAATGTCAGCTGCTGTGATATCTACAACCACCCAATGGAACTGGGTGGAGGGCCGGTGGGAGCTGAGCCCAGAGGGTCAGGGTCTCCTATGCTGCCCTAGTCACCCACACATCCTCCCTGGTGCTGTGACCACCCAAGAATCCCATAAATCAGTTGTATTTCCAAGTGTAGATCTCCTGTCATGGTGACTGCACCTTGGGGGTTCTTGTGTGTGTGTTGTGTATACCCCCTCAGAGGCCAGAGGTCGACATCAGGGTCCTTCACTGAACCTGAAGCTAATAGTCTCTAGAGATCCACCTATTTCAATGTCCCAGTGTTGGGAGTCCCTGAGCTGAGCTTTTATGTGGGCACTGGGGATCTAAACTTAGGTTCTCATATTTGTACAGCAAGCACTTTGCCCATTGAGCCATCTCCCCAGCAGCACCTTGGGGGCTCTTAGTATCACTTCCTGCCAAGGAACCTTAGTGGGGTTCCAGTTATTCAGTGGGCCCACTTTCTATCATCCTCTGCCCAAAATTCTCACCTTCATCGACCTTACCTTTTCCCATCTCCCTTCTAGGAAGCTCTGCGTAGTGAGCACACTGAGAAAGCATTTCTTTATAGCCCTCCACAGTGACTGGTGGATGATCATTTTCTATTTCATAATGAAGAGCAGTCTGGTGACATTCCTGAACAAGAAGATCCACTCCATGGTGGCTTGTCAGAAGATGCCACAGTTTATATTTTACTTAATAATAAATTTAAATTTTTTATTGATTAAGGATGAGGCAGTGTAGGCCAGACATGGGGCACACTCCTGTAATTTCAACATCTGGGAGATTCAGGCAGGAGGATGATGAGTTTAAGGCCAGTCTGGGCTACCTAATGAGACCCTTTCCCAAATATATTAAGCAATGTGTCATACGACTTAAAACTTAAAAGGCAGCAACTCCCACCATAACTAACCCACTCCTGCATTAACCTACATAGGAGGGTAGAGACCTTAGGACCTAATCTCTGTCTCTGTCTCTCTCAACCTCTTAAATGCTTGTTGACACAAGGTCTCACTATGTTGCCCAGGATGGCCTCCACGTCTTGAGGCCTCCTGCCTCAGCCTCCAAAGTAGCCTGGACTACATGTAGGTGCTACCACGACCCACTTCCAATCACTTCTGTAAAGGCCCAACCTCCCAGTTCCCTCAGGGTGGTAATTAAATCTCAACATGAAGCCAGGTGTGGTGGCTCACACCTGTAATTCCAGCACTCAGAGGATGAGGCAGGAGAATCTCTCAGGTGTTGAGGTTAGCCTGGGCTATACAGTAAGTTCCAGGATAGCTCGGCTACAGAGTGAGACCCTGTCTTGGAAACAAATGAACAAAAACAAAACAAAACAAAAAATAAAAGCAATTTCAACAGTTTTAGACAGGACACTGGAGCCAGAGTAGATACAGTGGTATGTCATTTACTAATAAGGACATGAGTCACTGGCACATTTTGTCATTGTGTAAAGGATCATAGCATATGTTTACACATCTATATGATATTGCCTTCCTACCAAACACCTACACACACACCCACATATGGCCTATTAATAGTTCCTAGGGCCATGATAGATTCAATTAAGCAGAAGAAACAGGGCAATTGAAAGCTGAGCTAGGAGCCTGGGAAGGGACTCAGTGGGGAAAGACACTGACTGCACACTCCTGATGACTTGAGTTTGAGCCCCAGAAGGCATGTAGAGGGAGGACAGAGCTGACCTCACAAAGCAGCCCTCTGACCTCCACACATGTGCTGTGGAACCAGTGTGCCCCCCTCCACCCTGTTGGATTGGCCCATTATCAGTCTAGGGAGATCGTTGGGTTTGTTTCCTCAGCCAAGGAAAGAATTAAAAGGCAGGACAAATCTCAGATCAAGAGCAAGAAACAATGTTTTCTGGAAAGATCAACCTTCACACCTATACACATACATAATTACATGTAAACACATCCTCATACAGATAAAGCTTTCCACAAGAAGAGAGGGGAATTTGGAAAGCAAGAATCCAAAGCCCCCCAGAGGGAATCTGAGTTTTTAATGCCCGCCCCCTAATTGGGATTGGTAACTTAAAGAGGGAAAACTGATAGGTTTATGACTGCAAATGATGAGGTGTCAGGCTAGCCAGATGGCTCAGCGGGTAGAGGCACCTTGCCATCAAGCCTGATGACCTAAGTTTGATTTCTAGGGGTAGGAGAGACCTGTTCCTACAAGTTATATATTCTCTCTCCCTCTCTCCCTCTCTCCCTCTCCCTCTCTCTCTCCCTCTGTCTCTCAAACACACACACATATAAATAAATAAATAAATAAATGTAATTTGTTTTTTAATGTTAAGGTGGGGGCTGGAGAGATGGCTCAGTGGTTACGAGCACTGGCTGCTCTTGCAGAGGACCTGGGTTCAGTTCCCAGTGCCCACATGGTGGCTAACAACCATCCATAACTCTAGTTCCAGGGGAATCAGACACCTGACATGGGTGCACTTACATACATGCAGATAATACACTCCTACACACACACACACACACACACACTAATAGTAATAATATATGATAAATTAGAGTACATGAGGATGCTGTATTCTGTTTCATGGAAAGGTTTTAAAAAGTAAATGGATAGAATACACTCTAAAATGATTGAAGGCACCCCCCACCCCAAATATATATATTTGAGACAGGGTCTCATGTAGCCCAGGCTTGCCTCAAACTCTCTATGTAACTGAGAATAGCTTTGAACTTCTGATCCTTCTGCCTCCACATGACTAACCACACCAAGTTATTTTTCCCCAATGCTGAGGATCAAATGCCAGCCATCGAGCATGCTAGGTAGGCACTCTAGCGACCGAGCCACACCCTAACCCTGTAGGTTAGACCCTGTGTCTTTATACTCCTGGCCAGGCTGTAGGTGTGTTACAGCATCACGATAGAACGTGAGTAATGCCTTGTGTAGCACATTAGACATTGCTGCTGTCACTACGGGCAACAATTTTCCATCTCATTAATCTTTCAGGTCCACCTGTGTATGTGACCTGTCATTGGCCAAATGTGGTTTGATCGCACTTAGCCATTTGACACAGACACACACGGATGCAGTGTGCTGTTGGAGAGCGCTTGCCTGTTTGAACTCTGCAGAAAGCATGCTTGGTTACGTGTGTAGTCACCAGTAGCCAGGAGCGTCTATGATGGCAGAGCCAGAAACAGAGTTCCTTATGTTTAGATTAGATAAAAAACTATGCCTTGCTGTTGTGTGAACATCTGCTCTGTGCCTTGCAAACGAGACTCATTTTGTTGCTAATTGTTGCCTGAGCTCCCTCAGAGAAATGCCCTTTGATCTGCCTGGTCTTTATTGCCGAGTATCTTCTTAGAGCACCTCGTCCACCTCAATAAACCTGGGAAATTAGACTCACGGTGTCCTTTGTTCTGTGGAACAGGGAGCCTCTTTGTCCCCAGTTTTATTGAAAATTAATTTATCTCGTGTATGATATTTTATTAGATTGTCTTCTGTGTCCACCGCTACCCAGTCACACATGACGTAGCAGTCCACACATGTCTGCTCCCCCGAGCCATATGGATGCTTGTCCTGCTGTCCCCAGCCTTCCCACCCCTTAGTGTCTTCATGTTACAATAACTTTAGAGATCATTTGCCATTCTCACATAAATACTGCAGCACCATCTCATAATAGTCCATTGCATGAATGCGCCATAATGCATTAATACATACTTAGTACATCTTCCTGTAAAGTGCAAGGAGAAAGTGCCAGAAGGTCCAAGAGTCTGCCCTGTAAACTTAACAGTCACTGACAACAGTCGGTGACAACACTGAATCAGCGATCTTAAATTCTACCCTAGTGATGCAGTAACTATTGCCAAGACTATAGAAGGCGTTTATCAAGAGGAAAGGACATTCCAATGAAAGTCACAGATGATGTTTCAGACTCTCTTAGTTTAGATAATGCTATGAAATGGCAGCTCTCAAACGAACACATTCAATGCAATCCCAATAAAAAATTCACATTTTTGGATGTGTATGTGGGGGGAGGGGTCGGTGAACTTACGCTTATTTTAAACTTTATATACTGGAATAAGGGTCTATAAATAGCTGACTCATCCTTTCAGAGGACTTAGTAGGTGTTAAAAGACCATAAAGCCACAGTAATTCAAATTGTGGGTACTGTTGGTACAAGATCAGATGATCAGTGGAGGAAGGATTAGGAATTGATCACTGTGCTTCATTTCAGTTTGAGCACTGGAGCAAACCATACAAACTTCACCATATAGGAAATTTGTTCCATGCAGTAAAGTGTGATGACCAAGGTGACCTCAGGGAATATTACAGAGGTGAGAGATCACATAGTGGGTAGACTGGGAACAACCAGCTTTCAATGTGAAGGAAAACCACCTGGATCCCACCTAACCCACAGAAGGAGAAGGTTCTAGATGGGTTACACATGTACATGTGAAATGCAAAATGGTCTTTGACCTACAGGCAAAGGGATCTACAAAAATGAAAAATTATTTCAGGTCCTGCAAATAATCAAATGAAATAAACTAGTGAAGGAGATCTGTTGTTTTCTGAAAACACAATGGTGTGTGTGTGTGTGTGTGTGTGTGTGTGTGTGTGAATACATACATAAACATGTGCATACAAACCTGGAAAAGGAAATTTGGGCACAGAGGCTCACCTCTTAATCCCAGAACTCAGGAGGATGAGGCAGGAGGATTGCTATTCATTCAAGGCCAGTCTGGGTTACAGAGCAAGACCCTATCACAAAAACAAATAGAAAAGCAGAAACAAAACAAAAAAGAAAGAAAAAGGCTATGGAAATGTGCAAAATGGTTTCACAATCATTTTTAGACTATTAACTAGTTGATTGAATTTATGGATAGGACCCAGGGCTTCACATACACCAGGCAGGCACTGTACTACTGAGCCACAAACACAGCCCTTACTTTAAATTCTTAAGTGCAGGAAGCCCTGTACCAGGTTCAGTGGTAGGCAAGACAGGCCTACGATCCCAGGAAGGACAAGTACAATCCGGTCACACCCCTGTTTCCTTTGCAAAGTGGGAGAAGCCTTCCTCCCGAATTCTAGGGAGGTACCTTTGGGTCTGAAATACAGCAAGTTGCAGGTGGCCTGATTTTCATTTTCTCATCTATAAAATGGGAAAAGGTCCCTATAATTTTCATGTTTATAGATAGCAAAGTCCAGCAGGTACATAACACAATAATAAACATGGCTACTATAAAAATACTGTTTCTAAAAAGCAAATACTGTTTCTGTTCCAAGGTCGTCCTCTGTTCCTCTTTGTCCTTACTCCCCCCAGAGCTCCTGGGAAATCTGATCCTCCCTAATCCCACCTCCATTGTTTCTTCTCATATTACAGCAACTGACTCTGAAGATGCCAGGTAGTTGGAATGTGGGCCAGCAAAGAGCAATCTACTACCCCGACCATCGCCCAGGGTGGGTAGGCAGGAGCTGGAGAGACTCTCTTTTCCCTCAGGGAGTTCTGCACTGGCCCCTCCCCAACTGTCTGAGGGCAATTAAAATACTCTGTGGTAGGAAATTGGTTTGAAATGCTGGTTGATATGTTTTTGTAGTTCTGAGGTTCCTTCTAATCCAGTCCGTACCTCAGTTTACTGCCGTCGTTGCTCAGAGACTGGGAGAGGCAGCAGAAGGCAGAGCTGCCGGCCAGTACCGGGTCTGTGATTTCAAAGTCTGTAGCCTTTGTGGAAGAAGATGGAATGTGCACGTTTGACAGAAACTTCTAGCCTCAGATAGCAAAATAGCCCAGAGTGGAGTGGGAAGAGGATTGGTGGGTTCCAGGGCTGGGCACCAACTTAAGAGTAGCCATAGCCCCAGCTCAGGGACCTGTACTGGTAAGGAGAGAACAACTTGGCAAGGTGAGTGTTGGCAATTCAAATGAGCCAGTCTGAACTGAGACGGAACTCTTGTCTAGATGTGGCACCAATGAAGGAATGCAGAATCTCTCACTGATGGTTTAGCAAAGCGGTCACATGTTAAAACAACCATATTTTGGAAGATTATTCATCCGTCTGTCCATCTGTCTCCTCATAGTGGTATGTATATGGAGGGTTGCTATGTAACTCATGCAGGCCTTGAACCCTTGACCTGATCCCTGCCAGCATAGTGCTGGTGTGCACTACCCTGCCTGGCTCAAAGTGTTATTATAATCCATTTCACTTGCTTCTTTTCTGGATGAGCTGAGGTTTCGTCATACCAAGGGAAGCTTTAGCAATGAAAAGAGATGGTGTTTTTTTGTTATATAGAAGAACTACTAACCAGAGAAGTTACCTGAAATGATGCATGTTGCTCAGGGCTAGCAACACGTGAGTGTTGAATTTAGAACTCCTGGGTCTTAGCACTTAAAAATAGGATTTATTTATTATCTATTGTGTGTATGTGCATGTCTCTGTGAGTATGTGCCATATGTGTGCAGGTGCCTGATGATGTCAGAAGAGGATATCAGATCCTCTGTAGCTATAAGCAGCCTGATGTGGGTGCTAGGAACCGAACCCCGGGCCTCTGGAAGAGTAGCAAGCACTCTTAACTGCTGAGCCATCTCTCCAGCCTCCCCTCTTTAAAAAAAATCTCCTTTTCTATTTGTTAGTCTAGTCCTGCTTACTCTAGTCTCCAGGTTAGCTTGCACACGGACACCTCAGCAGCCCCACCTTCCCACCTGTGCTAGAAGCACTGTCAGTTTCTTTCTTTGTTTACTTTGTTTGTTTGTTTGTTTGTGAGTGTACACATACATATACCAGGGTACTTGGGTAAGCATCAGAGGACAACTTGTATCATAGGGGCTCTGGGGATCAAACTCAGATTGTCAGTCTGGCAGTAAGTCCCTAACCCTACCTGTAGCCTGAGGCTCATGTTTCTGTTTGAAGACTTTCTACTTCAGTTGCTTAGTGGGCAACCCCCAGCATTAGCTTCCCCCAGCTCCACCCTGGACCAAAACTGAGGGTTGAACGACCATATGTCTCCACCCTGTGGCCGTGGCTAGAACCACAGGTCTCTTGCTCTAGCTGGCCAGTCAAGGCAGAAAGAATTCTGCATTTTCTGGCCCCTGTAGCAGAGAAAGGAAAAAATTTCAATTAGGAGGAAGGACAGAAAACTCTGTACCTAGCATCCCAGTCCCCGCCCATCCCTTGATGTTACTGTGAGGAAAGAGAGCCCACAGTTTCCTGATTGCGAGTTTACTTATTTCACGCCCGAGTCTCTCCATTTTTCCACTGACTATAGACTGCTCGAGGAATGGATAGCCACGTCTGTGTAGTGGACTTAGCAAAATGTGGGGACGAACTGATGGACAGGCAGGGAAGCACCAGAAAGTTTTTAAATTTTTATAATTTCCTTTTTTTTTTTTTTGGATACAGGATCTTGTGTAGCCCATGCTGGCCTCAAAAACTTGCTGTCTATCTGAGGATAACCTTGAACTCCTGATCCTCTGCCTCTAAAGTGCCAGGATTGTAGGCATGTGCCACCATACCTGGTTTTATGTAGTACTAGGTATGGACCCCGGGGTTTTCATATGCTAGGTAAGAACTGACCAACTGAGCAGTCACAAGCAGGTCCTAAGCCCCTGCCTGGCCAGCTACCGTCTGGGGCGTCTGAGTGTCAGCCCCTCTCACCTGGAACCACAGTGCCCAGTGCCTCTCTGTTAGGTTCTATTGCTGCTGGGAGTCCCTCCACGTACTCAACCACCTTCCCACTCTGGTATGTTCCTTGCTGCCAGTCTTTCCCTGCAGTGCCTTCACAGCTTCCTTTGAATCTGACCTTCTGGCCTCTAAGTCTGAGTCCTCCAGCACAGCAGAGTATAACATACTCCTGAAACCCAGGATGCTGGCAAATCCTGGGTTATCACGTATGTGGGAGGGAAAGTGGAACATAGGAATGGAAAACATCTTGACATGGGTGGAGGCATCGAGGAGGGACCTTGACCCCCAAGACAGCCTCGGTACGAATTCCCTCCCTCCTTCCCTTTTCCTTTCCACCCCTTCTCTCTTTTTCTCTACTAATAAACACGCGTGTAGTTTCAAGCAGAGAGACAGTTCAGAAGGAGCTCAGACTAGCTTGTGCATATGATGAAATGGTACAGTACAATGTTGTAAGATTCAAAGATAAAGCTACACACTTGGGGGCCAGGCATGGTGCTGCATGCTTATAATCTAATACTTGGGGGGTGGAGGCAGGAGGAAAAGGAGTCCAAAGTCATCTTCTGTTACCCTGTCAGTTGAGGCCAGCTGAGGAGCTGGGGAGCAGAACAGACAGGCCTTCTGCTGTGAGGAGGCCAGCATGGCTTCCTAAAAATGGCTCTCAGATGATGAATAGAGTCTTCTGAGGTAAACGTGAGTGAGCTCAGTGACTTGAAAAGAAGGAGAGTGGCTGCCAAGCCCAGCGGGCTGCGGGGAGGAGGGACCAGCAGTGATACCCCTAGAACACAAGGCCAAGAGGGCTGAGAAACAAGGTTGGGAGTAGAGATCAGGTCCCAGAACGACTGTGGCGACATTAATGGGCTCAGATTTTATTTTGGAAGCCATTTGAGAGGCACTGGAAATTTATTTTAAATATTAAAAACCAGGGCTGGAGAGATGGCTCAGCATTTAAGAACACTGGCTGTTCTTGCAGAAGACTAGGGTTCAAATCCCAGTACTCATATGGTGACTTAACAACCGTCTGTAACTCCACTTCCAGGGGATCTGACAACCTCTTTTGACCTCTGTGGACATTGCAGGCAATACATTCCAACACATAAAATAAAATTAATAAATAAAAATTTAAAAATAAAAACTACAGAACAGCTGGGTATGGAGGCACACACCTTTAATCCCAGCACTCAGGAGGCAGAGACAGGCCAACCTCTGTGAGATCTAGGCCAGCCTGGTCTACATAGTGAGTTCCAAGCCAGCTGGGGAGATCCTGTTTCAAAAAAACCAAACCAAACAAAAAAACTATAGAAGAATATTCATGGTAGAAGAATCAGGAAATATACATATAAAGAAAACCCATGATGTCCACATGCCTACATTTTGAAGATTCAAATAATATGCACTCTTCTGTTTTCTTTGTTTGCTTGTTTTGTTGATGTTGGGATTCAAACGCAGGGCTGTGTGCATGTCAGGCAAGTGTTCTACCACTGAACTACATCTCCAGTCTCTGGTGTGATTTAAAAATTTTAAATTTAACTTATTATCATTATTATGTGATTGTGATCGTGTGTGTGCGCGCGTGCGTGTAGTAGGAGCGCAGGTACAGGCAATGGCATCTGTGGGGAGGGGGTCAGAGGACACTCTTTGGGAGATGATTTCATTCACTGCAGGCTCTGGGGAGTAAACTCAGGTCCTCAGGCTTGTGTGCAAGAAAGTGATCTCATTGACTTTATTTTTTTGTTAATCATTTCGATTTATTTTTATTTCATGTGTACAAGTGTTTTTCCTGCATGGATGTAAGTGTACCATGTTCATGAAATGCTCATGGAGGTCAGAAGAGGGCATCAGATTCCCTGGAACCAGAGCTATAGATGTTTGTTAGCTGCCATAATGGGTCCTGGGAACTGAACTGGGGTCCTCTGCAAGAGCAGCCAGTGCTCTTAATTGCTGAGCCATTTCTCCAGCCCCTGGTCTGATTTTTTTTTTAAAAAGATATATATGTAGCTCAGTTGACAGAGCGCTTGCCTAGCATGTAACATGTACAAAGCCCTGGGTCCCATATCCATTAACACATAAACAGGTGTGTTGACACACACCTGTAACCCCAGCACTTGGGAGGTAGAGGCAGGAAGATCAAGAGTTTAAGATCATCCTCAGCTACCTCACAAGTTCAAAGTCAGCCTGGGCTACATGAAACCTTGTCTTTTTTAAAAAAATATTTTTATTATTTTTATTTTATGTGTAGGAGTGTATTGCCTGCATATATGTAAGTGTACCCATGTCGTGCAATGCCCTTGGAGGTCAGAATGTGTCAGATCCCCTGGAACTGGAGTTAGAGTTGTTAGCTGCCGTGTGGGTGCTAGGAATCAAACCCAGGTCCTCTGCAAGAACAATCAATGCTCTTAACCACTGAACCATCTGTCCAGCCCCTTCATTCTTTTTAATGGGTGGATAACATCCCATTGTATGAATACAGCACAGTTTGTTAGTCATTCATTAAGTGATAGACAATGGCTCATCCCCTCATCTTTTGGCCATTCTGAACAGTGCTACTGTGACCATTTATGTGCAAGTATTCCTAAGTATGTGGGTGTGTATTTAGTTATCTTGGTTATAAATCTGTTGTATAGCAATTTCCTCAGAACTGAAACACTCCATCCAGGATTTGGGGTGCTCATGAGATTCGGGAGATAAATAAACTTCAAACACCTGGGAAAGCTGAAGCTTGCAAGATTTATGAGTCCCTTCCCAGAGTTATAGACGCAGTAAACTTCTACCACTCCTAAGCAATAAACTTCTGTAACTTCTGCAGCGGGGGAAATTCTTGGACCTGTCCAGCCACCTGCAAGTTGCACAGAGAACTCCAGGGTTGCAGTGTCTCACCTGCATTGCGGTGTGCTTTTGGTGATCCAGCTGCTTTTGAGTCGTCCTGCTCTTGTAAGTGATCCTTCCCCAAAACTCCCTGTAGTAACACCGATAAAAACTCATTGATTCGCCAAGTTGGACTTTAGTGTGTCCTGGTTACCTTCAGTTGTCAACTTGACACCCCAGGAGAGAGGGAACTTCAATTGAGGAATGGCCTCCAAAAGACTGGTCTGTGGACTTGTCTTTAGAGGACTTTTTTCTTTTTTTAAAAAAATGATATTTATTTTTACTTTATGTGTATGAGTGTTGTGCCTGCATGTGCGTGTCCTGCAGTGCCTTCAGAGGAGGGAAGAGGGTGTCGGATCCCTGGAACTGGAGTTAGGGACAGTTGCTAGCTACCATGTCGGTGCTAGGTTCGAACCCAGCTCTTCTGCAAGGACAGCCAGTGCTCTGAACCTCTGAGCCATCCCTCCAGCCTCTAGAATACTTTATTAATTGCTGGTTGATGTAGGAGGACCACTGTGGGTGGTGCCATTCCCCGGGCAGGCGGGCCTGAGCTGTATAAGAAGGATGACTGGGAAGGCGTGGCAACAAGCAGGAGTCCTCCGCAGTCTCTGGGTCTCTGCTTCAGTCCCCGCCTCCAGTCCGGCCTTGAGCTCCCGCCCTGGCTGCCTCCGAGGTGAACTGCAGGCAGTAAGCTGAAGTAAACCTATTCCTCCAGAGTTGCTTTCAGTCTGTGCTTTATCACAGCAATACAAAGTAAACTAGCCCAGGTACTTCTGTCTGGTGTGGGTTCCCTTTCTGGAATGAGTAGGCGTGCATGCGTGCGTGTGTGCGTGTGTGTGTGTGTGTGTGATAGCTCTCCAGGAAAAATCTCTCACACAATAAAGCTTAAGAGAGGGATTGCTGGGCCTTGTGTAATTACTGTGTTTAGCATACTGACAGTGTGCAGGGGATGGTTCTTTGTTGGTGGGGCAGGCACCGGCCTGTATGTTATGGGATGTTTAGTGGAATCCTTGTAGCCTCTACTGAGTAGATACCAGTCACAGTCCCCACCACTACCAACTGTGACCAACCAAACTCACCTCCAGATATTGCCAGACATGGCACCAAATCATCCCAGTTAAGAACACTGATTTAGGGGCCAGAGGGATGGCTCAGTGGCTAAGAGCACTGACTGCTCTTCCAGAAGTCTCAGGTTCAGATCCCAGCAAACACATGGTGACTAACAACCATCTATGACTCCAGTTCCCGGGGATTAAATGCCCTCTTCTGGTCTCCATGGGCATTGCACAGCACAGGTACACTTACATACATGCAGGCAAACACTCATCCACATAAAATAAAAATAAAGGGACTGGAGAGATGACTTAGTGGTTAAGAGCACTGGTTACTCTTGCAGAGGACCTGGGTTTGGTTTCCAGCACCCACATGGCAGATAACAACTGTTTATAGCTCCAGTTACAGGGAACCCAAAGCTCTTTTCTGATCTCTCTGGGCATTGCATGACGTGGGTGCACTTACATACATGCAGGAAATATACACATAAAATAAAATCAATGAACATTTTTTAAAAGTAAAATAAAATCTAAAAAAATAACACTAGGGGCTGGAGAAATAGGTCTGTGGTTAAGAACACTAGAGACTTGGGTTTCATTCCCAGCACCTACATGATGCCTAACAACTGACTGTAATTCCAGTTCCAGGGAATCTGATGCCCTCTTCTGGCATCTGCAGGTATACAGGTAAAACACTTATACACATTAAAAAAAAAGAACAAAAAAGAACCCCATTGGTTTAGAGGGTTCATTGTCTTATTAAAGAAATGCCAAGCTATGACCTTGCTCCTTGGGGCGTAGAAAACCTCTCCCATGTCTTTTGAGATTCTTTCCATACTGTTGACTTAATTAGAGCCGGGTATGATGACTCACCCTGTAACCACAGTACTCTGGAAGTTGAGGCAGAAGGATTGCTGCAAATTTGAGCCACCCTGGGCTACAGCATGAGACCTTGTCTCAAAAAACCCAACCAACCAAACAAGCAAAACGTAGTTAGCACACCCCTTTCTCAGAGCCAGACCCCAGTCCACGCACTCACCCCTATTTCCCACCATTTCCTCCCACCCTTCTTCAGCCTCCACTGATTAACTGTCCCTGAGACTCCAGATGCTGTTCTGCCTCTGGGATGGGGAAGTAAAGAAGATAAACAAAGCTTCTCCACAGCTTCCTCTTCCTCCTACTTTTGTCTAACAACAAATATCTGGAGGTGGTTGCTATGCAGAGGGCTCATGTGCTCATGGAAATGTGTAATGTAAAATAGCAGTCTGGGGCTGGTAAGATGGCACAGCAGGTAAAGCACTCACCACACCAGTTTGAACACTTGAGTTTGATCACTGGACTCTACACCTGTAATCCTAGCATCCCTACTATGAGATGGGAGGAGGCCACAGGAGAATCTGCAAGCAGCCAAAACAGCGATGGATAGGAGCTTGATGATGAACTTTGACTTGGTCCAAGGACAAGCAGGATGCATGTAGAGTCCTGGGTGTCGCCACCAAGCACGGCCCTCCTCCACACTCCTGACTCCAGGTCACAGCCCTCTTCTGTCTCTGGTCAGCCCAGCCTCTCCAAGGACCAATTGAATTGGTACTCACTGAGCTTTGGGACACTGGTGTCCTATGGTAATTTGTGGAGACACAGGACTTCTTGGTAGTGTCTGTGTACCCGACTTAGGAAGAGGCTATCGATTCTCTACTATCCTGATAAGACAATCTGTTGGGAGTTTTCCAGTGCCAGCTGGTATGGGTGGTGTACAGTGGTGTGGTACTCCAAGGGCACACAACAGGGACCATCACCACGTGAGACCCTGGAGGACACCTCAGAATATCCCCTCAACTGTGCAAACTAGAGAGTTGATAACGGGGGCCGTCTTGTGGGCTCCCTATTCACCCAAAGAGTTATGTCTGAGACAGAAGGTCTGCCAAAAGATTCTACCAAAGGGTCACCCTGGGTTCCACAGCCACATGCGGGGACCTACTGATGGGGACTTTGAGCCTGACTGGCAGGATTTCTGTCACTTTCTACTCCCAGGCCTGTGCCAGAAGTGCCCCATCTTCCTTTGGTTGATGAGGGCTGAGGATGCCCTGAGGTTTAGGACCTTGAAAGTTATGGTAACCTTGGCCAGACTTCAGCTATGAGGAGCACAGTGCCTCCTAGAGCCTTCTGTTGCGAAAAAGAGAGTGACACTATTTTGGAGAAGACTGCGCTGAGAGGCTGAGGAGAGGAGAGGTCAAATTCGCAAGGCTGCAGCCTACAGGGAACTCCTGGCTACAAGACCTCTCCCATCACCTGACTGAAGCTCGTGCTGGAGAGGGGATACCCTGCTGTGTTTTCTAAAGTCTCACTGGTGACGTGTTCCTCTGGGGCTAAGACGAGAGCAAAGAGCTGTTGTGTTCACACAGACCAAGTGGCAGGACCTCGAGGACACACAGGACAGACCGGGGTTCCAGCAAGGCTTCTGTAGCAGCCTCCTGCACAACTGCCACACAAATATGGCACCATCTTGTCTGGGTCTGAATCAGCAGAGGATTGCCCCGGCTGCAAGGGGTTCGCAGTCGTCCTGCCGTTGACTGGTTTAAGGGTGATCTCATGAGTCTGAACCAGCTAATGAGATATCAGGGGTGATGTGGTAGGAGGGGGTCTGAGAATGTTCTAAAAGAGAAGAGCTGTTTTCTTTGTTGGAAGTCATTAGAGCTGAGCAGGATGACTATGTGCAGGGTACTTCCTGGGAACCAGGGGAAGCCAGCATTAGGATGAAGATAATGATGAGGCAACAAGGCAGAGAGCAGGAAGGAACTTGCATCAACTCACCCCAAGAGCATCCCCAAAGGCCAGACTAAAAGCCCCAAATGAGTAGTAAATAGCAAAATCAGAGAGGAAGTGCTGGCTTTCCCGAGACAAATGCCAGCCTAGGAAGGCTAGGAGGGCGACCTACAGAATTGGGAGGAACAGGAGGCTCGAACCAGTCAAGGTCTGTTACGGCAGATTCAAAATTACCTGCCTGTGAGCAAAGTAGAAACAAAGTAGGGCAAAGTGATCAAATTGAGAACAGATGAAAATATAATTGTCCCTGCTGTTGACATCACACTGTGGTTATAGACACAGAGAAATCAAGTCGGATGGAGCTGGAAGCTTCTCCTTGCAGTCAGGGGCTCATAGTGTGGGAAAGTCTATGCAAGCTCTGGGAGACTTTACCATTTGTAAAGTGTCAGTGCAAGACAGACTCACTGGGGCAATGGTGGCACGACTGTTTGAAGGGCAACCAACCACTTTCTGGCTGGATTTCAGGTCTGCTACATGGAGGAATGTGTACCTAGTACTGTAAATCTGGACAAAGGCCTAAATGGCTGGGGAGACAACAGCCTTCAGGGAGGGTGCACTACTGACGTTTTGCTAAAGGACACGATCAAATTGCCTTCTGAATATTTACGTTTATACTCACTATATTAATGCTGCTTTCAGCCTTGGTCAGAGAAGCTTGTTTTGCAGTGGGCAGCATTCAGTGCAGAAACTCGTAACTGGTCAAAGTGCTGAGAGTAAATCAGAGTTGAATGGTCAGTCATAAACATCCCCAGCACCAAGTAAAACTAGACATGATGGGTACACTCCTGTAATCCCAGCACCTGAGATATAGAAGCAGGAGGATCAGAAGTTCAAGGTCATCCTCAGCTATATAATGAGGTCAAGGCCAGCCTGTGAGACATTAGGCAATGCCTTAAATAAAACACAAAGCAAGAGGAGGAATATGCACCCACTTGACAAAAATGATGCTGATATTTTAGTATATAACATTCTGGCTATACGCACGTGTATGCTTTAGTTTTCTTATAATAAGTAAAATCCTGTACCTGCTACTTACAACCAGATCACTTTAAGTCATGGCTTTTTCTGCACCATTAAACTACCTCATAATTTCATGGTTCAAAAAAAGAATATTTGCAAATCATATATAGAGAGATATTACATAAAAATCATACAGAGAGAAACAATCTGATTTAAAAGTGAGCAAAGGGGCTCGAGAGATGGCTTAGAGGTTAAAAGCATGTATGATTCTTCTGGAGGTCCTGAATTCAGTTGTCAGCACCTACCTCAAGTGACTCAACCACCTGTAACCGGCTCCAGGGAATCGGATTCCCTCTTCTGGCCTCTGAAGGCACAGCACTCACATGCATAAACCCCCCCCCCCACACACACACGCGCGCGCGCACACAGACACACACAGAGCTAAAAAATTACAATAAAAACAACAAAAACCCAGGCATGGTGGTGTGTACTTTTAATCCCAGCACTCAGGAAACTGAAGCAAGCAGGTCAGCCTGGTCTACATAGTGAGTTCCAGGCCAGCTAAGACTACAGGAAGATCCTGACTCAACCACCACCCCGACCCCAAAAAAAACCCACAACTTTTTTTCTGTTTCATGGTTTTGGTTTTGTTTGATTTTGAGACAGGCCTTTACTATATAACCCCAGGCGGCCTGGAACTTGCTATGTAAACTAACTCAGGCTGGCCTTGAACTCACAGATATCCATGGATCTGCCTGCCCAAGAGCTTCATTTTTAAAAAAGGTGGGCAGTGCTCTTAGGCATTTCTCCAGTGATGATATACAAATGGCCAGTAAGGACATGGAAAGATGCCGATCATCTCCAGTTACCAGGGAAACATAAACTAAGACATAATGACCTCATGCCTGTAGAATAACTGTCATAGAAAACAAGCAAGCAGACAGTGGCTGGAGAGATCACTCCATGGTTAAGAGCACTGGCTGCTCTTGCAGAGGACCCAGGTTTGATTCCCAGCTCCCACATGGGGGCTGACAACTGTAACTCCAGTTCCAGGGAATCCAGCATCCTCTTTTGACTCCCTGGGCATTGCATGACATAGGTGCACTCACACACATGCAGGCAAGACACTCATACACATAAAATAAAAATAATAAAAATGAAATATTAACAAGAAAACAAGCAGAACAACAATGAATGCTGATGAGGATATGGAGAAATTGGAATAGTTATGTCTTGGTGGTGGGAATGTGAAATGACATAGTCATTATGGAAAATGCTATGGAGATTACTTAAAAATACCACACAGAACTGCCACAGGATCCAGCAACCACACTCTGACTGTCTGTATTAGCTACTTTTCTCGTTGTTATGAGAAAATGCCTGACAAGAGCAACTTAAATAAGAAAAAAGGTTCTGCTGGCTCACAGTTTGAGGGGATACAGTCTAACGCACGGTGCAAACAGCTCTAGCTGTGGCCAGGGTCTGAGGATTTGCTCACATTGCATCCTCAGGAAAGAGGGCACAGAGTCCTATGCTCAGCGCCCTTCTCCTTTCCCCTCTTTTTATTTAGTTGGGACTCCAGCCATGGATTGGTGTTGTCCACACGCAGGGTCTGTCTTCTTTCTCCAGTTAAACCTGTTTGGAAGTATCTTTATAGACATGCCTAGTGGTGTGTCTCCTGGATGACTCACAATCTGGCCACGTTGACAAGAGTAACCATCACAGTATATATCTTAAAGAATTGAAAACAGGATCTCAAAGTGGCATTGACAGTATCCACAAAAGCCAAGAGATAGAAACAACCAAAATGCCCATGACTGGATGCATGGATAAAGGAATGGTTGGAATATCCACATAGTGGAATACTATTCAGCTTTTAAAATAAAAAAAATTCTGTCATATGCTAGAAGGTAGATGAACCTTGAGGACGTGATGCTAAAATAAACCATCTCAGAAGTACAAATACTGCACGATTCCGCTGACGTGCATTAGCAAAGGAAGCCGAACACAGACACAAAAAGTAAGGTGGTGACCAGGGCTGGGGTTGGGGAAAGGAATGGGGAGCTCGTTCAGGGGGCTTAGCGTTTGAGTCATACAAGATGAGAATGTTCTGAAGAGCTGCTGCCCTTGCAATGTGCACATAGCTAATGGTTCTGTACTGGAAATTGTGAAAGGGGCAGGACTTCAGAAATATTATTTTTAGATGGGCATGTTGATACATGCCTTTAATTCTAGCACTTGAGAGGCAGAAGCAGGTGGATCTCTGTGAGACTGAGACCAGTCTGGTCTACATAGGGAGTTCCAGGCCTGTTGGGGTTACAGGGAGATCCTGTCTAAAAATAACAACAACAACAAAAATAAAAAGCCTGAAACAAATTAAACAGAAAACAAAAAAAAAAATTTATTTTATGTGTATGAGTGTTTTGTCTGCATATATGTAAATGTACCACTTGCATGCAATGCCCACAGAGGCCAGAAAAGGGTGTTGGAGTCCATGTAGTGGTTGTTACCCACCATATGAGTGCTGGGAACCAAATCCAGATCTTCTACAAGAGCAGCCAGTGCTCTTAACCATGAGCTGAGCCATCTCTCCAGCCCTTAGACCTTTTTAAAGACACAGTTAAAAGGAGAACCCGTTCTTACTGTCCTCAAGTTCCTGACTGCTGATGTTGGCACTGCCCTGGCCTGACTTCCTCTGTGGGGTTGCACAGGAGTTCAGGTGCATGGGGGAGAAGCCAGGAGCGGAGAATCTCCGCTCTCTCTGTTGCTCTCTCCCTGCTGACTTTGGATCACAACAGATGGTTAACACCACTGTAGGATGAGTCTGTGTCGTCTCTAGCTATCCAAGGATATGCAGTCTTTTGTTCCAGTCCCAGATCAAAACAGACCTGCTAGAAAATGCAGCCCAGCTCCTGTGACCAAGTCATAGATTTCCGTGTTCTCTCTACCCCAGACACTTGGCCTTTCAGGCTCTGCTCCTCAGCTTTCCTCAGAAGTGCATGCTTGGGGGGTGGGCCTGGTGTCCGGACAGAGGAGGAGAGATGCTTGCTCGCCCCGCTCACTTTTCCATGACAGATTCATAGGACTAAACAATCCAGCGACATTACTGGGTCCCCTCTGTGTCTCTGTGCTTCTGTCTCAGCCTCTGCATGAGCTTTTCCATCAGGGAACACAGCTGATTGTCTGCAGGCTGGGCTCCATCTCAGCAGCCCTGACCCTGAGCTGACCATGGTGGGTAGGTGGGATCGGTGGCTGCTACCTGAAGAAGCAGGAACAGGGTGATGCTATGATTTATGAGGAGCTGTCCGAGCTGTGTTCCCAAGCTGTGCAGAGTAGAGCATGTCTGGTGAGCCCCTGTTGACCCCAGCCTTGGTCACTGCCTTCTGAGCACTAGAGAGTGTTTTTGTTTTGTTTTTTAACAGCCCAGGTCTCCTCTGGAATACAGTCCAGGATGGGAAGGCGTATCCATCAGTCTAAGGAGCCATGTCTTTGGTCAGAAGTTCAGAGTCTGAAGTCCTATAAAGGGGCTGTCCCCACTGCTCTTCAGGGTCCCGCCGAGGCCCCTTCAGCCATAGAACAACACCAGCCAAGATGAGCAAGGCGGGCACCTTGACAAATCCCAGGAGCATGTAGTAGGTCCTGTAAGAGGGACAGGCCATTAGAATCTCAAACCCCTCCGTCCCTATCGTACCTCATTTCCTGACACTGGGGGGCCAACAGTCAGTCTGGAACTGCAGCCAGCAGCCCACTTGGAAGACTGTGAGGAACCTCCTTCACGGTCCACCCAACCTGTTCCCCTCTTCCTAATTTTATTTTCTGAGATTCTTCTTTACCCACAGTATTCCTCAATCCAGTAGAAACATGGACCGCACACAGGCTGTGTTGGTTTCCTGCTCCCTTAACACCTGCTCCGGGTCAGTAAATCACTCTCTCTGTCCTTTCCCATACAGACTGGGACCTTCTCTCCCCTGGGGTCCCAACAAGAGCAGCAGGGTTTTGTTGTTGGTGACCAGTTGGCTGGGTGGTGATGGACGCTCTGTAGTTTTCTGGTGGTAGGGGGGCTGGAATGGGACCGGGGTGGGTGGGGAGTACTGGGGACAGGGGTAGGTTTGGAGTCTTGAGTCTGGTGATGACAGACACTGGCGAATGTCAACAGAGCACGGGCAGGAATTTCCAGGTTTGTTTCCCCGTGGGTGGAGCCCACGTGGGGGCGGGGAGAGGATCTCGGGACTCACCTCTTATAGGATCCAGTGGACTCCATACTTGTGCTGTTGTTCATAGTCCGCCCGGCAGGTAGTTTAGATGAAGACATGGTGGATTTTCCCACTAGAGAGAGGCAGAATCAACCACTTGTTATTGGCACAGATCGGGTGGGGGCTCATGCATGGTTTATAATGCCATCCCTACTCTGCTGTTCCTCACCAAGACTCCCCTCTTCCCCTGGATTAGAAAGACATGTTTCTTCAAATACAGTCCTTTGGCTTCTGTTGACTCACATAGCTCCTCACATCACCATCATTTTCAGGAGATGTGCCATGGAGAGATAGAAATTAAGGGGGAGAAAGCCCATGATTCGTTTTGGAGGAGGGAAGCACATTGAACTCTCTTTACACTTGCTTTGACTGGCATGCTGATTGGTTTTTGTGAACTTAACACAGACTAGAGTCACATGGGAAGAGGGAGCCTCAACTGAAGAGTTGTTGAGATCAGATTAGCCCAGGGGCGTGTCCATGAGGCATGTTCTGCATTGCCAGATGATGTAGGAGGGCGCTGCCCTCCTTAGGCAGGTGGGCCTGGGCTATGTAAGAAAGGTGACTAAACAAGCCAGGTGAGGCAAGCTCCAGTGAGCAGTGTTCCTCCACGGCCTCTGCTTTAGTTCCTTCCTCCAGATTCCTGTTTGAGCTCCTGCCTTGGCTTCTCTCAATGACGGACTGTGATCTATAACTCAAACCCTTTCCTTCCCTGTTATTTTTTATTATGGTGTTATAAAGAAGCAAACTTTGATAGTTGGGGGCAAAAATCCCTGTCCTTTTTCATTCAAATTAGTGCCTGAGTAAGACTCAAGGCCAGAAGATTCCAGAAATGGAATGTCTAGTAATTAAGGTGGCCAGGGACAGAGGGACTCCTGGAAGCACATGACCGTTAAGTCATGAACTCCAACTAGGAGGAATGAAGCATTTCTGAGAGAAGCTGCAGGGATGACTTGTGGGCAGCTGGTCATGGATTCTCGAGGCCATCTGGGCATGGCTCATCCTTGACCTGCTGTTGTTCTGTCTTTCTTGACCCAGCAAACTCTTTTTCTCCACAGTCCCAGACTTCTATCCTGCCTGGCAGTTGAGCAGGGCTCAGGGTAATTCCAACCCTAACAGTCCCCTGGAAGCCATGATTACCATAAGGCTGGTGTCCCCATGCCCCTGCCACCTGACCCCTAAAGCTCCAAGAGAGGCACATTCTCTGGCTTCTCTGTCTTGCCTGCATGTCTTACTCAACTGCCTTTCTGTCCCCACAGGTCTTCTCAGCTTCCCCTCTGTGGTAGCCCTAGGGGAAGTCTGCTGGGGTGACCCTTTGTGAACCCCACTTGCCGCAGGGGCAGCCCCTGTCCCTTTCTCTGGTTCTAACTATAACATCCCATGGGTTAATTTCAAAGCCAGTGCCATTGATTTGCATGCTACAGTCTAAGGATCCACGTGGTCGGTGGGCTGAGGAGGGCCTCAGCACGAGTACTCTGGGTAGGACTGGGGAGGGAAGCTTTCCAGGCACCAGCAGCTGCAGCAGGGAGACCCCGGAATTCCTCAGTGAGGTCTAGGATAGAGAGATGCCAAGAAAGTCATGAAGGTCTCTTCTCTCTTTAAAGCACCTGTTGTGGTCGCAAACCTCCTGGGTCTTTTTCACCTCTTGTTCATTCTTCTGCAACCAGAGAAAGCAGAAAGGGACCCAGAAAGGACAGGCCCTGCAAAGCTGACAGAGTCCCTCTGGTTTGGCCAGACCTGTGATTCAACACTGGAACCCTCTGGGCGTCCGTGGATCTCAAGTCTAGGATACAAGTTCCTAAAGACTGGCAACTTCTCAGACTGATGCCCTCTCCAGGCATCTGGGAACAGGGAAGACCCAAGTGGGAGAATATGAGGTGTCAGTTGGGCTACAGGTCATAGAGGGTGAAGTCTCTACTCCACGCTCCCCTGAAGACCTGCCACTCTTGACGTGTGTCAGCCCCTTATAGAGACCTCAGGGACTGTCATGGGTAGAGGTATTAGACTGTTACAGTTCCTTATTTCTGTCATCCCCTTCCTGTCTGTCATTGGCCTTCTACGCTCCTAGTCTTTTCCTTTCAGTCTTTTCTGTCCTGAGTATCAGGGCCTCGTGGTACAAATGAGAAAGTTCTTACCTGGGTCAACAGTCACTGTAATCCTGGTCCCACGGTCAGTTCCAGTTTTCTCAATACCACACCAGTAACTGTCTGTGTCATCTTGCTTGAGCTTCTTCATGGTCACCTGGAAGGAGCAGTCTCTCCAGTTGTCCCTGATGGACAGCCGGCCAGCCTTCTTTTCTTTCTCTAATCTTGTAGTTTGAATGAGGATGTTGCACGTGTTCCAGTTTGCCCCTCGACACCACCACTTGTTGTAGGTCTTCCATCTTGGGCTGTAGTGACACTGAACAGTCACTGACCCCTGCTCTGGGCCTCTCACTGATGCTGGGCCTTGGATGGAGAGACAGCCTGGAAAACAGTCATGAGATATAGCTTCTGTTGCCCTGAGTCAAGCCCAAGTCCAAGGGACTAGATGAGGGTCCTGCCACTCCAGTCACCCTGACCCACCTGACACCTCACATTGCTCTCCAGTTTCCCATGGTCCCCTGGGTGACAGTGCCCTGGCCTGTCCAGACCTCATCTCCCCAGACCTCCTGCAGCATGTGACACTTCTGATTTCTGTAAGATTCTCTGTCCTTTCACTACTGTTTTTACCCGACTTCCTCCTTCTCTGACTACTTGATCCCCAAGGTCTCAACTGATTCCTCTCTCTTCCTCTGTCTTTGGATCTTGGAATAACCAGTGTTGTGCCGGTAAATATTGAACAACTGTCTATCTAGAGCTTTTAAAGTTGTGTGGTCTTTTGCTTTGTAACATCTACCAGTTTCTGTGGTGTAAATGTTCCCGTTGTGGCTGACGTCAGGGTATTGATGAGATGTCACGGAACACAGAGCTGAGCTGAGGTATCCCAAACTGATGCCGATGAGCAAGTCTGAGCTGGTTCCACACGATGTGGAGGAAACCCTGTAGTCCGTTACGTTACTCTTGGCTGTGACAAAAGTGCTCGACAAGCACCTTAAGGAAGAGAGCGTTTATTCTGGCTCATGATTTAAGGAGAGACAGTCCATCAACGTGGGGATAGATTGGCGGGAAGGCACGCAGGTAGGAGCATGCCATGGCTGGTCATATTGCATCTGCAGTCAGTTAGTGGAAGTGAACGCCAGTGCTCAGCTTACTTTCTTCTTTTTATTTGATCCAGGCTCCCAAACCATTGGGATGGTGCCACCCATGTTCAGGGTGGGTCTCCCCTTCTCAGTTAAACGTCTCTAGAAAAGCCTTTATAGACATACCCAGAGATTTGCCTCCTATGTGATAGTATTTTATTTATTATTTTTATTTTTATGTGTTTGAGTGTATTGCCTGCAAGTATGTGAGTGCACCCATATTGAGCAATGCCCATGGAGGTCAGAAAAGGGTGTCAGATTCCCTGGAACTGGAGTTACAGACAGTTTTTAGCCCATCATGTGGGTGCTGGGAATCGAACCCAGGTCCTCTACAAAAGCAGCTAGTGCTCTTAACTGCTGAGCCATCTCTCCAGTTCCTCCTACCTGATTCTAAACACAGTCAACTTTTGTTGTTGTTGCTATTTTCATTGAGACGAGATCTTACAGTGTGACTTTGACCAGCCTGGGACTTACTATGTAGACCAGACTGGCCTTGAACTCAAGAGATCTGCCTGCCACTCCTTCCTGAGTGCTGTGAATAAAGGTGTGTGCCACCACATCAGTCCAGTTAACAATGAAGATCACCAGTCACACACAGGACTCTCTCCAGCCTTCTCACTTCTTTTTATGTACCTCTGGGGAGGAAGACCCTCCTTTTCTATGGTCCCAATAGTTACCCTATATCCCAATGACTTCAAAGTCTAGATTTGTAGCTCAAATTCTCCCATCACCATTTCTAAACACACAGCAGATTTGTTTGCTCTAATTCAGTTACACCCCAGTTACAGAGCTGAATGCACCGCTCCCTCCACAGAACAGACTCTCTGGAGCCTTTTCTCTCTGACAAGGCACAAAGTAACCAAAGCCTGACATAGCTGAGCAGGTTGAAGAGTGTGTCTGTGTGGAAAGTATATACTGCTGTTCTGTGGACTGACTTCATCAAAGCTGACTAAATGCACCTGCTTCCCTCACAGTGAGCCCTTGCTCTTTGGTCACATGGAAGTGGACAAAAGGCAGGGAACCACAATAGATGCCTCTCTTGACCGTCTCGTGTCCTCAAGCTTGAGTACCTGTGGGTGGATCTGGTATGTACACCAGGTAGATGCTGCCTCCTCTCACCCTCAACCCTCTCCCTGGAGTTATTTTAGTTTACTTGAGGGAACCGGCAGGCAAGCAGCATCCTCCATGGCTCTAGCTGTACTTCTTTGGATGTGACATGTGCTCCTTGCTCAGAGCTAATGCTGGGTGGATGAGCAAACAGGCCTGCCTTCGGTTCCTGCCTTGGGCTCCTGCCCTGACGTCCTTCAAATGATGGGTTGCAACTTGCAAATGGAAGCCAAATCACCCTTTTTCTCCCCTAAGTTTCTTTTGGTGAGGAAACTAGAACAGCAAGGAAACAGATCATCCCCCTAAAGCCTCCAGAAGGAACTCCACCTTCACCTTGGCCACTAAGACCATTTCAGACTCGTGATCTTGGAACAGTAAAATAATGAAGTCATATTCTGAGTCACTAAGTTTGTGGTCCCTTGTTTACAGCAGCCATGGGAGATGCATACAGTCTTCAGTCAGCAGAACAGCCTTGTGGGTGTTGGGCACAGTGCACTAAGGAGCCTAATTAGAGAACATAGCATCTTTCTCAATCTTATCCTCTCCTTCCCTCTGAAAGGTATCGGTGACCAGGTTGGCCAACTCCACCAGGGAACTACCCCTTAGACTTTCTTTCTTGTATCTGTTGTTACCGTCCATGGGAACAGCGTGACAGAGCAGAAAGAGCAGGAGCTGTGGGCTTTGCAGGTGGAGATAAGTTTGCCGTGGCACTATTATGAAACGCTGGGTAAGTTCCTTAACCTCCCTGTGCCCTAATTCCTTATTTGCAGAATAGCGTTGCTGCTTGTTGCCTTATGCTAGTTGCTATAAAACTTGGGCATGTGTCTAATACCTGACATGAGGGGGGCGGTGTTTTGCAAGTGATAGCCCTCATCTGGTACCCAGATCGTGGAAGTAGCCTTCAGAGGAGTCCAGAACATCTTTCCTCAATCTCTCCACATGGTTGCTGGAGTTTTGTACCGAGACAGTCTCCCCCGCGCCCTGAGCATGTCGGCCACCTTCTTCCGCCTCAGTGATTTCAAGGGCTTTAGTTTGGTAAGCCAGACGTCCTGCAAGCTGGTTCCTGTTATTCACCCAGTGTCATTCCTGGCTCCTCTCTACCCTTGACTCTAGACTCTGTCAGCTTCACTTTTTTCCTGACCCCGGTGTGCCTTCCCAGGCTTGTGGACCGAGCCCTGCCTGGAAAGCCCTTCTGTGGCTGCCTTCAGGCCTAGGCCTCTTCCCAGTACCTTATCTTCTCCCTGGAGCGGCCTCCTCCTGCTTTCCCCTGGCCCTGAGTACCATGCTGGTGTTTTATTTGGGCACTCGTCTCTTCCTGTTGTCCTCACTGAGTGCTCACTCACAACACATAGAGATTCTGTCTTTGTTTGTAAAACAAACTTCCCACTCACAGCCCCCGGCATCTTGCTCAGCTTCTGGTTCATGGCGTGTACCCATAAAGTTAAGGATTGTTTTGTAAAGAACCTCACATCATGGTTACAGACACAATTGTTTCAATTCTAGGATTAGCATAGACAGTGACACATAGGGTCACTTGGTACCAATATAACAGTAAACACCCCCAAACTCAAACACCATCAACAGGGGATTAGACTGATGAATTCCGGCACATCAATAGCATAGTTTAAAAGTAAAAGGCAACCTTCAGGCAATGACAAGAAAGATGCTCAAGATACTATTATGATATATATGTATACATATATATATATATGTCACCTAACAGCATATGATTCTATTCTTGTGTTTTCTTCTATAATACATGCACAGAAAAAAAAATGTGAAAACTATACATTTAAAATTTTTTACATTCATTAGCACTGAGATTGGATTTTGAGGGGGAGATTTCTCTTTCTAAATCGTACATTTCTGCTGGGTGTGGTGGTGCACACCTTAAGCCCACCACACAGAGGCTCCAGGCTCTCTGTGAGTTCAGGGCCAGCATGGTCTACATAGCGAGTTCCAGGCCAGCTGGGGCCACAGGAAGACCCTGTCTCAAAAAGACCAAAAAAAAAAAATTCTATTGTGCTAAAACATATGCAATTAGCTAATAAAATAACAAGGGGGAAAAGTCTTTAAAATAGCACAGAGGCCAATTAGAAGAGTGGCTCTAAGGTAGCAACTGTATCAATTAAAACCACAGGCAGACATTAGCAGACAGAGTCATTATCTTTCTTAAAAGAAAAATACCACAACTTCAAGAGAAAGGTGGGGATTGGTATAAACTGCAGTACCTGGCATCCGCAAAAAGCTTTGCAAACAGAAGTTCCGCCAGCACCAAGGTCTTCAGCTGAATGGGCCTGTGGAGTGCTCATGGTGATCAGACCCATTTCTTAGGACTGTGCCCAGGGTTCATATACATGGATGGGGGTGGAGGAGCTATCAGTCAGGCCTATGTATGTGACCAAGGTTGGTTTGAGAGAAGAAAGGGGTGGAAGAGATGGGCCAGCAATTAGCCAAGGGCAGAACTCTGGGGACAGAGCTCAAAGGGCTTCAAAACAGATGGAATCTGACTGTACACTCTACTTTTTGTGTAAATCCTTCTGGAAGTCTGTCACCGGTGTAAAACCCTTCTATGAACAGTGTCATGGTGTGCCACTTTGTTACACTGTGTAGGACAGAGACAGAGAGACAGACAGAGAGAATGAGGGTGTGACGGGGAGGTATCAGGGAGTATGACTGTATGCCGGCATGTGCCTTGTCCTGCTTGGCCTCCAGGAGAGCCCAATGGTGAGATTAAGAGAGGGGGTGGCTGGAGGCTTGGAACTCAGGGACAAGAGATTCCCAACTGGATCATCATTTTCCCTTTCTTCACATCTAGCCGGCATCTCCTGGGTCTCCTGCGCCCTGAGACCTCCCTCTAATGTGGATGTACCATCCTTTCTCAGACTACACCCCTTTGCCCAAGCGGCACCCTCTTTCTGGAGTGCTGGCTCTGTTTGTTGCAGAGGACCATCCTGGGCAGGTTTTCTCCAGCTCCCGAGCAGGAGCCCTCCCTGGCCTGCAAGTAGTTCTGGCATGTATGTCTCATCCTCCAGACCCACTGGAGGATCTCCCCTAATGGACATCCCTGTTTCTCCATTCCCTTCATGTCCCCAAGGCCTGTTGCATGCCTGGCATGGACCTAGAATCCTCTTGCTGAATATAGTGACAGAACCACTTCTCATTTCCCTTGAGGTAGCAGTCCTCCCTGAACCTGGCACAGAGCCCTCCGCCTCCTACTCTGCTCCTGCAGTCCCAAGCCCTCAGCTCTGTCACACTTACCTGGAAAGCTGAGAAGGAGGAGAGCAGGGAACAGCCACATGGTCCTGTCTTTGTGCTCCTTACACCTTGGACCTACAGTTATCAGCAAGCACAATCTCAGCTGGACACTCCAAAGCACTGTGTAAGCCCAGGCTGGCTCCTTCTACTTGTCTAGGTCGTCTTTTAATGTCTTACTCATTTACTTCCTTTTATAGACTAGGCATTTCCTGCTTTGACTTATTCAGCAGAAGAGGCGTCAGCTCTTGGCAGAGCTGGGTCATATATAGGTCAAGAGAGTGGTCACTCAGTAGAAAAGGAAGGGCAGAGGAAATAAGCCTGCAGACCACTTGTGGGGACATGTAGTCTATTAGGTCTTGGGCCAAGGGGTAGAGCACTCTAGGTGTTAAATCCAGAAGTGATCCACACTGCAATGATGGGCCACAGCAGCTGGGAGACCCCAACCCAAGTGCTGGTGGGCTGTGAGTGTGAACGATTCCCAGAAAAAAAATACCTGCATCTTCAACTGACCCTCCTGCAAGGCCGGTCAACTGATTGTGGAGAGTTTGGAATGTTGAGGGTCCAGAGCCAAATTGCCATTTATCTTGGGTCATGTTTAGCTCCCCTACTCAGCCATTCCTTGTCCACCTCTGTGTTTGACTGACTTAATATCCTGTGATTGACAGATAAAAACCTTTTGGAAAGTATTAACCTAGCAGACCATCAGCTTTCACCAACCTAAGGGCCAAGAAGCCTGACCGATAGCATCTGAGGCGTATGGCAGAATTCTCCCCACCTGGATGTAACCTGCTTCTCTGATGTCTCCACCAATGTATTTGAAAAGTGTCTTTTTGGCTTACTTTGTTTTGTTCTATAAAACTTCACGAAACTGCTTTTGCACTAGAACAAGGAATCAGAATCTGAGATAATTTGAATCTGTGTTTCTGGGCCATAGTCACCCATATTTGGCTCCAGAATAAAATATCTTTTATCCCCTTTGAATTGAAAATTGTTCATTCCCATCAACACAGGCAAGTGCACAAAAATGCCAGTTTACCAACCCTCCTGAGCCTCAGATTTTTAGTGTGCATATGTATGTAAGTGTTCATGTCCATGTGAGAGTGCATGCATGTGCACTCTATGTGGAAGCCAGACGTTGACAGGAAGTGCCCTCCTCAGTCACTCTGCACCTTGCTTCTTGAGACAGGGCCTCTCACTGGCTGGAGCTCTGCTTTGGTTAGACTGGCCAGCCAGTGACTGGCAGGAATCCTCCCGTCTCCACCTCTCCAGTGCTGCGACGGCAAGCGTGCAATGCCACGCCTGGCTAATGTTTTACATTGGTGCTGGGGACCCGAACACAGGTCTTTCATGCTTGGGTGGCACGCCCTTTACCAACTGCATCATCTCCCCAGTACCCTGAGACTTGACTTTTATCTGTAAGTTGAATTCATTGTGGTTGTTGTGACAGAATTAAATAAATAATATGTGACTTTCTGAGGACACAGCGATGGGATCAAGTTTTCACTCTGTTGTTTTATATTTGAAAACATTAGCTCAATCCATGAAAAAAGAAATAAGCCAGGTGTGTTGACTTGTGCCCATAGTTCCAGCACTCAGGAGACTGAAAGAGGAGGATTACCATAAGTTTGAGGAGAGCCTAGACTACATAGAGAGTTACAGTCCAACCTGAGCTACATTGAGATCTTGTTTTTAAAAAAAAAAAAAAATCCCACATTCCGCAAAAGAAAAAAGATACAAGAATTGGAAAGGAAACGAGCTTTATTATTCTCTAATCTAAAAATGAAATTTCTAAGATTTTAAAAGAATTTGTTATATACATGTATGTCTATAGATAAACAATTGAGCACACAAAGATCTACATACTTTAAATGCAATTAAAAGATCTATTTAGGGTAGGGGAGCTGGCTCACAGTGCTTGCTACGGAAGCATGAGACCCAAGTTCAGATCTCCAGCATGCAAAACTGGGCCCATTGGTACCCCAGCGCTGGCGGGAGGAGTGGTGGTGGTGAGACAGGTGGGTTGCTGGAGGTTGTTGGCAGTCAGCCTAGCTGAAAACCTTTGAGCCCCAGGTTCAGTGAGAGACCCTGTCTCAAGTCAGTAAAACACTGCCTGACAGAGCAGGACACCTGATGCCCTCCTTTGGCCTCGGGACCTGTGGGCAGGGATGTACACCCAGATGCACACACATGTGCATATGCCACACACAAGCAAAGACAAGAAGATTCTCTTTGGGGGCTGGAGAGATGACTCTGGGATTAAGAACATATTCTGTTCTCCCAAAGAACCAGAGTTAAATTCCCAGTGTCCATACTGGATGACTCCCAACTTTTCATAATTCTAGTTCTGGGGATCTGACGCCCTCTTTTGGCCTCCACAGATACTGCACTCATGTACACAAACCCACATACAGACAACATAATTGAAAAAAATAAAATATTTTTTACTTGCACATCAATGTTTATTTTAGCATTATTCATAGCAGATAAGTTATGGAACCAACCTAGATGCTCAAAGACAGAAAAATGGGCAAATATACACAGTGGAAAATTTGGTGCCATAAAGAAGAATGTTAAACCATTTGCAGGGAAAGGAATATCACTGGAGATAAGCAATTACACAAATTAAGCTAGTCTACAAAAGAGGCCATTTTCTCTCATTCATGGTGCCTAGGTTTTATGTAGATGCATAAACTAATGTATGCATATATGACCTAAAAAGATACTATTCAATAATCACTTCTCTGTGGTGCTAGAGGTCAAACCCAGGGCCTTGTATATGTTATACAAGCATTCTACCACCCAGTCCTACTTCCAAACTAGAGATATTATTAAACTTTAAAAAAAGATTTATTTATTTCTATTTATGTGTATGTCTGTGCCCATGTGAGTTTATGTGCACTACATGTGTGAAGGTGCGTGCAGGGGTAAGAGGGAGTCAGATCCCCTGGAACAGATGGTTGTTCACTACCATGTGGGTGTGGGAACCTGGGTCTTCTAGAATAGCAGTAAGAGCTCTTAATCACTGAGCCATCTCTCCAGACCATAAATATATCATTTAAAACAAAAAGGATAAAATATAGAGAATTAAATTTAGCAAACATGGGATCAGGTTTCACGAGGGAAATAGTTTGATATTAAAGGACACTTTATTTAATTTTATTTATTTATTGCTACTGTGTGTGTGTGAGGGAAAGTGTGAGCGTGCACCACACTGCACATGTGGAAGTCAGAGACAACTTTTGGAAAGTGTTTCTCTCCTTCTACCATGTGAGTTCTGGAAATCAAACTCAGGTCATCAGGCTTGTGCAGCAAGTGCCTCTACCCGCTGAGTCACCTCACTGTCCTTTTTTTAGTCTCTGTGAGACAATCTCCCTGTAGCCCCAGCTGGCCTGGAACTCCCTATGAAGACCAGACTGGCCTTGAACTCACAAAGATCCATCTGCCTTGCTGGGATTTAATCCCTGAGCCACCATGCCCAGCTTTAATGACATTTTGAAATCTCAAAAATAATTGGACTATAGCCCGTGTTCATGGACAGGGAAGTTATCCTAAATTTGTTTTCAATATGTTCATACGCAAAATCCCAGAAGATTCATTTTCTTTTTAGGAACTGGATTGGCCAGTTCTCAGATGGGAAGCCTTGGCTAGTGTTTACAAAGACTTCCTGTCAAAGAAGAGCGATGTGGCCCACCATACATCAAGACTAGGTTGGCCTCGATCTCAAAGAGATCTGCCTGCCTCTGCCTGCTGATTGCTGGGATTAAAGACATGTGCCAGGCCTGGCTAAATAATTTTTAAAATATTTTATTTATTATTTTTATTTTATGTGTATAAATGTATTGCCTGCATGTGTCTAAGTGCACCCATGTTGTGCAATGCCCATGGAGGTCAGAAGAAGGCCTCAGATCCCCCGGAACTGGAGTTACGGATGGTTATTAGCTGCCATATGGGTGCTGGGAATCAAATCTGAGTCCTCTGCAAGAGCAGTCAGTGTTCTTAACCACTGAGCCATCTCTTAAATAACTTTTAAAAATAAAAACATTCACAAGAAAATAAGGAAACAATTCAATTTTTAGGTATCAATATCTTCTTCTTCCTTCCTGCTCCTACCTCTTGCGCCTCCTCCTGCTCCTCCTTCCTGAGATAGGGTCTCAAGTAGCCCAAGCTGGCCTGAAACTTTCTGTGTAGCCAAGGACGACATCAAACTCCTTCTCTTTTGGTTTCTGCCTCCCGAGTGCTGAGATGCCAGGCCTTGCCATCACACTGGCTTGGTGTCAATCATTTCTTACGTGAGAGGCAAAAGGCATAATCCATAATGAAAAAATATTGACAAATTTGTTACATTATAATAAAAAAAAACATTTCTTGGTGTTGGAGCGATGGCTCAGCAGTATAGAGCACTGGCTGTTTTTGCAGAGGAACTGTGTTCAGTTCCCAGCACCTACATGGTTGCTAACAACTGTCTCTAACTCCAGTTCCGGGCAATCTAATGCCCTCTTCTGGCCTCTTCAGGCATTGCGTAACACAGATGTGCTTAAACACATAAAGAAGCTGGGCATGGTGCTGTGTGCTTGTAATCCTAGCCATCCATCTTGTGTTTTGTCTCAAAACAGAGACAGAGAGACAGAGACAGAAGAGAAAGGAGGAGGAGGAAGAGGAGGAGAAGGAGGGGGAGGGGGAGGGGGAGGAGGAGGAGGAGGATGGGGAAGAGGAGGAGGAGGATGGGGAAGAGGACGAGGAGGAGGGGGAAGAGGAGAAGGACAAGCAGGAGGGGGAAGAGGAGGAGAAGGAGGGGGAAGAGGAGGAAGGGGAAGGGGAAAGGGGGGAGGAAAGGATCAAAAATGTTGATCCACAGAAGGGAAACATATGCAGCCATGTTCATGCAGAGAGAGAATAGACCACAAATGACAGGATGGCATGTCAACACAGCACATCAGTGCACATGGATCTCAAAGACACAAGGTCAAACGATAGAGTGGCATGACTTAGCACAAAGCACACACACTGTGCATGGTACATCCCAGAACCAGGGAGGCAGAGGCCTGGGGCTGAAGAGTCAGAAACCAGCCTGGGCTCTTGAGAGAGAGACCTTGCCAAGAAGAGAAGGAAGGGGTAAGGAGAAAGGGGGAGGACCTGGGTGCATCTCCGTGCCGGGCTTTGGCTTTGCTCCCTAGCACTGGGGGCAGGGGGTGGAATATAACTCTGTCTACATAAAACTCAGAAACAGAAAAAACTAAACAGTGCACCCTCGGAAGCTGGGTTCATGTACATGAAAAACCTGTAGTGCAAGGGAATGAAGAACATCGAGTCCAGGCTCAGTCTCTCTGAGGTGTGCAGAAAACAGCACGAGAGATCAGAAAGGCTCACAAGTATTAACCATGTTCTATTAAGCTGGAAAAGGGCCGAGTGCGAGCACATTCCTGGTTTCAAGTCTGTGTGTTATTGGACTTGCTGTCAAACTGCCCTCTAAATATCTATGCTTTAATCATAGCCGAGTGCGGCCGTCAACCAGGGAGCGACGCGTCTGTCTACAGTGGGCAGTTCAGAGACTCACAACAGGTCAGAGTGCTGAGAATAAGCAACTATTAGTGCTCACTCCTAAATGGGACACCTATCCCCACCCCCAACCCCAGGCTCAAAGGACATCCTACGAGAAGGAGAGGAGAGAATGTAAGAGCTGGAGGAGCACCGTGCTGTGCGATGCTGTCTTCTGACAGGACATGGCCGTTGCACTCAGGAACCCACAGCAGCTATGGCTACTGCCCGAGACCTGCACAAGGCCGAGCCGACAGCAGCCAGCATTCCAGCAGCCAGCACTAATTGGACACTGAGCTACCAAAACAAGAGACACATGAAGTAAGGAGTGGGACATGTAGGAGCTTGGGAAGAGCTGGGGGGACTCGTGGGTAGATATGATCATGATGTATTATTTGTTTGTATGAAACTGTTAAAGAACAAAGGAAAGATATGCTATTTTTAAAGTACCTGTTTATTAGGTACATTCTTTTATGTGTCTGAGACAGTACAAAAAAAGTTTCTCAGGTGTTTCTAGAAAGTTCAGAGTATTCTGAAAGAAACACAAATTTGCTGACAATCCTTATCTAAAGAGACAGGACACCTTATCTAAAGGTGTTTCAGGACAAGGACAGGGCCTCGATGTCAACAGACGTTACTGGTTCCCATAGTCTGTCCTGTTCTGCCTCCCTGCAAGGCACTTTTGAGGCCTGTTCACCCAGAGGATGGCACTGAGCATGCTCAGGACCAGGGGGATCTCCAAGACCACCAGGAGCCAGAAGTAGACGCTGCTCAGCAGGGAGCTGCGGAGGATATGGTGACAATGAGCTCTCGTCCCAGAAGGAGGCGCTGGTGCCCTGTGCAGTGCTTTCTCTTTTACCCGGGTGTCCACATGTTCGGTGCAGGGACCAAGCCGGGCGAGACCATCTTACCTGAATGACCAGTGTGACTGACAGCCCAAAAAGAACCTTGAAATGTAGACCTGGACCACTCTCTCCAGACCTCTGGGTGTTCAGTCACCCCAACCACAGACCACTACTCCCATGAGCCCTGATAAGACAGGGACCCCGTCCCCTTCTAACTTCAATATTTCTCCCTATTTCCTTCTAGATGACTCTGTTTATTTTAATTAATTCATTCAGTGTTTGGAGTGTGTGTGTGTGTGTGTGTGCAGGGTGCAGGTGAATGTAGAGCCCAGAGAACAACTTTGGTATCATTCCTCAAGGGCCATTCACCTTCTTTTTGGAGACAAGGTCTCTCACTATCCTGAGTTTGCCAAGTAGGCTAGGGGGCTGGCCTGTCTGCCCCCACCTTCACAGAGCTGCAATTTCAACTGCAGGCCACCACACGCAGCTTTTTACATGTGTTCTGGGCTTTAAACTCAGGTCTTTGCTGCAAGGCCACCATTTCACCAACAGAGCTTTCTCCTCAGGCACTGGCTGTTTTTATCTAGTAACTCTGTGCTTACTTGGTCCTTGTATGGATCCATTTGTAGACCTCCAGCCCAATAGGACCATGTCTGGGGGTCACTGCTGGGTCCCTATTCAGCAAAGAGTACCTGACACTCACAGGACTCTCTTAGGTTAATACAGGATTGGGGAATACAGGAAGAGCCCAGAGGAGGAGACCCAAGTCCCTCCACCTCCCAGTCTTTGTATGGCCCCATCCAGACATAGTCCAGACAGAAGAGCTTACCGAGGCTGTGGGCTGGGATCAGGAGTGTTGCCTGTGGTAACACTGGGCTGGGTGTTCACTGATGGAAACACGGAAGGCTCTGGAGTGTTTGTGTTGTTTTCAGGGCTGGAGACTGCGGTTGGATCTGAGAGTGAAGCACAAGACAGGCCCAGGGACCTCCATTCAGTCTCTCTCTCACTGGCCATCGGTTACTTTGCTTCACACAGCAGGTCATGCGACATGATGGACAGCTGTCCTGTATCCAACAAGCTCGAGTGGTCACACCAAGACCTGGCCAGGACTGCCCCTCCCCAGCCCCATCTCACAGTGCATGTGGCTGGGTGGTACTTGCTGATGTAAGACCTGTCTTCCTAAGCAGGAGAGTTTGAGTGTCGGTAACAAGACACTCGGTGCTAGGTCCCATCCAGCCCCAGCCACACCTTTGTCCTTGTCCTCTATTGTTCTGGTACAAGCACAGTTAAGTCTACTGTAGGGAGACTGATCCAGAGAAAGTGGAGAAACAGCCCGGGGCAGGGCTGATAGTTGGAACAAGAGAGGGATGGTTGGCTGAGTGCACACTGAATAATGGGACTGTCTGTCCAGCACACTCAGCCCCATCCTCTCAGCCAGCCCAAACAGGCCACTGGACAGTCCACCCTGAAGAAGGAAAGTTCCAGAGAGTCAGATGCTTGGTGGACCCTTGGAGAGTGGCCTCCCCTGCATAGAACTAGTGACCCCAGTGGGATTTCAGTTTCCCACTCTTCAGCGTGAACCCACAAAGGGTGTGGGCAGGAAAGCTTGCACAAACGGGAGAGAAACTGACACTGAGAATCAGGAACTGAAAGGCCAGCATGGCGCTCACACTTGCCTGTAATCCCAGTGCTGGAGAGGCAGAGACAGGGAGATCAGGAGTTCAAGGCCAGCCTCAGATACATAGTGAGTTTGTGTCTAACTTGGTGTGCTAGACAGCTTTAGTTGTCAACTTGACATACCTAGTCAAGTCTGTGAGGGCATTTTCTTGATTGTTGAGTGATGTGGGAGGGCCCAGCCACTGTGGGTGGTGCCATCCCTGGGCAGGTGGCCCTGTGTTGTATAAGAAATCAGGCTGAGCAGGGGCCAGAGGAGCAAGCTTGTAAGAGGTGTTCCTCCATGGCCTGTGCTCCAGCTCCTGCCTCCAGGTTCCTGCCCTGAGTTCCTACCTTGGGCTCTCTCAGTTATGAACTATGGTCCGGGAGGACCAAATAAACCCTTTCCTCCCGAAGTTGGTTTTGGTCAGTGTTTTCATCACAGCAGTAGAAAAGCTAACTAGGACACCTAGGCAACAAGAACCCCTGTCTCAAAGAAGAAGAAATGAGGGGGTTAGAGAGATGGCTCAGCAGTTAAGAGCACTGGCTGCCCTTCCAGAGGACTTGAGTTTTGTTCCCAGCACCCACATGGCAGTTAACAACAGCCTCTAACTCCAGTTGCAGAGAGAGACAAAGACAGAGACAAGGAGAGAGGGAAGAGAGACTGAGGGAGAGAGAGGAGACATGAGAAAAGAGAGAGACACAGAGAGGAGAGAGACAGAAGAGGAGGAAGGGAGGAAGAAGAGAAGGAAGAAGTGGAAGGAACAAGGAAAAGATCTAAAATCCTTCAGAGCACTGGCTGCTTGTGCAGAAGACGTGGGCTCAGTTCCCAGGACTCACATGCAGCTAACAATTGTCTGTAACTTCACTTCCAAGGGCTCCCACACCCTTTTCTGACTTCTGCAGGTATTGCCCACACGATACACTTACACACATGCAGGCCAAACACTCATATGCATAAAATATTTTTTTTAAATCAGGAGCTAGGAGAAACAGCCTCGGTCATGCCTGACTTACAGATACATTCAATTGGGTTCTTGTGAGCAGGGCAGCTCCATCAGAGAAGGAAGGGTGAGCTGCAGGCACGGAGGGCACTGCAGTTGTGATAGCCGAGAGCCTGTTTTCTAGCTCACGTGGCCCTCTGCCTATAAGGAGGCACTTTCAGGGGATTCTGTGGGTTTTCTGTCCCAGTAAAAAGTGCACAGGAGCTGGGTGGCACGTGCCTTGATTCTAGCACTTTGGAGGCAGAGGCAGGCAGATTTCTATGAGATCAAGGCTAGGGGAGTCCCATGTCATCTGGGGCTGCCGGGAGAGCCTGTCTCAACCCATTCTCCCAAAGAAAAGTGAAAGAAAAGAAAAAAGTGCCTGGGAAAGGGGGGTACAGGGGAACCTGGAGGGGTTCAGTGGGCCCCTTTGGGAACCAGGAAGCCATACACATGACTAGCCTCCTCCCCATGTCTCTGGTGGTCACTTAGAAGCCCCAGAACAACCACAATGAAGCTAGTAGGTCAGGAGCATTCCAGGGAGGTGTCCACTAAAGCTCAGGCCAGGGCAGCCTGTGACAGAGGGACACAGATGGACCGGGGCTCTGCTCCCACAGGGAGAGTGGAGACAGGATAAGACCTGGAGAAACAGACTCGTCCTCCATCAGGACAGAAAGTCACAAGGAATCAGAGTCAGGACCTGGGCCTGAGACTGTCACATGGGGCACAAAGAGGTGCCATATTGTGCATGTATGTGCATGCACACACATGTATCTGTGTATGCACATGTGCGTACACCGTCACATATGCCATAGATGCTCTCACACCCCCCACCCCATGTTCTGACTCGCTGTCCTGCCAAGCTCATGCTCTGGTACTTTCAAGAGGAAAGGACAGGCCTGGTCTGGTGCTCATGAGGGGGCTCACCTGGGACTATAACCACTGTAACCTTGAAGGACTTATAAAATCCTTCAGTCCATGGCTTATCTATCCCACATTCGTAGGTGCCTTTATCATCCAGGGTGAGGTGCTCCAAGGTCACTGTGAAGGTCAGGTTGGCTGGATGGTCCCTGATGGACATTCGGCCTTTCCTCACTTCTTCCGAGCTGCTGACAGTCACAGTCTCTGAACACCTCAACAGTGATTTTCTGCACCAGTATTTGTTGTTTGTCTTGTATTTCTCTTCATACTGACACTGCATGCTCAGGGATCTCCCCATGATGCCTGTCACAGTCCTGGGACCACTCAGAGGGACACAGCCTGGAAAACATGAGCCCCAATTCTGCACCCTCACATCTGGATGGGGTCAGGTCTTTGAGGGCTCTCATGTCTGGAGGAGGCAATATGAAAGAAGACGGACTTGTCAGACCTGGGAGTCAGGACTGACTGGTGAGAATCTCTGTCCTCCAGCAGTGGGAGCAGGGAGAGGGAGTGTCCCCGGAGAAAGGAAGGCTCAGAAGGGAACATACTCTGTGCATACATGTTTGTGTCACTTTGCGTATGTGTACATGTATGTGTATACATCTTTGTAGGTGGAATGTGTGCCTAGGTGTTGGGGGAGGGATGAAGCATCATTGAGAGTCTGTGGCTGTAGCAATGACATCACAGATGGCCCTCTCAATGGTCCTGCTGTGGTTGGCTTTGGCTGTCAACTTAATGCACCTGGAAAGAAGGACCCCAGGCTGGAGAACTTCCTCTATTGGACTGGCCTGTGGCCATGTCTATGATGCATTTTCTTGATTTGTGAGTGATGTAGGAGGGCCCAGCCCACTGTGGGAGGTGCTACCCCTGGGCAGGTGGTATTGTATTGTATAAGAAAGCAGGCTGAGCACAGGCCAGAGGAGCAAGCCCATAAGCAGTGTTCTTCTTGGCCTGGGCTTCAGTTCCTGCCTCCAGATTCTTGCCCCGAGTACCTACCTGACTTCCTTCAAGTGTGCTTGGACGTGTAGGACACAATAAACCCCTTCTTCCCCAGACTGGTTGTGTAATGTTTTATTACAGCAACAGAAAAGCTAATACAGGCCCTGACTTTATCCTGGTTGTAGGCAGACATGCTTATATGATGCACCGAAGACAGATGTTGGCCACTGATGGGCCCCACCCCCTCACCCTCCGCCATCTCTCTTGGCCTCATTTGTCTCCATTGAATGCCCTTTGCCCATCTCCCTTCCTTCTCCTGCCCCTCTCCCACTCACAACAGAAATTCCTCTATGCAAGGCTGTCCCCACTCACCTGAGACCTGTAGGAGGACCAGAGCTGTGGACAGCCACGTGCCCATGACTCTTGGGATCATTTCTTCAACACAGATGTTGCCTGCACGCACACCAAGTCTGAGAGGGGAGAAGCTGCAGCCTCCTTGTAGAGGGTTGGAGTCCCACTCTTTTAGTTCTGCTTTTCTGTCCTCTACTTCCTGGTTCCTGAGATCCATGTGATGCTTCAGCTGAGCAAGGTGCAGGAAGTACAGAGAAAGAAGCCTGGCTCCTCAGATGCAGCAGGCCTCAGGGATGTCAGTTCCTATCATTTCTAGTGGCCAGGCACATCCAGGGTCTATGGGTCAGGGATACCTCCCATGCTTCCAGCCCTCAGCTTAGGGTCTCTGTTGGAGACCAAGACGGTTTCTCTTAGAATGAACTGAGCCTGGGGCTTTGGAACCATAGACACTTTTCCTGCTAAAGGAGGCGACGCTGAAGGCAGCAGTCTTGTAACTCCTGTCCGGCAGATCACTGCCTGACAAGCAGAAGTTAGCTGGGTTAAAGGCCTACTGCACTTTGTTCTTAGAAAAGATCTCTTTCAGTTGGAAAACACCCTGCACTACTTGATTTATGACTGTCACGTGAATCCCTTTCCCCAAATCAACTATGATCACAAAATTTAACAACCTCTTGTGTGATCAACATCTCACATACTATTTACATTCTTCTTCTACTTGATTATGTTGTTAAATCTGTTTGTCTGTTTACTTATGTGGCAAAATTTCATTGCCTGTTTGCTTATGTGTTAGTAGCCCCAGTTTTCTCTTTCTGTATATAAGCTTGTTAAACCAGACAATAAACGGCTTGCTGTGAGAGACACAAATCCCAGAGTCTAACTCTGCGCCCCTGATCTCACCTTCCAGAGTGGGACCCCCGCACCTCGAGCAGGGCCCTGTAGGTCTCCCAGTCCTCACACTCACAGTCCAGCCCAGTGAGGGCATTTCCTTTTTGTTGAAGCTGCCCCATCCTTTGTGATACATTACTTCCTTCTTGTCAGGCTCCTGTGGGTGCGTCCCAGAGTCCACACATACACACGCACACACTCTCACATAGGCACATGTTCTACCCAGACACAGATATGCAAACACATACACAGAATCACACATACACCATGTATTTCCCCACCTCTATGTCCTTCCTGTCTCCATAGACCCGCTCTATCCCTGTTTCCACCTCTGGAGGAGGGAGCTTCCCATCCTCAGTCTTGACTGTGAATGACAGGCTCAAACGGGGGTAGGGTTCCTAGAAATGTATTTGAAGAAAGGTCTCAAGGACTTCATCATGGACCCATCTTCCAGATTGTTGTGTCTCTGTCTCCAGATAAGCCTCTGACCCCATCAGGTGTGGGGCTGTCCACCCTGAGTGAAGACCTGCACCAGATGAGTTGAACATGAATAAGAGGTCTGTGGTGGGGAATAAGAAGCATGTGTCTTGCTGTGCATGTGAATATACAGGCAACAGACTGAAGGCAGTTCTGTCTGTAAGATCCTCTGTGTCCCCTCCTGACAGTCAGGAGCAGACATTTCCAGGGATGGGAGTAAGCCTGAGTCTTCAGCTCTCTGTGACTCCCTGTCCTGATGGGACCAATGTCCTCTAAAATAACTCCACATCTCAACTGGACCTGTCTCCAGCGTCTCTGAGAGAACAGGACCCCAGGGCATCTGCTTCCTGAGGCCACCCTGGTCACTTTGCCACGGGGATATTTTTAACCTTTGTGTGTATTTGGGAGTAAGAAGCACACACTGCCATGGAACATGTGTGGAGGTCAAAGGACAACCTCAAGTATTGGGGTGCTTACTTTCTATCTTATTTGAGATAGGGTCTCTAGTTCTCTGTTGTGTAAGTCAGGCTAGAATGCCATGAACTTGCAGGGATTCTCCTGTCTCTGTCTCTCATCTCATCATAGGAGCGCTGAGATTACAAGTACATGCTGCAATGCCCAGAGAGCTTTGTTTCTTCAGGGGACCTGAACTCTAGTCCTCACACTTCTACAGCAAGCACTTTACCCACTGAGCCATCCCCGCAGCCCCCATGGAGGATCCGGAGACAGCAGTCTAGCTGCAGTGGTCCTGGGTCCTCTAAATGTCCACAAGAGGGCAGTAGGAGAGAGCCCAGATCCTGTGTGGCACTTCCTGGCCCTGCAGGGGGATCCTGCCAGCTCTCCCAAGGAATACTGGGGGCAGAAAGATTGTGAGAGTCAGAGGACCAAGACACCCACTGCCAGACAGTGTCTTCCAACAAGACAGGGAAGCAGCACCCACGAACTCCCAACAACATGGTTGCCTACACAAGACCTACATAAGACAACACAGCTCTTTGAAGTGTGTCCACGTGGTTACAATGCCAGCTCAGCCACGGATTACACCGACATCCCGGAGCCCCGTGTTGTCCTCCCTCCAGTGTTCAGCCCCAGGGTGAACGTGGCATTGTGTCGGGTTCACTGATTCACCAGGAAATGGCGTCTGTGAGCTTTCACCTTGATCTTTGCTCCCAATACCACCCACATTTCTCACGTCTGGGAGGAGAGAGGGTGCTGGGTTTAAGCATGAAGTCTTGTATTCAGGAAAAACAGAGGTCAGGGGTATACTGGGCCCTCTGTGGGATAGACCTGAGTCAAAACCATATTCATCAATCTCCATAAACCAATGCTCAGTCCAGGGGACCAAGTGCCATGCTGTACTACCTGGTTCAGAACAGCATTGAGGATTCCCCAAAGTCTGGTTATTCCCATCCTCAAGCAGAGACACCCTGGTACTGGGGTCCACTTCCTTTGGAAAAGGACAGTTAAGGTTAATTCCAACATCTCCTTTTCTCCTTCTTCCTAGGGAGGAGAGAGGAACAGGGCCATAGAATATTGAACTAGCTCAAGTTGGGAGATTAATTGCAAGTTCATAAATACTCTGATCCCTTAATTCAGTCTTATGATTCCAAGAGCGAGACCATATTTGCTTGTACAAAGGGAGACTTTAGCATGTAACCTGTCCATTTTAGTTGCAAAGGCCAAAGACTTCTGAAAGTTCCACTGTTCTACAGGTGCCTGTGTGGATAGATGCCTGGATTCTGGATCTCCCACCCACTTATTCTGTTAGCAGAGCGTTAGTGAGAGCTCACTGAACACCAGCCAGCGACCATGCCACTTGGAGTCTAGCAGTAAATAAACAGAGCAACTTCTCTATTCTTGTCGACCTGGTGTTCTGCAGTACCTAAAAAAACGATGGACACAGACATCATGAAGGTGCATGAAGCCAGAGGCAGGAAATGCCATGGGGAAATTAAGATGAGAGAGTCCCTGTGTCACATGTTAACAGGGACTGGATGTGAGTGGAGTGAGTGTGGGTGCCCAGATAAAAGCCCCGATCCAGGGATCAGCAGGTGCAAATGTCCCCCACCACAGCCTCCAGACGTTGACCCAGGTTAGAGGGGTGCAGGTGCCTCTGCAGTCAGGGGAATCGCTGAGCTCCTGCCTTCTTCCTCAATCTCAGAGAGAAGTATACAGCCAGTGATGGAGGAAGGAGGCATCTGAGAGGGGCATTCTTCTACCCAGCATCCACCGGACATAGCTGACAATGGTCGATGTCTAGATATGGGAATAAGAGGCACAAGAAGAGAGAGCTGCCAGGCGGAGGGCTGACATCTATACTCCCAGCACTCGAGAGACTGAAGAAGGATTGCTGCAAGTTCAAGGTTAGCCTGAGCTACATAGTGTGTTCCAGCCCGGGCTAAACTGCCATGTGAGATCTTGTCTCAAAGAAGGACTGAGGATGGCGCTCCATCATTAGAGTGCTTGCCTCGCATGCAGGAAGCCCAAGCACTGGCAGCTAACACCTGGAATCCTAGCACTGGGGACAGGGAGTCCGAAGAATCATTTCAAGGTCAACAACCAGCCTGGGCTCGAGACCCCGTCTCAATCAAATAGGAAGTGGAAGAGGAGAAGGGGAAGGAACAGGAGGATGACTGAGCTGCTGTCTGAGCCATCTGCACCCCAGCTGAGGACTCAGCATCAAGATGGAAACTGATACAGATGTCAGGGGTCACAGCATCAACTCGCCCATGTGTGTGAAACCAAAAATAGTAGAGACCAGAGACCCCATGGGCTCAGAACACTCCACGAGTGACTACGGTGGATGCTGGGTTGTGTGTGCATGTGTGTGTGTTCAACCGAGAGATCATTCATATTGTACAGTTTTGGCAGTGACTGTCAGTCACCCTATCAGTGCTCACAGACTTTGTCCTAAATGTAGGGAACTATTCCTGCACTGGGCACTGATGCTTCATGGGCACTGCTGGGCACTCCTCTACCCTCATGTCCTCTCTTCTTGCCCCGTCTGCCTCTGACAGCTGCTCCTTCCTCGAGTCCTACCCTATGCATTCTCCTCTCCCAACTCAAGGAAGAATTTCCGTTATTCATGGCTGGCCCCACTCAGCTGGCGGCTGCAGGAAGCGCAGAGCTGAAGACAGCGATGGGTCTGTGTCCTTTAGATCATCTCTCCAGCACAGAAGTCACACCCGAAGCCAGGGCAGCCCCCGGAGGGGACAAGAAGGGGCTGCCTCACAGAGGGCCAGATGAGCACATCCCTCCCCATTCTGAGTTCTGCCCCTCTCTGCTTCCTGGCCTGCCCATTTTGGGTGCAATGCTCTAGCTGGCAGGATGCAGGATGCAGGATGCAGGGAGAGAAGCCACCTGGACTGGTTCAGATGCCCCATTTCATTGCAGTCAGTCTTTCCACCCCCTCTTCCTCAATGAGCCCTGAGTCTTGGGATATAGATGTTCCATTTAGGCCTGAGCATTCCACAGTCTCTTAACTTCTGCACCTTGACCAGTTGTGGGTCTCTGTGTTAATCTCCATCCACTGCAAAGAAGAAGCTTCTCTGATGAGGGCTGAGAGAGGTACTAATCCATGGGGATAATGATAAGTCATTAGGAGTTGGTTTGACGCTGTATCAATTTAGTAGAATAATAAATAATAGGTTCTCTCCCAGGGTCTATGTTGTGTCTAGCTACAGGTTCTTGGCCCCCATAGTGGTGCCAAGTATGGGCTCTATCTTGTGGAGCAGGTCTTAAATCCTACTGGAAAGCGTTTGGTCACTCCCAGCTTGTGGCCAGCTCAGAGAGAGTACACAAACTGAGCAAGAACCTACGCTGTATGGAGTGTGTCAGGATTTCTCTGGCACTAGTGCCCAAGGGTCTTTCTACTGCACCGTGGCACTCAGATGAGAGGGAGATCCAGGGACAGCAGAAAGGAGAAAAGCATAATCCTCGAACTCAGCAAACAGGAGAGGGTTGGCGAAGCAGAGGTGGCCACGGCAGCCCATGCGACACTCTCCAGGAAGCCGCTATTTCCCATATTCTCTGCCCAGCATGGTCTCTCTCTTTCACTGTCACCTGCCCTCTCACTTTCAACTGCATTTTCCTGTTCAGAAAGCATCTCACGCCTGGAAGCAGTTTCTGTGATCTCGTGGTGATGCCGACAGACTGAAAGATCCAGTAGGCACAGAGACCATGGTCATCTGGGAAGCCACATTTGGTATGAGGTTTGAGTGTGTGTACCTTTGACCCTGTAGGAACTTCCTCATTCAGCTCTGAAGGTTGAACACCATAAGCATCTGTCTTGGAAAGACCCATGTGAGAGCTGGACAGGGGAAGACCCAAACCTCTCCCTGAAGCCCTCCTGTCCTCTGAGGTGATCTGCCCACAGATAGTTCATGGAGTTGATGAAATGTTTGTCTCCCAGAGGCTGCTATAGAGAAATTTTACAACATAGGCACCCAAGTAGGCAGCAAGCTGTGAGAGCTAAACAACATAGAATCCATTCATGGCGGGAAATGTATCCATTTCCCTTTGCAAGAGAAAAAATAATTAAACAAAGATAAAACTGAAGCCAAATGTTAGCTGGAATCAGAAACATCTGGTTCATTCTCTTGGGCTCTCAGTCTCTTTCCAAAAAGGAGCCTGCACTGATCCTATTTCTCAAAGTCTTTAACACGTTAATATTTTATTTGTCATTTTTATTTTTTATGTGTATGAGTATTTATGTGTATGAGGGTACGCATGTATGTAAGTGCTCCTGTGTCATGCAATGCCCTGGGGTCAGAAGAGGGTGTTGGATTTCCTGGAACTGAAGTTACAGACAACTGTTAGCCACCATGTGGGTGCTGGGAGCCGGACCCAGGTCCTCTGCCAGTCCTCTTAACTGCTGAGCCATCTCTCCAGGCCCAAAGTTTTTCCTAGCATTTTAAAAAAAGAGGAGACAAGGACAAAAATCACAGGAGAGATGAAGCAGACCTCCTTACACGTCTGACCCGGGAGAACCCCGCGCAGCGGTTCCAGATGTCCAGTCTCCTGGTGTGGAAGGCATGAGGCCTGAGGGGCTCGGCTGACTGAGGAGCTTCGTGTGTTTCCTGTCCAGCTGGGACTTATGCTGTCTCTTCCCTTTCTAGCAAGAAAGAGTTGGCTCTGGCTCTGGATTGACACTGAGTCTGCAGGTAATTTTAGGGGACCTAGGTGTGACATTGAGAAGGCACAGGCATGACAATGAGGCTCACCTTATCTCCTGCCTATTCCACTGCCACAGTTAGTTCTCCACGGCAAGGGGCTCGGGCAGAGCCCCCACCACCGTCGAACTTTCCAGCTGTTGTTTTTCTTTAAAATGTTTTATTACACTTATCTACTGTGCATGTGCACGCGTGTATGTGTATGATGTACGCATGGGCACATGGATGCCGCAGTGTTTGTGTGAAAGTCAGAAGAGTGTGGGAGTCTGTTTTCTCCTTCCACCATGTGGGCTCTGGAGCTTGAACTCAGATTGTGTCAGACCTGGCAGCAAACGCCTTTACCCACTGCGCCATCTCGCCAGCCCTGCTGTTTTACTTGAGAGCTTTCTCTGGCGTGGATATGCTGCTTTTGATGTGGTACAGGAACTGTCTTCCATCTCTGTAAAGATGAGGAGTGCCTCGTGTGTGCTTGGGAAGGGTAGCAGTATTCATGTACAGTCAGCCCAGATTGTGACAACACTTCTGTCACAATATAGTGCAAAGAGACTTTGATGGGCACTCAGCCTATTTTGGGGTAGTGGAAGGATGGGAAGAAACAAGTGCTCCAGGTACCCTAATAAGACATATCTGCACTAGTGAGAGAGAGAGAGAGAGAGAAACAAAGCTCTCTGGCTCTGTTTCACAGCGCCCATTTTCAGCTGTTCATGATGTTAAGTAAGTCACTTTGGTATCTCCATTCTTTAAGAATAGAGCAGCATTCAGTGGGCCTGTAGGAGTCCCAGGACTAACACATTCACGTGGGAATGCTGCTCTGACTCATTTACTGTATCACTTAAGACATTTTCAGGGTTTTTAAAATTATTTATTGTTTTTATTTTATGTATATGAGTGTTATACCCTCACGTCTGTAAGTGCATCCGTGTTGTGGAAAGTCCATGGAGGTCAAAGGAGGGCATCGGATCCCCTGGAACTGGAGTCATGGATGGTTGTTAGCCACCATGTCTGTGCTGAGAATCGAAGCCGGGTCCTCTGCAAGAGCAGCCAGTGCTCTTAACCACCGAGCCATGTCCCCTGCTCAGAAGATTTCAGTTTTCGGTTTCGTGTACTGTCATGCACTGCTGACAGCTCAGTTCCCAGCACCCATGTCAGGTGGCTCACAACCACCCATAACTGCAGTTCCAGGGAATTCAAACGCTCTCTTCTGGCTTCCGTGGGCACCTGCACTCGTGTGCACATACCCACACACAGACCCATACAAATACGCGTAATTAAAAGCAAAAACAAAATCTTAAAAGAAGTTGTCAGTTTTGAGTGGGACTAGAACAAGAAAGACCTCTCCAGTCACAGACCCTAGAGAAGAACCTACTTCTGTCATTTCCCTAGACCAATGTGACTTCTTAATATGTTCTAAATGTGTATCCTCGTGTTTACAGACAGTGTACCTCTCGCCGCTCATGAAAGAAGCTTCATTTGCAACATATAGAGACCATTGCAAAGTTCCACAACTGGTCAAACAGAGAAAAGGTGACTGTGAGGTGCCCAGCCTTAAGTGATCCATGACAGTGCAGTCTCTACACCTCAGGCTCATGGAACATGGCAGAAGAAGGGGCAGGAAGAACGTCAGAATCAGAGAGACAAAACACCTGCTGCTAGCTCTGCATTCTAGACGTGACAGGGAAGCTGCACCAGTGAAATCTCCATGGAATGAGAGCCTAACAAGGTCTGCATAATAACAAGACCAGCTGACGTGCCACGACGAATAGGGAAGTTTCACAGGGTCCCATCGCAAGATGAAGAGCTGCAGGCAATCAATGGATGCTGAGGGATTGAGAATCAGTTTTCTTCAGGCTCCCTGAGAGGTTGTCTAATACCAAGTGGGCAGCCCTAAACACATGAGCACCACTGAACGGACTCAGTGCATTATATGTATATTTATAAATGTATAGGGCCTGAAGAGATGGCTCAGAGGTAAAGAGCGCTGGATGCTCTTGCAGAGGACCCAGGTTCAATTCCCAGCACCCACATGGCAGCTAACAATCATCCATAACTACAGTTCCAGGGAATCCAATGCCCTCTTCTGACCTCCACAGGCATCGCACAATACGGGTGTACCTACATACATGCAGGCAATATATATATACACACACACAAAAATAATAAATTAAAATTAAAAAATAAACGTATGTATGTATACATAACAGCAATAATCAAAGAAGATACTGAGAGGGACAATAGAGGACATGAGAGGAGTTGGGGGGACTGGGAAGAATGGAAACAGTGCAAAGACAATACTTATACATGAAATTTTCAAAACGAAAGAATTAAAATAAAAGACCTCGTAAACAGAGCTAGACTGACCATCAGGGTAGAACCTCTGCAATCGCCCTCTCACCTGGGACCCAGGGAGCAGCATCGCCAAAGGCAGTCAGGATGTGCTGCACCCCCTCCGGGCTATCTCTTCAGCCCAGGGAGTCCCTCAGCAGCTAGGCTTGAGGCTGAAATGCTCACGGGCCGGCACCTCTGAGCTCCTCTCTTACTTTTCCGAGTTCCTGTTTCCTTCTCTGGCCTCTCATGTACTCACAGCTGATCAGAGCTGCTGTAGTTCCTCCCAATAAGCGTGTTTATGTTTGTTTCTCTCTGTTCCTCATGAAGCTAATTCCCCCCACCTGCAATACACAGCCCTTTCCTATTCAAGCCACAGGTGGCTCAGAACAATAGGGAGGTTAGACTAAATCTAGACCTGCCTCCTCCCAGTACTCTCCCAGAAGAATCTCATTTTCTGAGGGATGGTAGGACGGCTCAGTGGTTAAGAGCACTGGCTGCTCCTGCAGACGACCTGGGTCCACTTCCTAGCACCCACATAGTGGCTCACAACAGTCCATAACTCCAGTTCCAGGGATCTGACGCCCTCTTCTGGCCTCTGCACGCATTGAACCGACACGGGTGTGCTTAAAACACTCATACAAAACACTCTTACACACAAAATAAAAAACTTTTGTAAATCTTTTATTGAATTTTGTGTATTTCATGCAGAGCATCTTAATCATCTTTATACCCCCTTCCCCATTGACATAGTTCATTCTATTTTTATTACTTTTTATGTGTATTGCCTGCATGCACATACGTGTATCCGTGTCATGCAGTGCCCACAGAGGTCAGAAGAAGGTGTCGGACCCCCTGGAACTGGAGTTATGGATGGTTGTTAGCTGTTATGTGGGTGCTGGGAATCAAACCCAGGTCCTCTGCAAGAGCAGTCAGTGCTCTTAACCACGGAGCCATCTCTGCAGCCCTGACATAACTTTCCGAAGGAGGAATAACTCATTTCCTGTGCCTGGCATGAGTGGCCCCAGTTATGGTACAGGCTAGCCTTGGACTTCTCTGGAAGTAAGCCAATCTGATAAACCCTCTTTGCAATGCACAAAGAAAAGCAGAGAGGGGGATGTTCCCTTGGAATGTGAGCATGGAGGGTGAGGCTGACGACAGAGAAGACCTCCTCTTCATTCACGCAGGCGCCGAAGGAAGGGGTGGAGCTGGCACCAAGCTTCCTTTCCCCACAGCGGAAGAGCACCACCAGGCTGGCAGGCCCTGGAGCTATACCCACTCGCAGACTCAAACTTCCAGTCACACTTGGTGACATCGTTGGTTTAGTTTTTCTCTTCAAGGGGTCTAGAACGTTGAAACCCACTATTGGCTAGAGCTCAGAATCCCACAGAGTGCAAAAGAAAGTCCCATGAATGTTTGCAGGTGACCCAAGACTTGAGATTGCATGTGTTCTCCAAGGGGCCCCAGGGAGAGACATGTCTTCTGCTTATATGTTCTGTTATATTGCAGATCTTCAGAGGAAGAAAGGCTCAGGCAGGTCTTGGGTTTATGCAGGGGAAGGGGGAGCCAGAATGAGTTCCAGAGCTCCAAGTGTCTGTGGTTGCAGGACTAGAAACTGGAGGACAGGTCCCCGAAGCTGGGTCCACATTATCAGAACCACTGTCACTACTACTGACACTGTCACTCCTTCATAGAAATATTCTTTTCTGGACTGGGGAGATGCCTGAGGTGCATGGTTGCTTTGTGAGTTCAAAGACCTGAGTTCAATCCCCAGAACACACATTACAAAAGGGGAAAAAAGCCAGGTGAGGTGGTGTGCACTTGTAATTCCAGCAGTGTAAAATGAGGCAGGGACAGGTGGATCCCTGGAGCTCCCTGACCAGCTAGCCTGGTCTACTTGATGAAGTTCAGGGCCCCTGTCTCAAAAAGTGGAAGGTGCCTGAGGTTGTCCTCTGACCTCCATGTGCACACACACATGCTCACTGATAGATCTGATAGATGGACAGACAGACACACACACACACACACACACACACACACACACACACACTTCTTTCCTTCTGCTGGGAGGGTATTTCTCTCTGGTTGGGACATCGACGGGCATTGAGACTACTGGTCTTCACCAGGCCAACTTCATCTCCCTCCAGACCATCTCTGAGGCCTGTTTACCCAGAGGATGGCACTGAGCATGCTCAGGAGCAGGGGCAGCTCCAGAAATACCAGGAGCCTGAAGTAGATGCTACTCAACGGGGACCTGCAGGAGACAAAGGGGACAGGAAGTGAGCTGCCACCTGAGACAGAGTTCTCCGCCTTCCTGTGCCCACATCTTATCTTCCAGTGGCCAGGTAAGGACAAGCCTGGGACACCACCAGGATGGCCTCGTTGGAGGGACACAGTCAGTTACGCTGCCCACACGCTAAGTCCCAACGCGGGCTTTGCCCTTCGGCCACTCCGAGTCCTCAATCACTGCCTGCCCGTTTGGCGGGTCTCCCATAATGTCCCTCAGCCTAGTCTCCAGCCAGCCAGCCTGACGGCTTTACGCTTCTCTCCCCACCCTCTCCACTGTCCCCGCCCTCATCCTGCCTGTGTTGGAGCTTATGTACATCTTTGAAGGCCTCTGGGACATCCCATTTAGGAATGGCTGACCTCTGCTTCTACTCTGCCCCATGGGTTGATGTTGGTTTTCTGAGTTCCTTTATTATTCCTCATGGAACTGAGAGACCTTGAACAGTATGCACACCCCACTTCCCACCTTCCTGCCATCTTCTGTGTCTTCCCAGGTCTCCATCACCCTCCTTGAGTCACCCTTGCTTTCTCCTTCAGTCCAACAGGAGACCATCCTCAAGTAATAGGAAATGTCAGCAACTTCAGATATTACATGAGTCACAGGTTAGAGATTGCATTCCTGGAAGATGGAGGAGAGCCCGGCCTGGTAGGCCACACCCAGAATGCCCTGAAATGTCCCCCAGGACCAAGCTCTTTCCCACACTCCACACTCTCATGGGCTTTCCCATTTCATCTCTGAAGCCTTGTGCCCTCGGTCTCCCAGTGACTAACGTTCCATTCATGCAAGAAAATACTTCCAAAGCACTAGGATGAGAAGAAACAAAAAGAAATGTATAAAAGAGGCCTCAAGCTAGCTTCCTAGGTACCGCAGACCCTTTGGCCTTTCCAGAGACTGAGAGGATGGAAGGGATATGGCTGAAGGGAGAGGGGACAAGCCAAGACATGAGGGACAATTCTGGGGAAGAGCTAGAGAGATGATCTCTGCCACAGCTCTAGGAGGGGCAGGGAGAGCTGTAGGTTGCCTGTGGCCTTGACCTGGAGGCTTGACGAAGCAGGCTGTGATGGAATTAAAACAGGGTGGCTAGAGGGTGTTGGAACCTGGGAATTCCGCTAGACACCTTCAAGGGTGACAAGTGTCAGACTGGTACATTATAACCCTCAGCTTCCCATTCCCCCCATTTGTACTTCTCACAGACACACGGATACACAGACACACACACCACACCACACATACACACACACATACACACACATACACACACCACTCACTGGCCACTTGGCACTTGGAGGAATGAGATTCGTTCTTGGGTAAGAGTCGGAAGCTGATGGGAGAGGACTGTCTTCTAATTCACCAGAGGACCCAACTGTGGCCCCCTGCCTTGTCTCCAGGGGACATGTAGGAGAAGCATCAAAGCCCCATGCTCAGTGTCTTCTGCTACCCAGCCGAAGCTCTTGCCTTCCTGTAGCTGAAGCTAGACGGGAATTCTTGGTGTACCTAAAACTACACCAGTAGGGAAAGCCCACCTCGGATTTTGACATGATGCTATATAAGAGGGCTCACGTGGGGGCCCAGCCTGAGAGTTCTCACCAGATAGGTGCTGAGTTTAGCACATAAAATTACAGGACGCTCAGGACAATTTGATATTCATATAAGCAACATATCCTTTTTAAAAAAACACATTTTTCATCTATTTGTTTTTATTTTATGTGTATGAGTGCTTTGCCTGCATGTCTATACGTGTACCCAGGCCATACAGTGCCCACGGGGGCCAGAAGAGAACACTGGATCCCCTGGAACTGGAGTTAACCGTGCAGGTATTAGCTACCGTGCAAGTTCTCGGAACTGAACCCTGGTCTTCTGCAAAAGCAGCCAACGCTCTTAACTACCAAGCATCTCTTCAGCCCAACATGTCCCTTTTTATTGTAAGTACATCCCATGTAGTGCTTAGGATATGCTTAGTCTAGAAATGACTGATGTTTGCCCAGATCCCAGGGTTCCTGGGCCCCTTGTTTATTTGGAGGCCTTTCCAGAGGAGAGGCTACGGGGCAGCCCAGTGGGAAAGAGCTCAGCTTACCTGGTGAGGGGCGTGGTCTGAGTCACTCGTTGGTTGCTCTTGGTCTCAATGGTGGACTTCCCGGAAGTCAGGTCTGTTGCTGTAGTTATTAGTATTGTTGATTTTCCTGGGGCTAAAGATACAAAACAGAACATAGCTCACTCCTTCTATGGATAGTCCTGCTCTGGGTGTAGCTTAAAGTTTTCTTCACCTAGGAACTAAGGAACCTGTCCTCTGGTTCCCAACCAGAACATTACATTCGTTTAAGAAAAATGATGCACAGAACCAAAAGACTGCCCAAGGAGTTGGAGAAAATCTTTGCCAGGCACACATCTAACATTAGAGTAACTTCTAGAATGTACAGAGAACTCAAGAAAACGGGCTGGAAAGATGGCTCAGCAATTAAGAGCACGGACTGCTCTTGCAGAGGATCCGGGTTCTATTCCTAGCACCTACATGGAGGATAGCAACCATCTGTAACTCCAGTTTCAGGGAATCCAATCCCCTCCCTGGGCATTGTATGACACAGGTGCACTTACACACTCAAACACGTAAAATAAAAATAATAAATACAAAATATTTTTAAAAGAATTAAAAAAAAAACAGAAAATCCAATTTAAAATGGGCTAATGAACTAAACAGAGCTCACCAAAGAAGAAATAAAAATGGCCAATAGACACTTTAAATGAACCTCATAGGCACTGCATGACATGGGTGTATGTACAGGCAATACACTCATACACAAAAAATAAAAACTGTAAATTTAAAATATTTAAAAATAAAATAAAAACACAAAACCATGAAAAGTTTCAATTTTTGGTTATTACTAGAAGACAGGTATCAATTGGTTTTGAATATCAATCTTGTGTCCTGTAGCCCCGCCTAGTCATATGATTGTTGCCACATATCACAGTCTTGGACTGGATTACAGACAGTATGATTTTGCCCTGTTGGTGTCAGACATTCTTGTGTTGCCACAAACCTTGAGCTTTGTGCTGACAGCAGCTGGATCACTTGGAAAGAATATGAGTCCTTCCAGATGTAGACCATGTCAAGGCGGCATTTGTCCTTGAGTCATTTATTCATCACTAGTGAGGCCAGACATAAACACCACGCCTAATATCACACTAATTGTGAATTTTGCCAGTCTGGCTCACAGGAACAGACACAGCTCCTGGCACAGTGGAACAACTGGCTCACTCCCCTAATATTTTTAAGTAGTTCTTCACCAGCCCACAGGTAGCCCCCTCACACACACACCAGGTGATTGACTGGTACTCCCTTGAACACACCCTCCCTCCACAGACCTCTGGGGTTCTCATCCTCTCTCTAGCACATTCCAACCACCATCTTCTCCCCAAATCTGAGCAGTGTCTCCTCAATTCAAGACACCTTCCAGGGAGCTAGAGTGATGGCTTAGCAGTTAAGAGCATTTGCTGTTCCTACACAGGATGCAGCTTCTGTTCTCGACATCCACGTGGCAGATTACAGCCACCTGTTCCAGGGGATCTAGTGCCTTCTTCTGTCCTTCACGAGCATTGTATGGGTGTGGTGCACATATATATATATGCAGGCAAATATATTTTTGCGTTTTTGAGACAGAGACTCTCTGCCTCAGTCTCACAGAGATCCACCTGCCTCTGCTTCAAAGATTAAGTGCATACACCACCACACACCTGGCTATAATTTTTTTCACTTTAAATTAAAACAAAGACACCTTCCAGGGTCTATGTGGGTCTTCCTGCCTGTGTTTCAACCTAGAGACTTTAATGAGGCAGTGGGTGCAGATGTCTGGCTTGCCTTTTATTCCCTTTATTATTTGTACTGTATTGCCTGCATGTATGTAAGTGCATCTGTGTTGTGCAATGCCTGAGGAGACCAGAAGAGGGTGTCAGATCCCCTAAAACTGGAGTGACAGACAGTTGTTAGCTGCCATGTGGGTGCTGGGATTCGAACCCTAAGTCATCTCTCCAGTTCCTGGATCACCTTTCAAAACTTGTTTCTGGGGGCTGCAGAGATGGTTCAGCAGTTAAGAGCACTGGCTGCTCTTGCAGAGGACCTGGGTTCGGTTCCCAGCACCTACATGGCAGCTAACGATTGCCTGTAACTCTAGTTCCAGGGGATCCAACACCCACTTCTAACATCCGTGGGTATTGTACAACACAGGTGCACTTACATACATGCAGGCAATATACTTATCCACATAAAATAAAAATAAATAAATAAAATATTTTAAAACTTGCTTCCTCCCATGGATTACTCTTACAATTGCATGGTATTCAATGTGAAAAAGCCTTCTTTTTTTGGTCATATATTTTGTCTATTTTATTTTTAAAAAGAAAGGTGTCAAATCCCTTGGATCTGGAGTTACAGATGATTCTGAGCTGCTGAGTGTGCTGGGAACCGAACTCAGGTCCTCTGCAAGAGCAACAGCTGCTCCTAAATACTGAGCCAACTCTCTAGCCCCAATTTTGTCTACTTTCTTTATTACTGTTTAAAGAAAGAGGAAAATCTACTTATTTTTCTTCTTTGCCCAGAAACAGAGGTTCTGCAGCTTGCTTTATCTTATGTTTTAAAAAAGTCTCGGGCTAAGATTATAGGTCAGTGGTAGTATGCTTGCCTAGCATGTGTGAGGCCCAAGTTCAATTTCCAGCACCAATAAAAGTTAAGTGTCTTACTTCTGCACAAGTGAGGATCTTCAAGATACAGACCTAACAAACAGATATAGAGATAAAGGCAGAGAGATGAAGGGGGGGGGAGAGAGAGAGAGAGAAACTTCCCACCTCACATTCCATCTCAGTAGAAGACAGAACTGAGTACAGTAGAATGTGAAATTCTTTTCTAGTTTGACTTTTACAATAATGGATTCGGGGATCATGATCCCTCACCCCTAGCAGGATCTTCTGGAATTTCTTAACCATCTCATATTAAAAAGTAAATATGAAATAATCTAGATTTTGGTGTCCTGGGATTATCCCTCTATAGCTGATGAACTAAGAGATAGGACTTAATTCTCTTTTGAGAGTGCCAACATGAACTATGTAGACCTCAGAGACCGAACTGGAGGCCCCACTCTGGGAGATTATCGGGCTTGTAGGCTCCCAGGAGGGCAGAGCTGGTACCACAAGTCACCTGTTTGGGGACACTGCCTTTTTCAAACTTTAGTATCCAAACCGAGCCTGTTCTACTTTGTGGAGCCTGACAATAAGGACTCAAGACATCATGACCAAGGATGGAACAGCTCAGTGGTAGAGAACTTACCTAGCACCTGACCCTGGGTTCGATCTCTACCACCACCACAAACAAACAAACAAACAAACAGAACAAATGATCCAATGAACAGCAGGGTCACTAAGCAGCCTCTGATGTCTCTGGAATCCATCTCTGTCTCAAGGTCTCTCACCCTCACACACACAGCCACACTCAGGGGTCAGGAAACTAATTCTCACTGCTGGGGGAAGAAAGAGGAATGTGTGAAACTCTGATCCCATGGTACATGAGGGAGGCGTTCTTACCTGGGTCAATGGTCACACTAACTTCAAACTTGTAGTCAGCTCCAGTTCTCTCAATCGCGCACCAGTAAATACCGGCATCACTTCTCCTGAGATCCTCCATGGTCACTGTGAACGTGAGGTCTGTCTGATTGTCCTTGATGGACACACGGCCCCTCTTCACCAGCTTCTCTGTTCCATCAGTTTTAACAAGAGTCTTGCAGCTAGACCAGTCGGCTCCTCGGCACCAGCACATCCTGTAGGTCTTAAACCCTGAGTCATAACGACACTGCACGGTCAGGGAGCCCTGCTCCTGGCCTCTCACCATCTCTGGACCTGTGAGTTGAGCCTGAAGAGCGCAGCAGCCTGGAAAATAGAAATCTGTGTATTGCTTACCTTCCACCACAAGGACAGGGCATGAGGACCTGTGCTGGGAAGAGTTCCACATCCGTGAACTTCATGAACTGAAAACTGGTTGAGGAAGGTACAGCCTTTCCCAGGACTTCATTATTCTATTGGTCCAGGGCTCCGGAAAAATGGCTGAAGAGCACCATTATGGCTTTCAGAAGAAAAAGACGGTAACCAAGAGAAATCATGGCTTCCTGTCATCCAGCCCTCTTCCCTTCCTGGTGGCCAATGGAAGCAAGGTTTGGATGGTTTAGATAGTGTCCTTTTGCAACTGTCCTTGTTGCCCTGGTATGGAGAGGAGGACTCATCAAAGACCACGTCTACAGGACATGATGCTGCCCCATCTCTGGACCACTGGTCCTTAGGAGGCCCCGTGGAATCAGCCACATCCTGTGGTCATGTGGAGGCCCTCCTGGTGGTTCTGATGATCTCTAGTGACTCACACTGCACAAGCCACTCTGGATGAATACATATACATAAAAATAAAGACAAATCTTTTTTTTTTTTTAAAGAGAGGGAGAAGCCTGGTCTACATACTAGTTCCAAAGCAGCTGTGGTTACAAGGGGACCCTGTCTCAAAAAAGACAAAAGAGACCGAGAGAGAGAGAGAGAGAGAGAGAGAGAGAGAGAGAGAGAAAGTCACATTCCTTTGAGAAAAGGAATCTGTGAATGTAGTCATTATTTCAAACTAAGAGTCTTCTATACAGCAAAGGAACCAATCAAGAGAGCAAAGAGAGAGCCTGAAGACAGAAGGAAGTATTTTCAATCTATTCTTCTGACAGGAGATTCATTTTCAGACTATGAGGAACTCGGACAATTCAACAGCAATAAAAATCCAACTGAAATGAGTCAACAAGAGCCTGGGGAGGTGAAATGCCCGCTGTGCAAGCATGCAGAGCCTGAGTTCTGATCCCCAGCACCCATGTAAAAAGCTGGAGGTGGCATTCAGACCTGTACTCCCAGCACTGGAGGTGGGGTGGTGGGGCCGGGCGGGTCTCTAAAGCTCACAGCGCAACCAGTCTAGCCTCAGGTCCAGCAAGAGACCCTGTCTCGAAGAGTAAGGGTGGGGAGCAATTCAGGAAAATCACCCGAGGTCTTGATCTCTAGCCTTCACGTGCACGGGCACCTACCTGCTGGTGTATCTGCATGCTTGCATACATGCTCACAACCGTGCTAACTAGTACACATGAAAGAGAGACAGAGAGAGGGGGGAGAGAGAGAGGCAAACATTTCTAAAAGAAAGAGATACAAAAGCCACTAAGGAAATGGGAACATGCTCAGTGTTACTGTCAGGAAAAAGCAAATCAAAACCACAGAGCCCTCATCGTGCCCCAATCAGAATGGCTGTTACAAAATTATTTTTTTAAAAAGAGCAACTGCAGACGAGGATGTGGGGAGAGGGGAACTCACACACTGTGGGTGGGGCTGTAAACGAGACTATGAGAAACAGAGCGGACAGTCCTAACAGCGAAAAGTAGAGCTGCCATGTGCAACCAGCCTCCTGCAGATCTAGGAGATCAGAAGAAACAAAGCAATCCCGTTGAAGAGGCGTCTTCGCTTGTGTGTACTGAGGCAGTGTTCATGGCAGCCATAATGTGTCTGAGTTCCTCATAGTCTGAAAATGAATCTCCTGTCAGAAGAATAGATTGAAAATACTTCCTTCTGTTCTTCAGGCTCTCTTTGCTCTCTTGATTGGTTCCTTTGCTGTATAAGACTCTTAGTTTGAAACAACTACTGTATTCACCGATTTTTGTTTTCTTGTCTGGGCAGTTGGGGGCCATGCCTAAACAAACTTTGCTGAAATCGCTGTCCTAAAGCATTTCCTTTATCGTTTCTTTCAGTAGATGTTTGCTGTTTGTTTGTTTTGAGGCAGAGTCTCATGCTATAGCCCAGACTGGCTTACAATTAATTATGTAGCTCAAGCTGACCTCAAACTAGTGGCAATTAGTAGATGAATGAGTAATAAACTGTGATTGTATATACAAGTGTGCACGCGCACGCACATGCGTGCGTGCGTGCGTGCGTGTGTGTGTGTGTGTGTGTGTGTGTGTAATGAAGTATCATTTGGTCAGTAAAAGGGTTGAATTCTGTTACTTGCAGCACGTAGATGGGACTGCAGGACACGCTAAGGGAAGTAAGTAGCACATAGAAAGATAACATATTTTCATTTACACATGGAAGTTAAAAGTTATCCTCTGGGGCTGGGGAGATGGCTCAGTTGATATTGTGCTTTCTCTACATGCTTGAGGACCCAAGTTCAGATCCCCAACATGCATGTAAAAAGCTGCGTGTAGTGGTATATGTCTGTAAGCCCCAGTGCTGGGGAGGCAGAGACAGGAGGATCTCTGGAGTTCACTGACCAAATAGTCTTTCTAAACTGGTGATCTCCAGGTTCAAGGAAAGACCCTGTTCTGGCCTCATTTCTGTTGTGATAAAACACTCTGACCAAAATCAACTTAGAAGAGGAGAGGATTTATTTGGGCTTAAAATTCCAGATCACAGTCGATCATCAGGGAAAGTCAGAGCAGGAACTCGGGGGAGGACTTGAAGAGAGATGTGCTTGCTATTCCTTAAAGAAGTTCCCCCGACCAAGGAACTCACTTCACAGCCGAAGAGACACAGCAGAACCATGGAGGAGGCTGCTGGCTGGCTGGCGGGCAGACTGTCTTAACTCAGCTAGCTTTCTGGTACAGCCCAGGGCTACCTCCCAGGGAATGGCACCACCCACAGTGGGCTGGGCCTTCCTACATCAATTCACAAACAAGACCCGACCCTCCACCACCCCACCCCCCACCCCTGCCACCAAACATGCCCATGGGCCACTCTGGCTTGGGAAAACTTTCAACTGAGACTCTCTCTTCCCAGGTGACTCCAGACTGTGTCAAGTTGACACAAAATGCAAAGCTGGTAGGACAGACCCTGTCTCCAAACATAAGGAGAAGAGTCCTAGGGGAAGATGCCCAACACTGACCTCTGGCCTCTATATGTACACATGTGCATGGACCCACACATGACCGTGTACACACACACATACAACACTCACATGTGAAAATAAAATAAAGTTTAAAAAGAACAAAAGTTCATCTCAAAGAAGTAGAGGACAGAAGAGCAGGTAGCAGAGCCTGGGAGGGATGAGAGAGAAGACGGAGAGGGCGCTGTTACAGAGACGCAGCTGGGCAGGAGGGGCGATGTCTGACGTTTGTTTTTGTCTTATTATCATTTTTATTTTATGTGTATGGGTCCATGGCCTGCAGGTAGCTAGGTACGCCTGTGTCATGCAGTGCCCACGGAAGTCAGAAGAGAGCATCAGATCCCCCAAAACTGGAGTTACAGACAGTTGTTATCACCATGTGGGTCCTAGGAATTGAACCGAGGACCTCTTCAGGGGCAGCCAGTGCTCTTAACCACTGAGTCATCTCTGTGGCCCCAATCTCTGTTTTGTAGCACTGCTGAGAAATACAGTTGGCAGTGTTAACTGAGTATTTCAAAATATCCCCCAGAGAGGATTTTGGATGTTTCTAATACAAAGAAATAATAAACACTTGACATGATAGGACAGCTACCCCAATCTGATCATTATGTCACATGTATCTATAGAAAATGTCACACTGTTCCCTATAAATATGTTTAATGATTGTGTCAATGAAAAATAAAAGTGTAAGGGAGATGGAGAGATGGCTCAGCAGTTACTGTTTTTGAACTTCCAGAGGACTGGAGTTTGGCTCCCAGCACAACCAACCCAGTATGCACAGCTCATAACCACCTGTTACTCTAGTTCCAGGGAATCCAACACTCTCTTCTGGCCTCCTCAGGCACCCACATACATATAACATTCACTCAAACAGACACAAATGCACATACATAAATGAAATAAAAGTACTTTTTAAATAGATAATAATGCTGGGTGTGGGATTACACACCTTTAATCCCAACCCTTGGGAGGTAGAGGCAGGTGGATATCTGTGAGATTGAGGCTAACTTGGTCTACATAGCAAGTTCCAGGTCAACTGGGCTTATAAGGAGACCCTGTCTCAAAAATAAAATAAGTAAATAAATAAACATAAAAAGTGTAACCAGGAGTGGTGATATGTGTCAGGGATCCTAACACTCAAAGGTGAAGGCAGGATGATTAGCAGCTCAGGGTCATTTCAAGATCCACGAGAGTCTGTCCCAAAACACCAAATATAAAATTAAAAATGTATTTTTTAAAAGAATGGGTCCATCCTTTCATCTGCCTGTATAGAGCATCAGGGTGGAGGGACATGCTTTGTAAAAGGAGGTCTTTTATTTTGTGTGGTTTGCTTGTTTCTTCGGCACCACCAAAAGAACCCATCAGATAACAAAAAAAGGCTTTTTACTGGGCCTGGTGAGTGAATTTTGCCAGTTGTCTGTAACCCAGGGTAGACCGTCTCTGTCTCTGGTGACATTCTAGTGTCTTCAAGTCCCAGCCTCACTTACCTATGAGGAGGAGAAGCGGAGGAACAGGGACCAGCCACATGGTTCCGTCTCCTCTCTGACCTTGGTGATGAGAGGTGCCAAGACCCTGCAAGAATCTGAAGCCTCGCTTTGGAGTGAACACCCGAACCTGCTGAATCTCCTCTAAGTTTCTTTCTGGTTTACTTCTCCTATATGCAACGACTTCCTAGTTTTGCATATTAGGAGAAAGAGGGTGTCAACCTTTAGAAGACCGAGTCAGAGCATGTTGTACAAGCTGTGTCTAAACTTGTATGCGTACATATAGGTGAGAAGGGTCCAGGCCTGAAGAGGTTTGCACAGGAGAGACTGTGCACAGGGGAGTTGGAGTGTGGGGGAGAGTAGAGGAGGTGGAGGAGACACAGGAAACCAGGAACTGAGGCCAGGGGAAAGGACACGGCTGTCAACATGGGGCAGGGGGAAGAGAGCTCCAACGACAGTATTGCGTCTAGGAAGGATGCGGGGCACATACTTAGACTCTGAAGAAACAACCTCCTCCCCCAAAGTTCTTCCCAATGGCCCAATCTCAGTGTCTCTCCAAGCACTGGTCCTGCCTGGGCTGTCCCTCACCCGAGTCAGACCTATTGCCACACTGAGAGTCCTGAGTTACTCTTCAGTGTAGGCCTGCATGGGACTGTGAGGAAGGGGAAGTTGTTTTGGGTTCATTTTGTTCAGGGTTTCCTCCTTTGCACACGTCCCCCTGGCTGTTGACCACCTGATTGTGCTGAACTGTAATGACCTTCAAAGTGACCTCTCCCAACTTCCTTCTGGTTACTTTCTTCTCTCTCTGTCATTTATTCCCTCTGTGTTCTCTCTCTCTCTCTCTCTCTCTCTCTCTCTCTCTCTCTCTCTCTCTCTCTCTCTCTCTCTCTCTCCTTCCTCTGTGTATGCATGTACATGTTTGTACATATGCATGTGGAGGCCAGACACCAATCCTGGGTGTCATTCATCAGGAACCATCTACCTTGAGGGGGTATTGTTTGGCTTTTACTCTTTTGAAACAGGATGTCTCACTGAGATGGGGTTTACTGATTAGTCTAGGCTGGCCAGTGCACCCCAGGGATCCACCCGTCTCTTCCTCTCCAGAGCTGAGGCTCTTTCTGTGGGTTTTCAGACTGGAATTCAGAGACCCTCATACTTGTGCTGCAAACACTTTACCAACTGATCTAGCTCTCCAGTCCACAAGCCCACTGTTTTGGTCCCTCTTTCTTCCTGTACTTTTCCTCTGGGTGTGGGTTTTGCAAATTTTGACACTGAAATAATTTCATGTTTGGATTTGAAACTGAAAAATTGCAGAAGAGAGATGGGGCCACCTGTGTTTCTGAGCCAAAGAGTTTCACCACGCTTGGGTCTGGGCAGCCACCTGGGCCACTCCAGGACCATGCTTGGCTTGAACAATAGGTTTAAGAGCTGACAGTCTCACCCTGCAGCCAGCCCTAGCAGCAAGCCTGAAGCAGAGACAGCTCTTTCCTGCTCGCTGGAGCAGCAGAGCTGTCTTAGACCTTCCCACTGCTGCCCCATGGCTGCTACCCAGGGGATCTATGCTGGAGACCCCTTTATGGTCCTGGGTCCGAAGAGAAGTAGTCAAGTCCACAGTGGGCCTCCCCTGCCCATGTAAATCTCTGGGTACTTCAAACAAAGTCCTTCCACTAGGCATGGGGAGCCAGGCTCTCCACTCCCTGTCCTATAACTTCCTGGCCTCCAGAGGAGAAACTGAACTTGAGCCTTGTGTGTAGGAAGGAAGCCGACTACATGAGTTTCTGTGGCTGATGTAACAAAACATCACAGTTAAAACCGCTCAGTTTGGTCTGGGAAGATAGCACAGTCAATGAGGTGCTTATTGCTTAAGCATGAGGACCAGAGTTCAATCCTCCGGATTCACGTAAAATTCCAGGTGAGGCGATACACAGGTAATCTCAGCACTGGGAGGCAGAGACAGGAGGACCCATGGGGCTCACTGGCCAGCCAGCCTCGATGAATCAGCCAGCCCCAGCCCAGGCAAGAGATGATCTCAAAACAAAAACATACACAAGGTGGACAGCTCCTGAGAAGTGACACTTGAGGTTTACCCTGCACACACACACACATACACACACACGTGCACACACGCACACACGCACACACACACGCACACACAGACACACACAGACACACACAGACATACATGCACACACACATGCACACACAGACATACATGCACACACACACATGCACACACAGAAAGAGACACACACACACAGACACACACACAGACACACACACAGACACATACACACACACACACGTGCACACACGCACACACAGACACACACAGACACACACACAGACACACACACAGACACATACACACACACATGCACACACAGACACACACAGACACACACAGACATACATGCACACACACACATACACACACACGTGCACACACGCACACACAGACACACACAGACACACACACACATACATGCACACACACACATGCACACACACGTGCACACACGCACACACAGACACACACAGACATACATGCACACACACACATGCACACACAGAAAGAGACACACACACACAGACACACACACAGACACACACACAGACACACACACACACACATACACACACACACACGTGCACACACGCACACACAGACACACACAGACATACATGCACACACACATGCACACACAGAAAGAGACACACACACACAGACACACACACAGACACACACACACACATCACATTTACTGTCTTGTGGCTCTGGAGATGGGTCTGGCACAATCTCATGGGACTAAGATCAAGGTGTCCACAGAGCTACTAATTTCTGGAGCTGTAAGGGGAATCTATTACTGCCTGTCACAGCTAGGGCTCTCTCACATTCCTTGACATGCTCTCTTCCCATCTTAAAGCTAGCAAGGGTCATCTGAAGCTTCCTTCCATTGCATCACTGAGGCACTGACCCTCCGGCCATCTTCTCACTTCCCAGGGTGTCCATCCAGATTACCATCATAACATCCCCTGGGATGAGGATCTATGTTCAACCGCTGCTTTAACGCCCTCTTGCCATGTGACTAATGTGTTTCCAGGTTCTGGTGGTTGGGTCATCGTAGAAAGAGGGTCCTTATCCTTCCTGCCATAGTAGCTGGCAGAGGGATATGTGAACTGAAGTTCTCTGAGGAAGACAGCTTGACTTTGACTGAAGAGAGTACAGTGACCCTAGACAGATGAAATGTGGTCAAGAGGCAAAATGATCTTGGGCTCTCTTCATCCACCTTTAATACCCATTACCATCAACCTCTGTATCTCATCCAATATCCTGTGACTTGTCCATAAAACTTTTGGCCAGACATGATAGGACATGCCTCTAATCCCAGCACTTGGGAAGCAGAGGCAGACAGATCCCTGTGAAGTTGAAGACAGTCTAATCTACCTAGTAAGACCCTGTTTCAAAAAAAAAAGCAAGCAAGTTGGAGAGATGACTAAGCAGCTAAGAGTATTGGCTGCTCTTTCAGAGAGCCCAGGTTCGAATCCCAGAACCCACATGATGGGTTAACAACCGTCTATAACTCCAGTTCCAGGGGATCCAACATGGGTGCACCTACATACATGCAGGCAATATACTCATAGACATAAAATAAAAATAATACATAAATAAAGTAAACAAACAAACCTCTTGGAACAGTAATCTTGACATACCTTTAGCCTCTACCAACCCTCAAGTCAAGAATATGATAAAGGCAACATGTAAAACCTATATATTTACTGGCCTTGCCATAGCTTGCCTGTCTGAAGACCTCCCCCTATGTATTCTAGGGCTTAATCTACTTTTTTGTTTAAGATAAGGTCTTGCTATTTAGCCTTAGCTTGGCCTGGAAGTCACTATGTAGACCAGACTGGTCTTGAATTTGCTGAATTGCTGTGATTCCCATGCCTCTGCCTCATGATTACAGGCTGGGATTACAGTGCTGGGGTCACAGGTAAGCACTACCACACCCAACTCCACCTATGCATTCTATAAATACATTGATTCTTGACTTTTTTGTTGTTCTGTGACCATTGGAGCTCATGTAACCTAATGCATAAAAGACCATGTCATTTGGAGTGACTTGAATTCATGGTCACTCATTTGGCATAGAGTAATCTAGTTTCTCTTATCTCCTTAAAGCACAACTGCTGTCTTACATCAGCACAATTCATTGCTCTGGCTTCTTCACTAGAGAGAGGCAGGATGCAGAAGGGAGGCCGAGCCTCTTGCTCTCTCAATGTGGTAGAGAGGTAAGGATGTCAACCTAAAGCCCACTCTCATTAGGGGCCTCCAAAGGGAAGCCTCTAAGATCCCTCATCAGAGTTCACAGGTCTGCTGCGCGGCTTAATCCCATCATAGCTGGGTGATTTGGGGACCTCAGTCCAGGCTCGGGGTGTGTTCTTGAGAGTCTGTCTCTGCTTCTTTCCATAAGCATACTTCCTTTGTCTAGTTCCCTTCCTTTCAGGAGGTCTCATCCCTCTCTCCACCCTCCAGCAGGGAATGCATGTTCGATTATGAGTCCAGGTTAATAGAGCACTTAGAGCTCAGCACAACCTGGCTTTTGCAGAGGACGTTTGGTGGGAAAGACACACAGGTTCAGTAAGGAGTGGAACTCCCTAGAAGAGTTCAGTGGCTTGAAACATATTTTTAGAATATGTGGTGTGTCATCCTGCTCTATCAAATCCATATCATCACTTCTAATGACTGGGCTCAAGGTCAGTTCAAAGAGAGAATAATGGAGGTCTGTGGTGGTAAGCATGATGTCAGGGAGAGGGTGAGGCACACAGTGTGGGGGGTTCAGGCTCTTCCACGCTCATAGGGACTGCCTAGCCTGAGGGCACAAATCACCAAAGGTCCAATGGCCAATGTCAAATACACAGGACATAGGAGATTTTTTAAAAAATCTTACCCGCTGCCTTCTGGATATCCAGTCAAGGAGAGGTTACCTCACCCAGAAGAGCAAAGCCAGCAAGTAGACAGTGTAGAGGAAGTCTTCCTCGGCTCAGTGGAGGCAATACTCACTCTGAACTTGAAGGGTGCGTGGAATTCACAAAGGGAAATACAGAGTAGACAGGCCAGAAGAGACAGAAGCAAGACAGCACACAGCAATCCCCTAAGCTCACCAGGGATGAGAGGGAACTGCAGGGAACTATGGGAGATGAGACCAACCAAAGGCAGGCTAGCCAGGGGGAACCCAGGCTAAGCCAGGGAGGCATCACTGAAGGCTTAGCCTGGAGCAGCATTGCTATGCACCTCAGAGGGGTTTCTCCAGCCAGGAGATGGTTATCTGTCACAAAGAGTATAGAGACCACAGGTTATTAGAAGAGGGGACATGCATACACATGGGTGCATGTGGAGTGGTGGGGGACACGCATGCAGGCCACTGTTACACTATTCCTAGGCCCCATTCACTGTTTATTCCCTCTAATTTGATCTTGAACCATCTTATGAACTATTACCTCTTTCCTCTGAGCTTCATTTTTGGGAGGGTCAGGCTGACTATGTCAACATAAAATAATGACTCTATTATAAAGAAAATAACAAAAAAGCTGTCTTTTGAGACAGGGTCTCCATGTAGCCCCCAATTGGCCTGGAACTCACTATATATAGCAGGCTGGCCTGGATCTCATGGAGATCCACCTTCTTCTGCTTTCTGAGTTACTGGGATTAAAGGTATGTACCACTACACCCAGCTAAGAAAATATTTATTTCAAGTCAAATGAGTGACCACAAATTCAAGTTACCCCAAGTGAGATTGCTGCACAGTTCAAACATGAATGTTCATAAACACAGAGCAAAGAAAGGACTGTACGAATACATTTGCCAGACACACGGGTGGGGGCACTAGGCAGGTAGGCTGTAGAAAGGAGGGAAAAACATCTTCCCTATAGGATTTAGTTGCCACCTGATCCCCATCATAAGGCAGGGAGAAGAGCTGAATCTGCCCCTGCTGACTGGCCCCACCTTGGTCCCTGCAGGCCCATCTGTGCATCTTAGTCCGTCCCCATGCCTGCTGGGAGCACCATATGGCCACAGCATAAATATCCAGCTCTGAAACTTCCATCCCTTAGTTGGAGGTCACTAACTAGCACTTGGGATCCACATGAACTCACAGACATGTTCTGTTTGGGTCATAATATTTTCTAGGGGAATTTATTGCCTATATTTAAGCCTGAAGTGCTTTCACGATGAGTGCTCTGTCCTTGGTCCTGAACCTATCTTTTGGCGACACCATCTGTCCCTGGGCTCTAGGAAATGTCACACATCTCCCAGGCAAACATGCCTGGCTGGTTTTTGTCAAAAGAGCAAAACCAATTCAATGAAGTAAAGATAGTCAGTTTAACAAATACTGTTGAGACAACTGGACACCCACTACTCTAAAAAACTAATGCCTTGAACTGCCCCCCGAAGCCAAGCAAAAATCCAGAATAAACCATGATTCATGAACTCAAATGTTAAACATAAAAACTACAAAACACAGGCTTCTTGGCCCCCAGTCTAGTAAAAAAAAACAGTGAGCTCCAGGTTCAGGGAGAGACACTGTCTCAAAGAAATAAGGTGGAGCGTCATACAGCAAGACACCCGACCTCCTTCTCTGGCCTTTGCATGTATGCAGCCACACATGCATGTGCACAATAAATAACTACTACAAACTTTCAGAAACTAAATTGGAACAAATATGAGGGGTCTAAGGTTAGGCAAAGGTTTCTTATACATGTTACCAAAATGATCTTTGGAAGAAAAATTGACAAGTTATATTTCATTAAAGTTGGTAGGCAAAGTGCTTACCATGAAACCATGAGGTTCTGAGTTTGGATCCCCAATACCCACATAAAGTCGAGCACAGTGGCACACATCTATAACCCCAGAGCTGAGGGTGAAGGAGGCAGAGGCAAGTGACTCTCAGGGATCACTGAGCAGACAGTCTAGCCAAAACAGTGAGCTTCAGGTTGAATGAGAGTATATCTCAAAAATAAGGTGTTTAGGAGCTGGAGAGATACCTCAGTGGTTAGGGACACTGACTGCTTCCTGCAGAACTGGGTTCAAGTCCTAGCACTCACATGGTGGCTAACAACTATCTGTGACTCAGTCCTGGGGGATTCAGCACTCTCTTCTGACCTCTGTGGGCAATGCATGACATGGGTGCACTTACATTCCTGCAGATAGCACACTCATACATATAAAATAAAAATAATAAAAATATATAAAACTAAAGTGCTGTGCAATAGAGGATCACATCCAGTGCCAGCCTCTGGTCTCCACACGCACAGACACACAGACGAGTGCACCCATACACACACGTGCATATACACAAATTTTAAAACTTCTACACAGTGAAATATAAGGATAAAAAGATAAGCTAGAGACTGAGATAAAATATTGGTGAGGACAGGCATATATAGTATATAAAGAACTCTCAAAAGTAAGCAGTAGGGGCTGGAGAGGCGACTCATCAGTTAAGAGCACTGACTGCTCTTCCAAGACCTGGGTTTGATTCCTAGCACCCACACGGTAGCTAACAACCATCCATAACTTCAGTTCCAGGGGATCTGACACCCTCTTCTGGCCTCTGCAGGCATTGCATGACACTGGTACATTTACACACATGCAGGCAAAACACTTATACACATAAAATAAAAATAAATATTTTTAAAGAAAACAGTAAAAATATTCATTTAGGTCAGGCATGGTGGTGCATATCTACAATCCTGGCTACTCGGGAGGCTGAAGCAGAAAAGCTCAAATTCCAGGCCAGCCTGGGCTACATAGCATAACTATATCAAGAAACGCTGGGGCTGGCAAGATGGCTCAGCAGATAAAAAGAGACATCTGCTGCCAAGTCGGAAGACTGAGTTCAATCTTCAGGAACCACATGGTGGAAGGAGAGAACCAACCCCTGTAAGTTGTCCTCTGACCTCCACGGGGTGCACACCCCCACATACACACAATAAATAAGTACAATTTAAAAAGCAACTTCAGCTCAAAATTAATTAAAAATGTGAAACCCGTTTCATCAAAGACGATACACATATGGACATGAAACAATAAAATATGTTTGATTTCATTAGTCATTTGGGAAGCTCAAAGTAACAATCATTAGAACATCTGAAACAAAAAACAAATATTGAAAGAAAATCTCATTCCTAGCTGGTGGGGAGGTAAGACAGTCTCACCATGCTACAAAGAATGAACAGTTTCTCAGAAAACCAAGCACATATTCATTATTCGACTCAGTTGTGTAGACAAGGCAAAGGAAATAAAAATGTATAGTTATATTAAAAACTATGCACAAATGCTGATAACTGTTTTGTTTGCAATGGAAATGATCCTCATGATCTTTTTTTCAAATTGTTTGGATCTATTTATTTTGATTTTCTGTATATAAGTGGTTTGCGTGCATATAGTTAAGTGCACCTGTGTCATGCAATACCTGCAAAGGTCAGAAGAGGGCATCAGGTCCCCCTGGAACTGGAGTTACAGATGGTTGTTAGCTGCCATATGGGTGTTGGGAACCTAACCTGGGTCCTCCAAAAGAGCAGGCAGCATTCTTAACCACTGAGCCAAAACTCCAGACACCCAAGTGCTCTTTAATCAACAAATATGTAAGCAAATTGCAGTGCACACAATGGCATACGTCTGATCATAAAGAGGAATGAATGGCTTGTATGGATCTGAGAGGCATTGCGCTGAGAGAGAGAGAGAGAGAGAGAGAGAGAGAGAGAGAGAGAGAGAGAAGGGGGAGCTGATCTCAATACATGACACTGTAATGCTTCCTTTGCTAGACTATTCTCGAAGTGAATAAGCCACAGCTGGTGAGCAGGTGGGTGGGTGGTTTCCAGTGGCAGGATTGAGATAGGGTCAAAATACACAGGGTGGCATGAGGCTGGAAGTTCTTACACAGACATACACCTGGGGTAACTGCATAGAGGTCTGCATAGACACACATGAAAACTGCTGAGAACCAAATAAGGGTTCACAGCATCGTGCTGACACCAGCTTCCTGATTTGGGTCCTGTGCTACAGTCATACAATATGCCACCTCTGAGAGAAAGCCGGAGGAGGGGTGCGCAGGACTCTGTGCACTCTATGCACAAGGCTAAGTTCGTAGTTATTTCAAAATAAGAGTGTGAACAGTGTAAAGCCACCAAGGGCTCCCTGTGCTCTCCAGAACACAATCCAAACCCATAGTCTGCTGCTAAGGTTTTCACGGTGTGACCCCAGGCCAGGACCTCTCTCCCTCCCTGTGTGCACTGTATGCATTTGGTTATGGTGACACAAGAGTCCAGGTGCCCAGCATGTCTCAATGCAGGCTGTCTCCACCTTTGCCTGGGACAACCATCCCCCACTCAACCTGGCTTCTGCCCTGAGGAGGTATTCTATTGATTTATTGTACATATTCAATGTTGTTTTCTTTTTAAAAAATAAATACTTTTATTGAATCTTTGAGAATTTCACACAATACATTTTAATCATATTCACCCCACCCCCCTTAACCCTTCCCAACTCCATCTCTCCCTCCCTACCATCCAGCTTCATGACCTTTTTAAAATAAATTAATAACCCATTGACTCCAGTTTGTGATGTCCATATACTCATGGGTGTAGGGGCCATCCACTGGAGCATAGTCAACCTACCAGGAACCACACCCTTAAAGAAAACTGACTCTCCTTCCTCCAGAAACCATCAACTGTCCAGAAACCTTCAGTTAGAGGTGGAAGCCCATGAGCACCTCTCCATGCTGGAATGTTGACTGGCTTGATCTTGTGCGGACAACCACAGCTGCTGTGAATTCATGAGTAGAGCCATCCTGTCATATCCAGAGAACATCATTTCTCTCCTGCCCTCCCCAACCTCTGGCTCTCAAAACCTTTCTTCCCCTTCGTGGCACATTCTTCTACCCATCCTTTATAAGCCACGCCTTCAGTTTTCCTTCACAGTTTGACCTCGTGTGTGTCTCAACTCTGTGCTCCTTGGAGCACCGTGCAGACTTCTGACATAGCTCTTAATACAACCATTGCTTTGCAAGCTGCGTTTCATCTTTCTTTGAAGGGAAGTAGAAACTTCACACTTTTAAGTGTCTGTCTGTAATGCCCAGAATAGCACCATAGACATAAAGTACATGTTTGCTGAATGACTAGATAAATCAATGAGGAATAAAGAAAGGAAAAAGTGAGAGAAAGTAAAGGAGAGAGGAAGCCACTGTCCCTTTCTGTCCTGTTGCTTCCACCTCCTCCCCATGCCTGCTCTTTCTTGGCTCTTCCTATAGGATCCCATGCGTTGCTGACCCGATCTAGTTTACCACTAACAGTGCACAGCAGGTGCAGTGGCTTCTTCGTAACAGCTCATTTCTGCCCTTCTGTAACATCTGAAACAGTCATGCTTCGTGGTACTTCATCTATTTCTTTCTTCTCTGGCACCTGGTTCAATGCCCCTTCCCTCTAAAGGATGCGGTGTCGCGGACTCTGTCCTTGGTCCTGAATTCTCACCTGCAAAACCAGCGTCCTTCAGAGCTCTATCCTTGGTCCTGAACGTTCACGTTGCCGATTTCACTCTCCCTGGATTCCACATAACCACTCCCTGTTCCTCCCTCTCCAGCCCTCAACACTCTACTAGCCCAACCACTAGACTCCCAGAAGACTCTTCTGTCTGATAATCTAGCCACACGCAGAAAACTGGGCTGTGCCTCATCCAAATCTGCCCTCACTTTGCTGATACCTGCTCCTCAGTTCTCTCAGGCTTAGCTCTCCAGTCTCTGAGACTCTTCCTTGAAGTTGATGCTCCACAATCTAGGCAAGCCCTCATAATTCACATTGGTGGTCTCTTTTTGGTCTGCTCAAGTCCATTCAATGTTCCCAATGAAAATATAGAAAAGAGTTGAGTCCTAAGTTAACACAATATCTCCATCTCTGTTGTCCTGGGATTTCATTTGTGCTACCACAGGAAAAATTTCACTGTGCTGGAATCACAGACATGCCTCATGGGCAGAAGCTACATAAATAGCACACTGTCTGCTGACCAGCCCTCCAGAGTGATGATCATGATAGTTATTTCCTGCTCTCTACATTCACTGACACTGTTCCTCTAAGGCAGGCTTGAGCCTGAGAGTGGAGAATGAGGACTGGTCAGATGCAAGAATTGATTGGAGATGGTGACATTTGCTTATGGCCAACTGTGTAAGTCCTTCCTGCCAAGTATCACAAGAAGCAACTGAGCAGCATTCAACAAACTAACTGAGCCTCTTTCTGAGCTGAGTCCATCTACTGTCTGCTGAATTGGACCATTGGAGGTGACATCTCCAATCCCTGCATCCTGTCTTTGAAAACTATCTTCCTTCTTTGTAGAAAGCATTGACTGTTGACAGACTGTCTCACCTAATCTCCAATGTGAACCGAGATGAACCCTCAGTTAATGCTATGCACAGGAAGCAGCACCCCCTGGGTTGGGGAAATCCAGAAGTGATGTTAGAGGTCCCCACCACTTCCTTTTTCACTGCTGTTCTGTCAAACTCCAGAACTTTAGCTTACAGATTCTTGGTTATGTCCAGTCCATTCAAGGATGTGTGCTTAACCCTGCCATATGCTGTCTGATCACACAACAGAAGGAGGCTTAAAGCCCACAGAGATCCAAGAGCATTAGAAGACATGAAAGGACTCTGTGTGCTCAGGAAAAGGTGCAGCCACATGAACCTGCTCTGAGAGGCCCCTAAAACCCTGGGTTGTCCTAGAATAGAGGACAGAGCCCGTGAGCCCAAGCTGTGAGTGGTGTGTGTTCTTATGCAGCAGTCTGTCTGTAGGACACAGGTGATAATGCCCTGGGGCCACTGACCTTTAGAAGCTTTTGTGTCAAAAAAGTGAAGGGGCCAGGCTTATGAGCAGGCAGCTTCCAGAGGATTCTTGACCTTTGGAGGTGTAATGAGTGCAGAAACCAAGAGACTTGGGGAGGAGAAAGGTGGAGTCCCAAGTGGCTGCCAGGAGAGTCTTGTTCCTCTTTCATGGTGAGGACTTCAAAGACATCCAGTATTAAAGACCCTCTGATAACCAGGACCCTCCCTCGACTCCCAGGAAAAGTAAGTCCTTCCGGAATCCAGGCACTGCTGTCTCCCTGCCATGGAATCCAGAGTTAAATGTGTCTTTCCCAGTCTGCAGGGATGCATCCCTGCCCAGGCACGCCTGGAATGCTTCACTTCAGGCTCCTACAGGTCACTCTACCTTCCCCCAGGAGCCCTTTGAGGTCTGTTCACCCAGAAGACAGCACAGAGCATGCTCAGAAACAGGGGCAGCTTCAGGAAGACCAGGACCAGGAAGTGGATGCTGCTGAGCAGGGACCTGTGGGCATGTGGGGATGGGAAATGAGTTCAAGAGGGAGGTTCCAGACCCATCTACACACCTCTCGCAGTGCTTTGCCTTCAGAGTCCAAATAACTCAGAGTCTGAGCAGGGAAGGGCCCAGGGCAGTCTCTATCTGTGATCCGCTTCCTTCCTTCTCAAGGACATGCTATGGAGTCTTATTAAGGATAGATGATGGGGTGGCAAGAGGAAAGGATCCCAGAAAGGCTCTCTAGAAGTGTGCTCCAGAGCACCTGCTCTCTCCCCTTTATCAATGGATTTTTTGAGACAGAGTCTCACTAGGTAGCCCTGGAACTCACTATGAAGACCAAGTTGGCCTCAAACTCACAGAGATCCACCTGCTCCTGCCTCCTGAGTGCTGGGATTCACGGTGTGTGCCACCATGCCTTGTTTAACTTTTATTCCTTTTTTGGGAAATGATATCTCACATAGAATAAGCTGGCTTCTCTACATAGTGATAATTTTGAACACCTGGTCCTCCCTAAGGTTAGGATTACAGGCATGTGCAACCATGCCCAGTTCATACTGTGCTGTGGATGGAAACCATAGCTTCATGCATGCTAGGCAAGCACTCTACTGACTACATCCTCAACCTTCAATAGACTTCTTGAAACAGATCCTCCCTTATCTCCTTCCCTGAGAATCTAGAGGCAGCAAGCATCACATAACTTTGGGGGAATCTTAGGAAGAAAGGGAAGAACAGATGCAAACTATCCCAGAGCTTGCCTGTTCCACAAATATCTCATGAGCAGCTCCTAGGTGCAAGAACTACAGGGTGAACAAAGACCAGTTGATTGATTGGGTGGGTGAGCAAGCGAGTGAGAGAGAGAGCAAGTATGCACATGCGCGTGCCACTGCGTGAGTGTGGAAATCAGAGGACAACTTGCAGGAGTCAGTTCTCTCGTGCCACCACATGGGTGCCAGATGTGGAATTCAGGTTGTCAATTTTGTGGCAAACACTTTATTTGCTAAGCCAACTCCCTGGCCCTGAACCTTTGAAATGAAACACATTACTAGGACTCCAAGTCCAGAGTCAAGTGGGGAAGGACAGGGCAGAGGGTGGGGATGGAAGGGGGGTTCACAAGTCTGCCAAAAAGCCTCTGCCCGCAGCCTGTGTTCCTTCATCCCCTCCTCCACACTCAGCGTCTACGTGCAGACTTGGAGAATGTGGAAGAGGTGGGAGAGACATTGCTCAGTGGAGAGATTCCCTGGACACGGGGTGACACGGCCCTCACCACAGTTCCTAGAGGCTTCTGACTCTCATCTCCAAATCCCAGGTCCTTACCATAGTTGGAGGATGAACATCTTCTTGGTGCTGATGCTCAGGTTCTGCCCAGAATTCACTGGTGAGGAGGTGCTCACTAGTGGGAAGGTGGAAGTCGTGGCTGGAAGTGTGGTCTGCATGGGCGTTGTGGCTGTGGAGATTAAAGTCACATATCAGGCTACTCTGTCCCCAGCCTGTGCTGAGCACATGTGTGAATCTGATGTCACCCAGAATGATCCACTCACAGAGGGGTTCAAATGCTGCTTTGAAGCCAAACCAATGCCACATCCTAGACAGGGGGCCTTTCAGAGGCTGAAGGAGCCTTCAGTGGGACTGGTATGAATGTCACCTCAGTTCTTTCTTTCCATCTCTGTCTGATTCTGCCTGAGGAAGGACAGAGATGTCTCCCAGGGGTTCCATCTGCCGGCAGGGAGCCCAGGAGAGGAAGTGTGGAGGAATGCAGTTCAGCCTGTGGCCCAAGGATCTTCCCAGAAATCACTAAAGGGTTGTCCAAACACCCTTCAAATGGAGACACTTGAAAGGCCATTTTTAGACCCCACTGGGGAGGGAACAAGTTGTTTCTTGGCTCCTTGAAGTGTCAGATGTTAGAACATGTTTGTACTATAACCTTCCTTCCATAGATAAGACCAGCCACTTTCTCCCTGCCCGCAACCCACACCATCTCTCCCCACGGACCGACCCACAAAGACCAAAGATAAAACTCAGAGATGCACTTCAAAACAACACACATCCCGGTCCCATGCCCAGCCACTTCCCCAAAGCTCTCCAGCTGGAGCCAGAGAAGTCCTACCTGGAAAAACGTACACCTTAACCAGGACCGCAGGGTCACGTGACCACGCATCGAAGATCCAGTATGTCTGGATTTTGCACCAGTGAGATCCAGCGTCATCTTCGCTGAGGTTCTCCATGGTCACTGTCATGGTGAGGTTTTCATCATCGTCTCTGATGGACACATGGCCATTTCTCTCTTTTCCTTTGGTCTCCACGATTGTCTGACATTCATTGTCGTACTTTCCCTTGCACCAGTATTTCTTACTACCCTTGTATGACTTTTCATAATGACAGTGCACATGCAGAGAGCCTCCCACGGTGCCTGTGACAGAATCTGGGCCAGTCAGAGACAAACAGCCTAGAAAACACAAGCCCAAATCTAGGTCTCCTTGCTGATGGGCTGGGTGGCAGCTTGGGACCTAAAGCTTGGGACGAGACAAGAGGGACACCTGTACTTGGGACCGAAGCCAGAGAATTGGAGGCTATGAAAGGAAGACCAATAGAAACCTGCCTGGTGAGGGCCTGGCACTGAGTGACTGCACAGGGTCTCTGCCCTTGGGGCCTGGGTGAGTAAAGTCAATGCTGCCATGAGGCTAGATGGCACATAAAACACTTTCTCTGAACTCAGGTCTCTGTATTTTAGAATCTTCTGCAAGTCATACTTGCTCTTTAAAATTTTAACTTCTAAGTTTGGTGTGGTGGAGCCCTCCTGTAACCCCCACACTTGGTAGGCTGAAGGAGAAAGATTGTGAGGTTGAGGTCAGCCTTAGCTGCACAATGAACTTCAGGTCAACCTAAGCTACATAGCAAGACCCTGTCTCAAAAAAGTATAATTTCTGATTTATTCCACTGTTAAGATTAGACTGTGCCCTGACCTCTCTGACCTAAATTACTTCATATTGTGTGAAACAGTTTTTCTGACAGTGCCTTGCCCTGGAAGACTCCATTTTACAAGCAGGTTTAATGCTATTTTGAAGATGCCATCTAGCACTACCCACCACCCACAGACTGATACATGAGAAAAGGGGCTTCCATAACTTTTAAGGCCAAAAAATGAGTTTAGATTCCATGTGCTCTTGTTTTATGAGCGATTAAGAACCGGGCTGCTGTGTGTATCTATGTCTCTAAACTTTACACTAGATGCTCATTAATAATGTCGGAATGGAGGCGGGTAGGAATTCAGCTATAAGTAATCTCAGATTTTTATTGGACAGGATCAATTCTGATCCAGGAGCCTTTAGGGATTCCTAGAGGAAAAATAGCCACCCAAGCACTGGTGATGATCCAATGCTGTGTACATAGCTATGAGGTAGTCAGGCCAGTGATATTTGTCCCAAGATAAGAGAGAGGTCAGCATTGCCTAACCTAGGTAGGGGACTCAGAAGTGTAGTGAGCGTCCTAGGAATCTATGCTGCTTCTATCTCTTTCTTTTCCTTTTCCTTTTAAATAAACAAGCAAAGAGAAGAATATACTTTAGCCTCAGTATAAATTAAAAAGTAAAATGACACTACGAAGCCATTCCAACTGTAAGACCGTGTCCCTCTTTGCTATTTAGCTCTTAAAAAACAGAAAAGGATATTGCCTTTTAAAATATTTTTAAATTTTATTTTCTTTTTACTTTATGTATATTAGTGTTTTTGCTGCATGTATGTAAGTTCATCTCAGCTTACAGTGCCTGCAGAGGTCAGAAAGGGGCATTGGATCCCCTGGAACTGGACTTATGAACAGTTGTTAGCTACCTGGGTTGTTAGTTACCTGGGTCCTCTGCAAGAACGACCAGTGCTCTTAACCACTGAGCCATCTCTCCAGCCCCAAATATACATCCTTCAATTGTGTGTGTGTGTGTGTGTGTGTGTGTGTGTGTGTGTGTGTGTGTGTATGTGTATGCAAGTCTACAAGTCAAACTTCACCTTTGGATTTTTTGTGTTGCTGAGACTTTCTTACATATCAAAGAAAAGGGCTATAAAACTTCAGTTTGCTCTTCACTGGACACACCTGGATTTCATGGAGTTCCATCATGTGCAGCTATGATAATTCTTTTCATAGGGTTGTTTTACTGACAGTGCCCAATTCTGGATTGTGTATGTGATGGTTTATAATCATGGCCAACTTGACAGGATCTAGAATCACCTTAAGGACAAACTTCTCAGCATGTCTGTGAGAGATAGTCTAAATTAAGTTACCTGAGATGGGAGACCCACACTAATGTGAGCAGCATCATTCTATGGGCTGGGATCCTGGGACTGGAGAGCTGGCTCAGAGCTGAATCTGCAGTCTCAGAGATCCCATGGTGAGACAGAAGGCTGAGCTAGGAGAATCATCTGGAAGCTCTTGGGCTAGCCTGGAGTATGAAGTGTAGCAGAAAAACAAGAGAGACCCAGCTTGAGCCAGGTGGAAGGACTCCTGAAAACTGTACACACACACACACACACACACATACACGCATACACACATGCATTAAAATTGTATTAACTGCTCCTATGAGGTGATCGATTTCAAATCCCACATGCTAGTGAGATCATGTCGTGGCTGCCCATGTGCACTTGGCTCATTTCTATTTTTTTTTTTTTTTTTTACATTAGAAGTATTTGAGCCAGGCATGGTATCACATGCCTTTAATCAGGAGGCAGAGGCAGGTGAATCTCTGTGAGTTTAAGCCCAGCCTAGTCTACATACCAGATTTGAGGTCAGTCAGGGTTATAGGGTGAGACCAATATAAAAAAAAAACCAACAATTTTTAAATTTTTATCTAAGTTATATTTTCCAAAAGAGAAGGTTCTACACTAGTCACCTGTGAAAGGTTTTCTACCATTTTCAAACCACATTTTCTGGGTTGACATTTCAGGTGGCTTTGCTCTCCTCTGAGCCTGAAAGACAGCGGATGATGAACCAAAGTTGTTGAAGTTGCCCAGTATCTTTTGTGTAAAGTGAGTCAACAGGTCAGCTGAGGGCACGACGATATTGCCTACAGGAGTTCATGAGCCAGACTGCCTAGAAATCCACCCAAGTTCTGATCTGAGCAACAGATGGCGTTCACACAATAACCATGGCTCCACACGGGTACTGGCTTCCGTCCCAGCCTCCCCACCACCAGGCAGTCAACTACGGCAGTGCCTATGGTGCCTCCATTCAGCCAGTGGGCTCCTCAAGATGGAGACCTCAAGATGCAGTGGGCACTGTCCCACTTATGTCCAAAAATTTTCAGGAGGGAGCCTGCCCCTCCACTACGTAGCAACAGTGCCAGGACAGGACTGCCTTCTTCCACTATGTAGCCGGACTAGCCATGATCTCAAGATTCTCTTGCCTCAGCCTCCTGAGTGCTGCTATTACAGACATGTACCACCAAAGGAGGTTTATGTTACTTAGTATAATAAGCAGGTTATTATCCTCTAGGTTGGTACATGCTTTCATAAATAGCAAGACTGATTTGAGCATTACACAACGTGTAGAGACATCAAAATAGCACGGTGTACCCCATAAATGTGTGCAATCAGTACGTCAATCAAATTAAATTCTAAAAAGAGATTATGAAATTTTATCAGTTTGAAAGCACAGACTATAAAATGTATAAGACCTTTTTTTAGGCAGCTATGCCACCACTGGGGTCTTTTTGGTTATTGTTGTTTTGCATTTGTGAGACAGGGTCGCTCTGTTCTAGTTAGCCTGGAACTCCCTATGTAGACCAGGCTGGCCACAGTCTCACAGAGATCCACCTGCCTCTGCCTCCTGAGTGCTGGGATTAAAGATGTGCACCATCATGCCTGGCTAAATTCTAGTTTTTAATCATTAAAATGTTATTATTTTATTTAGTTTGAGACAGACAGAGAGAGAGAGAGAGAGAGAGAGAGAGAGAGAGCGCCTGCCACGGCACACACAAGTCAGGGGACAGCTTCCTTGGGGAGGCTGTCTCCTTCCACCCGGTGGTTTGGGCATTGAGCTCAGGCTACCAGGCTTCTGTGGCAAGCACTTTTATTCACCGAGTCATCTTGCTAGCCCTAGGTTTTACTCATTTTGCTTTATTTTTATTTGTGTTTTTGTTGTTGTTTGGTTTGGGTTCTTTCTTTCTTTCTTTTGACGTGGTCTCTCTGTAGCCCATGCTGGCCTCAAATTCATGACCATCCTGCCTCTACCGTTGAGTACTGGACTGCGGGTGTGTGCCACATCCTGCCTGGTGACGCTTGCTTATTTTATATCAGAATGTACTTCCATTCTCTTTGCCCCCCCCCCCTTGCTCTGGAATTGTATCGTCTACCTTTCTTGCATCTCTCTTTCACTCCCCAGTCATAGGCTCACAATACGACCCTGTGTTGGTCCCCTTCATATATTTTAAATGATTGCCTTTTTCCAAATGGTGTATAGAAAGCTGGTGGGTGGGAGTCACGGGTGGAAGGGAAGGAAGAAGGGGCTAATCCTGGAGAGGAGACGCAGAGGGAGAAGTGAATTTCATGTCAGTACAAAAATCTTCAAGTTTTAATCAGGGCAGAAGGACCCCACCCACCCCACTGCAAATATGCCCCGGTTGGGACAGTGAACCTGTGGGTGGGGAGGCCGGTCGGCTCCTGAAGGATAGGTAGACAGAGATTCCCATCTTTATTCTTAACTACACCCAGCTGCAGCACTTGGGCACTTTCATCAGATGTGAGCAAACAGGTTCAGAGAAGCAATGCTGCTCCTGGGGAAAGCCCTGGTTGTGGGGTTTGCTAATCCGTGTGGTTTCAACATTTACCGTAATTTATTTTAAGCTGTCACTGACTATAGAAAAGGAAAGTGCCCATAGTCAGCTCTTGTGAGCTGGGACAAGGTGGCTCCGACCACTATTGGTTTTGGAATCTACTTCAGTGATAATGGCACTTCACAAGATTTCCACAATAGTCTCTAAATCATTTATCATCACCTTATCACCATCACCATAACCATCATCATCATCACCATAGCCATCATCATCACCACCAAAATCACCACTATCCCCATATCAATCATCATCACATCACCATTATTAACATCATCATCATCATCACCATCAATCACAGCAGTTCAGGCCCCTCCCAGGTATAATAAAATGCATCTCTTCTGTCTTTCTGATCATAAATATCTAGATTTCGTTTTGTTTTTCTTTGTTTTTATATTTTAAGGACTAGTCTTCTGTAGCCAAGGTTGTCCTCGAGCTCTCTATGTAGCCAAGGTGCCCCTGAGCTCCTGATCCTCTTGTCTCTGCCTCCCAGTTGCTGTGATTATAGGCATATGACACCATACCTGGAAAAAGATCCAGATCCTGAGGGTGCTGGGGAGCTTGGAGATCATCCATCTCCTCTCACTATACTGATAAGCAAACTACGCTTTGGGGACAGCGAGATGTGTAAAGCTGCTTGCTACGCAAGTCTGGCTACCTCAGTTCAATCCTAAGAATGCACAGAAAGATGGAAGGAGAAAACCAGCTCCATAAAGTTGTCCTCTGACCCCCCGCACACATCATGCACACTCATATAATAAAAGGAAATTGTTTTGGTCAGTGCTTCCTAACTAGCCTTCTTCCTTTAAATCTGTCTTTTCTGGCCACTAGTCTAGAAAGAATTTAGCTATAGGCATGCAGTGAGTAGTTTCTATGTTTTGTGAGAGCCCAACCCTATAACTCAGCTATGAAGATGAGGAATATTGTCTAAACTTATTCTAAAACATTTCCTACAGAAAAAAATGTTTTCATATATATATACTTTTTTCTTTTTGAGACAGGGTCTCACTATGTAGCCCTGAATAGCCAAAAACTCGACATGTAGGCTAGGTTGGCCTTGAACTCACAAAAATTCACCTGCCTCTGCCTCCTGAGTGCTGGGAGTAAAGTTGTGTCCCATCGCAGCTAGTTTAAGTATCTTTTTAAACAATTCTTTTTTTAAAAAAAAGACAGGGGTTTCACTGTCTTTTGAGCCAAGGCATGCCTGAAACTTGCAGTCTTCTGGCCTCAGCCTCCTGGGTGCTGGGATCATAGGCACTTTTTCATGCCTGTTTATGAATTATTTCTCACAAGCTTTCTCCAGCTTCTAGATGAAGATTCAGCAAAACAACTCCATTGCTGATTTCTGAGCTTTCCACAATCTTTACGATCTCCATCTGCTCTTAACATCAACTAGTCCTTTTGTCAGGCTAGCTCATTCGTTCTTCAAAACTGACTTCCACAAAGTTTCAGGGAAGCTCTGTCCTTGTAAGAGCAAAGCGAGGGGTCCCTGTTGCAGTTTCAACGCCACTCAAAAGGTAAAACAAGTTCCACACTGAGATATTCTTACTTGACTCACTCAATCAAATACAGTTCCCTTGAGTGAGGAGTATGCTCATAATCACCATGCCCAGTATAATTCAGGTGGTGCTTAATAAATTTTTGTTAGAGTATACAGATGGACGGATGGATGTGTCCTTCCCTCATCTGCTAACGCTTCCATGCTAGCTTGAACCAAGGACACCTACTCTCCCATCCTTTGTGAACCAGGTTCCCAGAACTACAGTCCCACTCACCTGGGAGACAGAGGAGGAGCAGAGCTTGGGACCGCCACATGGTCCTGCCTCTCTGGGTGCCGTCCCCAGAAAATCAGGTCCCCACTGGTATGCAGATGTGTAACAGAGACAGGGCATCTGCTTTCTGCTTGTTCAAGTTTTCTGGTTTTCTCTCATCTACTTCCTTTGCACTCTCTCGCCCACTTCCTAATTTAACAAAAGAGGAAGAATGGCAAGAGACACTTCAGAGAATGGACTAAGGCCAAGAGGGAGCTCCAGTGCCCCGCACTTTGTCAGAACATGTTTGGTCACACCCCGAGCCCTCAGGGAAGTCAGCTGCAGTGTGCGAAGCCTCCGTCAGAAGACACCTCTCATTCTCCTTCCCTAATCTCCACAGCTCGTCCTTCTCCGGCGATGTCTGTGCAGGGGATGTGAGTACCGCACCCACACACAATGAGCTCAGACGGGCAACTGGCTCCTCTCTGTACCCCCACGAGATTGACTTGTGCTTCCTCCTCCGCCAGCCCACATCCCAACAACCTTCCAGATCCAACTTTGTGGACTCCCACTTATGCACTATTCTCCTAATTCGTAGTGAAGGTCATGGTAAAAGCACAGATCCCAGGGTCATATTGACTCAGATACCTTTCCATCATTTACGTATTTATTTATTATTGCGTGCAAGCATGTGCCACTATACATGTGTGGAAGGTCAGAGGAACAACTTTCGAGAGTCAATTTTCTTTCTCAGTGTGGGTCCTGGAAATCAAACCTAAGTCATTAAGCTTGACAGCAAGCACCTTTATCCACGGGGCCATCCTGCTGGCCCCTCATCTCTATCACTTCCTAACCGTGGGCCCTTAGGCATGTTGCTAAATCATTTTTCATCAGTTTCTTCATCTGTGAAATGGGATATCAATGAGAATTCTTTTTTTCATTTATCCTTTTTAAGAATTTTATGTGTGTGAGTGTTTTGCCTGCATGTGGGTAGGCACACCGGTGTCATGCAGAGCCTGCGTAGTCAGCAGGGGGTGTTGGATCCCCTGGAACTGGGGTTCCAGATGGTTGTGGGGACTGGGAATTGAACTTGGGTGCTCTGTAAGAGCAGTCGGAGCCCTTAACCTCCGAGCCATCTCTCCAGCCCCAGCCCAGTAATAACAACGATTCTGTTGATGTTGCTTTCGTTTGTTTATCTATTTATTATTCTTTGCTAATTTCACACGTGTATATAATGTATTTTTGCTATTTTCACTCCACCACCCTCTCTCAGTCCCCTTCGTACCCACTGAATCCCTTTGTCTTCCCAAAGTCTCCCTCCTGTTTTCATGGGCTTTTGTTTGCTTTGTTTTGTTGTTTGTTTGTGATGCACTAAGTTTAATTTTGATTGCTTAAGCATGAGTGGGAGGCTATTTACGGAGCTTGGGCAACTTAACTGTGGTTACACCGTTGAAGAAAATGACTCAGCCCCCTTCCCCAGAAAAATAACGATAATTCTTTCTTTGAAGATTTGTTTAGTTTTATGTGTGTGAGTACTCACCTGAGCACATGTATGTGCCTACATACATGTGCCTACAGTGCCCTTGGAGGCTAGAAGAGGATGTTGGATCCCCTGGAACTATACTTACAGGTGGTTGTGAACCACCGTGTATGTGCTGGGAATCAAACCCAGGTCCTCTGCAAACCAGCCGGTGCTCTTCAGCACTGAGCCATCTATCCAGCCCTGATAAATTCTCATTTCCTAGAATTACCACAGGACAAAATGAGTTATGTAGGGAAAGTGCTTGTGTCTGGAACATGACGACTGCTCAGTAGATATTAAAACTCTGTGGAATAGTCCCAGACACTGGAACAGCTTCTCCTAAGGTCTCTGTCAGTTACGCATCCTCTCCAGCCCAGCTCACATACAGGAGCATATTCTTCTCAGATGCGGGTATCTGAAAGCCAAATTCCAGGGCTAGCCATGGCCACTTGCCTCCGCATTTCCTTCTCTTTTCCCAGCTACTGATACACATAACCTCTCACTTTCCCTACTCTTCTGGATCAACTGTTGTTCTAGACTGTGACTGCAAGAGAAGAGTTTCTATCTTCCCTCTTCCACCAAGGCTGATGGGTTCTGATACTGTGCGGGGACTGGGCCCTGAGGGGACAATAAAACACTGGCTCCTGGTCTTGCTTGTCACTACCTTGTGCAGATTTGCATGAGAATGTCCCCTAGAGGCTCCAAGTATTTGGACACTTTGTTTGGGGAGGTTTAGGAGGTGTGCCCTTGCTGGAGGAAACACATCACTGGGGCAGGTTTTACCTTTGCCCATTTCCAGGTCCCCTCTCTCCTTCCTGTGCCTGACTGAAGATGTGAGGCTCAGCTTTCTGCTCCCGCTGCCTCCTGCCAGGTCTGCCCTCTAGGATGGACTCTTATTCCTCTGGAACCATAAGCCCAATAAAACTCTTCCTTCTGTAAGTTGTGTTGATCATGATGTTTTATCACAGCAACAGAACAGTAACTAATATACACCTGCACCTCTGGGGGACCCAGAGCAGACCACACATCTCGTGCCATTTCTCCAACAAAGACAAACGGAGGCTCCAGATCTCCCCACCAAGAAGATCAAACCAATCTCCAGCCCTTTCTGTTTGACCATTTAGTTGGTTTGTGTGTATGTGTGGGCAACCCTGCACATCTTTCCGACCCTGCATGATCTCTAGAATTGCATACTTAAACCAAACACATTGCATACATGTATGAATCTCAAATAATAAATTTTTTAAAAATTTAAACAGATGTTTAAAATTTTCATATGAGCTGGGCGTGGAGGTGCATGTCTTTAATGCCAGCACTGGGGAGGCAGAGGCAGGTGAATGTTTGTGAGATAGAGGCTAGCCTGGTCTACAAAGTGAGTTCCAAGCCAGTGAGGGCTATGAGAGACACTGTCATTAAAAATGTATGTGTATATGTGTTTTCCTCATGTGAAGGTTCACCACGTGTGTGCCTAGGTTCTGTGGAGGACAGAGAGGGACACTGGATCTCCTGGAACTGAACTTACAGACTATTGGCGAGGGGACTTGTCTTGTTTTGGGTTCTTTTTTTGAGACCATTATAGTCTCAATGTGGTTTCGTGTGGGTAATGGGAACCAAACCCAGGTCCTTTGCAAGGGTGCCAAGTGCTCTTAACTGCTGAGCCATCCCTCCATTCCTAAGCCAAGCAGTTTTGAGGCCAAAAATTTTCAAAAAGCAGAAAATGGAAGTTAGATATGGTAGTCTACACCTGTAATCCCAGCATTCCCAAGGCTGAGACTGGAGGGTTGCTGGAGGTTCAGCATCAGCCTGGGTTACAAAAGTGGATTCGAGGTCAACCTAAGTTGCATATCAAAATGTTTTCTCAAAAAAAGCAATAAATAATAGTATCGCTAAAAGTTAGTTAGTACATAGAGTTAGCACAGGCATACAGAAAATAGAAAATTATAACCAGGTACTGCAGTGCATACCTTTGGTCTCGGCTCTAGGGAGGCAAAGGCAAGCTAATCTCTGTGAGACTGAGGCCAGCCTGGTCTACAAAGCAGTTCCAGGTCAGCTGGGGTTATAGGAAGATCCTGTCTCAAAGTAACAAAATAAGTAAATACCAAAATAAATCCAGTGTGTTGACATTTCATTGTATCTCAAATTCCACATGCAGTGGTGAGTTGAGGCAATACAGAGCCTCTCCCATTGGCTCCAAATATGGGAGTTCTCTATAAATCAAAGCCCTGACATTTTTCCTACTCTGTGAGTCAAAGTTAGAAATTAGAACTGGAAGGGGAACTGAAAGCCAGCTATGAGCAGGAGCTGGTTCCAAAAGGGGAAATGACCTCAGGCTATACCAGTCAGGGGTTGGCATTGGAACAGGCACTCTGGGAGACATGCCAATGGCCTAGGCCCCAGCCATACAAGGATCAACAGCAGAGCTTTCTGCTGCAAGCTGAGATCTCCAAAGGATCACTGAGCCATGGCACAGAGAGTGAGAGATGTCCACCGAAGCATCAAGGTGTCTCAAGATGCCATGAGCCAATAGCGAGTCTCCCATAAGAGCAGGCACTTAGGGCGCAGTGGGTGAAGGTTCTTGCTGTCAAACCTGAGGATCTAAGTTTGATCCCCAGGACCCACATGGTAGAATGACAGAGCTGACTCCTGGAAGTTGTCCTCTGACCTCCACACATGTGCCATGCATGTGTGCTCCCATACATACACAGAAACACGTGCACATGGAATAAATTTAACTTCATAGAAACAAAATAAATACCAAAATTGTACTACAGAAAGATGAGGCCTCGATGTCCCTGACACCTGAGGACATCCCTGGCCCCCTCAGCAGTGGCCCCACTTGCTCCTCTAGACACACCTGGGATTCCCTACTCAGTGTCTTGCGCAGTCTTCTGCACTCCATGCCTTCCGAACCACCTGGACCCATAGGCTCCTCAAACTCAGTGTAGCCCAAATCCAGCCCTTCCCTGACACACCTTCTACTCAGCAGCAGCACCTCCACATCAAGCTGCTCTGCCCTCCAGAGCACCTCCAACCCAGTCCTTCACTTCCTACTCCTGGGGCAGTGTGCTGGACAGCTTCAGTTGTCAACTTGACACACCTGGGTAAAAGGAACCTCACTTGAGGAATTCCCTCCATTGGACTGCCCTGTGGCCATGTCTGCGAGCCGTTTTCTTGATCTGAGTGATGTGGGAGGGCTCCACCCACTGTGCTGGGTGCCACTCCTGACTTGTATAAGAAAGCAGGCTGAGCACAGCCCAGGGAAGCTGGTCAGAAAGCAACGCTCCTCCATGCTCTGTGCTTCAGTTCCTGCCTCCTGCCTCCTGCCCTGAGTTCCTGTCTGCCTTCCCTTGACAATAAACTGTGAGCTGTAAGACGAAATAAACCCTTTCCTCCCCAAGCTGGCTTTGTTAGTGTTCCATCACAGCAGTAGAAAGTAACCAGGACAGGCGTCCGCTGAAGCAGTTGCCCCCAGACCACTCTGCTCCTAGGAAATGTCCCCTTGATAAGAAAGAATTCAAAGACAAAAGGAAAGGCTGCTCTTATGGGGATGGGAAGATAGCTTAGTCAGTAAAGTGCTTGTCATGCAAGCATGAGAACCTGAGTTCGGATCCACAGCACCTCCTGAAAAAGTCAACCATGCCTTCATGTGCCAGTAATCCCAGAACTGGGGAGGCAGAGGCAGGAGGATCCCTGGGACTTGCTGGCCACCAAATCTAGGTGAATTGGTGAACTCCAAGTTTGGTGAGAGACCTTTTCTCAAAAATAACAATAAGGTGGAAAACAGGGGTGGTTACACACACCTTTAATCCCAGCATTCAGGAGGCAGAGCTTTGTGAGTTCAAGGGAAGTCTGGTCTACATAGTGAGAGCCAGGCTGTGTAGTGAGACCCTGTCTCTAAAAACAAATCTAATGAAGAAGAAGAAGGAGGAAGAGGAAGAGGAGAAGGAGGAGGAGGAGGAGGAGGAGGAGGAGGAGGAGGAGGAGGAGGAGGAGGAGAAATAAGTTAAAGCAATCAAAGAAGACACCAGATAGTGACCTCTGGCCTCCACATGCATGTTTACACACCTGTGCACGCCCACACACACACACACACACACACTCAACCACTCTTACTAAGCTTCGTGTTTATCTCTGACATAATGAAAAAGTCATAAAGAACTGAAAGGGGAAGAAATTCATAAAGAGCCAACCTAGGAGATGTATTTAATGTACATAAAAATGCTCCTATATTGGCAAATTTATAAAATGTAGAGTCTAATATTTTTCAAGAAAGGGGAAAGTGTCTCATTCTCAAGGACATGAGCTGGAAGAGCTGGTCCCTCCTGAAGCCATCACCTACAGGACAGAAACTGCGGCTGCTCCCAGGAGCTGCAGCCTGCAGCTGAAGCGAGGATAGACGGTCAGGCATGCACCAGTGCAGGGAGCCCTGATGTCTGAAGGAGAGAAAGGGACAGAACTGAGGACTGCGACTTGGCCTGGGAAGGCTATCTTCCTCCCTTGCAAGGGGGGGCCACACCTGCTCAGGCTCAGAAAGTAAAGCGTTATCACAGCCCAAGGAGAGGGCCGCGAGCAGTCTGAGGGGAGTGTACAGACCAAGGCCCAGGGCCATGGGTCCCTGCTGGCACCTCTCACAAGAACTGACTCTTCAGATTCACCATGCTCTGTTTTAAAGTAATTCTCAGTGGAGACGAGAGAAGCGAGGGCTAGAGACACCTGTGCTACTAACAGGAGACACATGTCTCCAACTCTGCAGAGTGATTTAGCAGTCAGTTTGAAAAACTCAAAAGACAGCCTTTCTTTTGGCCCAATTATTCTACTCATCGCAATCAATTTTAAGAAAAATTGGAAATGTAAATATATATTATGGAAAAACTTAAATACCCCAACTATCTAAAGAAACTGTACAATTATTGGGACTGGAGAGATGGCTCAGTGATTAAGAGCACCCTGGCTACTCTTGCAGAGGACCTAGGTTCAATTCCCAGCACCCACATGATGACTAACAACTGTTTGTAACTCTAGTTCTGGGAAATCCAACAACCTCTTCTGACCTCCTCAGACACTGTACAAACATATGCACTCATACATATAAAATACAATAAAATCATTTAAAATAACAATAAATAAAATATTTTAAAAAGAAACTATACAAGTATGGTAGGCAGGTTTGTAGCTAGATATATAACTAGAAAGATATATGCATATAGATAATTGGGGTGGATGGATAGACAGACAGGCAGGTACTACAGCTAATCTTGATTACCAACTTGATCGAATTTAAAGCACCTAGAAAATTAGTGAGGAATCTCAGGATGTGTGTGTGAAGGTGTTTCTAGTGAAAATTACCTAATAGGGGGAGACAACCCTGAACGTGGGCTGCACAGAGACTGGGGCTATTACAGAATAAAAAAGGAAGGGGGAAGCCGGCAGCTATGGTTGCTGCTTCCTGACCTCCTGGGTGAGCTGCTCTGTTCAACCATGTTCTTATGATGGACTGAAATCTCTGCGAAACAATAATTCTTCCCTTTAGGGTATGGTTTTGCTTGTTTGCTTGTTTTGGTATTTTCTTATAGCAATGAAAATTCTAAGACATAGATGATAATAGATAGATAGATAGATAGATAGATAGATAGATAAGTAGACAGATAGGTGGATAGATAATAGAGAGGAGATAGAAAGATAGAAGACAGAAGATTAGATTGATGGATGGGTGATAGATTGATAGATGATAGACAGATAGAGGCTAGAGAGATGGTTCAGCAGATAAGAGCATTGGCTACTCTTCCAGAGCTCCCTGCTTCGGTTCCCAGCACTCACACAGCATTTCACAACTGTCTGCAACTCCATTTTCAGGGTATCTGATCTCTCTTTTAACTTCCAAGGGTACCAGACATACAGATGACGCACATACAGACATAAAGGAAAAACAAATATATCTTTTTAAAAAGACTTCTATGAAGTCCTAAAACAAACAAAATTAATATATAGGTGCAATAAATTATATCAGTGGCTGTGTGGAGGTGGGTGTTGTCTCTAAAAGGGCACATGAGAACTTTCTGGAATAACTGGAAATGTTCTATGCCGGAGCCCACCAGCAGAAATCGAACCGTACCTGAAGCGGGGAGTGAGGATGAAAAAATGCAGAGACAGAGAGAAAAAAAGGGGCGAGACTCAGGAGTGCTGTCAGTCACACTGAAGCAGCTTGCCTTCATTAAGTCCCCCCTATTTATACTGTGAAATGAGCAAAACAATGGGTCAAATGTTCAACACAAAAACAATACTAACACAGGCAAAATAACTTAAGATGTGATTGGCTTCCTTCAAAGGTCTTCAGGTGACCTCAGTCTTGAGTATAAAATAAACTTCTCCTCAGGTGTAAATTATTTGTATAACAAAACCTCCTGCTTCCAATAGCACTTCTGTGCACAAGATTGACTTCTGCCTAACCTAAACTAGGGCATAGCTCAAGGCAGGCAAATGGCTCTCGACAGTTCTATACCTTGATTGTGGTGTTGGGCACAAAGGTTAGACAGATAGACAGGTAGCTAGATGATAGATATATAGACAGATACAGATATTCATCAAAACTCATTGATTCATCTTACTGTAAAACTGACAATAATAAAGCTGATCTTTAATATCTTTAAAATCAAGGGCATGAATATCACAAATGTTAGAGTAATGGATGCCATTAGGGGATGGGGGAGGTGTGAGCAGGAAGGGGATTTCTGAGGCACTGGTAGCATCCTGTTTCTTGACCTGATTGACAGGTACATAAGCATTTGCTTTTTAATTTTTCTCTCAGTGATATATAGATACTGTCCTATTTCGCATCTCTGTTACTGTAATAGAACACTGACCAAAAGCAACTTGGAAAGGGGTTTATTTGGCTTACAGGTTATAGTCCATCATCTAGGGAAGCCAAGGCAGGAGCTCAAGCAGGAACCCGGAGACTGGAACTGAAGCAGAGACCATGAAGGGAGGCTGCTTACTGGCTTGCTTCTCCTGATCTTCTCAGCTGCCTTTCTTACATAGCCCAGGTCCACCTGCGCAGGGACAGCAGTGCCCACCTACATCAATTGCTAACCAAGAAAACCCCTCACACCCTGAAGTTGATGCTAGCTTGAATCTTTAGGATTGTGTGTTTCAAGTGGAAAATCCAGAGAGATCAGGAAACCAGTCAGGAGCCATGGAGGGGTCTTCCTGAAAGAGGAGATTGGAAAGTAGTGATATAGAGAGTGAGAAGGGAATAATGGGATAGGAAGCGGTAAACGGGGAGCGGGGATGGGAGGGCAGGGCAGAGGGGGGAGCGTAGAAAGGGATAACCAACACTAAAGGCCTTTTGAAAAGTCATATGGAAACCTACTACTGTAGAAGCTTCTTAAAATACATACATTTACACAATAAAAAGAGTTTAAAAGGAGTTACCCTATAGCGTGGGGACCATGACCTTGCCTTAGCACCTGTCAGAAAATAAAAAGCCCAATACCAGAAATAGACTCTTTCTTTCTGATTTCTTGACCAGGGAAGTCCCATAGACTCTCAAATAATGCTGGCTATTGCCATTGCTCTTGTTTGCCCACCAGGACTTTAGGACAAGAGCCCATTGCTGAGGGTACTACATGTGAAAGTGGTAGACTTAAGAGAAATCAAGTTGATCTCAGAGTTCCATCTCTGCTGGCCATCGTTCATAGCTCTAGAAGGTGGTATGCATTCTACCAGAAAAGAGAAGTAATCATCAGTCTTAGCCAGCTGTGAACCATGTGAGCCACAATAATGACAGGCCTGGCAAGAAATACCCACTGGTGCAACAGCAGCACAAATGTTATAGGAGTAGCCAACCCCTGTCTAATCGAATTTAAGGCCCACCTTACAAGATGGAGCCTGAACCTAGCAGTGTGATCCGGGCTAAGAATCTGCGACTGGACGGACTGATCACAGGTTATAAGGAAGAACCTACTACTATTATCCGGCTAAATGAACCTAATATTAAACCGGCCCCAATGACTTATTGTTACACCTGTAGATGAGTGGATCTCTCAGTTCCCACCATAGAAACTCCTTCTTGCAACAGATGGTAATTAACAAAGAACTCCACAACAGGTCAACACACAAAAAAATAGGAGACTATGGAGTGCTTGGCCCTAAATGGGACATGTATGTCTCCTCCCAAGGATCAGTGATCACTGAGGAACAGGGAGCAGAAAGAGCCAGAGGTGGTGAATGATCACAAAGGAACTGTTCTCCAGATGCAACAGGGCACTTGCACATATGAACCCACAGCACTTGTGACAGGATGCACAAGACCTGCACAAGTTCAAGCCAGACAAATCCCAGCGTGGATGGGGAGGTGCAGAAGGCCCCAGCACTAGTTGAGGAACTGTTAGCAATTGGAAGGTGCTGGGAGAGGGAGAGTCAGCTTTTCTTAAGGATGTGATGCCAGGTCGAGTGACCAGGCTCCCAGGGACGGACCTCACCCAAGTGCACTGCAACACAAATTAGACTCAGTGGGCCTTAGAAAGCAACAGAGGACATAATGTGAGGGAGGACTGGAAGGTAAGAGTGGATCCGAAAGTAGATCCGGAGGGAGTCTGAAAACAATCACAACACAATGTATGAAATTCTCAAAGAATCCACGAAAAGCCGGCATGGCGGCACACACCTTTAATCCCAGCACGTGGGAGGCAGAGGCAGGTAGATCTCTGTGAGTTCAAGGCCAACCTGATTTACATAGTGAGTTCCAAGGCCAGCTAGGACTACATGGAGACCCTGTCTGAAAAAGACCAAAAAATTAAAAAAGAATCAATAAAAAAGCATCTTTAAAAAGTGTTCAGTATCCCTAGTCATCAGGAAAAGGTAAATTAAAACTACTTCGATTTGCTCACATTCCAGTCAGTGGCTATCATTAAAAATGCTGACAGTAAATGTTGGAGAGGATGTAGAGAAAGAGGAACCCTTATTTACAAATTAATTCAGCCTTTAGAGGAATCAGTTTGGAAGTTCCTCAAATTTTTTTTAATTGAGTTATCATATGACCAGCTATTCCACTCCTGGACATACATCCTGGGAGCTCACACCCTATCATACAGATACTTGCACATCCATGTTTAGTGCAGCTGTATTTATGATAACAAGAAAATTGAACCAACCTAGATGTCCAGCAACAGACAAATGGATAATGAAAATCTAGTAGATAAATAAAATAGAAAATTGGGGCTAAAAAGATGGCTCAGCAATGAAAAGCACTGGCTGCTCCTGCAGAGGACTCCAGTCAGAATCCCAGTACCCACATGGTGGCTAACAACTGTCCATAATTCTAATTCCAAGGGATCCAACGCCCTCTTCTGTCCTCTACAGAAGAGGGCACTGCACAACATGGGTGCATTTATGCACACGAGGCATAACACTCATACACATAAAATAAAAATAAATAATTAAATTATTTAGCTGTAAAGAAAAAGGAAACTCCCAAATTTGTAGCCAAATAGATGGGCTTAGAAAGTATAATTTTATATTCTATTTGTTGTTTTTATTTTATGTGTTTGAGTGTATTGCCTGCATGTGTGTGAGGGAATCCATGCCATGCAATGCCCACAGAGATCAGAAGAAGGCAACAGATCCCCTGGGGAACTGGAATTACAGACTGTTAGCCACCATGTAAGTACTGGGACTTAAACCTGGGCCCTCTGCAAGAGTAGCCAGTGTCCAGCCCAGAATGTATAATATTAAGAGAGGTCATCAAAAGAAAGAAAAAAAACCTAAATGCCCTCCCTCATGTACAAATTCTAGTCTACAAAATATACATGTTTATATGTACGCAGCTGTAGGAGTGGATATGGTATAACCTTCATAAAGAAGACCAAGAAATGGCCATGCTCGGTGGTGAGGAAGGACAGAATACAGGCAAAAGAATGTGTAAGTTGATCGTTGTTTTTCTAGCTTCAGCTCTGTTGTTTTTTTCCTTTTTTGTGGTGGATAAGTGATTTTAAAATATAATTGGTAGTGAAACTATACAACCCTAAGCAAAGCTCCATGACTTAACATTGGTCTTTCGAACTCAGTAGGAGTTCTCTGAGGGGTATAGCTTGGGACTGCACAAGTATTTGAAAGACTATGTTAAGTATTTGAAAGACTATGTTAGTCTACCTGTGTGATGCTTTTATTTTGAGTTCATTACAAAAAAGTGATTAAAAATAAAGTCCTTCCATACAAAAAAGAAGAAAGAAACAGAGAGAGAAAGGAAGGAAGGAGAAAGAAAGAAAGAAAGAAAGAAAGAAAGAAAGAAAGAAAGAAAGAAAGAAAGAAAGAAAGAAAGAAAGAAAGAAAGTAAAGAAAGAAGAAGCCTCACAGACAAGCCCACAGGCCAGTCTGATGGGGACCATTCCTCAGATGAGGTTACCTCTTCTTGAATGTTTCTAATTTGTGTACAGTTGACAAATACTAACCAGCACAGGTATTTTATGCTGTCTTTATGTATGGTGTATCTCATCACAATTAAATATGTGTGTATATAATTGGGCACAGTGGCACATGCCTTTAATCCCACCACTCAGGAGGCAGTAGCAAGTGGATCTTTGTGAGATTGAGGCCAGCCTGATCTACATAGTGAGTTCCAGGCCCGTTATGGCAACAGAAAGATCATAACTTAAAAAAAAAATATATATATATATATATATATATGCAGAAATATATATTAATGGAGTCATGTCTATGAGGTTTTGAGTAATAAAATCAATGTTCAAGAACACTGTACCTTCATCTGGGTGTGGTATCACATGACTGTAATCCCAGCATGTAGGAGGTGGAGGCAAGAAGATCAGGAGTTCAAGGCTATCATTGGCTACATTGCAAGTTTGAAGCCAGCCTGGATTATGTGAGAGCTTGTCTTGTTCCGCTTGTCTGTTTCTTCTGCCTCCTCTGCCAAAACTGGGTTGATATAAACTTTTGCCCTCTTCTTGTCCTTTCTGGATTCTCTTCTTTACACTTGGCTTTTTAAATTTTTATTGTATTTATTTATTTTTATTTTATGTGTATGAGTGTATTGCCTGCACGTGTGTAAAGTGCACCAGTGTTAGTGCCCCAAGGGATCGGAAGAAGGCGTCAGATTCCCCTGGAACTGGAGTTACAGGTGGTTGTTGACCACCAGGTGGGTGCTGGGAATCAAATTTGGGTCCTCTGCAAGAGCAGTCAGTGCTCTTAACAACTGAGCCATCTCTCCAGCCATTACACAAGACATTTTGTTTCTTCCTCACATCAAAATGCAAATTATATTTTCCCAGTAAAAGAAGATGGAGTCAGGAGAACTTTGAATGACAACAGAAACTTTGTGGCTTTTACTGTCATACATACATACTGTCATACTAATTAGCAACTGGGTTCCCAGTTTCTAAAGCACACCACAGCTTCCCCAAACAGACAAGTCACATTTTTATTTATCACAGAGTTCTCGAATTGTTTGCAGTCAGGACTAGAAACTGGATGTTCACCAACAAATCTTTTTTTAAAGATTTGTTTTTGCTTTTTGCCTTTTGGACGTCTAAGGACATGATGGGTCACCAGCAGCTCTGCTGGAGTCACCTTGAAAATTAGGCCATGGTTCACACGTGCCATGTGCCTGCTCTAACCACCAGGGTCTGATCCGGAAGTACAGGTCAAACAGGTGCTAGCAGGATGTCCACCAGTAAGCGAAGGACATAGCTTTCATTAAGTTGGACCTAGCAACCTTTCTTTAATGGATTATTCAAAACTAACTATCCAGAGAAAGATCATGCTAGAGTCTTTGTATATAAATGTTTAAAAGTTCAAGTTCTTCAAAAAAAGATTTATTTTTTTATCTTTTAATCCTACATATGTGGGGAAGAATGCGCACATGAGTGAAGGTATCCACAGAGGCCACAAGAGGAGGTATGATCCCCTGGAGCTAGAGTGGCCGGTGTACAAAAGTGCCTCCATGTGGGCACTGGGAACTGAACTTGGACCCTCTGCAAGAATAGTGTCTCTTCTTAACTGCTAACCCATGCTAGCAGATCTTAACAAAATATTGCTGGCATAACCTGTACTACATACATTTAAAAAATTTTTATGAGTATGAATTTTTGCTTACATGTATGCAATACCAGAGGAAGCCAGAAGGGGGCATCAGATTCCCTGGAACTGGAGTGTCCTGGCTGTTGACTGCCACACCAGTGCTAGGAATCAAACTCGGTTCCTCTGGAAGAGCAGCCAGTGCTCTTAACCCCTAAGCATCTCTCCGACCTCCCCTGTGCATTATTATTATTATTATTATTATTATTATTATTTCGGCAGTCTGTTAGTGTTTTTGTTAGCTAGTCACTGGACCCAAAAGTAAGAGACGAATGGTCAGCAAGCATCCTGTTAGCAGGTGAAGAGCACATACAGCCGCACAGTCGAGGAGAATTTAGTGAGGAGAAGGTTTACAAAAGGAAGGGAAGACTTAAGGAAAATCAGTGAGTGGGGTGGGGCAGACTAATGCGAGACTGAAGCCCTTCCCACGTCTAACCAGAGCCCAACAGGGGCTGAAGCATGGATTGCTGTGCAGATAGGGCAGATCTGAACACAGAGCAGGCCCAAGCAGGGGGACCTTCGGAAATGCTAGGAGCAGGGCGGAAGGGCTCACGGCCTGTGAAAGGATGCGGGGACATGGGCAGAGGAGAGAAGTGACTTGCTCATTTTCTCGGCTGTTTCTTCCTCCCTCAGTGGCCCCACCCCAAGCAAAACCCACTGGGATGGCTGGCCGGGCAGAGACATCAAGGAGCTCTTCTGGGTAAGAGAGATGATAAAAATAGGCTTTCAAACCTCCGACTTCAAAGGCAGGCCTCAGCGCCCCGGCCGGGGGCTGCCCTGGGTAGCCTCTCCGATAGGCTTCTCAGATCCCTTCAGCCTCTGCTATCTGACGCTCTCCTCACAGTAACCCTTTGCTCATCAATAGGCCCTGGGCTAGAACGGCTTCTCAAAAACCATCTTTCAAGCTCTGATTTTTTTTAAGCTTTCCTGGAAATATTTTAAAAGCTGCTTTTCCATTTGGAATCTATTTTGGGGTTATTTTCTGTAAATTCCTTCAGTAAAAGTCTCTTCTCAGTTCTTTACTTTGGCCAAAAAAGCCTTCTTTGGGTGCCAGAATTCACTGTAAGACCAAAGGGATAAAAATGCAGGCTCATTTCAGTCTTTAGATCCCACTGCTCCTCAATGAATCCTCTAGAGACTGGCCTTTGATCTCTGTAGCAGAGAGATGACACAGGCAGGCCAGGGCAGCATATGTGGTTAGAGTGTGCCTCACTCACCTACACTTCAAATGATGTTTGTGGAGCATGTGTGCTGAGGAAGGCTCAGCACCATGGGTGGGGGGCCACAAAGATGGACAAGGCAGCCCACAGGCCCAGTGAGATTGCCACGTAGCATGCAGAGGCACGCACAACCAACTATAACACAGTATAGCAAGTGATGGAGACCAGATCACGGGCAGGACCTGCCGGGATCGCGGGCAGGTAGGGCGGTGGCGAAGCTGGTCCAGCCGGTGTCCTCCAGGGGCTGAGGGGGATGGTGAGTGTCGCGACCCGGACACTCTCCACTCCGGAGGGGGGGGGGGGGGAACCACCGAGTCGGGAGTCTGTCTAGCAGGATCTCGTTTATTGAAGCTTACAGAATGACTTATATAGGGTAGGGGCGGGGCTAAAAGGGATTGAAGGACCAATCGATCTTTGTCCTGTAATCTGCAGCCAGGCAAAGTCCATTCTGATAGGCTGTCAGACTCGGGTGAGGCTCTGACAGCTGCATTCTAAACGGTTGATGACGGTTGGTTTGACAGTTGGAAACGTTAGAAGTCTGGCCGTGGCCACGTCAATCTGCAGCTCTCAGTGCGTTGTGTGAGGACACCTGTCAGTGGCGCAGTCTGGCCTCGAACTCACGGATCCTCCTGCCTCTGCCTCCATCAGCTTATCCTACTGGTGTGCGCCACCATCACCGGCGCCCAGCAGCCTGCGAGAGGCCCAGAGCGGGGGCTATCGGCGTCCTGCCCTGCCTGGAGCTGCCGAGCCACCCTGCGGCCTGGGTGCTGGAAAGCGGCCGCCATTTTGCCTGGGAGCCGTGTCGCACCACAGACTCGGCAGCTGCGGTCCAGGAGGGGGCGATCCTGGGGGGGAGGGGTCAGTGGGGGGAGGCCGGGGCGGCCCACGGGGGGGGGCGGTTGGCCCCGCGGGGTGGGAGGCCGGCCTGGCACGGAGGTCAGCAGCCCGGGAGGGGGCGATCCTCAAGGGCTCAGGAGTGGGGGGGGCGGATCGCCAGCGGCAGCGCCCGGGAGAGGGCGTTGGCCAGGGCAGCAGCTTGGGAGAAGGCAATCATTGGCGGCGCCTGCCACGCCTCCATCTCCCAAACTGACAGCTGCAGTCGGCCCCACGGGGAACTGCAAACCCGCCCTTAAGGGCGGGCCGGAGCTGCAGCAGCCCTTGAGGCCCAACAAGGACCAACTGTGACTGGAGGATGAGGGGAGGCTTCCCAGTAGAGGTGATGCCGAGAGATGTTCAGAGCTGAGTGGCTTTTTACAAGTGGAAGAGCTAGAACGGACACTTTGAAGAAACCTTATCACCTCTGGGCTTCATACCATTCCTGAGATCCAAGAACCAGGGAGGCAGAAGCAGGAGGATGGGGAATTTAAGGCCAACCTAAACTACAGCGAGAGTTCAAGTCCAACCTGGGCTACAACAGTGAGAGCATGTATCCAAAAGCCAAAGTTGGGGCAGGGGCTGGAGGGAGGGCTCTGAAGTTAAGAGGCTGTTCTTGTATAGGACCTGGGTTCAGTTCCCAGCACCCACATAGTGGCTAGCAGTTGTCTGCAACTCCAGTTCTAGGGGATCTGATGCCCTCTTCTGGTTTCTTCAGGCATTACATAACACAGGTGCATTTCCATACATGCAGGCGAAACACACACACATAATAAAATAAATTTTAAAAAGAACAAGGGCAGAGACTGAGACGTGGCTCAGAGATTAAGAGCACTGACTGTTTTTGCAGAGGAGCAGCTAACAAATGTCTAATTTCAGTTCCAGGGAATCCAGCACCCTCTTCTGAACTCCTCAGGCATTGCACGACATGGGTGCATTTAATGCAGGCAAAACACACATACACATAATAAAACACATTTTTATAAACACAAGAGCAGTGTGCTAGAGAGATGGCTCTGTGGCGAAGAGCACTAGCTGTTCTTGCAGAGGACTCAGAATCGGTTCCCAGCACCCACCCATCCTTAACTCCAGTTCCAGGGGATCTGACATTCTCTTCTAGCCTCCACAGCAGAAGGCTTGCATGTGATACACTTACATACATTCAGATAAATAAAAATTCATAAAAAATAAAAGTTTTAAATTAATTTAAAAAAAAAACAAGGAGGAAGGGCAGGTGAGATGGCTCAGTGGGTAAAGGTATTTGTCTCCAACCCCGACAACCTGAATCCGTTCCCCAGGACCAACATGGTGGAAAGAGAGAACAAACTCCCTGAAATTTGTCCTCTGGCCTCCATACATTTGCTATGGCAGACATGCACCCGCACACACATACACAGACACAGAGACACACAGACACACACACCACACACACACACTGTGCTTCTGCTCCAGGGCCCCTCAGCCCTTGCTCACACTGGGGACCTGGCCCGGTCAGGGACAGAGACCATTTGGTTTGGCTCCAAACAAGCGCGTCACCCAGCCTCACTCCTGGGTGCTCGGGTGCTGCTGATGCACAGTCCCTGCCCCACCAAGAGGAAGCTTCTGATGACGTTGCCTCGGGCTCCTCCCCAGGCTCCCTTCTACCAGCCCATCACTGCATAAATTCGTCCCCACCCCACCACTTGACTTGCTCCCAGAGAAGCTCAGCAAAGACAGCAGTGTGAGGCTCAGTCCTCAGACCACTCCAGTCTCCAGTCTCCAGTCTCCAGTCCCTGAGCCCACCTCTCCACAACCCCCTTGCACTACACCAAGATTCCCCTCAGGCCTGTGACGGCAGTGAATGCCCGCCCCCACATGCATATGTGATCTAACCCAAAACACAGGCCCACACAGTGGACGCACACAGACCATTAATATACATTAAGCACATTCATGTACATGTATAATGTACACAGAACTGCAAACACACTGCATTCAGTGTGTTTTGTCACAGCAATGAGAAAAAGCAACACACATAAGACACACATGGACACAAAACACACATATACAAGAGATATGTAGAAACACGCAGAGCCAGCAAGAGGGTTCAGCAGGGAAAGGTGCTTGCCACTGAGCCTGATGACCTGAGTCAATCCCCAGGACCCACATGGTGGAACTAACCAGGGAGAGAACTAACCAACTCCTGCAAGTTGTCCTCTGATCCACACATGTGAGCCACAGGACGTGCCCTCCCCACCTCTACATACAGAAATAAATAAATGTAATAAAATAAGTAAAAATCACATTGGCACATGTACCAGACATAGACAGAAAACACATATGAGTGCAACACACACGACAGTCACATGCAAACACAGATACACACAAACATATACATAGCCTGGTGTGATGGCACACTGGGGAACCATGGCGTCAAGACCAGCCTGGGTTACAAAAGACCCTATCTCAAAACTCACAATAGTTATAATAAAGTCCCTGTTTTCTGATATTGCTCCCATATCTATCATCTCATTTCACTCGGGCAATGACCTTGAAAGAGGATGACCTTGAAAGAGGATGACAAGTGATTGAACTGAGACCAGAGCCATCACAACATCTGAGTCCAGCTCTGATCCCTTGCCTGCCAAACCCCACACCTTTACCCAGTTGACTCGAAAATTCCAAGTTGGCACGAGAACCGTGAAGATGAAAGAACAGACACTCTCTGCCCCAACCTTTCTGTAAGTGTTCTGAACCCAGGGCTGTGGCACCCACAGTCAACCAGTCACTAGTCAACAGCAAGACAAGAGAAAACAGCTTCTAACTGGGGATCTCAATGTCCCACACTGTAGTCACTGTCAGGAACCAGCTAGTGACTACACAGCTCCTTCCAGGCCCAGCCTGCAATTCCAGTCCCACTGAAGTTTCTGTGTGACTTCATCTGGTGGGAGGAGGGCAGAGGGGGGTGTCCTTCCAAGTTGAAGGGTTTAAACCAGCAAAGGGCAGTGGCCGCAGGGCAGCTGGGCGCCATCTGGGGCCAGTGGGGAGGAGACTACAGCACATTAATGATCTCATGTTCCCCGAAATCCATGAACAAAGTTAGACAAACGATCAATGGAACTTTAAAGAGCCCAGAAATAGATTCAAACATGGTCAGTTCATTGATTTGCAACCAAGACAACGAGGCAATTTAATGAAGAAACAGCAGAGATGACTCCTTTGTTAAAGTGCTTACTGTGCAAGCCCAAGGACCTGAGTTTGATCCTCGGCATGCACATAAAAAGCCCGATGTGGTGACACATATTTGGAATCCCAGTGCTGGGGAGGTGAAGACAGGAGGACGCCTGGGGCTCACTGACCTGCCAACCTAAACAAAGTCAGAGAGCCCCAAGTCCCAGTGAGAGACGCTGTCAAAAAAAAAAAAAGAGAGAGAGAGAGAGGGACTGGAGAGATGGCTCAGCAGTTAAGAGCACTGGCTGCTCTTACAGAGGACCCAGGTTTGATTCCCAACATCCACATGGTGGCTGACAACCATCTGTAACTCCAGTTCCAGGGGATTCAACACCATCTTCTGACCTCCACAGGCACTGCATGATAGAGGTGCACTTACATACATGCAAACAACACATGCATACACATAAAATAAAAATAACAAATAATAATTTAAAAAACAAGATGGGCAATGCCTGAGGAACCGTACCCGAGGCTGTCCTCTGGCCTCCACATACATGCACACATATGTGTGTGCACCTGTACACATACATGCACCTACAAATGAGCACATGCACATTCCTTAACAAGGCTAGCCATGGTGGCACACAGTGAAATCCTAGCCCTGGGAAGACTAAACCAGGAGGATAGTGAGTTTCAAGCCAGCTTGCGCTATAATTGTGAGACTTTGTCTCAAAATTAATTAATTAATTAAGTGAAATTTTAAGAAATAGTACTGAGGGACTGTGGAGATGGCTCATTGGATAAGGCACTTGCTATGTATGTGAGGACCTGAGTTCATCTCCCCAGAATTCATTAAAGTCAGACATGGTAGCACATGTCTGCAATCCCAATTTTCTTATAGCAAGATAGAAGCAGATTCCCTAGAAGGGCCTGAGCCAGCTAGCCTGGTGTACGCAATGGTGAACGGCAAGAAACTGTATCCTAAAAGACAGAAGGTGAGAACCAATATCCAAAGTTGGTCACTGACCTCCATGTTCACCATGGCATGGGCATCCAACACTCACACACACAATGACACATACACATCATACACACACCACACAAAGATTTTAAAAGCTATACTATTAAGAATACTGAATAAGTATTCCTCGACCTCTTTTTTACTCATCCACAGAAAGTAATTTTACTTTGTTGATTGATTTTAAAGTGATCTAAACATACAAGCTAAAACCATAAAGGATATTAGGAAGAAAGCAGACATAGGAAGATATCTCTGTAACCCTGAAGTAAGCAAGCATTTTCTTTTTTGTAAAGAGGAGGATCTCTATGAGATGAGGCCAGCCTCATCTATATAGTAAGTTCCAGGCCAGCTGGGACTACAGGGAGATCCTTTTTCAAAAAACAAAAACAACAACAAAACGTTAAACCAGGCATGGTAGTATTCATCTGTAATCCCAGCACTGAAGAGACTGAGGTGAAGGATTGGGCACTCCGGGTCAGTGGTTTCTTTGCTTTTATTTTTAATGTACATATATGTGTGTCACGTGTGTATGTGTGTTTGCATGCATGTTGGTGCTTGTGAGTGAGGGCTATGTGTGTGTATGTGTGTGGAAGTGAGAGGTTGATGTCCAGTGCCTTCCTCGATGGCTCTTCACTTTGTTTATTAAAGGAGGGCTCTCCATGAACCTAGATCTCTCTCATCCAGCTAGTCTACCTAGCCAGGAACCCCCTGTCTCCACCCTGTGAGCATTAGGATTACAGGCCCAGCTTTTAAGTGGGTGCTGGGAATCCAAACTCCAGGACTCACTCCTGCAAGGCAAGTACCTTATCTACTGAACCATCTGCCCAGTTTCTCTTCTTGGTTTCTTCACATTTAGAATTATGTCTTCTCTGGATAAGCGATGTTCAGATAGAAAGGTGATGCAGCAAGAACTTCAGTATGTGTAGAGAGTCCACCACATGCCCGAGCGCTTGGCTGGGCTGTAGACAAGGTTTCTAGGGCATCTGCTTTCATTTCCCGTTTTATTTCAGCCAGGTTGAACACCACCATCAGTCACAATTTGCTTACCGGATCCTCCCCTGGCCAGACAAAACAGGATGTGTTTTTCAACCTCTTAATTTAGTTTATTTTAGGTAGAATGAGTAATTACTGCTTCTACTTCTAAGAAAACCAACTCTGTGGTGTTTTTAAAGGGTATTGGGGGATCGTTTTCTTGGAATCTTTTTTTTTTTTAATTTTAATTTTATGTGTACAAATGTTTTACCTGCATGTCACCAATGCCCAGTAGAGGGCATCAGATCCCACGGAACTGGAGTTACAAATGGTTATAAGCCTCCATGAGGATGCTAGGAACTGAACCTGGGTCTTCTGCAAGAACAGCCAGTGCTTTTATCCACTGAGCCATCTCTCCAGCCCCCTCTTGGAATCCTGAGAGTAGAAGGAAGCCAAGAAATCACCTGGTCCAAAGAAACGGTCATGATGGAAAACAAGGGGCGGAGGGTAATTTGCATAATGGCATCTCATTTTCACATAGAGTAAAGACACGGAAAGGCTTGGGAAGAGGCTAGAGCCACATTCTGAACATCGCTTATTGGAAACAGAGTTAGTTGCCAGAACAACACTGTCAAGGTTTGCCTGGGTTCAGCCAGTCTCTTCTGTGTGCCATTGCTGGCGTGCCACCTGAGCCAGGCAAATTGTTTGTTTGTTTGAGAGAGGGTCTCTTGTAGCCACAGCTGGTCTCTAACTAAAGATGACCTTGAACTTTTGATCTTCCTGCCCCCAGCTCCCAAGTGCTAAGGTTACAGACATGCACCACCTCACTCATTTATGCCATGCTGAGGGATGAAACCCGGAGCTTCATAAATGCTAGGCCAGTACTCTACCCACTGAGCTGTAGCCCCAGCCCAGCAAATAGGTTTTGTTGCTCCTATCGTGCACATGAGGAAACTGAGTCTTCAAGGGTAGTGCTTACTCAAAGTCCCACAGTCATAGAGTGTTGAAGTCAGACACAAATTGAAGCCTGGGTAGGTCTTGTGTTCCCTTAGAACCCATCCTGGCCACTGTTTGGTTTGTAGGTATCATAAACTCACCAGAACACACGTAAGGAAGGGGACAACCCTTAGAATTCTGGTTTGTCTTGCATCCTTCATCAGAGGTCATCCACAGGAAAGGCAGGGCCAGTTCTGAGTCTCGGAAAGAAGAACAAAGCAAAGCAGCCCCACAGGCCTCTCTTCCTTGTGTTCTGTGGCTGTTTCTCTTTCCCTAGACACAGTCTCCTTCAAGATATGAAAAACTGTAACTACTGGCATGGTCCAAGTTTTCATCTTACAGGATTCCATCCCAGAGAAAGCTCTGTCCTTCCAGAGTCTCAGTTCAAAAAAAAAAAAAGGAATCCACAGAAGAACTGAGTTTGGCCTGACAATCTTAGGACCATGTAAAATGGATCACACATGCAGTACACATCCCAGGATAGCCCTGCAGTTGAGGGATATCTGAGACTAAGAGCAAATAGTTGAAATCATGAAAGTAGCTACATATTGAAAGAAAAGGATAAACAGGACAGGACCCTGGGGATGGGAGTGGAGATGGGATTTGAAGACTAAAACTGAGACTTCCTCTTCTAGGAAATAGGAAATGATTGAAATAACAGACAGGTGGGAACCAGACAGCCAGAACCACAGGAGCCAGGAAGTCTAGAGCCTGAAGGAGACCCAATCAGATATGCAAAGGATGACCCTGAGATCTAATGGTCATTGGGGATCTATTCAAATACCATTGCAGGACAGGAGTGTAGGTGTGAGATGAAGGCTGGCGAAGATGAGGAAGGGTGGACACGTGGTGAAAGATGGAATAGGAGAGGCAGGGGCAGTCCCCTTACCTTAGCCACATGTCTGGGGTCAGATAAATACCCTCCACACTAAGCTCTTTGCATAGCGGCCCCCATTATTCAATCAGAAAGCACATCAAATGCTGTGCAATACTAGAAACAATTTCTGCTAGCAACAGCTACTTCTTGCAGCAATAAATCATACAGCTCTGACTCAAGGTCACACTTTCATTCATATTTTTTGGCATATGTATGTGTGTGTGGTGTGTGTGAGCACATGTGGAGACCAGAGGCTGGCATCGGGCATCTTGTTTGGTCTCTTTCCACTTTGTTACTGAGGTGGGGTGTGAGTGTTAGTTTTGTCAATTTGACAGAATCTAGAGTTACCTGGGGGTAAAGTCTCGATGAGAGATTGTAGGTTGAGGGGGGGGGAGTCTCGATGAGAGATCGTAGGTCGGGTTGATTTATAGGTACGTCGGAGAGGGGAGTGTTTTGATTACATCAACTGAGGTGGGAAAACCCTCCCACTGAGGGCAGAACCATTCCCTAGGCAGGGGGTCCTGGACTGTGCAAAAATGGAGATCACTTGCTAAGCCCAAACATGCACTCAGTCATTGCTGTCTGTTCCTGATGGGCTGAAACCAGTTCCTTCAAGCTCCTGCCTCTGTGAGGCCCCTGCTGTGATGGACTGTTACCTAGAACTGTGAGCTACAATAAACCCTTTTTTCCCTAGGTGGCATTTTAAAAAATATTCTATTTATTACTTTTATTTTATGTGTATGAGTGTTATGCCTGCATGTTTGTGAGTGCACCTGTGTCCTGCGGTGCCTTCGGAGGTCAGAAAAGGGCATCAGATCCCCAAGAACTAGTTACAGACAGTTGTTAGCAGCCTTGTGAGTTCCAGGAACTGAACCCAGGTCCTATTGGAGAGCAGCCAGCACTGAGTCATCTCTCCAGTCCCTTTTTTATTTATTTATTTATTTATTTTTGGTCTCTTGGAGACAGGGTCTCCCTGTAGCCCCAGTTGGCCTGGAACCTGCTAAGTAGACCAAACTGACCTTGAACTCTGCCTCCAGAGTGCTGGGATTAAACACCCCCACACCTGGCCTCTAGGTGACTTTTGTCGGGGTATTTTATCACAGCAATGGGGAAGTGGGCTAAGGGTCTCTCACTGAACCCAGAGCACGCAGATTTGACTAGTCTAGCTGAGCAGCTTGTCCTGGGGGATCCCCTGGCTCCACCTCCCTCGTACGCCAACCCCAGGTTTTACATGGGTGCTAGAGATCCAAGTCCAGTCCCCACATCTGCAAGGCAAGCGCCTTACACACTGAGCCATCTCCCCAGTTCCTTTGCCCATTCGTTCTGCCACCTCCCTGTGATCCGTCATCCAGAGGGCTATGATGGAGTCACAGGGGAAAGCACACCCACAGACTTACAGCCTTCGCAAAGAAAAAATAGTCTCCTCCAATGTAAACCATGTACCGCCATTCTCCAGAACCCCCTCCAGCTCTGGGGGAAGTGAAGTTCATGTGAGTTATGTGTTCAGGCCCAACCATTCCTTTTGGACCAAACAGCAAACCACAATGTGCAGTCTGCTGCCCTCTGACCCTCCCTGTAGAGTCTGAATTGAACCTTCTTCCCTGGGCCTCACACTATAGGAAAACTTCAGGGTGGCCAGGAGGCCATGAAATGACCAGGTTCAGGAGACACAGACAGTGCCAGACTCAGGGTGACTATTTCAGGCAGGCTTTGTTTAGTGTGTCTCACAGCCAGCCACTCATTCATTACCTGCCAGGCCATGATGTCATACGTGGTAGGACACAGCACAATAAAGCCAGGACTCTGCAGCTGCAGCCCCAGGGAAACTGGGACCAAAGCCTCAGCCTCTGAGCTTGCCTGGAAAATAGGTTGCCTTGTATCCACCCACATCCCCTGCCTGGCCTCACCTCAGCTATGGCTAGAGGCTGCTGTGTTGCTAGCACTCACCTGACTGTCACAAGCCCTTGTCCTTTGTCACCTTCCTCCTGTTGAGGGCAGTGTTTTTTCCTCCCCACCTTGCTTGATTTTTTTTTTTCAGGGTAGATGAAATAAGACCTTCCATCGGTTCTCACTTCTAAAATATCAGGTGTAAAGAAATATTCTCTCCGAATTAAAAACTTTCCACTTTGAACCATTCATCTGGTCGCTTTCTTTTCCACTAACTCTCCTCTCCTTTCATCTCTCTAACCTTCCCCAGACCCTGCTCATTCTGCTACATAGCTAGTTAAATATTACCAGGCTTGGAGGTCACTGAAGATGGATCCCCTCCCTCATAATCAGCAGCTCATAAAACCACGAACTAAGACCAAAGGACGTTTCTGATTACTGGTCAAAAGAACAGGATCTGAGACTGGAGATATGGCTCAGTAGTTAAGAGCACTGGCTGCTCTTGCTAAGGATCTGGGTTCAGTTCCTAGCACCCATGTAGGGGCTAACAACAGTCCATAAACCCACTTCCAGGAGATCCGACGCCCTCTTCTGGGCATTGCACACACATGATGCACTTCCGTACATTCAGGCAAAACACTCATCTACATAAATTACAAATAATATATTTCTTTAAAAGGGCGGGAGTTCTATCTCTGACCCAAGGTGGAGATGTAACATTCTAAACTACATCAAACATTGTGAGATTTATTATCTAGCTGAGACTCTCAAGTAAAGAAAAGCCACACTGCCACTGCCTCTCAGAGGAGTCAATCAAAATGTCAAAATGAGGCCATCAATCACCTGGACAAGCAAACACTGCTCAGAAAAGCTTTCTGTGCAAGGGACTTTAAAAATGTAGCTTCACTGGGCGGCTGCAGCAGCTCACGCAGTCTCACAGCAAGCAGGTCAAGGAAGAATTTTAATAGAACCCAGCCCAGACTGGCTTTAAAAGTCTGACCAGTATTCCATTATGTAACTTTGTACTCTAGAAACATCAGTTTATGAACTTAGAACTGTTCTGCTGAGTCTTGTAGATCAATCTTTTTTGTTCTAGACAAGTTTCAGATCTAGACATAATGTGTTCGATGGCAAAAGGACCGTTAAAGTTATTTTATTCGTTAGATATCTCAGCAATGGAAAAAAAAGGAGAAGGAATGTTTTCATGTAAAATGAGAAGGTTTTGTGTGAATTCAATCAGTTAAAATTTTTAATTGGTTAAGGTTAAAGAGAAAGGAGAATTGGGTTATGGTGTAAAAAATTAAAATTTATTATTAATATAAGAATGTAGTTGACCCAACGGTCCCTGTGGCCACCGTCCATGCTCACCCTTGGGAGGACTCCATTGTAACAAACGCTGGGTCTTCTACCTTACACTCTGAATTTTTTCAACAGGAATCACAAGGACTGGGAGCACAGAGGAAGCCAAAGCAAGAGCTCGGTAATTATTTCGCTATAGTTCTTATTTTTCTGGGACTCAGTCCTCTTCTTTCCATGGTCAAGATCACAGGGAGGTTAGAAAGGCATCTGGGACAAAATGTAGGGAGTTCTTCATGACCCTGAGAGTGACTGTTTCTAAGTAGCTCTGACTTCATCGTAGACTGGGTCCTAATGTCTCCTTCTGCGAGTGTGTGTGTGTGTGTGTGTGTGTGTGTGTGTATGTGTGTACACATACATTATATCCCATACTATATGTATTATTTGTATGAATACACATTAGTTGGTTGGTTGTCTGATTTGAGACAGGGTCTCATGTAACCCAGGCTAGCCTCAAACTGTAATCCTCCTGCCTCTACCTCTCAAGTGCTGGGATTACAGGCCTATACTATCAAGCCTGATTCTTTCCCGTGTCTTGTTCTTTGCTTTTGTTTTTATTTTTTAATTCTTTTCTTTTACATGTATGAGTGTTATGTCTGCATGAATGTAAGTGCATGTTGTGCAGTGCCCTCAGAGGGCAGAGGTAAGTGTCAAATCCCCTGGAACTGGAGTTACAGACAGTTGTTAGCCATCATGTGGATGCTGGGAATAGAACCTGGGTCTTCTGTAAGAGCAACCAGTGCTCTTAACCACTGAGCCATCTCTCTCCAGCCCCCTTCACCATACTTTTATCTTTGCAGCATCCACACGAGGCTCTGTGTCCATCTGTCCTTACTTCTTTGCATTTTAGGCCATCTAGTAGAATGTTTATTCTTTTTTTTAAACGTATATGAGTATTTTGCCTTCATGTATATATGTGCACTATATATGTGGCTGGTGCCCACAGAGGCCAGAAAAAGGCATAGGATCTCTTGGAACTAGAGTTATAGATGACTGTGGGCCACCAGGAAACCAAACCCAGGTCGTCTGCAAGAGCCATCTCTCAAGTCGCTGTTTACTTTTTATATATGTAACAATTACATTATTTAGAGCACCTGTTAGCTACTTTATTAAAAGATAATTTAGCTGTGGTGTACATGAGACAGAAACTTATCAGCCAAGCTAGGTTCTTGACAAGCAGAGTGCTTGACAAGCAGGGAGGTAAGGTCTAAGGCCTAGGATTCAATTCCCAGCACAGAAAGCAAACCAATTAGTTAATGAAACAGAAATAGAAAGAAATGAGGAAAAGATGTTCAATTATCTTCCCTCTAATACTCAGGGGTGAACAGGTCAATGTAAATGTTGTCGCTTCCTTGGACTCGTGGTTCTTCTGGCCCATGGCTCTGCCTTCCAGCGCCCAGCTTTTATCCTCAAGGTCAGACGGCTGCCTTCCAACACCTGCATATCCCAGTCAAGTGGAGCTAAAACAGAGGCTTTGCTCCCCTCTTTTTAAGGGCTTAACTCCTGACACAATCCCCCTTGACCAGGGCTTAAGTTTTTCACTACACATAGTTGGAAGGGAGGCTGAGAAATGTAACTTTTATTATCCCAAACTACGTGCTCAGCTCAAACCTTTTGATACTAAAACAATCCCAATGTGTGACTAGCAATATTTTCTCTACTTTGAGTCTACTAAGAATATTATCAGTTTTCCCTCAAAATATTAGGGGGAAAACCACCATTGTGCTCCTTCTTCTTTTCTTCCTGTACTTTTCTTTAAAAGTAGTGATTGCATTTGACATGATTATTCAAGGAAGCCTAGAATAGTGATGGTGAGGATGATGATGATGATGATGATGATGACGACGATGATGATGGTGACAAAGAGGACAAAGAAAATCAAAGTAGTGGCTAACACCTACATATCACTCTCTAAGTACTGGAAACTAATCTAAGCCTTTTTATTAAGCCACTGTCATAGTTTCATTCTGTTGCTGTGACAAATACCACCACCAAAAGCAATTTATGTGGGAAAAGGGTTTATTCGGCTTACAGATCACAGTCCTCCGTCATTGAATGGAGTCAGGGCAGGAATTCAAGCAGAAACCATGGAGGAATGCCACCTGTTGGCTCGCTTGCAGACCTGTGCTTAGCTAGCTTTCTTTTTTTCTAGATTAGGTTAGTTGAGGTAGGAAGATCCATCCTAACTGTGGGCAGCACCATGCCATGGGCTGGGGTCCTGGACTGCAGAAAAAGGAGGAAGTGAGCTGAGCACCAGCATTCATCTTTTTCTGCTTCCTGGCTGTAGACAAAATGTGAGGCCCCGGCTGCCTCAAGCTCCTGCCACGATGTCTTCTCCCTCCCCTGTAATGGACCACACTCTTGAACCGTGAGCCAGAAGAAGTCCTTCCTCCTTTAAGCTGCTTCTTGTCTGGTATATTGTCAAAACAATGAGAAAAGCAGCTAATTGTAATGGTTTGAATGTAAAATCTCCCATAGGATCAAGTGTTTGAACCCTTGGTCAGTTGACGGTGCTGTTTGGGGAAGGTCTTGGCACCTTAAGGAGGTGCAGCCTTGCTAGAGGAAGCAAACACTGAGCTCAGGCTATGAGAGTTCATAGCCTCCTCCCACTTCCACTTCACTTTTCTCTGCTTCGTGCTTGCAGCTGAAGATGTAAGCTCTCGGTTTCCAGCTCCTGCCGCCAGGCCACACCGCCATGATGGACTCATCTCTCTGGAACGGTAAGCAGAGTAACTCTCCGTAAATCATTCCTGGTCATGGTATTTTATCACAGCAACAGAAAAGTAACTCATACAGTAAACATAACATAAATGGATGTTCTTTCTATGTGGTGACCTAGGTCTGCATTACAGCAGGAGCCCACATCTTCTATAAACATAACTGTGCTTTGGGAGGAGGTGGTATAGGCCAGTTGCACTGTGTTCTGTATAAAGTGCATGATGGCCATGAATGCTCTCCTGCCTCTTTTAAGAAGTGTAAATTCTGTTCTTAATTCCACTTAGCTTCTCCTCCTGCTCAACTGAAGTCCTCTCTCATCTGTCTTGAGCATCTGAAGCCCTTTCAGGATGGCTTTCAGAGTATGCTGTCTGAAAGGCATCTGCTAGTAGTTCTTAAACTTTTCTTCATGACAGAGTTGCCCCTTTGAAGACGATGACAATACAGGTTCCCAAGACATCCTGAATGAGGGAACTCTGGGTTTCTGCTAGTAGCACCCATCTCCTCAGTCCCAAGGGACACATCTGAGAGCTTTATAGGGAAATATTCATAGACATCTTCCCAGGAAAATCTAATATGTGAAATACTCTCACTGTCCCCACCCAGTGGACACTCATCCTTTATAAGGAGCTCACATTGTGTTCTGGTCTAATGGCAGCGTCTCTGATGGTTAAGCATCTACCATGAGCCAGAATCCAAAAAAGATTTTTTATTATGTTTGCATGTGTGTGTGTGTGTGTGTGTGTGTGTGTGTGTGTATGTGTGAAAGACAAAGTTCTCATACACAGGCAAGAGGATGACTTGTAAGAGTCAGTTCTCTCCTTCACCACATGGGTCCTAGGGATCAAACTCGGGTCATCAGGCTTGACAAGCAAGCATCTTTATCTACTGAGCTATCTAGCTGGCCCCTGAGCTATATCATATAATCCACATGGAAGCCCCAGTAATTCAGCACAATTCCTACCCAGCACTGGAAACGGAGACTCTAAATGATAAGCATATGTTCCAGGTAGGCTTTGATTTGTGACTGTCACGTGTTATTCTTAGTCCCCAAAATCCTGTATGTTGAGAGTTGCAGGTTTTACTTCTCTGTTACTAAGTACTAATATAAAATTATAGAATATATATGAGCTGGTACAATAATTATGATAGCACAGAGGCTTGATAAAAGGTTAATGAAAGAATGGGCAGAACCAAGCATTTACAAGGTGCTAGATGCCTATCTCATTCCTCACAATCCCGCAAGGTGAGGGTTATTGCCCTCCATTTTCTAAAAGATTAATTTTAAACTTAAAAAAATTATGTGTATACTGTGTCCCCATGAGTTTATGTGCACCATGTGCATGCGACGCCTATAGAGGGCCAGAAGGGGGTGTCAGATCTCCTGGAACTGAAGTTACAAGCAGTTCTGCGCCACCCCACTGGTCCTAGAAACAAACCCAGGTTCTCTGAAAGAGTAGTGAACACTCTTAATGGCTGAGTCATCTCTTTTTAAGTAGTGTATGGATGGGGCCGGGGGTATGTGCAGAAACCAGAAGAGGATGTCAGAGCCCCTGGAGCTGGAGTTACAGGTGGTTGTGAACTGTCCAGCATGGCTGCTGGGAACCAAACTCATCCTTTGCAAGAACAGCAAGTTCACTTAACTGCTCTCCCATTGCCCATTATTATCTTTCCAGGTCACGACCCCATTATTAAAGCGGGGGAGATGAGACTTGACGAGGTCAAGAAAGTGGTCCAGGTCACCTCTTGTAAGTGACCCAGACGTCTGTCTTGACCATCTCTGTGTGAACCAGAATCTCACATCCATTTCAGAACGCCACTTGGCACGCCAGTAGGGGGCCTGCAGCCCCAGTCCCCCGGCAGCATTCTTCAGCAGCATTGCACCCACTCTCCCATGACTGGGCAGCACCTCAGCAGGCTCTGAATAAACGCTTCCCAGATGGGAAGGTGAGTAAAGAGGAAGTTTTGGGCACAGACAACAGGAAACATGTGAACAGGGGTACAGTTCCCAGCAGATAAAAACCAGGAGCCTCCTACACACCCTTCAGTGTGAGAATGGATGGGAAAAGTGTGTTCATTCAACACAACCCAGCAATAGGTGCAGTAAACTACAGCCACATGCGAACATGCTGAAGAATCGGAGACATACTGAATTTCTCTGAAGACACAGAAATCTTAAGTAAAAAAGAAAAAAATAGCTAAGCTAGGCGTGTGGCAGCTCACACTTGCAATCCCAGCACGTGGGCAACTGAAGCTTCAGGACTGTAATGAGGTCGAGGCCAGTTGAGCTACAGTTGGGGCTACAATATAAGACCCTGTCTAATAACTAAATTAAAATGATATATCACACATCCTCCTCTTAAGGCTAAGGGATCATCAATGCGGAGGGAACAGAAAGACTGAAAAGATGCAATGTAGGACTGACAGCAAAACAGTGTTTCCAGGACACAATGTGACACTTGCGCATAAGAACTCACAGTAGCTGTGACAGTTGCACAAGATCAAGCCACACAAAAGCCCAGCATGGAGGGGAGAGGTGGTCAGGAAGCTCCACACCCAGCTGAGGAGCTATTGACAATTGGTAGCTGCTGGGAGCCGGAGAGTCAGATTTCTCTGAGGATGTGGCCCCTGAGCCACCCATGCTCCAGAAGATGGCCTCACAGCCATGTACATGCAGGCAGCACTAAATAGACTCCGTGGGTTTACAAAAAGAACACATGAAATTGGGAGGGAATTGTAGTGAGAGGCAAAGACAAGGAAGCAGAGGGGAGGAAATGGGGGGGGCGCTGGATGGAAACCCGTGTGCATGCAGGAAATTCTCAAACAGTAAAAAGCAGTTAAAAGTGAAAGAAAGTGCATTCTAGGACAACAACTAAAGGCACTAAAACTGTCTAAAATGGAAAATAAGGGAAGAGCTAATACAGGAATCAGAACGACCACTACTCCAGGAGAGGAGACCAAAGAACGGAGACGGGCAGGCGGTCACAGGCAGGACTCGGCTTGTGCACAGGGTTGGGTACTCAGTGCACTGAAATAAGTGAATGAATGAATGAATGAAGAATGAATGAGTACCATTCATGGATGAATGATGAATGTGTTAGAATTCATTCTTATAATCAGTCCAACTTCTACCCTAAAGAAAAACTAAATTAACACATGAGTAGATGACTTCCTCTGGCATGCTCGATCGGACATCTTGAGGTGGTGGGGGAGGGAGAGCCCGAAGGACCCCAGAGTACCTTCTGTCTCTTTTGGAAAATACCTGAAATTAAATCCACTGATCCCTGCAAGCAGGTGGCAGGCTGGGTGGCGAGGGGCTGCTGGGACAGGATCCTGGCCAAGTGAGGTGTGATTTCAGCTAAGAAAGGGCTGGAAAAATATGATGCCTCCCACAGAGACACTCTGACGCTCTCTCTCACGCACGCTCTCTCTCTCTCTCTCTCTCTCACACACACACACCTGCTGCTGAACATAGGGGTAAGTTATCTGTACTAGCCACAGTCAGGGTCAAAGTCTAAGGAAAAACCCACCCCCAATGGTAACACGCACATTTGAAATCATAGAAAGAGGTCAATGATTGTGTCAACTTCTTCACAGGCATTTTCACTTTTGCTTTATTTTTCAGTTTTATTACATCGTATTTAATTACTGGGGAGTGCATGCCATGATGTACATGTAGAAGTCAGAGGACAATTTGGGGGAGTCGGTTCTCTCCTCCTACCATGTGCAATGTGGGGACTGAACTCAGGTCACCAGGCCTGGCAGCAAGCACCCTTTCTACTGAGCCATCTCACCAGCCCTGTTTTATTTTTAATTGACAGATAGTAATTGTGTATCTCTATGGTGTTCAATGTTATGATGTACTGTATACATTGTGGAATGATTAAATCCATTGCCTCGAGTTCTTTGCAGAAGAACATTTTACCATTTACTCTTCTAGGCTTTTCGACATGGAGTGTTCATTTGAGCTGTAGTCACGCTGTTCAGTAGAAGACTAAAACATCTTCAGTACAGAGACTTTGCATCCTTTTACCAAGATCTTCCCAGAAAGCACATTTCTCATGTGGAAAGAGGGCTGCTCTACACGAGACAGAAGTGGAGCAGAAAGGGTGGCTGAGAATGCTACGAGTAAGCTTTGCTGACTAGATCTTTCGGTCTGGTCTCCTTTGACAATCTGGCAAAGAACCCCATCTCCCTGGTATTAAAATCACTGAGTTCTGAGACCCTGCTAGGGACAGATGTCCACAAGGAGAAGGCAGAGGGTCACGAAGAGCTTTATACTCGGTAGAGGAACTTCCTGGATGCTCAGCTTCTCCCAGGAAATGAGAAGAGTGAGCACAGCTGAGGTGCTGATGCTGGAGCCCTGGGCTTCTGGAATCCCAGAGTTGTCTTAACAGCCAGAGCATCTCCATCTCGAGTGGCTGTTTTCTGTGCTGTGCACTATGGAGTTCCATGTGCATTCTGGGAGTGAGGGTGTTAGGTGGATATGGCAGTATCATTAGACACTTCCTGTACCACCCTGGAGAAGTGAGTCCTCTTGGCTTCTCCACCTCTTGACCCTGATCAAACAGTGGGAAAGGCTGGAACTTAGAGCCAAGGAGGTTCTATGTGCTGGGGAAGTTTGACAGCCATGAAGCTAAAAGCTCTGAATGAATTTCCATAGTCCCTGAGCTGGGTACGGTTCATGATTTCTTTATGAATATAGCAACTGAGTGATGATGGGAAATGATTCAGCCTGGAGCCAGATGACTTTGAGCTGACAGCTCTACCCACCGTCAGCATGGACCTGGTGATTTTTTTTTTTTAAATGTGTATGAGTGTTTTGCCTGCATGTCTGAAAGTACATTATGTGAGTACAATGCCCTGAAGAGACCAGAAGAGGGTGTCAGATCCCCTGGAACTAAAGCTACAGACAGTTGTTAGCCACCATGTGGGTGCTGGGACTTGAATCCAGGTCCTCTGGAAGAACTGAATCATCTTTCCACCCACATACTTGATGATTCTTCCTGTCTCTGAATCACTTCTACCAGCTCTGAACTGAGATAGTGTCTTCCACCAGGAGATTACTGGGTAAGATTAAACAGGTAAAAGAGCCTGGTACATTGGCTATTATAGTTCAATCAATCATTCATTCATTCTTCATCTTTGTATCTCCCTGACAGCACTTGATAAGGAAGGAAGAGACAGTGGAACAGAGGCCTAGTGTCCTAGAAAGTTTCACAGGTGACTTCAAGCAGATTGTCTTTTGGAGGCTGTTTCTCAATCGTCAAAAATGGTATTCTTTGGGGTACTGGGAAAGGGGGTGATACTGTTAAAGGGCCTTCTTTCCTCTCTCTCCTCCTTTGAGACAGGATCTCATTACATAGCCTAGGCTAGCCTCAAACTCCTGATCCCCCACTTGATCTCCCAAGTGCAGGGATTACAGATGTGCCCCCCATCTGGTTCATTTGTGGGTCTTTCCCCCCGCCAAAAGAAACAGTTGATGCTTTGTGGCCATGCCCTGGGTAAGACGCCCCCTGAGTCTCACCTCCTGCCTCACTGCAGACTTCTAACTCGTGGGGTCCATCTGTTCCCACATCCACACTCAGCATTCAGGGGAGGCCCGGTGCTGTGTGAAGCATGCCCATGCAGCCTTTCATTTAACTTCCACATTGCCATGAAAGAAGCAGGTGAAGATTAGCAAGGTAGAATAGTCATGGCCGAAAGGGAAACCCACGACTTCTGGGTCCAACTCTCCCGTTTTAGTTACTTACACCACACTGTCTCCGGTGTGCGCTGCTATGGCCCTTCTTTCGTAGTAGGGCATATCTGTGGCTGTCAGTCATGCAGAGCACACTGCCAGCTCTTCAGGGGAAGGAACTGTAGCTCTTTTGTCTGTTTTTATTGAGCACCTGGCACAGTGCCTGATTGAGAATGAATGGATGGATAAGAACAAGCGTCTCAAAGCCCCGAGGAAGGAGCCAGCACCATTGTTTCTCCTGGGTCAACACAACTCATAACCTCCATCCCCAGCCGGGACAGGCAGGCTGCTCTGGTGGAGCTGCTCCCCCCACTCCCTGCAGGGCACCCCTCACTACCACAGAGCTTAGCTGTGGGAAGAGATGCTGCTGGATCTTTGAGGGCAAAAAGCCATCCCATGTCCTCACCTCACTGCTTGCTGCAGCATTAAATAATCTTGGAGTTTATTCTGAGACCTCCTAATCCTGCCCGTGAGACCCAGCAGTTTGTCAGACTGATTTAAACACAATTCCTTAGTAACCCAGCATGCACCTGCCATTTATTCTCTACATGAGACCCAACTTGAACTTTCAAGATCAAAACAGCATGATGATTAAAATCATCATGATTAAACATGATTGAACAGCCACTCTAAAATCACATATTCCCGAGTCCAGATTGCAACTGCCTGTGTGTGGTGTGTGTATGTGGAGGTGTCCTTCTCAGTTGTTCTCTGTGATGGTCCACTTTTATTGTCAAGTCGACACAATCTAGAATCAGCTGGAGAGACAGCCTCGGTAAGAGTGTCTGCTTTGGGCTGGACTGTGGGGATTGTTGTAGCTTCACTGATGAGGGAAGACCCAGCCCACTGTGTGTGGCACCATTCCACAGACAGTGCTCCTGATTTGCATAATAGAGAAATCAATGGAGCCGAGCCCCGCAGCACACAAGCATGCACACATCCACTTCTGTCTGCTCCCGACCATGGATGTGGTGTGACCAGCTGCATCAAGCTCCTGCTGCTGTGACTTCCCTGAAATGATGGACTGGAACCTGGAACTGGGAGCTCAGATAAACCCTTTCTCCTCTAAGCTGCTATTTCTCGGGGTGCTTTATCACAGCTACAGAAATGAAGCTGGATGTCTCCTACCTTATTTTTAAAGACAGGATCCCTCACGGAACCTGAGGCTTACCAATTGGGCTATAACTGGATGACCAGCTAGTTCCTAGAAATATTTCTATCTCTGCTTCCCTGATACTAGGATGACAGATACACACTGCCATGCCCAGCTTTTTATGTGAATGCTTAGGGGTCCAAACTCAGGGCCACATGCTTGTACAGCAAGTGCTTTACTGACTGAGTCATCCATAAGCTTTTTAAAACTCTGTTAATCCCAGTTTATGATTCATTAAAATGGGAACAATAGCAATTACTATATGAGATTACTGATCAATTAAATAAGATCATGTCTACAACATTTAGTGCTCACTAAATGTCAATGCTTTAAAAGTCAGGTCCAGGGGACCGGAGAGTTGACTCAATGGTTAAAAGCACTGGCTGCTCTTGCAGAAGACAGAATTTGATTCCCAGCACCCACATGGTGGGTAACAACTATCATAACCCAGTTCCAGGGGATCCAACACCTTCTGGCTTCCTCGGGCATTGCATGACACAGATGCACTTATATACATGCAGGCAATATACTCATACACATAAAATGAAAAAAATGTCATGTCTAAGTGCACACTTAAGAGGCAGAGTAGGTAGATCTCTAGGAGTTCAAGGCCAACCTGAGTTACATAGAGAGTTCCAAGGCAGCTAGGTTTACATAGAGAGACGCTGTCTCAAAAAAATAAAAGAAAAAGGAAAGGTGAGGTGTAGTTCAGGAACACCTAAGAGAGCAATATGGATGTGTGCCCCACAAATAAGTCCTGATCACCATGGCTCTAGAGTACCCTTAAATTCACCGAAAGGTCCAAAGGCTTAATCTACTAAAGATGTGCCCACATACAGAGGTCTCTGACAGTCTCTGCAGTGGCCCCTCCTGAAACATAAGAATCCTCAGGCATTTGAGGATCTGCAACACGAAAAAGGGAAATGACGTAAATAACAAACCTGACCCCAGATAAAGCAGAGGTGGTGTATGGAATGTAAGATCTTTTGTAAGAAACAGGATCTCACTGTGTAGCTCTGGCTAGCCTAGAACTAACTCACTGTAGACTAGGCTGGCCTTGAACTCATAGAAATCAGCCTGCCTCTGTCTCCCAAGCCCTGGGAGTAAAGATACGCACTACCACATCTGGCTTAAGATCTCATTTATATGTGTGTGTATGTGTCTATGTGAATGATGTTTTCGGGTACTCAGGGAGGCCAGAAGAAGGTGATGGAGCCCTTGGAACTGGAGTTACAGGCACTTGTGAGCCACCTGACCTGAGTGCTGGGAACTGAGATCAGGTCCTCTGGAAGAGCAGTACGTGCTCTTAACTGCTAAGCCATCTCTCCAGGCCCCAAGTATTTTAAAATTTTTATTTACTATTTTTATTTTATGTGTATGAGTATGTTGCCTGTATGTGTGTAAGTGCACCTGATTTGTGCAATGCCCATAGAGATCAGAAGAAGACATTGGAGTCCCTTGGAACTGGAGTTATGGACAGTTGTTAGCTGCCATGTGGCTCCTGGGAATGGAACCCAGATCCTCTACAAGAGCAGCTGATGCTCTTAACCGCTGAGCCATCTCTCTGGCCCCCACAATAAAGAAGGGTAAAGTCATGAAGAGGAAAAGAAATACACCCATGCATTTATTGATACATTTGTGTGTGTGTGATATTGTTTTTACTGGTTAATGACAGATTTTATACTTTAGGATGATATTCACCTTATAGTGATTTAAAGACTGCTACTAAAATGGAGAACACCAAAGACCTCAGAGCTATCTTGAGGAGTGAATGCCACAGTTATCTAGTAGAACGCCTGTTTGTAAATATCCTGTCGACTAAGGTTCCAGCAATACCTTTTGTTGTAAGGAATGTTTGAACTCTTGCCCTTAATATCTGTTTCTGTAAACACAACCTCAGAAGGAATTTCTCATCACCAGCCTTAGAGTTAACAACCATCTGAAACTCCAGGTCCAGAAGATTCGAAGCCCTTTTCTGGCTTCCACAGGCATTGTACACACAGGCGTACTTATGTACATGCACACAAAGCACTCATACACATCAAATAAAAATAATTATTCAGTTAAACAATTAAAATAAAAAAGAATGAAGTTGTGCTGTTTGCAGGGAACTGGAAATTAAGATGTTAAGTGAAATAAGCCAGATTCAGAAAGATTCATAATGCATGTTCTTTCTCATCTGCAGAACCTAGGGGTGTGGAGTGTGTGTGAATATATATATATATATATATATATATTTAATATATATATTATATATATATATATTAAATATATATATATATATTATATATATATATATATATAAGAGGGACCATCAGGATATGGAAGGAGTCCAGCAGGAGCGAGAAGAGGCAAAAGAGGATGCAAAGTGAATTTGAGTAAAAGACAATGAAGTTCATGCATGAGAATTCTAAAGGAAGGGCTTTGGGTTTTAGGGCTGACAAGTAAAAAGCCAGAAATCATCATTCCCAACTGGACATCAAGAAGCCAAGGGAACTAAAAATCAATATTGTTTCTTGGTCCATCAGAGAACTGGATTTACAGGCCAAACTGCTACCCTGGAATCTGCAGAGACAGGTGAATGAGAAAGCCACAGCAGAGATCCGTCCCAGGGAGCCAAAGCCACAAACTGGTGGGGAAGCTTAAATGGTCATTTTGAGGAATCCCTGGAGACGGGTGTGAGTGTGAGGCTGCTAAAGTCCGCATCACAGACTCACTGAAGACCACGGCTTCGCTGGAGGACTGCAGGGGACCACCCCCGTCACTGTGCTAACATGGCTCCAGCATCATGATGGACTGCAGCTGGAAGGGCTGCATAACACAGCCTCTCTCTTGAGTAGGACCTAGAGAAGCCCAATGTCAGGAAGGGGAAAACCATCCAAAGATGCTGGAAGAATTCTGAGTCTCTGGCACAGGGAATTTAAGATAACTGTGAATCACACAGTTAAAGCTGTCATTAGCAAAGGGAGCCACGCACAGCAAATGGGTCATGTAAGCAGAGAGAAATGGTTTAATATTTTTATTAGCTCTCTGAGAATTTCACACAATGCATTTTGATTATATTCATACACCCCAGCCCTCCCCTTAAGTCCTCCCAGATCCATTCTTTTCTTACTTGTCCCCACAACTTGTATGTTCTCTCTCCTTCTCTCCCTTTCTCCCTTTCTTTTTTTGTTTTTTGATTGTTTGTTTCTTTGTTTTGTTTTGTTGAGACAGGGTCTCTCTGGAGCCCCAAATGGAGCTCACTATGTAGACCAGTTGACCTTGATCTCACAGAGATCCTCCTACCTGCCTCCCAAGTGCTGGGATTGAAGGCATAAACTACACCTGGCTTGTGTCCTCTTGTAAATTTATTTATTTATCTTTATTTTATGTGTATGAGTGTTTTTGCCTATATGTATGTAAGTGCACCATATGTGTACTGTGTCTGTGGAGGCCAGAATAAGGTGTCAGATCCCCTGGAACTGGAGTTACAGTTGGTTTTTAGCTGCTTTGTAGTGCTGGGAATGAACCCTGGTCCTCTGCAAGAGCAATCAGTGCTCTTAATCCCTGAGCTACCTCTCCAACCGTCCTTTCTTTCTTTCTAGATAGTAAGACAGTGTCTTGCTTTGTAGTACAAGCTGCCTTGAACTCAAGATCCTCCTGCCTCTGTCTCCCAAGTACTGAGATTACAGATATGTACCACCGTATCCAGCTTTCAAATTCTTTAAGAATATTGTTAATTGTTTAACATTTATTCTTATTTTATGTGTATGGTGTTTTATCTCATGTATATAAGTACACACATGATGTGCAATGCCCACAGATATCAATCCTCTGGTACTGGAGGAGTGTTTTATAGCTGCCATGTGGGTGCTGGGAACCAAACCTGGATCCTCTGCAAGAGCAACCAGTTCTCTTAACCATTGAGCCAACTCCCGGCCCCTTTTAAAGATTATTTTAAATGATATTCTGAGGTGAGACCAAATGGACATATATAAACTTTACACAAAGGCAGCAGCACCTGGCAACGGGCACCACACAGCTGCGACATAGTGATCCAAATAAATTAACAATCACTTTAAATATAAAAGTAATGTAGCACTTAAATAACAGATTGTCAGAGGGGTTAAATACTTTATTTAATATTTTCATTTTATTTTATGTGTATGAGTATATTGCTTGCATGCATGTAAGTGCATCCATGTTAAGAAATGCCAGAAGACAGAGTAAGATCCCCTGAAACTGGAGTTATGGGCAGTTGTTAGCTTCCATGTGGGTGCTGGGAACTGAACCAAGGTCCTCTGCAAGAGCAGTTAGTGCTCTTAACTACTAAGTTATCTCTCCAGCCCCGTCAGGGTTTTTTTTTTTATTTTGTTTTGTTTTGTTTTTAAGGACCCAATTATATGCTACCTATGAGAAACTTATTTTAAATACAGAGATACCAAAGGTTTAATATAAAGGAAAAGAGAAAATTGTACCATGGTGGCATTGACCAAAAGAAGACTGAAGGGGAGGGAGGAGGGAGGGAGGGACGGAGGGAGGGAGGGAGAATATATGTCAGGTGTCAGGTGACAACTTTGGGGATCATTTCTCCCCCTCCATCCTGTCCTAGCAGAGTCTCTCTTGCTGTTTTCTGCATACTCTGGGCAACTTTTCTGTCTCCACCTCCCATCCTGTTGTAGGAATGCTGGGATTACAGATGTGTGGGCACACATCCGGCTTTTTCTTCCCCCAGGAACTGAACTCAAGTCATCAGGCTTACATGGTAAGTGCTTTTACCTACTGAGCCATCTCACCAGACCAACTTCTTTTACTTTCATTGTTTATTCAACAGCACATATTCTGACTTCTTCTTGACTAATGTCTGCTCTTGCTCAGCCCATACTTAACGATTAAAAACTTCAATGCAGGGCCATAAAAGCATGACTAAGATTCATCATTGAGAAATAATCTACAGGAAAAATGTAATACTCATAGCAAAGAATAAATGCCCATAGTAAATAAAAGGGTTTTAGAAATCAGGGGGAAAATGTGAGCATATTTATTATTGATTCTTAATCTATGCTGTAGAAGCCAGAGTTGTATCTTTAAGAGTCAGATTGGGTCATCACATCCCTCTGCAAGTCCTACAAAGACTTCACCATGCTCTTAGAATAAGGGCAGAGCACTCAACATGGCCCATTATCATCCTCTCCACACCTGTCTCGCTTTTCTCTTCTGTCTCTGAACTCCAACCAGACTAGTCTATTTTGGGGTGGCTCTTCATTTACACCTTAAAGCAAGTTTCATACCAAAGTATCATCAAGTATTAAAGATCTCCATATACAGTCTCATTTTTTTAAAAACCTTTTTAAAATATTTTATTTATTATTCTTATATGTTTGAGTATACTGCCTGCAATACCTTTGGAGGTCAGAAGAGGCTGTCAAATCCCCTGGAACTGGAGTTACAGATAGTTGTTAGCCACCATGTGGTGCTGAAAACTAAAACCAGGTCCTCTGCAAGCGTTAGGGTTAGGGTTAGACGGCAGCCAAAGCTCCATCCCCAGAGAGTTTAATGCATTTATTGAGCTCTGAGTATATGTCAGAGATTATTTCATATGAATTAATCCTTTAAATCATCAGAACAGGGCCTACAGAGATGGCTCAGGAATTAAGAGCACTTGCTCTTGCAGAGGACCCAGGTTCAATTCCCAGCACCTATGTCCAGCATCCCAGGGAATCCAACACTCTCCTCTGACCTATGTTGGCACCTCCACACATGTGCATACACACATAAATAAAAATAAAATAATTCTTTTATTTTAATCTTCAGCACAGCGCTCGGAGTGGTGCGAACACCTTTAGTTCCAGTGCTCAGGAGGCAGACGTAGGTAGATCTCTGCTAGATCAAGACCAGCCTGGTCTACATAGTGAGTTCCAGGCCAACTGGGGCTATGGGGAAACCCTGTCTCAAAAACAAATCTTCAGAACTACACTATGAAGTGGATACTGTGTTTATGTATTTATTTTATTTATTTTGCAGTACTGGGGATCAGAACTCAGGCCGCCCCACACACAGTAAGCAAGCACTCCACCACTGACTTTTGTCCCCAGCAATCCTTTATCCCCTCGACCCCTGCCCCTTAAGAGGGATTGACTGGCCCAAAGTTACTAATGACTTTTAGGGTCATGATTAGAATTCCAGATCCTGTACTCTTAGCTTTCTCCAGAGGCAATCATTCCTAACTGTGGGTCATATGCCTCAAGAGGTTGTCGTTAAAGCTATATGCTCTCTCCCTCAGAAAAATACAGCTGAGCAGAATTTTGCCTATTTCAAACACCTCAGACCCCGCTTTCTATCAACCTCAGATTCAGAACAGATTTTTGTCTCTACATACTGGAGGGAACTGTCTAGGGACCAAAAGAAAAACGGAGCAGAGCGGAGCTGCGTGGGGACAGAGATGCTGGGCCACTGAGCTCTGATGCAGCTCCACATGGAGCTCCGGGACCGCAGCGCCCTAAGGACGCAGCCGTGCGACTGAGCCTCCGGAGTCTGTAGCCTGATGAGATGCGCACGGATCGCCCAAACGAGGATCAAAATCTTGCGTCGCTCTCCGCATCTTGCAATCACAAGACAGGTGATTCGGGGCTGCGGGATCTCAGACTCTGGTCCCAGGCGCACTGGGAGGTTCTGGTGCTGAGCCGCTGTGATCTGGGAACCTCCGCCAGAGCTGCTGGCACCACCCCAAGGCTGCCGCGGGAGCTGTCCAGTGCTGACCACGGATGCGGCCAGGCCCCAGGAGCACAGACCCCAGCCTGCAAAGACCCGAGCCTGCAGTACCCAGCAGAGCCCGGGGTGAGCTTCTGCAAGCGCTGACGCAGAGCGCTGGGAGAGCAGGGGGCAGCTGGGTCCAAGATGGACATGGATCTGCAGAGACTCGACTCCTACCAGGGCGGGGCTGGACCTGACTTCCACGAGCACGTCCTGCACAAGGTAAAACTCTGCTCCCAGGCCCCCAATCAACGCTAAGAGAGGACACTGTCGCCTGAGTTCTCTCCGCTCCCCTCACTTTGCTTTGGGACATAAAGAGAAACTAGAGGTGTCTGATTCTGTTTGATCCTGTTTGATGCTGAAAAAAAGAGATGCGTGCGTGCTGGGGGAGGGGCCGCCTCCAGAGGGCCAGATTCTCAGATGCTGCGTCGGTTCAGTTAACCCTCTTCCCCCCAATTCTCTCCTCTCCTTCCATTTGAACTCCCATGGATCTCGAGTGCCTTGGCTCTCCTTAACCCTTGTAAAAGGATGCTTTTCTCCTCCTACACGTGTCTGTCTGTCAAACCCCCAGCTCCATCAAATCTGGTAGCAGTGGTCCACTTGGTTGCAATTAGATTTAGCAGTGATCTGTAGCTGAGTATGGAGTTGCATGCCTGTAATTCCAGCACGGCCAACCTGGGCTACATTGGGAGTGCCAGGTCAGTCTCATACATTGTGAGACCTTATCAAAAGAAAAAAGGAAGGAAGGAAGGAAGGAAGGAAGGAAGGAAGGAAGGAAGGAACGTTGTTATATTCAAACTGCAGAAAAATGATTGTATTGAAATTAAACTCCAAAGACCCTTGACAGTGAGTCACTCACACAGCCTTCTGAAAGTGCTCATTTCCAAAGCTGTCACACATCTGTTGCTTCCCTCATTCAAGTTTCTCACACAACTCAATTTTCAATCATGCAAGTCTCCTCAAGTAATCATTGGGGAAAAAAATAGCAGCTTCTCCTTAGGTAATGCATTTTAATCCAAATTTTATCACTTTGAAACCACAGCATTGCACTGGCCTTAAGAGGTTACTATTGCTCCCTGTGCCTCGTCTGGGGTGGCCGCAGCCTCCTCCTCCAGCCGTTATATTCCCTACTTTGCTAGTTTGATGTGAGTTCCTGTTAGCTCCTCGTGAAGAGGTATTAATGTGTTCTTATACATGAAATGTTAAATTTATATATCACCCTAAAAGATCTATCAATGAAAGCTGTGAAATAACCTGATCTGCCTTTCTCTGTTACATACTTTATATTCAAGGAAATTAAAGTCTAGACAGGTAAAGTGACTTTTCCAAGAAAACAAGCCAATAAATGGCATAGCTGGCACTGGCAACATCGGCGTTACCTGGGAGATCGTTAAGAGGCAGTGTCTCAGGCCCCACTCCAGATCTGCTAAACTTGATTCTGCATTTTAGCAAAGTCCCTAGAAAGTGACATCTCTAGGGACATTAACATTTAAACACACACTCTGTGTCGTGCTGGCTATTTCTGATTCAAATGAAAGAAAATTAACGACTGAACAATTGAATGTAGCAAATATGCTGGTTTGAATAGCCAGTGTGTCTTTTCCTCCAGGTCTCTGAACCTGCAGGATCCAGAGAAGGAAAAGAATCTGTATCAATTAGGCCAGACCTGGAGTTTTAGAACCATCTTTTTAAACTAAGATTGAGTCTGTGAATATAGCCCAGTGCAAAGCACATGGAGAAAAAGGAACACAATGATGGATCAACTACCAAATTATCCTTGTGGCCAGATCTAAGGGTCTCTCTAATTTAAACCATGAAGTAAAGATATAAATATTCACTTTTAAAGTTTTAAGATTGGGAAGTCAGATTTTTCAAACAATTGTATCAACTGTGGATTTTCCCACTTTAATCACCTACACATGAAATGTAAGATGATGCCCACAAAAACTTTCACTTCCTTTGGGTTTATTGATCACCAGAGAAAGAAAGATCTTCTTACAGGTGCCATTGTATCTGAAAGCAAGTGTCCACTTCCTACGGTAAATGCTTGATCTTTTTAGCATGGTTGTGAACATCTTGTCATGAGGAGCTAATCTTGAATCTTCTGCCACGCCCAATGCAGTGGTTCATGTATGCAAAGAGATCTCTCATTTATGGTGCCGGCAATCCTCTCTTAAAATCATTCTATCATTCTGTATGGCTTTCTCTGGGATCCACTTGCAAATTTTTTTGCAAAAAAGCAGGATGTCAACACAGTTGGATTATTTTTAAGTTTGCTTGATAGCAAAGTCCTAAGAATTCCTGTTGATCGAAGGCGAACACATTGACTGTGAGAGGCAGATCTCCTAGCCAACATCAATGGATGGGAGGCTTGGAGGAGTATTCGTGTGTGTGTGTGTGTGTGTGTGTGTGTGTGTGTGTGTGTACGTACACATTACGCCTGTGGGGGTGATGTGTGAGCCTGTCCATGTGAAAGAACCACGTCAGGTGTCTTCCTCTGCTGCACTCCACCTTGTTTTGAGACATGGTCTCTCACTGAACCTGGAGCTCACAATTTGGGTAGACTGGCTGGACAGTGAGCCCTTGGGAGACAGGAGTCTCCAACTCCCAGCACAGAGATTACAGGCACACACTGCCATGCCTGGCTTTTAGTATGGGAACTGGGGATCTGAACCCAGATCACCATGTTTGCACAGCAAGCACTCTACCCACTGAACCATCTCCCTAGCCCTGCTTTGTTTACTGAGACAGGGTGTCATGTAACCAGACTGATCCGAACCTCTCTCTGAGGCTGAACCTGAACTCCGCATCCTCTTGCTTCCCCATTCCAAATGCTAGAATTCTAGGCATGCACGATCACCTTGAGCTAGCTGTAAGGGTGAGCTGCTAGAGTGTTTTTAAAATAAATTTTTGTAGGAAAACAGCAAACAGAAACTCCTGAATCACGGGTGTGTGGCTGGATGGATTATCACAGAAGGAACCTGCCTGTGCAGCGACTCCAAGAGGAATGAATACAGCCGCACCAGCTCCTCAGAAGATCCTCCTTCCCACTCCAGCAGCCCTCCCTCTCTACCTCCCCAGGGGTCGACTCATACAGGAAGAAGTTCCCGCCAACATTTTGATAGAATAACTAGATGTAGGGGCCTAGAAGCTTGCCAGACAAGAAACACTGCGGCACAAGGGAAAGAAACTACAGGGACTCCCTCAGTCCTTCATGTGACTTTCAGCAATATCTATAAGCCTGTTTTTCTTTTCTGTTTTTCTTTCTTATTTCCTATTAATTTTTTAATTAGCATACAAAGAAATGAGCTTCACTGTGACGTTTTCATACATATATAGCGCTCTTCCTGTTGGTATACCCACCCACCCCCGGTCCTTCCCCCGGCCATGTTTTTCTAAACTATAAAATATTGCCTGGCTTGCTGTGTTTTGAATGGGGATATCAGATGTTAGACTGCTAAGCACATGTGTAATTGCTGGAATATTGGAAGCAGTCGATAGATGACAGTTGTGATTAGGGCATACATCTTGGATTTCATGGCAACATCACTATGTGTCACATTCAGTCTCACCTAAAATGCTTTGTGAGAAAAGAGCTGCTCCACACACAGGCTTTTTGAGGCATGATCTCACAGAAATAGCTCACACATGCCACCGATGTGGAGTGACTTCTGTGCCAGTATCCAACCCTGACTTCCTAGTGTGAAAGTCTCTTTTCTCAGGGAGCTTGGGCCTGAGACATGACAACACTCATGAAGGTTCAGCTCTGGAGCAGGTCTAGCACTTGAGCTTTAGATAGTCCTGAGAGTTTCCAAGGAACCCAAGTAACTTCTAGACAACTTCTATCGTGTGAACCAGATGCAGGGAACTGCAGGGAGACCATGCGTTCATCCATCACAGCCTGGGGTTTCTAACAGAGTTGCTGCTGCTGTTCTCAGAAATCTGAATATTTGATGCAACTAAATAATTGAAAGCACGTGGACAACCTTGCTAGCTCCTCACTCAGAGCACTCTTGAGCCTGTCCTGTGGCCAGATTGGCATCCAGAGCCAGACTGGTATTCAAGCATTGATGGCAGGTAGGGGCTCAGAAACATATCATGGATTGGGTCTTTGCTCTTCCAGGCTTGACCTTGAGTTCTGCGCACAGAAAGGAGGGAGCGTTTGCCTCATATGTGAAAAAGGGACATGGGGACTTCAGTTCAAGCGCTTACTTATGCAGCTTGTTCCAATGGTGGGCAAGCAATTACTAAGCCAAAGCCAGCCTCCTCTGTGCAGCTCAGAAAGACAAGGAGACAGAAAGATATGGGCTGCCCCTTCGTGTGCACCGGGCTTGGTCTTTGTTGAGTGAAGTTAGCAGCAAAATGAGAACAAAAGGTCAGTGTGTGATTCTGCTGCAGCATCTCCTCTGGGTAACTGGCAGAGAGGGGAGCAGTGACTCTGGCCCTTGTCCTTCACTTCTGTCTTCTGGTGCTCGCTTTGTAATGATTCTATCCCATTATAATCCACATGCTCCATCTCTTCACCTCATCAATATGTACTGAGCATTCCTAGGGTAAGGAGCGCGGCAGGGCGTGGTAGAGAGCACAATCACAAATAGTTCCTTCCTCCAACAAGTCTGTGGTGTCTAAAACATGCACACAAGGCTGGAAAGTCCAGGTTTAGTGAGAGACACTGTCTCAAAGAAATAAGGTAGAGCATGATAGAGGTGGACACTCAACATCACCTCTGGCCTCCACATACACATGTATGCACATACACAAACATGTATATACATACATGCACACAAAAAGACCATTCAGCCTTCCTCCTCCACTGAGCAGGCTTGTCACCCACTGGTCCTAGGGAGGCGACTGAATAGAACAGGATTGTTCTTCCCTGTACCGCCCCACCCCCCAAAGTTTTTAGGTAAAGACAAATAAGCCAGCCAAAAAATATATCCACTGTGACGTTTCTCTCTACTCTTCTTGTCCCTCAAAGGTATATTTGCCAAACAATGTTAACATGATGTTGGGGTCAAAAAGCCCAAACCCACAGGAAAATGCGTGCCCTGTGGGCAAAAAGATCTTACTTATAGCTGACAGTAACAGCTCTAATTCTTGCAAGATTTCCATCTTTAGCCCAAGAACAAACCAGGAGGCCACACAGCAAAGCTCACTGCTCTGCTCACTGTATAATATTTCCATTTGCTTCTTTTCTTCTCACGCTCACTCTGAAAGCTCTGGATAAATAAATGAAGTGCAGGTTACATCACTGGCCATCTGGGCCATCTGGAACTCCCCAGGCTAAGCGATTGGCCCTACCCAGTTTCCAGAGGAGGCAGCTGGCTTGGAGAGAGGTATTAGCTGGTTCTCCAGAATAATCTTAACAGGAAATGATGGTGATCAGATCCAGCACCTCGGTGACTTTCCTCCCCCAAGTACTCCTCTCCTTTAATTTGGAGTCCCCGGGGTCTTTTGTGAGACTGAGATGCACTAGTTTGGGGGGTTTTCTTTTATGAGTTGGTCTGGGGTAAAGCCCTTTGTTTTCATGGCTGGGTATATGTAATATGTATACTTGCATGTTTGTGCATGTACGCATATGGGGACATTGAGTCTCAGACTCTTTTTCCATGAAAGACCTTGGGGACTCCAAATTAAAGGGAAAAACTCAGGGGGAAAAGTCAGGGTTTTTAGAAAATCACTGTGATGCTGGAGTCCAGATCCACTGGAAGTAAATAGTCAAAGGTGAGCATCAGGTTGGGCAGTTGTTGAGCTAGATATTTGAAGCAGCCTAAACTTATCCTAACGTGCTTCTTGCTTCCTTCCTGGCCCCCTTAACAAGAGAAACAGTCCCCAGGGATGCAGGTGATGATAAAGATCACAGCTCCTGTACTAACTTGAAGCCCTGGGCCATCTTCCCATCCACGAATCACAAAGGTCTTCTGAGCCAAGTGAGAGAACTTCAAACCCAAAGCAAACAACAGATCTTCCCCTCTAAGTGACCTCACCCATCAGTGCCTGCCCAGACTTCAGCTCACTCCTGGATGCCATGAGGCCCTATGTGGTGCAGTTCAAATCAGGGAGCTCTGGAGACTGAATTCTCATCAGTGGCTCATAGTTTCCTGACCTTGAAACCAAACTCTGGACATTCCTCTCCTATCTGGTTATTGGTAGAAGATTTTTACCGAGCAACATAAGGATGCTATTTGATAATTTGGGTTTCACCAAATCACTGGTGTGCTTTTAGATGTCTTGAACCAGGTACACACACACACACACACACACACACACACACACACACACACCTGTATAAATATGCAAGCATACATACATGTACACACACCTCTCATAAACTACAGACTAAAGACTGATGACGACCTTGCTCTCTGTAGAGATTTTTGTTTCTGTCTTGGATTTGGGAGTTTTTGTTGTTTCTTGTTTCATTCTGTTTCTGTTTTAGAGACAAGGTCTCTTGTATAGTCTAGGTTGGCCTAGGGGTCACTATTCTCCTGCCTCAGCTTCCCAAGTGCTGGGATTACAGGTCATGCCTGGCTGTTGTAGGTCTTTTAAAAGTGAGCATTTCCCTTCCTCCTCCTCAGAATCTTGTATGCACACCACTCCCTAGCAATTCAGAGCTGTCCTGTCTGAAAGCCATACCTCAGGGGACCAGTAGGAGGCCCCTCTCTTCCAGCCCTCCCCACACTCACACTGAAAAGTCTCAAAACTGCTGCAAGGAAATGCAGCTGGGGTACAGATCAGTCTCCGTGAGGTACAGTCCCCCAAATCTGTCTGTAAGGCACAGTCTCAGACTTTCATAAAGGACTCTTCCTCCTTCTGTAGTCTATTAGCTTTGAACTGAGAAGCATTCAAATCATCTCTGCCCTAAAGTCTAGCGGGACCTAGTGAAACTTATAATTATTAATAGAATAAAGATCTGTGAAGCATTTTACAGTTCACACACAAAAATTAAATTTATGCTATAACACTCTTCCCATGTGTCTTTTTGGAAGGCACCATTATTAATTTCATATTACAGATGAGAACATGGAGATCAGACAGAAAAAAATAGAATTACTCACCCAAGGCCACAGTTGGTATTGTGGACACTTAAGTAATTATAGGAGACGCATGTCAGGGCCTTCTACAGAGCTGGAAACTGTGCTGAACATTTACATCTATAAATTCTTGTAATCTGCAGCCCCCCAATTTTGATCTTATTTTATATATGTTAAGATATTGGTCTAAGGTCAAATCCGAACAATATGGAAATGCAGAGAAGTAGTTGGCAGGGAACCAGACTTTGCCAAGAAGGTCACAGATTGTCATTGCCTTAGGGCGTGGATAGCAGCCCAGCATGTGGTGGCTTTCAGAGATGTAGGGTCAGATTTTTAAATCAATTTCTCTCTCTCTCTCTCTCTCTCTCTCTCTCTCTCGTGTTTGTGTATCAGTGTCTGTGTGTGTCTGGGCATGTGTGTATACAGGTGTATGCATGCCACAATGCTATGCTGAGGTGGGAGGACAACCTCAGATATTTGTCCTTGCATTCTACCTCTGTTGTGTCAGGATCTGTGGTGTCAGGATTGCTTTGTTTTTTGTTGCTGTGACACCAGGCTAGCTGTCCCATGAGCTTCCAGGAATTCTCCTGTCTCCACCTCCAGACTCACTATAGGAACACAATTGAGATTACAAGTGCATGCTACTCTGCCAGTTTTACGTGTGTTCTGGGGATCTGAACTTCAGTCCCCATGCTTGTGTGACAAGCTCTTTACCCACTGAGCCATCTCCCCTGTACCTAGGGTCAACCTTGTTCCATCTCCCTGGACAGGTTTGTGTTAATCAGATTCTCAAGATTTCTATATTGCCTTAGACACCAAGCCACATTATAATCAAGATAGTGTTTGCTATGCATGAAGAATAAGAGGCTTGAAGGATTGGCTGTATAACACTACCAGACTGATATGGTGCCTTTGCTAGCTACTCCCATATGAAGCTAGCCTCAGTCTATAGCCCCTGTGGCCCTTTTGTCCCTGGGGTCTTCCCCACCTGACCTCTGCCTCCCTCAGCTGTGTCTGGCATAACATCTGCATTTCCTGTCACCCTCTCAGAAGCCACTCGCCCCAGAGCCTGAGCTGGTACTGGATAAGACCTGGTTGCCGGAGAGAACTGGGGAGATGGGCCGAAGAGGGAGGAGGGAGGCTTCCTTCTCTCCAGCAGTCATACCCAGACTTGTCACCTCACATTTCTGCCTCCATCTCACCCAGTGTCAATGTCAAGGCCTTAGGGGTTCAGGGCTTGGGGATGAGAACCATGAAAGAAGATAAAATAGCAATGAGACCCTTTCCTTGTATTCCACAGTGATCTCATTCCAGATGCCTATCTGAGTATTTGACGTTTCTGGTTGGGGATCCAGGAAGTAATTCAGCAAGGATTTGCATAGAAAAGAGCAACTTACTACCCCAAGAAGCTGAATCCAGCAGGTTACAGATCAGAGAATGTCTCAGAGAGGTGACTCAGGCCACATGATTCAGCCCATGTGACACATGGGCCCTGGCAGCCATAAAGACTCCTTAAGGTCAAGGACCCTAGTTTCACATGATAGAAGCTAGTGGCTCTTAGGAAAGAAATGGTAGAGCTCTCTAAAGCCACCTGGCTCTGGGCAAAGATCCCTTCAGGCCCATCCTAAGAAAGCAAAGGTTCTTCACGTAGTTCCAAGAAGTGCCTGGAGCAAAGACCCATTGCCTCAGCCGGGCACAGTCCAACAAATTACAACCAAGCCAGCACCTCACCCTGAAATCTCCAAAAAATCTGAGCTGAAAAGCTTCAACAAACTAAAAATCACCAGGATCCTGATTAGTCATGACAATAGCTTGGTCCATGAGGAGAGATTTGGGAAAGAAGGAGTCAGGGATCACATGAGCCCAGGGGATCGTGCCCAGGACTGCTGAACCAAATCTCCTTCACACGGTGTGATTCAACACCACAAGCTCAAAAGAAGGCCACACAGTGGAATCCCTGAGCAGCCGTGGCTTGTCCACTGCCACTCTTCAGCACTGCCGGCCTTGTCCACTACCTGGCACATCCACCTCCTGTCAGCTCTACCACTGGCCTGACTAACATGCTTCCTGACCACTCCCTCTGCCCCTCACTAAAACACGAGCAGCTCATTAGCAAAGAGAGAGAACGGCACTTATGATGACATCAAACCTGGGCTTTGGTCTCGCCTCTGCTGTCAGCTGACCTTACGTCCTTAGCCTTCCCAGTCCAGCAGCCCTTCACCGTTTGCAGAGCACGTGTACATAAGTCATCTCACTTGGTTTCCATGCACTGAGCGTGAGTAGCACCGGCATTATCATTGGCTTCAAAAGGGGAACTCTTGGGGTCAAGACCCTTCTGCTTGCCAGCGAGAACTAGAGATGCTTGCTGACCTCTAGCACAGTTGCACAGTTGGATCCAGGGATTTGGCTTCTCTCTCTCTCTCTCTCTCTCTCTCTCTCTCTTTCTCTCTCTCTCTCTCTCCATTCTTTGCTGTGGCTCCTCCTGATTCACAGGTGGGTAGTACCTATAAGGTCATATAATCTCCAAAATGTCCTGAATCACAACCTCACAGCAATGAGCTTTAAAATGAAGTCTTAGACCAGATGTTCATGAGAGACTGAAATAGCCATGTGTCCCTCCCTGAACCAATCACTGTGGCCAGCAGATAGAATAAACTCTATGGCTTAAGCTTGAGTCACAAGCCACCCTGAAGTCTCAACCAAACTTTAGGAGAGGAGACTGTTGAGATGGCTCAGTGAGGAAAGGTACTTGCCACAGATCCTGATGATCTCAGTTTGATCCCCTGGACCCCATCCACATGGGGGAAGGGAAGAAATACTCCTGTAAGTTGTCCTCTATGTGCCACATTCTCACTATACACGCACACACACACACACACACACACACAAATAGATAAATGTAATTTTTTAAATGACTGAGAGAGGGGTTTCTGGGTATGGTATCACACACCTTAATCCAAAGACTCAGGAGGCAGAGACATGCAGATCTCTAAGAGTTTAAGGCTAGACAGGTCTACATAGCAAGTTCTAGGTCAACAAGGGCTGTATAGTGAGACCCTGTCTCAAAAAAAAAAAAAAAAAAAAAACAATGGAGGGACTGGAGAGCTGGCTCTGTGGTTAAGAGCACTGGCTACTCTTGTAGAAGATCCAGGTTCAGTTCCCAGCACCCACATAGCAGCTGACAACTGTCTGTAACTCTAGTTCCAGAGAATCCAATGCCCTTTCCTGGCCTCTGCAGGCAATGCACATGGATTCACTTATATACATGCAAGCAATACATTCAAATACATAAAAATTAAAAATTTAAGCATTCAAAAATAAATAAATGCAAGGGGGTGATTCCAAGGGGTGTTAAGAGCTAAGGGAAGCCACGAGAAAGCAGCAGATGTCCCCATGATAATCCTGGATTAGGCTGAGTCTCAGTGTTCTTAAATCTGTAATAGCAGAGACTGAACAAAAAATGAGCTTCTCACTGGGCTGGTTACATGCAGTAATATTTAAGTCTGAGTAACTGGACTTGCGTTATTAATTGCAGGATTTAGGAAAGGCATTGATGTCACCCTAAATGGAGCAGCTCACTGAGGCTGTGGAGGCCGACCTCACCCTTTGGCTGGAAATAGAAGTTTCCCTGAAGTAAACAGCTATCAAGGAAGAGGTTGGTTTGAGCCAGAGGATAAGCCCAGGCTGCCATGAGAGACTCTCTATCTATCATCTCTCTCTCTCTCTCTCTCTCTCTCTCTCTCTCTCTCTCTCTCTCTGTCTCTGTCTCTATCTATCTATCTCAGACCATGGTCACCTAAAATAAAGATGCTTGGATTTCTCCAGTCAGGGCTTAGGACCTGAATATCCCATCACCACATAAAGCACGAGAAGCAGGGCAGAAAGCCTGCCAAGCAAGACTGGCTTCATGGGTGTGCAGCCTGTGCATCCACACAAGGACCTACCTCCACTCCACAGAGCCCACACGCAACTTAATGCTCCTCAGTCACCATCTCAAAAGTGCTGTAGTTATTCCCACTGTCATATTAGGAACCCCTGGTGGGTCTGAATCTGGCTCTGTGAAGTAATTCTGGGTTGTTCTCTAGGGTGTGTATCTCCTACTGGCCTCATACTCTGCCTAATTTCAGATGTGCCTTGAGTAACCAGGGAGTGATCATCTTCTGCTTTGGGTCAAATGGCGCAAGACTGGACAGCTCTCCTCCCCTGGGGATAGCTGCATCAACAGTGGTATTTGCTGGCAAGGAACAGTCTGGAAAAATAAGGAGTGCAGGCAACAGGAAGCCTAGTATAGAAGGCGGATGGCAAAAAGGGACAGGCAGGCCCGGCCTCAGGCAGGACCTTGGGGTAAATGGCTATGACTCAAGACTGAGGAAGAAATAAACGAGGCTTGTGTTTACAAGCAATAAGCTTTTATTAGTGGCTATTAGGAGCCATTATTATGAATATAGCTCATGTCACTGGGAAAATTAAAATAAAGAAAAAAGTTGCCTATGTCATTGCTGTTTCAAGCTAAGTATTTTGGGGCCAGGTGGAACCCCAAGTAATCCAAGGCAGGATTGAGAGATCACTGCAAGTTTGGGGCCAACTTGGTCTTTACATAACAAGTTCCAGGCCACCCAGGGCTATATAATAAGACGCTGTCTCAAAAAAATAAGGGGCTGCAGAGGTGGTTCAGCAGTTAAGAGTACTCACTACTCTTCTAGAAGACCAGGTCCCAGCACCCACTTGTGGACGAACAACCATCTGTAACTCCTGTTCCAGAGGATTTGATGCCCTCTTCTGGCCTCCACAGGCATTGCATGACACAAATGCATTTACATACATGCAGGCAAAACACACACCATAAAATACAAATAAATAAAAATTTTAAAGCTGGATGTAGTACCCCAGGCTTTTAACCCCAGCACTCAGGAGGCAGAGTGAGGTTGATCTGTGAGATTGAGGCCAGCCTGATCAACAGAGCAAGTTCCAGGCCACTTGGGGATACAGAGAGACCCTGTCTCAAAAAAACCCCAAATAAATGAATAAATAGGTGGGGCTGGAGAGATGGCTTAGCACACACCCTTCTCTTGCAAAAGCACCCAAGTTCAGCTCCCAGCACCCACATCAGGCTTCTGGTGAAGCTCTGGGGACAACTGTAGCCTTTCTTCACAACCGCTCATGCTAAGAAGACCTGAATGAAATGAGTCTCCTGTAACTGGGTCTCAGGGCAGACGAGCTGAACCACAGTGTCCCCCGAGAATCACACTGCATCAGAACCCAGGAAATCAGGCAGGACACCAGGACCATGGCTTGGTGGGGTCTCCTCTCTCCCTCCCCTCTCCGGCACCCTCATGTCCTACCCCATCTACAGACGAAATGCTTCTACCTCTCCACCAGTTTAGCTTCACTTACCACCCCCCAGATACCAGGTCCTTTCTATGAAATGACATCATGTCTCTGCAGCTCACACCTTCTGCTTTTGTGGCTTATTTAATAGTAACAAGGCTGTGTGGAGTTTCGGAATGAGTACACTGTCTGAACTTTTTAACTCCTTCCAGTGACCAGCAGGAAGGAGCTGGGCACTGGCTCACACCTGTGACCTATGGCTTCTTTTTCTTATAAACCATCAGGAGATGGTACTGCAAGATGGCTCAGCTGGCAAAGTACTTACCATGAAAGTATTATGACTTGAGTTCAGATCACTGTATGAAAAGTCAAACATAATGGCATGCACCTGTAATCCTAGTACTGGGAGGAGGTTCCCTGGGGCTCACTGGTCAGCTAGTCTTGCTGAAACAGTGAGCTCCAGGCTCAGTGAGAGTCCTTGTCTCAAAAAATAAGGTGAAGGGGTTGGGGAGATAACTCAGTAGTTCAGTTCCCAGCACCCACATGGTGGCTAACAATCATTTATGACTCCTGTTCCAGGGGACCCAACACCCTCTTCTGTACTCTGTGGACATTGCATGCAAGGGTGCACTTACACATATGAAGGCAAAACACACATAACACATAAAATTAAAATAATACTAATTTTAAATTTAATTTCAAAATTAGGCTGAAAAGCAGTCCAGGAAGACCCTTGACACTGATCCCTGGTCCCTGGCCTCCACTCACATGCACACACACTCACATACTTATTAATATGTTCATATATGAAAAAAGAGAGCAAAGAGAAGCTCCCAGTATCCTAGAGAGAAGGCCATCAAAGAAAGGAGACATGGCTGTATTTCTAGCAGCTAATTAATCACCAGCTCCCTAAATGACACTCAAGCACAACTAACTATTGCCTTGTGGTTTCATTAGGGACAATAAATACTACAGAAATACAGAGACCTGTCTCACTCCAGAAAGACACAGAGTGCAGACTCATCTGACTACTTTGTTAATTATCATGAGGCAAGAAGAATGAGCCAAGGCCCTGAGAGACCTGAGGTCACTTTGTATAAGTATTGTTCTAGTTTGCTTCAATCGCTGTGACAAAACATTCTGACCAATATCAACTTGGGGAGGAAAGGGTTTATTTACCTTACATCTCCTGGGTCACACAGTTCATCAGGGAGTCCAAGGTAGAAGCTCAGGGCAGAAACCTGGAGGCAGGAGCTGGAGCACAGGCCATGGAGGAACACTGCTTACTGGCGTGCTCCCCTGGCCCATCTTCAGCCTGCTTCTTATATAATACAGAACCACCTGCCCATTGGGCTGGGCCCTCCCACATCATTCAACAATCAAGAAAATACTCCATGGACCCATGCCACAGGCCAGTCCAATGAAGGCAACTCCCTGATAGAGGCTCCTTCAACCCAGGTGTGTCAAAAGCTGTCTGGCACAGGGATATTTCTCCATGGAAGATAAACAAAGAATGAGTTGTGTGTCATCATGGGTGTTTATAATGTCCCATCTTCAGCAGGATGGCAAGCATACAGGTGTTTTACTAGTTAATTTCAGCTGTCAACTTGATTTAGCCAAGTCCCACAGCGGTCAGTGGATTTCTTACTATGGTCCTCAGGGAGATTTTTAGTTTTTTTCCATGTTGGGTTGTGATGGTTGGTGTCAGCTTCTCTGCCAGATGGGTTTGCTTAAGTTGGAGCTCATTTCTGGAGGATGCTGAGTGGGGGAAGGGAGATAAACATACAGAGTCTGGAAAGGACATTCTTTCATAAGCTTTACAGCTTTGTATCTGGGAATGCCTGCTGCTCCAGGGGTCTGCTCAGGCAGGTTTGGAGTGACTGGCCAGCACGCACCTCTGCAAGACAGAGAATTCTAATGGGGTTCCTGGGGTATGGGTGAGGGTGGCATTTACCATTCTGTGCACAGTACCTTCTGACAGAATCGGCTCCAGGATGCTGCAGTGCTCCGTTCTGGCTGGGCTTCTCTTATTTATAGCCTTGTCCAAAGTTGCTGGGGTCGTCCCCCTTTGGTATTTGAATTATTAATATTTAAAGATCCTTCTTGATCAAAACTGGAAGCTTTGGACAGTCTTCTTTGGAGAATTGTGTGCTTAACATTGGCTTCCAGAACACAGAACTTTTCTTTTTCAGTCATTTGAGAGAGTTAAAAAATACTTGATTGAGATAAATTTGAGCCAGGTGTGATGGCTCACACCTTTAAATCCAGCACTTGGGAAGTAGAGGCAGGTGAACCTCTGTGAGTTCCAGGTCAGCCTGGGCTGTGTAGTGCGGACCTCCTTCCCTCATCTCTATCTCTATCTGTACATATAAGTGTTGAGTTGAAGTGAGCCTGAAGTCTACTTTTCGCCTGAACCTTTGTTTTTCTTTTTGATTTTTGGTACTGGAGATTAAGCATAGGGCCTTGTGCATGGTAGGCAAGCACTCTACCACTGGGATGTATGTTCCCAGCCCTTGGCTTGACACCTTGAAAAAAATGACACATTAAACTTGGACAGGCCAGACTGCTGGAATCGTTTGGTTTCATGTACCAGTGTTTGCAAAATAGGCAAGGCTGTGGGGTATGGTGACGCATGCCTTTAATTCCAGTACTCAGGAGGCAGAGGAGGTGGATCTCTGGGAGTTCAAGGCCAGCCTAGTCTACATAGTGAATTCTAGACCAGCTGGGCCTAGAGGAAGATCCTGTCTCAAAAGACCCCCGCTCCCCCAAAATAGGCAAGGCAGATGGAGCCATCAGCTTTTTATTTTCCAGGTATGTACACTTCTGTCCAGTGTAATTGGAATTGGTAATGGTAAGTGCATGGAACATTAGTTAAACCAGAGAATTGTAAAAAGACAGATACCTTCTTCAAGGTATTTTGACTTAAAATATCAAGATAACGGGGGCTGGAGAGATGGTTCAGTGGTTAAGAACACTGGTTGTTCTTGCAGAGGACCAGGGTTTGGTTCCTAGCACCTGCACGGTGACTGAAAACCATCTATAACCCCAGTTTCTGGGGATCCTGAAGCCTCTTCTGGCTTCTGCAGGTTTTCACTTACACCCACACAGGCAAAACATTCATATACGTAAAAATTTTAAAAATAAAACAAACATCTAAATTATAGTAATAGGCTGATATTTTTGATATAGACCGAAGATCTTTTCTTCTGGCTGTAATGAAAAATGGGGCCCTTTGTTTTTTCTGTATAATTGTGAACACATCATATTGTCCTGGAGCCCCAGTTTCTTTAACATGACGAAAGAAAATCTAGCTACTTAGGAAGCAATCTGGTTGTCAAAGTACTTCATTTTTAAGTTTTTCCTCCCTGTTAGTTTCTGTCCTCTAATCCCCTTGTTTGTTAGGTACACTCATGGAGGTCAGAGGGCAACCTGTGGGAATCCATTCTGTCCTCCTAGGGTATGGGCCTCTGGGAACAAACATGCAGTCAGGCTTGGCCAAGGGCCTTTATGAACTAAGCCACATCACCAGCATGACTATACCTTAATAGAGAATAAATGCCAAATTTCAGCCAGTTTTTAAGGTTTTTTTTTTTTTAATAAAAAAGAATTTTTTTAATGGTACAACAAAATTAGTTCAGGGGCCTTCCCTGTGTTTCTAGATTTACCTCAGAAGTTTCATGGCAATGATGACCACCTAGGATCTGTGATTTTGTATCACCAAAAAAGATGGATTCCTTGCTAACCAACACGAATGTGTGCCTATGTTCTCCATTTAGTACAGGCTGCTTAAAATAAACTAAAAACAAAACAACTTTGTACACAACAGCTAAAATGGTACAGCTGTGCCCTGACTCGAGGCTGGCTTTATCCTTCAGCTCACTCTGATTTTGTAGATGGTTTTTTTTCGTAGAGAGGGCTCTGAACCTTTCCATTTAAAGATTTCTCTGTAGACACTTCTTGCTCTATAAATCTTAAAACATCCTGAGTCAAAACCAGTCTCAAGCTCTGCCAGGCCTCTTGCATGCTCCTGGGGCCTCTCCCTGCCCTGCTTGATACACTCCCTTTCCCACACCTCCCTGCGCCCACCAGCTCTGCTCTGTTAGGACCCTGTGGACTCGCAGGTCTGGAAGCTTTCCCAGACCTGCCCAGGCAAGTTTCCTTTCCTATATGTCCCTGTGTTCTGCTATCTCCATCTCAGCTCTGCCAGGATCCTTGTGCGCCCCCTGGGGCTCTCCCAGACCTGCCGTGGTTAATGCAGCTCTCCACTCCCAGCTTCCTTATGCAGCCGATGGGGAGGACCACAGAGAACCACAACCAGCCAATGTGCAGAGAACAAGAGGCTGCAGACTGTTTATCCCTGAATAGGACACCTCTATCAAACTTCTGCCTTCCAAGGCTCAGGGATCATTGCAGAAGAGGGACCAGAAAGATTGTAAGAGCCAGAGGTGGGGGATGACCACAAGGAAACAGAGCTTTCCAGACAGCTAGTCAGCTATTCATGTGAACTCATAGCAATGGCGACAGTATGCACAAGTTCCTCTTAAGCTCAAGTCAGACAAAATCCCAGCATAGATGTGGGGAAGTGGGGAAGAAAGTCCAGCCATAGGTGAGGAACTGTTGACTACTGGAGTCTCTGTGTGTGTATTAGATACAGGAAATTGGATGGGGAGTGTTAAGGGGGTGCAGAAGACAAGGAAGGTGATCTAAATATGATCAAAATGCATTGCATGAAATTCACAGAAATCCAATGAAAAAGAAAAAGTATCTCACTCTGATCTAACCAGTTCAAAAGACCAACTCAAGAATAATCAAGCTTGGGGTCAGCAAGGCAGGAAAGATGCTTGCTTACAAGCCTGATGACCTGAGATCAATCCCTAAAAACCCCATGGTGGAAGGAAAGAACTGACTCTTGCAGGTTGTCCTCTAACCTCCACACACATGCACCCACCCATACACACACGCATTTACTCTCAGCATGCAGGAGGCAGAGGAAAGCAGACCTCTGTGAATTCCAGGTCAGCCTGGTCTACATAGTGAGCTCCAAGAGAGCCATAATTACACAGTTAGACCCTGCCTCAAATAAGTAATAAGTAAATGTAATTTTTAAATTAAATAAAAAGAATGGTCAAGCTTCTTGGACTCAGGAAATTCTCCCAGGATGAAGAAGAATAGCACTTAAGAGTCCAGAGAGTTAACTTTAGAGCACTGAATGCAGTTATCTATCTACCAAGGCCACCTCTCCCAGGTCCTACTGTGAGAATTAGGCAACCCCAAGACGTGATAATGGCCTAGTGAACACCTCTCAGGCCGCTGTACCATTGGGTGGCTTGTCTGTTATCCTCAGGCTTAGCTAGCTAGCTCTTCCTTCCCAAGACACTTTACCCACAGACTCCATCAAAACTGACCCAAGCAAAACAATATGCCTTTGTCTTCATCTCAGAGTTCCGCGGTTTCTCACTCTCCCCCAGTTTTCAAAAGAGGAGAAAGAGGTCTGTCCGCAGCACACTTCCGAAAAGTCAGTCCTGAAATTCCCTGGGTTGCTTGGCCAGGGCCCCTTCCTAAAATGATGAACACCATTGTCCTCATTTCTGGGAGTTTGCCCTGGGTTCCCAAATCTGAATCACCTGTGTTTATCTATTTACTGGCCCAACCAATAAACATTTCAGAACCCACCACATGCCAGCCACTAACCAGGCAGTGGGGAGATAGGACTCCGTAAGCTAGTATATGGCATAGTGCAGTCAGGGAAACTACGAACCCACATAACAATAAATAATCAGTATATTTCTTGGTAGCCCATGTGCTGCGGTTTCCATGTGAACTAATGGGCTCGTGTCTTTGAACACTTGGTTGCCAGATGGAATTAGGTCCTGAGGCAGGGCTTAGCTGGAGGAAGTAAGTCACTAGGGATGAGCCTTGAGATTTCTTAGTCTGGTTCTACTTCCTATTTTCTCTCTGCTTCCTGACTGTGGATGCAATGCAACCAGCTTCTTCACTCTCCCCCATCATGCTTTCTCAGCCATCATGGAACGTGTCCCCTCAAACTGTAGTTCAAAATAAGTCCCTCCTCCATTAGCTGCGCCTGTCAGGTATCTGGTCACTGTATTGAAAATTAAAATAGGACAACAAGACAACTTGACTCTATTTGACCTGAATCATAATGACAAAAAGGAGCTATTTGAAAATCTGCAGGAAGAACTTTCCAGGTAGAAAGGACAGCAAGTGTCAACGCCCTGAGAAAGGAACGAGACTTAGTCAGCTTTCCATTGTGTTGAAAAAAAAAATATCTTGAGATGATAGCATTGGGAAGAAAGACCTATTCATGGTCTCAGAGGTTTCAGTCCATGCTCGCTTGACTCCATTGTCTTGGGCCTGTGATGAGGCAGAACAGATGTTCCTGCCTCATGGTGGCTGGGAAGTAGAAACAAGAGAGAGAGAAGAGCCTGCGCCTCCTTCCACTAAGCCTCTCCTCCTAAAGGTCATGCTACCCACCAATAGCAGCACATGGTGGGGACCAAGCCTTTAGCACATGGCTTTGGGAGACATTTCAGATTCAAATCATAGCATCTTGTTACAAGGAAAGACGAGAAGCTGGTGTGGGAGGGAGAGTACCTGGAGATGGAGTCTGTGGTGGTTTGAATGAGAAATGTCCCCCAAAGTCTCAGTTATTTGAACCTAGGTCATTGGTAGCACTGTTTGGGATGGCCATGGAACCTTTAGGAGGTGTGGCCTTGCTGGAGGATGCATGTCGCTTTGAGAGTTCACAGCTTCACCCCACCTCCAGCTCACTCTCTCAGCTTCACGTCTACCACTGAAGATGTGAGCTCTCAGCTTCCGGCTCCTGCGACCATGCCTGCTGCTGGCCGCCATGCCTCCCCACCATCATGGCAATTTGTCACAGCATGAGGAAAGTAGCTGTTCTAGTTTGCTTTCAACTGCTGTGACAAAACACTCTGACCAATACCAATTCAGGGAGGAAAGGGGTTATTCAGCTCACGTCTCCTGGGTCACAGAGTTCATCACTGAGGGAGCCCAAGGCAGGAACTCTAGAGGATAGGAATCTGGAGGCAGGAGCTGGAGCACAGGCCATGGAGGAATGCTGCTTACTGGCTTGCTCCATGCTCAGCCTGCCTTCTTACATAACACAGGACCACCCACAGTGGGCTGGACCCTCCCACATCACTTAACAATCAAGAAAATGCCCCCACAGACATGGCCACAGGCCAGGCAGTTCCCCAATTTAGGTTCCCTCAACACAGGTATGTCAAGTTGACAACTAAAGCTATCCAACACGGCAGCTAATACAGAGTCCAAGAGACAGGCAGGGATCTGTGGATTCCCTGGAGCCTCAAAGGCAAAAGAAGAAACCACTGGAGATCACAAGCAGGAAAAGTCAGCTCTGTGCTTTGAAAGGACCACTGCAGGGAGGAGAGTGAACTCTGGGGCAGAAAAGGAAAGGAGAACAAGCAACCCTAGGGATGGTTGCTTGGATTAGGCTGGGAACCACAAAGATGCTATAACAACATGAGATTGAGGATATTTTCTGGGGAGAGGGCTGCCAGGCCCTAGAATAAAAACAATGAGCTCAATGTCTGAATGCTCTATCCTGTCACAAGTAGCTATTTATGTATGTGCATGGGTACACACACACACACACACACACACACACACACACAGCATCCTCCTTATACAAATGGCACAGTAGTGGTACAGGCTCTAGACTCTACCCAAATCTGGATTGAAATTCCACCTCATTTGCTCACTAGCCACAGAACTTTGTGCAAAGTCTCTGAGCCTCTCTATATACCCCAAGCTTTTCATCTGTGGAACGGGGCAATAGTTAAAGCACCCTTGTGTTTAGTTACTATATGTAAAGGTCACCTGCCACATAGCTGCCTGTATATACCTTCTATAACAGATTCCCACACATTCAGTTACTTAATACAAAACAGTTCAGCTTTATTCTGCAACACCTCTAGAAGCCAGAAATGCACAGTCAATTCCATTTAGATTCAAGCCATCGAGTGGGTTGGCAAGGCTAGTTCCTTTTGGAGGCCTCCACTTGGGAGACAACCTATTCCTTGCCACCTTTGGCCTCTGGAGGTTGCAATGTCCCTTGGTCTGTTTCTGTTGTCACAGTGCCTTCTCTTCTCTTGACTTTCTCCCTTCTTTTGCAGAGGGACCCTTGTATTATATAATGGGCCCATCCACATAATCCAAAATCACCTCAAAGCTCTAATTTCATCCCATATGTACCTGTCTTTACCATGTAAGATAATTCACAGGTTCTGGACATTAGAATGTAGATGTCTTTAGGGGTCATTATCCAACCCATGTGATGGACAATAAATAAAAATTAATGGCTATCATTATCATTATCATCATTATGATTGGCACAACATCCTGGAGCATCTTCCCTTCCCCCTCCAAACATTATGGGATATAAGAGAGGGTGGTGGAGAGATCCTTAATCCCCTAGAGGCTCTTGAGACTGGTCTTCAAATTGAAGGCAGAGCTGGAGCCATGCTGGCTGAAAAAGTCAAGTTCCAGTCACATGCTAGTCCTGGTCAGGAGGTGGCTATAAAGGCAGATGAGCAGGAATGTGCCCCTTGGCCTCCCGCAGACTGAGTGGGAGGCCTGGCCCGGCTAGGGCTTCTTGATAACGCTGTATTCTGTGGACTCCTCATGACTTGAACTGGGAACGTGTGTGATGAGATGGCCAGTGTTGCTGTAGGTAGGTTCCTGATCCGAGGCCGCCAAAAACAGGGTTGTATAGTAAACCTCCCTTGGAAGAGGAGCCTACGGTAGAATAGGTGGTGAGACCAGAGAGGCTAGCAGGAGGCTGTGCCATGTGATGAGACAAAAAAACACAAAATCATCCCCCAGAGAAGGCAGGCCAGGGCCCCAGCTTCCCCCTACTCTGAAGGCACCCCAGTAAACTACATCTGCAACACAAGACACACCTCGCCTCTGCCCCAGGAAAACTATCTCCTACAGGATTCAAAGCCACTCTCTCTTGCCCATCACATCAGACAGACCCAAGTCCCCATGGTTGAGATTCAGCATGGAGTCATTTCTGAAACTGCTAGTTCTTCAGGCAAGTCCGCCAATAACCGTGGCTTGGCCCGGAACATACACTCCTCAGCTTTGTCCACAAGGGCACAAAGCGTGTTCTCAAAGAAGAGTGGGGACAGTGGCAAGCCCGAGTCTGCAGGCAGTGAACATCATACCATGCTGACATAGTCCACTTCCACTTGGCCAGGGGAGGAGGGCTTGGTGGAGGCCTGTTCCCCGGAGGAATCAGGGAAGGTTCTGGGTTTTTGCAGGGTCAGATTTGCATAGCAGATGTCACCCTCCAAGGACTGCAGCACCTGGGGGTGAAGACACAGGCTGTGAGTCCCAGGATTAACATGTGGACACAGATTGTTTTCACAGAAGGACACAAACCCTCTCAGCTTCCCTGTGACCCCGCCCAACTCATGAGTGCTCCCCACTTCTCCTCCCCACCCTCTTCCCAGGCCTCCTCCCCTCTGGTCCTTTCTAGTTCCCTCCTCCCTGCCCACCAGCAGCCATAAGCCTGTGGATACTTTGGCATGTGGACATCGAAGGTGGAAAACGAGGAAAGGGGCCAGAAGCTTGCTGGTCTCTCTGGTATGACCTCTGGGACACTCTTACCTGCTCCGGAGGTGGCCTAGTAGCTAAAAGACAAAAGAAATATATCTAGAATTAGGAAGGAATTACCTACTCAGAGGTAAGGTGTGAATGAGGCTCAGATATAGGAGATGTGGTTCGAATTCTGACCTTTCTGTGCCACACTCTGTGACCCTGGTTGTGCCACCTGTGAGAGCTTCCATTTCTCCATCAGAAACAGTAAGACCTCAACCCACTTGGTCCCTACTTCATAGACCTGTGTACTTGACTGACGGGCTGGCCCTGCCAACCATCAGCTGTCCTGGGGTTGAGATTCTTCCTGCAGAATTCTGGGCTCAGTTTGTAACTTTGCCTTTATCTCCACCATTTCCCCACCCAACACATGCTTCAGAGGCCGTCTCAAAGTCATGCCCTTGTCCCTATCAAACAGGCTGTCTGGTCCCTCCCCTGCACAGTACTTGCTTTTGCCTGTCCCATCACTTTCATCTAGTACTGAATTCTAGTTCAACTCTAGCCAGGCTATGAGCAGTCAGGTGCCTGGGCCTGTCCCTTCCAGATGCTTGGCCCTGCCTGAGAGGTCAGTGCTATGCCCCCAAGTAGAAGGGTAGGGCTGGGTCATCACAGCCTGGAGCAGGTTTGACGGGAATGGGAGAAGAGGGACTTCTGTCTGTCTGTTTTCTACCCTTGTCCTTCCTGTCCGTCTCAATCCCCAACCTCCTTCTGGGAGAGAAAAGGAAATGAGATTACCCCCCAGTTTTTAGTTTCAAACAACTAGACATGCAGAAGTATAGAAAATACTCAGATGTAGGCCATGGCCAACACACTTAGGAGCAAAGCAGTCAGAGCCAGCCTCATTGGGCCAGCAAGATCGCTAGGCATGTACAGGTGCTTGCCGCCAAGCCCGACACCTGAGTATGATCCTTAAAACCTACATGGTAGAAGGAGAAAAGTGACTCCAACAAGTTTTCCTCCTCTCCCCCCAACACACACACACACACACACGCGATCATCAGGAGCATCGATGCGACCCTTGCTTCTGCTCCTCCTCTGCCCCTCAGCCCCTTCCTGGCTCAGCTACTTGTTCTGTGAGCCCTTGCTTTTCAAAAAAGAGTTTTTTTCTCAGAGATCACAAGATCTGACCTTGGCCAAGCCCTCTTCCTGTCTGGCAATACTTCCACATTCTCACGGAGTTGCAGAATACATTCTCAGAATGCCTGTGACCTGAGGTCCCACTAAGCCTTCTCCCCAGCCTAGGAGTCTGTCAGTGTGGAGGAGGAAAGCCTGGCCCTTATTCTTTATTTTTCTTGGTCTTTTTGAGACAGGGCCTCAGCTGGCCTGGAACTAGCTATGTAGACCAGTTGGCCTTGAATTCACAGAGATCCATGTGCCTCTGCCTCCCAAGCGCTGGGATTAAAGGTGTGTGCCACACTCAGCTCTAGCTCATATTTTTAAAAAATGTGTGTGTGTGTGTGTATTTCCTCCTCCCCCAAGTGCACTCAGCACCTCCTTGACAACCACACAAGCCCTCCCAAATCCATTGATACCTCTGCCACCAAAAGCCAAACCCGGAAACAAGGAAGGAGGCAGGTCAGAGAGAAGAGAAGCTGGTTCCAAATCCTCATGGGGTTCACCCACAAGTTCCAAACCACCTCTAGCTTGTTGAACTGCCAGCTGTCGGTGGTCTCTGGGGAAGCATCCCTTCTGAACTGTGCAGGTAATCCCTAAGGCCACCTAGCTCTTGAATATTAATGTTTGCCATCAGCCCACAATCCCATCCAGTCAGTCCCAGCCCCAGGACCAGGCCTTCTCACCTTTTTTCTTCTGTTGCCTTATCATCCTCCAAGCAAATAGTGAGGCCACCACCAGGAAAAGCAGCAGCAACACAGAGATGACCGGGAGGAGGACAGTAAGTTCCATGATGCCCTGCCTGGAACAGGAGGATACTCGTGAGCCTAGGCTCACCTTTCACCCATGAACCCCATCTCTGCCACTCGGTGGCCTGCAGAGCTCTGGTTTACAGCCAGGGAACCTTGCACTGGGTACCTTCAAAGATTTTTTTTGCTATCTTTTTTTGAGACAGGGTCTCCCTGTAGCCCCAGCTAGCCTGGAACTCACTATATAGATCAAGCTGGCCTTGAACTTACAGATATGTGCCGGCTTCTGCCTCTTGAGTGCCAGGATTAAAATCATGCACCAGCCCAGCATCAAAGATGGTTTTATAAAGGAGAGGAGAGCTCAACAAGGCAGTTCCAATGTGTCTAAAAGCCCAGTGGGAACCATAGGATGACAGGTTGCAAGTAGGCCTTTGTGTTTCTATGTATCCTCTCTGCTGGACTAGACAGTGTTCCTATATTTGTATCTACCCAGAGACTATGCATATGAACTCTCTGGAAGGTGTGTCTTTACAGGTGTGACCACATTAAGGCAAAGTCAGCTGGAGTAGGGTGGCCCCAACCCAATGATTACTGTGAGAGAAATTTGTTTGGGGAGATTGTTTTTGCTTCTCTTTGGCATTTTCTTGTTTTTCTTTTCTGTTGGTGGCTTGGTTGGGTTGAGTTTGGGGTCTTTAAAACAGTCTCAGGTAACCCAAGCTGACCTCAAATTCACTGTGAAGCAAAGGATGATCTTGAACTCCTAATCCTTCTGCCTCTGCCCCCCAAGTGCTGGAATTGCAAATATGCTCCACCATGCCTTCATACACAGAGAGAGAGAGAGAGAGAAGCCATATAACAAAGGAGACAGAGATTGGAATGACACCTACAGGTCAAGAAACATCAATATTGTTGCCAACCACAGAAGCTAGAAGAAAGACCTGGGACAGATTCTCCCTTCAGGACCTGAATGTGGCAGCATTTGGAGAGGGGCTCACTAAATGAGGTCATTGAATTGGGGCCTAATCCAGTGCAAGTAAAACTTGGAGAATGGAGAGACAGCTCAGTTGGTAAAGTGCTTGCTGTGTTAGCATGACGACCTGAATTCAATCCCAGAACCCACATAAAAAAAACCAGGCATGGTGACAGACACTTACCATCCTAACACTAGAGAGGCAGAAACGGGAGAATCCCTGGGGCTTGCTGGCCAGCCAGCCTAGACTATGTAGTAAGCTCCAGGTCAGTGAGCTCACAGCACCAGAGGAACACCAGAGGCTGTCCCCTGGCTTCCCTATACACACACATGCATCCGCATACACACGTGCATTGGCACACACATGCACATATATACACAAAGAAAAAATAGGACACAGACATGCATAAAGGAGAGATCTTGAAGATCCCAGAGGAAAGTCAGTCTTCCATAAGTCTAGGAAGGAGACCTTGGAGAAACCAGAGGAGCCAGTCTCTACAGGTCAAGGAGGGAGACCTTGGAGAAGCCAGCCCTGCTGACATCTTGACCTTGAACTCCCAGTTCTAAAACTGCTAAGACAGAAAACTTCTATTGTTCCAGTTACCATTCTGTGCCACTTTGTGCTGGAAGCCCTAGCAAACTGATATGATATCTCTTATTCATCCCTGAAGTCACAGAAATACAAAACAAAAAGGTGTTGGTTGGTTGGTTCAGAAATATATACATGCATATATATAGGGAGTTCTAGGGATGAAAGTCAGGTCATCAGGCTTGCTGACAAGCACTTTTACCCACTGAGCCGTGTCAACTACCATGTCTTGATATTCCATTCTTCCTTGTCGCACCCACCCCTTGTGATCCTTAGAATGGCACTGGGCATGGGTGGGTACTGAACAATTATCCATCTAATCAAAGTCTGTAATTGACTTACATGAAGCTTTGATTAGTAAGATGAGGAAACTCTGCTCTTCCAAAAGCAATTTGGAAGGCTGGGGATGTAGCTCAGTGGTAAAGTGTTTGCCTAGTATGGGCGGAGGCCCTGAATTCAGTCCCCAGTACTACAAAACAAAAACAAAAGCCTCTAAACAAAGGGCAAAAAGTAGAGCGAAGGTGAAAGGGCTCCTAGGAAGAGAAAGATTGGGGATCCCTCCTGGGGATCTGGCAGCAAAGTCCCAGCATTAGGAATCCTCAGCAAATCTAAAATAAAGTCAAGAGGGTAAAGACAGCAAGGAACGGACATGAGACGGGCTGCTCGGACTCTGTAATGCCCCTTACTGCACGTGGCTGGACAGGGCACTAAGAAGAATGATCCAAGCTCTGCTTTGGAGTCTAAAGACTTCCATCTGTGTTCCAGGGATACCCTCCACTGGGGAGGTGACCCAGATTCAATTTCCACTTTTGTAAAATGGCAACATTTATATCTGCCCATTCCTCTTCATGGGGTCTTCATATGCAGGATCAAAGAAAACATCGGACAGGGCTGGGGATGTGGCTTAGTTGATAGCATACTTGCTGGGCATGCATGAAACCCTGGGTTCAGTCCCCAGAGCTGCATAAATTGGATAAGGTGGCATAGACCTGAAATCCTAGCACTCAGGAAGCAGAGACAAGAGGATCAAAAGTCCAAGGTCATCATCAGCTAGATCGTATGTTTGAGGTCAGCCTGGGATACAAGAGGCTCTATTGAGAGAAAAAGAAAGGAGAGGGAGGAAGGGAGAGAAGGAGGGGAAGAAAGGAAAATGAAGAAAAGATAATCCTTTTGTGAACTGCCAGCAGCACTAAACACTTTGAGGATCCACCAATATCTCTGTTCTTACCATAACAGTAATTTGAAAAGATCTAGGGGTTCAAGTCTTCCCCAAGCACCCCCTTAGCTCAAAAGATGGACCAAAAACCACTTCTGTGGCTCTATCACACACACACACACACACACAGCAACCACACTGTCCTCGCTGACTGCCTACGCATCACTCTTTCCCACCTAAGACCACATCCACGTCCCCAGAACTCGACACATACCTGCCATGAAGAAATTGGTTCAGGTAAAATGGGATGAATAAACAAATGAACCAACAAACCCGAAGACCACCCTTTGCTCTAGGATGGCAGGTGGCTGGGGACTTCACAAGGGAGCCTGAAACTTCAGAGATTTTCCCATCAGAGAGTTTGGACCGACTGCATCACAGGGGCAGGAGCACGTGGACTGGCTTACCTGCCATCGGAGTGGCGGCTGGTCATCGTCGGAAGTACGTTGGTCTCTTTTGTAACGGCTGGTGCTGTGTTGGTGGTGGAGGTTGTTGGAAGCGTGGTCGACACTGTAGTGGGTGCTTGGCATAGGACAGATTACACTACTCTTCCTGCCAACCACCCACAGCATGCACTGGTTCTGAGCCTGGGGGAGTGTGGACCACCCCACCAACAGGTCCCTGAAGAGGGCCGTGGTGAGTGAGGGACTATAGCCTGGATCACTTGCATCCCCCTGGCCTCTAGAGTCCAGCGCTGCTGAAGGAGGTGGGACTTGCACAAGAGGTGGTGATCTAGCTCTGAAGGGGCCCAGAAGGAGCTTCGGGACAAGGGCAATTGAATGCCCTAACTGCTTTGGCAGTGCCTCAGCCGGTGCCTCCCTACAAACCTTCTTTACCCAACAAGGACAGGGGTAGAGGGGGCACTTGCTTAGGGGCTGCTATAACCTAGACCAGAGACTTCTAAGGTCATGACCACCCTGAAGAAAATCCTAATATTTAGGGAGGTACTTCCTGGGGTAAGTTATTTTAGGTCTGGAGAGATGGTTCAGCAGTTAAGACCATTGACTGCTCTTGCAGGGGACCCATGTTCAATTCCCAGCACCCACCACATGGCCACTAACAACTGTCTATAACTCCAGTTCTAAGGGAATTCGACACTCTTCTGACCTGCACAGGCATTGCACAACACTAGTGAGCTTACATACATGCAGACAATATACTCATACACACAAAAATAAAAATAATAAAATATTTCAAAAGATGTTTCAGGAACAGGGACAGCCTCCTTCGAGGAGTATTGTCAGGGCTCATCAAGATAATTCATGCTCTGCACCATACCACGCCTCGGGGGTTCCAGGGATGAGATGGGTCCTGGTGACAGTGATACTTTTCTCAAGTGCAAATGCACTGTGACCTGGTATGAATGCCTCTTTGAAAATGGCAGAGCCCAACAGAGATTCTACTTCAAGCCCTGGCCCAGGACCTCTGAGCTGATCATTTCATGAGTTTCTGCATTCTGGAAGGACTCATAAAGAGAATATTATTAAGTCAAATCAGGAATGGGTCACCGGGGAGATTTCCGGCACAATAAAAGCAGCTGTTTGTAAAGGTCTTTCTAGACCTTGGGAATTAGACCACAGCACCCCAACTATGTTGGTATTCTTTCTTTGGATTGGATATAGAGTAGGGATGGGGACAGCAGTCACAAAGACCCCAGCTAGAGCTCCCCAAAGAGCAAGATACTCTTTTCACAAGACCCCAAGAAAGAATGGACAGGGACTGGGGGTTCCAGGAACCACTGAGGGTGGTCTCTTTGGCCCATGGGCTGGAACCGGGGGGACCATTACATATCTTCTACTGGCAATAGACTCAGGATGGTGATGTGCAAAGAAAAGGGACAGGGACTGTGTGAAAAGATGCTATTCCATCATCCCATGCTAGAGGAGAGCCTGGGAGTCAGGAGGCATTTAAGTGGAGCCCTGTCCCTCCCAATCCCAAGCAGTCAACCAAGAGTCTATGTGCCCTCAAACCTGGACCCTCCCCTTTTGTATCAGGTCCCTTGAATGACAGCTAATTCATTTGTGTGGGACCTGAGGGACCAGAACAGAGCAGGCTCTGAAGACACACACACACACACACACACACACACACACACACACACACACGCTCTTACCTGGGTCAATGGTCACATTAACTTCAAACTTGTAGTCAGCTCCAGTTCTCTCAATCGCGCACCAGTAAATACCGGCATCACTTCTCCTGAGATCCTCCATGGTCACTGTGAACGTGAGGTCTGTCTGATTGTCCTTGATGGACACACGGCCCCTCTTCACCAGCTTCTCTGTTCCATCAGTTTTAACAAGAGTCTTGCAGCTAGACCAGTCGGCTCCTCGGCACCAGTATATCCTGTAGGTCTTAAACCCTGAGTCATAACGACACTGCACGGTCAGGGAGCCCTGCTCCTGGCCTCTCACCGTCTCTGGACCTGTGACTTTACCCAAAACAGCAGTGGAGAAGCCTAGAAAACACAAATTGATGCACCGCTCACCTTGAGCCCAGGTGCAGAGTGCAGGGACCTGTGCCTGGAAGAATTCCACATCCATGAGCTTTATGAATTGAACAAATGGTCAAGAGAGGAGCACCCCTTCCCCAAGACAGGCCTGCTTGCTGTTCCCCAACATTCTGCTAAGCCAGAGAGTCCAGGAAAATCTCCAAAGAGCACAGTTACAATGCTCAAAAAAACAAAAATGGTATCCCCGAGCAATCATGGCTTCCTTTAGTGCTGGGGATATAGCTCGGAGGCAAAGCACTCGCCTAGCATTGGCAAGGCCCTGGGTTCCCTCCTCAGCACTCGCCCTCCCAAAACACACATGTGAATAACACCACATGTTTCTGATCCCAGCAGTCAAGAGACTGAAGCAGGGGAACAGGAGTTTGAAAATAGTCTGGGCTATATAACAAGACTCTGACTCAAAAACCCCAAATAGGGGCTGGAGAGATGACTCAGTGGTTAAGAGCACTGGCTATTCTTGTAGATCTGGGTTCAAATCCCAGTACCCACATGGTGATAGGTGGATAACAACCATCAGTAACTCCAGTTCCAGGGACTCAGTGCCCTCCTCTGTCCTCCGAGGGCATTGCATGCCAGCATAACACTCATACACATAAAATAAAAATAAATTTTTCTGAACATTTTTAAACCCAAAATAATAAATAATAGCTTTCATTCACACACACACACACACACACACACACACACACACACATATACTCCCTTATCCCTAGTAAACCCATATATTGTGTAAAGATCCTTTTGCAGCCATCTTTGTGCTGTGCTGGTCTGGGGGGGAGGATGTAAAAGAGCCAGGTCCCCTGTAGCCTCGACTCAGGACCAATCAAGAGGTCCAGCAAAACAACTGCATGCGATGGCCCCACAGAGGCTGGTGTGAGCAGCTCCAGTGGGCTCTTAGCCTCTTCTACTCAGAAGACCTGAAGCTGGCTAAGACGGTGGTACCAATGGGTCTTTCTACATTTGGAGCCCATAGCACATGGGTCCCCTCTTCTCCATGCTTTGGCAGTCTTGTCAAATGACAAACTCGAGAGTTATGTACAAATTCTCCACTCTGTCCCATGGATCTATGCCCAGTTCCAAATGCCTCACAGTTCAAGAAGAATTCCAGACTGTAAATTTTTTTCTGAAAATATATGCAGTTTATTTTCACTTTCTCACTTGGAAAGGTGCAGGATGCATGGAAATGTTCTTTACAATCATGGCTTTCCCCCCGAGTCGTTAGTATTCAACGTGGGGCCTCATTCACGCTAGACTAGTACTTTACCGCTGAGCCACATTTCCAACCCTTTCCTCACTTTTTTATCTGAGGCAGGGTCTCACTCAGTTACCCACGCTGGCTTTGCATTTGCTCTGTGACCCAGATAGGCCTTGAACTTGGGATCTTCCTGCCACTGAACCCTGAGTAGGTTGAAAGATAGGGCTGTACCACCACACCCCAAGAATGACTTTTAGCCAGATGTGGTGATGCAGGCCTTTAACACTAGTATTCAGTACAGAGGTAGGAGAATCACTGTGAGTTCAAGGCCACCCTGGTCTACATAGCAAGGCCAGCTGGGACTGTAGGGGGAAACTGTTTCAAAAACAGAAAAAAAAAAAGAATGATTTTTAGGGGCTGGAGAGATTTCTCAGCAGTTAAGAACACTGGTTACTATTGCAGACAACCCAGATTCAGTTCCCAGCACCAACATGACAACTAATAACCATCCATAACTCCAGTTCTAAGGGATCCAACACCCTCTTAAGGCTCCATAAACACACACATGATGCACTTACATATATGTAGGCAAAACATTCATACACATAAAATAAAGATAAATAATAAATTTTTTAAATTAAGAATTATTATTAATTTTTATGTGTGTAAGAGTGTTATGCCTACATGTGTGTACATGAACCTGGGTCATGTAGTGCCCATGGAGGACAGAAGAAGGCATCAGATCCCCTGGAACTGGAGTTACGGATGATTATTAGCTGTCATGTGGGATTCAAATCCAGTCTTCTGCAAGAACAACCAACACTCTTAACCCCTGTGCCATGTCTCCACATAGCACAGTGATAACTGACTGTGATTACTCATACCTCCAATCCCAACATTTGGAAGGTTAAGGCAAGATTTCCATGAGGTCAAGATCAGCCTGAGCTACAGACTGACACCAGTATTCAAAAACCTACATTAAAAAAAAAAAAAAAAAAGAGCAAGTGACTCTAGGGCATTTTATCTCTTCTTTCTTTTTTCTTCATTAAAGCAGCTTTGAGCAGGGCAGGATGATAGATGCCTTTAATCCCAGTACTCGGGAGACAGGAGCAGGAGATGGAGGCCAGCCTGGTCTACATGGTGAGTTAGGCCAGCTGAGGCTACAGAGAGACCCTGTCTCATAAACAAGCAAACAAACAAAAAGAAGTTTTGAGATTTAGCTGGTAAGCTTCTTTTACTTTACAAAACTTATTTTACAAAATACCTCACAGAAACAATCTAAAGAAGGAAAGATTTCCTCTGAGTCATAGTGCAGGGGCTGCAGCCCATAACCACAGAGAGAACACGGCGGAGCAGAAGGGCTCACAACAGAGCGGCCAGGAAGCAGACAGCCAGTGCCTGCACCAGCTGGCACCAGGTCAGCCGGAGCTACACAGTGAGACCCTATCCAAAAACAAATCAAAACAAAACAAAAAACACTTAATTGTTCAGTTCTATAACAATAGAAAGAAGGGAGCAGCAACTGTGAAACAGCTAAACTACTATTTGCTTGTGTAATTAGTACCTCCTATGGTTACAGGGACAAAACTCTCTGTCCTCTGAAAGTTTACACTCTATCAAGTAGAGGGACAGGGCACCGACCACATAGTTTGGTTTTTCTGTTTAGCTGGTTTCTGAGACAGGGTCTGACCTCAAACTTAGTATGCAGTCCTCCTGCCTCTACCTCCAGAGTGGAGTACACCACATCTGGCAGGAATGGCAGCTATAGTTAAGGTCGTCAAGGAAGGCCACAGGGAGGAGTAAAGACCTGGTGGATGTGAGAAGCCGGGTCTGCGTGGGGAAGAACCTTCAGGGCCGAGAGGACAGAACGTGAAATGCCCTAAGTCTTTAAACATACCTCTAATGTGTTCAAGACCATTTTGGGAGAGCAGGTTGAGCCAGGGGCAGAAGAGGGGACCAGAGATGTGATGCAGGATGGAACCAGATGTCAAGCAGCTGGTAATCCCTCTGCAAGAACTTAGGGTTTTAACTTGGAGTCAAACAGGAAGCCATTTAAGATGGATCCCCAGGTTTGGCCTGAGCACAGAGAAAGATGGAGTTGCCAAAAACAAATATGGGAAAGCCTTGGGAAGAAAGAGATTTTGGAAGATATGGTCAGGCCACTTTTGCTGCTGTTGAAGATGTTGTAGGATTATTTTTTAATATTTTATTTATTTATAATATTTATTTCATGTGTATGAATGTACGCCTTCATGCAGGTAGGTGCACCCATGTCACGCAGTGCTTGTGGCGGTCAGAAGATGGCATTAGATCCCTTGGAACTGAAGTTACAGACTGTTGTTAGCTGCCATGTGGGTGTGGGGAATTGAACTCGGGTCCTCTGTAAGAGCAGCCAGTGCTCTTAACTGTTGCGCCATCTCTCCAGCTCTGCTTCTTAGTTAATTCTTTATTCTTTGACGCTCTCATGCGTGTTTATAATATGCTTAGGTCATTTTTATCCCCTCCATTACCCTGTGTGCATCCTCCAACTCCCACTGAAGCCCTTCCTTCTTTTCCCAACGAGTCCTCTCCTACTTCTGTACCTTTTTATTTGTTTCTTTGTTCGTTTGTTTATTGGTCCTGAGTGGAAGCATTAAGCACACAGTTAGCTATAAGATTCTGGAGTCCTGGAGGGGTCCACACTAGGGGCATAAAATTGGAACCCATCTGCCAATATTCCAGGCTGAGGGCAGATGTGAGATCAGTGCAGGCTCAGTCGGAGAAGCCCAAGGGTAGAGTGCAAACCACAGCATATGTAAGAAGTGTCAAGGAAAATCCCCCTCTGCGGCCTAACTCAGCAGGCACGACAGGCAGCTGTACACCCATTAATATTGCAGCACCAGTCACAATAGCCAAGCCAGGGATCAGCTTCCATTGACAGACAAATGGATAAAGAAACCATTATATATATATCTCACCCATAAAGAAAGGAAATTATGTCTGCAAGAAGAAGATGAATTTAACTAGAAAGCACACGTTAAGGGAAATAAGCCTAACTCAGAAATACAAGTATCACATGTTTTCTTTCATATACAAATCTGCATTTTAAAAAAAGACATGAAAGTGAAGGGGGTCTATCTGGAAAGAGGAAGCAAACCAGGACGACTGGTAAAAGGAGACAGAGAGGACAGTGAGTGGGCTTATTATGATCCAAGTACGTGACACACATACATGAAAAGACATCACGAAACCTATTTTGCACACTTAAAAATTGTCAGTTCCCTTCGTTTGGACTCAGAGTGTATCCATCCATTTATTTACATCAGGCCAGGAGCGATGGCACACGTCTGCAATCCCGGCACTCAGGAGCCTGAGCAGGAGGATCACAAGCTAGAGAGACACACAGAGAGACTCCGAGAGAACAAACAGAGCCGGTGGGATGGCTCGGAGGGGAAAGGCGCTTGCCATCATGTCTGACAGCCTTGAGTTTAATCCCCAGACCCATATGGCAGAAAGAGAGAAATGAATCTTACAAGTTGTCCTCTGATCTCTACGCCTGTGCCAAGGCACAACAAATGAATACATAAATGTAAAATTGTTTAAAACAAATAAATATCAAGAAAGTTACATCAGCTCTGTATCCTGCCCGTGTCCCAGCACCCCCACTCCTTTCTATCACGCCTCCTCAGTCTCTCAGGAACTTCGTGCCCCAGTTGCCTGAGACCCACCTCTCCATCCTCCCTGGCAGATCCGTCCTTTTCCTTCCTTCAGGATGCCTGGCTCCATACTCACTTCTTCCACAAAGCTTTTCTTTGGCCGTAACACATTCATGAGGGACAGCCCAGCCCTGACCACCTGCTCCTTGCTCACCTCCTTTTTTTTTTTTTTTTTTTGAGTTTGAGACAGGTCCAAACTAACTTTGAACTTACTATGTACCCAGGCTGCCCTTGAATTTATAGTCCTCCTGCTCCTGTCTCCTGAGCTCTGTATTACAGCTGTGCACCAGATCCTCATCAAACAGGGCTCCTCTGTCTTTCCCAGATCAGAAGAACCCATCACTATGTCTGTTTTAAATATGATCGGCCCCCAAATGGTATGAGTTACACTTGAGGCTGGGTTCACGATGTAGGGCTCAGTAGTTCAGCCTTGAAGGCACCAAAACAGGAGGTTAATGAATATATGAAACACACACTCTTCAGACCAGCAAGGCACCCAGTTCCCTAGATCATCACTTCCTCTGCCTGTCTAAGTTTTAGCCCCACGTACAAACCAGACCACTCACCTGACATCCAGGGGAGGAAGGAGACCAGCCACAGCAGGTGCATCTTCTCCTCACACTGGTCACCTCGGAGGAGCCTATCAGCAAGAAAGAACTGTCTGCCTGCTCCACGGCTACATCTCTGCTTTCACTCACTCATTCCAGCACTTCCTCCTTTGGTCACTTCCCACTGGTGAATAAGAGCAAAAGAGGAAGGAGGTGGGATGGTGAAGCATGATGCAAAAAGTCAGCATGGGTGCAAGAACGGTCCTGAGAGCCACCACTCTGTCCAGAGCCGCCCCAGCTTCTCTAAAAGGAAACCCGGGGCTTTCTTCTCTGTCTCATGAACATTTGGAGATCCAGAGCCACTCAGTCTGGCCAACTCTTCCTCCCATTGGCAGGCTGAAGCCAGGGGACCGGGCTCCACCAGAGGGGAGCTGAGGCTGATGGGCAAAGACCCTAACTCAGACTTTCAATGTAACCCCATTCTCAGAAACCTAGGCCAGACGTTCAACAAGACTGAGGGAAATCAGAAAGATTCTAGAACAGAAACTGGAATGGAGAGGAGGAAGCTGAGGTGTCAAAACCCTGGCTACAATGAGGGGTGTGGTACACAGAGGTAATACAGAGCTCAGGAGACAGAAGTAGGCGGGCTGTAAATTCAAGAGCAGCCTGGGATACATAGTAAGTTCAAAGTTAGCTTGGACGTGTCTCAAACTTAAAAAAAAAAAAAAAAAAAAAGGAGGTGGGCTGGGGAGATGACTCAGTCATTAAGAATACTTGCTGCTCTTCCAGAGGACCCAAGTTCAGTTCCCAGCACCCACATATCATGTAGCTTACAACTGCCTGTATCTCCATCTCCAGCAGATCTCACACTTTCTTCTGGTCTCTGCAGGTACCTGTACAAATGACATACACACACACACAGGAATATATCCTTGAGGCTGGAGAAATGACTCTGTGGTTAAGAGCACTGGATACTCTTGCAGACAACCAAAGTCCAGTTCCCAGTTCCCAGCACCTATATGACAGCAAACAATTATCCTTAACTCCAGTTCCAGAAAATCCTATACCCTCCTCTGGCCTCTGTGCACACTAAACATGTGTCGTACACTTACATACATGCAGGCAAAATACTCATACACATAAAATACAAATAAACCACAAAAAATTCTATTAAAAAAATGAGCACTCGGTATGGTGGTACACACCTTTAATCCCAGTACTAGGAAGGCACAGGCAGGTGGATATCTGTGTGATTGACACCAGCCTGGTATACACAGTACATTCCAGGCCAGCTAGCACTACAAGAAGATTTTGTCTCAAAAAGACAAAAAAAAAGTTGGGTGAGGGGGGGCGGGTATACAGCTCAGGGGCAGAGCTCTTGCCTAACATAGACAAGGCCTTGAGTTTGATGTCTGTACAACAACAAACACACACAAAGGGACTCAAATAGTCGGGAGATGTGAGCAAGGATCCAGCCCAGCAGCATATGGACTTATCCTGAATCCCCCAGAAGGAGCAATGTACCAGGGTTCCAACCCAAAGAAACTAGCTCACTGCTTATAACCTCTACCCCTCGTTCTCAAATCCTACTCCACGTAACCATTTCCACATAAACATTTCTCTCCCATAAGGGAGATAAAGGAGGCCCAGCCTTGTCTGTCTTGTTCTCTTCATTCTGACCCTGTGGCTCCCCCATGTCCCTTACCCGCCCCCCCACCAGGATCCCAGTAAGACTTAGAGTGGAGCCTTTTGGTAAGTGTTCCATACATCCTGTGACTCCTTGACTTTGCAGTGCCCTCAAGCCCTACCCAGGCTAATCAAGGCTGGGAGGTATGAGGGAGGATTATTTGTACTAAAAACCCCAGCATCTGATAAGCTCTGGCTTTTCCAGGATGTGATCAGAGATGGTCACTCACTTTACATGTCTCCAGACTATAAAGTAAAGCTAATGACCGGGGGTAGGGCTCAGTAGCCCTTTAGTCCTTACTGCTCATTAAACAGGTGTCTGGCCAGGGCATGGTACAGATGTACTGAGATATGGGCCCTCTGCATATGAAATGGGGGTTGTCTTTCAGGGGAGTGACTGGGAATTACGCAGGGAATCTCTGAAAAAGAAGAGGGCATGTGCGCCAAGGGACACATGTTCACTTTAGGAAATACAGAGAAAGGAAGGGAAGGAGGGAGGGAGAGAAGGAGGAAGGAAGGAACTGAATTTCCTCTAATGTTGCCACCATGAGATGATCACCTTCAATATTAAGGTTTATATTTCACTGGTCTTACCTCTTCCTAGGAAAACACATGTCCTGTTTCAGAAATTAGATGGGTACACTGATGTATAAGCTCACATCACTCAAAGCTCAACAAATCTCCGTCACACACAACACCATCTACTATGCCAATGTTTAGCTGCAGTGCTTGGAGGGTCTGCGCACTCTGCTGTTTGGTGGAAATTCATCCAGGAAGAGCCACCTTAAACTCATCTTGGTCCTATGAATTTGCAGACTAGAGATGAACTTTCCAGAACCACCTTCATAGGTTAGGCGTCACTGTAGGGAAAAGGCTGGTTAGGTTGGGTCTCTCGCACTCCAGAACAGAAGTGCGGAGAGGCGTGTCGCCAGTGACTAAAGCTGCATCCAGCACATAGTTGGTGCTCAATAAACAGACATAATCCATAAAGAGATGGATAGATGAATGTTTTCATCCCCCTATAGGACTGAAGGATCAGGTGTAACCCATAACTGTTCTCAGTAATCCTTCCTGAACCTTCTTGGTTCCCCTCAGACCCAGTTACACTCTATTTTCTACCCACTGATTCCATGTTCTGTGTTTTACATGATTATCACAGGTTTAGAAGAAAGGCGGTGTTATTCCCATTTATCAACAAAGAAACTGAGACTCAAAAATAAAATATCTTCTCCAAGGTCATGTAGCTAGTACATGGCAGAAAGAGAAATCAAGCCTATGTCTAGCCCATAAACCAAGATTGTGTTGCCTGCTTCTGGGGGTGGGGGGTAGAAGAAAAGGAAGGAGAGGAGAGAGAGAGAGAGAGAGATGGGGGAGAGAGACTTTGATTTTACTTGTTGTACTGGAGGATAGCTTTAGTTGTCAACTTGGCACACCTGGGTAGAGGGACCCTCAATTGGGGAACTGCCTCCATTGAACTGGCCTGTGGCCATGTCTGAGGGGCATTTTCTTGATAGTTGAGTAATGTGGTAGGGCCCAGCCCACTGTGGGCAGTGCCATCCCTGGGTAAGTTGTCTATTGTATAAGAAAGCAGGCTAAGCCTGGACCAGGGGAGGAAGCCAGTAAGCGTTCCTCCATGGCCTGTGCTTCAGGTCTTGTCTCCAGGTTCCTGCCCAAAGTTCCTACCGTGGGTTTCTTGAGAAACTGTGACCCGGGCGATGTAAGCTAAATAAACCCTTTCTTCCCCAAGTTGGTATTGGTCAGAGTGTTTGGTCATAGCAATTGACAGTCACACTGTCTGTCGCGGTTCTCCAAGGGTGCACAGAAGACTGCATGCATCAGTTAACTTTTTATCTTTGTGAGCCAAATGCATGACAGGAATGACTTGAGGAAAGAAGGAGTTGCTTTGGCTCATGGTTAAAAGGGTTCAGCCCACGGCCCCTTAGCCCCATGCCCTTGAGCAAAGCATCATGGTGGCAGGAACACGGGGCAGGGCTCACTGTTCACCATATAGCCATCAGGAAGCAGAGAATGGCAAACACAGAGCTCACCAGGCTTTCTCCTTTTTTCTTCCACTCCACCTGACTCCAACCCACAGGATGGAGCTACCCACATTCAGAGTAAGTCTTCCCCTCCTCGGTTAATCCTTCCAGGAAACACCCTCTCGGCACTTTACTAGTCCTGGCATCTCGGTCCAGTCCAATCAAGTCGACAATAAAAATTAACTGCTATGCAGGGATTTGTTGAAGGGATTAGTTGACGTGACTGTGGGGTCTGGCTAGTCAAAAGTCAGAAATAGTGAAAGCCTTAGCAGTTGAACATTCTCAGGTAGGAGCTTATGGTGTTTATTTGACCGAGTCTCACCACAAAGCCCCAGCTGGCCCCCATCTTGCAATCCTCCTGTCTCAGCCTCCTGAGGGCTGGTGCTAGAGGTGTGTATGACCGCACCTAGCCCAAGTTGCTGCAGTCTTGAAGCAAAATTTCTTTTTCCTCTGGGAAAACTAGCTTTGCTTTTAAAGTCTTTTTGGTTTGGGGAGCTTGTTTGTTTGTTTATTTGTTTGTTTGGGATAGGGTCTCACTATGTATCCCAGGCTGGCCTAGAACTTGCTACGTAGACAAAGTTGGCCTCAAACTTGCAGAGATTCAGCTGCCTCAGTCTCCTGAGTGCTGGAATTAAGGTATGTACAACCATAATCGGTCTTGAAGTCTTTTAATTAATTAGGTGAGGCCCACCCAGATTAATGAAGACTGTTAAGTCTTCCTTTCACAAGCCACATCTAGGAGGGCTTAATTAAAAATCTGGAACTGTAACCCAGCCAGGTTGACATAAAAAGCCACCCATATACACACAGAAAATGGGCTTGTCACATTCTTTCTTTGTTTTTCTGTTGAGGCCTTCGTCTGGGAGCGCCTTAGGCTATGAGGGACATTAAATTTCTATCATGTCTTACAAATTTTCTATTTTCTCCTACATCATCTTTCATTTGACTTTCTTTTTCTTTTTCTTTTTTTTTTTCCTTTTTGGCCATTTTGAGACAGGGTCTCCCTATAGCCCTAGCCAGCCTGGAACTCAAAATATAGACCAGGCTGGCTTTGAACTCACAGAGATCTGCCTTCCTCTGCCTCCCAAGTGCCGGGGTAAAAGGCATGCACCACCACGCCAGCTTTGACTTTGTTTAAAATGATTTCTGACTCCCAGGTTGGGATTTATTTGTTGTTTGTTTCTGGTTTGGTTAAGGCAGAATCTCATGTAGCCTAGGCTGGCCTTGAAATTGCTAAGTATTCCAGGATGATCTTAAACTCCCAATCCTCCACACACACATTCCCATGGCATGTGCAGGTAGAAACACATGTATGCACAAACACAAATAAATAGTAATAATAGTAATAGTAATAATTTCTTTTTAATTTGAATGATAGATAAGTCTAAGGGAGATCCTGGATTTAAGGAAAAATGACCAACAATGCTTATAAGTTGACCAGCTCAGAGCTCTCTTTGGTGGCCCAGATTTAAAGAAAAACAACAAAAATCTATTGATAATCAGGCATGATTGGCACATGCCTATTAGCACTGGAGAGACGGAAGCAAGAGGATCTCTGACAGTTTAAGACAAATGTGGTCTACATAGTAAGTTCCAGGATAGCCAGAGACACCGGAAAACTAAAAATAAAATTTAATTTTCTTAATTTTTTTCTTGGTATCATTGCCAATAGATTCTTTTTAAAAAATTGTGTGTGTTTGTGTGTGTGTGTGTGTGTGTGTGTGTGTGTGTGTGTATGAGTGGTTTTCCTGCATGTGTGTAATGCCCAGAGTTCAGAAGAGGGCATTGGATCCCCTAGAACTAGAGTTATGGACAACTGGGCTCTGACCCAGCCATGTGGGTGCTGGGAATTGAACCTGTGTCCCCTGCAAGAGTAGCCAATCCTCTTAATGCTGACCCATCACTCCAGCCCAGCCAATAGGTTCTTAATGCTAAAGCAACCAGATGAGAGCAGCTTCCCAACCCAGGGTTCAACTGGGTCTGAAGTACTAAACCCCGAGGGCACAGCTGAGCCAGTCCCCACTTAGCACTGGTCCCAAGACAGGACTGTTTGTGATGGTAAGAGAAGAAAATGAGGCAAGTTCTTCATCCTGAAAGAGGAGAAAGGACACTAGAAGAAAGGTTTGAGTCTGTCACCGGCAGTGAACCAGGCGGGCATGCATGCTCTCACTCCCATCTTCAGGAATATTCTCTCTAGGAAGCACTTCTTAAAGCCTAAGGAAGTCAGATGTGACATGCAAATTGATAAAGCCACTGTTCATAACAAACAAATGGCACTCTTTAACAAAGGAGGAAGTGAAAACCCAGTTGAATTTCATTTGGGAAGTGGGGGGTGAAAAACCACAGTCAGAAGTCCAAAGTTAACAGCATGGACAACTTCATGTTCAATTCACTCTAATACTGAGTCCCTTCCATGCCAGTCAGAGCCCAACAGTGGCTGCAATCCATGAGCCGGACCCCATTTAAAGGCCCTGGCAGTCTTTCTGCTCTTGTGTCTTTGGTAGTCCAGATAAAGTTTGCCTCTCCCAAGCCTTCCAACGTCCTTCAGGGCTTGTCTTTGGAAAATAGTCACTGTCTACTTTGAAGCCAAGACCTGTACCTGCTCATCCAGCCATTCTTTCTCCACTGACAGCCTTGTGGGCACAGCCTTGGAGTTCATGGATAGTTCTTTTCTGTGGATTGTGATCTTCTTTGAAATATTTTGCCTGAGGGGGCTGGGGAGATAACTCAGTGGTTAAGAGCACTGACTGCTCTTGCAGGAGACTGGGGCTCCGTTCCTTGTACCCACATAGTGGCTAACAACCATAACTACAGTTCCAGGGCCTCCAATGCCCTCTTCTGACCTCCACAGGCATTGCACAACACAGGTGCCCTTTCATACATGTAGGCAATACACTCACACACATAAAATAAAAATAAGATATTAAAAAAGAAATATTTTACTAAGTTTCCATGCTAATTCTCACCCTGATCCCTCCCTTTACAGACTTCCCAGGGGAGAGTGGTCTTTGTCCTGTTTCCTAAATTCTGCTCCTCTCTGCAAGGCTGTCCTTTCCATGGCTTTGTTCCAGCGCCAACTGTGAACTAGTCCCAAAACTCACCCCAGGCTTCCTGATCTTGCTTTATTCCATGGATAGGTCTTCAGGGACTAGGACTCATGGGGGAATCCATGAGCATCATGTTAGGTCTCGTTTCTGAGGAGGAGACACTAAAAGGAAAGAATTATGCAAGGATTTTATTTCTTTATTATTTTGTATTATTTTATATATGTATGAGTGTTTTGCCTGCATGTATATAAATACACCTGTGTCATGTGCAATGCCTGTAGAGGTCATAAAAGGGCTTCAGATCCCCTGGAACTGAAGTTAAAGAAGATTGTTAGCCACTATGTGGGTCCTCTGCAAGAGCAGCCAGCGCTCTTAACTGCTGAGCCATCTCTCCAGCCCTCTGAATTGTGCAAGGATTTTATGAAGGAAAATACCTATAAGACAAATAAGGGAGAGAGCAAGGGAAGAGTCAAGCTGTGACATGGGTCAGATTCCCACAGGAACTGGTCCTCAAGCTCAAGCCAGCTGTTAGGAATCTGATGTCCCCCAGGAACAGGCCAGATACAGTGTCCCTGCCATGCTCCACCTTTGCCTGGGAATTGTTCATGGGCCACATGGTCTCAGTGCAGACAGGCAATGGCAGGCTTGAGAACAGGGCAGTGGGAGCCCCAGGTCAGTCAAGCCTCCCTTGTGCAGGGCAGGGCATGAGGCATATTCCCATTCTTTCTTCAGACATTCATGAACTTGGGTTGGAATAGGTGTCCTCTGTGCCTTTATGCCTTTTTCAATGACTTCAATAGAAAATTCAAAGGGGTGGGGGGGTGTGCACACATGAACATGAGGTTGGCAGGGGAGTTAGGGGAGTGCACGCCACAGTGTGCATGTGGCGGTGAGAGAACAACTTCCTGGAGTCTGTTCTCTCCTTCCACTGTGTAGGTCCCAGGGATTGAACTCAGGTCATCGGGTTTAGAAGCAGGTGTGTGTGTGTGTGTGTGTGCGTGTGTGTGCACGAGCGCAGTCACAAATGCTTCTTAGAGTCCTAATCCCCTGGAGCCCTCACCTGGTCTCTCTTTCTGTCTTTCAGACCATCCTGGTGGGCGACAGTGGCGTTGGAAAGACATCTCTGCTAGTTCAGTTCGACCAGGGCAAGTTCATCCCAGGCTCCTTCTCAGCCACCGTGGGCATCGGCTTCACAGTAAGCACCTGCTGGCACTGCCAGCTGTGTTACCCCTGTGTGTAGGTCAGGGAGCCAGCTGGAAACAGATGGGCATGGATGTGGGACCATTAGAGGAAGCTGAACGAGAAGACTATTTCCTAGTAGGCAGGTGAGATGCTGGTGACCAGGAGGAGTGAGGCCATGTCTTTGGATGCTGCTGAGGTGCCATTCTACCTTGAGACTCAACACATCTCTGACAAACGGATGCTAGGCAAGTCATCAGCAGGAGCGGGGTGGCTTTCAGTTGAGAGATGCAGGAACCATGGGAAGCCTCCAGGAAGTGGCCCCAGGAACAATTCTCTCGATCCCATTGGCTTTTCTCCTACACCCTGTGTCCCTCTAGGGTCCCACAGATAGAAGTAGAAGGTAAAGGCTATCTGGGTATAGATGCTCACTCAGTTCATGAAGAATCTGGAAGGTCGAAGTAACAAGTAACCATGCAAACTTAGTATGGCCACACGGAACTGAAGTCTGTTTTTTTAGCCCCCTGTCTGTCCCTGGGAACAGCACCCACAGAGGACAGCTCTGACTAGGAAGTACTGTCAACCCCTCTCCCACAGCCCTCTGCAGCCCAGCAGTCCTGCCCCACCATGCATCCTCACCTTGCTGAATTCCCCCACGCCTGAAGATGCTCTCTGATCCCCTGGAAGTTCAGGAAGGACCTTCCAGACGGCTTTGCTCCTTTTCATGCTGTTGAGTCTCCAGAATCCTAGTGTTCCAGAGACTGAGAAGAGCAGGTGTCATTTCTTAGACAGTATGGGTGTTGAAGAGCCTCTGGGGCAAATCAGAGCACGGGGACTATGAGGTCACACCTGGTGCTGGACACAGGATGCCATACTGGTAGGGAGAGGGGGTGAGACCCAGAAATGGGCTTTATCCCCTGGTCAGAGTGAGGAAGGCAAGGGTCCAAGTTGGCTTGGTTGAACATGGCTACAGGGGACTGCCCAGGAGGTAAGTGAAAATAGCAGTCTGGCCAGCCTGTGCACCAGGAACTAGAATCTGTTCTGAAACAACAACACCAAGGGCTTCCAAGCCTGAGACCAGGTGGGCTCTGGGAGAGAAGGCTGGTCAAGTTACTTGCTGAGTCCCAGAAGGCCATGGCTGCCTTGGCAATCCCTAAAGTCTTAGATTAGGCTGTCTGAAAGTGAACTGAATGCTCTTGTGCCAGAAGTCACCTACTCTAGCCCATGCCTGTTTTTCCTCACCGTCATGCCCACATCTCCTCATCCATCTTTATACCTGTCTGGGAGGGCAGAGACGAGGTAAATATGATGCAGGCAAATTCTGATGCAGGGTTGGAGAGAAAGTGTGGTGGCTAAGTGTAGTTGTTGTTCTTCTAGAGGACCTGAGTTCAGTTCCCAGCAGCCACATCAGGCAGTTGACCAGTGCCTAGAACTCCAGCTCCAGGGGGTCTACTACCTCCTCTGACTTCCAAGGGCATCTATACGCACAGATACAACACAGGCAAAGACACAAACACAGACACATAAATTAAAATAGAATCTTTTTTAATTTTGTTCTTTTATATGTATGAGTGCACTGCCTGCATATATGTAAGTGCACCCATGTCATACACTGCCCACAATCAGAAAAAGGCATTGCATTCCCCTGGAACTGGAGTTACAGATGGTTGTTAGCTGCCGTGTGGGTGCTGGAAATCAAACCCAGGTCCTCCACAGGAGCAGCCAGTGCTCTTAGCTGCTGAGCCATCTCTCCAGCCCCATAAAATGGAATCTTTTAAAAAAAAATTGTGACACATACCTCACAAGCCACAAGGGTGATATCTTTGAATTTTGCACTTAGCTTGTCAAGAAAAGTCAGGCAAGTCTCCTATGAGAATAAAGACTGTATTTAGTTAGACTGAGAAGTCAAGCAGCCACAGTCAGAACAAGGAAGTCCTTGCTGACCTACGCTTAGCCTAGGTCAGCCACCCCAATGGTTGCCAGATTTTACTGAGTAAAATCTGAGCCTACAAAACCTTGGGTCAAGGGCATGACCTTGGACCACAAGCAGGCACATCTATGCTCCACAACTGGTACTCAATCCCAAGGAAATCCCCACCAGTGATGGCAGGTCACATGTGACAGTGACCATGTGGAGGAAGAAGGGTGGGGCCTACCCAGCCACAGCTCTGATTGCACCAATGCCTGTTCCTCTAGCTCACTTCCTACATCTCTGTTCAGTGCTAGAGACCCTTCACTCCCTCCCTGTCCTTTTTCCTGCCCCAAACAGCTGGATGTTCACATAGTAACTAGTCCCCCACATCCTGCTGGGCAAGAATGTTGAAGGACATCAGACATCCTTCAGATATCACTTGTCTCCAGAGAGCAAGCTTATAGGAACCTTCCTTACTGACCTGTCAAGTGCCCTGGGCCTGGGCCTAGCTGTGGCTTGGACTCCAGAGTGATGATAACTGAAGCCGAAGGGGCCACCGAGCTCCTCCTGCTGCTGCTCAGGAGACTGGGTGAAGCCTGGCATCAGGGGAGGGAAAGGGATGCAGAAGACACTGGATAACTACTTGGGTTTTGCCCTCACTGAGTAAGTTCCATAAAGCCAAAGTTCTGTAGAGCCAACAGCTCTCGAATCCTGGTATTCCCCAGATCCTCCATCACCAGCTCTGTCTCATTGGCTACAGAGTCCTGTTGATGGGTTTCCTGAGGTGCTGACATCAATGGGATTCACAGAGGGATTAGTCAGACTTTACTGCCCTGATGCAAAATACTTGGCTCCTTTTTAATGGTGCTAATCTCTTCAGGAACCATGTCTTCCTTGGTCCCTATTTCATACAGGCTTTTCTAACCAAACTGAAAGTTTTTTTAAGGCTTTCTGCTCAGTTTTTTGTTCCTGATTCTCACTATAAACCTATAGCCACAGCTTGAACGCTGAACTGTCTCCACTAGATTGATTAGTCCCTGCTTTTAAACTCAGCCCCCACAAAGTCTGAGGACACAGGCAAAACTCAGACAAGTATTGTCCGAATGTAACATGAGTGGTCTCCAGTCCATTCCCCAACAGAATCTTTGTTTCCATTTGAAACTTCATGAACACCTTCTTTATTGTTGGTGTTTATCTCAGAGTTTTGGTCTAAGTTCCCGCAGAACCATCTATTAAGCTCAATTTATAGAACTCTAGGCCTTTGCTAGCTCACATCTCCAAATTCTTCTAAATTCCTCCTTCAAATCTGTTCCAACATCTAAGAACCTCGAGGCCAGGGTTTAGTCACAGTGACACCCCTGTTTCTGATACCAGTTTTCTGTATGAGTTTTGTTTTGTTTGTTTGTTTCATCATTGTGACAAAAACCTACCATAAACACCTTGAAATTAGATTTATTTTGGCTCACATTTTCAGACTTTCAGTCACAGTTATTGACTCTGTTGACTCTGGGTTCGAGATGAGGCAGGGGGCATGACATCAGCACCTAAGGTGGAGGCTGCTCACCTCATGGCAGACAGGAAGCAGTGAGAGAGGATGAAATCTAGGATGGAAAACAACTTTATTGACATCTTATTTATCATTTTTATTTTATCTCTATGAGTGTATTGCCTGCATGTATGTAAGTACAGCCATGTCATACAATGGCCACAGAGGTCAGAAGAGGGCTTCAGACCCCCTGGAACTGGAGTTACAGGTGGCTATTAGCCACCATATGGGTGCTGGGAAACAAACCCAGGTCCTCTGCAAGAACAACTAGCCAGTGCTCTTAACCACTGAGTCATCTCTCCAGTCCCTTGGAGGTTTATAGACCTTGACAGGAGTGTTGAGAACTACTGGCTAACAACCATCCATAAACTCCAGTTCAAGGAGATTCAGCACTCTCTTCTGTCCTCCGTGGGCACTGCATGACACAGGTGCACTTACACACATGCAAACACAACAGTTATACACATAAAATAAATAAATAATCAAAAAAGTTGTTTAAACCTCTAGGAGGCTGCTTCCATTGGATCAGGACGGGGACACAGAGTGATCTGGGGGCTGTTGTGCAAGTAGTCCATGTGCCACAGTTTATGAAACCTGGGTGTAGGCTTTGTCACTCCAGCCTCTGCCCTAGTCTTCCCTCCATATCTGGATCCTACGGTCCCTGTGCTTTGCGGTTCCCAGCCATGGAGTTTTCTGTAGTCCACCTGAATGTCTGGGAGGCCTCACTGCATGTCCCGGTTGCACATCAGGGCATTCCTCTGAAATAAGCAGGAGGGGTGCCTTTGTCACCAGCCCCTCCTCTACCAGAAGGGCTTTGTGAGCTTCAGGGCTGTGGCCTGCAGCACAGCAACTGATGAGGTGTGTGTGTTCATGTCACATCGGGGAGTGGGGGCAGGACAGGAGCTGAGTATTATATTTGGGGGTGATTAGGGCATGTGGGGTCAATTTGAGAAACACATGGGCAATGACATGTCATATATGCTCATGGCATGATTTGACCTATGTCTGCAATTGCCATCAGATGACATGCATGTATCTGTCTTGGATAAAGTGAGGTGTGTGTTTGGGGGTTGTAGAAGGCATTGTATGCATGTGCTATGTATGACAAGATGAGCATTGTGATAGATATGTTAATGATACATAGCATGAATTGTGCATCTGTGGCATGAAGTGTATGTGTTTGAGGAATCATGTTAGGTGCATGTGTGAGTGTGTCTGGGTTGTATTGTCAGGGGTGAGTGTGTCTGTGGTATGACATGAGGTGAGTGTGGCCATGGGAGAGAGACATGGGCTACCAGGTCACATACAGAGTGGGGTCAGAAGGCTAAGTGTGGTGTTCTAGATCAGCCCTGTTCTAGATCAGCCCTCTCCTGAAGACCACATCTAAGAGCCCCCCGCCGTTCAGTGATCTCATCTTCTACACGGCCCCACTCTGAAGGCCCCTGGGTCACTGTAACTTCTCATTTGCTTAGTATTGCCCTTGAACTCACCACAGAATATCACAGCATCCCAGGGGACAATGTACAGCCCAGGCCATTCATATAGCACTGCCTGTGTGCTGCATACCCACAGGGGCCTCATAAGCATTGCACAGAAAAGCAGCCTCTCCCCAGCCCTATTGGCCAATTCTGCCTCCAGCACACCAATGCAGCAAGAATGCTTTTATCTCTATTTCTGGAGGTTCCCACTGATATTGACTCTTCTCCATTCCAAACCTACCACAGGATAAAAAGGGTCTAACCTGTGACCTACTTCCACCACTTAGGCTCCACCTCCTCAAATTTCCAACACCTCCCAAAATAATGTGAAGTCAACAACACAAGTCACAGCTGAAGATGAAGTCCAAAATCAAGGGGTCAGCAGACAATGCTCCCTTTGCAGGCTCTGGGTAGAATTCTGTTTGCCTCTTCCTAGGTTCTGGTGGTCCCAGCCGTCCTTGGTGTTCCTTGGCTTAGATTGCTGGAGTCACAAGACTCCAGTCTCTGCCTCCGTCTTCACAAGGCTGTCTTCTCACTGTGCACCTCAACTCTCATAACTCTAATTAGGGGCTGTTTTAGTTACTTTTCCTGTTACTGTGACAAAATACATTAACAAAAGGAGCTTCAGGAAGGAAAGGGTTTTGGGCTCACAGAGGTTATTTATAGTCTGTCAAGGTGGGGAGTCAGCAGCAGGAGCTTGAGGAAGCCTGGTCACATTGCCTCTGCAGTCACGGAACCGAGAGAGATGAACGCTTGTGCTGAGCTTGCTCCTCCCTTTTGTACAGTGCAGGATCCACCGGGATGGTGCGGCCCTCCGTTAAGGTGGGTCTTCACACCTCAATTCCCCTAATCAGAATAATCTTCACAGGCATGGCCAGAGGCTCACTTCTACATGATTCTGGATCCTGTCAATTGCTCATGAATATTAATAATTACAGAGTCCCTATTCCAGTATGACCTTGTTGTAACTAACGACACCTGCAATGTCCCTGTTTCCAAGGAAGGTCAGATTCTGGGGTGCTGGTCCATAGTGCTTCAGTATATCTTGGGAGACACAATGCAACCCATGACAGCAGTTTTCAGTGGAAGGTGAGCAAGGGGCAACCCACTTCCCCCTCCCTGACTCCCACCTCAACAAAGACACCTCTGTCCCTGTTCTGTGCTTGGCTCTCAACTGCCATAAAATAGCTCCAGCTGAGGCTAAAAACTCCAGGCTACTGTGGACCCAGTCAATGACCAGAAGATTTGTAGTTACCCAGAAGCCAGGCCTGCCCCTTGCTCCTCACTCCCTATACCTAAGAAGGGCAGGGGCCAGATCCCTACACCCCTCACAGTCCCTTTATGATGTACCCACTCTGTTCCTTTGTATGAATGCTGGAATAGGGGCACTGATATGTTGGCCCACACCACAAGCCCCCAAGCTCTGCTCTGGACAACCCCAAACTCTCCACATCTTGTGAGCAGTGGCTGCAAGGTTGCTGGAATATACTGGAAACTGCTTCCACTTCATGAATGTGGAACGTTATTCGATGTCTGGGTGAGACACCCACCTGAATAAGACTAACCCTGCCTTCTGAAGACCTTTTGGAATGGTGGGCCGCAAAAGCCCGCCTGGGAAAGCGTTCCCGTGATGGGACATTTGGGGCATACAGCAACACATAGGAGAAATGAAAAACGTTCGAACATGAGGGGTCGAAGTGTTAACACCAGCCAGAAGCCCCCAAAGCACCACGGTGCCAGTGTGCTCCAAGATGAGCGCCAGTGAACAAAAACGACTCCGATGACTCCAAGCTGGAGGAGTGCATGAGCAAACGTGTAACTGCTTAGGTACCATTCTCCTGTCACATTGCCCAGGTGTGTCCCCAGCCTCCTGCCAGCAGCTAAGTGCGGGTGGCCAGCTGGCCGCGGCTCGGGCGCCCCCTGCTGGCCGCGTGCTCAGCGGCAACAAGAACCCAAACGCAGGTCGGTGGGCGCAGAAGAAACCACACCTTAGCTTAGCCGGGTCTCACAGGTCAGCTGCCTCAATAGTACTCTAAACCCCTTCCCCCCGTTCCCCGCTGCGACCTTAAGGGGCTGGTCCTGCAGTTGGACGTGACCCAAGCTGTAAGAGCACTAAACCAGGCTAATGTCGCCCAGGGGGCTGCCATCTCGGGTCCTGCGGTCCCGGGCGCCCTTGCTGGGCAGCCAGCTGCTAACTGTCTGGCGTCGTCGAGGAGACGGCGGGAAGGAAGGAGGAGCCTACCGAGGTCCAGGCCGGTGGGTGGAAAGGGAGGAGGGAGTGGGAGGAGCCTCGGGCAGGGCGGTTCTGCGCTCCCTCGCCTGCCGGGAGCGGGGCTCACCTCTGACTGTCCGGGGACATGACTGGCACGCCCGGAGCCGCTGCCGCCGGGGATGGCGAGGCCCCCGAGCGCTCCCCGCCCTGCAGTCCGAGCTACGATCTCACCGGCAAGGTGGGTGGGCGCTACGCCCAGTGCTGGGGACTCCAGGGCCATCTCTGAGGGACACCCCTCCGCGTGCCCTTTGCCTTAGGACCCTGTCCCTCCCTCACCCACGCCCCTCTCGGGCTGTATCTGGATTGGATTCAGTCCTCCTCCTGCCGGGCTGATCTGGGGTCTGGGCCCACCTTGGTCTCTAGGGATCTAGGCTGATCCAGGTGGGCACAGGGAAAGGAAGATTGGAAAGGACTGAGGCTCCCCACCCTGCGGACTCCAACCCGATTTTCTTCTGCCACACTTTGGAAGTGCTAAGAGATAGCGACTACCTAGAGACTCAAACAGAGCTCCCCACTCCCCACACCCCATCTCAACTCCACCTGCTAGGCATCTCAAGGTTAGTGCCGTTTTTTGAGCCAAGGACTCAGTAGTACCTGTCACTCAGTTTCAAGGTTTTAGTTCCCCATCCAGCAGCAAATCCTATCCTTTCCCTTACCCTTCCCTTCCTCCAGACACAGTCTCACACCTACCGGTAGCTGTAAGACACCCCATACCCGGCTCCCAAACTGTGGGTAGCCAAGCTCACAAGTGTACCTGGGAATTTTTAGAACCTGAAAAAGATGGCTGCAATTAGTCACAGTGACAATTGCTCCCCCCTCCCGCCGCCCCCCAACAGCTGTAAAGAAAACTCTCTGTGGTATGTACCTTCTGTAGGAACATCCTACATGGAAGCAGGTGGGAGGAACGTGGACACTAGTCTGTCTTCCTCCCACCCCCATCTGCACCCTTGGAATAGGCAAGTACCTGGAACTCTGAAAGAGATGCTGAACCACATTTCTGCACTTCTTCTGCAGGGTTAGGGGGAGATAAAGCAAGGGCTGTGCTGGGTAGAGCTGCAGCCTGGTCTTTCCTGCCTCTTTCCATGCCTAGGCTCTTGCCCCATACTGGGTCTCATTCTCACTGGGAGCCTCAGCTCTCCACCCCCAAGGTTTCAGGGGAAGCCACTGTGCCAGCCACCCACCCAGAGCCGTTGAGATAGGCGTCCTGTGTGGGCTTGTGGCAGGAAACAGGGCTCTGTGTCCTCAGGGGAGGGGGGAGCTGCTGACTGACAGCCAGCCCCCACCAGGCTTATGAGGCTCTCCTGACCTTCTTGTCCTACAAGTCAGCTGAGCTGTTTACCTAGGAGGCGGCAAGGCTGAGCAGCTGTTTGTGTTTGGTGGATTTGCCTGGCTGGGTGGCTGCTGCATCGTTTGCTCAAGGCAGCTGGGATCTGTAAAGTACACCATCACCAGTCCTGGCCCACCTCCTTCCCCTCTAGGACTGGGACCCAGAAACCAACCAGAAGTGCAGGCTGCAGAGGCGACCCCTGCCCCATCCATCCGGTAGCCAGCAGCATCTATATAGGAGTTTCCCCCCAAGCCTGCCAAGGCCTGACCCATTCCTAACCAGTCCTGAGTCCAGGACTGTGTGGGAAGAGGAGCATGATGGGAAAGCTCCCGGGAGCATCTTAGGAGATATGAGGCCCTCAGGCAGGTAATTCCCACCCTAGGGCCACCTTTCTTGGAGTCCTAGGTGGGTCCACATCAACATTATTGGGGCTAGACATTGACAAATTCTAGAAAGGCCTAAAACTTTCCACCTACTGTGGAGGGCAAGCAGTGAAAAGTTAAGGAATTAACTTTTACGGAACGTCACACAGTAGCCTGTTTATAAGCCAAGACCTCGGCCTTACACACCTTCTGCTCAGTCCCACCCATCCCCAATGCAAGCTAACGCCAAGACCCCAAGACCCAGGAAAGCTCTGACTCCACTGTCAAGTTCAGAGCACGCCACATAATTCCAACTTAGTTAACAGTCTAACCAGGCGGTTAGGAACCTTCCAGCTCTGAGTCTACACTCCTATTCTCCAAAACTGAGGGATTACTGAGCAAAGGGCTCCCCTGTCCACCATTTCTACTCATTCCTCATGGTGACCCAAAAATGTCCGTTTGCAGCCATTTGTCTCATTTGGGAGGTTTCTCTTGAAAACTTTAGACTGTCTCCCAGTCTCAGAATAAATCCCAGCCTCCCCTTAGTACAATCTTTTTATAAACATAAAACCCCTATTAGACACTTCCAAATAAATGCTTGACCCAAATAGTAATTTCAAAATACCTCTGAGACAGTGCCCGCCCATCTGTTCTTGACAGGATCCCCTGGGAGCAATCCTCTCTGTGCTGCAGCCCCACCCACATGTGTAAACCTGAGTACACACTCAAAACTCAGAGAGATGTAATCTCTGTACTGTTCAGCAGTTGGCAAATATGTCCAAAGTCTAGACCACATGAATGTAAAGTTTTCCGGCCCTTCAAGAATGCTTAGAGCTCTCAGCTCAGACCTCCAGGACACTGGATAAGTAAAGGGTCAGAGTGCTTGGGAGGCTGAGGCAAGGAGTCTGGAGAGGAGAGGCGGGGCAAAGGCAGTGGCAGGCTCTCTGGAGGTGCTCCTCCACTGATGCTCCAGCAGTCCCCTCCCCACCCCACAATCCTTTTCCTAGGACATCCCTCCCTGGAATCCCAGAAGCGGCCTCCTCCTCTCCAGTCACCATTAACTGCCTCTGCCCCCATCTCCTAGGTGATGCTTCTGGGAGACTCGGGCGTCGGCAAAACTTGTTTCCTGATCCAATTCAAAGATGGGGCCTTTCTATCCGGGACCTTCATAGCCACGGTCGGCATAGACTTCAGGGTGAGGTGGCTGCAGGCTCCTCCTCCAAGCAAGGGCTACAGCTCAGGTTCAAGTATTCTGCCCTCTTCTTGCCAACTATGACTCCTGAGGGTACCTGTGACTCACTTCCTGCAAGGCCCCAGATGTGCCCCCCAATAAGGACCACAGAGGTGGACAGGTCAAAGAAGTCTGGACAGGGTTGGCACCTTGCCCATCTGCAGAATATGAAAAATGAGATTGAGTCTCTCTTTTACTCCTGGGCAGTGCCCTCAAGCAGGGTAGTCTCATGGTACAAGTCCCTTGCTCATGGCCCTCTGGGCTGGATCCTCTCGCAAGGCCTCCAAGGTCAGTCTTCTGCAATTGCCAAACAACTGAGGAGCTGGGCTGGCCAGGTTCAGAGACAGCAGCTCACTGAGCTGGTCCCCTTCCCTGAGGTCTCTGTCTTTACCCCTCTGCAGCAGGGCTCCTGGGCACTGAACATCAGAAGGTCCTGGAGGAGAAAGATCTAACCCTGGTAGCTGTGCCTTGCAGAGACTCTTTGCCTCCCCCAGGGGATAAAGTGCTGAGGTTGCAGTCAGAGAACTGTGGAGTAACTCTGGAAGCTGGCCCTGAAGGTTTTGCCTCTGGGAGCTCCAGGATGCCGGTGGGCACCTCACCTCTAAAGACTCAGTGACACTCATAGGACTGAACTCTGGGAGACAGACCAAAGTGAGAAACTGGGCAGAGCCCCGTGCTGCTTGCCAAGCCCAGCAAAGAGCTAGCCAGGTTCACAGGCTCCCCTTGCCCCACTGGGTGATGAGAAAAACAGAGGTACCTGGGAAATGGGTTCCCACTGCTTTAATAAGGTGATCTGACTGGAGATGTCTCTGGTTTGCCACTCAAGCCTGTAGGGCTGGAGAGAGACCAGGACAAGTTGGTGGCAGAACTTGTGCCAGCCTCCCCTCCCAACCCTCTGCACTTTTCTCTTTCAGAACAAGGTGGTGACGGTGGATGGAGCCAGAGTGAAGCTTCAAGTAAGAGAGGAGGCTGGGGTGGGGGAGAGGATGAAGGAGCTTGCCCTTGCTTCTCAACCTGAACCACAGGCCTGCGGCCCTGCCCTCAGCCTGGGGTAACTTCCTGTGGGGCCCATGAGAGGAAACTGCTTTTCTTTGTTTGCTATCTGCAGAAAAAGCAGTTCCCAGGCACCTTCCCTTCTGCCAAAGGCAGCTCAGAATGCCTTCAGTGAAGCTTAGCCACCCCTCCATCTTTCCTTCCAGTTTTCTGAGTCTACTGCTCTAGGTTAGGTGCCCTCACCTCTGGACTAGGGAAGAGGAAACAGCACTGAATGGGTTTAAGAGCCCAGAACCTCTTTTTAAGATGTCATCAGATTCTCTAGAGCCCATGAGAACCCACAGAGGGAAACAGCCTCCCATCTTACAAACAGTTCTCACAGCACAGCATGAACCTGCCAGGCTGCAGTGCACTCTGCCTCCTTCTGCCCCCTTTCTCCTTCCCTTTCTAGATCTGGGACACTGCAGGACAGGAGCGCTTCCGCAGTGTGACCCACGCTTACTATCGAGATGCCCAGGGTGAGCCCCTCTGTATTCTGATCCTTTCCCCTCTGCAGTACCCAGGCTGATGCCCTAATCCCCTCTGTCATCTCTCTGTCACCCTCCAGCATTGCTCCTGTTGTATGACATCACCAACAAATCTTCCTTTGACAACATCAGGGTAGGTCTTCCCCTCTGGAGTTTCTCCTGTATTCCCGCAACCCATGCGTAGCCAGGACAGTGCCTCTACAGTTCTGTAGAAGCAGGTGGACCATGGAACCTGTCACCTCTGGGAAACACCCAGCTATGACTCAGTGTTTGATGGCCATGTGGGAATGGAAACCAAGCAGACTGATGTGTCCCATCCTGCCTGCATTTCTCTAACTGTATTCATGAGTCTGTTGCATACCAAAGGGTTCAGAACAGTCCAGGCTCCACCTTGATCAGTTATCCATGGGGAGCCAGAGGAAAATCCAAGCAGAAAATTCCACATGCACCAAGGCCAAGTGGCAACTCAAGTAGAGTAAGTGGTTGTGTTCTTACCACCAAACCATCAGAGAACAAAGGCAATAGCCAAGCCCGACTCTGTGTACAACACCGTATAGGTTCTGTGTGCTTTCAGACCTTGAGGACAGGCTAATGGCAAGCAAACTGAGGATAAAGCATACAGACAGAAAAGGATGAAAATTTCTAGCATTTATGCTGCCACCTCCAATCCCATGCTCATGGCAGAGATCGCTAATCAATCACAGTACTTTTTTTGGTGGAAAAGACTATATAAGAAACGGAACCTGGGGCCTTGTATGTGTGAGGCAAGCATTTTAACAACGTTACATCTCCAGCCAAGCTTAGCCTCCCGGTCTCCATCTTCACCTCCACTTTCTTATTTGCTGTTTTTCTTTTGAGGCAGAGTCTAGATATGTAGCTTGGGCTAGCTTCTGTGTGCTTTCAGACCTTGAGGACAGGCTAATGGCAAGCAAACTGAGGATAAAGCATACAGACAGAAAAGGATGAAAATTTCTAGCATTTATGCTGCCACCTCCAATCCCATGCTCATGGCAGAGATCGCTAATCAATCACAGTACTTTTTTTGGTGGAAAAGACTATATAAGAAACGGAACCTGGGGCCTTGTATGTGTGAGGCAAGCATTTTAACAACGTTACATCTCCAGCCAAGCTTAGCCTCCCGGTCTCCATCTTCACCTCCACTTTCTTATTTGCTGGTTTTCTTTTGAGGCAGAGTCTAGATATGTAGCTTGGGCTAGCTTCCAACTCTCTATCGTCCTGTCTCTGCCACCCAAATGTTGGGATCACAAGCCTGTGTCACCACACCTGGCTTACCACATTGTTTTTGTTCACTGAGCCCTTTTGTGGTCTTAGAATCCCCAACAGGGCATTCTAGAAAAAGAATGGCCTGGTCTTGGGCCTCAGCCTGATTCTTCTTCCTTTCTCCCATAGGCCTGGCTCGCAGAAATTCATGAGTATGCCCAGAGGGATGTGGTGATCATGTTGCTAGGCAACAAGGTGAGTGGCTCCGTGGCAGGGTCAATGCACTCTGGTCCTCTCTCATTGCCTCAGCACCTGCCCCACCCAGCCCCATAGCTACCTAGGAAGGTCGTCCAGCAGAAGACTTTGAAATCTCCAGTACAGGAGTCAGACATGCCAGGTGGCTCCTGCCTGTCCCATCTGTCACCTTAAAGCTTTAGCAGTGGACCCTTTGACAGAACAGCCCAAGCTGTTGCCTGAGAGATGCAGGGTGACTCAGCTGCCAACCACCATTAGATCATCATGGGCAGGGTTAGGGGTCAGGGTCTGAGAGTATAAAGTTTAACCCCAGCTACTGTCACAAGCTGAGGTTAGGTCACCACACCCTTTGCCAGAGTTACCCACCTCCCCCAGCCCTCAGGGCGGGGGACTTGGCATACATCCTGAGCAAGACAGAAACCCTGGCCCCAGGCCAATCACACCTGCTGCAGTCCCTCAGGCCACCAGCAGAGGGCAAGCAGTGTCTGCTCCTGGGGCAAAAGATAGGCTGCTTGGGGTCAAGGCTTCCTTTCCCCCAGAGTGACTGACCCACATGCGCTTGACAGGCGGATGTGAGCGGTGAAAGGGTGATCCGTTCTGAGGATGGAGAGACACTGGCCAGGGTAAGTAACTGCCAGTGGGGTGGTGTGAAAATGTGGGACAGGGTGATATGTCAGAGAGGCCAGAAGCTGGCCCTAAGTACACTCTCTCCCCGGCAGGAGTACGGTGTTCCCTTCATGGAGACCAGTGCCAAGACTGGAATGAATGTGGAGTTGGCCTTTCTGGCCATTGCCAAGTGAGAGCCAAGCAGGGAAGGGAAGCTGGACAGGGTGACTGTCTGGGAAGCGATTGGGTGGGGGAGGGGGATATGCCCAGCCTCCAGCCCAGCCCATGTACAGCCCTTCCTCTTCTAGGGAGTTGAAATATCGTGCAGGAAGGCAGGCTGATGAGCCCAGCTTCCAGATCCGTGACTATGTGGAGTCTCAGAAGAAGCGTTCCAGCTGCTGTTCCTTCGTGTGACTCCCCAGGGGCTGAGAGGGGCCCAGAGGCCCCGGGGGATACAGCTGTCTCCCCTATACTGGCTTATTTTGAACTGCCAAATCAACTAGGAGAGAGCTGGGGACTCAGTGCACCTCTGCCCGGGAAGCGGCTCTCGCCCTTGTTTCTAGAGCTTCATTACATCAGGGAATGGCAAAATACTTATACTTTATATTAATGATACATAACTTAAAACCAAAAAAAAAAAAGGCACCAGTGCATCCAGAAAACCCAGATAGGGACCTGGTGGCCCTTTTGCCTTCTGGGACTAAGATCTAGAAGGCTGGGGCCTCCTAGCAATGACAAGAATGGTAACTACTCCATCCTGGAATCAGAGACTTAGATGTACTCCTAGGGTGGTTGTGACGCCATCACCACCCATACTAGGGGAGGCTGAGCAGACCCGAGCTTTCACTTCCTCCAGCTCCCCAGGGGCCAGCCTTTCCCAATAAGATGAACCCTAGTGCTGGGAGCTAGCCTAATGCCTCAGGGAAAATAAACAAGGAGATGGCGGGGGAGGGGGGGTCATAAAAAAGATAGCAGTCCCTAAGGTGGGTCTTCTTCAGCTACCTCTGGCCTTCCAAGCCCTCTTTTTGGAGGTGTTCCCCTTTTCTCCAGCACACAAGCACAGTGGGGCATCTGAAAACATTAGTTCTTATTCCCTGAACTTCACACCCCAGGGGACCCCCTTCCATCCCCTAGAATCAAACCTCAGTCTCATCTGCTTTCTGCCTGAGTTCCTACTAGATACCTGAGTCAGAGCCTGAAAAAGCTTTTCTTCCCCCTCAGTCCTGTGGCAGGTATGCACCAGAGACCACAGCTACTTCAGAGATAAAATCCAAATAGAGAGAACTCCACCCCTCCACCCAAGTCTATTCCCCTAAACCCAAGCTCTGCCTCCTCCCAGCCCTTTAACTTCTCACACCAAAAACAGGGCCAAAACTGCTTTATCTCCTCCCCCTACTAAGTCAGGTGAAGGCATGGTAAGTCATCCATTTCTGGGTGAGCCAATGTAATATATACAAAACAAGGTAGTGAGGGCAAGCCTAGGGTACAGAGAGGGGCAGCAAGGGGTTCATAGAGGCCCAAGGTCACATGTCTCCCAAAGCCCTGATCCTAGCCTTGTAAATGGATAGGCGATGTGCAGGTCATGACCTACAGGCACCTTTCCTGCAGCCCTGAAGGCTGAGCAGAGAAGCTGGAAGACAGTATGCATTGCACATTTCTGAAGTTACTGCTTTTGCTTTCAAGGCAGAAATCTTGCCCTCTGAACAGAGTCACTGCTCTAACTTGGGTTGATAAGGAAGCTCTCCCTGACTTGTCACCCGCTGAGCAGGAAGAAGCCTGGGCTTGCCCAGTCTCTTCTGGGGCCCTGGGCAGGTTGCAGGAGCCCTAGTCACATCGAAGGCTCTCTCTGGCCTCCAGCATTTGTGTTTTACAGAATTAAACTGCAGTATTTTGGAAAGTACACTCTGACAATGTTTTTCCGTTCGGAGGGGAAGAGGGGTCATGTTAAAGGGTTTGTTATTGCAGGTTGTGGGGAACTGTCATTACCCAAATTATTTGATCCTCATCTTTCAAAGTCCTCAAAAGTTCACCTCACCCTTAACTGACTGCCCCCAACCTCTAACCAGCATCTCAGCTGACAAGAGGTATCTGGAATGCTTATCTTACAGCCCTAGTCGTTTCGGGTTTTGGAGTTTTTGTTTTGTTTTGTGTTGAAAAAAAAGCCAGGGCTCCTGTGGAGTGATTGACTACCTGACTGCTTCTTGGTCCCTAATCTCCTTAGCCAAATCAAATGTTGACTCCAAAGCCCAAGTCATCCCGGCTCCCTCCGCCCTCCACCCTCCCCCCCTCCCCCTCCCAACCCTCCCCCCCCCCCCCCCCCCCCCCGCCCCGTAGGCTGCCTCCTGTCTTTCCAGTGGGCTGCAAGGATCCTCAGGCTCTCTGGCCAGCCTCACAAGTCCCTTAGCTGAGGATCGGAGCTTACACCACTATAAGCCAAGTCCTGGAACAGCGCAAAGTGATTCCACAAGCAGAAACTTTGTTATTTAAACAACCTTGTTCCAGAGTTACTCTGTTACAGTTACTCCGTTACAGTGTTACTGTGTTACAGAAGACATCAGTCCAGTTCTTAAGCCCGTTGGCCCTGTGGAGCGGAGAGGGCGGGGGGAGGTGGGGGAGGTGGTTTCCCCAGCAACAGTTACTCCCCTCGAGCCAAGTTGTACAACAAACAGGCTTTGGCTGAAGGCCGTTAAAACCTGAGGGTCCTTTACCCCGGGACTGACCCTCCTCAGTGCCCATCCATCCAGGGGAAACCAGAGCGCAGCCCGTGGGGCCTCTCCGCGCACTACCTGGAACTGGCTCCGGCCCCGCCCCGCTGGCCCAACTCCGCACTAGGTAACAAACACTTCCACTTCCTGAGCCCTCTTTTCTTCTCCCGCTGCGGGGCGCCGCGCCGAGCGCTGGCCACGCCCTCTCCCCATCCCATTGGTCAGCAGCGTTCATTCGGCCCAAGCGCCCCGAATTTTGGCTTCTGATTGGTCTACGATGGTCCACACCCACGGCACGGCCCCGCCCCCGCACTTAGGAGCGGGGCGGGTTCTGGAACGCTCAGACGCCGCGCAGGGCGGGGATTGGTCCCCTCTCTTCCGTCCGCTCCTCGGCGTTCGCGACTGCAGTTCCCGGGACACCTGCTCGCTGCTCCCGCCGCGCTGCTGAGCTCCCGCCTCGGGATTCGCAGGGCGGGGAGAAGGGCTGGGCGCTCGCGTGCCGGGCCTCGGACGGGACCCCGCTGCGCGCCACTGAGCGTTCGCTGGGCGAGATGAGCGCGGACGCGGCGGCCAGGGAGCCCCTGCCCCGCCTGTGCTGCCTGGAGAAGGGTCCGAACGGCTATGGCTTCCACCTGCACGGGGAGAAGGGTAAGGTGGGCCAGTTCATCCGGCTGGTGGAGCCCGGCTCGCCCGCCGAGAAGGCGGGGCTGCTGGCCGGAGACCGGCTGGTGGAGGTGAACGGCGAGAACGTGGAGAAGGAGACCCACCAGCAGGTGGTGAGCCGCATCCGCGCCGCGCTCAACGCCGTGCGCCTGCTGGTGGTCGACCCCGAGGCGGACGAGCAGTTCAAGAAGCTCGGGGTTCAGATCCGGGAAGAGCTGCTGCGTGCTCAAGAGAAGTCCGGGCAGGCCGAGCCTCCGGCTGCCGCCGACGCACAGGGTGCCGGCGACAAAAATGAGGCCGAAGAGAGCCGCTCGGAGCGGGTAAGGGCGGGCTGAACTGGGTTTGGAGCTGGAGAGGGGATCTGGGAGAACCTCGGGCGTCCCGGGACATCCAGCCGGTTCCGAAACTCGAGCTGCAAGTTGTCCAGGCTGGCTGGGGAGCTGAGTGTCTTTGCTTCTAGAGCCTCTTGTTCCTTGAACTTTGGGAAGGCGGCGCAGAGGAGCTCAGTCCCCTTCCCCTCTGGCCCCTCTTCCTCGGATCCACCCCCATCCCAAACTCGTTCTTCCCCTGGGGCTCTTTCCTAGGCTATCCCCGCCTGCAGCTGAGCTAGGAGGACTAGCTCTGGTCCGGTCTACCCCCACACTCCACAAGTGTCAGCCCCCTGCGAACAGAGGGACTGGAGGCTAGCACGTCCCACATTTTTAAAAAGATGGAGGAATAACTAGGGTCCCTTGGAAGGCCCTCTCTGCCCCACCCGCATCCCCTCCGTCCTCTAGTTTGTACATCATTAACTTCATCCTGACTGGACTTCATCCTTCTCAAGTCTAGGGTAACTTCTAAGAAAGAAAGGAAGTCCCAGCCTCTCTGGATGAGGTGTGGGGGTGGGGCGCAGAGGCGTCCTGGGGGTGGTGGCTCTGCCACCCAGGAGGATTTATGATTCTCAGGAATGTGAGGAGTAAGCGCTAGCTGGTATCTGGGAGCCTATGGGAGGACCTTGGAGACGGGGAGGAGAAAGGGGGGAGGAGGAAGATAGCTGGGGGAGGGAACAGGCAGGCACACTGCCCGGCAGCAGAGCAGCAGCCGGCCTGCTCTTAGAGGACAGGTGGTCTTGCCCTGATGTTATCACCATTCACTCCAGTGTCCAGATAGCAAGCAGGCTGGTCGGTTTTGCTCATGTCTGGTATTTCCCCGAAACAATCCCAATTTGGATCAGTTGCAGGATGGGGCAGTTGGCAAAAAAAGAAACTTGTGCTGAGACTCCTGTCCCCAGAGAGCAAGGAGGTAGGCTAGGCACTGGTGGACCTTGAAAGTACCTACTAGTTTGGTGGAAGTAAGGTCACCAAAAGCCCTGTCTAGCCAGAGTGCAATGCTGGGAATGCCAGGGCCACCAGGTTCCCACTTCCTGACGGTGCCAACTTGGCATTGGCAAGCGATGGGGCTGGGCAAGTTGGAATAGGTGACCTCTACTCTACTCTCAGGCAGAAGCGCAGTTTGAACTTTGTGCTAGGTCCATCCATTCACCACCCCTGACACCCCTATTTTTTTCCTTTGGACTTTGGCACCAGAACAGATAACTAACCCCAAACCACCCCCAACCCCCACCCCCGCCCCCGCCCACGCACGCACACACAGTGTTGCAGTCAGCTGCTTCCCGTGCCCTTTTGTTTCTGCTGCTGGATGCTGAACCCCGGGGTGGCTGATGTGGTGGGTTCCATAGCCCACGTTCTCTGTCATGCAGCTAAAAAGGCAATGGGCTGAAGCTTCCTGCTCTGGAAGAAGGGGCTATCCTCTGAGAGACCACAGAATCAGGTCCCCAGGTGGCAGTGCGATGCCTAAATTTGGGTGCACCCTCAACGCAGGAGAAGCATCTTGGAGATGCCATCAATGGGCTAGTCAGTCGTTCTCTGAACTTTGATTTCCCATCTATAAAATAGGAGCAGAGGTGCAACAGGATCCATCTTCTTAAGAATTATAAAAATGGGGCTAGACAGATGTCTCAGTAGTTAAGAGCATTGGCTGCTCTTGCAGAAGACCTGGGTTTAATTCCCAGCACCCACATGGCAGGTAACAACCAGTTCTAGGGGATTCAACGCCCTCTTCTGACCTCCTCGGGCATTGCACAACATGGGTGTACTTACAAACATGCAGGCAATACAGTCATACACATAAAACAAAAAATAAATAATAAATATATTTTTTAAGAATTATAAAAGTAATGGGAAGTGCCCAACTATATATTAAGTTCATTGAAACCCAGGCCCTCAAAACCCAGCTCTGCAACCATTCTCTTGAGCTTTTAAAATTTATATTTATTTATTATCTACTTATTATTTTATGCATAAGAGTATATTGCCTGCATGTAGGTAGGTGCACCCATGCTGTACAATGCCCAAGGAGGTCAGAAGAAAGTATCGGTCGGATCCCTTGAAATTGGAGTTATGGACAGTTGTTAGCCACCATGTGGGTGCTGGGACTCGAACGCAGGTCCTCTGCAAGAACAGTCAGTGCTCTTAACCACTGAGCCAACTCTCTGGCCCCCATTTTTATTTTTTTTAATGTGTATGTTTTGCCTGTTTGTATGTAACCATGTGCATGCAATGCCTGAGGAGGCCAGGCATCAGATCCCCTGGACCTGCCTTTTGGGTGCTAAAAACTGAACCCAGGTCCTGTGGCAGAGTAGCCCAGGGCCCTTAGCCACTAAGTCATCTCTCCAGCCCCAAGTCCCTGCAGCTTTATGCATAGCTAGCTAAACTTCTCTAGCAGAAAGTTCCCATATTCTGATATGACACTCCCCCTTCCCACAGTGTAAAAGATGACACCCCTTTACAATATAAAGCATTCAGCTGAGATTCATCAATTAGGTTTAGCCTGAATTTGTTTGCAGAGTGGGTGCTGTTCTATTAATCTCATCAATCCTCATGTAACAAAGGTATGAGGGGAAAGATGCTGTGGCAGAGATTGGTCAGCTGGGTGGTGTCTTGTTGGAGGGCTAGCCTGGGTTGAGAGCAAGCAGGACAGAGGATGAAGAGTCCCAGGAACATTGGCAATCCATGCTGGCCCTCTGAGGCTGGAGGAATCGAAGTGAACCCCTGTTTTCTTTAAGTTTTTGTTTGATTTGTTTTGTTTTGTTCATGAAACAGGGTCTCATGTCATTCTAGCTGGCCTGTAATACACTATGTAAATCAGGCTGGCCTCAAACTCACAGTTGCCCCCTACCATTGTCACCTATGTGCTGGAACTACAGATGAGCACCAAAACACCCATCCTGGGGATTGAACTTGGGTCTTTATGCTTATGTAGCAAGTGCTTTACTTACTACCAACACCCCCAATGTTTTTTTTTTTTTTTTTAAGATTTATTTCATTTGGGGCTGGGCATGGTCGTGCATGTCTTTAATCCCAGCACGCAGGGAGACAGAATCAGAAGCAGTGCAGGCTATTTATGTGAGTTCAAAGCCAGTTATTTTGGTCTACATAGCAAGTTCCAGGCCATCCAGGGCTGTATAGTGAGACTTTGTCTCAAAAACAAACAAAAGATGTATTTTATTTTAATTGTGTGTTGGTGTGTGGGTAGGCACACATTGTTCCTGCAGGTGCCGGTAGAGACCTGAGGCTTCAGATTCCTGAGCTGGAGTTACAGGTTGTTGTGAACCACCTGATATGGATGCTGAGAACTGAACTCGGGTCCTCTAGAAGAGCAGTACATGCTCTTAACCCACTGAACCATCTTTCTAGACACTCTCCCTGCATCCGCTTTCTTAATGACATCTCCCCCTTTCCCCTGCTGACCACCAGACACACGCCAAGGCCTAAACCTTTGAACTTAAGCCCAAAATAGGGGCTGGGCAGACCTCAAGAGCCAGCTCAGCTTCACTAGCTAGGTTGCCTGGAGCCAAGTTACTTCACCTATCTAAGCCTCCATTTCCTCTTGTGTAAGTGGGGATGATGGCGGTAACCTCATGAGGTTGTCAGGATTACATAAGGATGTATGTAAGTCATTCAATACCTGGCACTTAAGTAAGTATTCAGTAAATGTTGATTGTTGGCATTTGAAGTAATAAATAGTTCACAGTGATGATTCCACCCGGTCCATGAGGCAGCTGGCACTGGGTCTACCCTAGGAGAGCAGGTGCAGCTGTGGCCAAACCCAACTCTCAGAAGGACTCAATGATCACTGTTGTTTAGTGGTTCTATGATGAGCTGGGTGTGGTGGCTCATGTCTATAATCCCAGGACGCAGGAGGCAAAGGCAGGAGGGTCAACATCCAAGGTCAGACTGGGCTACAGAATGAAACCCTGCCTCGAAATATTTACTAATAATGAAAAGAACTATTATTGTTATTCCGTGGTCCTCCGCAGTCTGCTAGCCCATTCTTCCCACTCTTCTGCCCACTGCCAACCCCACCAAAGGTCTGAATCCCCTCAAGCAACCCATGTCCTCCCAGCCTCTGAGCCAGCACACCCAGATAATCCTCAGTTTGCAAACCCCATTCCCTACTGCACCAGGCCCACTCCAGAACCACTAGCCTCCTGTAGAGCCTTTCCTTGATCCCCAAGGCAGAGCAGCTCTTCTGTTTCTTCAGCTCTCTGTGCTTGTATCTCTGTGGCACTGAACATACTATACTGTAATCTTGTGTGCTCTTCCTCTACTGCATGGATAGCCTCAGGGCCCAGTCTTGGGTTATTCACATTGCCATCTCCAGCACTGCTCTGGGCCTACAGTAGGAAGGTGTTTTAACAAATGTTTTGAATGAATGAATGAATACATAACAATTATAAGGAGCCTTTGTCCTGGGTCATCACAGTCTAGCACACCTGGGCTTGTTTGTGCATTTAGCACACCCAGAGATTGGAATTCCAGAAAGAAATCAACCCACTCCTTGACCACTAGCAGTTTCCATTTTGAGACCAGAAGCCAAAAGACTAGGCTGAAATCTCAGTTCTAGAATCCAAGTAATTCCTTATTCCCCGCAAGCTTTAGCTTCTACCTCTGTGAAATGGGGATATCAGCTTCCAGCCTGCAGAGTTTCAGGGAGCTTCAATACGATGACAGGTGTGAATGTGAAACTATCTAGGTTGAGGTAGGTTCCTCCCAGCCTTGACCCTGATCCTGGTCCCAGAGACAAACACAAATAAGCACCCCAGGAAAACTGATGGGTGGATGGGCACAATTGGCAGCAGGCTACTGGCCTCTTGGCCAGGTCAGCACACTGTTTACTCTGACCAAGATGGAACTTTGGAAGAACAGACTTTGCAAGAAAGCTACTGGGAGTTTGAGTTTGAAATGGGCTCATTTATCTGCCAGTGCAACAACAGAGCCCCTGGTTCTTCAGGGCACTGATAAAACTAGTCATTCTGGAAATGATTGACTTCAGAGGCAGAAAGGGGCATCCTTCTAAAGGATCCCCAGGAAGATAGAGGACTTTCCCATCTCTGGAGTTCCTGGGAAAGTGGGGGAATACCTAGGAATTAGAGGAACAAGGAGCAATGTCAAGGTCTGTTGGAGCTGCAGTCCCCTCTGGGAAACAGAGCTCTAGATTCCAATCATAGGTGTTCTCTACTCTGCCTCCTTGCTAGGAGACTCAAATCTTCAGTGTATCTCTTAGCAGCAGTTGCCCAGTCTGTCCATAAAGATATTGGTAGACATTTCATTGATTTCCCCAGACAGTTCTGGCAAGGTGTTTTCTCCACTGAACAAGTTGTTATAAAGTAGTCAGTCTATAGTGGCTGTTTTGTCTGATGAGGTGCTGAGTTCTAAATATGCCTAATGTCATTTAATGTACATTATCACTCCAGGCAGATCTCTTATAGGGACAGAGATAGCAGTCAGCTAAGATGACTCTCAGCTAGCAAGCTCTCCCTGTAAAGTAAGGTGTCTTGGGTCCCAGCTCTAGCTTCATTGGATATATACCACATGGTCGGGTAGTGCTTCAAGACCTGGCTTCCCAGCCGAGGTATCTTAGAATCTAAACCATCAGGACTCTGTCGCTCTGGTTTGGTAAACTCAGCCTGCTTGGGGCTCAATGGTAGGGGGCTTATCTGGCACACACAAGGCCACAGGTTCAAACCCCAGCAACACACACACATACATACATACACACACACACACACACACAGTTGGCATTCTGGCTGCTTGAGCCAGCTTGCTGCAGAGATTCAGGTAGCTGGGATTGGAGCTAGGGCTTCTAAGGATTCTTTCTCAGCAAAGTATACATGTCTTCTAGTATTTCAGTCCTGTGGGGTGGCTCAGCCCCAAAAGGGTGGCTCCTATCCCTGTCCCTTTTGGGCTAGGCTGGTCTGGAGCCTGGGAAACAAGTCTCTGCCCCTACCTGTCCCCCCATCCCTGCCCCACCCAGCCTGCCCTTGCTGGTTCTCATGCTGCCCTGCAACACAAAGAGACCCCAGGAGGCTGAGCCTTCCTCTCTGTTCGCCTTCATTTTACTGTTTAATGTCACTATTAGAGAATTTGAAATGTCACAATAGAACAGTTGTTTTTCATGTCCCCAGACTCCTGACATGAAAAGTGTTTGGTTCCTGTGTCCTACAAAAGTGGCCTCAAGGGCACCATGTTAAGGCCCAGAGAACATTGGCCAGGTTCAAGTCTCACTTGCTGCTCAGATACAAAAACCAGCCTCCCTTGTGCATGTCAGGTCATGAGCCCAGTGCCCTCAGTTAGTTCAGAGAGTTTAGAAGATCATGTTTAGGCTGCCTCAGGCTGCACAGTGGCAGAAAATGAGGCCGCTAGGTCTGTGCTGTCAAGTGTGGCAACCACTGGAAGTACCCAAGTGGAAATATGTGGGATGTGTGAAATGCACACCTATTCTGCACAATTTCCCAGTACAGGTTCATGTCCCTCAACCCAAATGCTTGAGACCAGAAGTGTTTCCCACATTTGCAGATTTTGGAAAATTTACACAAACAGGAGATATCTTAGAAAGAGACCCAAGTTTCCACACAAAATTTATCCATGTTTCATGTGTGCTTCCTGTACACAGCCTAGGGGTCATTTTATTTTATTTTATTTTTATTCCTTTATGTGTATGATTGTATTGCCTGCCTACATATAAGTGCACCCATGTCGTGCAGAGTTTAGAAGAGGGTGTCGGATCCCCTAGAACTAGAGTTACAGACAGTTGTTAGCCTCCATGCGGGTGCTCAGAACCTGGGCCCTCTGCAAGAGCAGCCAGTGCTCTTAACCTCTGAGCCATCTCTCCAGCCCCTTGAAGGTAATTATATACAACATTTAAAATTATTTTGTTTAGGAATCAAAGCTTCGTAATATGGAATTTCCCATTTGTGATGTCATGTCAAACATTTCAGATTTGAGAACTGGGGCGGGGGCGTGTGGATATAGTTCAGTTGATAGAGTTTGTGTACATCCACAAAGCCTTGGGTTCTAGCCTTAGCATCATATTAAACCGGCCATGGTGGCACATACCTGTAATCCCCAGCACTCTGGGAGGTAGAGGTAAGAGGATCAGATGTTCAAGGTTATTCCTGACTACATATGTTTGAGACCAGGCCATCCTGGGCTACATGAGACCTTGTCTGGGGGGGGCGGTGGATTTTCAGATTTTAACATAATTTGCATTTCAGATTTTTAGATTAGGGATACTCAACCTACACAAATAAAAAAAGGCAAAAATTTCAACTTTTTTACAAATATATGTTGAAATGATGTTTTGAATGCATTGAGACAAAATTGTTCTTGTTTCTTTTTTATTTTTTGTTGTTGTTTAGGGAGCAAATTCAGTGCTTTAATGTGCAAAGCGTGTTTCACTGCTTGGCTTCACCTCCTTGTCCTCTTTACTTTTTAATGTGGCTATTAGAAAATTTTAAATGTCACACATGCTTGGTATATTTGTACTGTGTAGTGCTGCTCCAGATCAGAGTTCAAATCCTGCCTATTCCTCCATCAACTGTACGCACTTGTACAATCTATCTCTTTGAACCTGGGTTTCTCTTCTGTGAAATGTAGGCATATGTCCCTTGCAAAGGGAGTTATTTGGGTCTTAATTAGAAAATATATGTAAAGCCCCCAGCACAGTGCCTAGTACATGCTAAATGTTCAGTAAATGATAGCTGTTATTTGTTACTTCGGTATTGAGCCCCAATTTCACAAGCTCCTTGAATGTCCTTGTTTAGCCTCTTGGAACAACCCATAAATCGGCAACTTCTGGGAGAAGGCGGGGGCGGCGGGGAGGAGATGGTGGAGAAGTGCCAGCGGGGCAGGAGGAAAGGCACCTGGCAGCCAGCTTTGGATGCAGTCCAGCCAGGCAGCAACCCAGGTACCAGTCTGCCCTGTCTCAGGCCTCCCTTGTAGATCTCTGCTTCACCATGGATCTCTTTTAAGCTGGGAGAAGACATCATTAGCCAGAGGTAGAACCTGGTTCAGGGTCTGTCCCAAAGACACTGGTGTTTCCGAAGTAGCACCCCTCCCCGCACCAGCAGCGTATGTGGCTTTCCTGATTTCCCCTGTTGCCTGGTTCCTGCAAGGACCACCTACCACACACACACACACACACACACACACACACACACACACACACACAGAAACAAGATCAAAGGCTAGGAGTAGCATCCTTATTTTGTGAACATTCCTTGACCTTTAGAGAGGAGGGAGGGGGTCTTGTTCAGGACATGAGATGACCCTGGCCCAGCAGTAGCCAAGTCATGTGCCTTGTCTGGGATGAGCCTACAGTGGCTGAATGACCTGGTGCACTAAGCCCTGGTCACTTCCCAGCATGCTCAAAGGATAGTGTCCCATGCTACTGCCAGTGAGATGGCACACCCAGGCACAGTCAAGCCATCTCCAGCTGGCTTCCTTTGAAGAGCAGCACCAGGCCCAAGCCTATGTCCCCAGAATCCACAGGAAACAGCCCAGTTGCCTCCCACAGCAGAGCAGCCACTGGTCATTACTGGAAACATGTCCCCGTGCCTCTTCTCTGCCTCTTTCAGCCCCAGTCTGTAGTTGGGCTCTTTCCCTTGTGTGAGACAGCAGAGCACCAGTCTCTTACTTCTGAGACCTGGGCTGGGCTGGGGAAGGGCAGTCTTGGAAGGTGTTCCCTGGCTGCTCTGGTGGTCTTTGGGTTCCTCTAGCCTATCCCCACTGAGGCCTGGAGTTGGCTGGCCTTGGGAAGTAGTGGAAGTGGCCTGGCTGTTTCTCCTGGGCCCATCACCATGGCATCAGCTAGGGAGGGGCTGGGCTCCATGGGGCGTTGGTCCCTCAGCCACCCACAACCCTCCCTCAAGGAGGAGCAGGGAGCGGCCTTGGGCCTGCTCCCCAGAGACGTCACCAGGATTAGGGTATCGACTTTCTCTAGCTTTCCAGGTGGCTGCTGGTGGCGCCTATTGAATTCCGTGCCTGCTGCCTGCTCCTTGGCCTGCAGAGTGTGGGTGGAGGTGATCGCCCGGCCACTTAGGGTGGGGTTAGGTGCCCTTGTATGGGCAGCCTGAGAACCTGGCTGGGGGATCCAAGGAGAAGACCCCCTGAGGAGGGTCTGGAGGCAGCTCTTCTGGTCTTTTCTGGAAAGCTGTTGGGCATTGCCTGGCACTGAGCCGATTCATTAAGACCACCCTCTACCACCATTACCGCAAGCTCCTCTTGCATCTGGGTCTCTGATTTTTACTTCCAGCCTGTAGGGCCCTGGGAGGTCCTGTGCAGCCTATGGTCCCAGGTTCCCCATGAAGTCTTCTCTTTACACCCCTGCTGTTGATCCCTTTGGAGTTAGTTGGCATTCAAGTTGCCAGGCCCCGTGGGGTGAGAAGATGCATACTCCAAGCCCAAGATAATGTGGCGTTTCCCCCTTTCCGAGTCTTGCTCTGGTACCTTGCCCCTCCCCTATCTTCTCTCCTTGGCACTAGGCCTGGGAACCACAAGCCAGGTCACACAGAGCCCCAGGGCCTGCCCCCAGGAGACTCCTCCAAGCTCCACCCAAGCTGGGATGGGCTGACTCAGCAGCTGCAGTGACACCTCCTGGGAACAGCTGGATGGCTGGGAAGGGAACTGGCTAGTTTCCCTGGAAGTGCAAGAAGCAACCCCCTTTCTCTTTCTCTCTCTCTCTCTCTCTCTCTCTGGCTAGTTTCCCTGGAAGTGCAAGAAGCAACCCCCTTTCTCTTTCTCCCTCTCTCTCTCTCTCTCTCTCTCTCTCTCTCTCTCTCTCTCTCTCACACACACACACACACACACACACACTTTTGAAGGAAGGGCCTCTAGAGACTTGGGAGCACTGCATAGGTGCTGTCTGAACTTAACCGGTCATCCTGTCCTGCCACTCTCAGACTCTGTAGGTACCATCCAAAAAGCAACAGAGCAGAGGGTGTCTGAGCCCCTTAGACAGGGGTCTGTGACACTTCCTGGTCCTCAGACTGGCAGAAAAAGCAAGATACAAAACAGGTTTTTGAACTTTGATGACATGTATTACTAGAGATAGTGGGGTGACACCTGCTGAGGTGCATAGGGGAAACTTACCTGGAAGGTGGGCCATCACAGGGCACCTAGCCCAGCCCTGCCAGCCAGGAAGCTGCTCTCCTTCCCCCCGGCACCCCAAGCCAGGTTCTAGCCGCAGAGCCAGCCTGGGCTTGCTCACTGACTGCCACCTAGGCCACGCTTTATCCTTCCACTCGGGTTGTAGCTCTGGCTGCAAGAGGCACAGAGCTCCCTGAAGGAAGGCTGTGGTTTCAGCAGCTCCCAGGCCATCAGTCAGTATGAGGAGAGCCCTCGTCTTCTGCCCTTTACCAGTTCCTTCTGAAGCCCAGCATTGGACTTGGTTACAAATGGGCTGCCCTGTTCTGGATCCAGTGTTGGGTGTGAAAACGCACAGGTCCACAGTCTCTGTGACACTGTCTTGCCCTCTTTCCCTGTCTCAAGAAGAGAGCTGACCAGCCTCAGCCAGATTGCTATGGGAAGTCTCTGGAGTGAGGGGACCATTGGAAAGGCAGAGAGAAGCAGCACAGGAGCTCAGCTTTGCCTCTCTCAGAGTGAAGGGCCACAGGGAAGCTTTGTGGCAGAGGCAGAAAGCGGAGCCTGTCCTGGTAGTGCCAACTGGTCAGACCTGTTCCGGCTTACCCAGGCAGCCAGGGGGAGGGCCCACTGGCAGCTTTGTGAAGGGATTAGCTAGAAAGCAGAGAAGCCTCACTCCCGGAACTGCACCTCTTAACTGCTGAGGGGCTGCAGGAGGGGCCGGGCCACAGCAGGGTGAGGCACCAGATGGGCTGAGAACAAGAAGGGGTTCCTGTGGGTACCCAGGTTTTGCTGCTCATTTGGTTGTCTTTGTTGTTTGAGGTGATGGGGCCCCTAGCAGAGATTTGGGTAAGTGACTAATAGCAAAGTGCTAGCTGTCACCCTTTCTCTTTCTTCTGGCCTCTCCATATTCCTCTCTGACATCCTGAAACTGGCACATGGAACATCCCAAGCATTCTTTTCTTACATTTTAAAAATGTATTGTGTGTATATGTTTGGGGGGGTCGCATGCATGCCATGGCACATGTCAGAGGACAACTGGTAGCAGTTGGTTCTCTCCTTCTACCATGTAGGTCCTGGAGATCTAATTCAGGCTGGGGATCAAGCACCTTAACCCACTGAGCCATCTCACCCAGTCCCAAACTTAAAGGACGGTGAAGCCTCCCTCCAGCCCCCACCCTCAGAGTAAAGCATAAAACTCTGCCAAGGAGTGGCAGGAGCCCTTTGTGCTCTCCCTCCACTCTTCCTACGCCTTCCTTCCCTTCCTCACCCTCAGCTGCTTCACTCGAAGAACCTGGCACACCACCCTCCCCACCCGATCTCACTTCTCAGAGTTATATGCCTCAGTGGTAAGAACAATGGTAAAGTCCAGCAACGCACAGGAGCGGGAACGTGGAGTTCCAAAGTGTTGCTTTATGCCGTGTTATTACCTCACTGGGCCTCAGCTGTAACCCTGGGAGGCACACAGCAGTGAGCATAGCTATAAATGAAGACCCTGAGGCTCAGAGAAGGAAATGATTTGCCCCAGGTCACACAGCTAGTGGGCAAACCTCGCTGCCCCATAGGCTAGGTAATAACTCAGGATTAGCCAGGTGGCTAGCTGCCAGCAGGCTGCCCAGGCCTGGAGCTACGGGCAGAGTAACGCTTGGGCTTTAGCTTCTGCAGGCTCACACCTGTATTCTGTCCGGTTATCTGTCAGCCTGTGTGTCATGTGGATATCAAGGCTGTAGCTTCAGAGCTGAGCTATGTCGAAGAGGTCAAAAACTGCTCTCAGCTGTGTGTTAGGGTGTGCAAAAGCCCTCTACTTGTGTTTAAGTAAGAGGTCCACTGAGGGCCAGCAAGAGGGCTCAGTGGGTCAAGATACTTGCCACCAAGCCTGATGGCCTGAGTTTGATCCCCAGAATCCACAATGATGGAAAGAGAGAACCAATTCCTGCAAATTGCCCTTTGACCTCCACGTGTACAAAATAAATATAAGTATGAAAAAAAATAAAGTAATAGGTTCTATTTTCTAAGCTGTGGTCATACTCAGATAACTTTGGTCCAGCCCTACATTTCATGGCCTCCTCCCTGATGTGAGTCCTTGGGTGTAGGAGCACCTCTGGGTCCTGTTGATGTCTTTTATCCTTGACTATATATAGAGCCCCTGTGGTTAACCCATCTACTCCTGGGTTCTTCACTCTGCTGCCCACCAGGTTTCAGGTTATCTGGTTCCCATATGGTTGGGCCATTTGGCTCAGTTGATGGCAAGAAAGGAGCCCATGGGGGATGAAAGGCTTTACTGTAAACATGCTGGCTGGCTTTCAGTAAACAGCTGTCCCTGCCTCCCCCACCTAGAGAACAGATACAGAGGTCAGGGTGCCCACTTATGAACCTCAAGTATCCAGCAACCCAGGAGGGCCAGATGAGCCATCAGTGGGGTAGGACAAGACTCAAACAACTTGTGAGTAACAGACTGTCAAAGAGGGAAGCTGGCCCTGGGCAGGGACAGTGTTTTACCCGGAGCCACTCAGTTCCTGCAGTGCTCAGTGTCCACCCATCTTTGAATCCTGGGCCAGATTCTCTTGCGTTGCTCTATAGGATCCAGTCACAGTTGGAGCATTCCAAATCCCTCTAGATGGGGAGGTGGGGTTGGGCAGAGGGCAGTGAAGGCAATTGGGACACTGGAATGACATAGACTCTCTTGATTCCCACAGCGTGAGCTCCGACCTCGGCTCTGTGCCATGAAGAAAGGCCCCAGTGGCTACGGCTTCAACCTACACAGTGACAAGTCTAAGCCAGGCCAGTTCATCCGAGCAGTGGACCCAGACTCACCAGCTGAGGCCTCTGGGCTCCGGGCCCAGGACCGCATCGTGGAGGTGAGGCCCTTACCCTGTTCTCCATGTTCTTCCAGGCTTTTCCTTCCTGATCCCTGAGCAACTATCACAGCATCTACTGCAATTAGCCCATGGGATGTAGCTGACCCAGGGATGCTGGGTACTAGGCAGCTACCCAGACAGATAGGAGAGGGAAGTGTTGGGTGGTAGATAGGCATACTGACAGGCTAATTTCCCATCCTCCCTCTCTTGGGCTCTACTACTCATTCTACATCCATGACTACCTGCCAAAATCCAGGTAGATGCCAGGGGCCACCCATCCAGCTTTTCTGATGCCTGAGCCCTTAGTGCCATGCACGGGGAAGGGTTAAACCCCCTCTCCTGAGTTCAACTTTGAGACACTCTGTGCTCTTGGGCTGTGCTCACGAGAGAGGAAATGTGAACTAAATGCTGGGGCTGGTCCCAGAATCACAGAGTCTGAGAACCTTAGAGCTGGAGATCAGCTCTCCCAAGACTTCTCATTTTACACGTGAGAAAACCAAGGCTCAGAGGGAGAGGTGGGAGGAGAGCCCAGCCCAGGCCGCCCAGGCCTCTCGTCCTCACTCACAGCTGTGTTTGTGTAGTCTCCTCTGGGTATTTTCTTTGGCTCTTCCCACATGTCCTGCCTCCCAGCTGACTGTCAAATGGAGGACCACTGGCTGGTCCAGGACTGTGAGATGAGAGAGTATTGCATCCCCAGGTTGGCTTGCTACCTGTCCTCCCAAGCACGGAGACCTGGGGAGGTAAACCCTGTCCCACCCCACCTCACAGGTCAACGGCGTGTGCATGGAGGGCAAGCAACATGGGGACGTGGTGTCTGCCATCAAGGCAGGAGGGGAGGAGGCCAAGCTGCTGGTGGTAGACAAGGAGACAGATGAATTCTTCAAGAAGTGCAAAGTGATCCCATCTCAGGCACACCTAAATGGTGAGTAGGGTCACAGTTGCAGGGGAGTAAAACTAGCAGCATGGGTTAATAGAGTGGAAGCAGAGATGGGCCATGAGTTTCTGAAGTGGCAGGTGACAGTGATCAGCTGGCATGAAAGATGGGATGGAGTTTCTGGATACCCAGCTGAAACCTCAGCACCACGGCCTGACCTGAGGCTCCCTCCCTAGTCCAGAGTCCTCAGGCAGTGTCTCTGGGATGAAAGGGTTAACTCTGGGGCAGCCTGCCGCCTTTGCTGGGCAGATCAGAGTCCAGTGACAGGCCCAGTGCTCCCCTCCCCGTTTCTGTCAGGTTGCCTTGGAAACTCAGGCTTGCTGGCTCTATAAAGCAGTGGGTCCCCCTTTAGTCTCTGGGCCCCTGCCCGTCCCCTCCCCCATCCTCATCCTGCCAAGGCTGGCACCTCCTCCTGCCTGAGTCAGGCCAAAGGGGGTAGGGCTACTATACCAGGCAGGAGGGGTTGAGCACCATCTGCTTCCTAGTCGGGGCTTTCTCCATAAGAAGATGGTTCTAGAGGGGCAGCCTGCTGTGCCATGGTAAAGTGAAACCTGTCTGGACTTTGCAGTGAATGGAGCCTCCTAGAGGATGGATATTGTATTTGGAGGACAGGGTCCATGTAACTCAGATCCCCAGAAGCAAGGGTATACAGTGGGTACCCCATTCTCATCTGGCCTGACGCCCCAGTGTCTTCTTTATCTTGTCTCCCAAATTCATGAAAACCAGGTAATAGTTAATCCTCTTCCCCGGTAAGGAACTGAGTCCCAGAGAAGCTCCAGCCTTGTTCCTGGGGACCTGGTATGGAACACACATAAGTGAAACCTCAGTTCTACTCAGTCCCTCAGATACTGTCCCGTCTTGCATCCTTCTTAACACCCTCCATCCCCTACCCAGACAGTTTCCTCTTTTGTCTCTCTGGCCTGGAGATCACAGCCTCCCCCACAGGACCTGCTCTGGGAGAGGCCTGGAGGAAGGGGGAGAGTGAATATCCCAGAGAACTCCTGTCCTATGGCCATTGGAAGGCTAGGGATGTCAAAAGGAAGGGACAGGTGAGTCAGGTATACCTGGCTGGACCCTGGACTAGGGACAGGACAAGATAAAAGATGCACATGTATCATAATCTAAGAGTTCAAAAGGACCTCACCTAAGCTGACCAGTCAGTGAAGGTGGAACAAGCCCCGATCCCCCAAACTATGTGCAAGGTGACTCTTGGCCCAGCCTGTCTCTCTAGCTCCTCCTGCCACTGCCCAGGACAGTGTCCTCGAGCCTTCTTGTCCCTGTATTTCCAGATAGCAGATAGAAGATGGCATTGTTTTCTCTCCAAGGCAGCAGGTGCCAGCTATAATCTGGGGTGTGGCTCCAAGTTTGCTGTCACAGCATTCACTACCTGTGAAAAATACTGAGGCTCAGGCCTGCCCTACAGATTAAAAAAATAAGTTTCTTTTAAACATGTTTTTGGCAGAAGACAGAGGGCACACGTGGAAATCAGAGGACGATTTGCAGGCATTCTCTCCTTCTGCCATGTGGGTCCTGGGACTGAACTCAGGTCATCAGGCAGCCTGTGCCTCTATCCACTGAGCCATCTCTCTAGCCCCATAGAGATATAGGGTTTTTCTTTTTTGTTGTTTTTTGTTGGTCTTTTTGAGACAGGGTCTCCCTGTAGCCTCAACTGGCCTGGAACTCACAGAGATCCACCTGCCTCTGCCTCCTGAGTACTGGGATTGAAGGCGTGCACCTCCACACCCAACTAGGGATGTGTCTTTAACAGACTACCCTAGAACTTCATCCTACCTACAAAAGTCCTTCTCTGGCCCCCATTGTTGTGTAGCCTAGTCTGGCCTCACCTCAAACTCAGAGCAGTCCTCCTGCCTCGGCCTCCTGAGTGCCAGGTTTAAAGGCATGCGCCACCACACCTGGCTTTAGGACAGTGTTTTTCAAACAGCTCATGATCCCATTGGGAGCTCTTGGGATCAACTTGGTAAAGGCCAACTTCTGTTTTTTTGTTTTTTGGTTTTCTTCAGTCTTTCCCATGTTTATTTTATATGCTTTGTATCATAAACATTTTGTGTTAAGGAAAATGGTTTTGTTTGCATGTTTATTCTTTAAGGCAGTTTCTTAACTTTTTAGCAAGCCTGGTACTCTGACATTCTAGGTCGAATGGTTCTAGGGCTGGAGGCGTAGCTCAGTGACAGAGCACTTGCCTAGCATGCCGAGGGTCTTTGTTTGATCCCCAGCACCGAAAAAAATTATTGCGACTCTTATGGAAAGCTGCCCTGACCACCATAGGTTGCCAAGAAGCATCAAGTACCACCCCAAGTATGACCCCCAAAAATGTTCCCCAAATTTGCAAAATGAGATCAGCTCATTTCAAATTGAAAATAGCAAAGCATTGCACTTCAGTGTAAGACTTGTTTTCTGAAATTGTCATACAATCTTTGTGTGCACCGTCACCAAAATGTCAAATGTACTTACAGTGGGATACAATTTTTAAAAAATGGTTGTAACCACCGACCTTGGGTGTGAAGTCTGGTGAATTGCCCAAGCCCTAGCTCTGGGCTCCTCCCCTGAAGTTTCTGAAATGACCTCTGCTTTCTCCCTTACTTAGGCCCCTTGCCTGAGCCCTTTACCAATGGAGAGATACAGAAGGTAAGGGGTCCTCTAAGACCCGCATCGGTGTGGGGGTGGTGACATGGATGGGAGCCTGGCTCAGGCTGACATGTCAGAGCCCAGTTCCTTCCTGAGCTCCAAGCTGTAGGACCCCAGAACAGAACCTGTGAAGGAGCCAAGGCTGTCACTCAAGGGGAGAGGCCTGGCTGGGGCCCCTCTGCAGCCCCTGCCTCCAACTTCCACTATACAGAAGAGGCCATTCTTCCCCCCCAAGAACAGAGCCTCAGTGTCTGGTGCTGCCCGTCCTGCTACTTCCAGTCAGGGTTGGAAGAACAAAGTCCCTCCTCCTCCGGCCAAAGGGAAGGGAGTGAAGCTGGGCGGCAGCCGAGGCCATGGAGGGACCCGGGAAGGGGCTGAGTGCCAGGCTCACACCCTAGCCAAAGGCTCCACTCAGGCATGGGCTGTCTTAGAGTCCGACCACAGCACAGAGAGTCAGCAAGGTTTGACTGAAGGCTTCCTCCTCAGGGACCCAGTGGAAGCAAGACTCTCAGGCCGTGGTCTAAGCCTTCTGCCACCCAACCCATGGTTTTAGAGCTCCCCATCTTACTCTTTCAAGAGCCTGCTTGGCTGCTTTGGGGGTTAAGATGAGGAGAGGGCTGCTGGAGGTTCAAGAACCTCATTTATTCCCCCATGGCAGAGAGGACCCTGGTAGGTGACTCCATGCTCCAAGAAGCACCTCCTGGGTCACTGGGCCAGAGTGTGAGTCAGTGCTCAAAAGTGCTGGGGAGGATAAGGAGAAAGCAATTCAGGGAATCCTCACCCCTGCCCAGGTGATGGATGGAACCAGGCCACCCCTGACCCTTTTAGGAATGCAGAAATGTGAATCTGGAATTTGGCTGCCTGGCCAGGCCTGGGTGACCCTTCTCTGGTGAGCTCTTCAGTCACCCTCATCAGGAGTTGCCTACCCCATCCCCATCAACCCACACTTTTCCTGTCTGTGCCAGGAGAACAGTGGTGAAGCCCTGGTGGAGGCAGCTTCCGAGAGCCCCAGGCCAGCCCTGGCAAGATCCGCCTCCAGCGATACCAGTGAGGAGGTAGGCTGGCCCTGTGGGGGTTGGTGACTGTGTTACTGGAAGCCAATTCCCAGGCCACTCTGGTTCCTGGCACACTAGCCTGCCTGAGGTCACATGCTGAGGCGCATTCTGTTCTTGTGACCTGGCTTCCTTGGGCATGGCCCCAAGGGATTCACCTCACTGAGGCTGAGGACCACAAGCCCCAAGAGGTAGACACTGACTCCTCCCTCTACTTTACAGCTAAATTCCCAAGACAGCCCCAAGAGACAGGATTCCACAGCGCCCTCATCTACCTCCTCCTCCTCTGACCCCATCCTGGACTTCAATATCTCCCTGGCTGTGGCTAAAGAGAGGGCCCACCAGAAGCGCAGCAGCAAGCGGGCCCCACAGATGGACTGGAGCAAGAAAAATGAACTCTTCAGCAACCTCTGAGCATCGGATAGCCACCAGCCTGCTAGGGCTAGAAGGGCAGAGCTGACTACCCACCCACCCTAGCTCCCTTTCTCTCCTCCCCAATCATCTGCCAATCAGCCTTCAAATCAACACCAGCGTCCCCCCTCCCTGATCAATCTGATTTTCTTAGAACCCTGTTCTTCCCTTACCTTAGGGAAGGTAAATGTTTCCATCCAGTCACCCCGCTCCTCCCTGAGAGCTTCATACTATCACGTATCCCCTTGCCATTCTGCCTGGGACATCACTGAGACCTGTACCAAGCAAGGATTATGAGACCAGGCGAGGAGTCCTCCTCCTTCAACTGCACATGATGACCAGGTCCAGGGCTGATCCAGAACTGATGGCAGTTGCCATTGCCCACACTGTGGTCATCAGAGCTGTGGCTTCGGCATCTCTAGTTCACTTGATTCATTTCTTTTTTTTTTTTAAAGAGCGTAGTACTACAGAATTTAGAGGGATTCTTGTTTCCATGATTCTTGTGATTTCCCTGGTTGCTGTACCCAGGGCATGGCAGTGGCCTCATCCTTAAATTTTTGTTTCTGTTCCCACCCTGAGAGACCTGGGCAGGACGGAGAAAGCCTGGCTGCCTCTGCCTGTCCTGAGCTAGGCACCGTCACTGTAAGGAAACTCCAGAAATTCATTAGTTCCTCCAAGCTGTGAGCCTGTGTCTGTGTCTTCCTTTGGAACTTGGCCCTCCAGCCTCCTTCCTTCCAGGTAGAAAGTGGATGACGAACATGTGTTCCCAGTAGCTGGCTGTTGGCTGAGAAGGTAGGGGATGCCTGGAGGATCATCTAGGGCTTCCTGCAGCCCCAAGCACAGGTCGCTTGCAGCTGCCCAAGAGCCCCCAGGGCCATCCAGCACCATCTGCTGAGCTCAATATGAGTGAGCCCTGGCACAGCACAGATGTTTATAGGAACTGTGGGAGGCGTGCTGGGGTGTCCAAGGTTCCTCATTCCAGGAGTGCTGCAAGTGGGAATCCTACAGTGGAGCTGGGCTCAGACTGAGGATTTGGCTTGCCTTGTACTTCCTGCCAGTAGAGTGCAGGATTCCCAGGAGCAGCCTGAACTGGCGCCAGACACTCCCTTATCTGCCCAATGGCCTGATTGGCGCACAGGTATCCAGCACTAGGAGAAAACAAACTTGTTGACTGAACCCAAGGAACACACTGGCAAGGTGGGATGGAAGGGATTTTGCAAAAAGGTATATGGTGCGTCTGCCCTAGAGGTTCTCCTGGAGGTCTGCCTCTCAACTACCCAGGCTGCGGGGCCAGCAGGTCCCAGGACACATACTCAGAGAAAGGAGGGCAGTCCCAGCCTGCTTCCCATTTACCTGTCCTACTGAGAGCCTTCAGCATCAGGTTGACTGAAAGGAACCAGAAAGCACATGAGGGAAGGAACCCGTGGGGCCTCCCAGAGTGAGGGAAGGGTCAGTCACTATCTGGCCATCTCCGCTCATTAAGGTTTGGATTCCTTCAGCCCTAAAGAACCATTCAGAGCCTTATCGCATCACCTGTGCCTGCTCAGCTGGGTCTACCTCACCCCACCCTGCCTGTCCTTTGACTCTTCACTGTCCTAAGGATTGACCTGCAAGGCTGAGGGGCCCCTCCCTACCTCACCTGCTGGGTGGAGAAACCCTAGGGGACCTTGGACTCTCGGCTGGAGACAGAACTCTTGGCTAAAGGCTGGAGTAGAGCCCCAAGGGAGTACCCCTAACAAGCAGACCTTTCACTTCAAATTCAGGTATTTTAGACAAGTTTTTCCCCTGCAATCAGGTGTAAAATGCCAGGAATGAGGAGCTGGGAGACCTTGGTGAGTCACCTTATCCAGGGCTGTCTCTCTCACAAATGTTCTTCTAGCCTTTTGCCAGAGCTGTTTTGAAAACATGCCTGGCCTTTCTTGATGGCTACCTCAGATAGATGACAGGGTATGAGGGACAGTTAGAAGTCAAAGGATGTTTCCCAAGTGGGAGGATTTGGTGCAGCATCTAGAGCACTTTGCCAGCAGCCAGCCTCCCGAACCTGTGCCTCTGCTGCCCTCTCATGGCAAGGCTGGGTGCAGCTACCCTAGAAACAAAAAGCTAAGGAACTCAGAGGAGAAAAGGCCCATGAACTCTCTTGGAAGGGCGCTTGAGCAGCCTCTGCTTTGCCTAGCAGTAGAAACTCCAAGCTTTTTTGATATGGGTGTTCTCCAACTACAAAGACCTGTACCCAGAATTCATTCCTCTTCCCTGAGATAACTGACTCCGAAGAACAGACAGCAGGACCAAAGCTCCTTCACCCAGTCCTCTTAACCTAGGGTCAGGCCCCCTAGGTTAGTATGCTCTGCTAACAACAGAGGACAACGCTCCCCCTGTCCCACCCTTCCTACAGATTCCTGGTAGCTCTTCTATAAGCAGGTCACATGAGGAAACAAGGAAAGCTGGCAAGCAAGTGCTTTACTCTGCCAGGAGGCTCCAGAGAAAGGCCTGCCCATGACTGTTGGTTCTTCAGACACTTCCAGCATCTGGCTCCCACCTCCACCCTGACCTTTTTGATGAACTCCTGCCATTCACTGGAGTCCAAGTCAGTCTATGGCTGTTAGGGAAGAGGAGTCTGCTTGGCCACTGCCAGTCAGGGGAAGCCAAGGCAAGCTCAGGAGGGCCTGGAGTGGACAGAAGGCACTGTATGTTTAGCTCCCATGCCGGGGTCTGGCTTTGGGATGGGTGGTCCTAACTCCTCTACTCAAACTGGGTGGCTGTCACAGGCCCTGCCAGCCCAGCTCTATAGGGCTTCTCCTTCATGTGGCTGGTCTGTTCCAGAATCCACTGCCGCTCTGGCTCGCTTACTGCCAGTCTCAGGGTCACCTCCTGGAAGACGTTGCTGGCAGTCACCTGCATGAGCCAGGAGAACAGAGCCTGATAAGTTGCAACCCCAAGTTCTAACACAAATAACACTACCACCCAGACCTACACCTGCCCACTGAATAGCCCCTTACCTGCTTAAAGTGGAGCTTCTGGAACATCCGGATGCTTGGTTCATTGTCTTGCCCAATTTTAGCCTCAAACTTGGTCAGACCCAGCTTGGTCACTCCTCCACAGGTATCAAAGAGAGGGACAAACAGCAGGATGAAGCTCCTCAATCCTCCACCCTTCCTTGTCTCAGTTTGCAGTGGAGTACCTAGCACGTTCCCCCTCCCTCAAGCCTGAAGATGGCTCAGCTGAGGCCTGGCCACTTCTGCCCAAATGGTCGGCTCAATCTGTCTTACCGTAGGACATCATCAGGAGGGCAGCCTCAGTGCCAAAGCCCTGGCCCCTGCAGCTGGGCTCTAGGAGAAAGAACAGTGCCTAGCACCAGAGACCAGGCTCGTGTGTGCACGACAGGCACAAGCTCGGAGTTGCCACAACTCTACTGTTAGTATTTTGCACAAGAGGAAGAGAGGCACACAGAAGAGGACACATGAGGTTCCCAGCTTGCAACCCAGCAATCTGACTCCCTTTCACTGGGGACCCTCGAGAGAAGCTAAGGACCAAGGATGCAGAAGCAGGAGAGGCTCCACCAATATCGAGGCAGGACACTCCAGAGAGAATCATTGCATTTTGGAGGGTCTCCTCCTAAGGAGGGAATAGACTGAATTTTGAAGACTTCAAAATTGAGAGTTAAAGCTTGGGGAAATAACTCAGTAATAATGTGCTTGCAAGAAGAACCTGAGTTTGACCCTCAAAATCCATGTGAAAAAGCCAGCTATGGTAGCACAGCACTTCTAATCTCAGCACTGGGGAGGTGGAGACAGGTAGATCCCCGGGGCTCAATGGCCAGCCAGCCTAGCGTACTTGACAAGCTTAAGGCTGGTGAGACCCTGCCTCAAACAAAGAGGTTGATGGCATCTAAGGAACAAGAGCCACTGTGCCCCCGCCCCCTGCCCCCCACACATTTAAAAACAAAGGATTAGATCTGTACCTGGAAGAAAGTGATGACTCCAGGGGCTGGCTAACTACTATGCTTGGTGTGGGACAAGAAGTCTACCATAACTAGGAGCTGGCTCACCAATATGGAGGCCGACAAGGACTAAGCTACCCCTGGGCACTGACTAAGCTCTTTGAGATTCTGGTTCAACAGACACAAGGGAGGGGAGGCCTGGCCCAATGGGACAAACCTGCAATCATGACCTCAATCTCCCCCAAAGTGGGGTCTTCTAGATCCGTGAGGAAGAGGTTCACATCTCCCACCATGCAGCTCTCCTCAGTGGGACAGGGCTGAGCCTGCCATTTCTCGGCATCCAGCACAATGAAGGTGCACTCTGAGGGGGGGAGGTGACAAGGTTATCATCTGCATCCTCAGAGAAGAGAGGTGAGGTCAGTATTCCCATTCAAGTCTCTGAGCCTGACAGGAGAAAAGGGCCCAGAGCTTCCCTCAGCTTATCACAAAGGTCCAAGTCTACCTTTGAGCTGAAGGAGAAAACATCGTTCTCCAAGTGGCATTTGTACTCAAAAGAGCCGGGGACCCAAAGGACAGTATCTACTTGGCCGTGGCACGGGACATGAGGGCAGGACCTACATTTACATCTAGAAACCCACTGCTTCACTCATTCCCTTCAAGCCTGGTGTCTGCTCAGGAAAGAGGAAAGGAAGGTAAACCACAGAGACCAACCTCAAGTGGCCTAAGAGCATAAGGGTTACTGGCAACTTTCAGACTTTTGACAACACTTTAGTGGCCCCCAGAGGGGCTATGGCTGGGGAAAGGGGTGGGAATGGAAGGAAGACCGGAGACGCCTCTGGAGTCAGTCCTCCTTGGGCCAGGGCCTCAGCTCCTCACTGTCTGCATCCTCCCGCCAGCTGCTCTGCATCGCATATTCCTGCTCTAGGGTCAGCGGCTCCGAGGCTGTCAAACGCTGCAGTTCCTCTGACTTCATCCACTCATGGTACCTGCAGGGGTAAAGATGTGGTCTTAGATTTGTGGGACAGATTAGAAAGCACAGGTTTGGCTGGTGGAATAGGCCTGGAAGCCCAGTGCCTGAGAGGTAGAAGTCAGAGGATCTTGGGTTCAAGGCCAGCCTTTGCTACCTATGAAGTTCAAAGCCAACCTGGGCTACACAAGACCCTTTCTCAAACACAAGTAGCTGGGCATGGTAGGCCAGGCTTTTAATCCCAGCACTCGGGAAGCAGAGGCAGGCAGATTTCCATGAGATCAAGGTCAGCCTGGTCTATGTAGCAAGTTCAAAGCCAGCTGGGGCTACAAGGAGACCAGTTTCACAAAAAAACAAAAAAGGAGGATCAAGTGTTCAAGCTTTGTCTACATAGAGAATGCAGAGGCCGCCTCTCAACATCACAATTCCAAATGGCTACAAAGTATCAAACATAAAAACTAAAATAAGAATCTGACCTTATCTTTCTGCTTATCTGTTTAAATCTGCCTACCCAGGGTAGTGCCATGAAGACAGGGACTTTGACTAATCATTTCATATCAGAGTCAAGACATACTGTAAATACTCATTAAATACATGAACCAATAAACCCGCATCTCCCAAAAGAAAACCAACAAAAAGTATGGGTTTGTACTTTATGAGATAAAGAAGTGGCTAGTAGGAAGGAGGGCCCCACAGTGCTGCCTGAAGACTCAAAGAGGGGTTATGATCACTCAGAAGAAAAGGCAAGCTAGGTAGGCTATCCCCTCAAGAGACCAGCAGGAAGGGGCAGCGGTATTGGCCCAGTTTTCCATCCTGGCTCAGTGTGGAGGAGCAGTAAAAACCAAGCATTCCTGAAATTCCTGAAGGCAAAAGTCAACCTTGGCAGAGAGGGCCGGGCTGGAAAGACCTCCACAATGGCAGGGTGCCAGAGACTCCACTCCCCACCAACAGTAAAACAGCAGGTAGAGGACACCTCCATATCACCAGCGTCTCAAACTACCAGACATTTGTCAACTGACCCCACAAGCGTCCCAGTGACTCACTCCTGGCCTTTTAAGCAGTAGGCATCAAAACAGTCCATCACTGTTTGGGCCAAGCAAGTCTCCAAGAACTGAGCATATTCACTGATACCAAGGGAATATCAGTAATGTCTAAGGAAGACTTTTCCCCCTCTCTACTACATACATTTAGCTGATGTAATTCCTTACTGAAAAGCCTTTTAAAAGGAAGATGAAAGATAAAAAAAACTGGGGAATAAATAACTTCTTGCAGGTTAAGTCTGAAGTCTCCACTTCAGCTTTATTTATTCATTTATTATTAAAGACAGGGTCTCACCAAATAGCTCTGGCTGGCCTGGAACTCTCTATGTAGACCAGACTGGCCTTGAACTCACAGAGGTCTACCTACCTCTGCTAAGTGCTGGGATTAAGACATGCCCCATCATATCCAGCTGTAATTATTTCTTACAAGTAATGGTTCTTCCCAAAAGAAACAGGATCTGAGATTAGGATTGAAGAAACCCTCTTCACTGTGCCATGGAAAGTTGACAACTCTACAGGACAACCTTACATGTAACTACAACTGCTTCCCAGGTCAAGTGAATAGTTACCTAGGCACGTGCTTGGCAGTGTAGGGTACCAGGACCACCTTCTTTCCCAGGAGCACAGTGTTCTCATTCAGCCTCATGGTTGCCACCTACAATTGAGGAGAATGCAGACTTCAGAGTCCCAAGTTTCTTTCCACACAAAGTGGGAACACAGACTCTTCCACTAAGATGGGGCCAAATTGAAAAAGGGTTTCCTATCCTTTCTTTTCCACAAGAGAATATGGACCCTATGCTTCTTGCAAAAAAAAAGAGATCGAGGCTGTTAAGAATAATTAAACAATAGGGCTGGAGAGATGGCTCAGCAGTTAAGAACACTTGCTACTCTAACAAAGGACCCTAGGTTCAGTGCCTAGCACTCTCACAAGGCAGCTCACAAATGCCTGTAACTACAGTTCCATGGGATCCAACACCCTCTTCTGGCCTCCATAGGCACCTACGTGTTCATGGTGCAGATACAGATAAGCACACACATATACGTAAATCTTTTTAAAAAGAATTTAACGGTCCTTGGCTATCATCTCAGAGGCCAAGCTTCCCTAAGAACATCCATCCATCAAACCCAAGTACCAAATAAACAAGATTCATAATTAAGTGTTCTCCTTACTTGCCCCAGTCCAGGATCAGCAGCCCAGAAGGAACCTTTAGGCCTCCCTTAAACCTGTTTCCAACCCTTCACTCCAGGGTCCACGACACCGGCTCTGGCCCTTCCTCTTTCCCTCCCCCAGACCCACTCTCTAACCACCGGGGTCTGGAAACCGTCAAGCTCACACCCATCCCCCGCCGAAGAAAGCGTCCCCAACAACACTCGCGATCCACCTCTCCCAGGGAGCCAAGGCTTCCGCATGCGCGTGGCCGGGCACCTGTCACTTCCGCCACGCTGACGGCAGCCGCCAGGCCCAATCCCGGCCCCGCCCCCGCAAGGCGTCCAATCAGCGCGCTGGGCCCCGCCCCGGGCGCTCGCCCGGAAGACAGGTTGGGGAGCCGGCACATGCGCGCTGCGGGCGCTGGTGCAGGACAGCTGTCGTCCCGCAGCAGCATCCGAGCTAGACTAGCTGGCGAGCTGGAGTCGCTGGCCGCTGCGGCCGGGAGCTGGCTGTGCTGTAGGTGTCCAGGCCAGGTAGGCCGGTAGGATGGGGGAGACAGGGGTGAGATTTGGGGTCTCTCCAGGAGGAAAGGAGAGGGAGAGGCTCAGAACTTTTAGAAGGGAGGGAGGCTTAAGGATGGGAAGCCCTAAGGCAGAGAGCGGGGAGTGAAGCCCCCCCGCCCACACACACACAGAGAAGCATGGGGCAAGCAGTTAGGATGGAAGGGTGACCTGGGAAAACCCTAGCTCCTTGCCGTAGGTGGAGAGACAGCCGTTCCGTGGGCTGACAGGTGTGTTAGTGAGCTCACAGATCCTGGAGTCAAATGGACATAAGCACTACAGGGTAAAGGGAGTCCTGAGGGATAAATGAGGCTTCGTGGCTTCGGAGGCCGCTCAATCACTCGGCGTTCAGGCAGCATCCAGGCACAAAACAGTGCCTTGTACAGCAAGAGTATAAAGTTAGAAGATCTCCAGGGAGATCCTTCCAACCAAGGCTGAGTCTTGTGGCAAATACTGAGGCCAGAGTGTCTGTGATAAAAGACTGGAGGTGAGACAAGCTGACTGCAACTCTTCCCCATTCCCATCTCTGTCCACCAGAAAGCTGAAGTCTTATTCTCTCATCCCAAAGAGCTGCAGCATCTGCTAGCCTTGCACAGAAGACTTTCCTGCTCGTCCTTCCTCATTCCTTGGAGATGGCTGGTGAAATCACAGAGACGGGGGAGCTCTATTCTCCCTATGTGAGTTTTACTTTTTAAATCTGTTTTGCTCACCTGGTGTCTAGAAAAGCCTATTGCTTTCAGTGGACTGCCCAAGTGTAGTGATTGATTGCCTTGGTTTAAGTAGACCCTAGTGTAAAACAAGATGAGAGTTCCAGGTAGCAAGTCAGGATTCTGCTCCCTTGGCTCAGAATATCAGGTTTATTCTCCTTTTATTTATTATTTTTAAAACTTCTCTGTTTAATTATGTGTTTGGGGGTGATATGTCCACATGGGTGGAGTTGCCTGCTGTGGACAGAAGAGGGCGTCAGATCCTCTGGAACTGCAGTTATATGTAGATGTGAGCTCTCTCAGTGTGGGTTATAGGAACTGAACTCAGGTCCTATGCAAGAACTGCAAGCGCTCCTACCGACTGAGCCATTTCTGCAGTTCCTCCCCTTTTCGATGCTTAACTGACTTGTTAACCCTCTATAGTGTCTGTCTCGGAGCTCCTTCAGATGGCTACTCACTGATAGCACTTGCCCCAGGGTTTTGTTCATCCCAGCAGTCTGTAACTTCTTTGGTCATTGGCTGAATTTTAAGTTGCACAACTTTTATGGTCTTGATGGTGAAAGAGGCAGTGAAAGGTGGAGACTTCCAATTGCAGTTTGGTAGAGTCTGCAATTACCATAATTAGAATGATTGATTTCTGTCTTCTTGAGTCTGTTGCCCACTTACTCCCCCACACACTTAGTTTATCTTCTTTGTGTATATCCAGTTGGTTGTGGTTGTTACATCACAGAGTCTTCTTAACTGGAGAAGTAGCTGGAGGATAATTGTGTGAATAATCAGACAATTGACTCACTTTGCTACCAACTATTTCAGGGAAAAGTGGTGCTTCCCTATAGAGTCAGAACCTCCCCTATAGAATCAGAACCTCCCCTGTAGAGTCAGAGCCTTCTCTCTAGAGTCAGAGCCTTAGCATTTACCCAGCATAAACAGCTGTCCTGCTTTGCACCCTCCTTTCTGACCTGGAGATTCATGCTGTGTTTCTTCTGGTGTCATAGACTCTAGCAGCACAGTGTGGTGGTTGAGAAAACATTTCTAGGAACAGCTGGAGGAAAGCTTCCTTGCTCTGGTGTCTTCTGGGCCTGTGCTATCCACATGCAGCCATAAAGGTTGTACCTTCTCCCTGCAGTTTTCCAGGGACTGTCTGTCACAAAGCTGAAATGGAGTGGTTAGTGTCTGTCTTGTTTGTGCAATCATGTGATAGCTCCCAGTCTCCTGTCAGCAGTAAGATATCCACACGATCCCTAAAAGTCAGCACTGCTTCTTACAGTAACTATAAATTTAGAGATGAGGAAATGAGTCATTTCCGTAACACAGTTTTAGAGGGAAGATAATCGGCAATGTCCCCATGTCTTGTGTCATTTTGCATGTGGCACCAGTGCTCGTAGGAACTTGGGCAGTTAGGCCTACAAGCTTCAGGACCTCTGCTGCTTTTCTTCCTGTTTCCTGTGTGTTGTCTTCATTCAGTCTTTGTTGACAGTTGCCATAAAGAAGTGCTGAGTCCTTTTATCCTAGTGGTGAGAGAGATGTAGAGAAAAGATGGGTGATGGTGGCGACGGGGTGATAGTGGCAGCAGGGTGATGGTGCGGGGGCGTCACGGTTTTCTTTTGTCTTTATAAGGTTTTTCTTTTTAATTTTATGTCTGTGTGTACATGTGTGCATGTGTGTGCTGGTGCCCAAGGAGGTCAGATTCCCTGGAGCTACAGTTAACAGACAGTTGTGAGCTACCATATGGGTTCTGGGAACTGAACCTGGGTCCTCTGCAAGAGCAGTCAGTGCTCTTAACCACTCAGCCATCTCTCTAGCCCTGTCATCAGGGTTTTGAGGAGAATAGACACCTTCCTTCTAAAGAGTTCTTTTCTTTTATCTCCTTTTAAACTTTTTTATTAGTGTGGTGTGTGTGTGTAAGCATGATGTGTAAACATTTGACCACCTATGCCATGGTGCACATATGAAGGTCAGAAGTCAACTCTGTGGTGTTGTTCTCTCCATCCACCTTTATATGGGTTTTGGGGATCAAATTCAGGTCACCAGGCTTGCATGGCAAGTACCTTTACCCCCTGAGCCATCTTTGTAACCTCTCCTAAGGATTTCTTAATTCATCATTCTGGGAGGATAATTCTATTTTTTAATCTTTTTTGTTTTTATTTTTGTTTCTGGAGACAGAGTCTTGCTGTGTAGTCCAGGTTGACCTCCAACTCATGATCCCCATGGATCAGCCTCCTGAGTGCTGGATTACAAGCATGAGCTACCTGCCTAGCTGAGAATTTTTTTTTTAGATTTATTTCTATTATTTTAAATTATGTGCATGTGTCTGTGTGTGGGCCAGAAGACGGTGCCAGATCCCCTGGAGTGGGATTTGTAGGGCAGCTACGAGCCACTCAACATGGGTGCTAGCAACAGAACTCATGTCCTCTGCAAGAAGAGTGTACATTTTTAACCACTGAGCCATTTCTCCAGCCCCAAGCTAAGATTAATTCTTTTTTTTAAGATTTATTTTATTTTTAATTATGTGTATGCATATGTGTCTGTATGTAAGTGCAGGTACCTGTGGAGGCCAGATGAAAATGGTGGATCCCCTAAAACTGGAGTTACACACAGTTGTAAGCTGCCTGATGTGGGTGCTAGGAACCGAACTCTGGTCCCCTGCAAGAGTAGTATGGGCTAGTAACTGCTGACCCATCTCTCCAGCATCTGAGAGTAATACTTCACCTACTGTGAGCCTATGAGTGCTTAGCATCCAGTAGGCCCCAAAAAGCTGAGACTGACTCTGCTTCCAAAGCTTCTTGGAATCTGCTGCATGCCTGGGCTCAGCACACACAGTATGGACAGGGCTCTGTCATGGCTTGCCTTGGGAGACCAAGATTCTGGGCACACAGTTTAAAAAATGCCCATGGTCATTTCTAAGATAAAGCCTCTCCACTCTGTATCACCCTATGTTGAGTCTTTCCTTCTTCAGGGGTGGATGGTTGCTTTAGCTTGACTCGGTGTAAAATATTTGCAGGAAGCAGCCTTACAAGGTATGTAGATGCCACACCTTCCCAAGGGTAGTACTGGATATGGAAGCAAGATACAGGCCTACACATGTCACTGTAAGTGATCTCAGGACAGGCATGTCTGATTCCCTTATTTAGGGACTAAGTCTAGCTTCCTCTGAAATGGTGGTCGTATGATCAGAATGTGGAATGAGATGGGTCATGCCCTAAAGAAGGATGGCACAGAGAATGCCTCTGCCAGCTGGTTCTTACAGAAGGTTGTAACTTTCAAAGGAGAGAACACTGGCTTCACAGTATTTGTTAGAATGGGGTTGGTGTAGAATAAGTCTGTGTATATGTAGGTATGAATGCGTCTGGACAGAGCTGAAGTTACTCTCAGATGCTGCCTACCTTGGAGTTTGGGGGATTTTCTTTTTTGGCTTTGTTTTTGTTACATTTTATTTATTCTGCATGTTTATGTGTGTGGGCATGCATGTGCATACAGCTCAGAGGACAACTTCTGGGAGTCCCTTCTCTCCTACCAGGTGGGTTCTAGGATCAAACTCCCATCATCAGGCTTGGGGACAAGTGCCTTTACCCACTGAGACATCTCACAGAGATCCTCCTACCTCTGCTTCCTGGGTGCTGGGATTAAAGGCGTGCCACCATGACCAACCTCCCACCTTGTTTTTTAAGGCTCACTGATACATCCAGGTTGGCCATGGAGCTGTGGGGATCCTCTGTGCCTCCTTCCCCGGGGATAGCAGCTGCACACTGCCACAATTGGGTTTTTATATGTGAGCCGATCTCCCAGCCCCACAGTCTTAAATCCTAGTTGGTGCTCAAATGTTGTTGTTGCCTTCTGATTTCTTTGATGACTGTCAGAGGAGAAGCCTGCGAGAAATGCTGCGTGCATGTCATGGGTGTCTGCTGGTGGAGGGTGAGGCAGATGGAGAGCCACACTGAACTCTGGGACTTAGAGCCACAGAAGCAGGGGCTGTGTCTTCTTCAGTTCCATCACAGAGGAAGAGTCAGTTTAGCCTCCATATATAGGTTTTCTTTATGGAGAAGACAGCAGGATCTTATTCCTCCACTTCCTGCCACCCTTTCAAGGAGGTAGCCCCTGCTCCCCTCAGAATTGTCGTGTGACCATCAGAGGAGCACATTCCTCTTCATCTTTTTCCTTTCCTAGAACTCCTCTTGGCCCAGCCTGTGGCTGACTGGACAGATCAGTCCTTTACTGAGTACCCTTCCTGAAGGTATGTTTAATGTGTGCCAGGCCTGCCCAGGCCCACAGAAGGCAAAAGTCCTGGCAAGCCCTGCCCTTCTCTGTCCTACAGGACCCTGAGCCACTGCTGGATGCACAGTGTTTAGTTTGGAACTAGAAAATAGCAACAAAGTAAGAAAAGCGTGATTAGCACATCCTCTCCCCATTTAACTTCTTTAGAAAATTGTTAAAGCCTCTGTCTAGGGTGGTGGTTCAGACCTGTAATCCCAGGGAGGGACTGAGACATAAGGCCCTCTGTGAGTTCAAGTCCAGCCTGGGCTATATAACAACACCTTGTCTCAAAGGAGGGGGGAAAATGCTTCTTTTTCATGATGTTTATTATTTTTAATTTTAAAAAATTTTTTGGTCTTTTTGAGACAGGGTCTCCCTGTAGCCACAGCTGGCCTGGAACTCAGTATGTAAACCAGAATGGCCTAAATCTCACAGAGATCCACCTGCCTCTACCTCCCACATGCTGAGATTAAAGGCATGTGCCACCACACCTCGCTTCATGATTATTTTTTTAACGTTCCTGTTAACACATGCTTAAGTCTTTGTGTCCCATCTTTCTTCTCAGGGCTGATCCTACCCTCTGGAGGCATGTGTGTTATTGTCTACTGTTGGTTTGTTTCTGACAGGTCTCACTCTAACCCAGGTTGTCCCAGAACTCACTGTATAACCCAGACTCACCTCCAGCTCACAGCAATCTTCCTTTGTGCTGAAATTGCTGGCATGAGCCACCATGCCCAGCTTAGAGAAACTTGATTGCCAGAAGGGAGGTATATTATTAGTTCTTTTTCTCATAGCTGTGACCAGAATCCAAGAGAAAACAACTTATGGAAGGAGTGGTCTATTTTGGCTCACAATTTGAGGGGTTGAAGTCCATCCCAGCAGATAAGTCATATTCATGGGAGTGTGAGGCAGTTGATCCCCTTGTATCTGCAGTCAGGAAACAGGGAGTGAAGAATGCTGGTACTCAGCTCGCCCTCATCCATTTTTAGTCAGTAATGGATCCTTGCCTTTGGGGATGCCACTGCCCACATTGAGAGTGGGTTGTCCCTCTTCCATTAAACCTTTCTGAAGCTCCCTCACTGAAAGGCCCAAAGGTCTGTCTCCTAGATGATTCTAAATCCGGTCAGGTTTCAGAATTAACTGTCATAGGGGGTTCCTGGCAACCAGTGGACAGAAGTCAGGCTTGCTGCCAGTCAGCCTACAATGCACAGACCTGGCTGCCACTGCAAAGGAGGATATGGCCCGAAAATGTCAGTAGGGCCCCAACTGAGAAGCTGTGATCTGTGGTAGACCTTTAAACCCTTACTTCCTAGTGTAATGCTAGGAATGATGAGCCCAAGATAAGGAATAAATATATTTACCAAACTTGATAAAAATTTCTAATAAAAAATATGCATAGTAGCCAGGGATGGTGGTGCACATCTTTAATCCCAGTACTCAGAGACAGAAGCAAGGCAGCCTCTGAATTCAAGGCCAGCCCAGTCTACATAGTGAGTTCCAGGCCAGCCAGGGTTACATAGTGAAAGACTGTCCAAAAAAAAAGAACATACATAGTGGACAGAAACATTATAGACAAATTTTCAAATTTTCAGAAAGCATCATCTTTCTCTGCCTTGAGTGCTGAATAGAATTGAAGGAGAACAGAATTCTTTTATAGCAGGTAAAACAAGTTACCTTGTCCCCTGGGCCATTTGTATGCAGTATTTGAATAGATAAGAAATAAGCTCACTATCTTGTTAAGCAGTAAGTTTTATAGCACCATTTGTCCTTCCTGAGACTGGCCAGTTGGGGTAAAGGCTGGGGGTCATTAGGAGTTAGGCACTGACTGTTTGCACAAAACATTATAAGATACTGGGTCAGGCTTCACACAGTCAGGATCTGATTATTAGAGCAGAGAATTTTCAGTTTCATTTTTGGCCTTTATCCTTTCCATACCCAAGACCTTCAGACATCCCTGAACGTATACATGCTTCTTAGATTACTTAATTCTCTCATAAACTTTTTGGCTAAACAGCATCACTTTCTTAAGGTTTTTGTTTTGTTTTCTCTTTATTTCCACTGTGATAAGCCTCATCAGGGCCATTTTTTCAAGAAGTAAAGTTCTAATCTCTTCTTAGTGTTACTTCATGTAGAACAAATGAGGGCCGAGAACAAAGCTGCAGAGAGTCTAGATGTCAGAGGGTCAGCTAGGGTCTTGTGCTGGACAGCCTCAGTTGTCAACTTGACATATCTGAGAAGAGGAAGCCCAACTGGGGAATTTCCTCTAAGACTTGTGGACATGTCTGTGAGACATTTTCTTGACTGTTGAGTGATGCGGGAGGACCCAGCCCACTGTGGGCCTGGGCACAGGCGAGGAGAGCAAGCCAGTAAGCACCATTCCTCCATGGTCTGTGCTCAGTGCCTACCTCCAGGTTCCTGCCCTGGCCCCCCTCAGTGATAGACTGTCTTAGACTGTCACTTGGAAGAGTAGGATACAATAAACCTTTGCTCTCTAGCAGTGTTTTTGTCGCAGCAGTAGAAAGCAAACTGGAGCTCGTCTGTTCTGTTAGTGCTTATGACCTTCCAGAACTTCCACAAGGGCCTCTGTGCCCTCCACTGCTTAGTTCACTGCCTGTTCTACTATGGCCTCCAGAAAGTTCTAGGGACACCTAGAAGAGTGTAATGTTAGAATCCAGCTGCTGCTCAGGCCACAATACCTGCAGAGGCCTTTCCCCTCAGAGATAAGGACAGGCACCTACTGAGACATTGTGAAACTCTCTAGCAAACTGACTTCCAGGTTCCAGGGTCTTTGACCTGGAGAAGTAAGTTTACATCAAAGGAGCTATAATGATGTCCACTCATCCTACTTCCCACCGCCTTCTCTGCCTCTTATCTAGGAACCAGAACCTGGCTGCTGGCTATGCTGTGAAACCTCCCCCACCCTCAAAGCTATAAGAGACCCCCCCACTTGGGCCATGTGGGCCCTGATTCCTCTCTTCAGAGCACTCCATGTTGTCTGTCAGTCTGTCCATGGTATTAATAGCTTTTTGGTTTGGTTTGGTTTGGTTTTGATTTTTCTTTGTTTTGGGGGAGGCTTCCCCCCCCCCTCGATTGGTCCTTTTGTGACAGGGTCTCCCTGTAGCCCCAGCTTGCCTGCAACTCACTGTGTAGACCAGACAGTCCTTGAATTCACAGAGATCCACCAGCCTCTGTCTCCCGAGTTTTGGGACTAAAGCCTGCACCCTCACGCCTGGCGATATTAATAGCTTTTAAAATACATTCCTTACTCCCCAACAGTGTGTCTCAATGTCTCTTTGAGCCCTTTATTGACAACCTCTCTCCACCCCCACCTTTCCCACTGAGAACCTTTGTACCTAGAAGTCTTTTCCCTCGGCCTATGACTTTCATATCCTCTCTTTCTTTATGATTTTAAACTTGTTTATTGTGTGTGTATGATGGGAGGGAACATGCACATGACACAGCTTGTGTGTAGAGGTCAGAGTTCAACTTTGTGGAGTTGGTTCTCTCCTTTCTCCTTTATGTGGGTTCGGGGGATCAAACTCAGGGTGTTAGCACTTTTACCTGTTGAGCTCTCTCATTGGCCCATGTTTTTGACAGGCTCTCACTGTGAAGCCCAGCTTGGCCAGCCCCATGATCCTCCTGCCCTAGCCTCCCAAGAGCTGAGTTACTAGAGTGGGACACCATACCCAGCTGAGCGCCTCTATTTAAAGTACTTTTCAGTTATCCCTTGCCTTGAGGCTGAGATTCTTGTCTTCAGTCTATTTCTCCTAAGCTATATCTACTGCTTCTGTTCTTTCTCTCCTTCTCTTCCTTGGGCTGTGGTTCACCTAGTGAAGGGGTGTGTCTGTCTAGTTTCATTGGATTCCCAGCTCCAAGCCCTTGACTCAGCCCACAGGAGGCTCAGCAGTTGTTGAGCAGTGAGGGAATGAGCAAAATTGAGCCCGCTAATCTCTTCCTGCCAGGTGCACACTAGCCTCAAAGTGCCAGTGATGAAATCGATTCCAGCCAGGGTAAAAGTTGTTAGAGACACTCGTGGTCACTGTGAAAAGCCAAGCTTCCAATTCAGAAGGCCAACATAGGCAGTCATGCCAAGATAACCTGAGTTGAATTTTGTGATGTGTAAATTATATTTCAATTTTTTACTTTTATTTTATTTTGTATTTTTTTAATTTATATTTTGTCTGTTTTGAAAGGTGTGGACTACCTAGCCAGACCCCTGGATTTTTACATTTTAACTTCACCTTTGCAGGGTTTTTTTGTTGTTGTTTTTAAATATTTTATTAATGTTGTACAATGCCTGCAGAGGTCAGAAAAGGGTGTTGGATCCCCTGGAACTGTAACTATGTCATGTGGGTGCTGGGATTTGAACCTGGGTCTTTTGCAAGAGCAGCCGATGCTTTTAACTACTGGGCCTTCTCTCTAGTCCAAGCCCCTATTTTTAAAAATTATTTATTTATCTAGTGTGTGTATGGGTACAGTTGTGTGGGGTAAAGATCAGAGGACAACTTGCAGGAGTCAATTTTCTCCTTCTAGCATGTGGATCCCAGGGATTGAATTCAGGTCATCAGGCCAAGCAGCAAGTACATTAACCTGTTGAACCATCTTTTTGGCCCTAGTTCAGGTTTTTTTTTTTTAACTTGTGAATTTCAGAGTCAAGTGTGGCTATATCTGACTGTAATCCTAGGACTGGAGAGGGTGAGACAGAAGGATTGCAGTGAGTTTGAGGCCAGCCTGGGCTGCTTGGTACTAGGCCACTCAGGACTGCATAACAAGACCTTGTCCTAAAACAGAACAGAGACATAATCCTGAGGTTGGTTTAGGGAAGAAGATGCAGCTAAGGGTGTGGATGCTGCTGCTCCGATGGACAGTGGCAGGGATTGGTGGAGAAGATGGAGTCACCGGATCAGTATTCTATTGCTGTCTTCAGGAAGCCCCAGCAAGGTTGAGCAGAGGACTCCTGGTGTGCTACAGCTTGGATGGTCTGAAACAATGACAGCAGAAACAGAGACTGAAACTGACAGGAACTGAGATCTCGGGCCTGTCTTCCTCTGAGTGTTAACGTCAGTGTTTCACTCCCTGACACCTGGCTGGACAGCCTTGGCTCCTTGGGATGTCCTTCTCCTTGCCTGTCTCCTAGCGAGGCCTAGGAAGGCCTCTGCAGTTGTCCTGTCACCCATGGTTAGCCGTAGGAGCTGTTGAGGGGAGAGGAAGGAGGAGCATTCCCTCGCAGTCTGAATGTTGGTTCTGTCGGTTGCAGGTCGGGCTGGTGTACATGTTTAACCTCATTGTGGGTACAGGCGCGCTCACCATGCCCAAGGCCTTCGCCACCGCTGGGTGGCTCGTCAGCCTAATCCTGCTGGTGTTCCTGGGCTTCATGAGGTAAGAGCTTCAGGAAGCTGCCCCATGGGGTCTAGGGATGGAGCTGGAGAGAGTCCTTCCAGGAGTTCGGAGCTTGACTGTCTCTTAATGAGCAGCAGAGCTCTTGAAGGGTAGAAGACTACTGTCTTCCACATATATATATATATATAGGTGAGTGAGTCCTAAGCTGAGTGGCCCAGAGAAAGGAGAGTGGACCCAGAGGTCTCCAGGGCTTGTGCTGACAGAGCAGTTTCACAACCCTGACCAGTCAAGCCACCACACCAGACAAGGCCTTGGGGTGTTTCAGGTGCTGGGCTATTCCTGCAGACTCACCCTCCCTACTGGACACATTTTCACTTTAACCATTACTCTTTGCTGTCTGAGAAGATAGCACCTACCCCTAGAAGAGGGATCTAGTACATGTGAAGGGACATCAGTGTGAAATTTAGAATTTGTTTAAAATAATTCACCAAGTGAGTGATAAGCACACAAGTACACATACAAACATGTACACACATAACACACAGTGCATGCACCAGCACATATGTATATACATTTGCATGTAGAGACATTTACACACACAGACACATGCATTTATACATGTTTGTGCGCACACGCACATACAAATAAGTGCACATACACACAGGGGCTGCCAGCTGTTTAGGGACCTGCCTTGCAGCCTCCACCTCACCACCCTTCAGGAGCACTTACTCTGTGAGCCAGATGTTGGAGGGGTTGACAGCCTCAGGGGTAGACAGAACCACCTCTCAGGGAAGTCATTTCACAAGTGGCCCAAGCTATGAAAGTATTTAGAATAAGGTATGTCCTTATTAAAGGTAGGAATCCATCTTAAAGTGGTGGTGCACACCTATAATCCCAGCATTCTGGAGGTTGAGCTGGGAGGGTTACTCTCAGCAAATAAAATGAACAAAAAAGTGGGAAGGAATACTTGGCCACATCCAAGGAGCTCCTCTCCTGAGAGAGGCAGCACTCTTCTTCACCAGGTGCGATGCCTGCCCCACCTGACTACATCTTCCAGGGAGCAGATGGAGTAGGGAAGGCAACCCATGAGTAGACTGTAGAGCAGGCTGCAGGGTGATGCGCACAGTGAGAAAAGCAGAAGCTCAGCAGGGAAAGGGCACCGAGGAGGTGGGGTGACTGAAGCCCTAAATAGGACTGGGAACATCGGAGTGCACGGGTCAAAGGCTTGAGGAGAAGGGAGTAAGCACCCTAGAAAGAATGAAACAAAGCTAAATAGTTGAAGCAAGCAGACCCAAAAGGAGAGCTCTCAGGGTCTTGGTTTTTCTGTGCACTTCTTTTGGGGGGGTCTTGGGGTGAGCTTTGGAGCACTGTTGGCTCCGGGGGCCTAGAGCTCTTGAAGTCCTTGTCCTTATGTGATTCTCTGTCCCTTTAAAGGACTTTCAGCACAGGCAGCCATCCCAATGGGAAGTGACTATTGGGGCCCCCAGGTAGGGGCTGCCATGCCCCTCTCTGCCAAGCTCATTTGTGTTTGAATATGATCAATGAGTTGGCTTTGTGCAACCAAGAAAAGGCTCTTTATGCCTTAATTAAGATTGGTTTCAGTTTCACTTCCTAAGAAGCGGGAATGTAGAGTCCTTAGGATGATCAGTCAGGCAGGGTAATGAGAACGCTTTCTGGGAGGTTTTTCAGGCTTGGCTGCCACACCCCTCATCCCTGGAGAAAGGAGGGCTGAGCGGTCACTTGCTAGCTGTTGTCAGTATTGGAGGGCACTGGGACACACAGGAAAATGAACATTGGCCCAAGCAGATTCATGCCTAGGGTTTCAGCAGCAGTGGGCAGGGCCCTGTATCTCTTGTGAACAGGAGCATCCTGAGTTCCAGCTGCCACATAGACTCTGGGTTTCTCATCTCCTCACTTCCAGGCAAGTGTCCAATACCATTTCCCAGTCTCCCTTTAGATTAGCGTGATAGGGATTCAAGCTTTTTAAAATTTTTGATTAATTTTTTAAAATATGTATGAGTGTATTGCCTTAATGTATGTAAGTAAGTGCACCCATGTCACGCAATGCCCACAGAGGTCAAAAGAGGGCATTGAATCCCCTGGAACTGGAGTTAGGATGATTGTTAGCCGCCATGTAGCTGCTGGAAATCTAACCCTGGTCCTCTGGCAAGTGTTCTTAACTGCCGAGCCATCTCTCCAGCCTTGCAAGCTTATTTTAACATGCACCAAATTATTCTGGAAATAAAACTAGTACCAAAGAAAAGGAGGTGAATCCCATAGTCCAGTTGGTCACGCCTGTGTCCCCTTCACATTAGTGTGTATAATTGGGATTTGGCCGCTTGTCGGTGTTTTGGCAGGGAGAGGGGAAGCTGCCTGCTGTCCTTCCAGAAGCTCTGGTAGGCCTCTTTTGTGAGTCACCCTGCCCACCAGCTCAGCACCATTTAGTGTCCACTGCAGCAGGCCCTTTCTGGGTGACAGTACCACATCATCTGCGTGTCACCTCCACCCCAGCACTCACTGTCCCCTGAGTAATCTCCCTCCATCTGCTTCTCTCACAGCCCTTCCCCCATGCACTGGAAATACATCCTAAGTGTGGGTGGCAACATTAAGGTGAGTGCACACAGCACTGAGTATGCACAAAGACACTTCTTTTAAAATTTTTTATTTATTTATTTTATGTGTATGAGTGTTTTGCCTGCATGTATGTTAAGTGCACCACATGCTTGTAATGCCCGAAGAGTCCAGAAGAGGGTGTCTGGTCCCCCTAAAACTGGAGTTACAGAGGTTGTTAGCTGCCATGTGGGTACTGGGAATTGAATCCCGGTCCTCTGCAAGAGTAGCCAGTGCTCTTAACCTCTGAGTTAACCCTTCTTTTCTTGCTGAGAAATACCATCTCTGGATTTCTCTAGGGAACAGCTCTCGGAAGAGAGGATGGTGTGGATTTGTTAGTTGGGTCACTTTGTGCTTCCTGTAATCTCTTCTCCATGAGATTAACATGTGGCTTCCCCCTCAGCTTTGTGACAACTACCTTTGTGATGGAGGCCATGGCTGCAGCCAATGCCCAGCTCCGCTGGAAGAGAATGGAAAGCCACAAGGTATGTATATGTTGCCCTTGTCTGGAGGCAGTGCCTCTGTTCACCTGTGTACCTGAGACAGTCTCAGCGGTCTTCCCTTCTCCAGAGGCCTAGTCCCAAGTTCCAAGGCTGCAGCTTTAGAGCCTCGTAAAGCCCAGGGGATGTACAGTTTCTTAGCATCATAGCCTTGATCCCTCAGGGAGCCACTTGTAGCTCACTGTGTCATTCTGAACCTTTGTCCCTGGCCCTGTGCTTCTAATGTGACAGGACACCCTGGGTACTTCCCTGGCAGATACCTCCTGGAGAGGAGCAAAGGAAGGGGTTCACTATTGCCTGGGATTTCCATAGTACTGTGTGCTTATCTCTCTCCTTGTCTTCTCCTCCCCCTCATCCACCGTACCATATCCCAGGAAGAGGAAGATGAGGACTCCTCCACAGCCTCAGACAGTGACATCCTCACCCAAGACAGCTATGAGCGGGCAGAGAAACGGCCCATCCTGTCTGTGCGTAAGTCTCCGGCTGCCTGGGCAGGCTCCACACATTCCTCTGGTCTGTAGGGCTCCCTCTCTCTAGAGAGAGGGTCCTGGGGAGTTTCCCTGCAGATATTCTCTGAAGTTTTCAGCCTGTGGGCCCATAGGTAGCAGAACATAGGCCTAGGGGTCCTGGGCATCCAACTCTGCTTCCTGTTTGCAGTTTGGTACATTACCTGAGCTCTGTGCCTCAGTTTCCCCCATACCTTTTACTGTTACTGAAATGATCAAATGTCTGCTAGAAGCTTGTATCCATGTGGATCTCTGACCTCCCCACTATACACACGCGCACACACTCTCTGTAGCCCCTTGCCTCACTGTTTCATAGTCTTCTCACTTATAAGGCGCATCCCTGAGTTCTTAGGCTTGGGACTGGAGAGGCAGCTTAATAATGTGCTTCCCTCACATGCCCTACGCTCTGTGCCTCACCCTTAGCCGCACACACGCACGCACACATAAACACATATGCATGCACACATGCACACACAAAATCTTTAAAGTGCTCGAAGCAAGAACTATTAGAAGGAATTTCAAACTGCTGGGGATGCAGCTCGGGAGTAAGGCTTTTGATGGCATGTGCGAGTTCCGGAGATGTAGCTCGGGAGTAAGGCTCTTGATCCATGTGTGAGTTCCTAGGTCCGATACCCAGTAGTGGGGTTAGAGGTGAAACGCATGAGAGGAGAAATTTCAAGACTCGGAGAAGCGTGGAGAGTCCCTGTTCTAGAGAATTCCTAGAACTCAAGCCCAGCAGTGCCCCACTCACTTCCTGCATCTGTTCTGGCCCCACAGAGAGACGCTCTTCTCCCAACCTTTTTGAAATCACAGACCGGGTAGAAATGGGACAGATGGCCTCCATGTTCTTCAATAAAGGTAATGGTTATTCTGAGATGGTGCATGGGACGGGGGTGGAACGGGCCTTTCCAGAAGGCCCGGCCCTTATCATGGGGAATCCATGTTGATGGGTGAGAGCCACCCAGCACCAGAGAGGCCACTCTTCTGAGGCCTGCTTCCCATTGTTTTCTGGGATTCCTCTCTGTCCATTGGCATGAATAATAAAGAACTTGCTGTCCTGGTAGAGGTTAGGAGTCCGAAGTCGCTTTCAGTGAAGCAAGCCAATGGCAGACAGCGGTTGAATCTGCCATGCGCACACCTGAGCGTGTCCCCTGCCAGCCAGCAGAGGGCACTGGAAGCTCACACCAGCCTTACCCAGTGTTGCTCAAGCCCTGGAGGGCTGCAGTGACTCCATCCTGGTCTGCCTGTTCCTGGCTGGCATTTGCTATAACCTGCAGGGGTCCATCTGATTCCATTATATGCCAGGGATAGTGTTTATGCTTCCGTTCTTTTGGCAAATGAGTTGTTTTAAGAATTTAGCTTTTAATGCCAAAACTTATCCTATCCTACTTCATTGAGTGTGGAGCAGCCTCTGTAAGTTCTTACCTCACCATTTTCCTGGAAGATTTTATACCTTTGTCAGAACCTTCCCATTTGCCAAGGAGAGTGCGCTCCGGTTCTTTGTGATCTTGAGTGTTGCTACAGGGGAGAAATTATTGCAGAAATAAGAATCTCCTTGTTTTGTTTTAAGATGGGGTCTCCCTGTAGCCCCAACTGGTAGCCTGAAACCAGGCTGGCCTCAATCTCACAGAGATCCACCTGTCTCTGCCCTCCGAGTACTGGAATTAAAGGCATATGCCACCACACCTGGCTTACGAGCATCTTCTTGACTTGAGACTAAGTATTTAGCATGTCTTTGGAACTCGGTGGTAAGCACTCAGTTTGTCATCGGGGGTGCAGTTTGATGATTGGCCCAGGAAAAGTGATTATCAGTATAGGCTGGCTGAGGCTCGGCTTCACCCTCCTCCCTGGACCAGCCTTGTAGAGGATTTCCAGAGTCCATTAAAGCCATCTCGGCCGTGTGCAGCCCCACTTCTATGCATTTCCTTTGTTCGCTTTCTATCACTCTCCAGCCATTAAGCAAGAGAGCTCAGGCATTTCCTCCTGGCAGCCACATAGAGGCCTCTTCCAAATGCAAGTTGTGCAACAGCACATGTCAGCGGCAGAGCGCACGCCTTTTAACCACCTTGCTGTCTTTATGTTCTGCGGTCTGCCCTGATTTTTCTTTTCATTTGTTTGTGTATGTTTATGTGTGAGTGTGTGTTCATGTTTATGTGTGAGTGTGTATACTCGTGTGTGAGGAGGCCAGAGGCTGACCTCGGGTGTCTTCCTCAATCTCTTCCTACCTTAATTTGTGAGACACAGTCTCTCACGGGACCTGGAGCTCGCTGATTCAGCTAGGCCGGCCAGCCAGTGAGCTCCAACATTGCGCCCAACTCCACGCCACCAGCGCTAGAATTACAGGCGCATGCTGTTACCCCTGGCTTTTTATGTGCGTGCTGGGGACCTGGATTCAGGTCCTCATGCTTGTGTAGTAGATACTTTACCAACTAAGCCATCTTCCATGCCCTCTGCCCCGATTTCTTTAAGAATTCTATAAACTAGTGGTTGGGTTTTTTAAAATTTTTGCCCGCATGGACCAGACTCTTAGCTTATGCAGGTCTAATAGGAAGCAGCACATGTATGTGGGAGCACCCCGACCCTGAGGGGGGCCCCTCAAGTCTCCTCTTGCCAGGCTTCTCAAACTTGGCACTGGTGACGACAGGCTGGTCCCTGTCTGTAATGGCAGCCTGTCCGGGGCATTATAGGACGTGGAGCTAGCGTCTTTGACCTTCTGGTTATGACTGTTAAAACTCCTCAGACACTGACACATGTCGTCTGTGAGGGGTGAGCTGCTCTGCTCTGCTCAATAACTCAGACTCCAGGTTGTGCCCTTCACCTTTGGCAGAGCTGCCACCCTCCACAAAAGGCTCCCCCAACTTGTTTCTTCTAATTAGAAATGCCAGGCCCAGGCACTGATGTCCTCAAAGGAAGTTCATTGATCCTCCCACTTTGTGTCTAGTAATGAAATTTTATTGATCAAGGAAAGTTGATGGCAGTTCATAAACAGCCAGCACTGTGGCTGCTGGCAGGTGGTAGAAGGAGGGATGGGGAGGAGGTGATGCCTCTCCCAGGGCGCATTGGTGTGAGCAAAGAAAGGCAAGCCGGAGCAGGCTAGACCTGGAGCCTGGGGTCATGAATGACAGACAGCCCCAGGGGCCCTGAGCTTGGATGTCAAGGCCAATTCCAGCCTGTCAAGGAGAGATATGCAGACTCACATGTTTAAAAAGAGGTGCCAGGCTCTTGTGGGTTCTTCAAAAAATTGTGTTTTTCTAGTCATTTTTCTTTGGGTTCCTGGGAGCGGAGCTGACCTCACATAGCCAGGACTAACATGTGCTAGGCTTTCCCCTGGAGAACTGTAGCTCTTTTGAGCCACCAGGATTAGAAGGGAAGTGTCACTTCATTTTTCTTCCTGTTCTCAGAGAAGCCAGCAGCCTGATACTCATGACACCAAGAACTTGAGCAATTAGTCTAAACAGGAGTGTGAGGCTGGCTGGCTGGGACCCTAACTCTTAGGTTGTCAAGCCCCAGCTGTCACCTCCCAAGCTTCTGCCTGGTCTTTTTTTTTTTTCTTTAAGTAATTTTATGTGTATGAGTGTTTGGCCTGCATCTATGTAAGTGCATCTATGTTGCACAATGCCCGAGAACAGAAGAGGGTATCAAATCTCCTGGAACTGGAATAACAAGCAGTCGTTAGCCACTATGTGGCTGCTAGGAAGCAAACCCAGGTCCTCTGCAAGAGCAGCCAGTGCTCTTAACTGAGCCATCTCTCCAGCCCTTCCTGGTCTTTGTAGCTGGAATCACACATAGAAGATAGCACAGACACTATTCTTCTCGATGTGCAAGATAAGTTCTGTTCAGGAGCAGACTGGGAATCCAGTCTGCTGGAGTTGGGCAAGAGTCTGACTTCCCAGTTCCAGCTTCAGGCTCGACTTACCCTGCCCAGGAGCCTCAGTGCCAGGTGCCTTCCACATCAGCCTTGGTCCTTGCCAGTGCTCCGTACAAGAAGGAAAGGGAAACAAACCTTTGGTTTTGTTTTTACATTTTTTTCTTTCGTGTATGTGTGTGGGGACATGCACGCATGGCACAGAGCTCAGAGGATCCCCTACCAGGGGTGGTTCTCTCCTCCCACGATGTAGGTTCCATGGCTTAAACTCGTTGTCAGGGATGATGGCAAGTCCCCTTATCTGCTGAGCCATCTCTCAGACCCCACCTGTCTAGATTTGAAACCTCTCTGATCTCCCAAGCCTCACCGAGCTCTCTCAGGCACGAGTTCCAAGCTGATGCATCTCCTGCCAGCCTCACAGTGTAGCCAGCCAGAATAAGAAACAGGACTTTGGGGTCATTTTATCCACTTTCTGTGGAAAGCAAATGGCTTGGAGACCTGAGAGCTACAGAAGCGGTAAAGAGAGAATTGTCATCTAGAAAGAGCGCAGACACACCTGCCTCTGGCTCCCTGACCGATGGCTTTGTTGCTTTCAGTGGGGGTCAACTTGTTCTATTTCTGTATCATCATCTACCTGTATGGAGACCTCGCCATCTACGCTGCGGCTGTGCCTTTCTCCCTCATGCAGGTGACCTGGTGAGTAGCCCCTGGTGTCCTGCCCCTCATACTGCACTGGCTACAGACCCACAAGCCTCCTTTGCTATTCAGGGCAGAGAATCTGTCAAGAAGCACAGCTAAGCAAGGCCATGGCCTGATGAGCATCATGCCTACGGCCCTTTTGCATACATGTAGGGCCTGCTATGCCCTCCGTCCTCCCCACCAAGGAGTCTGCCACACTGCCACACTGGCTCAGGACCGGGGCCTTGTCCTCAAAGTCAAACCTAGCTGGGAATTGCATCCAGGTTCAGGGCTGTGCACTGTGCTTTGCACTGTGCTGACCCTTCCCTGCTCCATTGGGACAATGACTTGGACCTTCACAATTCATCAGAAAATTGTGCTCTGTAAACAGGTGAGGTGTATCTTAGAAGATGGTTTATGAAAAGTTGACCTGTAGGAGGTATAACCCTGTGGCTGGGTAGGTCTGTCTCTTCCCAGCTAAGCAGGGGTCCGCACTGAGACCAGGTTTGCCATTGTTCTCTTCAGCAGCGCCTCTGGCAATGACTCCTGTGGCATGGACACAGATGCCAGATACAACGACACTGACCAGTGCTGGGGGCCCCTGCGCCGGGTGGACGCCTATCGCATCTACCTGGTGAGTGTCTTCTCTCTGCTTAGGGTGCAACAGGCCATCTAGAGTGACTGAAAATGCTTGAACCACCTTTCTTTTCTGTCTGAGCCCTTTTCCCACCAAGGAGTCCTACACACTGCCACGCTGGTTCAGTACCAGGGCCTTGTCCTCAAAGTCAAACAAAGCTGGGAATTGCATCCAGGTTCAGGACTGCAGACTGCTGTGAACTTAGTGCAGGGTTTGAAGGGCACTCTTCAGGGCTTTCATATTCCCTGTCTCAGCCAGCACACAAGCAAATACTCGCTCTTCTGACTGCATAGCAAGACTGATCCATCTTACAGTTGACCCTGACCACAGACAGCTTCTGCAGACAGGGAGAACTCAGCCCAGCCCGTTTCCTGTCTTCCCACCTCCCTACAGACAAGGGAAGAAGATAAATCTCCTGCCTTCCTCTTGATTGCTTCATGCCATGGTGTGTGTGGGGGGACTAATACTTAGATAATAGGAGGACACACCACCAGAGGCAGTGATTTATCTTGCCCGCTTGGGGGCCGGACTCCAAAATGTTGCCCTCTGGCTTTTGCAACATCTGTTAATGCTTCCTGCCTCCTCTTGGTCCTCCTCAGACCTGGCACAGACTCAGGTGTGCTGGGTACCACACTGTCCAACCCATGCTTACCTAAATGTGAGGGGAAGGCAAGGCCAAGAAAAGCAGAACTTTTCTGCCAGTAGCCTGACGTGAGTCATCCCTGCCCTAGCCTAGGGTTCCATGGCTGCCAGTATGTTGTTGGGGTCCAGACGTGTTAATTCTAAGGGCTATTGAATGGGTTTTGTCTTCCTGGCTGTGTAGGTTCCTGAAGGACCTTGCAGCCTAGGCTGTGGGGAGATGTTTCCCATCCGCATTTCAACAGCAGTCACTTTATGGTCTGTTTCTTTTCCTGTGCATGAAGCCATGGCTTGGACTTTGTGTTCTTGTAGAATTGCATCTCTGATACCTGCTATCACTGTCTATTGAGAATCCAATAGCAAGTTAAGTTAGTTGTCTGATGCCATGGTCCACCTCCACAGCCTTGTGGTTGCGCACAGGAGCCTGCATGGCAGCCAGGACTCCCAGGCAGTAGAGACTCAGCTGAGGTCTTGTCAGTCTCAGCATTTCAACACACCATGATTAATAAAATCAGCAAAGGTATTCATTGAGTAAGACACCTCTGAATCTGTCCTCCCCCTGGGTAGTAAGCAAGAGAATGAAGAAGGGATCTGGGTGCTCCAGGGAGGAGCAGCTAAGCTGCTTAGGCAGGTCCTGGCTGGGGGAGCCAGCCCCTCCAGTACAATGGAGGCTGAACACAGGGAGTATTGGCTGCTGCCATTTGCTTGGTAAATTATTCAGAAGCATTGTTATTGCTGTGTTAAATTGTTCCTTCACTCTTTCCTATAAACCTTCCACATGATGGAAGCCTCCCTTCCTGAGTCTCAATAACTCCAACTGAACAGAAGGAACCCCTCAGGAAAGCAGACGGGCATTAATTACTGCCTTCATCTCCCAGATATTGCACTTATAACTCATGGAGCTAATTGTCCCAGTTCCTGCGAGCTCTCCAGACCCAGGAGGCCAAGCCTATTTTAGAGTAGGAGGGGAGACTAGCGGACCCCCAAGAGCCTGCTATCTGGGTGGTAGGCATCATCTTCCAAGCCCCAGTCCACTGCAGAGCTCCCATTTTCTCAGAACCGTCACTTTTCCTGCACCCTACCCAGTTCAGAACACTTGAGGCAGATAGTCCGAGACTTTGTCTCTGAAGTTGCTTTGCATCTTTGCATGTGGCTCTAGGGTCTAAGGTCCTGTAGAGCAGCAGAACCTCCTCACACCAAGTACTGGGGCTCTTGTCTGTCTGCAGATCCCCCAGTCCCCTGGGGAGCTAGTAAAAAGGTAGCAAAGATGCGATTTCCTTTCTCAGATCCAAGTCCCCTTACAGATGATAGGGCACCTTTCCCACCCAGGTCAGGGGAACTGGGCTCCAGCAAGTGGCCTCTTCAGATCCCAAAAGGAGGGTCACTCTGCTGACTTGGTCACTCGTTGTTCTGATTCTGCTGCAAGTCACGCTCCACCCAAAATGTTCAGCAGGTCATCAAACAGGTGGGTATGGACTGAGAACACCCCAAATCATCTGTGTGTCTCAGGTACATGATGCTCTCCCCAGCCTGCATCTTTAAAAGGATTTAGTAATATCTGAGTCTTCATTGCTATTCTGGGACAGTATGTTCTGCAGGATAAAGATACAGACTTTTATATTGTGGCTTAATTCTCAGAAAGTCCTCTGGAAACCAGCTCAGGAAAGCTCCTGAGAAGCAGGCAAAGAATGAGAATAGGTGGGATATTAACCCATCTCTGAGGCTGGCCTATGGGTAGTATTAAGATTATGTCCCAAAGAGGTAGCTTTCTCCACCAGGCACTTCCCAAAGCCTTTTTTACCTCAACAGATGGAAAACTCCTCCCGCTCCTGGTGCCCAGTGGTAATTCCCAGCCCCTTCCCATGGTTCCCAGTGCAGCTGATATGAGTCAGTTTCTCCTCTTTCCCCGTGTCAGCCCCAGAGCAAGATACTGGGGACGGGGGGAGGGTCCCTGGGTTGAAGGCTGCTTTACATGTATTCTCATACTGCCACAGCTCGAGCCAACAGTGACCAGGGGACTGTCATTAGGGCCCGTGAGAGTTAACAGGGTCTATACTTCCATTGGCTGTGGGCTCTTAGGCCCCTCTCTCTACTCCTTTGAAGGATGAAATGAGGAAGTATCTGATGCTCTGACTCTTTGAGAGGAATGACCTTGTCTGTGGGCTGGAAAGTATCCTGGGACTGGTTTTAAGAGGGAACAAAGTCAGAATGTGGGGCAGGGGCTTGGAAGAATGAGTGGGTGGAGAGACTGCTCAGTGGGTCAAATGAGGACCTGAGTTCTGATATCTAGCACCCACCCACCCAAAAGCCAGCATGGAGAGGTTAAGAGCACTTGCTGTTCTTCCAGAAGACCCAGGTTTGATTCTCACATGGTAGCTCTGTCACCCTCCCTCTCCTGGTCTTCTCAGGCACTGCACACTATACATGCAGGCAAACAAATAAAAATAAATTATTGAAAAGAAATAAGGCAAGGGCTGGAGAGATAGCTCAGTGGTTAACAGCTCTGGCTGTTCTTGTAGAAGAATCAGGTTTGAATCCCAGCACCCACATAGCAGCTAACAACTGTCCATAACTCCAGTTCTGAGGGATCTAATGCTGTCTTCTGACCTCTGTGGTCACTGCATGACAGGGGTGCACTTATAAACATGTAGGCAATACACTCATACACATAAAACAAAAATAAAACTTAAAAAAAGAAAAGGAATAAGGCAGATACAAGAGAACACCTAATGTCAGTCTCTGACTTCCATATGTGCACATACATGTGGGCGTGCCAGCACATGCATATAACACACACACACACACACACACACAAACCAATAACATCAGCAAGATGATGGTGTTTTGGTCCTGTGTCACAGTGTTAAGGAGCCAGTTACCCCAGTGAAGTGATTGTGTGTGTCTGGGTTCTGTTCCAGAGCCTGGGAGCTGGGCAGCTCTCCCCTGGGGCAGGCACTGTAACACTTATATGCATTTCCTGGTCCTGCAGCACCTCTAGTCTCCATCCTGGATCCCTATCCAGCCCCATCCATCCTCCCAGAGGATGTCAGAGGGAAGTGGGCAGTGGGGACTCCCTGAGAGCAGAAAGCTTCTCATTATTCAGAAAGAGGGCAGCACCCATCACTTAGAAGTGAGCAGATACTCTTGGGTTGCAGGCAGCCCAACAGCTGGATTGCAGATGGCAGAGGCATGGCTACATACTGGCCGTACTGAACAGGGAGCCTTTGTTGGCTACCTTGGGACAGGATAAGGTCACCCCATTTTGCTCTCAGCAGGAGTTAAGAGATCCAACTCTGGGGTGCAGGTGACTCAGTAGAGATATAACTTATTCATCACCTGCAGGTACCTTGTCTCCCTCTGTGGGTGGAGGGTATCTTCCCCAGCTCACTCCAGATTCCCCCTTGAAGAAGGAATGGGGCCACAGAAGAGTCTGCCATCTTCTTCCTCAAAGAGCAGACCACCCCACCATTCAGTTCAGATTGCACGGGGGGAAGGGGTCTCCTGTGCCTTCACCAGGAGCTCTGTGCACTCTGCCAATTCTCCCTATGCTAGAACACTGGCCTTTGGTCCTCTCACCACCGTGTGGTAAGGCATGGTTGTTTTTGTTGTTAAGGGTTTGTTTTGTTTGGGAGAAAGGGTCTGTTGTAGTCCAGGCTGACCCTGAGCCCAGTATGTAGCCGAGGCTGGTCTTAAATCCCTCGTCCTCCCAATTGCTGGGATTACAAGAATGCTCCCTCACACCTACACAGGCATGGCATATTACCAGTGGCTTCTGTGTATCTGATTTAGGCCTCCCAGGCACACCATAAAGTACACACTGTCATCCTATTCTGTAGTGAGGAAAACCAAGACTTGGGGACAGTGACTTCCCCAGGGTCCCAAGCAGAAGCAGAGGCCCAGCCCTTTAGATGCTCCTGAAGTCTCTTATCTTGCTAACCCACATTTGTTCTCTTTGCCCAAGACTCGGGTCTGAGTGTTCTGCTTGCGGGGCAGCCCTGGATATGCTGCACAGATTGGGGACACCTTTTTGCCATCCTCAGAGCATGACGTCTGCCTGTACTGAGCCTTCTTTGCCTGTACCTTCTATCAATTTTGAGACTCTGTCTCTCTTGTTGCTTCTCATTTCCCAGGAGCAAAGTAGACTTCCCGAAGCCTTCAGGTCAGGTCAGAAGTGAGTACTTCTCAAGGATGTTCCCTTCCTCTGCCTAGGTCTCTCTGTACTTTCAACATTAGCCATTGTGCTCTGGAGCTGTCTAGCATCTGCTAAGAAGTGGGTCACAGCCACCATCACTTGAATATTCATTCTTAGCCACTCTGGGGCAGAAGGTGGCCTAGAGGCCTGCAGGACCAGTGAGAAAGAAAAATGAACATGAAGCAGTAGCTCTTGGGAGCAGCAGTGGCTTCATAGGACCCAGATGCACTCAGGTCACTGTGCTGTGCACCTCCATGATATGGCACACTCTGGTAGTGAGGACCCCAGAGTAAAGCCCCAGGAGAAAATGAGTGAATACTGCCCCCTGGTCTGTGAGGTGCAGACTGGATGGAAATGGGCTGTTGAGACAAGAGGTGAGGGTGCTCACCTAGGAAGACAAAGCCAGCTGTGGAGGAGCCCAAAGGGAAACAAAACAGGCAGCCTGGTGAGTGTTCCTTCACCTTCAAGGAGTATCCTCTGTCGTATCAGGCTCCGGCAGGTTAGGGCTCATCCCAACTCTAAGCCAGAGCCAATGAGGAGGGGATTCCTGCGGCCTGAAGTGAGGAGGGTGTTGCCTATAGGTCTAGAACATCCAGGTGACTCCTTAAAAGGACAGTGACCTCATGGACCCTGTGAGGGACGCCCATCTCCTCTCCTCTGCTCCCTCCCAGCATGCCTCTTATCAGAGCTATCTCGCTCAGTTGTAGAGGCCCAGTGTATATGGGTTTATTGTGTCAGTCATACACACAGCGTCATCCATGAAAGAATGCTACTCACATCCACCCACAGGCACAGAGTAGAGCAGTTCTGACCAGGACTCGGTCTCATTGCCACCCAGGGTCTGACTCGAACAGTGACCTTGAATCTCCATGGGGATGTGACCCCTAGGCTCAGTTCATCCCCCAACTCATGCTGAACCCCTTGCTCTCATCCCAGAAGTTATGGTCTCACGGAAGGATGACTCTCTCCCCACTCCTGGAGATGTGGGCTCCTGCTCTCCAGGTAGGAGCCTGGTGTCTGACTTAGAATGAGCCCCAGCGTCCAGCAGTGATCTCACTCAGATTGAAATGACAGACTTGGAAGGATTAGCTTGTACAGGGGAAATCAATAACACATGAACAGGCCTGTGTTTTTCTTTCCCAGGGAGCTTTCTGTAGCACATCCAGGAGCCACTTTATTTATTTATTTATTTATTTATTTATTTATTTCGTGTAGCCTCTCCCTCTAAGACTACCTGTCACTTGCTCCAACACTGGCTTGTTTTACCAACCTCTATGCAGGGACCCCCTGAGCCCTGCCATGCCCCTGTCACTCAGTCCCAGCTCGGCCTCCAGTCTTAATTGTTCTTCATCATTCACTGCCCAGTGTTGCCCCAGACCCACCCTCTCCTTCCCGGGGACCCCGGGTACCACCTCCCTGAGCCACCCGTGACTGCTTCCCTCTCTGCTTCCTCCTCCAGGCCTGTGGGTGTTTGGCCTGAGCTCCCTCCTCTTACTCAGTGAGAACATGGTTGTTTTTATTTTTAGTGGCACTCTCGGGGACATGGGTTCTGTCACTGACATTAAGCCCACCAGCCATCACGCCCCATGTCCTCCCCCTGCCATAGCTGGTACCTGACGCACCAGCTTAGAGGACAATACACAGTTCTGGGATTCAGGCTCGTGGTAGGCAGCACTGTCTTCTGCCCCTAATCCTCCCCACTCACCCTTGGAAATCACTCTTGAGTGCTAGTCACGGTCCCTCAGGGGACCCTGGTAGGGTAAGTATCTCTCCCTTGCACCAAATCTGGCCCTTTGTCTAGAAACTAGTGCGGCTTCACAGATCCTGCTGAGGGCCCGTTTATTCCTGGGCGCTTGGGGAGAGAGTGACTGGCCTTACCTGGTTGTTTGTTCTTTCCTCTCTCCCTACCCAGTTCAGAAAAGCCAGTGGAGACAGGCACAGTGATCTTGTGTTCCTCTCAGATTCCCATTATATGAAAATCCAAATGTGTAAAATAAACTGGGCGGGGAGGAGAGGGTGACAATTTGTTACAACTGTTCATTCCTAGCCTTACAAAAGGATTCACTATGGTCCCCCGTAAATAGTTTCCCTGGTGCATTTTAGATGTTGTCCTATGAAAATTAAGCACCTACCAATAGAACTTTAGGCCCCATCTCTCATGTAAAGGGAGGCAGAGTCTTCATGTACCTGGGTACAGAAATCCAAAGTCTGGTTCACATAGCTGGAGAATCAGGTAGATGCCAGATCAGAGTGGTCACCATAAGCCGCCCACCAGAGCACAGTACCACGGGTGTCCCCATCCAGCCCTCCGCATGTGTCCCTGGGCTGGGAAAGCTTTTCAGAGCTGTGGTGTGTACCCACACCCACACTCATGCACTCGCCAGTTTGGTTGGGGAGCTTCCAAGTAGGTCTCCATGGGGCGCATTCATCCCTGCCGGGGACCTTCTGCACTGTGCTTTTTCAGGACCATTCTGTACGCACTTCACACTGATCACAGTGAGCCTGACATGTGAGCCCTCCTTGACTGTGAGCAGCATAATCAGGGATCAAAGCTTAGTGCACCTTACTTCCTGAGCCACCAGGCTGATCCTTACCTCTGCCCCCTGTCTACATGTGTACATGTGTGTACAGGTACACATGTGATGTTGTCAGCCTTTCCCCTGGAGGAGCTGGGTCCTGGGCAGACTCCCAAAAGTCAGCAATCGAGGCCCCTCCCTGCTCTGCATGCCCTCTGTTTCCGCTTGCTGGGCATAGAGCTAAAAATGGCTTCCTGCCCCGGTTGGTTGCTTGGCTAACTGATTAGCTAGTTGGTTGATCAGTTGGTTTGGATGAGTGAATGTTGGTTGGTTGATTGGTTTATTCATTACTTTTTTGAAACTTTCTTGCTGTATAGCCCAGGCTGGCCTTCAGTTCACTGTGTAGCCCAGGTTGGCTTCAAACCCTTGATCCTCCTGCCTCAGCCTCCCAAGTGCTGGTATTACTAGTATTTGCCACTCACTACACACAGCTTATATTCTTTAAGGAAATGTCCTGATTGTTGATTTCAGATGGCTCCCTAAACCATCCCCCATATGCACATACATGCCTTTATTTCATGAGAAAAAAAGATTCAAAAGACTGTAAGACCCAATTTACCAAACCTTACTTAAGGATTTTCTGCTAACCAGGCTGAGACTATGCCAAGCTATTCTCCCTGTCTGCCTCTTCTGTCCCACAGATCAGTCTGTGACACACTTGGTGGTCCTACTGGATTTGGGGAGGCTGGGCCTTTCTCTAAGCAATGCTCACTCTCTGTTACAGGGTTCATATTATAAGCAGAACCCGTGCTCTTTCTAGATAGTGCTCTGGGGCCAGCAGCAATTGCTTAATGAATTAAAGCACTTACTCTAAAGTGAAAAGCATGTTCCTCGGTATAGCTGGTGTCCCAACCACTGGCCATGTGCACTGGCTTCAAAGCAATCCAGGTGTGCAGACAGGACGGTATGTGCATTCTTCAGTGTACCCTGACCCTGCAGAGGCAGAAGAAGCCTCAAAACCTCAGAGCATTTACAGACAGCAGAAAGATGTGTGAAGGGCGGATGCAGAGCTGAACAATTAGGTGCATATTAATGATGCCATGTGATTAATGAACGTGAGTTCAGGAAGTCCCGTGGATTGGCTGAGAAGACCTGGTACACCTTAACAAGCCTTCAAGCACAGAGGAAAGTGCCTCCAAGGGTGTTGCTGGGCAGGCACTGTGGGAGTGTGAGTCTGGAAAGTAGGGTCACAAGTCACCCGGAGCGTTTCGTTCAGCTTCCAGGAAACTTTGATGGGACCAGCAGTGCCCAGGGCCTTGAGGCCCTCCAGTCTGTGATGTCCACATAGTCCCACCCACTGCTACAGGGCGATGGTGCTCCCCATGAGCAGCAGGTAAACCCTCTCCAGAAAGACTTCCCAGCAACCCCTTCCCGAGATCAGGAACAAGGCCTCAGTGGCGCCTCTTGATGCCTAGTTCCTGGACCACTGTCCAAGAATGCCCCAGTCAAAATGACAGGCTAGAGGGTGGGCACAAGGTTGCTCAGCAGGTACAGGTGTTTGCAACAAAAGCCTGATGACCTGAATTCAATCCCTAAAACCCACGTAATGACGAAAGGAGAGAACTGACTCCACAGAGTTGTCCTCTGACCTCCACACCCATGCCACGTAGCATGCAAACACCTGTACTCACACACAATAATATATGTTTTTAATTAATTCATTTTTATTTTATGTGTAGGAGTGTTTTGGCTGCATGCTTGTAAGTATATCAGTGTGCAGTCCCCACAGAAACCAGAAGAAGGTGTTGGATCCCCTGGAACTGGAATTACAGACATTTGCTAGCCCCCCTGTGGGTGCTGGGAGTTGAGCCCAGGTCCTCTGCAAAAGCAGCCAGTGCTCTTAACTACAGAACTATCTCTCCAGCCCCCCAATAGTATTTTTAATTAAAAAAAATATATGAGCTCAAGATTCCAGGCTGGGGGCGTAGCTCAGTGATAGTGCACGTGTGTAGTTTGCACAAGGCCCTGAGTTCAATTACCAAGCCTAATTTAGCCAGTTCCTTATGGCCTGAGAATCTGCTAATGCCCAGGAATTTGTATTTTGTAGTGGTAATGGCCTTGCCAGCGCAAACTTCCTCCTTGTCCCAGGAGAGTCCACTCTGGTCTTCCTCCTGGACCTACTTCCAAAGATACTGTCATAGAGGGCACGGTCAGGGGCTCTCAGGGTAAAGAGGTTGACTAGACCATCCACTGGTCTCCAGCCTGGGACCACGAGTAACATCCTGAAATTGACGTTGAAGGTGTTCTCATGTAGATAGGGATCAGTGTCTGACTCTGCACAGGCTGTCTCAGGCACTGAGCACCTTCAGGAGAAAAGGGACACTTGGGTAGCCATTCGCCAAGGGCTGCTGTGTTATTTGAGGGCAACAGGTGCCTCCAGTGTCCCTACTAGATAATGTTTTCAGCTTCCTGTGAATCTGCTGTGTGGGTTCTCCAGACCCCACAGCATGCCAGCACCCCATGGAAGGCATCTCCAGCTGCTGACCCGCCAGGGAAGAGGCTGGGTTGCTGGTGTGCTAACCCACACCCAGCTGACAGCTGGTTCAGCAGCAGCTTGATGTGCCATTTTCCTCTGCTTCCCTCCTCAAGGTTACTCAGTTCCTGGTCTATTTCGAGGTTAGACGTCAGCAGGGGAAGAGTGGAGCTAGCTTGGCCTATGTGCTCCTCTCCTGCAGAGGCTCCCACACTCTGGCCACCTGACTTTCCCTCCTTCCTTCTCCTCTCCCCTCCACCCCGCCCCACTCCTCATCTCCCAGCATGAAGCAGTCCCACCTCATCACTCTTCCTGCTCAGAGAGGGCAGAACTAGAAAGGAAAGGCTGAGAGCTCTCAGGTGATCACCTGACACCCCTCATGGAGCGTAGCAGGCTATTGAAGCCACAACAGATGTCGGTCCTGCCTCTTGCTGTTCTCAGAGCAGGGACTCAAGAGGTAGACCCCAGGCCCAAGAGCACAGGGATTCCAGCTGGCCAGGAAGATGCAAACAGCTACACACCTGCTTACCAACTGTACCAAGCAGGTTCATCCTGACAGAATTGAGTGACTGGAGTGTGGGGGCCTTTCCCCAGGGAATTAAGGGACTGAATCCAAGGTCCAGAGGGTCCGCATCCCTTCATCACTCATGACACAGTGCACGTTTCTTTGGTGTCCTCTGAGTCTTAGGACTTGTCAAGATCAAGGTGACCTCCAGTCCAGCTCCTGCAGTGGTTCTTCAGCCTACAATGGGGAGGTAGATATGACCAGCTTTCTCATGTGTGTGTGTGTGTGTGTGAGTGTGAGTGTGTGAGTGTGTGTTTGCAGCACCAATCTCTTCTTCCCTCCTTGAATTCAAAATGAATCAACAAGTCTGGGGAGATTTCAGTAGCTAAAAAGTGAGAGCCTGCACCCCAACTCTGTGGTACCCAGGACGTTTTGGGCTTTGTACCTGTTACCTTGGCCTTGGGAAGCTAGAAAAGATGCACATTGCTCTCTTCCAGAGCTTCCAAAACCTTACCACCCTTCACAAAACCCAGCCTCCCCTATTCTAGTGGTGTTTCTTTTGCTCTGATAAAACACCCTGACAAAAAGCAACTTAGCTCACACTTCTAGGTTTCAGTCCATCATTGTGGGGAAGTCACAACAGGAACTTGAAGTAGTTCGTCCATCTAGTCAGGAGCAGAGAATGGATGTGTGTTTGCCCATCCGGGCTCAGCACCCTTACATGGTCCAGCACCCCTGCCTAGGACATGATGTTGCCCACAGTGGGCTGGGTCTTCCCACATCAGTTACATAAGACATATAAGATATGCCCCACAGGCCAAACTGATCTCAGCCACCCCTCAGTGAGACTTTCTTCTCAGTGGGTTCTAGACTATATCAAGTTGACAATTAAAGCTAGCCACTACACCCCCAATCCTCTTTTTTTCTCACCGTGGGGTTTCCTGTAGAGCCTTCTCTGCCTTCCAGGAGGCTCCTAGGAGGGCCTGGCACAGTTTTCATCCCTCTATCCCTGCAGGGCTAATCAACAGCCCCGTTCTTCTCCCCAACCCTTCATTGTCCGGATGAGTAGTACCCCTTTTAAATGCATTAGAACAGAGAGGACTCCCACTCAAGGTCCAGAACACAAACTAGGTGGGTATATATCCCTGAGCATGAGTCCCTTCCCCATGTTCAGCCAGCCACCTCTGCTTTGCAGTGTGTTACCACAAGGTCACAGAGATGGTCTGTTTCTGTTATTCTGATCTTTCAAGCCTAATTTTTAGGTAAATCTGACTGTCATTTCCCTGCTTGAAAATCCTTGGTAGACTCTGAGGTCCTCCACTTGGCATGCTCTGCCCAGCCTCCTGCAGCCACTCCCTCCTCCACTGTTCCCCTTCACCTGCCAGCGCCTTCATACTCTGAGCCCTTGGCACGCCTTGGCCTCATTTCCCGGCCATGTGAGCCTCTTATCCTGCGTGGACACAGGGGTCTTTTGGGCGTGCTGACAATGGTCACTGTGCCAGCCAGATGAACCAACTCCATACACACAGCTGGCCCCTCATCTCTTAAGGGACAGATCGTCCTCTGGTCCTCACCACCAGGATAGAAACCTCTCCGCAAAGACTAGGACATCCCTGTCATGGGGGACTAAGGTGGAAGGGAGCAATTAGAAGCCATCCCCATTCTGTGAAGTTGTACCTGACATGGAATGGGGAGGTATTAGAGGGAGCCAGCTCCAAAGTCAGTTCTGTTCCTCCAGACTAGCTCTCTCTACTGCCACAACCTCTAGAGCACTCACATTCTCTCTCTCTCTCTCTCTCTCTCTCTCTCTCTCTCTCTCTCACACACACACACACACAAACACATTCACGCACACACGCACACACACATGCAGTCTCACCACAGCTATCCACATAACCTGCTCAGAGCCCTCCTAGTTCAGGACTGCCCCTCTCTGTCTGTTCACCCCTGAGCTGCCCGTGCTGGATCCTGCCTCTCAGTCACACTTGTGAGGAACCGGCCATCCATTATAAACCCTGATGACTCACTAAGTAAATGACTGTGTGCATTTTCCACAATATTTATCTCTCACCCAAACCACAAAGGTTGTGGCTCTGGCATCACGTTCTTGGAACTCTGCCCACCATCAGGTGCCATGTGGCTTTCCAGCCGAGAAAGACCACACACAGGCATACAGTCATGCCCTCCAATGAGAGGGCCAAAGAAACAGCACCTCTGCCAGGCTAAGGCCATCCCACTAGTCCCAGCCCTTCTCCCCACAGGCCTTTGGAGGGAATGGGAGGAGGAAACAGTGGAAGAGGTAGCCCTTTGTCTAGGCGTGATCCCGGAAAGCAGTTGAGTTGTCTAAACAGGAGATGGGCTTTAGGTACAAGTGACCTGGACTGTATTCCCCACCACAGCTAAGTAATTATGAGATTTGGAACAAAGCATTTAATCCATCTGAACTTCCATTTTCTGGAGTGGAAACAGTAGCTGGGATTAAAGAGAGGTTCCACCTGTGAGGCACTCCAAAGTGCTGGTGCACCTGTCAGCTCTCAAACCCCTGTCCTCCTGCCCCTAAGGCCAATCCTCCCTGGAACGCTAGACATCAGTCCCTCAGTGAGTCTCAGAAAGCCCAGAGTGTCCCTCCCTGCCAGCAGCATACCTCAGAATGCAGCCCTGGGACCATCTCCCAGCTGGAAGCTTAATTACCACTAGGGATATCACCTATGCTAGGTTGGGACCTTGTCCTGATTCTGAAAGCTGGAGCTGGTGGTGGAGTCAGCTGCCTGGGCCATGGCTTTGTTCTGTACAGACACAGGCTCCCTTTGGTGGATAAAGGTGTTTGCCACACAAGTTCAATCCCCAGAACTCACATAAAGGTGGTAGGAGAGAACTGACCCCACAGCATTGTCTTCCGACCTCTGCACATGTTGTAGCACATTGACCCCACACACAAATCACACATGCACACATACAGCAATAAAAAAAATAAGTTTTTAAAGGGAAAGTTTGAAAGGGGGATCTGGAGGTGCTTTCTAAGTGACAAACATTCAAAGGTGGCTTTGCAGTCACTGTGTTCAGGGAGTCACAAGAGCACTTGCCTCTGGTAGGCTCCCTATAGACAGGTCCATGTTAAGGAGGCAGTGGTATACTCCCAGAGACCTTAGGCAATACCCCATATCCTCAACTTCTATTAGCTTTCTTGTCCCTTCTCAGAGCTGACAACAAACAACTAAGGCCCTGTCTTGTGCAGCTGTATCACAACTGTCCAGGCCCCCGGCCTCCCAGAGTATACTGACCCTCAGCGCCATGCAGGAGACTCATCCTTTTCAAGCTACTTCCCACCCACAGCAGACTGGCCGTGCACGCTGGTGGGGAGGGAGTACAGGCTCTGAGTTTATAGCAGTTAATGCTGGTCACATGTAGGGGCTACTTAGGAGCCCTGATGGCCAGCTCCCTGGGACCAACATTTTTTAAAAGTATCCTCCCTGTCTTGATTTCCCCCAGAATCGTCTGAGGTTCCCTAGGATCAGAAAGGAATGACATTTCCACCGACACCTTAGAGGTGGCTCTGCTGTCCACACGTGGCCAGTCCGTGTCTGCACCAGTCAGGTTCCTGGCACCCTTCTGCACCCTCGTTATGTAGCTAGGGCTCAGGGTGCTCCTGAGCAGCTCCTCTTTGTTGGAGTCCTGTGAGTAGCTTGAGTTTGGGGGTTTCTTTTTTTCTCTGTTCGGCAGCTCAGCAGCTACATTAGGACTCCTGCTGGCATTTTTACCTTTCAGTCTGTTATTGACTCTGCTTAGACCACAGCATCCTCCGTGAGCTGCAGGTGTTTTGCCTTTCTGCTGTCTGATCCAGAGAGGATGAATGGTGTAGCAACAGGCGGGATTTTCTGTCAAAGGGTGTGACTCCTAGTGCTCAAGAAGCACACACTTATCTGGAATAACCTGACATCGGCAGTCCTTTGCCACCTTCCGCCGTCACCTGCATCTTTCAGTCCTCACTCCATTCTGCACACATCTCTCAGATACCTCCTAGGGGAGGGCGGAATAGAACCAGAGACACCTCTTTCAAGCGTGTTCCTCCAGGTGTTGGGCAGACACTAGTAACTGCCATGGAGTGGGTCAGCACACTAAAAGAGGCATCCAGTCTCCATCAGCCCTCATTTCTACTTGTGGACCATGGAAATGTGACTTGAAGATCCATGGAGGAAAACTTGGCAGCATGTCCACCATGGTTACATTTGTGTCCGAAGCCCAGCAGCCTATCCTAGCAGAGGTTCCCTCTCCCACAAGGACGCCCCTGAGCTTTTCTAGGTCAGCCCACCATTGTGCTGATCTTCACCGGGGTCCTTGTGTGTTTCTGCCCCAGAGTAGGTCACTTCTGAAACCTGACAGTTTCTTTTGAAAATACCCTCCTCTCTGTGGCATGATGACTCTTGTCCTAGAATTTTGGCAAATAAGCCATGACAGCAGTTCCCTGGGTTTGGTGCACACACTGAGTTTCTGATGCGACTCCTGTTCTTTCGCTGGGCATTACTCTGACATGGTGACTGAGCCTCCCTGTTGGATCAGAAGTACTTGAACTCTCGTAGAGTGTTTGGGCCATTGTTGAACTAGTGTAGGTAGTGGACATCAAATAAAATTAACATGGTGGCAAGGGGTAGTACATGTACTTATGTCTTGGCCTTTCAGAGGCTAAAGCAGGAGGATCACTTGAGCCCAAGAGCGACATATCAGGACCCCATTGAAAAAAAAAAAAAGAACAACATTGATGGAACATTCTTTGCATAGAGCCTTCGCTAGTGCCATAGTCCCATACCTGGGGCGTTGGGAGAGTGGATAGACTGGGGTATAGTAACATGATGTGTGCTGAGGCCTGTTGGAGTTAGTGACCAGGGCTTATGCCTGTTGAATGTGTCTTCTGTATACATATAATGTGCTTTGAGAAGTTCAGTAACTCACCAGAGCTCAGTTAGCAAGGCTGTAACAACACAGTCCCCATGCTGTCCCTGTAGTCTGAATTCTGTCCCCTCTGTGGTCTCACACTGCCCCAGAGCTCACCTTCCTGTTGTAGATGGATCTATAGAAGTTTTAATTCAAGTTAGGCAAATACAGTCTCCCAAATTCAAATGTTCACAAGCACTTGACAAATAAAAATAGAATCCTTGAGCATTTTTTCCCTGCATTTCAAGGGCATGTTGCAAGTTCAATTAGGGATGGGTTCATGCCAAGTTGCTCTTAACCCCAATTAGCTTTTAACCCCCAGTCTTCAATAAGAGCAGCCCCACAGTCTGGGCATGCCTTCCTTTCTCATTTGAAATACCCTCCAGAATTGGTCCAGACAGCTCATCTGTGCAGTTGGCATGTGGCCATCTCCTCTTGAACCCACTCCTCTAGGCCTCAAATGCTCTAAGGCTATGTGTGTAGTCTGCCGTCAGCACCAATGAATTGTGTTTAGGATAGGCCTAACATTCAACCTTCCAGTACCAGTGCCAACAAGAGGTGCCTTTATCGCCCACACTAAATTAACAGGGAAAACTAAGTTACTAGGGGCTGGAAATAGGACTTAGCAGTTAAGACCTCTAGCTGTTCTTACAGAGGACCTGGGTTTGATTCATGACACTACATGGTAGCTAACAACCATCTATAACTCCAAATCCAAGGGATCCGATGCCCTCTTCTGACCTTCACAGACATTACACGACATGGATATACCTACACACCTTTAGGCAATACATTTGTACACATTAAATAAAATATTTAAAAAACTAAGTTACTACCCAGCCTTGGAGGTAGTAAAGGCACATAGTAAAGCTGTTGATCTTTTATGTTGAGACCCCAGAAACTGACAGGTAGAATAGAAAAAAAGCCACTGAGGCCTGAATCTTTGGGAGGTCCATCCCTCTCTTGTGTGGATACCAAAAGAAAATAGAAAACTCACTTTAAAAAAATATATTACAGGGTTGGAGAAATGGCTTAGCAGTTAAGAATGCTGGCTCTCTTGCAGAAGACCCAGGTTTGATTCCTAGAACCCATCTGGTAACTAACAGTCATCTGTAACTCCAGTTCCAGAGGATCTGACATCCTCTTCTGATCTCTGAGGGTATTGCATGACATGGGTACACTTGCATATATGCATACATACACTTACATACACTTATACATATCAATTAAAAATGAATAAATCCAAAAATGTTTTAATTATTGCTTACTTTTTAAATTAATTTTTGTATTTATTTTGTCTGCATGTGCGGCCAGGCATGTGTCACAGCCCACATGTGAGGTCAGAGGACAACTTGCAGGAGTTGGTTCTCCCCTTTCACCGTGTGGTCCCTGGGATCATGTCATTGGACTTGACACAAGCACCTTTAACCACTGAGCCATCCCACAGGACCTCAGAATTCATTTTTGGAGGGAAATAAATAAACAGACACTTGGAGGACTGTCCACTGGTGAGGAAGCAGATCAGTGTCCATGCAGGGATCACAGGGGCCAACAGGAGCCAGTGCACCTTCCTTCAGTTCCAAGCTGCCTCTGGGCTTCAGGGATGAAGGACATCGTGTGAGCACACCCATTACCTTCTGAAGTAAGTCCTCTCCCAGCCCTGCTGCCTATCCGTGGGTACAAAAGACAGGCTGTAGAGGAAGTTCCAGGACGATGCTCACACGGTGTCCTGGTTTGAGACTTCGAGATGGAGCTTGTCAGAAGGATCTTTGGCTCTTTCTAAGTTTGTCCTATGCTGTGACCAGCACGTGAGCACTTCATTCTCTCCTGTCTTTCTTCTCCAAAAATGGGACACCACCCCTCCTACCTCTGCCTTCTACTTTTTGAAAAGAAGCAAGAAGGAGCTATGGCCATTAGTGAAGTCCACCAGCATTGAAGTTTTAATTGGAAGCTTCAGGCCATGTCCCCTCTTCTGAGCCAGGGAAGAGAAAATGACATGCAGGCTTTACTTTTCTGCTCAAGAAGAGCTGATAACCAGTCTTATGACGAGGAATCCAAAAAGGAGATGTTCTGCAAGCAACCACTTTTTTGAAGACCTTTAAGTTCTGCTAACATGTGGCCTCTTCTGGGGGGCAATTTTGGATTCACAGCCCAGTGACAGCCCAGAGGGACTCCTTCCTCTGTGGAGGTGCTGAGTGGTGCTGCTGATGGCGGGAACCGGGCAGCAGGCTCCTCCTGCTGATGGCGGGAACCGGGCAGCAGGCTCCTCCTGCTGCACTGACTCCTTCGCGGGAGTGAATGTGACGGTCCTACGTTCCTCCAAAGCCTGGGTCAACATGGAGCAGTCCTGTTTTGATTTGTTTTGTTCTTTATAAATCAACCCTCCTCTCCCGCCGTGCTGTGCTAAGCAAACACTGTACCACTGACCTTCATCCCCAGCCCTGCAAACTGGGGTGGAAAGACATTTTCTCCCACATGGTGACCATTTTCTGACACAGCAGTTATACTTCTACATGGCTTCTCACTGTTTGTTTCACTAGCCGGGCACTGACTGTGTCAGTGGGAATGGGGGGGGGGGAGGTGCAGAAGACAAGTCAGCAAGGCTGGGGCTGCCTCCTCCCCAATATTGGGCTGACATCTTCCCAGCCACTTTACCAGGTTCAGTGTATTCCACACATTTGTTGATATTTATATGTCTTGTGTGTGCAGACTCTTTAGGTGCTGGGATACACAAAGATCTGGTCCTTGCCCTCAGCATACCTACCCTTCTGCTGGGGATGCAGAGTCAACCCATGCAGAAGGAGCACCTCTATCCCCTGCAAAACTGAGGTCATGTGGTGCTGCCTATGCGCTGGTGATTCAGTCACGAGCCCCAGGCAGGTCTGAGGTAACTGCGGAGGAGACTGGCACTGGACCGAGCTTTGAAGGTGGGGCCAGAGAAGGTGATGAGGGAGATTTTCTGTACGCAGGAGAGCAAAGGCATGAGAGCAAGACTTAGCTCAGTGGGGGACAGCAGAGGGTAGGGGGAAGTAGCCCCCTATGAGGTGGATGTAGGGAGCTAGGTGTGTGTGAAAGCTGGGCTGTGTTGAGAGACGTCTGTGCTCACTCTGCAGCTTGTTTCCCACTGATTGTCTCTAGATCCCCCCCCCAACCCATCTCCTCATCAGTAAGGTGAGGGTATTACCATCTGCTCCAGTGACCTTGCAGATGAGTCTAAGAATGAAGTATGTGGGTGCTTTGCAGACGTGAAGGAGCCTGTGGCATAGGACGGTGCAAAGGACCAACAGCAAGGGGTTGAGAGTGACTGATGGATTCCCCTCGGGAAGTGGGACCTGAGATTTTGCATCTTCTTATGGGAGAGTTCATTTGGACTGACAGCAAATGTATGTTTTTGTTTTGGGGGACAGGGAATGTAGATGTCAAGTTGCTTTACTTTGGTACTCCAGTGTTGATAGTTACTCCTATGTTTCCACCTGCTAAACAGAAAATGGCACACCTTGTCTATCTCAGGCCCATTTGTGTATAAGGCAGGATTGAGTTAAGTTGGAGGCTTTCTTTGATGAATGTTGAATGTTATGGGGTCAAGCCAGAGAAAACACATTTGATGATAAACCCAGCTCAGCCTCAGCAGATCCAAGCCCAGAGTTCTTGACTCAAAGATCCCCCTCTAAATAGCACAGAATTTGTTTCTCCCACCCTGGAGCTGGTAGCTGAGGCAGACTACTCCAAGAGGAGAGTAGAGGCTCTGGTTAGAACCTGAACCCCAGCACTCCTGGGCCTTAACAAAGTCACATGTTATTCAGGGAGTCTCCTAGTCCACCCAGCTCAACCCAGCCCTTGTGAGGCTACCAGGCTCCTGCCCTAGGTCTTCCAGTTCTTGAGTCTGAAGACTAGGTGTCTTCCAGTTCCCTGAGGTCAAAGGGCTCTATTCCCCACTCTGTTGTTGGGGCTTGCCTGGGTAGAGGTTGCGGTCAGGCTCTTTGGTTGACTCATGTGCTAGATACAGCTTTGTCTGATTGAGGGCACTACACAGCACCATCGGGAGCCTTAACCAGCCAGAGCGGGGATTCCTGGCCTTGGAGAGAATATGTTTTTGTAGTTTGGAGTCATCCATCTTGGGGATTTGTTTCAGCAGCCACAGAAACCTAGTATGAACAGCAAGGAAGGGGTTGGAGATGGCTGGGAAGACTGACACCTGAGCCACTGAAGTAGAGAGTGAGTTTCATCCGTCTGGGGGACATAGGAGGGCAGCCAGCCACAAAGCAATAGACTCCGGAACTTTCTAAAAGGGCAGTAGCCAAGTGCTGCTTGCAGTGCCTTGGGAACATGAGCTGCCTCTTGTCCATCAAGACTCCAGCAAAGCTGCCATGGGGCCTTTGGAGCACAGCAAAACTCACCGACCCAGAAAGAAAGATTTGGATTGCCCCATTTGCCCGCTCCCGGTCTGTCTCAGACTTTATTCCCAGGAACCAGCCTGAAGATTTCATTAGAAATCAAAGAGTTGCTCCTTCTTTTTCTTCATCTTTTTTTAAAGGAACACCAGGCTGCGACTGGTGTCCCTGCCTTCCGTAATGAGTAGGGAGACAAGAGTCCTTGAGCAGAGACTGAGTTTGAACTGATCAATGCCATTTGGGGGTTGGAAAATTTGCTCAGGAGCCAACTAATTTATAATGTCATATGGGCTAGACTGGAAGACCCAAGAGGATAGGCTGGCTGTCTCTTGGCTTTCTGTCTCATCTTTTTGTAAAAGGAAAAGAGAACGTACTGTGCCACGTTGGCTCCAGTGCAGTGTGGACTCTGCCCCTTTCCCCCCCAGGAGACTCCTCCTTTTTACCCAAACCTTTCCCATCCCACCTCCACTTCTGTCTTCTCTCTTATGTCACTCCAATGCCCACTCCTGCAGTTGCCAAGTTCTGGCTCAGGCTAATTTGCAAAGGACACCTGTTCCTTAATTATCCCTGGCTCCAGGTCTGCTGCCTCATCTGGGCTCCCTCTGCCTCGCGAGCTTGCACCCCATACAAGGGCTGCTGTTTAACAGTCTGTGCAAGCTGCCTGCGACCCAGTGGGGCCAGAACTTCCTCACCAGTGATGCTGGTCTGCATTTCTGAGTATTGAAAGGAAACAACCCCTTCCTAGCCACCATCCAGCCACGGGTGTCACAGCTAGAGGTAGGTTAGTCTTCTAAAAGAGCCCTTCACTACTAAGTCTCACTGAGGCCAGACCTTGTGTCCCCAGGAGTAGGCATGGAATATGACGTGGATGGGCCCTCATTCAGACCCTCACTCAGCTGGCCTCCCACACACACCTTTCTCTACCTCTTGGAGGTATAGGTATATGTGCTTGGTCTCTTCACATGGGGACCCTCAGCACCTAGGATTCAACCCATAGGGTTTTACAAACTGAGGCCTCCTGTGTCCTGGCATTGTCACAAATGTGCACTGAGAATGAGGAGGAAGATGGATGGAACATTAGAACAGGCCCCCCGAAGGCAGACCCCAGGCATCGGTGGCAGCAGGATCCTTGCTCTGCTATTCCCTCCCTATTTTTTGTTGTATAATATTCTAGAAATTTGTTGTCATGCTCTAGATGACATCTGACCTCCCCACATAAGCCACCCCAGGATTTCTAGGTCTCAGAGCTATATGCCATGTTTGCAACTGGAGACAACACAAGTCAGAGGTAAATCACCCAAACCCCTGAGCACATGAGAGCCCAGTTTCCAGCAGGGCAGAGTCATTTGGAAATACTAGGGGCGAATAGCTTTGTATGTATTCTTCCGCCTGCCATCCCCTTCCCCCTCCTTCAAAAGAAATTCATCAGTGGAAAGTTTCCCTGAAGTGGTAATTTTCCTAAATGACTTACTGATGGTGCCGCATGCAGACAGGCTCGGCCAGAGGGTAGCTGTGTGTGCATTAGTTACTATGCCCCAACTTTCCTGCCTGGGATACACAGATACCTGCCCTTGCCTCCACAGAGTGCCTTCTGCTGTCACCTCAGCCTAACCAAACACTTCTCTCTGTCCCCCTTCTTAACAGAAGCAGGGCTGGTTCTGAGCTCCCCCCGACCGGGGCTGGTTCTGAGTCCCCCCAGGGCTGGTTCTGAGTCCCCCCAGGGCTGGTTCTGAGCTCCCCCCCACCCGGGCTGGTTCTGAGTCCCCCCAGGGCTGGTTCTGAGCTCCCCCCAACCCGGGCTGGTTCTGACTCCCCCCAGGGCTGCTTCTGAGTCCCCCCTGGGCTGGTTCTGAGTCCCCCCAGGGCTGGTTCTGAGCTCCCCCCCACCCGGGCTGGTTCTGACTCCCCCCAGGGCTGCTTCTGAGTCCCCCCAGGGCTGGTTCTGAGTCCCCCCAGGGCTGGTTCTGAGCTCCCCCCGACCGGGGCTGGTTCTGAGTCCCCCCAGGGCTGGTTCTGAGTTCCCCCAGGGCTGGTTCTGAGCTCCCCCCCACCCGGGCTGGTTCTGACTCCCCCCAGGGCTGCTTCTGAGTCCCCCCTGGGCTGGTTCTGAGTTCCCCCAGGGCTGGTTCTGAGTCCCCCCGGGCTGGTTCTGAGTCCCCCCAGCAGAAAGCCCTTCTTTCCAGAAATCTCCCAGTCTTGGTGCCTTCACCCACCCCAGCTAATTAGAGCCTTTTCCTTAGGCGGCACTTGAGTCCTGTCATTCATTCTCACAGTGATAATGGACTTGGGTAAGAGGTCACAGCTGCCCCCACTTCCTGTGCTCCTTGTGGAGGGGGTGGAGTGGACTCACATCTCCCCCAACACACACACTTCTGCGGAGCTCCCTCCTGACTGTCACAGGGGACTCAGCAGATGTGTTGGAGTCACCCTGCTCACAGGGCCAGAACCCAAGCTCCTCAGGGTGGGCCCCTCTTCCACAGTCCTCAGGCTCCGTGCCACCGTCTGCTGTATCTCTGGTGAGTGTCATTAGCAGCAACGTGATGAAATAGCACAGTGTAAATGTTAATGAGGTCTGATGCTTCGCTGGTTTCCAAGTGGCAGATTGAAAATGGTACCATCTTAACTCACTTGCAGCTTTTAATTCCTCTGCTTCCTGAGCAGCCAATTTGGTGTAGAAAGCCCATCCCCTTCCACTCTGAAACACCATCATATTCACCCCAGTTGCTTTTGATAATAGGGCTACATGCCCCACAGACCAGCTTCCAAGGGCAGGGTTCAATTTATTTTTAAATTAAGCCTTTTCCCCTATTCTCCAAAGAAGAAGGAACTGAGGGAGCCCGTAGCACAGGCATCGCCTCCCACCCCTGACTTCTCCGTGCCCAGGTCTTCTGTGTAGATGAGAATGACCTTGGCTTCCTTATCCTCCTGTCTCTACCTCCTGAGTGTTGGGATAAAGGTGTGTACCACCATGCCTGATTTATGCAGTGCTGGGGGTTGAACCCAGGGCCTTGTGCATGCTAGGCGAGCCTTCTGCCAGGTCTTCAAGCTGTGTTACCTTCCTTGTCAACACAGGGTGTTTCTGGGTAAGCTGCTCTGGCAACACTACCTCTCGTTCTCCAGGCCTCCCTTCCTCGTAAGCTGAAACTGTGGCTGAAAGATTACACCCTGATTAATGTTTTCTCCAGGCTCTTCCAGAGGGGCATCCTTTCTGCTGCCTGCCTATCAGAGCCTGTGTCCCCTGCTCCCTCTGTCCTTTCTGCCAGTCATGGTGAAGGCCTGCCTGTCTGGTGTCCCTTTGTTTCACAGCGGTCTCGTCTCTGATCCACACGCAGAGAAGCACAGTGGCTCGAGTCCTCCCGGTCAGCGCCTGCTGAAGTCAAGGTGGAGTGGGTGGGGTTCCTAGGGTGAAGCCTGGCCTGGCCTGCTAGTAGCAGCCAAGCAGGAAGGAGAGGCAGCAGAGAGGTGGGGCTCTGGATCTCCCATCCTGTCCCTGGCCCTTCCTATTTATCCTTGGTAATTCTGAATCCCAGGGAACCTCTGCCAGTGAGTACCAGCATGCATCTGGGTTAGGATGGGTCTGAGCTGTCTGTACAGCTCACTGTCTGCTTTGTGTGTCCACCACTCTGTACCTCCTCATTGTTGTTTTCATCCCCAGGCTGTCTTCACCCTCTTCCTGGGACCTTTCACCTTCTTTGACGTCCAAAAGACTAAGTACCTGCAGATCTTGACCTCTCTGATGAGATGGATTGGTGAGTCTGAAAAATATCTCAATTGTTCACCCTCTACCACCACCAAGAGGTCAAACTCCTATCTGAGATGCGGAAGTGGCTTCTATTCATCAGCCTGCATGGTCCTCTGACCTTTCCAGAGGGTGAGGAGGAGGCAGGTGCTCTATCTGCCTTTTACTGCGGGGGAAATTTAGTACTAAAAAAGATGAGTGACTTTTTCCAGGTCACATTGAGCGGGTGGAACTGGGCTAGGACCTGGACTGCTAATTCTGGGTCCAGCCTCCTTCACATGACCATTGCTAGGTCAGGCTGTGCCCCCTGGAGGGGACAGGAACAGCACCAGTCTGCCTTCTCTGAGGTGTGCTTTGTGGCACAGCCATAAAACCCAGTGGGCCATGGCAGCAATTACTCTCAGCTTCAGAGTCCTGGACTACCAGGGCATGAAAAGAAACCCTGTCTACACTGGCTTCGAACTAACTGATGCCTGCTAGGTGACAGCACTGTTGTTCTCCAGTAGATGTTGGGGGTCTCTCCCCCTAAACAGTTGGCAGTAGGGAGCAGCTCACTTCCGTCATAGTACCCTGCAGCCACCTCTGGGAAGGAGCCAGCTGCTGCTGTGCCTGGACTGACGACAGGGATGGGCAGGGCTGCTCGTGTCCCTGTGCCCTGGCTGTCTATTCTGCATTTGTTTTGCTCAGTCTTAAAGTAAAAATGGGGACTGGGGATGGAACTTAGTAGAGTGCTTGTCTAGAATGCATGAAGCCCTGGGTTTGGTCCCCAGCAACAAACAAAACCAGCTATGGTGACATATACCTGTAATCCCAGCACTCAGGTGATGGAGGCAGGAGGTGCAAAAGTTCAAGGTCATTTTCAGATATAAAATGAGTTCAAGGCCAGCCTGGGCTACATAAGACCCTGTCTTAAAAACAAAAACAAAACAAGGGACTAGGGAGATGTTTCCTTGAATACACAACCTGCCAGTACACATAGTCCCAGCTTGGGAAGCAGAGACAAGCAGATCCTTGGAGTTTGCTGACCAGCCAGCTCAGCCAAATCAGTGAGTCCTGATTCAGTGAGAGTCCCAGACTCTAAAAAATGATAGAGAGCCACTAAGGAAGACATCAACCTCTGGTCTCCACACTTACACATAATAAATAAATAATAAATAAATAAATAAATAAATAAATAATAAAGCTAAAGGGCTAAGAGTGTAGCTCAGGGTAGAGCACCTGCCTAGCATTCATAGTATGCATAGAGCCTTAGGTTTGATCCAACACCACAAAAGGAAAAAAGAGGCTTTTGCTGTTCTGATAAAGGGTCCTGGGCTAACATGTGTCCAGACTCCAGGAGCCCCCTGCCAGGCCCTCTTCCAGAGGAACGCAAATTGGCGTTCCTAGCTGTCCCTTTCTCCCCTTCCCCCATCAAGACTAAGAGTTCAGGTTGCTCCTGATTCCATGCCATGACCCAAAGTAGATGATGATTCAGGACCATTCCAGAAGTTCTAGCTTCTCCAAGATCCTGGTTCCCCTAACTCATTGCAAGGAACCTCTGTGGGAAAGGGTTGTCCTCTCAGACTCCCTGACCTGCCCCTGCTAGATCAGGCTCTACAGCATGTGGGTGGAGACTTCCCAACCCCAGAGCTCACAATGGACTGGACTGGGCTCTGGCTCTGCTGAAAGGACATAGATGTAGATGGGTGTTCATGCCAATAAGTTGGTCCTTGCAGTGAGCTGAGTTGGCCCTGTGCCTTAATCTGCTCTTGTGAAGAAATGAAAGCAGGACCAAAATCAGCTATGAGGCCCCACAGGAGCATGTCCTCTAGGGTGTGAGTGGGCAGGCCTCTATCGGGGAGGAGCCCATCCTTCCCTATCTGGCCACCTAAAGGAGCAAGAAGATACCTGTCCTATTCAGCTGGGCAGGATTCCTAGTCCTTCTCTCCCACAGGCCTCCTTACATAGTCACCAATCTGGTGTTGTCTCCCCTTGTTATCCTTAGGGTCACACTGTGTGATCCTGTGTTAACATAATAGCCCAGTGAAGATCTAGAATTGTTACTTAAAGCTTTGGATAGGGGGTGCAGTCACATGAGCTCCCTGCTCAGACAGCAGCCCCAGAGGCGCCTGGAAATCGGGGTTGGCAGGGATCAGAACACAGGCCATTTCCCCGCTCTTCTTTGCTTATATGGCATGTGTGAGAGTTCCACTTCTCTGGGTGAGCAGGGTTTGGAAAGTAGTGTTCTCCCTCTGCCCCTCCCCAGCCTAAACCTGCTGTCCAGCCCCTTTCACTCCCAGCAGCTGGGTCTGCAAGTCCAGCTCCTGCCCTGCTGGTGCTTGTCCTTGATCTATCACCTCAGCAACAGAAGGAACCCTAACCCTAAGCCTAAGCATTGCCTGAAGCTGAGCTTTCTCATTTCTTTCCATGGCAGGGAAAGTGTGATTTAGCCAGGATATAGATTCCTGTGTCGGCCCACAAGGCAACTGCCCCAATAGTGATAGCTAACAACTGTACCTGCTTGGAGCACTACAAACTCCTCTCTGGGTCTGGCATGCAGTGTATCCATTTGAAGGGGGAAGCTTGAGCCCACTGTAGTGGCACACATCTGTAATCCCAGCACTTGGGAGGAGGAGGCAGGAGGATCAGGAGTTCAAAGCCAGCTTGAGCGCCATGAAACCCTGTCTCAAAAAAACAAAGAAGGAACAGAAAAAAGGGAAGCGGGTAACCAGGGCTTGTGAAAGGGAAAGGGGGAGGCTAACAGTAAATAAATGTCTCAGAAATAGCAGAATTAGGTCAGAGTTGGGGCTGAGTTCCTGGTGCCAACAAACATGAGATCTTGGGAAGCCACTGCCAACCAGCCTCTGCTTTCTCCTATTCTGTCCCCTAGAATCTGGCCAAATACCTAGGTGTGCTGGCGAGATGGTTCAGTGGGAAAAAGCACTTGCCTCGTGAGGCTGATGACCTGAGTTCAGATCCCCGGTACCCACATACAAGCTAGACACAGTAGCACAGGCATCCGCGAGCCCAACTCCTGTGGGGTGGTGGGAGGAGAGACAAGAGAATCTCCAGAGACTCCAGGCTAGCACATGTAGCAATGAGCAAAAGAGGCTGTCTCCAAACAAGGTGGAAGGTGAGAACTGATACCCAAGGTTGACCTCGGACCATCACTCACTTGCTGCCAACACTCACGTGAACAAGTGCACGCAGAGAGAGATTTTTAAAAAGTTCAAGGCCAGCTCAGGTATGTAGTAAGACCCTAGCTCAGAACCACTGTTCCTGTTGGAGCTGCCATCTTGCCGCTTTCCTTCTGAAGGCAAAAGAGCGCCGCCCATACCTGCTGCGGAGCCCGGTGACAGTGGCCCTGAGAGGGTCTCAGGGCAGCATTGGGAGAGCCTGAGCAGACCACAGCTTCTGAAGGTCATGGTATCAACACTGCTTGCTTGACACATTGCCCACCATTTACATCTCTTCTCCCTTGATCTGGGAGATAATCAAACGTCAGGTGGCTCCCAGGCCAAGTGCTGGGTGACAGAGCCCAAGGCAGTCGTTTTTCTCCATGAGCGACTCAGGCCTCTGAACTTCCAAACCAGGCGTCCTGGCGACAGAACCGCCCAGGAAAAGCAAAAATGCCATTAAGTGAACTAGACCATAGTGAGCCGGGGTTCAGCTCCCAGCTGGGTGGGGGACCAACCGTCCTGGGTGGTTTTCCTCTTCTTAACCCCAGGTCTTTCTTTAAGAAAGAGAGCCAGGAAGTGGAACTCCTAGAATTCCCCCAGAGCCCTCAAACCTACAGCAGACAGGCAGCCAGCCCTGTTTGTGGAAGGAACCGCCATATCTAAGTCTGCCTGTCAACTCAAGCCCTGGGCTGCATTAAGAGCATCCTCTGGGCCAAGATCACCCCAGTTTTTCTTGAACACCCTGCAGACAGTGATCTCAGAAGTCTCATTTGTCCCCACAAGCCTTTGCCAAGTCGTCATTCTGCCTCAGAAAAGCAGCTGTGCGACTCCTCCCCCACAGTACCCTCGTCCTCCTCCCTCCTTCCCCCACTCCTCCTGACACACACCCTTTCTCTCCCCTCTCCCCATATGAGGCCCGTGCTTTTTCAAGAGCCACATGGGGAGCTCAGGGTAGTAATAAGCTGGCTTGGGTTCCGGGAAGACAAAGAGGGAGAATGAGCACCAAAGCGACCGGAAAACCACGAATAAATGTTCTGAGCTGGAAACTTTCTCAGGCTTAATTAGGAATTTGTTCTGCTGTCTGTTGAAGTGAGGCCAGGGTCGATCTCAGGCCCCCAGAGCTATGCCCGGGCACCCCAGGTCTGTTCCTCTGAGGGCTTTTATTCTGCCCTTCCCCAACCTCCACAGCCTCTAAGGCTCCTCATGCTTTCCGGTGGGATTTGAAGAGTTAAAAGGCCTTTGCAAAAAGTTGTCTGGTGAAAAAGTAAGAACATAGGTGACACGTGCCAAGGCCGATCAGTTTGAAGTACTTGGATCTGAAATGCTTCTGTTTGCTGTCCCTGGGTGGGGATGCGGGGATGACCTAACTGCCAGCTCCTTGGTCTTGCAGTTGGCTCCCCCAGGCGGCTACTCCAGGTCAGCCCTCAGGTGCTGGTTGCAGAGATCTGGCTTGTCACTGCACTTTCTCATCTCACTCCTGATTCGGGTCCAATGGTGTCATCTCTCACTGTGCACAGATGAGCCCAGCTTCCCCCCTTCTCACTGAGGGCTGCGAGGATACAGTGAGATCAAGTCAAAGGCACTTAGTAGCACTGTGCACTGCACCTGCTCAGCACTCAGATGTGAGTGTGACCCTTGGTGGCATCATAGCCATCTGTCCCATCCTGATAGTAGCCAAAGAATGAACTTCCCTTGGGGTTGACTCTGAGGTCAGGGCATTACCTCAGCCATGTCTAGAAAGAGCTGTGAAGCCGGGTATCCACAGATCGATCCGTGCCACCCCCGTCTCCCCACACCCAGTTGCGATCCTGTGGCATGAAGAGGAGACCCCACCTGCACCCCAGCCTCCACCCCTCACCACCTTCTGGGAAACTCAGTCTGAGAGAAATGAAAAAACCCATCCATGTTGTGGGGGTACTCGGGGGAGGTGCTCTTTAGTTCTCGCTTTCTAAGAGTCAGCTGAGGCGCCATCCTTCCCACAGGCCCAGCAGCCAAGACCTTCAGTTCTTAGGCAGTAAGACTCAGACCTGTTGGTGGTTCCCACCCTAGACACTCAGCTGGCTGCCACATGAGAGCCCTTGGGCATTGTTCCTTCAATCTCATTACCTGTTTCCCCCAGCAAACACCTCCCACTTAGGGACACCAACAGCTGGCTCAGCTCTGGGTGCCCCATTTGGTGTTGTTTAAAAACGTGCTTCTTTCTAATAAATGCTGCTCTGGAGCACCACCGCCCTCCTCCAGGCTGGCTGTCGAGGACCCACAGAGCTCCCTCCCCTCTGCTTGTGTATTCAGAACAGACGCCTCATGCTCTCTGTCTCCATGTTCCCCTCAAAGTGGGTCAGACACTGTCCTCCCCAGGCATCTATAGAGGAGCTGGGGCTTTGCTGCCTCGGGAAGTTGCTCGGCCCTGCTCTCCCTACCCCACCCCCAACAAGTGCCCCAGATTTGTTTTCCAAGCCAGCAGAAGGGGTGAGATTAGGCAGGGGTGGCAGGCATGGCTGTAGGTCCCCAAGAAGAGACCTTTGCCTGATAACAGGAGGGTTTTCTGGTTTTCATCCAGGTCTGTGACTGGTTCCAGTGGAGAGTCTCCCAGTGGGGGTGTTTTGATCTGTCACCACCAGCATCCAGGGATCTTATAAACCTTGGGCCATCTGTCCACTACTGCCAAGTAGTGTTGAACTCTTACACTGCCACTCAGCTAGTGTTCCTCAGAAGTCTGGGCAGGGCCTTGTCTCACAAAATGAAAATGGCACAGGCCATCTCCTGTCCATCTCCCCTCTGTATGCAGTTAGCCCTTGTGCTGGCCCTGGCCTGCTCCATTATCTGTAGCTTTGTCTGCCCACCTGCCCACTAGCCCCTAGGCCGCTCTCCAGGCTCTCTGGGGCTGCCTGAGGACCAGTTTTCACTTGTTCTGTGATTAGTAGAGGGCGCTTTGCATGATTCATTTTGGTCTTCGTTTATTTTGAGTTTTTCTGGAAGCTCTCCCTGCAGATGCCAAGATGGGTGTATGGAGAGAAACTTGGGGTTTCTGTCCACAGGCCATTAGGGTAAAGTGGATACTCGATTAACCTTTGCTAGAGAAGATCCAGCCGGGGGCCAGTAGCTGCACCCTCTGCCAGCATCTGTGAAGACCAAACAGAGCACTCTGCTGGGCACTAAGCAATGAGGCCAAATCTTCCAGCCTCTTCGCTCCTCTAAGCAACTCCAGTTGCTGGTGACTCGGAACTGTATGTGGCCAAGACACATGCAAATCCAGACACCAGTCAAGAGCAGCTGTTCTGCTCAGGAGGTTGGTGGAGCAGTGATTGGAGGGCCCGGGATCGGGCTTCACAGCCTGTGGCTCTCCAGCCGCTGCACCCACCCACAGCCACAGCAGCCCTATGGCTCCAGAACTTATGTTTCCTCAGGCCAGGGGACTGGAAACATCCTGGCCCTGCGTCCGTCACCTCTCCTCGTCTTCCTCACTCTGCTTCTTGGTCCCTCTGCACTAGCTGGCTACTCTGGAGAAAAGGCTGAGCAGCCATTGAGGAAGGATGACAGTGCCTAAAGTTTTATGTTTCAGTCTCCAGGAAGGAGACTAGCTGGCTGGCAGTGCAGGCTCCCAGCTCTGCCTTCCCCATGGTCACAAACTGAACTGCCCTGACAGCTCTGGAATGAAAAATGGAGACGTTGTCTCCCGGGCACCACCTGTGTGCACCGAGGCAGGGAAGTTGAGGGATGACAAGGCCAGAACTCCTGCTTTGGTTCTGCAAACTTGGCTGCTGTGGAGACTTGGTGCCTGCCCTGTATCGTCTGCCTCAGGCAAAGAGAGAAGGATTCTGTTGTATGTCCCTCTGGGCAAAGCTCCAAGCCATTGGGTAGAACCGAGGCCTGGAAAGTAGTCAGAGATGGGTCTTCCAGGAAGGTCAGGGGCCTGCTCAGCACAGAAAGGAATCAGGGTAGCTTAAATTTTCTCCTTTCAACAGAAACCAGCATGTTTGGGGTGAGTTGTTACAGGCAAGGTCAGTATAGACAGCAGGTCACACAGTCCTAGGCAAGGGGGAGTCTGACCCAGAACCCCAGAGTACATATCAGGGGCCTCATTCCCTAGAGGGAGCTCTTCCTAAGCTTGTCTTATCCTCTCAGGACATGCACAGGAGACCCATGGCCCCTGCTCAAGTGGAAGAGTGACAGCCAGGAAGGATGGACGTCAGAGAATCTGTGCCGAGAGAATAAACACACTCAGGGGTCAGCACAAGGGGGACACTTGGCCTTGTGTCACTTTAACCACACTAGGTGGGGCAAGAAGAGGAGCTGAGGGTCTCTATTTCGTAAAGCAGAGCTTCCTGTCCTGGGTCTCCTCCCCCCATTCAACTCCCCCGACCTCCAGAGCCCCGAAGATGAGCTGGTACCAGTTCCAGGTGTTCAGGCAAGTCTGGACTTCCTGAGAAGGTGGAGTCCACAGTGTGATCCTGGTCCCCTCCTCAGAGCATAGGGAGAAGCTCACCAGGACTCAGGAGCATGCAAAGTAAGGTTCTGCGATGATAAAGAAACAGCTGTTTCTGAGTGACTGATGTGGGCCATGCATAACAGTCACTACTATACCAGTGCCTTTCTTCCACTCAGTGCCCACCTCCCCATCCCCCGCAGCATCTCCATTTTTAAATCTTTTTAATTGTATGTGTATTGTAGGAGACAGGGCATGCACCATGGTGCATGTGGAGGCCAGAAGACAACCTTTTAGAATCTGTTCTCTCCTTCCCTCTGGGGATCAAACTGTGGTCATCAGGCTTGTGCAGCAAGAACCTTACTTCAAGGTTTTCAGCTCAGGCCCACAGTACCCAGTCAGTCTCCCTAATCCCAGACCTCGGTGACCCAGCTTCAGGCAGAAGCAGACTGTGACCCTGTGCCCTATGAAGGCAGTGTGATGGTAAAGGACAAAGGAGTCTTCCACCAGGCCCAGCAAGAACACCAGGCCCAAGCTCTTGATGCGTGCACAGTAGCATTCGTTATCATTAGCTCTGGCATGTTGATTCTCTGCTTGGAGAAGACAGCACTGTCTTTCTGACAGCTTGTTGATGAATGGCCACCTCGATGGATGGCTGCCTCCTCATATGTACTGAGCCAGAGCCACAAACCAGACTCAGGGAAGAGTACAGATCAGAGCAAGAGTTAAGGAGCAGTTCTCTAGGAAGCTGCCAAGGAAAAGTACATGGTGACTGGCTTATGGGAAGGACCTGGAGCCATGATGCTTGGACAAAGTTTGTTGGATTCACCCTTGACCCTGAGAGTCACAACTCCAAGTATTTGTGTATAACCTGGGCAGCCAGGGATTAAGGCAGAGAGGGACTGTGGCATGTGGCTGGCCTTAATGAACATATGTCCTCCTCATCCACCACAGCTGGATTTCTTGTCCTTTGTAGAACCTGCCCTAGGAGGAAGACAGGCTGGACATCACTGTGTTCCAGCTTCACCTTATCAAAATAATGCTCTAGCTTGGCGGTCTAGGTCCCATGCCATTTCTCCAGGCCCCTAGGGCCAGTCAGCACCTCCTCTCTGCAGGGCAGGTCACCCTGGCTCTTACAACCCAAGGGAACTCAGAGCTTGATTATCCTTTAGCCTTTCATCTTTTTTCCCCTCCTCCTACTTGGTATTTGGGATTGAATTCAGGACCTGTACATGCCAGATAACTCTCTCAACCAAGCTATATCATCAGCCCCTCCTTCAGCTTTTCAAAGGCAATATCATACCCCATCCCAGATTTTTAGTGTCCCCTTGCAAATCAGAATAGATGACAGAGGCTTAGAGTTAGGAGGCTAAATTCTTCTTGTCCTTAAACCTTTTGTCTGAGATTAGGGGCAGTCTTTCAAATTCCCAATAGGCAAGTGCATCAAAGGTACACGCACAGAATGCTGGTCACAGTCAGCCCCCACTTCCCCATAGGAATACACTCAAGCCATCTGAAGACTTTTTAATGTTTTGATAGCTACATTTAAAAATACTCTCAAATTTAGGGCTGGAAAGAAGGTTCAGTACTTAAGAGCACTTCCTGGTCTTCCAGAGGACCTGCGTTCAGTTTCCAGAACCTGTGTTGGACAGCTCACAACTATGTGTAATCTCCAGGAGATTCAGTGACCTCTTTAGGCCTCCACAGGTATCCACACACATGAATAACAATAAAAATATGTACTCAATTTCAAAATACTTATTAATTAAGCATATCAAAATCTTTTAGCATGTAATCAGTATGAAAAGTTAATAGTGTTGGGCATGGTGATGCACAACTGTAATCCCAGCACTTGAGAGATGGAGGCAAGGAGGGTGAGAAGTTCAAGATCATCCTTAGCTATATGGTGAGTTGGTGGGCAACCTGGGCCACATGAGATCCTGTCTCAAAAAGCCAAAAATAACTGAGTGTGATGATGCATGCCTTAATCCCAACACTCAGAAGGCACAGGCAGGAGGGTCTTTGTGAGTTTGAGGCCAGCCAGGACTACATAGTGAGAACCTGTCAAAAAAAAAAAAAAAAAGACACTTCACTTTTGCCTTCTCCACCAGCTTTGAAGTGTGTCTCTTACACTTCAGGCTCTTACTGAGCTGCCCAGCAGCCATGTGTGGCTGTCTGTGGCTGCTGTAGTGGCAGCACAGCTGCGGGTGTCTCCTGATGCTTTTCTGTGGAAGCCCAGAGGGTTTATTATTATTCTATTATGTATTGTGTGTGTGTGTGTGTGTGTGTGTGTGTGTGTATGTGTGCGCATGCGCGCCATGACATGGCATGCACGTGAAAGTCAGAAAATAACCTGTGGGCATCAGTTCTCTCCTTTAACTATGTCAGTCCCAAGGATTAAACCCAGGTCAGCAGGCTTGGCTGCCAGTGCCTTTACCCACTGAGTCATCTTGCCCGCGCAAGCTCAGTGGTCTGTTGCCACCCTCTAGGAGAGGGAGACTTGGGCAGCATTCAGAAGTCTCCTGTACCACTGCAGAGCTAATCACAGGGAAGAGCAAAGTGGTCAGCCTCCCAGAGGGATTCTGTATCCCATTATCACAGTCCTAGTGTCTCACAGGAAGGAGCGGTAGGAGAGCCCCAACGGGTGTGCCCGGCACCCTGGACAGGTGGCCTGACTCATGCCAAGCCCACAAGAATGCTGCAAAGAAGGCAAAATCCTACCAGGCTTTACACCACACTGATAGCAGGGAGCTCTGCAGCACGCCTCAGAGACCACGCCGAAGTGCCACGCTGCCGAGTGCTCCCACACTGCAAGCTGGCGCTTGTGTGGCTGCCTCAGGCCATGTTTTCAATGCCTGAAGAATGGAGCTGGCTTCTCACAACTCTCATTTCTAACCCGAAGAGACCTAAAAGAGGAGAACTGAGTGTGTACTTAGGAAAACACAGAAAACCGTTTCCTGTGTCCTCATAGTCAACATGAGACTTGATGGGTGCAGCTTCTGATGCTGTTTATTTCTCAGCTGACCCCAACAAGTTTGTAACTCCTACGAGGTCTTGGCCCATTTGTGACTTCCCCTGGCCAGTAAAACCCTACTCACTTCACCCCCACCTAGGGTGGGTCCCAGGAAGTCTGCTCTGGGCTTTCAGGAGAGATAAGGTGTTTGTTTACCCTCAGCCTTTTCTGTCTGCTTGCCTCTAACCTTTGGCCCGTATCCAGGAGTGTGGGGCTTGCCCTTTCTCTCTGCGTAGGAGAGGCTCTGAGGTCAGACAGACAGACAGACAGACAGCATTGTGTCAGACAGCTCCCACGGGGACTTCTTATCTGGCCCTTGGCAGCAGAAAGGAGAGAGGAAAGCCGTCCAGGTGCTGCAGGAGCTGTCCCGGCTTTTGTCTCAGCTCCTGAGATAATGCCTTCTGCCCCTGCCTTCTCCCTCCTGCCTTCTCCCTCTGGAGGAGTTAGAGGTGGGTGGGGAGGGAGCAGACTGCGCCTCAAGGTGAATCAGTATGGCAAGGCCAGCTGTCAGAAGTCTTGTCTGCAAGATGGAGTCAGGGATGGGGCAGCTGGCTCCTTGTCTCCTCAACCAAGAACAGGTGTGGCAGCCACAGCTCAGGGAAACAGAGCAGCCAGAAAGGTCTTTACAGGCCTTCTGGCACCTGGCTACTCCCCTGTGACCTAAGGCTTCTACTCTTGAACTTGGACTGTTCTCATCACAGGATTCTCATCACCCACCCTGCTGCTAAGGTGACCACTAGATAGTTCTTTCTTTGACTGTGAGTGGCTTTGGTATCTTCCAGCTGTTGGTTCCCTGGATGCTAGACTTCAGAAGGACAAGTCCCGTGACTGTCCTGTGTACTATCCCCAGGTGATCAGAATGCCCACGCTCAGAGGACACTCGGTCTGTTGAGTGATGAGTGCCAAGGCTGAGCCTCATCTTATACAAAACCAGCACAGTTGTTTCTATATATGAGTCTCTTGTCCCCCTGGGAGCTGAGCCGGCTCAAGCCCCACAGTTCTCATGTGACCTGGTGTCAGGCCCTCACCATTTCCCTTCTGGGTTCTCCCTGGCTCCTCACTGCTTCTCACCCCTTAGAGTGCGACTTCCGGTGTGGAAAGCAGGTGCATGCAGACATGGTTTCTCTGAGCCTGGCCTGGGATAGGTGGGGCAGAGACCCTTGGGAACTGTACTCCACTCAAGGGCAGGCCCCTACACCTTTGGTGCAGACATCCTGAGTGTCTGGGGACCCCTCGCTATCTCCCCTTCCTGTCCATCCATGCCTCCCATGTAGCTGGAGGTGAGCAGTGAGTATAAGCCAGTGTGCACAGCAGCCGAGTTCCCTACCACGCCTCCTGGCACTGTCTGTCGCTCACAGCTTGTCATCCTATTTCACCTTGATTTATGAAGAGACCTAATGAGTTTTTGGAGCAGCTGTCTCCCCAGGGACGGGCGATCAATCTAGGAGATGGCTGTTGAGCTCTGTTCCTCCAACACCCAGAGAAGGCAGGGAGGTGCCAGGGACAAATGGGTGCAGTCCTAGGAAAGTGGAGCTTCGTCTTATGCCCTGGTCCTGGGACTGCTGCAGGTGGGCGCCCCCAGGCCTCCACTTCCCTTCCTCTCCTTCTCCTGCTCAGTGGAACCCAGGGTTATCTTCATGCAGATTTCCTTTGGATTTGTCTGTTTGGAGATCAGACCAACACATTTCCGTTTCTTTGTTCCCAGGGGAGAGTGCTGTCTGAATGTCCTTGAGGTGGTGGGGAGTTGAAAGGCCTTCATCTGGCAGTCTTGACTGAGGCTGGCCCTCAGGCCTCTGTGCACGTCCTCTTCCTCAACAAGGCAGGTCCCCACCTGTGGTGTTCTTTGGGGACACACATGTAGAACCTCCTTCTTCCCTCTGATGTGAAGGTGTGCTTCCTTGCTGTGCTTACTGGGCCTGGTGCACAGTAGGCCCTCAGGAGGTGACTTGCCTCAGTTGGACATAGTGCTGTGGTTTGCCTTTCCCAGAGCCAGTAGCATTCCTGTGCTGCCTTTCACAGCCGGGGTGCTATTGACAGACAGTGCAGAGAGTGACTAATGGGAGGGAGGGAACACAGATGAGCCTGACCCTTCAGGAGCTGTCATGCCACAAAGTGGCCCTCAGGGGCAGATTTAGTTTGGAGAAATGGACTCTGTGTGTATATGTATGTCTTGAGATTGAACACAGGTCCTTGTGCACACTAGGGCAAGTCCTCTACCACTGAGCTATAGCCCAAGCCCTCTTTTTACTTTCAGATTGAGATATAATCTCCTAAGGTCCCCAGACTGGCCTTGAATTTAATGTGAACTTTCGATCCTCCTGCCTCAGCTTCCCAAATGGCTGAGAGTCTAGGCCTGTACGATCAAACCCAGCTGGGAAGTAGAGTTTTGATGATGTTAAAGAGAACCAAGTGGATGACTAATCTCTGTAATAGTGTTAGCAGATAAAACTAGTTAAGACCAGAAGATTGTGAGCCATGTCTTATAACCCACAACCAAGGCTTTGTAGGCCATTCTGAAGGTTCTAGAAATCTCTACATTCTCACTAGCATAAAGATGCAACCCCCTGAGGTGTATATTGAAGAGGATGAAAGCTTATCAAGTGAATGCTATTGCTTTGGGAACCTGCTTCTTACTTTGGGTTGTTTGCAATAAGGAAAGCCTGCAGCCAGGACTGTTCAGACAGCCTCCCTGAACAAATAAGCTGGTCTCGTCCCCCAAGTCAGGGGGACCTGAGGTTGGGGAGGAGAGAAGCACTGGCCAGCATCTGAGGCCAAACGGAGCAATTCAGAGCTCACATCTCAACAGCCAGCTTCCTCCTGCCTTCTTGCCCACTCAAAAGACCTGAGGCCAAGGTCAAGTGATAGACAGCTGGAGGATTTCTCCACTGGCCTCTTTCCAGATTCATGCTTGTTGTGGCCAAGGCCTAGAGCAGGTCCAGTCACAGGTGACACCCAAACGGTGGGGGCAGAGCATGATTTGAATCTTTCTTGCAGTGGCTGCCCCCTTGACCGTGGCCCACTGCCCTCTCTACAGTGACACAGCTGCCTGCTACAACCTCCTGAATAACTGGCTACCAGGCACCCACGTCACGCTCCATCAGCTGTACTGTTCTGAGGCCTAGCATACACAGCACCACCTCTAGCTAGCAGACTCCCCTATATCCTGCCCCAGTACACCTGCAGAGTGGTTCTTTACACACCTCTGGGATGAGCTGGACTCCTGGGGTCCTGGGCTGAGGCTCAGGGAGGAACTAGGTCACTGCTTCCCCTTGACTGGCCAGCACTAGGAAGATTTGTGATGCCCTGGAGCAGCGGGAGTGGTGGGACCTAGCGGCTATGAGAGGCAGAAACAAATCATCTTCTTTATTGGCAATCTTCACAGGCCTGTTATGAGCTCCCTCCCCCTGCCTGTCCCCCGCAGTGTCAGGCACCTCTGATTAAAAGTAATAGATGATTCTGGCCCACTCCCAGTGTCATCCTGGGAAGACACCGGCCTGGCTTCCTGTGGGTCCCAGCAGAATGACCTCTCCCCAAACCAGGGAGTAAATCATGGCGTGAAGGGGACAGTACCTAGGAAAAGCCCTGAGCCACTGGTGAGGCCCACAGACAGGAGCATGCTGGCCTGTTCTGACCCGCTGCTCACTGAGAAGCAGCATGTGTCCTCTGGTCTTGTCTCAGGGGCTAGAGCACAGGTTAGAGTTACTGTCAGATCTGTTCTGCACAGAAACAGCAGGTTGTGAATTCGAGGTGGAGGTGGGGACTCGGTGGTCTCTGCGCATTCTGGAAAATGTCAGTGACAGATAACCAGAAACCAGAGAGACCCAGAAAGATCTAGAAATGCTCTCTTCTCAGATGGCAGGAACATTGATCCACTGGTTGTGTTTCAGAAGTCTGCAGTCTGTGGATGCTCTCCTTCCATGGGGCCATCTTCAGGGAGCTCTAGAGGCCAGGCTGATGAGCCAGCCTCCAGGTCTCAGCCCTGAGGGGCGAAGCCAGGCAGTCTCCATCCACAGTGGAAACCTGGTTGCTCTGAACAGACTGGGCCCCAGGTCCTCTTCTGCAGCAAATTCCCTGTCCCCTAACTCTGCCACCTAGTACAGAAAAACCGAGCCATGTGCCATTTGCCTCCAGTCTTAGTGCCAGAGGCTCAGAACGTACCTGTCTCGGTATTGCTCCCTGGCTCCCCGACCGCTCTGGTGTGACTCCTCCCTCCACCGGCTGCAGGTCTTGGGCGCTCGGCTCCACACAGGATCCCCACGTGCCTGCCCTCTTGCCTTCGGCATATGTAGCAGATGCTCTCTATCCAAGAGGATGCTGCCTCTCAGATGTGCTGTCTTTCAGTCCTCCACTCTTCTCCACCCCCATCTCCAATACCCTGCAAACCAAGGGAGAGAAGGAATGTACTGCTCATAACAAAAAGTTGCCAGAATCCTGAGATCACTCTTGGAGTCTGAGGAGGAAGCTGAGAGTTCCTGACCAGGGCTGGACCACCCTGTTGGTCCCCCCAGCATCTCCCTTCTCTGGATCATGCCCAGGCCCCACTACTGGGGATGGGAAGGGAACCTAGGACATTCATAAGCCCTTTTGATCCTACTTGCTGCCACATGGATTTGGGGTTGCATAAACCTGTGTTTGAAGCTTCCTTCCCCTGGGACTGCAGTCTGTCAACTGCAGACCAGGGACTGGCCAATGGGCAGGTACGTCCTCACTGGCTAACCCTGGTCTTATTTTGCAGCTTTTGCCATCATGATCGTCCTGGCCCTGGTGCGCATTGGCAATGGGCGAGGGGAGGGGCACCCACCCCTGGCCAACTTCTTGGGAATCCGGAACCTGTTCGGGGTGTGTGTGTACTCCTTCATGTGTCAACACTCCCTGCCGTCCCTCATCACCCCAGTCTCCTCCAAGCGCCACCTCACACGTCTCGTATTCCTGGACTATGCACTGATCCTGGCCTTCTATGGACTCCTCTGCTTCACTGCCATCTTCTGCTTCCGTGGTGACAGCCTCATGGACATGTATACCCTCAACTTTGCACGCTGTGACGTCGTGGGCCTGGCCGCTGTCCGCTTCTTCCTGGGCCTCTTCCCTGTCTTCACCATCAGCACCAACTTCCCCATCATCGCGGTGACCCTGCGCAACAACTGGAAGACACTCTTCCACCGCGAGGGTGGCACGTATCCATGGGTGGTGGACTGTGTGGTGTTCCCCACCATCACCCTGGTGCCCCCTATTCTGGTGGCCTTCTGTACCCATGACCTGGAATCCCTGGTGGGCATCACAGGGGCTTATGCAGGCACCGGTATCCAGTATGTCATCCCTGCCTTCCTGGTGTATCTCTGCCGCAAAGACACCCAGCTGACCTTCGGCTACGGAACTGTCAACAAGCATAGGTCCCCGTTCTGCCATACTTTCTGGGTGGGCTTTGTGCTGCTATGGGCTTTCTCCTGCTTCTTCTTTGTCACAGCCAACATCGTCCTCAGTGAGACCAAACTCTGATGGCAGAATGTGTCTCATGACAGCGGGCTGGGAGCCAGGTCCCAGCCTCCCTGCTGTAGAACAGGATTTAGCTACCACCCAAGCCTACAAGAGCAGACAAGACTCCGGACTCCAGGAAGAGACCTTCTACATCTCTAGCTGGTATCTCCTCCCCGACCCAGGACTTTGTCTAGTCTCTACTTGGCCTTGCCCTGCAAGACAGCTCTTTTGCCTGGCTGTTTCCAGGTTCTAGGATGGACACTGTCTGTTTTACGTAGCTACCACTGGAGGCTGGCTCTCTCCTTTGTGCAGCTGCAGACCCAGTGCTGGCACTGCTGCTATTTATACTAGACCCTGTGTCCTTTCCTTGTCCCATCTACCCCTTTCTGCATCCTGGACTGTCCCATTAGCGGCTGCTGCCTCTTCAAAGGCAAATCCCAGGCCCTGGCTTTCCTAACCTGGCATGCTTGTGATAGGCATTGCCCACTCTTCCTGCCAGACCTGACAGTTGCTAAGTATTACTCCTATGAGAGGGCCTGGCCAGCTCTAGTGACAAGAGCAGAAAGTGCTAATTGGTTCCAGGGTCCCCAGACCAGAGCTGTGAGGGCCCCTGCTGTGGACACCAACTCTGGTGCAGCAGACAGAAGAAACATCCCTTCCACAGGGCACATGGCAGCCTGTAAGCTAGGTTTAAAACCCTTTGTTTGTGGTCCCTGAAAGAGACCCTCTGTTCCCTGGCTGTTCCACTGGAGCCCTGGGGCTTCCAACAGAGCAGGGTGCCATTTGAGAGAGGCTGACACACCCACCCAATACCGTCCCCATAAAGCTTACTGCTCGGGACTTATGGCAGGGAGAAGGCTCCCCAGTTCCCATCTGCAAAACAGGCCTATGACTGCAGCCCAGCTTGCCTCCATGCTGCACTCCACACTAAGGCAGTACCCTCAGGAGCCTGGTCACTGGTGCTCAGTGGCCTCACCTCCAGGTCCTTGGCTGCCGTGGGGCTGGAGAGGGCACCTACCTCCATTTCTGTGGAAGGAAACCAGGCTCCCAATCACCTCAGTCGTGCACGCACCTCCCAGGCCTGCTGCCTAGGAATGAGGGGTGACTAATGAACTGCATTTTCAATGTGCCTTCTGCTTCAGACCCCAGGAGCCTTCTTGACCCTGACTTACCCCAGCCTTGGGCCCGGTCCTACCCGTCCTGGAGCCCAGAGCAGCTTGCCTCAGAGCTGCCTCTGGGTTGGAAGGTTCAGGCCGCCTGTCCCTCCCTCTTGATTTCAGTGCCTTGCTCCACCCTTGTGAGGGAACCTGTGCCAGCCTTTCCTTCTGTGTCTCGCCATATTTAAAGCTTGAACAGTGTCCCAGGACCCAGGAGGCTGTGAAGAATCTGCAAGGAGTGTGCAACCTGCAGGCAGCACCCTCTACCTCTGGCCCCAGCATCCCCGCCTCTAAGAATCTCTAGGTCATGATGGGCCTCAGTCTGCTTTCTGCCAACTGTCATGCAGTGGTTCTCACTTCCCGTCAACCTGAAAAACAGACAACGCTAAACGCATCTGCCATTTCAGCCTGGGGTGGGCCAAGTGGGGCCAGCACCACAATGAGAGATCTAAGAATAAGAAGATCTACCCATCCAACCACTGGTACTCAGCCCTCCTAAAGCTGCATGGCCACCAAGGCCATTTGCTGATAACTCAATTAAAACATTTGTACTTACCCTCTCCAGTTACATTCCCTCTTGCTTAAGGACAAAGCAAATTAAATCATCTTGCCGCACCCCGGGCTCCAAACCAAATTTTGGTACCAAATTTATTAGTCTCGTAAAGCCCGGATTGATTTATGTGATAGTCTGGAGTCACATACAGCAGTAGACTGGCGGCCGCGTTCCCCTCCACTTCCAAGCTAGGACAGCCCCAGCCCTTAGGGACCTGGACTGAGGTGACCACACTGCCCAGGCCAAACTAAAGCTCTCCCTACTGCCACCGCCTGGGTCCTTTACTTCCTTGGCTCCACTACTGTCTGTCCTGCCAGAAGTCACATGAGGCCATCTTCACCATGCAGGCCTCTGCCACTGGTAGCCAAGACTGTTCAAGATAAAAGAGAACCCAAAACTAAACACTCCTGGGTGTCACCTGCTCCCTCACAGCCATCAAGCACGTTGAGTGTTTATATCAGCTGGGTAGGGTGGTGGGTCATGGTGTCCATTTGCAAGAGCCCTGGAGTTAGGAGTGAGGAGGACAGCGGAGAAAGCCACTCGCGCCTGGCTCCAGTCTAAGTGTGTCTATGGAGACCTTAAACTCAGCAGCTGTCACTGCCGTCTGCCCACATTGTCCTGGACCAGGGCAGGCCAGGTCAAGGTGGGAGTGAGCGGTCTTCACCTCCCTACCTGAGCACCGAAGCACGGTGCCAGCAGCTCTGGTCGCTCCTCACACGAGGCCAGTAGATGGGGCAGATGGCAGGTGACTAGCTGTGAGGCTCTGCTGAGTGGTGGAAGGTGGCACTGGGCACTAAGCCAGGCCCAGGACCACACAGCTGTTCTCACCACATGAGGCCAAAAGCAGTCTCAGCAACAGGCAGAGGCTGGGCCTACCTCCTGGAGTACTAGCTGAGGGGAAGTGGATAGCCATGCCAGATCCTGGGGAAGACGAAGGCTGAGGCCTGTTTAGGGTGTCAAGAGTCCCCAGAAAGACTGACTGTTGCCAAGGGTCACTGAAGAGCTGGCTCTTAGAGATCCAGGCTGTATGCCCTGCCATCCCTCTTGCCCGGGACATGCTGCACAAAGGGAGCCGTGAAACCAGCAAACCTATGACTCCTCCCTCCTCTGGGAAGAGTAGAACAATACTTGCAGATGACTGGTCATGGAGATTAAAGCACTGAGCTTAGTGCCTGGCACAAAGTGCCCAATAAAGCTGCTATTTACTGATGGCTCTCTCCCTTACACTTGTCAGCCGTGGCTGTACTGGTTACTTAGGACTGACAGGACTCAGTTGAGACTCCAGACAACCTGTTGGTTTTATCAGCCGATGAAGTGACAGTCCTCTGGCCACTGCCCGCTGCGCTTCAGAACTGGGAAACTGGCCTGAAGTCCTCTGGATCTAGGGGTCTTTGGGGAAGAGGGGGTTGGCTCTGGTTTCCCTAGTCTCCTGGGAACTTGAGGATAGGCCTCCCTTTGCAAAGGCAGGCCGGATCTGGTGGTACATTCCCTAATCCCAGCATTCACGAGGCAGCGGCAAGCAGATGGCTGAGTTTGAGGCCAACCAGAATCACGTGGTGAGACCTGTCTCAAAGAGCAAAGCAGGTAAGGCTGGAGAGTCATGGCTGTGGGCATCATGCCCCATGCCACCCCTTGGCAAGCACTGTCACCGGCCCTTCACCTGGCCCCTGGAAAATGCTGGTGTGGGTATGAGCTTTTGACTAAAGACAAATGAAGGAAGCAGCTAGGGCAGCTGCAGGAGGGAACTGGGTCAGACTGAGTGTGTCCCACTGTGAGACTAGTGGCAGGGCCTCGCTCTTCCCACATTGCATCCAGAGGAAAAATAGCATGGCGGGGGTGGTGGGGGATCATTAGGCCCTTATGTTGGATCCTTTCACATCTATAACCTCACATCTCTTAGAGGTACAGGAGGGCCGGGGCACTGCCACCATGAACAAAAAACTGAGCAGACTGTCCTTGCCTCCTGTGCCCCTAGGTCTCACCCAGTCCATACATTCCTAGAGAAGAACCAAGCTGCTGGCATCTGGGCCAGCAGCCAGCAGGAGCGGCCCCTCCTCAGAGCCAGCAGCAGGCTCAGCTCCACGTTTGGCTCTTAATTATCTTTCCAGTTCTTGGTTATTAATGATCTTGGGCAGCAAGCAGAGCAGCCTAGACCTCACACCTCCTCCCAGCCTCACCTGCTGCAGCCTCCTCCCACAGCTGTGTGCAGACCCTATGGGAGGATGGGAGGGCAGGAAGTCAAGTCCAGGGACTGGTGGCCATTAATTAACCCTGTCACTACCATGGCTGGGTTCAAGGTCAAGCTCCCTTCCAGAGAACTGGCATGAGCACTCACCTAGACTCACTCCTCACCTGTTGCTGAGCCCTGGATCCTGAGCCTGGCTCCCACCCATCAACAACCACAAGACAGAGAAAATGAATATGATGTAATAGATGGGGCCATTTATTCTCAGGGTGGTCAGACTCTGGCCATAAATGAAAGTGTATCTCACTCTGCTCCCACTTGTTTGGAGTCTAAAGAGGCAACCCAGCTTCATGGGTACCAGCAAGGAGCCATAGCAGAGAGCACTGGCTGACCCCAGGGATCATAGGATACAGCACTCCCTCCCCCACACACATACACACACCAACCTGTCACAGGGTATTGGTATCTGCCAGCCTCCACCCAACTTGTACAGGACAGCCAGAGCTTAGCAGTTATGTAAGGTCCGACTCAATCCTTGATGCTCTCCATGTTTGCTGCCATGGATGGAAGGAAGAATGCCTGCTCACTCCACAGAGTCAGTGTTCGGGAGTAGATGTAAATTGCAGATGAGAAGCCACTGAAGACCACAAGCAAGAGCCACCTTTTCAGGTGGTCCAAGAACTGATGTGTGACAATTCAAAAGATGACCAACTGAGATCCCCAGAGGGAGGATGGAGAGCTGGACAGATGGGTAGACTTTCCTGTCTGAAAAGACTTGGCACCAGTGAGGCTGAACTTTGCTTGACTTGGGACGACACCTATGCAGTCCATGGGCTAAATGCAGCCACAAGGCTCCAAGCAAGCTTAGCAAGGCTCCCCACAACAAACCTGCAGCTTTTGTGCCATGACACAGTCAGGCTACCAGGGGGGGCCTCCTGGCATTTCTTGCACAGCCATTGTTCCCGGCAGCAGCTTCTCTTTTCAAGGAGACTGAGGGATGAACTCAATTCATCACCACCAGAGCCCCCATGCTGAGTACATTTGTTACATCCAGCACCTGGGCAGGTGGAACTGGCCCTGAATACCAAGTGGCTTCTGCCTGGAGTGCCTCCGCAAGTTTCATCTGTTCCCACCTTCCTCTTGAACACTGATTAAGTTAAAGCTTCTCCAGAAGGAGATGCCCACCTGCTGCAGATAAATGCATGAACCTAGAATAGTCTCATGAAGTTCCAAGGAATCCGTACACGGTGCTTTGCTCCCTCCAGGAAGCAGAATGAGGCAGCCAGGACCAGTGGGGTTGTAAAAGGTTGGTTTAATGTCCCAATGCTCCAATGAGAAGAAACTCCAACCTGCTGGAGCAAGAGATGAGATGGCCCCACCCTAGTCTCCAGCTTCGTTTCTGTGTCCCCAACCCAAGACCACAGCAACCACAACCAGGAACTGGCTAACACAATATCAAGGACACCTCAGAAGTCAAGTCTCCTCCCCTTTCTGCTCCCTGCAACTGCAGGACTTTATGTGATAAGCAAAATCCCAGCCCTCAACAGGACCTGAGCCTGCTGAGATCACAGAGCTGACTACAGAAGATATTATTTGCATGGGGCTCCCATGGCCAAGATTTTATCGTTGAAGCCAGAGAAGCCTAAGCCTGCCTGTGCCCGGAAAACCCTAGCGGTGCCAGCCAAAGAATCCAGCCAAGAGGAAACTAGAGTGAGCACTTCACACTTCCGACTCCAGGCTGGAGATCCGCCTCCAGGTGCAGCGTCCTGGGAAGCCTTGTGTCCCACAGGCTCCCCTGCTGACCTCTTCCAGCACTCCACTGTCCCTGTAGCCTGTGGTCAGTCCCAAGGTCCTGCCTCTGTGTGCCTGAGGCTCCCAGGCTCCAATGATCCAGGGTCTGTGGCTGGCACAGGGTGGGAGGTGACGGCAGACAGCCCCCCAGCAGAACGGCACGTGAGTGTGAGTGTGCAGGCAGACGTGCTGTCTGGGCTGCCAGGTGGGCACTCCTGGCGGCACGCCCTCCCCGCAGGCCTCCCGGTAGGTGGGCAGCCGCATAGGCTGTGCCTGCCCTAACGGCCTGCAGTGTGACGGGCCTTGGGAACAGGCGCAGGAGTGGCCGATGCACCTGGCAGGCAGCGGGCCGGGTCGAGAGAAGGCTTCTGCCACCGAGCTGGGCAGGGAAGCGTGGCGAGGGCGCGGGCCCCGGGCCCAGGCTGCACGCAGCAGAGCCTCCCGCCGGGCCAGCTGTTCGGGTCCCAGGAGCGGCAGGTCGTCCGGCTCCGGGGGCTCCGGGAAGAGCGGGAGGAAGGGGCGCCCGGACCTCTCCGCCCTGGGGAAGGAGCTGTAGTGGTAGTTCGCGGAGGACAGGGCGCGCTGTGGGAGCCGGGCCCGCACTGGCCACCGCTCATCGCAAGCGTGCCGGCCGGACACTCGGGAGACGTCAGGCAGAGGGGGCCCGCACATCTTGGCGTGGCCTGGGGGCTGCGGGGCCCTGCGTACCAGGGCGGTGCGGTTCCCACCGGGCGGCCCCCAGCCGCTGGGACTCGGTTCCTGGGGCGGTCCAGAGCAGGCGGGAGCAGGCGCACGGTAGCTGCTGCCCCAGTTCTCGATGGTGCGAGTGGCGCGGTCCAGGGAGCTGCTCACGCCCGCTGTGCTCACCATGTCTCGCGCCGCCTGTAACATTTTCAGCACGCTGGCCTGGGCTGAGCTGGCTGTGAGGTCCTGGCTGGGAGGCCGCGCCGGGCTGGCCAGGCTCTGCACCCCACTAAAGCAACTGTAGATGCCCTAGGCAATAGAAGGGAGACGGGGTGAACTGAGCCCTCTTTTTGGGGACCAGGCACCACGTTTCCGGCTCTATCCCAAGAAGCAGTTCTCTAAGCTTAGAAGCAACAGTTTAAGTGGTACCTGTGTATCAGGCCCCATGCTATTTTGCAAAAAGAAAAGCAAGTGAGCCTCTGGAGGTTAATCCACTCTCCTAAGGGCACTTGCTAGCAAATGGCAATGAGGACTCAAACCCACCTTGCTGGCAAGCCACACCTCTTCTCAAGAACTTAGTTTTAAATCTGTAAATAGGTCCAGGGCTAGCTCTGACTCATCTGGGTTGCTGCCCAAAAAACTGGGTGGAGCCTCTATAGGGAGGGTTGGGAGGGAGGCCTACCCTGCTGAAGGCCAGCAGGAAGTCCAACTGGGATGTGTTGGGCACCGAGTGGCGAAGCTTCCAGTAGACCAGGTGTTCCCAGGCGAAGACCAGCAGGGCCAGCCCCATGGCCACCAGCAGCATGTAGAAGACACCGGCCATGTTGTCGATGTCCAGCTTACTGCTCATCACCTCGTTCTTCTCGTTCTGGCAGATCCCGGAGAGCCACACTGTCTCCAGTTTCTGTGTCTCTCCTGGCAGAAGGTACACACCAGACTCGGGAAACAGCCCCAACAGACCCCTAAGAACACTCATCCCTGAGCCTGGATAGAAGAGGGATCTACCTTCTTGTTTCCCAGTGAGGACCAGCCCAGCAGAGGGAGAACAAGGGAAGCCAGTGAGAAAGAGGAAAAACTCAGAAGGCTAGCCCAAGAATCCAGGCCAGCCTTGAGCGCTTTACCTGCCCACTTCCAGCAAAGGGCCCTCTGTGCTCCTTAAAGGTTTGGTTTTGTTTCTTGTTTGTTTTGACACAGGGTCTCATGTAGCTCAGGCTGGCCTTAACTCTCTATGGACCTGGGGGTTGACCTGAAACTACCGATCCTTCTGCCTGCATCTCCCAAATGCGGAGGTTACAGGCCTACACCACCACACTTGGCAGCTAGAGGTGCCAGCTTGTTGACTGAGTCAGTTTAGCATTCATTCACTCATTAACCATCATGAGCTTCTTGACCACTGGCTTGCCGAGCTGGGCACCAGGCCCCTTGGAGACTACAAACATCCTTGCTTACTCTCATTCTTACATGGTATTGGTGAGAAATCAGAGTGCTTTGTTTTCAGGGTTATTTAGGGGCAGGCTTTTTGTTTTATTTTGAGTCAGAATCTTGATGTGTAATCCAGGCTGGCCTCAAACTCATGATTCTCCCGCCTCAGCCACTCTACCATACACACACACACGTGCTAGGATTATTGGTGTGCATCCCAACACCCAGGTCAGACAGCATCTTATCTACTAAGGATGAAACTTCTCTAATCTCAAAGTTCTCTCTTGGTTTTGGGCAGGCTAGACTGGATACTCAAATCAGTGAGCCCTGCTGCCAAGGCTAGCTTGGCTCTGGACCAGGCAGGTCTCTGGCCCTACCCCACATCATCTCACGATAACAGAAAGGAGGTACTCATCTAGGAAAGACCATGAGAGGATTCTTGGGGGCAAGGGAGCTCAATCCCCACCGGGTAGCTTGAGTGCCTGCCTACCTTCCCTGTCCTTTGGAAAATCCTAGCTCTGGCCCTTGCTCCCTCTTACAAAGCCATCACTTCCCAGGTCTCTATCAGTTGTTCCTAATACCCTCCTCAATGGTCCCAACCTCACCCTCAGAGGCCTCTTCCTACCCCCAGGCCCTGGATACACAGAGATGAGGGCAGAGATACTAATGACCTCAGACTCTGGGACCCACCCTGGACCCCAGAAGTGATAGCACTCACCGTCCCCCAGGAACTGCAGGAGTGCCAGGTCTATGGCCCGTTTCCAGTGGGAGTCCTTCTGCATGGCAATGCCATAGCCCGTGGTGGCAAAGACTTTGCCAGACCCAATGGTCACCAGCTTGCAACCCTCATCCTTGCCGGCCATGTAGTTGAGGACAGCAGCATCATAGATAAAGGCATCCAATTTCCTAGGGACAAGCTGAGCCCTCAGGGCCAAGGACCCACACAAGTGAGAGGGAGGCACCAAACCCAGGGCCTGTCAAGGGCCTAAGCACATGAACCTGCCAGGCACCACTGGGAAATGCCCTTACAAGGACCTCTCCCTCCCACCTCAGACAAGCTAGGGGACCCTGCCCTAGACGATGCATAGCCCCTCTTCCCAGCCCTTGTGCCCCTCAGACCCAGAGAAGTTTATCATCACTACCTCAGGTAAGGGTCAAACTCGGACCAACACTTCAGCTGCATTTCTAGTATGTTTTATATCCATGTTCACTACAAGCTCCACTCTGCCTCAAGACCTCAAGACCTCCTCAACCTCCCCAGGAGTCATACAGAACATCTAACTCCACTGTCCCCATCTTGGATCTCTAAGGATGGGACACCTAAATGTGATCCCTGGGGAGACATGGGACCAGAAGCAGAGGAGGGTTCAGGCCTGGGAACCCACCCCATCTTAAGGCTGGTGAGTGCATCCTCCACCGAGCGCTGGTTGAACTTGACCATGTGGGTGTGCATCTCCCGGTAATTGCTGCGAATGTTCCGTTCTGTGCTACCATTGGGTACCGTGCCAAAACGGAAGGGTGGATACTGATCTTGAGGCCGCTGAAACTACAAGCAGAGAGCAGCCACTCTGACCCTCTTCATCTAGCCTTCCGGATACTAGAACCCCAGTCCCAAGCCTCCGAACCCCACCCCATCTGAACCTGTACAGTCAGAGTACAACGTTCTTAGACCACTGCTGTGTTTAGCAAATGGAGACTTAGGACCTGAGACAGGGGGACACTTACCCAAGGCCACTCAGTCTGTGGACCTGAGAAACCCAGCCCCATCCCCCCCAGGCTTCCAACTTTTCCCGACTCCAGCCTCAGTTCAAATTCCCCAGACTCTGACTATCCTGTGTCTGCCCATCCATGGTCTGCCCCCACCCTTGGTATGCCCCCGCCCTCCACCTGGCTGTGGCCCAGGAACCTTCTTGTCACTAAGGCCCGACACAGTGTCGATGTACTGCTCCTGGATCATGAAGGCTGCCAGGTTGGCCGTGTAGCTGGCGAGGAAGATGACAGCAAAGAAAGCCCACACTAGGACCATGATCTTGCTGGTGGTACCCCGGGGGTTCTCAATAGGAACAGAGTTGTTGAAGACCAGCGCCCATAGTAACCACACAGACTTGCCAATGGTGAAGGTTGGGCCACCAGACTCTGGGGATGAGAAGGTCGGTACCAGGCTCTTCACTGTGAAAGGGCTCATAGGCCAGTGGGGACCCCATCACTTGCCATTCCACCTTGGCCCAACACCCAGACCCAGGTAAGTGCTTACTCTTGCCCTTGGTGAGGTTCTGGCTGTAGCTGACAGGGCTGAAGTACTCGAACATGAAGACAGTGATGGCAACCACTGTGAGGCACATGACAAACATCATCACCCACACGGCAGGGCTGTAGGGCTCTGGGGACAAAGACAAGTGACTCAGAGGCCTCAGTCACACTCCATCCCAGCAGCTCCAGGTGGCAGCAACTGGAGACCTGTGCAAAGCGGGGGCTGCCTTTCTGTAGGTGGAGCCAAAGGTTCCTGATCCTCAGAGCAGCAGAGCCCCCCAAGAATACAAGGGAGGACCATATGAAGCCTCTTCCTTCCCTGGGACCACATATCACTTCACTCTTAAGAACCCGTCATAGTTCTCCCAGTCCCAGTAGGGCCCATTTTGGGGAAGTCTGGTCTTCTGCCTGGTATACTAAGCTGTAAGGTCAGGTCTTCTCATTCTGTTGAACTGACAGGAAACCTGAAGCAGAAGAAGTGGGAAGACCTTCCAGAGTCCTCTGTATCCTGGGTTAAGAACCACTGCAAGGGCTGGAGAGATAGCTCAGCAGTTAAAGCACTGGCTGTTCTTGCAGAAGACCCAGGTTCGAATCCCAGCACCCACATGCAGCCAACAACCATCTGACCTCTATGAGGCACTGCATGACATGGGTGCACCTACATACATGCGGGCAATATACTCATAACACATAAAATAAAAATAATTTAAAAAACGCTGCTGCCTAGAGAACTTGGGAAGACCGTCTTTGGAAGCAGAGGTGGCTCTCTCCCGTGTGGCTGGAGAATCTACTCCGAAAGGCTCTGACTTACTTAAGACTTCCTTCCCATCAGGAAGAGGCAGAGCAGGGATCTCACTCCTACTTAGCCAGCTCTCAGCCCCTCCCCAGCGCCCTTCCTGTCCTCACAGCTCTGTGCCACTCCATGCTGCAAGCCCCACCCAACCTCCCAGCTGGGCACTCTGAAAAGGGAAGGACCGTGGCTGTCCACTGTAACTCAGTACCTGGCTGAGGCCTGGCACAGTGACTGGTCCTCAAATTGCAGAACTCCCAATGGAGTAAGGATTCTATTAGTGTCTCACCCTTGGTACACAGTCTAACCACATCACAGCCTGTAGCCAGCTGGTCAGCATGACTTCCCATCCCTCGTAGTAATAGCTCCACTGTCTGTCTGACCCTTCTTACTCTGACCCTGACTCAGACCCCACACATTAGCATCAATCTTTCCTTCCTTTTTTGCCTCCCTCAAAGACTTGAGGCTAACATGTTTGGCCTCAAGGACCCACCCCCAAATTCCCCATCTCCTGCCATGCCCCACACCCACTGCTGGACCCTTCCTCCCAGAGCCTCCACTACCCACTGAAACCTCACCCAGAAAGGCTGAAGGGGAGACCGTGCCATTGCTTCGAGCCACCATCACACTGATGCCCGTCTCCACAAAAGGCACAGAGAAGTCCACAATTTCAGAGCGCTCCTCGTTGATGGTGAGGGAGCCGATGGCCATGTCTGCCCGCTTATAGTATACCTGGGGGCCCGAATTGAAGAAGTATCTCAAGGACCACAGCATTCTTCCTAGTCTCCTCTGAGAAAGTGCATCCAGTACCCAACGGTGTAGCTAGGTACTCCCTCCCTGGTCCTCAGAGCCCAGATCTCAGTACCAGTAACTGCAGAGCTCATTGATGATAACCACCAGGATCCCCCTCACCATAGGCTAAGAGATGCATGAGATGTGAGCAGCGGCAGGGTAGCCCCTGAGGATCTGGGGCAGACCTACCTCCCCGATCATGCCGTTCCACACGCCGCGCACCCTCTTGCCATGCTTCCCGTTGGTTACCAGGTACAGGTCATAGGAGAACTTGACCACTTTGGCCAACTTCTTGAGGATGTCGATGCAGAAGCCCTTACAGCAGAGCTTGGTGTAGGGGGCTACATCCCCGCTGCTACAGCCACCACCACAAATCAGAGCCCATTGTAGCCCTTGACCCCAGCATCCCTCCCTCCCCCAGCCTGGTGTGCAGACCCCACCCCACACCCAAACATCACACACACACACAGAGCAGCTGACCCTCCCATGGCGGGGCCCAGCCCATCCCACACCTGAAGGTGTGGTTGCTTTGCCTGCGACAGGGCACAGTGTTTGGTACACAGCCACCTGTGCCAGAGTCAGGGCTCTCCACGATGACAAAGGGCCGCTCTTCCAGTGTGGCCACTGTCAGGTGCCGGCTGTCCACCACGGGCTGCAAAGAGGTGCTGTAGCGAGGCCAAACTGGATACTTCATATAGAGGACACCATGATCCCAGCGCCCCACCTGCAGAGGACAGCTAGCCTCAGCTGGAAACTCCAGTCCTGATGCTCCCACCCTTTAGATAGGGCTTCTGGGAACCACTTCTGGCAGGGTCAACAACCCTAGGGACACTTGAGACAGATGAGAGGGACTCAGGGCAAGGGCATTTGGAAAACTAGAAATCTACATGAAGGGCTGAACATGGACACTAGGGACGGCTCTCCGCAGCCTCTTCTGAGTTCTGGGCCCTGTGATCTCCAAGGTTGTCTCTTCAGGGCTGCTGGCCCAAAGCATCTTCCTAAAGCCCAGGCTAACCCTGTGTCTCCATACTCTTGTCCTATGACCTCATCACAAAGTCTTCAGCCAACACTCAAGTTTCATGGTTTCCCCTCACTCTAGCCTACTTGTTCACACCCCTAAACCCACCTGCCACACCACTTAGGAATAGCCTTCTTGGCGCTGGAGAGATGGCTCAGTGGTTAAGAGCACTGGTTGCTCTCAAAGAAGACTTGGGTTCAATTCTCAGCACCCATATGGTGGCTAACAACCATCTGTAATCCCAATGCCCTCTTCTGACTTCTGAGGGCATTGCACAACATGGGTACATTTACATACATGCAGACAAAACACTAATACACACAAACTACAAAATTAATTAGTAAAAAACAAGAGCAGCCTTCTGTCTATACCAGGTGAGCATCCCTTTATGGGGGGTTCTAGTCAGTCCTGCATAGTCCAACTCAAACATTCTATCGTCAGTAATGCCTTCTCTAGTTTCCTTCTTTGAAAACACAACTGTCTTGTTCCTCCTTTCTACACCTGTGCTGTTTGATGTTTTGTTTTGTTTGTAGCGATTAAGACAGGTTCTTGCTATATAGCCCTGCTGGCCTGGAACTTGCTATGTAGATCAGGCTGGGCTGGAATTTGAAGAGAAACTACTGAGTACTGGGATTCCTGCCCTATCCAGCTCCCATGATGCTTTGCACACATCTCTTCTCAATCACTGGTCTCTCCATATTCTACTTGCTTACACGGCAAACCAGCCAGCACAGACAACGGTCACTCCTTCGGTGGCAGCAATAGAAGTGATTGATTGTTCCATAGTGCAAGAACACCAGGGCTTGGGCTGGAGAGGTGGCTCTGCAGTGAAGAGCACTATTTGTTCTTGCAGAAGATCCATATTTGAATCCCACATGGCAGTTAACAACCACCCATAACTTCAGTTCCAGGGCACCTGACACCCTCTTCTGTCCTCCGTAGACATTGCACAACATGTGTGCACTTAACACACATGCTGGCATAACACTCATACACATAAAATAAGAAAGAAGGAAATAAAATAAGAAAGAAAGAAGACTGGGGCTTTACGGGATCCCAGAGTAGGGAGATCTGAGCACCATGGGAGGCCCCAAAGACTTCCCAGTGAAGGGAGCTCCAGGTGCGACCTGGAAGATGGGGAGTTAGATAAAGGGACTCTGCTCAGCTATGGGAAAAGAGTAAGAAACGAAGGGTCCCTGGGCTCACCCCCTTCTCACCATCTCCCAGAGTCGGTGCCGGTTGAGGGCGATCACAACCATGGTGGGCTGAACCAGGTACCCACCAGGGCTGAAGGAGAAGTCTCGACCCTCCCAGGTGATGTTCAGTAAGTGCCTAGAGAGTTGAAGGAGAGAGATTCCAGAGAGATTCCCTGCAAGTGGCTGCACCTGGAACTCCTCACTACCACCATCCTAGGGGCATTTGTATGCTTATTTTAAATGTCTTCCTGTATTGACTCAGGATCCTTTCCCCACCCGGAGACCCACTGTTGTCTCAGATAAGGACACTAAGATACAGAGACGTGAAGGAACTTGGCCCCAGGTACATGCACATGCCAGCTAGTGGGAAGCCCTAGCACACCGCCACCTAGGTCCCCTGAAGCGCGCCCGCATGCCTGGACAGCTGCCCACCTGTAGAAGGCCTCCCTGGCAGGGCTGACAGGCCCGGGATGGCTGTGGCAGTCCCCAGCCGGAGCTGGCAGGGTGCCGTGCTGGCGCCTGTAGCTGTGGGCACCTAGAGCCAGGACGGCCACACCGTCGCGGACCTTCTGGCGCAGGCTGAGGCGCCAGCTCTCAGTGACCACGCTGATGAGGCCCACGGGGAAGACGGCAGGGGGCGAGTCGGTGCTGCCCAGCGCCAGGTTGGGCACCAGCCACACGTGGCCGGGCCCCACCAAGCCGGCCTGCGCCGCCTCAGCGAACAGCACCTCCGCCTCCTCGCGCGAGCAGTAGGCCACCAGCACCGGCGCGTCGACCTGGCGCAGCAGGCGCTGAGTGCGCCCTCGCGGGCCGCCCGGGCCCAGCTCCAGCGTGAGGACGTCCAGCAATCTCCAGCTCAGGTAGCTGGCGTCGGCGACGGCGCGCACGCCCTCGAGAAAGAGCGCGTGGCCCGGGTGCAAGCTGGTGATGACCGCGAACGCGCTCCAGTCGTACTCCTCCAGCACCTTGAACAGCACCTGCAGCTGCTGCTCCAGAGACACGCCCAGCTGCAAGAAGGCGGAGCCAGGCTCCTGGGGGCGGGGTCAGGGAGCGGCCTGAGCCGAGGCGGGGCGGTCTGAGCCCCACCTGCCTCCCTCACCGGCTCCTCGGTGCGTTCAGGAAGTCCTGGCTGAACCCCTTCAAGGGGGTTCAGTCTCCTGGGACTTCTGCCCTGCTAGCCCGTTGAAGTCACCCAGGAGAATTTTGCCAACCCTCGCCTGACCCTGCCTGACCACGGAGCATCAGCACCAACTGGGGGCTTGGTAGAAATGGTAATGCTGCTCCCCACACACCAAAGGCATCCACGTGGAATCTGCATGTGGACAAGCTCTTTCGGTTTTGTTTAGAAGCACTGACTCTGAATCTTAGAGTGGCGGCCTAGGCGAAAATACTTTTTGCAAGCACGGTGAGTGCTGAGAACCAATGTCCTGAGAGCCGATGCCCAGCCCAAAGATTACAGGAAAGACCATCCTGCCCAGAGCCCTGGAAACAGAAAACCTCACACCACCACCGAGCCCCATAAAGCCCACAGGCACTGCCCACTCGGGCTAGCACAGTTTCTTTCTAAGGAGTGGCCTTTCTGCGACCGCTGTAACCCCTCCAAGAGATCTCCTCGCTATCACATCCCAATCTTTTTTTAAAAAATCTTTCAGCCCAGCACTTAGGAGGCAGAAGCAGGCAGATCTTTGTGAGTTCAAGGTCAGCCTGGTCAACATAGCGAGTTCCAGGGCAGCTGGACCTATGGGGAGACCCTGTCTCAAAAAGGCCAAAAAATAAAAATAAAAAATTGGGAGAGGGTATTTTTTTCTTAATTTTTAATTTTATGTCTGTGTGTGTTATGTCTGTATGTGTGTAAGTGTACCGGTATCCTGCAGTGCCAACGAAAGACAGAAGAGGGCGCTGGATCCCCTGGAACTGGAGTTACAGATGGTTGTTAGCCACTATGTGGGTGCTGGGATTTGAACCCAGATATTCTGCAAGAACAATCAGTGTTCTTAACTGATGAGCCATCTCCTGTCCCATATACATACATATACATATATATGTATATATAGATTTATTTATGTGTATGAATAAGTTTTGCCTGAATGTATGTTAGCGTATCCATGTAGTACAATGCCTACAAAGGCCAAAAGAGGGCATTGGATTCCCTGAACTGTAGTTACAGTCGTTGGCTGCCATGTGGGTACTGAGAATGAAATCTATTTCCTCTGCAAGATCAGTCAGCACCCTTAACACCTGAACCATCTCTCCAGCCCCAAAGGTTGTGTGTGTTAATTGCCTTGTTTTGTTTTGTTGTTAGTGCTGGTGATGTTATTTTGTTTCCCAGTTCCCCATCACTACCTCACCTCCAGCTGAGGACTGAATCCAGGGCTTTGGCCAGCACTCTGCCACTAAACTAAATTCCTAACCCTCTAATCTTTTGGAAAAAAAGGAAAACTACAGACCAAACAAGCCAGTTTCTTCAGTCAGATACACTGCAATTAAAAGAGAACCAGAGAAGCTGGGTGTGGTGGCACATGCCTATAATCCCCACACTTGGGAGGCAGAAGCCAGAGGATCAACCACCAGCCCAATCTACATAGCCAGACCAGTCCAGGCAATAGACTGAGACCCTATCTGGGGGGCGGGGGCGACTTTATGGGAACCTCATTTGGCTCCTGATCCAAGCAAACAGACATAAAATAAGCATTTGTGGCATTTATGAGATGAATGGGAAATGTGAGCCCTGGCTGGATGTTTGATGGGGTTGGGAATTTAGATATGATGATATATGGTGGTGTTTTTTTTTAAGTTTTTAACTCTGCTAGAGATATATACTGAAATATTTATGTGTGGAATAATAGGATTCTGGGCTTTTGCTTCAATTGACCACAGCAGAGGGGGAACTAGGCAGGGATGAACGCGGGGCAGGGCAGGCGGGCGAGGGGATGGAGGGTGGGTGATGACTCTTTATATTCTTTCATACATGTTCAGTCAGTCTTCTCCCTCATCGCCTTTCTTGGCTGCTAGCTTACTTAAGAGTATTGCCAAATGCTTCCCAAGTGGTGGGCCCCACCTCCTTTTCCAGGCTTCTTTCTGCTCCTCATAAGCTCTAAAGTGCACCCTGGCTCCCCATACTGTTCTCAAGTCTCCCTAAGCTTCTGGTTTCAGTGCAGACATTTGTTGAAAGACTGTATCTGAACAATCCCTATCCAGTGATCTTTGAGAATTCACCGAACCACATAAATGAGATAACTGGCCATCACTGCTATTAGCAGATTTTATCCTATAGACCACAGCCCCTCTGCCAGGTGAAAGAAGGGTAGCTCTGTAACACCTCCATACAGATAGCATCTATCTTTCCTTTAAAATACTTGTCCCTGTCTTAGACCTGCATAAGAATCTGTTCGGGAAATTTTCTTCTCTAGAAACCAAAACCATTGCAAGGGCAGGACCATGTCTGCCTTCCCCACATGGCTCTGGAGTCTATGATTCTCTACAGGTGAATGCCAACTGCCTAGAGGGCAAGATATCAAATCCACTTTCCAGCTAGCCCTCTGCACCAAGGTCTAATCAGTAAGGGCTAGAGGACCAGAGGAGGTAAGTTGGTGGGCCAGCCCAATACAGCTGGAAAGGCCATCTGCCCACCTCATCTAGACATAAATGCAACAGTAGTCCAGAACATTGATCTTCTGGAATTCGATAGCATCCTTCCCATAGTATCTCCCCCGTCCCACATGTCAGACATCTTCATCCCCACCTACTGGCCAGTCCCACCCAGTCCCAGCTTCCCAAGACAAAAACCACTTCTTTGTCCAAATTCAGTCCTGGTTCCCAGCCCCAGCCGATCTTTGGGCCTAAGGGAGGAAGAGAGAAGAGTTTGGACAGGCACCTTGGGAGTGAGGACCACTGCAGAGCCTCCACTGATGCTGAGGATAGGCACGTGAGTTTGAGAGGAGACGAAGTCCAGGAGTTGAGCTACCGCCTCGGTGTCCACGTTGTCCTCAAAGATGATGCCGTGGACACGGGCAGCACCCAGAAGTCCGCAGATTTGGGTGAGGAGGCTGCTGGGGTTGGTGTTGTTGACCCCAACGGTGAGTGGCTGGATCTCCAGGGGCAAGTCCAGGAAGTTCTGGGAGGTAAGGCGAGTACGGGCCTGGGCCTGCAGTGGCCCAGAGCTTCCAAACACCACTGCCACTGTCACTGCCTGCTTGCTCTGCCCTGGGCCCAGTCCTGCCCAGGCACCGAGGAGGAAGGTGAGCAGCAGGGCTGGCCCCAGGGCCCCACCCATGTCTACTGGAGGGTCCTGCAGAGTGACTAGGGCAGACATGGAAAGAGGCAGACGGACAGACAGACAGGAGGTGAGGACCAGAGGACAGAGAAGAGAAAACCTCCCTCCACAGGAGAGGCAGAGACAGACAGGCACAGACAAAGAGAGAGAGAGACAGAAGTTAGCTGAGCATCCCCAGGGTTCCCTAGAAAGGCAGGGGAGAACAGAAGCCAAGCCGGGGCTTGTCACCTTGATCTGTGAACAGCATCTTTGGCTAGAAAGGCCACTGGTCCCGAAACCCTCACCTGGGTTCTGCCCTAACTAGGACTCTGAAATGCTAATCTGTTGTTCAAGTGTATGGAGTTGAGGTGGACAGACCTGAGTTCAAATCAGATCTGCCATTTACTGGCTGTTTGAAATTTAGAAGGTATTTTATTATTTTTGTGTATGAGCATATTGCCTGCATGTATGTAAGTGCACCCATTTCATACAATGCCCGTGGAGGTCAGAAAAGGGTGTCAGATCCCCTAGAACAGGAGTTACAGATGGTTGTTAACCATAACGTGGGTGCTGGGACTTGAACCCAGGTCCTCTGTAAGAGCAGTCAATGTTCTTAATCGCTGGGCCATCTCTCAAGTCCCTGTGTGTGATTTTTTTTTTAATTTACTTTACTTTATTTATTTTAATTTTATGTGTATATTACCTGCCTGTATGTAAGTGCACCATTATGTGCAATACCTATGAAGGTCAGAAGAAGGCATTGGATCCCCTGGAACTGAAGTTATGGACAGTTGTTAGCTACCATATGGGTGCTAAGAACTGAACTGGGTTCTCTGCAAAAGCAACCAGTGCTCTTAACATCTGAGCCATCTCTCCAGCCCCTTAATTTTAATTTTTAATTATACATATGTGTGTGTGTGTGTGTGTGTGTATATATATATATATATATATATATACAAGTGAGTGCAGGTGCCTGTGGAGTCCAAAAGACGATGTCAGATCCCTAGAGCTGGAGTTACAGGCAGTTGTGAGCCACACAACATGGGTGCTGAGAACACCTGAACCATATCTCCAGCCTTAGTTTTCTGATCTTTGAGAATTCATATAGTCTCACTGAACCACATAAATGAGATAACCAACTATTCACTGCTATTAGCAAATTTTATTTTCTAGGCCACAGCCCCTCTGTCAGGTATAGGAAGGATAGCTCTGTACCATGCCCCAGACCCCTCTACAGATGAAACTTGATCTCCTATCTGACCCTCATTGGAAAACATACTACTGCTCAGAATGTCCTGCTTGTCATGGAGCCAGCCACAAGGCCCTCCATTGGGTGGCTCTGACCAGCAGATTCCCTCCTCTTGAACACTGATGTCACTGCCACCCTCCCCTTGGTGGCCTCTGTTAAGAAGAACCCTCCAAGGAAGGGCAGGCAGGGCAGGTTCAGGACACCTGAGGCCCTGAGGTGTCTGACATACACTTGCTGTTTCCTATCCCATTGTTGGTGTGTGGAATCTTTCTGGCACCTAACTCAAGGACCAGAGTGTATCTGCTACACAGATGCATCTGGATCAAGTCCAAGAGCAAGGCAGGCAACAGTAATGACTCTTGAGCGCCCACTGATTTAGTTCATGGCCTTTCCATCTTTACCTCCTCTCCATCTTTGTCACACTCTAACAAAATTTCTGGCCAAAGGAAAGCCAAAGGGGTATCAAGGTGGGCACAGATATGTAGACCAAACCCAAAACATTGCCAACACTCCTGCCTGGGCACCTAAAAAGCAGCCTGCCTCCAGGGCCAGAGTTCAGGCTTTCTTACAGTTCTTTGTGCCATTAAATCTCTTGCTTTTGTTCCAACTTTAATTTCTTACATAACACCCGCCAGAGGCTTCCCTGGCTCTCCAGTTCTCCCTGAGGAAACAGCAGGAAGGGACGTGCAGAGAGAGATCCCCAGGGAGTGTACACAAAACCTTCTCCTCTCCCAGGACGTTGAAAGCTTAGGTCCAAAGGGAGACCACAAATGGGACTTTTCAGTTGAGAAGATGCATCTTGGCACACTTGCAGGCTGAGCACCTTCTGTGAATGAGTTGCTGGATGGTGAGAGAGTAACACAGGTGAGACATGGTCCCTGTCCTCCAGGAACTCAGAATCAAAGCTGCAGAACTAGCAAGCTGTTCTGAGCACTTTTGGCCTCCTTTTCCTAAACTTATTTCTCCTTCTGTAACACCCTGGCATCCCTACTCCAAGTTCCTAGCCTCTTCCAGCAAGACCTTGTTTCAGCCACAGAACGGCATAAGGAGGTGATAACCGCTTACAGTGTTAGCACGGACAAGAGAGAAGCAAGGTAACAAGTCAGGGCTTTAAGCTAAAGTGCCAGGTGGTGGTCGGAATTCAGACTAAGAGGAGAGGATGGGGAGCAGAGGAATACTGTAGACAAGCTGGTTCCTTTGAAACTCCCCATGTGTTATTTCTTAGTACAAGGATGCAAATGTTATCTTGGAGGTACAGTTCAGTCTGGGATGGGGTTCCAAGTCCCACCACACTGTGACATAGACTATACCATTTCTGAGCCTGACAGTGAAGAGCCTTGTCATATTTACTGCTCCTTCCTAAGGCCTGTGGGCTCATCTCGGCCCCCATGTCCAGTTCCTGTCTGTTCCCTCTCAACAGGGAGCGGCAAGCCTCCCCAGCTTCTGTCTCCCAGTGATGGTTTCTTTATCAGTAATTTCCAGGCATACACAACTTGAAATGCTTCTAACTAAAGTGGGTTCTGCTGTCAGTATGAAACTATCTCATTAATACTCTTTTTATTTTTTTGCATGTGTCTGTGGTATGTGTATGTACACTCACGTACACATAGAGTCCTGAGGCTGGCATACAGAGTCTTCCTCCATCATTCTCAATTTATTCATTGAGGCAGAGTCTCTGGATTGAACCCAGCATATTGGGATTTACCAGCAGGTTGCCATACCCACTCAGCATTTACGTGGGTTCTAGAGATCTGCACCCTGTACCTAATGCTTGCGTGAACGCTCTATATCCACGTAGCCATCCACCTAGCACTTCTCATTAATATTCTCATACTGACTGTGTGTTGAAACAACATTTTAAATCAACTCAATTAATAAGATATATTATTAAAATTAATTTCACCTGTTTCTTTTTCATTTTATTTATTTATTTTAGGATTTTTTTGTTTCTTTGTTTGTTTGGGTTTTTTGAGACAGGGTCTCACTGTGTAGCACAGACTGACCTGGAACTCATTTTGAGACAGGGTCTCACTCTGTAGCACAGGCTGACCTGGAACTCACTATGTAGACTAGGCTGACCTTGAACTCACACACAGATCTGCCTGCTTCTGCCTCCCCAGTGCTGGAATTAAAGGCATGTGCCACGACACCCAGCTCTTTTCCCCTTTATTAATGTTGGTACTAGAAAAATTTAAATCACGTATGTGGTTCCTATTTTATTTCCTCCAGACACTGTGGGTCTGGGTGAAGGACCTAGGCCCTCTCCAGCTTCCCTCCAATGTGAAAGTATCCTCTAGGTGGAGAGGAGGCGAAGTTGAGGCAGGTTATAAGGGACGGGCCAGCATTAGGCAGATTTGTGAGTTCACGAAGCATTGTGACCATATCTGCTCACCAAGGTGGCATGCAGCCATTCTCTGTCCCTGGTCCTCAACCTCCCCTCCCCCTTTCTTCCTGTCCACTCAGCTGTTGCACTAGGCTGTGAAACTTTCCTCTGGCTCCTGTGCCAGGTTTCAAGCACAACAGATGTTCCCTAGTGCCCACAAATAAAATCTGGACATACCATACCCTAACCCCAACCCATTGACTTCCCCTTCTGGATACCCAACACTGCTGGTGATACACTGTCCTCTTCTCCAGACCCTGGTTCCTGCAGTTCCCTGGGTCAGAGCATCCTCTTCCTGAAAAAATCCTATTGCCTTTCAGAGCCCAGCCTAAGTTCCCAGTTCTACAGGCTCCTGCCTTGAGCATTAACCCTAGACCCCTAGGTTGAAGACAGGATCTTGGTCCCACTGCCCTTTGCCTGCAGAGCGGGGAAATCTATGCTGGCCCTTCTCAGTCCTCCATTTTTAGATCTTTGTGTCTAAGGGCATTCCTTTCCCAAAGGGTCTTTACAGTAATGCATGCTCTACACTTGGATGCCCAAGGGCAGGGGAGAGGACCACAACAGTCAGTCCACCTGTACACTCAGCACCCGTTAAGGTCTCCAGCCATCCATACATGTTCAGAGCCATCCATACATGTTCAAAGCCCTTTTCTGTTGTCCCCAGGCCCCAAGCACATGCAGGCTCTCTGACACGGCCTTATATGTACACACACACACACACACACACACACACACAAACACTGATGGCTCCCCATTTCCAAGGTCCAGAAGCTCTGGTACCAAGAGTCCGTCTCACCCATCCAAGGTGTTGATTCCTCCCAGTGAGGGACCCATTGCCATACTCTGAGAGGACCCACTTCTTTGGTCAGGTTTCCCTCCCTTGTTTTTGCCCAGCTAAAACCCGAACCCTGGAAACAGACAGCCCCTCTACTTTGTCCTCACTGGTGGGAACACGGAGTTCTGGCTCCTTCAAGACTAACAACTACCCCCTCCCTGCGGATCCCGCTCGCCCCGGGGGCGCCGCGCCCCCTCCCCTCGCAAGAATCTTACTCAGGGGCTGTGAAGTTCCGGGTATTTTTAGGCCGGCGATAAATAATTCATAGGGAACGTGGCATCAGGCTGCCCCTGTGGGAGGAGGGGGCACGAGCACCGAGAGCCACCGTCATCCGCGGCTCAAGGACACTCGCGATGCGGCGCCAGTGGCGGTGACTCCGGGCGCGGGGACCCGCGCCACGCCTCCTGGCGGCCAAATTGGGCACCATGTACTCGGCGCCCCCCCACCCCTCCACCTCCGACTGGCCACTAATCCCCTGCGTCTTCCCCCAACACCAGCTCGAGCCCCGGTCCTAGGACCCCAGCCCACTGTCACAAGCCCTTGTGGGTGATGACCGAGGTAGCCTGGCAGGCGGGGCTGGTCGACCAGGACCCAGCCCAAGTGGCCCTCCAAAGCGAACCCCCAGGCGTCCAGTTCCCAGCCTACCTGTGCCTTTCACGTTCTTATTCTTCCAAGTTTAGAAACTAGCTCAGAGTCAGGAACTGGATCGGTTCCAAAACAGAACCGGTGCGATGGCACCTTCTCCAAATATTGGATTTGTTCCCCCCTCGACTTTTCTTGTGGCTTGAGGGTTGCGGATGAGGTCGGGACTGGGCCACCATCTAAGGGCTAGGAGACTGTACCAGATGCCCCATTGGGAAGGGAGGGCTGGGAAACAGGGTGGACAATTAGGGTCAGCGTCAGACCCTGCGGGAACTCCCACCCCTCAAGCAGCAGGACCTTTGAAGGATGTCCAAACGCGCGCCCTTAGGAAATGTGCAGGCGCCAGGTGCCTTCGCTTTCGGCAGCCCCTTGCCTGACTAGGCCAAGCACAAAACGCCTTCCACAGCAGGAGGCTCCGGCTTCTCTTCCCTGCCGTCGGGGATCCTGGTCGAAGCCCCAGGAGACCACAGCGACCAACTGGTGCTGCCAGGGCCCAGGACACCAGGGCGCAGGCCTTGTCCTCCCACCTTCCTTTTGGAGCCCTCAGAGTCTGGGAAAACCAGGGCGCGGGATCAGCGTTTGGGAAATCCTGCCACTCCAAAAACCACTTTGATTCTCTGAGGTCAGAGGATGAGTGTGTTAGGAAGGGAAAGGAAAGGGGAAGAAGAGAGCGGCGAGGGGAGGGGCTGGGGCACTCACGCCGACGAAGAAGGGGTCGGACGGAAGGCAGATGCGAGCAGCAGGTGCCCAGCAGACATGGGGCGTCAGGGGACTGATTCCTGGAGCCGCCACATTCCCCCTGGGCTCTCTGGGCTTCGCGCCCTCTCCAGCTCCCTGCACTCTGGTGGAGCCCGGCCTCGGCCCTAGGTCCCGGCCCCTGCCCGGCTCCTCGCCCCAGCCGCTTCCACCTGCAACAGTTGGAGCCGGCAACCCAGTCTCCGGCGTCCGGTATCGTCCCCCACCCGGCTGGGCCGCCGCACCAGGCGAAGGGGAGGAGGGCTCCGAGACCCCAGGGACGAACCCCTTGGGCTCTTCGCCCACGTCCTTCCCTCGCGTCCACGGCCACCCAGTCTCCCGCTTTCTTTGGCTCCTCCCCGCTCGCCCTGGTCCAGACCACAGGTCGAGCTCCCAAGGGTCGCGGTTCCCTGGAGCCCCCTCCCAGACTCCCTGATCCGGCAGACCCAACCCACTCCCGCGTCTGCCTCCACTGTCCTTGCCCGCGCGGCGCCGGAGCCCAGCCTCAACTCGACCCCAAAGTTGGCGCTCCCCGCTCGCCGCGCCCCCCGCCGCCACTCACCCGGGGAAGGGGCGCTGCGCCGGGAGCCCGCGGCCACCTCCCGCGCGGTGCGAGTCCCGGCGCCAGCTCCCGCGCGATGGCGCGTTCGCTCGGAGCTCCGCGGGCCCCGGAGCCCCGCGCCGCGGGGCCAGCGCCGCTGCCCGGCCGGGAGAGCTGGTCGGCGCCCGCCCCCGCGCCCGGCCTGCTCCCGGTGGCCAGGTTGTGTCCCGGGCTGGGCGGCGCGCCTCTCGCTCCCGGGGTTCACCAGATGACTGTGGCGGAGCTCGCGGCCGCCCGCCGTTTCCGCCCCGCCCCTACCCAGTCCAACCCGGCCGGCCACCCGCGCCCCTCCAGCCCCTTCAGGCCCCTCCCTGCCGGCCTGCGTACGCAGCTGTCCCGGTTCTCTCTCCTGTTCAGGGACCCTGTCCCCAGATCAGACGCTCAGAGGCAAGGACAGCCTCAGAGAAAAACGCCTGCTCACCAAGGAGCCCGGGTTTGTGCCCTCGGTTTACTAGCTGTGTGACCTTGGGCCAGTTAATTTCGAGGCTCCTTCAGTTTACAGAGTGAGGCCAGCATCTTGGCAAGGTCAGGAGAGACTATAAACTATGGTAGGCAGAGCTACTGTTTTGAAAAGGGTTGTGGATTTGCTGGAAACGGAAAATGGAAAGGCACCAAGTGTGTAGCGTTTGGAAACCCAGGCCAGGCCTGCCCACCACTAGGAGAGACCGGCGGCAAGCTGCTGCCTGTTCCCCCATTCCCACCTTCTCTCTTTTCACCGATTGTCCTGGGAGCTAACCAGGAGGGCAGCAGGCAGTGAGGCCAGCAGAGCTGACACATTAGGGACCTCTCATGAACGACTAGTGTGAACAGAGGCCACAGCAGCAGACAGGAGATGGATGGTGGTACATGCCAGTTCTGGCTGCCAGGTCCCCTCAAACCCCCAGGAAGTTCTTGAGCAGGAATCTATTTCCTCAGTTCCACCTGGCAACCATAGGTAAGTGGCCAGAAAGTGACCCGGAAGAAGTAGCCACCACCCATGGCGCTTGGTTACAGCTGTTTTATTTCCAGCGTGCTCCCATTCTAGAGCTCTCCAACGTCCATCCAGGAGAAGCAGGAGGGGCGGAGTCAGCTCGTACCTCCACTCGCTTGTAGTTTAAGGTTCCCTCCTTGCCCTAAACCCACGCTGGCAAGGTCCACTTGCAGAAGGCAGTGCTCAGAGGCTTCTGGAAGAGCTGCAGCCCAGCTTCCAAGCCGGGCAGGCAGCACTGAAGCTGGGAATAGAGTCTAGCTTAGACTGCCTCAGATGTGCACAAGACTCTTCCCCCCGACAGGGCTAGGATCCAAGCTCAGCGTCCCAGCAGCTTCAGCATTTCCCGTGGATCTACCAGCTTCTCCCGTGGTTTGCCAGTGCCCTGGCCTCGGAATACCTCCTCAGCATCCAGCTTCTCCCAGTCTGAGAAAGAGACTGGCTGGACCCCTAAAGCAGACAGGAAGACAAACCAATGCCATAACCTCTCAACCTCTTAAATTTTCCTCCCAAAGGGTAAGACCCCCAAAACAAATTATCTTCCCCCACTTAACCTTCCCCCCACCACCTCAGCATTAGGCTCAGACCTCGACTGCTGAGCAGGGCTTGGATGGCTGAGTAGCCAGGCCTCGGGCCAGAGGGCAGCAGCCCAGCCTCTAGGTCCTGCAGCAGCACCTGGCTGGTGAGAAAGCTGTCCGTCATGGTCGTGGTGATGACACCTGTGGGTCCCCTCTTCACCCAGCCACTGCAGTAGAGGCCTGAGAGGGGCAACAGAGAGGAAGTGACTGGACATTGCCTGGCAAACTGTGTCTCAATCTATAAACACATGCACAGGTAGACACATTCCCCATGTTTCCTAGCAGATCCCACAGGCTGGGCCCACCATGGCCACTGTTCACCACCTTAGATTCTTAACTTGTTTCACCATGCCATCCCCCTAGGCCTCAGTTTCCTTGTAGGTGAGGTGTTCCCTGGGGGTATGAGCTGGGGCTTGCTTACAACCAGTTCAGCAGGCTGAATGAATGAACAACTAGATAGATGTGTAAGCAGACTAGAAAGTCCCCAGGACAGGGGCTACCTATTTCCATAGTCATCACTGGCCCAGAACAGGACTCAGTTTTATTGAATGACTTAATGATTAGACTTTTGTCCCAGCTTGCCTGGGAACTTGCTGTAGGGGCCAGGAAGAGGGAAGGCTGAGTCTGGGACTGAACCTGCCTCAGAGCTGATTCTCAGAGTAGATCACTACAGAATGAGTAGTCCTGGAGACACCAGCCTTCCAGCCTCCCATCATAGTTAGGCACCCAGACTTATACCCTCTCACCTGGTGCATCCATAACCCGGCCCTCTCTATTGGGAATGACCCCAAGCTTGGGGTCAAAGGGCACACTGGGGTCGATGGGGCGGCTCTTATACCCAACGCTGCTCAGCACCAGCCCACAAGGGAGGTCCTCCACATCTCCCGTGGGCACTGCCCGGGTGGCCTCACCAACACCCTGTTGGGGAGAATGTGGGCAATACCAGGATGGAGTGGGGGATGCCTAAAAAAGGGGCATCTTGAGGTAACAGGACACTCACCTCCAGTCTTGTGACTGCTAGGCGGATGCCTGCTGCCCGTCGCCCATCTGGTGTGGGTAGCACCTGCTGGGGGCTTCGGAAAAAGCGGAGGCCCCAAGCACGGGTCGCCAGTGCCTGGCAGGCAACTTCCTCAAGCCCTGCCTTCTCCGTAGCTGTCTGAAGCAACAGTTCTGTCAGCCGCTTCCTTGGGCGGGGGGACTCTGTCAACAACACAGAACATCTCAGGACTGTCCTTGCTGGTTATCCCTCTCTCAAGTCCTCTTTGTCCTAAACCATCCCTTCCCTGTAAGCTGGGGGTTGGGCTGGACCCCTAACCCTTGATTCTGTCCTGGAGGCCCAAGAAATCCGCAGGATCCAAAATGGGCCGAGTTCCTGGTAGGTGAATCATCTCCCGCAGCTCCTTGAGGGTGGGGTAGGAGTGAGGGAGGTGGTCAGGCCCAGACTGCTAAGGACCCTGAGCCCACTGGAGACCAACCCTGATGGGAGAAACCATCAACACAAAAAGCCCAGGACCCCGGGGCCCCTGCCCACTACCCTGTTCCATCCTAGGCAGCAGCTACTCCCAAGGGCTCTGCACCCTCACCCCCAATACTCATAAAAGTGGGAGCCTCCCCTTGGGACCATGGCCCTTCCCCTCTGGCTCCAGTACCTTGATGGTGAAGGCCACTTGCATGGGTCCACGGCGGCCCACTATCCACACCGTCTTCACCCGACTCTGCCTGAGCACCCCTAATGCAGTCTCTGTGATGTCTGTTTTCTAGCACAAGAAGAGGTTCTTCAAATCACAGGACACTGATTTGAAGAAGGGTTCTCTCCAGTTGGCCACCTCTCTGAGCCAGAGAAAGCGGACAGGCCAAAACTATGCAGCTGTTCCCCCTGGTGGCCAAATGGAGCATTGCTGCCAACTCTGGTTCTAGGTAACAGCAAACCAGGCTGTCTTAGATCAGGTTATTTACTGAGCATGTGTCATGGGTTCAGAACAGGGCAGGGGCTTAAGGAGGCAAGGGCAATCAATGTAAGCAAACACGCTGGTTCTGAACCTCACAGAGCTTCTTATTTTCTGGGGAGAGACACTCATCAAATCTCATGTAAAACTGTGATAAAGGAATCTGAAAACAAAGGGTACTAGTAAGTGAGAAGGGGTTGCAGGAGAAGCACCTTACAAGGCTGTCCTGGAGACTTCCTGGCAGAAGGAATAACTGAAACAAGAACTAAAGAGGAACTTTAACCCTTAACTGGCAGGAGGTCAGTGCACCCAAACAGAACAGTGTGTACAAGTGCCCGACGGCACACTGATGTCTGAAGGTGTCTGCCTGGGCTGCGCAGGGAAACAGGCACTGGAGGGATGAGACCTGAACCCCACATGCAGGGATACCCTTTCCTCAGTATGACCCCATCTCCAGCCTTCCAGCCCAACTGGCCCCTCACCTCCAGGTGCTCAGGTGGAGTCAGCAGGATCCGGGCCACATCCAGAGCCACATTCCCTTGCCCCAGAATAACAGCTGTGTCACAGCTCAGATCTGGTGCCAGCTGCAGGAGAAAGGTCTCTGTGGGGCTCCCTATCCCCAGCTCTAATCTCATCTGTAGACACCTTAGGCCAGGTCCCAGCTGGGCCCTCAGGTTCCCCTACCCTTGGGCAGTCCACCCTGCCCTCTCCCCTCCCACCTGGCCCCACAGAGGATCCCCTCACTTGACCTGCCTTGGTCACTGATGCCTTACATCTCCTTGGCTTGCTCTGCATCATCTCTTCCTTGAGTTCTAGCACCTAAGGAATGCTCCTGACCCCAGCCAAGGGGTGGAAGGCAGAGGCAGCAACAGCGCTCCCCAAACTCACCTCCTGGTTCTCAGGAAGCCCATTGTACCAGCCCACAAAGGACCGGGCAGAGACCACACCAGGAAGCTCCTCGCCAGGAATTCCCAGGGCTTGGTGACCTTCTGCTCCATAACTCTGAGGAAAGAAAGCAGGCCCCCAGCCCAAGCCCTCAGCACCAGCCCAGGAACCAGGCCCCCCCCCCCTTTCCCAGAGGCCCCTTCCTGTAGTTCTCATCTTAGTCTCTCCTCCCACACTCATCCGGCCACACGAGCACTCACCAGGACCACAGCATGGTAGACCTCCTGAAGCTCTGGCACTGACACATCCCTGCCCACCACCACATTGCCCCAAAAGGCACAGCGGCCTGAGCGGGCTGTCTGTGTAAACGTGTTGATGACATTCTGCCGGCAGTATTAGAAGGGGCATTAGAAGATGGGGACGTTCCTGGGAGCGTGTCAGTGTCACCCTCACTCCATGGCTGGGTCCCATCCGACAGAGGACCTAGGGCTCAGCCAGGAAGCCTCCCTCTCCTCCTCTTTATTGTCTCTAATACCACCCCACATACCCAGAGACACCCACCTTCACTTCAGGGTGGTCAGGCGCCACGCCAAAGCGCACCAAGCCAAAGGGCACAAGCTGCTTCTCGTAGATGTCTACATGAACTTGCGAGTGGTGCTGGAAGAGAAGCACAGCCAGTGGAGCAGAGGGAGAGGCTGGCTCCCCACAGAGCCTCCCTTTCCCAGACAAGGCAAGGAAGCTCAGTTTAAATGACTAAGGAGACTGGCTTCAACCATCCATGAGGAAAAACAAGGCCCCATCACTCTTTCGGTTCACACAAGGGTTCTGGGGACGCGCAGGCAGCAAGAGAAGACAAGGTCAGAATTCAAGGGCTTCCAGCCATGAGACTGTGAGAAACTGAGCAAGTCAGGCTCTTCATGCTCAGGTTGGAAGAGACAAACAGCACTGCTCTCCAGCCTTGCCATTTCTAGAAATGCTAATCAGGTGACCCGAGAACCAGCTTTAAGATTCACACTTGCTTTAGCTCTTGTCTCCAAGTTAATGCCACTGGGACAAGACCCATCAAAGAGTGGAGGTATGTGGGGGACAGAAGGAGTAGCAGTGGGCCCACTCTCAGCCTTAGAAAAAGTCTAGTGATTATAGGTCTTCTGTTGTGGTCTGTCTTCCCAGAGTACTTTGCGAGGTGCAGAGGGTTCAGGGCTGGACTTTGGCAGACAGGCCTGGTTTCGCTCTGCCTGCCACCAACAGCATGAGCCTGGTAAGTCCCAAGGAGGTCCTGGGACTTGGTCTCCTTCTCTGTGAACTGAAAGACCTCGGGGAAGACAGAACAACGAAAGGATCAGGGCAAAGGGCAGTCAGGGCATCTTCACCCTGCGCCGTGCCACACTCCCAAGCACTCACATCCCAATTCATAGGAATCAAGGCAGATGAGTTCCTGCCCACCTCCCCTGGCCTTTGCTTAAATCCCTTTCCTCTACTCCACTGCCAGTCCCTCCAGCCCCTCTGTACCTCCTGCTTTTCCTATCCTTGGCCAGCCCTTAGGTAACCTCCTAAATCACCTCCCTCAAAACCCTGGAAACTGAGCCCATGAAGAGCTCAGGCCCCAAAGTCAACAGCCAAAAGCAAGGCTCAGCTGCCCCACTGACTGGCAGTGTAACAGGGAAAGTGGACCCTGTGGGTCCCACTCAAGGTTAAGTGAGTCAGGCCTAAGCGCTCAGTCTGGGGCTCCTCCAGTGTGAGGGCACAGAAGCCTCACACAAAATCGTTACTACCAAGGCTTCTAGGCCTGTCACTTGCTCAGAAGCCTCTCCTTGCTTCCCACTGCCACAGGACAAAGTTCTAACTATTTAGCCTGGCAGTACCTCACACAACATGACCTCACTGTCTTCTTCCACTCCTTCTGGCTACTGGGAGGATTTCCCTCCAAGTCACCAGCTTCTCTCCAAGTGTGCCTGCACAGAACCCCTTACCTCACACAGACTCATCTTCTAGGACACCCTCCTCCACCCCTTCCTCCTGCAGTTTCTTCTCAGCTCCCTTTCCTAAAAAGCACACCTGAGGCCCTCCCTTCTTCCCAGACACACACTCATTATGTCCCAGGGAAGTCTCACCTGCTTCCTCCAGTGACCTCGGATTCACATCTGTTTGGCCTGTCTCCCCTCCCCATCCTCTCTCTCTCTCTATTTTCTCCCTAGCTTGAGACCTTAGAACCTAAGACCCCAGGATGTGGCACCCCATACATCTCAATCCATCCTCTGTCCCCGAATGTCTCCCTTTGCTTGTACGCCCTTCTGCCCCAGCCACCTGGAGTCCCAGGCAGAGCTCTTATCCTACCCCTGCATCCTGTCCCATTAATTTCCCACCCTGGCCCCCACACCTTGCTCTCAAGGCAACCAGCCCTTCCTAAGTCTACTCTGCAAAGAGAACATTCTAGGTTAAAAAAAAAAAACAAAACTGGAATCCTGGGCTGGTGATGTAGCTTACTGTAGGGTGCCTACCTAGCATTCACAAGGCCCTGGACTCAATCTTTAAAAGAAGGGAGGGGATTCCATTTTACCTTGCTTAAAAAGCTTCAAGGAAGCCAATTACCTAAATCAGTGAACACCAGAATACCCTGGGATATTTGCTTTAAATTGCTGATTCCCAGAGTCCCAGACAGTTTGAGGAAGTCTGAACTGGGCTTAGAAATGCTCATTTAAGTAAGTCTTCCAGGGTCGGGAGTAGAGGAACTGTGGAGAACGCCCAAAGAAAGCCACTCAAGTCCACAAACATGGTCAGCAGTTTCTAGGGCTCTGGGATCTGGGCCCAAGCTGCCTCTTGAACCCAGCTCTCTCTCACCTCTTCACCCTCACGTACACACTTACATCCTGGAACCAGCCTCAGAATGACCCTGAAGGGCCAGTCTTCTTCCTCTGGCCTTTGTGCACACAAGTTCTCTGTCCTTGGGGCATATCTGCTGTTCTCTGCCCTAACCTCACATTATCCACAAGATACAGTTGGACAAATCCCCCTATGGGTTAAGGACTACCCCTACCTTAAGTTCTAAAGAACCGTATAAACCACCTCACTCTAGAATGTCAGGTCCTGTGAGCACAGGAAAACACATGCAAGTATCTGCAAGTAAGGACCTGGCCTACAGATAGGGTACCAAGAACACTGCCTCCAAGGCCTACCCTCAGCTAACACAGCATTCCTTACATGAAACCCTTCCTAACACCAACTACCCCACCCACCCACCAATCCACCCCTACCTCTCCATCCCAGAGCCCAGGCTGTCCTCCTTCTGCAGTGGCCTTGCATTCCAGTTTGACTCCTCACAGAGGGCTGGGAACAGGAGAGCTTGCCAAAGCCCACACATGGCCTTCTGTGCACATCAAAAGCACATTTTTTCAGGGAACAGCTTCTGATTGTGCTGGCCCATGTGGGTCACTGTAAGTATCTGGGCAGACATGCATAAGTCACTCCATAGCAGAGGTCTCCAGAAGATCTTCCTAGTGTCAGCCCCAGGCAAACCATGTCAGTGGATCACTCTACCCTTCAAGCATCAGCATGTGTGTATAATCAATACAGTCATCAGTTCTTCTGTTCCTCTGTGGATAGTTCAAGCCCCTCTAAGCTAGGACACTGTCTCACCTCAGTCAACCGGAAATCCCTGAGAATCTCTTTCCCTTCTGCCTCAAGGTTTGACATAGTTTCAAGTTTATCTGGCAGCCTTGGGGCCCTGTCTGCCGAGGCTAATACTGAGAGTTTTGAGACCTTGCCCTTTAATAGGAGAGAAGAGGCTCGGGGTGGGTAGACAGTGACTGTAGGTGAAGACATTATGAAGTAGATAAAGCTGAGGGGGGAGGGTAGCCTGGAAATGTAGGATGTTGGAGATGGACACTCATGAAAGAAGGGACAATCAAGACATCCCATAATACCAGAAAACCTCCCTGCTCGGTCAAGCAGGCATCTGACCACCAACCATGGGGCAAATACACTTCTGTCACAGTTGAGGACCTAAGGTGGGAAAACCAGGTACAGGTGTAGAAGCAGGTAGGAAGGACACAGTTTAGATGAGTTGGGAGCCTGTTCCTGTTCAGGCAACCCAAAGAGGCTAGGGCTTATCCCTGGAACTGGAGCTAGGAGTGGATGAAGGGGAAGGAGCCTAGAGGAAGTGACTTACCTTTAGCAAGTGTTGGGCCGTGTAGAAGCCAGCTGGGCCACTGCCCACCACACAGATCTGAGGGGTCTTCTCCCGTGTGGAGAACTGCTGACAGAAGCCTGGGGTTACACAGAGGAGAGGGACAGTAGGTCAAATCAACAGTCTCTCACCACCATCCCACACCAGCAGAGGATCACAGCTTGCCAAAATTCACCCTCACCTGCACCTGCCTTCATTCCTCAAAGCTTTGCCATTGGCAGGATCCCTTATTTCATCTGCATGCCTGAAGGCTGTGTCTTTTTGTGCAGAGTCCCATGCCTCACACATGAACCTAATGCCTATGCTGGATGTCTGGACACTGAAACTCCCCTGCACAGCACTCTTTATTCTTGTGGGGTTCCCTGTGTGATCCTACACATTCCCAGGGACTTCATACCATATCCCCACGTCTCTGCCTTGCCTCTCCTATCTCCTTTTCCCCAGAACTCTATTGCTCATATCCCTGTTTCACCTGATTTCCCTGTCGCCTCCCGTACCTCCTCCGTTCACCCCATCTCACACATGCGGACCTCACATCTCATCACACGAACTTCCTACATCACCATTTTTCTGGCAAGAGCGGGCCCCTCCAGCCTCACTCCTCTCCAGTCCTGCCTCGGCTCAGCTCCAACCCCTGCACTTAGCGGTCATAGCCTCCCAGTATCCGCATGCAGCCCCAAGTGCCCTGCTCCTACTCGGAGTGCTCCTGATAGGAGGCGGCCGGATCCGAGGCCACGCCGACCACGGCCACCAGCGCCAGCAGCGCGTAGCCATGGCTGGGAACTGCACAGCGAGCGAAGCCACTTTGCGCTGGACCGGGGGGTCTCTGGCCCGACCCAGGCCGTCCTCTGAGCCCGCCCACTACTGTGGTCCCGCCTCCCGCGCGCTGGGATTGCTCTGGGCGAAGACTCCGCCTGGATCCCCGAAATAACCCCGCCCCACAGGAAAGCCACGCCCACCACGCCCACCTCCGGCCGCTGAAGCCCCGCCCCCAGATTTCCGGACCTCTTAAGATTTCATTTCTTCCCAGTCTTCCGGGCCGCTCCAAATACCGGAAGTCTAGATTTGAAGGAAAGCGAATCCCCAGCTCTGTTTCAGTCTCTCTCGAAGAAGGGAGCCAATTACAAAAGAACTTACTTTACGTAGCCACTAGCGTCGCTCTTTGATAACGCAATGTACCGTTGCCTTTTGTTAGCGAGTCTTTCTGCCTGAGTGATTTTTGTCTTAACCAATTAGGAGTCCATCTCCAACAGAGAGAGTTGGTTGGGTTGGGTTATAGGTCCAGAGTCGGAAGTTCACTGAAAAGAAATGCAGGTGAGTCTTCGCTTCCTGTTTCAGCTCTGGGCTTTGCACTGGTGGGGCCTCGGTGAGGTGCTGTGTATGTGTGTGATCAGGAAGAATATTGACTTTCAAGAGCTTGTTCCGCGTCACTTTCTAACCATTATAGGGAACGAAACGGGCGAAGTGACTCCTTTGGCACAAAGAACACAGAGCCCGACCTCCAAATCCTATCCAGCAGTACTTAGCTTAGATGCAGAATTTAAGGGGGCGCCTGAAATCTCAGTAATCAAAGTAAATAATGCATATTTTTATGTCTCTTTTAAAAGAGCAAAATTGGTGCAAAAGATCGTGAAGAGTATACATTTTTTTATTGCATTATTCGTTTATTGAGGCGCACACATGCCATATGCATGTGAATGTCAGAGGACAACTTATAGAAGTCGGTTCTCTTTTTCCACTATGTGAGGTCCTGGGAATCCGACCTGGGAGCAAATATCTTAACTCACTGAGCCATCTCACTGTCCCACAAAATGTTTGGTATTTTTGTTTGTTTTTAAGGCAAGGACAAGGTTTGAGGATGGAAGAGTGTTTATTTAGTGGTAGAGGATTTGTAGACCAAGTAAGCTTTGCCTAGTGTGCACCAAGGCCTGGGTTCAACCCCAGTGCCACAAAAACAGTCAAGGATAGGATCTATGGTCACCTTTGGCCAGATGAGCCTAATGCCTCTGCAAGAGCCTCTCATTCCCCTTCTTCTTGGAAAATTCTAACCCAGTCTGTCATCCCCACAATACCCGACACTTTATTTTTGCTGAAGTTCCAGTGACTTATGCAATTGCTCTACCACTTAGCTGTACCTGTAGCTCCTGCCTTAATTTTCTATTCTGTAATCCAGCAACACTTCCTCCCATAAAAGAGTAAGTGTTCTACTCATCTGAGCAAAGAAGATTAGTTTTATATACAAGAGAGAGTTGAAAACGGAAACAAAAAGCTGGGGCTGGAGAGACGGCTCAGTGATTAAGAACACTGGCTGTTCTTGCAGAAGAGCCAGGTTTGAATCCCAGCACTCACATGGTGGCTAACCACCATCAGTAACTCCATTTCCAGGGGATCTGGCTCCCTCTTCTCTCCTCTGCAGGCAGTGCACACACGGGTGCACATATGCAGGCACAACACTCATACACACAAAATAAAAATAAATACACAAATTTTTTAAAAAGCTGTTGGGCATTTCAGAGTATTGTTGGTGTTTTGTTTTTGCCTGGATTTTATGGCACACGTTTCTAATCACAGGAGCCAGGAGAATTGAGACCAGCCTGGGCTACGTAGTAAGACAAAACAACAGGTTTTGTGTACGAGTTAAATGGCAAAGGGAATGTCATCATTCCAGTTGAAACAGGACTGACTGGCTTGACTCTAATTCAGATTTCTTGGGCCAGATAAACAGCTTAGTTTCAGCTTAGTGAACTTTACAGTGAGAAACTCCATTTTGACTTTTACTCTGGTTTCATGCAGGAGCTTAATCCAGAACAGTGGCTTCCTCTGGTTTTGATTTCACATTTCTTATACTACTTGTCATTTTAAGATTATTTTTATTGAAATACAATGTACAGAAAAGGACACAAATCATAATGCACAGCTTGATGAATTGTGATGCCAAGAGGTAGAACCATGTAATCACTACCCAGATTGAGAAACAGAACATGGTGAGAATCCCAGGAGTCCTCTGCCCCTTTATTGAGAAGTAAATAATATTCTCCAATGTGTCATTTGGTTTTAAGACTGTCCCACAAGACCAGTAGGCTTGCACAAATGCTGCCCATCAGCCTGCTTTGTGTGATCCATAAAAATAGCCTTTATATATATATTATGTGTATGTGTGTGGGTATGTGCACTGAGTGCAAGTACCCTTAAGGGCCAGAGGACTTTGGATCCTCTGGAGCTAGGAATACAGCAGTCAGTTGTGAGCCACTTGACCTGAGTGCTGGGAACCAAACTGAACTCAGGTTCTCTGCAAGAGCTCTTAACCACTGAGCTGTCTCTCCAGCCCCATCTTTATTTTTATTATTTATTTGTTTATTTATTTATTTATTTATTTTTGAGACAGGGTTTCCCTATAGCCCTGGCTGGCCTGGAACTCACTATGTAGACCAGGCTGACCTCACACCCTGCCAAATCTTTATATCTTTTAATGGTAAAATATTTTTAAATACTTTGTGTCATGAAAATTACTTGTTTATAAATAAAGTTTTATTGGGGCACATCCATGTTCATTTCTTTTTAAAAATAGTTATTAGTAAAATTATTTAATAGAATATATTTTGATCATATTCACATCACTCCTTTCCTTAACTCCTCCCAGATCCACCCCCTACAACCCCAAATTTTATGTCCTCTTTTTGAAAAACATTTTTATTTTTATGTGTATGAGTATATTGCCTGCATGTATGTAAGTCCATCCATGCTGTACAATGCCCACAGAGAACAAACGAGGGCATCAGATCCCCTGGAACTGGAGTTACAGATGGTTGTCAGCTACCATGTGGGTGCTGGGATTTCAACTTGGGTCCTCTGCAAGAGCAGCCAGTGCTCTTAACGGCTGAGCCATCTCAGCCCTCTTGTTTTCTTTCTTTCTTTTTTCTTTTTTTTTTTTTTTTAATAAACCACTCAGTCTGATTTGTGCTTCCTATATGCTTATGAGTGTGGGGCTCTCCACTGGAGCATGATCAACCCACCAAGAGCCACATCCTTAAAGAAAACTGACTAACTGATTCATCCCTTCATTCAGAAGCCATCAGCTGTTGGTAGCATCTTAATTAGAGGTAGGGGCTTGTGAACCTCTCCCCTTCCATGCTAGAATGTTAAATGGCTTGATTTTATGCAGGCAACCACCACTTACTGTGAGTTCATGGGTACAGTTGTCCTGTCATGTCCAGAAGACACTCCCTGACCTCTGGCTCTTACAGTCTTTCTGCTCCTTCTCTGATGGTTGCTGAGCCTTGAGGAGCTTGCGTTTTGTCAGTGACTGTTTTTATACTTTGATAACACATTTGAGTAGTGATGACAACTTACACTAGATTGTAAATTTCAAGAAGGTGTCAGGGTGCCGAGGCAATTTCATGTACTCATTCCCAGTGCTTCACATGGTGCCCTATTGGGCACCATATATCTTTTTGGGGGCCGGGGGCAACAGGGTCTTGTGTAGCCCAAAACTTGCTGTGTAGCTGAGGATGACCTTGAATTGCTGATCTTCCTGCCTCTTTCTCCTAAGTGCTAGGAATTACTGGCATATGCCACCACACCTGGTTATGATGTGCTTGGGATCAAACCCAGGGCCTCCTGCATACTAGGCAAGCACTCTATGCACTGAGCCACAGCCCCTTAAGAATTTATCTTAATGGTAAAATCATCACTTTCATCATTTCCCATATCTTATAGAAGAAAGATGGAAATTGAGGATCACCCCAGAAGCTCTGAGGGCTTCCCATCCAGAGGCAGCATCGTGTTGATTGACAGCATGGATTCGCTCACTGAATTCAAATCCCTGGTCTGCACTTACTAGTCATATGACATTCAGAAGTTTAATCCTAATTTCTTTTTTCTCCATCTATAACATGAGAAAAAATAGTTCTAATTTGTAAAGATTAAAATTAGGTGACATAAGTAAGACATCTGCCATATATTGTACGCGCATTGACCGTGACTGTCATTGTCAGTATGGCCGCCTCCCACAGACTGCTCTGAATTAGACCCTGGGTCTCTGCAGAGCCCTGGAAGCAGCTCGATCACAGAGATCACCTTCCCCACCTCTCAAGCCTCAGGTATTCCTAGCCCAGATCCTCAGAGTAACAGAGTAACAAAAAGTCAGGCTTCAAAGAAACCAAGGGATTTGCTCCTGATACACTGGAGTCTGATACCAGGGCCTCCAGCTGCTGTTCTGGAATGTACCTTATTCAGACCCAGATCAATAACAGTGAGTCACTCGTTGTATATTTAGATGGCTTTAATCATTAGCCTGCCGCATGTGGCCGGGACCCTTTTCTGACATTACATTTTTCATTTGGAGAATTAGCAGTTTGATAAATCATCCTCCCAGACCTTAAGGCCCTTTCTGAACTGCTAATGCATTTCAAATGAGCCGCAATAACATATAGCAAAGCAGGAGGTGGCAGAGGCTGCCGAGCCTGTCCCACTCCAAATGACTGGCTGGATCCTAAAGTGCTCTGTCAGTGAGCCTCCCAGCAGGGAAGAGATGGCACTCACTAAGGAGTGAGTGAAGAGTGTTTAACGAAGGAGCTTTGTGCAGAGGTTCAAGCAGGAGTAAGGAGACAGAGATGCACCCAGGGGCCAGCAGCAGCTGGAAGCCGCTGCCAGGCCAGGCCTGGCTCTGTCCAGAAGAAGCCCAAGGAAGAAGCTGTATGCCTAAGAGCTATAGCTGGGGTAAAGGGTGCCTTTGCAGAGGAGGGCCACGTGAGGATGGCGGGGAAGGGATCTGATGGGACAGTGGTTGCTACATCTGTCTTGGCCACATTGGACAGCAGAGAAGGGCTTTATAGTTGCCTTCCACCCCATCCCACTGGCTCAGACTAAGCCTCCCGTCACTGGGGTCAGTGTGCCCTTCTCTCTATCCAAAGATTAACTGAAAATGGGATTATGCACTCAGAAAAATGACTTGCATGCTCTCAACCAAGAGAGCTGGGTAGACATTTTCAACCAGGAGATATTTTCAATTGTCATGATTTGGCCTCCCAGCAGTTAGTCAGTAGAAGCCAGGGTTATAGCTAAATATCATACAGTGTACACAGGACAGCCCACAAAGAATCCTCTAGATAAAATGATATCAATAGTACTGAGGTAAGAAACCAGGTTATAAACTGACTGCTGTAGCCGCCTGGCACAGGCCTGGCCTCTTCCATCCCTGCTTCAGCCTCCACTGGGCTCCTTCTAGAACCCTCTGTTGCATCTGCTGGTTAGGGAAGTTCTCAGCCTCTTCAGCTGCCTGTTTGGCTGGATCTCTGTGGTGTTCCCCTACTTGGCGTCCTTCTGGGTTTGGCATCAATGGCTCCCTTACATTCCTACCTCCTACCCAGCCCACAGACCACTCCCCCACAGCCAAGGCCAAACCCTTGTCAAGCTTTCATATCTCACCCCAGCCACCTTCTTTTCTTTCACCCCTCTCTGAGGTCTTCTTTCCTCCAGACCCAATTCCAATGACTCCTCTAGCCTCAGCTACCTCCCAGTACTTCTACCTCCTTCTAAACATCATGAAACAAAGCAGACTTGTCTAGAGCTAGCCAAGGTCACACTCAGCTGTCCCCAGCTTTGTGCCTGAGGCATTGCTCCTTCATTTCCTCTGGAGAGCTTTTACCTCAAAACATACTTTTATCTGACTGAGACTGTAGGTCTTGGGGATGGCTGAGCCTGGCACAATCATCTGTGGCTGGGGAGCTAGGGAGGTCTGCCAAAAGTGACCTCACCCTGTCCTCCCTGGGGAGAGCCCTAGGGGACTGGAACTCAGATGGCACAGGAAGAAGCGAGAGCTGAGTCAGTGTGCCTCTCTTGGGCACCAGGGAAGTCAGAGCCTGAGAGGCTGATCTTTCTCTCTGTATCCCTCCACTTAGGCCTGGGTTCCCACCTTACCTTCTGTCACTAGCCACTTCAGCCCTACCCAGGCTCAGATGGAGAGAGGGATCCTGAGATGGAGTTGGCCAAGACCGAGACGAACCAGGATGCCAAGCCACTGTGTTCCTTTCTCCCAGTACCACCCTTCCTCACACTCCAGAAAAGCAAACAGAGTAGGTGACCCCAGGACATGAAGTATGAACTTCTGTCTGTCCAAAGGCCTCCATGTTCCAGTCCCTCCCCCAACCTCAGGCTAGCAGCAGCAGAAGGGCCAGGAGGCCGGAGCGGGGGCCCAGCCATCACTGTATCCCCACCAGCTCTGTGATGGGCGGGGCTTGCACCATGAACTCCTCATAGTGATTGAGGAACAGCTGGAAGCGAGATAGGTATGAATCTTCATTGTAGGGTAGCTGCTTGTCGAGGAGAAACTTCGACACCACGGGCTTCACCTAAGGAAGATGCACGGGAGGAGGGCCTCTGAGTCCCGGCCTGCCCACCCCTGGGGTTCTTCTTTGCTCGGCCCTAGCTCTTACCTATCTCAACCCAGAGTGCTTGAAAAGTGAGGGGCTAAGATGTTAAAAGACTTCCTGATCTCTTCAACTTCACCCCAGACAAGGAGAGGAGTGCTTTCTCACCCACATCCTTCCCAGGACTCTGGACTGCATGTCCACCCTCCTCAGAAAGGAGATGAGCATAGCTCACATTTGTTAATTGTCTCCCTTGTGACAAACATTTCACATGCATTTCTTTATTTCATCCTTAAAGCCCATTAAGGTGAGCCTTGTCTTATCCCATTTTACAGATGGAGAAACTGAGGCTCTGTAAACTTGCCCAGAGTCACACTGTTACTAAGAAACCCAGGTGATTCTGATCTGAACTCCATGCTACCATTTATCCTCCAGGCTGCCCTTCCTAGGTAACCCCTGACCAAGCCAATAAGAGAACTTGGGGTTCAGGTAGGCCCTAGAGGTGCCCACTGTCCGCTTTCAGACAGACCCTTCCTCCTACCCTCCAGCTAGCTCTTGGCTACCTTCAGGCACATGTGGTCAGAGAGCCGAGGAAAGAGGTGATGCTCCACGTGGCAGCTGATGAGTGAGTGGCCAAAGGCCCAGTCCAGCAGCAGCAGCCGGGGCAGGTTAAGCACCCCCAGGCTCATCATGTGAATCCGTCGGGGCTTCTTGTCAGGTGAGAACATAGGCAGCCCGATGTGCTGTGACAGACATATGAGTCATACCCTGGCTGGTCTAGGCAGCCTGGGCCTGTCTTCACCAAGCCCCCAGGAGCCTAGTGGGATTCTATTCCAATGTGTATGGGGCTGAAGCTCTGGGCCAGCTCTACTGCTAACCCAGTCTTTGTCTCTCCTGCATCTGGGCCTCTCCTCCTCTATACAATGAAAGGCTCAGTGGTCTAGGCACTTTTCACGCCTCTGGTACTTGGATGACCTTGACCCCCACTGCCTGCTTTTGTGACACTTTGCCTCATGCTGGTGGCATGTGCTCACCTGTATGTGGATGCCCAAGTAGAACCAAGTGAGGGCCCATGCCATGAGATAGTCCAATGACAGAGCAGGAGATGGAGGGTCTTAGGTAACAGCCAAGGGGATCAGCATTCAATTCAGATGCCATTTCTATAGGGAGATTGCCCTGCTCCCTTCTGGGTAAGGACTCCAGCTTAGAGCCCTCTGCATACCCCTGGCATTTAGCTGTGATTAATTGCTGAAATAAATCCTCTCTCTGTGTCCCAACTGCTTGTCTTGCTTCAACAGAAGTACCTACAAACTTCCAAGTACCCTAGACCCAAGATGGTGCCTTAGTCAAGAAGGTACTTATACATACTTGTTGAGTAAAAAAGCAGAAGAGTCTGTACACACTTGACCTTGAATGATGAGTTGGGTTTAGAGCAGAGAAGAAAGCAGGCTGAGGCCGAGGCCTCATTGAAACCCGAACTCTCTGTGATGACCCACAGTGACGGGAAAGGGGCAGGACCAGGGGCAGACCTCTTTGGTGACTTCTCTCTCTCCAGATTTTGGGTGTAGCCTGTTAGCAGACACCCTCTAGGTGTTTCTCTTAGCTGCCCAAACCCTGGGCTGGGAGCTTACTTGGAAGATGTTGACATGAAGGTATGGGTGGGCCAGCAGGGACCTGGTGAGTAGCATGCAGCCTAGTGCTGAGCGGGGGCTCTCGCAGCCCGACACATTCCGGAATAGCCAATACTGAGAATACAGGCCCAAGGAGATGAGGCCCAGCGTCCGGAGTGCCATCCGTAGCTCTTCCTTCCTCAGCCGCTCTGTCAGAGGGCAAGACATAGCATCAAGGGAGTGTTGTCGTCGTCATGAGCCGGCTCCCTGGTGACCAGGGGTGCTAAGGTAGAGGGTGCTCTGAGTATGTTCAAGGAACTCACAACAGCCCCGGAAAGCACGTCCACCTCTTGCATGGAAGAGTAGAAACACTGAGCACTCTGGTCAAGGTCAAAGCCTGCCCCCGCTCCATAGCCCGTTCTACCTTGGATACTGCTCTCATGATAGCAAATACTAAAACCCACAGTGTGGTTTTTATGCATGGCATCTACAAAGCTCTCTTATGTCTAGACCTCCTTTTGCTTTCACACAATCCCTGAGCAGGTAAAGTTACCTGCCCACAGCCACCAGTCAGTGAGGGCAGAACAGACTGGACCATGTCCAGGGCTTGTTCCACTCTGTCTCAGACAGTCTTTTGGTTTTAACTCGGGGTTCCCGGCTTCCCCCACGAGGAGCTTCCACAAAGCTGGGAAGAAAGGAGAGGGGTGAGGTGGGTCTTTGAAGGACACTCAAGTTCAGTACTCACCAAGAGCCACCAGCGGAGTTAAGATGGGGATGAAGAGGGGTGCGAGGAACATGTAGACATAGCGGTTGAGGCAAGGCAGCTTCCATGTGCTCGAGTCTCCCAGACCCACCACGTTGGTGTGACCATGGTGCATACTGACATGGTTGAACCTGCCAAACTCTGCAGGGAAGGCGGTACATACCTAGAAGGGAAGCCGGGAGGGCACTGGGTCCATGCCAGATACAACTGAATGAAGCAGCCCCGGGGAACCTCTAGACTCCTCCACCCTTCCCCTACCCTCCTGCCCTGCACCCACAGCTCATCAGCCTTGACTGTCATCTCTCGGGCACCCATGAGCCCACGCTAACAGCCAGACAACACAACTGCCATCCATTTGGTATGGCTCTGCAAAGCATTTGGGGACAGAGAGGTTGGATCCCTTGATTGCCACTGTGCCACTAGCTACCAGCCAGGCAACCTCTGAAATCTCAGAGACTGTCATGTCAGCAGCACAGGAAAACTGGAATCCACCACAATTATTTCGCACGTTTACCTCTATTCGGTAAGTTTATACGGTTTGGCATTCTCAGCTCAGAGCATCAAGGAAAGGGTTTCAGGGGTGAGTGGCAGTCACTTCCTGAAGTGCCTGCCCACAAAGCAAGCTGGCTGAGAAGTGGGGCACAGGAAGGCACTGAGCTGATTTCTCCCATGGATCCTCACTCAATAGGAGTCTCCAAAGCTCCTCCAGAAGCAGAAGCACAGCGCACACTCTCAGGCTTTCTGACTCCTCTGAGGGCAATCATTCTGCATTCAGAAGAGGCCCTACAGTGTTTCTTATGCAGATATATGCAGATGAATATGCAGATGTAAGACTCTTCCAAAGTTTTATCCAGGCCAGAAGATTTGGCTAACTTTACTGAGGATGCTACCTGTTTCTGGGAGATGGGGAAGGGCTTCCAAATACCAGCCTCTGTGAGCTGGGTAAAAAGACAGCAGGACAATGGCCCTGAGCACCACGCTCAGAGTTCTGCACTTTTACCTACTTCCTGTCCTAGGGACCAGGTGGGCTGTTACTCTCAGTCCACTGCAGAAGTTGAAATGAGGGAGACAGACAGACATCTGACCCCAGATCACACAGCTAAGGAGATGAATGGCAGGCTTTGAACCAACAGACCCAAATTCCTGGGGCACCTGCATTTGAGGGTCCCTGCAGCCAAGAATGAAGCCAAGCTGTGGGTCTCTGGGTCCAGGCAACAGAGGCCAAAGCAGCAGACAAAAGATAAGAAATGACATCACCCCTGCAGTCTGTCCCTTAGAAACAAATTGAAATATAACCAGAAGCTCCACTAAGAGGACACTGAGAGATACACATGTGGTTTTACAAATGACACAGGAAAATAGGCTGTCGTCGCACCACTCAGGATGCTGAGGCAGGAGCACTGTTGATTCAAAGCTAGTCGAGGCTACATAGTAAGATCCTGTCTCAAAAGCAAACAAGCAAACAAACAAAAACAGGCAAGATGACTCAACACATAAAAGGTGCTTGTTGTCACCAAGCCTGACTACCTGAGTTCAGTCCCTGGGACTCACATGGTGGAAGGAAAGAACTGACTCCTGCAAGTTGTCCTTGGACCTCCACATGCATGCCATGGCATGTGCCCATGCATACATACACACACAAATTTTAATTTTCTACTTTTTTGTGTATGAGTTATTGTCTGCAGACATGTAAGTACACCCATCTCTCACAATGCCCATAGAGGTCAGAAGAGAATACTGGATTCACCTGGAACTGGTGTTAAGAGAGGGTTGTTAGCCATCATGTAGGTACTGGGACCTGAACCCAGGGCCTCTGCAAGAGCAGCCAGTGCTCTTAACTAGTGAGCCATCTCTCCAGCCCACACACAAATTTTAAAATATAATAGAAAACAATTTTTAGAAAGAAAAGATACCAGAAGATAATGTCAAGCCAGCAAAGTGGTACGGCCTTGTCAGTCAGAAGACCTGAAGATGAACGATGATTCCCCAGGATCGTGTCTATGGTGCTCATGGTGACAGGATGGGGCACTCTGTTCTTAGGTGGTGCAACCCACCCACGGGGGCGGGTGGCGAGAGGTTTTCTAGACCCTGAGGAGGCAGCAGGACAGAGCAAGTGAGGATCAATTAAATGACACTGTTTTCCAGATCGATGGTCTCAATGGGACCTGCTCACTTATGAGCCACACGCATTGGGGCCACACAGTTGGTTTAAGTCAGTGTCAGAAGCCTTTGGTAATAGGCTCAAGGGGGTTGCAGCAGGGTCTGTCAGGCCTGCTTTTCCCCAAGGCATGAAAACGTGTTTTATATCCAGGTTCTGTTCCATGTAACTAGAAGAAGCAACTTATTTTATTAATGTGTGTGTGTGTGTGTGTGTGTGTGTGTGTGTGTGTGTGTGATGCATGTTTGGACACCTGTGCCATAGCTTATGTGTGGAGATCAGAGGACAACTCTGTGGAGTCATTTCTCACATTCCACCTTTACATGGGTTCTGGGGATCAAACTTACGTTGCCAGGCTTGCATGGCGAATGCTTTTCCTGTCTGAGCCAGAAACAACTTCTTGCACTTCCCCAAGGCTGAGCTTATCTGCATTGCTTCTTTTGCCAAGAGATGTCAGTTGAATGTAGCTGTCTGCTCAGTTCTTTTGGCACCAGCTCCCCATGTGCCTATAGACCAGCTGCTAACTATACTTGGAGAGGTCCCAGAACTAGCATGAAATAGGACTGAGTGTCCGAAGATTGCCACCCTCAGGAAGGCTTCCCAGCAGGCTCCTAGGCACAGGCCCAGACCCTCAGGTATGACTCATGAGGTATGTGATGTGATCTGTGACTTAGTACCCAAGGAGTGATTTTGACTTTTTCTGTGAATAAAAACCGATCTGAGAGATTTCTAGGTCCCTCCTTTTTAATGTGTGTCTGTGTGTGAGTATGCACTCTTACATGGGGGTACTCACAGAAGCCAGAAAAGAGGGTCAAATCCCTTGGAGCTAGAGTTTTATGTGTATGGCGTAACGCAGGATGGGCCTTAGCCAGGCCACCTGCCATGAGGAATAAGGAAATAGCTCCTGTGGACTGTGGCACTCCACTCTGACCAGGCATGACACCAGCTTCCACCCAGCATCTGGAGAGAACCTGCACTGAGATGATCTACCTGGGGACAGATTACTATTGGCCACAGTTGGGAACCACCCCATAGGGCGATTGGCTGACCAAACTCATATAACCCCCTTGCACTTCCTTGAATAAACGAGTTTGCTGCAGCTTGCCCTCTGCATGTGTCCACCCAGCTCCCAGGGTCTGTGTGTTGACTCTGCGCCTCTCACCCCCTCACTGCGGAGACCCTGCGTCCTGCACAGGGACCCCAACAGTTATGGGAGTTCTAGGAGCCACCTACTGTGGGTGCTGGGAACTGAACTCCAGTCCTCTGCAACAGTAGCAAAGGCTTATAACCATCATCTAGCCCCCTAGGCTCCATTTAGACATTCTCTTCCGAGAAGGGAAAGGCGGATTATAGTATGTTTGTGTGTGTGTGTGTGTGTGTGTGTGTGTGTGTGTGTGTGTGTATAACCCATCCACTGAAGATCAGTGGTAAATGATCACCTGCTGCCAAATTAGTTGTGAGATGGGTATGTTCTTTCTGTTGATTTTGTTATTACTGTCTGAGAACAGGGTCTGATTATGTAGCCCAGGCTAACCTGGAACTCTCAGTCTTCCTACCTCAGTTTCCTGTGCTGGGATTATACGGTTCCACTATCATACCCAGCTGTAAAGTACCATTTAAAGGTCTTACCCAAGAGCTTTCCACATCCAGACCAGGGAAAGTTCCAGAAGTCTCAAGGTTGGTACTGCTTCTGGGTATCACCCCCTACCCTCTGTGCCTCCAGGAAAGCTTCAGAGCCCCTTATCTCCACAGCGTTCATGCTCTTGGGCATGTGGAGGGCAGTATGAATACTTCCTGATATCTTCGGGGACCTTAGAACTCTCATTCGTTTATTCTTTCATGCAGTTCTTTGTTCACTTAACCATCCTGCAGCACCTCACGGTGCCTGGGAGTCCATGCTAGGCCTGTGGGGACGCCAAGGACATGCTAGGCCTGTGGGGATGCCAAGGACAGGCTAGGCCTGTGGGGACACCAAGGACATGCTAGGCCTGAGGGGATGCCAAGGACAGGCCTGAAGAGAAAGAGAACCCACCATGTAGTTCATAATGGCCACAGCAAACCCACTGTTGCCAGGACAAATATTCTTGGGGTTCTTTTTGTGGCTCTCACTCTGATCCCAAGAGTGGCTAAACCTCACTCAGTTCGTGCCAGTCCTGTCACAGAGTTTGCCTAGCAGCATGGGATGCACACTGGAGAACCTGCATTTCTCCGAATAGAGCAGCCTATGAGAATACAGGATGCATTAATACGCATGTCATATGTGGGATGGTTTATCTGAAGGTTAAATTTATCCAACTATCCTATGTTGTATCTATTGAAAAAAATCTATTTTTGAGGTCCCACCACTCAAAGTCAACTGGGAGAGGGCTGCCTATTCATAGGGAATGGGCAAGAAGGCCCTTCAGGAAGAAGGGGCATTAGGCAGGTCTCAGCTTGCAGTAGCTCCTGCCTGAGGGCACTGCCCAACACCCTTCTTTTCTTTATCCTATCCATACCTGTTTCCCCTGTGTGTGTCCATCTCAGGGGTGACCCTGCCATGACTCTAACCCCCACCTGGAGCCCTAGATAATGCCCTTGACTCTTCTTACTTTACCCCGTAAACCTCCTTCTATATCCGCCTTCACTGTACCCCAGCCCTGCCTGCCAGCCCCGCTGTCTCCTGCCAGCCCTCTGACCTCTATTCTGACAGCCTCCAACCTGTCCCCTGCTTCACCTGCCTCAAATCAAGTGGAATGACCTAGTTACGATTCAACTTTTGTTGTGCCATGATTTTATAATTTTTTTTTTTGAGACAGGGTCTCCCTGTAGCCCCAGCTGTCCTGAAACTCACTTTGTAGGCCAGACTGGCTTTGAACTCACAGAGATCTGCCTGCCTCTGCAGTACTAGGATTAAAGCTGTGTGCAACCATACCAGCCCACCCCCCCTTTTCTGAGACAGGGTTTCTAGCCTAGGTTGGCCTCAAACTCGCTATGTAGCAGATGACTTGAACACCTGATCCTCCTGCCTTTGCCTCTCAAGTGCTGGAATTACAGGCATGTGACACTATGACTAGTTTTATGTGGTGCTGGGATTGAACCCAGGGCTTCGTGCATTGTTAGGCAGGCATTCTGCCAACTGAGCCATATCCTCAGCTCCTGCCCATTTAACAGATATAATAAAACAAAGAAGAAATGATTAGAAAAGGACAGGGAAGATACCAATAACTTTGGTCATCTCCCAGGAGAAATCTTATACCTGGGGTTTTGAAGCTCCAAATCATTGCACCACATCACCTAGTCACAGAACAAGTCAGCATTTAAAAGCATCAATGTAGATAAGTAGCTTTGGCTACAAGACAAAGTCCCAGCTCCTCTGCCTGGCACATGGATCTTCCTAGCCCCCTTTATCCAGGTCCCTGTCGGAGTCTAGTAACCTTGAGAATGAAGACACGGCTCAGCAGTTAAGAGTACTTACAGCTCTTTCAGAGGACCTAAGTTCAGTTCCCAGCACCCATGTGGGGCAGCTCACAACTGCCAGTAACTCCAGCTCTAGGGATCCACTACCCTCTTCCGGCCTTCGAGGGCACATATACATACATGCACACACACACACACACACATACACACACACACACACTAATAAATAACATAATATATATTTTTAAAAAGAGTCTAGTGACTTCTATAGGGCTCGCCAGCAGCTCTTCTGGAAACCTTCAGGGTTTCTCAGTCTCTCTAGCTCTGATGTTAAGTACCAGCTCTTATTTTTTTTGTGTGTGTGTGTATGGAGGCCCAAGGTTGATGTCAGGAACCATTCTTGGTCATCTTCCTCCTTATTCATTGAGTCGGGGTCTCTCAATCAAACCCAGAACTCATCGATGTAGCTTGTCTTGCTAGCCAGCTTGTACTGGGGATCCCCTGTCTCCTTCCAAGGCTGGAATTACAGGTAGGTTCCAAGTCCACCTGGCATTTATATGGATCCTGGGGATCCAAACTCTCATCCTCATGCTTGCGTGGTAAGCACTTTAACTCCTGAGCCATCTCCCCGCCGCTCATGGTGTTTTGTTGTAGGGACTATCCTCTGCTGTACAGGATGTTTAGCACTGGGCCTCTGCCCACCAGGTGCCAGAAGAACATACTCATACGCTTACATACCTACACATACACCCCAGTTGGGACAGCCCAAAATATCTCTGCTATGTGCTCCCCAAGAGAGGCCCAGAGCCTTCAGAGCACCCCATGTAGATACTTTCAACACATTCACTTGCTCTGGTCCTTTGACTGTCAGCTGCACCACATATCAGCAGTGTAGCCTTGGGTAAATGGCTTGACCTTCCGGGTCAGTGCTTCCTCATACCCAGAGTGGGGAGATTAAGAGCTGGGTCCTTATAAGGAGGCAGGACTATTAAATGAGATGATTCATGTCAGAGATACACGGATCATCTGAGTTTTTTCTGTCCACTGCCATGCTCCGAGATGTCCCCTGTACTCACTCTACTGTTTCTGCAAGCCCCCCTCAAGGTCACACTCTTCGACTGAGTGTGCTATCACAGATTGATATGGCTGCCTTAGGACCCTCTACCCCCACCTGCCCTCCACAGCCTTACTCTGCCTGATAGAAGTTACCTGCAAAGCCCACCTGGGCCCCAACACAGGTACCTGGGCTTTTAGAGACACCCCTCTGCCCAGTGTGAGAGTCATCATGAAATCGCTCGTGGAGTCTCTAGAACTATTCTTGAAGAAGTGCACAGGGTGGAGTGGTGCCGCTTAATAGAATAGTTTTGGCTTTGTTATTGTTTTTACTTTTTCTTTTTTGGTCTTTTTGAGACAGGGTCTCCCTGTATTCCCAGCTGGCTGTGTAGACCAGACCTCAAAGTCACAGAGATTCAGCTGTCCCTGCCTCTCCAGTGCTGGGATTAGAGATGTGTGTCACCACATTCAAATTTTTTTACTTATTTTTTAAAATTTTTATATGTATTAGTTGGGCATTATGGCTCACACCTCTAATCCCAGCACTTGGGAGGCAAAGGCAGGTGGATCTCTGTGAGTTCAAGAGCAGCCTGGTCTACACAGAGAGTTCCAAGTCAGCTGGGACTACAGGAAAACCCTGCTTCAAAAAAAACAAAAAAAATTTATGTGTATGAGTATTTTGCTTGCATGTATTACATGTATGTAAGTGTACCATGTGCATGCAGTACCCACAGAGGCCAGAAGAAGGCTTTGGATTCTCCTGGAACTGAGTTATGGACAGTTGTTACCTGCTGTGTGGGTGCTGGGAACAGAACCCAGGTCCTCTGCAAGATCAGCCAGTACTTTTAACCTCTGAGCCATCTTTCCAGCCCTAGTTTTGTTACTGTTTTGAGACAAGGTCTCACTATGTAATTCAGGCTGTCCTGAACCTTGCAATCCTCCTGCTGCAGCCTTCTGAGTGCTGGCATTCTGGGTGTGCCTAACTAACCCTGGGGGTCAAGGTGAAGAACACAGGCCCACAGAGGGAAGGATGAAAGGGAAGGGCAGTGGGACATAGGAGAAGTGAGAACCAGGGATCAGAGAAGGATCCTAGGTACCCTCTGAGGTTCCCAGGCCACGAGAACTTGTCTTCTGTGCCAGGTAACCCAATATCAACACCTACACAGCTCTGCCAAGCTCTCAGCCTCTCCATTAACAGACACAAAACAATAACAAACCAAGCACAGTCACAAATAGCTCTCACTGCCCCTGCAGCTGACGACATATTCTTTCTAGAGAGAAAAGGCCAAAAGCACTCTGGAGCCGGAAAGGGTTGGGACCAAACCCTACAGAAGGTCTACACTGTCTCTTTCAGTGCTCTCCCTGGTTTCATGAAGAGGCAATTTTATCATGCCTGTGTATTCCACTAGGAAACTAACCCCAAATCTAGAATTAACCATCTTGCTTGAGGTCAAGGCAGCTGGTGGGGCTGGGATTCCAACCAAGGCTATGCCCAAGGACTGCAGATCCTCCATACATAAGAGGTACGTGGAGCTGATGCACACACACCCTTCATATATGGGAACTGTGCCCTGATCACAAAGGAGCCAGAGTCAGGTTGAAAACTGGAGTTGTCACCTGCCCAGGTTGCTTGGAGGACCTGAGTGACAAACTACTTCTACCCCAGTCACAGCTCACCACAGCCCACTGAAACACAGCCAGCGATGGCACAACATGAGGGGGAAGTCAGGCCTTCCCTCCCCCAAGCCACAAAGGGGCACAGGCCTCCAGGATGTCACACATACACACACACACACCGCACACACACCACACATACACTGGCTAACTTTTCCCTGAACCTTGTCCCCAAGTGAAATGCAAGGTAAAGGTCATTACTGATGGAAGAGCTAAGAGCTTGGGCCAAACAAAGCAAAGATGAGGCCACTGATATAGCAAGCAGAAGCCAGTGCTGAGGCTGCCTGCATCCCACAGGGTACCGAGTGCTGGGCTCGAAAGGCGCTCCCGTGTGGGAGAAACTGCACATCTCCGCTCCCACCTCCAACTCAGCACATATGATGGCTCCTCTGTTCCCCAGGCAATCAGGACCAGAGGTTCTCACACTTGAATGGGCATCAGGTTATCTAGAAGCCTTATAAAAATGTTTTAGTCACCACTATACAATAAATACCCTGTAGTTGATTAATTAATAATTCACAGTATCTGTGTCTCTCAGCTGCCTCCAGGTTCTTGACACTCAGCATTACACTGGAACAAATCCAAGCAGAGCTAATCCTGCCCTGTAGGTCCTAGCATTGGGACACTGTATCTATCTGTAGATAGATACACTGTACAGGCCCCAGCCCTGCCTCTCTGACAGGCTATGAGCTTGTAGGGACCTGACTCTGACTCCAGGGTCCTGAGCCTGCCTAAAGACCCAAAGGTTCCTGGAAAAAGAAATGTCTTGAAATTGGCCCTGGGGAACAGGAACGTGTGGACGCCTCGCTCTCCTTCAGCCTTCAGAAACCTGTGCTGGCGAGAAGGGGTGAAGAAGGGAAAAGAGGAGGGTATGGGATGTTAGTTAAGAAAGACTTTTGTCACTCCACTGATGTGGCCTATCAGCAGTGTGTGTGTGTGTGTGTATGTGTGTGTGTGTGTGTGTGTGTGTGTGTAGTTACATAAGCTTTCATAAAGTTACACCACTTTATAAAAGGCTAATCATTGGGTTAACTGGTCCCAGGGACCAACTGACAGATGAGGGCTGTCCCTGTTATCAGCTTCTCCATCAACTCCTGAGGGACTTGAGTGGCTAGGTGAGGGTCCCCCTGTAGCAGAAGCAGGAACAAGTCTATAAAGCCTGAAGCACAGCCAAGAAGGAAAGCCAACCTACCCAGAAGGCTTTGCCTTCCTGACTGGTCCACAGGTGACAAGACAGAGCAGGGAGGGGGAAGAAAGGAGGGCAAAGGTCAGAGATGGGAAAGTCCTTCCTGGAGGACCGGGGATACTGGGGGCGGGGGGGGGGGGGCTTATCAGGATGGCTCTGAAGGACATGATGGGAGCTGTCACTCTTCTCTCCTTCCTGTCTGTCAAATGATAAGCTCTGAACCCAGAGGCCCTCGTGACTACAGCTATGACCCAACTCAGTCACAGGTCAGGACCTCCCAGTTGCAGGGGACCTGGTAGGAAGAAGAATCTCTGCTCTTTGCCCAAGTGCTACAGAGAGGTGAGTGTCCCCAGGAGAAAGAAAGGGGCCCAGGGACAGGGGACAGCTGGTGAGGAACATTTCTGCCACTCAACCTACATGGCGTATCATAAAATGGACCAAGTTCATTGTCACAGGCATGCACTGGGCTATGCAGATGCAGTTCTACTACTAACGCAAACTTCCTCAGGGGCTTGGAGACCTGCATATGAACTGCAGTGCACACTGCACACTTGGATCCACACACCTACTGCAGCAGCTGCCTGCTCACATGGACACACACACACACACACACACACTCACACAGAGCTGCCCACCAACTGCCCCACCTCTGCCAGGCTCACCTCCACAAAGAAAAGCATCAAGATCTTGCTCCAGCGTTTGGATTCCGTGAGGGCACCATGAGTGGCCAGGTGACTGCCCTTGACCGTGAGTGTGTAATGGCACAAGCCCAAGATGGTGATGCCAGTGGCAAAAGCCAGGACATTGTGGAAGCGCAGACACAGGAACCCTGCAGAGAGAAGGAGCCAGGGATCAAGGTCTTTCTCTATTTTATGACCTAGAACCCCCCCCCAACACACACACCTTAAAATCTGGGCCCGCCACAAGGCTGCGGAGGCCGGCTCCTCCATGGCCTAAGTGTGTGAACTGGCTCTCTCTACAGGATTTGGGACAAAGCAGAGACCATCATGGGTATTTCTCAAGGAGATACTGCCGTCCTGATTCTGCCAGGTCACCCTCCTGAGCCTCAGCCAGAGCAGAAATGGGGGTTGGGTGTCACCGAGGTATCAGATCAAGAGAGGGTGCAGACTGGCCTCTCCCCATCTCGGGTGTCCCCCAAAGAACATGCTTCCCCTCTACAGGGCCACATGGTCCCTCATCATCCATCCCGGGCTCCTTTCAACTTTTCTCTCCACCACTTTCAAGCCACTGGACTTTCTCCCATCTCCAGTGGGACGTGAGCTGGACACCCCAAAGTACACTTTGGAGGATGCGTTGTGATCCAGGGTCCTGGAGTTCCGGGGTCTCAGACATCGGGGTGTGTCCCGCTTCAGCCCGCACCACCACCTTTCACCACACTCCACCCCACCCGCAGCCTGCGCTTCTGTCTCCCGGTGCCCACGTCCCTCACCGGCCGGCAAGGCGAGGAGGCTGAGCGCGAGGATGGCGCAGTCCACGCCGTGGCGCTCCCACCAGGAGCTGGCCCTCACCACGTCCTGCACCTGCCGCTCCAGCTCGCCTAGCAGCGCCTGGGCACCGCCGTCCCCGGGGGGCTCTCCGCGCTCGGGCTCCATGGGCTCCCTGGCACCGGGGTGTGTGCGGCTGCTGCGCCGGGAGGCGGGGAACCCGGCGGGCGCGGGTGGAGGCGGAGTCACGCACGGAGCGGGGACACCCGCCCCGAGGTCACGGGGAGAGACGCCCAGCGCCTCCTGCTGCGCCGGTGACCCAGGGGAGACCCGGCCACCTCCCCGCCCGCCAGCGGCACCGGACCCTCCCCGCCCGAGGATGCCGCGGGGTGATGCCGGCATGGGGAGGCGACCCTGAGACAAGGGCCAGTCCAGGGTAGAGGGAGGGGGTGCGGGCTGGGTTGGAGGGGAGCAGCAGAGACTCCCAGAGACGTCCCCCTCCAGCTACTTACCTCCCTCTCCTCTTCCTCTCCTGGAGGGGGTCTGTTGCTACATTTTTAGCCCCAGAACCTAAGTATTTCTCCTTTTTTTTTTTTTTTTCCTTAAGCCAGGCATAGTGGTGCACGCCTTTAATCCCCCACGCAGGTGGGAGGTAGAGGCAGGCATCCTTACGTTTAGTTTATTTTGTTTTTACATTTATCTGGTGTGCGTGTGAGTGTATGTGTGTGTATATACGCATACGTGCATATGTCGTAGCGTGTGTGAGGAAGGCAGAGACAACTTTTGGGAATTGGTTCTCTCCTTCCACCATGTGAGTTTCAGGGATGGAACTCAGGTTTTCTGGCTTGAGGGCAAGCACCTGGGTCTGCTGAGCCAGTTTTCCAGTCCTTATTTATGTTTAAAAATTAATCCTGCTAAGTTAATTCGTGAAGGCCCAGAGAAATGAAATGAACTGCTCCCAATCCAACAATTACTGAATGACTGAACTAGAACTCAAATCCAAAGCACCCCTGAATCGAGTTCTTTTTTGTCTACAAAGGGTCTTAGGTGGAGAAAAGGTGCTGCCCCCACCCTCCACCTGCAGTCCCCACCACCAGACATACTGGGATTTTCAGGGAGGAGTATGTACAGCTTTTAAAGGCATATCCAGTATTAATATTAATATTAATTAATATTAATATTAATACTGAATTAGTAGGGAGAGTCCCAGCATTTTTATCACACATGTGAGCAGTCTCCAGTCACCAAGCCCCAGCTACCCTGGTACATCTCCAGTAATAAGTCAAAGGGAGAAAGTACTGAGCTGCAGTCCAGAGCCGTGGCAGCAGGTGTCTGTCAAAAGGCCTTAGGGGAGCAGCAAGCGTGTGCACTGGAGCTGGCCAGAAGCTCCTTGGAGACAGGTGGACTTGGTTTGAACAAACTCCACCCAGGAGAGGGAACAAGACATTCTAGACCCTCAAGGCAAGGGGCAAGAACAGAGAGAGGCAACAGAAGGTCCCAGTGAAAGACTGGGACCAGGGGCTAGAGGTTCCCTGAATGGCAGAGGAGACATGGGGATGACCCACAGGCTGCAGGAGTCATTCCAGGTTTTAGAGAATGGCTTGTGTAATGTGTTTAGGAAAGCTTCTCTGTACAAGGAAGAAGCAAAGACTCTGAAGAAAGTTTCAGGAAACAGACCCCAAACAAAAAGGTACCATGCACATAGCTGGCAGAGGCCTCAGAAAATAAAATGGAGCCCAAATAAAGGAAATCTGAATAAATGGGACATCAAAGAAAATATAAAAATGGCCAGGAGGCACATGAAAAAAAAATGTTCCCGATTAGCACTCTTTAGGGAAATTAGAGCCCCAAGAAGCATGTCTTAAATGAACATCAGAACTCGGCCTTGCCAAGACTGCACAGCAACTAGCCAGAGTGTAACATAGTGACATCTTTAAGTACAGTTTGGCAGGAGGTTTTTTGTTTGTCTGTTTGGTTATTTGGTTGGTTGGTTGGTTTGGGGGATCAAACTAGGGGCCAGTGAGATAACTCAGTAGGTAAAGGTACTTGCTGCCAACCCTGGCAGGCTGTGTATAATCCCTGGGACACCATGGTAGAAAGAGAGAACCAACTCCCCTAAGCTGTCTTCTGACCTCTACATACATGCCAAGGCACACAAATGCACCTTCCAACCAACAAAAGAACAAATGTAATACATTTTTTAAAACAGGAGCTCTAGAGCTGGAGAGGTGGCTCAGCAGTTAAGAGCACTGGCTGCTCTTGCAAAGGACCTGTGTTCAGTTCCCAGTACCCACATGGCAACTAACAACTGTCTGTAACTCCAGTTCCAGGGAATCTTACACCCTCCTCATGGGCTTCTGCAGGTATTGCATACATGTGATACACATACATACATGCAGGAAAACACTTGTACAAATAACATAAAATAAATGCTTAAAAAAACAAAACATCACACGGAATGAACAGGTCCTCTATCACCAAACTATACCATCAGCCCTTGGTTTGTTGACAGGGATTCATTATGTACCTGAGGCTGGCCTCAAACTTATAATTTTCCTGCCTCAGCTTTTCAAGCACTGGGATTACAGATATGTACCACTAAAGCCAGTAGTAATTTCTTATAAGGTTAAATACAAACCTACCACATGATCCAGCCACTCAGCTCCCAGGTATTTGCCCAAGAAGAATGAAAACATATATCCACACAGTCTTGTGCCTGCCTGGCTGATCATAGTATCATTTACTACAGCCAAATGGCCTAAATGTCCATCCCCAGGAGAATGGACAGGTGAACCATGATGCAGTCATAGTAAACAGGACCTACTGGTCCAGATCCCAGTGTAGATGGATTGGCAGATATTCCACAAACTTAGTGGGAAAGTGCTTGCCTAGTGTGTATGAGAGCCTGAGTTCAATTCTTAGTATTAAAAAAAAAAAAAGATTACACTGAACCTGTTAGTCAAACGTGGTAAAGGTGTGAGTCTTCGGCTCAGCTCCAGGAGGCCTGGGAACACAGGATACATGAGTTTCCTGGATGTCGGTGTTAGCAGCTGAGCAAGTGTGGGTGACTGAGAGATTGACTTGACCCCTGAAGCTGCCAGTAGAATCAGGATGACACCTCTTCCCATCTCACTCTGCCACCCATTATGACCTCTCACCCCTGTGCTCACCTTCCCTGCCTTTAATCCTGTTCATAAAAGTCCATTCATGAATGGCCCAGAGCTGAACTTGGAGGCTTTGGGGACTGGGCTTGGGTCCATGCTAATCTAGGCTGGCTGGCTGGCTCCTGTGACAGGCCTGGAGGGCTCAGGGAGCAGGCCTGAGCAGGTTCCTTCATCTCTGTTCAGAAGGGGCTGCTGGCCTGCTGCTACACAGAGGCGGCTGAAGCCAAGCGCAGCCTGCCCGCATCCTGCTTCTGTCCCCACGCAGCCCAGGACCTGTCTGCATAAGCCTCAGCCTAGGAGAAGAGCAGAGCTGAGCTGTAGAGTCAAGCACATGTCTTCACTGTGTGACCCTGGGTAAGACACTTAACCTCTTTGAGCCTTACTAAAAATATTCAAAGGGGTAAGATGAATACCAAATAAGAGTTTTGTTTTTAATTTTTTTATCTTATGTGTATGTTTTTCCTGAATGTAAGTGCACTACGTCTGTGTAATACCCCAGGAGGCCAGAAAAGGGTGTCAGATCCCCCTTGAACCAGAATTGTGGGTAGTTGTTAACCATTATGTGGGTGTTGGGAATGGAACCCAGGCCCTCTAAAAGAGTAGCTAATGCACTTAACCACTGAGCCATCTCTTCAGGTCCCACCACAATTAGGGTTTTGTTTTTTTTTAAATTTTATTCCTTATACTGTAGTAGATTGTATGCATGCACATTACACACTTTCAGTGATAGCTACCTTCCCACTTGTCTCTTCTTGTGATACTGGGGATTGAACCCAGGGCCTCCCCAGTGCTAGGCTAGGTGAGCACTCTATCACTAAGCTACAGCCCAGTCTTGACTGTTGATTCTTTTGACAAACATAATGCCTTTTGGACCTCAGACTAATAGTCAGACTAGCCTTTAAGTGGTTGACTTCACCTCCATTCTCCTTGGGCCAGAATGACCAACATCTGACCTCTGACTCATGGGCAGGGCCTGCCTGCTCTCACCTGTAGGTATTTATTCTAAGGGTAATTATCTATACTCGCACCCATCTCCTAGGCCTCTGAGGCTTCAGCCTCACTGCGCAGCCCTTTCCGCCCTTCTCATGCCTTTTACTCATTCAGCCCACTTTATGGAACACTGGATGTCAACCGAGCATTGTGACTTCTCGTGTCTTTCCTCCTCCTCAGACCTCATGCCGTCTACCAGCTAGCATTAGATCTCAGGAGTCACAGACTTCTTGGCAATGAGCCTCTCAAACACGGTGGTCCAGCTGTAGGAGTCAAGGTGGTGGTGGTGGTGTCTGGTCTTCCTGTATGAGTGAGAAGTAATGTGAACTGTCATAACAAACATCCCCGACTTCCCAGTGGCTAAATGTAATAAAGAATAATTTCACATTTTCACACCCATATTGAAATATGGATTCGACGGCTCTCCTTCAAAGTGATGACAGGCACTTGGGCCCTGTTGTGAGAATTTTCTCTCTGGGGGAGGGACCAAGCAACCACCCTTCTCTATCTAAGGTCCTATATCCCTGGGGATCAATTAGTTTATTGGGCTTTCTTACAAAGCATGGATGGGGGGTCACAGGCAGGAGCCCGAGTGACCCTAAAGCAGGAAGGTCTGTACCCAGCATGGATGATGACGTCCGCATGGCTGCACAGATGGAGCCCCGTCTCCTCATTTCCCCAGTCTGTATACTGCAGCCCCTCCCCGGGCCCCGTGCAATTACGGCAGCATTACATACCTCTGGGTGGGAGCAGTGGCTGCATACTCAGGTGAGGGTCCATGACCCTTCCTGCTCCTCCTATAAGGGAACATTAACAGTCAACAAGCCCAGCTGTGATGATGCTTTGCAAGCAGACACAACTGAACTCATGAAGATGGTGGCAGTCTGGTTCACAGCACAGAGCTGTACAACAGGCCCCTTCCATTCCTTAGTGACCGCAGCCCCAACACTGAGTTACCTTGATCACCACATAGCCGCAGGGAGTGTAGACAGGTAGTCTGAGCTTTGGGTCTAGAAGTAGCAAAAGTCAGAACCCAGGCTGATGGTGCCAACCAGCTCACATGCAGGCTGTGCCTTCTCCTATGCACCCAGGAGAAAACAAACAGAAATAGCTGCATAGCCACCACGGAAAACAGTATGGCGTTTCCTCTGAAGGATGACCCACGGGCTGGAGAGATGGCTCAGTAGTTAAGAGCCCTGGCTGCTCTAGCAGGAGACCCAGGTTAGAATCCCAACACCCACGTGACAACTAACACAGTCCGTAACTACAGTTCCAGGGGATCTGATGGATCCGATGTCCTTTTCTGTCCTCCACTGGCATCGCATGATACAGGTGCACTTGCGCACACGCAGGCATAACTCTGATACACATAAAATAAAATAAATAAACCAAAGGGGGGAAAAAAACAACTAACCCAGTCACACCAGCCCTGAGCATTTACCCCAAGGACTCTAAGCATTCCACGGAGGTACTTACCTATCCATGTTTATCACTGCACTATTCACAATAGCCAAGATAAGAAACCAGCCTAGATGCCCATCAACAGATGACTGAATAAAGAAAACGTGGTGTGTACACACAATGGGGTTTTATTCAGCTGTAAAGAAGAATAAAATGATGACATTTCCGGAGAAATGGGTGGAACTGGTCGTTATGCTAAGCAAAACAAGCTGGGCTCAGACAAATATCACGTGTTTGCTTTCATCTGTGGAACCTGATTTACATTTGTGTGTATATGTATACATATATTTGTAGATGTTTGCATATGCATATATAGAGTGACCTGAATGTAGAAAAGGCACTATGAGATGGAAGGAAGAAGTCCAAGGGGAGGAGAACAAAGGGCAATGGAATGCCTGTGACATGAAAGCAGAAGGGGGGACTACTGGGGAGAAAGGGGACTGGCAAAGTGGGGAGGGGAGGGCGGTGGGGGGGATAAGAATGAAGTATAATGTATATTATGAAGCCCATCTAATATAGATGAAACTCATTATTTTGTACGCTAACTAGAATCTTAATTTTAAAAGTATATAAATAAAATAATGACTCACAATAGGGAGAAGGAAAGAGAAAGAGAAAGAGGGAGGTGGAGAGATGGCTCGTTAGTTAAGAGTACGTACTGCTCTTGCAGTGAACCCAGTTCCCAGCACCTGTGTCAGTGGCTTACAAGCACCTGTAACTGCAGCTCCAGGGGATCTGACATCCTCTTCTGGCCTCCACAGGCACCTGCACTCACATATGCATGTACCTACATGCAGACACAAATGTATACCTGTAATAAAAAATAAAAAATAATTGAGATACCGTCTCACTGTGCAGCCTGGCCTGGAACCATGTTATCTAGACCAGGCTGGCCTCACATTCACAGAGATCCACCCGCCTCTGCCCCTGAGTTCTTGGGTTGAAGGTCACTGTACCTGACTCCAAAGAGAAAATCTTACAAAAGGAAACAAGAAAGAAGATTGCAGAGCGTGTGTTCCCCATAGCCAACCACACCGTGGGCTCACCTCCGAGAAGGAGAAGTCCTCACCCCCTCCTACTTTTCCCTGATCTCTTCCACAGCATCGCACCTGTCCCCAGCCAGTATGCCCTAGCCAACAGGGCCAGCAAATTGCTGCATCCAGTCAGTGCCCGGTACTGATCAGCCAGCAGACAGATAAAACAGGCTGCTAGAAAGAGAAGGGGCAGAAGTGTACCAGACAGCAAGTCCTGTCTGTCTCCTCCCTGGAGCTTCACATAGTGCTTGGCACATGAGAAGTATTCAACATGCATTTGCTGAGTAAAGCAGTGGGTGGGGCAGGGTGCATAGGAAAACAAGCTTCAGAGAATGAAGGAGGGCATCTGAGATTGGGGAAAAAAAAAACTAGACAGTGGAGAAGGTGTTCAAATCAGAATTGAGTAGTCCTTTCCAAAATCCCTGAGTCACGTAGTGGACAGGCAGCTCTGGGCCTACCTGGGCAATGGCAGGGGAGCAGAGTGAGGCTAGAGATCTGCGGATGCCCTGCCCAGGCCCTCTGGAGTTCCCCTTCCTAGGGCTGAGATGATTCCTCCCTTCTGTGATTCGAATCTTTACATGCTGAGTTCATGGGGTTAATTATTGTTGTGGCTGGGGTGGGATGGGCAGTAATTCTACCCTGTCCCAGAGCCTGGAAGGGGCTTCTGGGAATCAGGTGGTTACGGAGCCCTAGAGGGCTGGTTCAGGGCTGGGATGGTGCCTCCTGTTAGCCAGCTAACCATTTCTATGGCCTAAGCCTACTTGGCTGACTCTTTGTCCCCACCCACTTATACCTCCCCCAACTCATCAAAGACCCAGTGAGGCCCAGCTCCTGAGGCAACTGTTGTTATTCACCAGGGTGGGGCCAGCCAAGCTAGGAGAGAGGTGGCCTAGCCAGTGGCTCAGATTCTAGCCAGCAGAGGGTAAGACTAGCACCCAGAGCTCCCCTGGATCCCCAGGACAAGGGATCACAGAAACAGCATCTCAGCACCAGCCTCGCCTCCGAGGACTCTGTCCTGCCGCTCTACCTCCAGCCAGCCTTCCTGGCTGCCAGCTGTTCTTTGGGAACAGACAGGTAAGTGATTGCCCAGGAAGGAGAGCGAGAAGGCAGGGCTAGAGCCCACAGCAACTCTGCTGGAGCTCCAGGGCCTCCTGGCCTCTCCTCACCTTACAAAGAACCCACAGCCCAGGCTGCCCCTTCAAAGTTATAGTGCAATTTAGACCCTCCAGAATCCGGGTCTGGAGCTGCTGGCCTCACAGGCTTCCTCTTAGTGACATCTTCTGGAGGTGGCCAGTCCCCTCTTACATCAGCAGCACAGCATCACTGTCCCCTATGGAATACCGACAAGCCTAAAACAGTGTGTATTGGGCCTGGTAGGCTCAGTTTCAGGGTTGGAAGAGGAGAAAGGCTGTGATTCTTGAACTGTGTGAAGGCAAGCAAAGAACAGTTTCTAAAACCAGGCTTTGAATGTGCTGTGTGACCTTAGGTAAGTTGTTTAAACTCTCTGAACCTTGGATTTTCTGACAAAGGGAGTTGGACGGAAGGAAGGTGATGCAACCCCTGCGGTTGGGTCCCTAAACAGCAGTGAGATGATTGTGCTAATGGCTGTCAGTAACTATACTGGCTCATGTTTGAAGTAGAATTGACTGCTAATGATGCTTTTTGTGTGATTGCGATGATAACATCATTATAATGTTGAATTGTTGACACAATTTAAACAACATTGGCACAGAAGCTGCTAATAAATGCCTTCCGTTTGCAGCAAGAAGGCACACAAGCACCCCTCTAATCCCTCTCAAGTATGTTTCCCTTATGTGTGTGTCTGCATGTGTGCATGAATCAACAGAGAAAGCTGGGGCTCAGGAGAGTGATGTTCCCTCCCAGCTCTGCTCTGTAATACTGACTAGGCCACACAGGAAGAAGGGGGGACATCAGCTGACACTGCCAACAGCTCAGGGATGCCCAGGCCTAGCTGATGCCCACATTCTTGTTTCTAGGTCCCTGGGCTGGTCCTTGACCTGCTGGTTGTTGAGGCCTTAGCTAAGCATCTGTGTTTACCTTATAACTGGCCTGAATGGAAGTACAGTTACCCTACTCACAGATGGGGGCACTGGGTTGGGAAAAACGGATTCACTGTCATAATGAGGAGTGGGCTGTACCTCCTAGCCAGATACCCCAACCTAAGGGAAGGCCCCCTGGCTAGCCAGATACCCCAATCTAGGGGAACCGCCCCCCGGCTAGCTGGATACCCCAACCTAGGGGAAGCCTTCCCAAGACTTCAGTAGCCTATGTGCTACCAAAAGTAGATTTGTCCCCATGCCATTCCCTACCTTCTAGAACACTGGCCCTTCTCCCTTTGCCTCCCACCTCCTCCCAAGGACTGGGACCCCTCTACCCCAACAAGCCGGTCACCCAGAGAAAGAGTGGGACATCTGTTTTGTAGGGCCTCGACTCAGAATGAGTCAGGATGAGTGGGGCCAGGAGAAGACAGGGGGTCTGGGAATTTCAAACCTTCTAGTTGGAAGGAGCTGGGGCCCTAAAAATAGATAATAGGCAGGAGGAGGAGTCTAAAAATAGACTCCAGACAAAGTGATGGGGCCCTCTGTGGGGTGCACACACACACACACACACACACACACGTACACACGCACTGGGAAGTTGAAGATAAGGAGGCAATGATAGAGAGATAGAGCCGCAGAGACACGTACATGCACAAACACAGCCTTCCAGGAACGTCCTGGACCCACTCCACCCACCCTGCTCACACTCACACACAGTCCAGCCTGTCCTGTGCTCCCTCTAGGAACTGCACTGCTGGACAGGAGTGGAGGAAAAAGGATAACAGCCTCCCCTCCCCCATCCTGCTACCCCGGGTCCTGAGTTCAGATAGTCAAGATCAAGGGGATGAAGTGGAGAAGGACATGAGGTGCCTGGGGGAGGGGGTGAGAGCGGCTGGTGCCACCAGGGAAAGAGCCAGGGTTCAGGGCTCAGATCCTGCAGCCCTGGTACCTCTGCCCACAGAGGCAGAGCAGGAAAGAGTTAGTCTGTCTGAGCCACAAACCCTTATGGGAGAGGCAGTGTGCCAGGACTGTCCTCCTGGTTTGCCGTAGCTGGTATGTGTCTGGAGTGAGATGGTTGTTTAGAGGAGGCAGCTGGCAGCTGGCACTGAGCAGGGAGCCCAGGACATAAGCCAACTGTGCACTTCCCAGCAGGCCATCTGCCCCGCCCCACGGTTGTCGCATCTGTAAAATGGACTCGGGAAATGATGCCTCCTTTCCTTGCTCCCCTCGAACGGCTCAAGAAACTGGACAAAATTCCTCAAGACTGGGAGGAATGTTTTATCCCCTGGGGAACAGAAGCTCCCTGGGGTAGTGGGAGGGGCGTTGCTGTCCCCACTCTCCTCACTCAGAATCCACCCACCCACCAGGACAAGCACAGGCTGGATTCCGGGGCGTTGATGTCAGGGTTCAAACCCAGAACCTTGCAAAATCCAGGCGCTACCACTGAGCAACATGCCAGCCTATTTTGTTTTTATTTTATTTATTATTACTGTGTGTAAGTATGTGTATGATGTATGGGGGAGTGCCGTGGTACATGTGTATGATGTATGTGTAGGGGGAGCCAGACAACTTTGTGGAGTCAGTTCTCTCCTTCAACCTTTACGTGGGTCTGGGGATCTAACTCAGGTCACCGGGCTTATGTGGCAAATGCCTTTACCCACTGAGTCATATAGGCCCTGTTTTCTTTTCTTTTTGTGTGTATGTGCGTGTTGTAAGTGTACCCATGTCGTTCAGTGCCCATGGAGGCCAGAAGAGGGGGTCAGATCCCCTGGAACTGGAGTGACAATTTTTAGCCATCATGTGGATGCTGGAAACCAAACTTGGGTGCTCTAGAAAGGCAAACAGTGCTCTTAACCACTGAGCCATCTTTCCAGCCCCTTATTCACTGATTTTTATTTCAGTGTCTTGCCTGGCTGTAAGGCACCCATGTCATGTAATAAATACCGGTGGAGACCAGAAGAGGGCATCGGATCCCCTGGAACTAGAGTTACACATGGTTGTTAGCCTCAAGTATGGGTGCTAGGAATTGAACCTGAGTCCTCTGCAAGAACAGCCAGTGCTCTTAACCACTGAGCCATCTCTCTAACCCCTCCAGCTCCTTTTACTTTATTTTAGTCAGAGTCTGACTATGTAGCCCAAGCTGACCTCAAAAATTCCCAATCTTCCTGCCTCCACCTCCTGAGTGCTGGGATTACAAGGTGAACCCACACTCTACTTCTCTGGTTACTATTGGGATGTTTTCATTTCCAGACTGGGGAAGTCTTAGGACTTCTGGAATACTTACCTGTGTAGACCCAGGGAATAAAAGAGCCAGAATGAGGTAGGGGGAAATATGGCCTGCGACTTTCAGAGACTTCCTGGGCCCACTGCCATGCCCTGGCCGTTTCTCCACATGATACTTGGTGACTCTGAACAGGTTTGTCAGAGTTTCCCACCTCAAATCTTGTCATTCAGCAACAAAAACTCTGCCAGGCTCACCATCCTCAGCCTCCTTAGAGAAATGGGCTGGTAAGAGGCAGCTGACCACAATGCAACTCTAGAGAGTCAGGTAGATGAGGAGTCAAGCTGCTGTGTGTCCTGAGCAATGTTCAGTGTCCTATATTCAGTTTTCACCCACCTACCCACCTATCAAAAGGGCACAGCAATCCCTTGTCATTAGCAAATGATGTTTTCCTGTGAACTAGTAAAAACCTCAGATGTGAAATGCTGTTGAACAGCAGGTGCTCAATAAATGCTCCAACATCATGATAAGATAGCACTGTGCAGGGACTGGAGAGGTATCTCAGTGGTTAAGGACACTGGCTGCTCTTACAGAGAATCCCAGTTTGGTTCTCAATACTCATGTGACAGCTAATAACCACCTGTAACTCCAGTTCCAGGGGAGCCAAAGGTCTCTTCTGACCTCTGAAGACATTGCATACAAACACATAAACTTTTTTTAAAAAAAATTTAAAGAATGCATATTGTTCTTACAGAGGACCTGAGTTTGGTTCCCAAAGCCCACATCAGATGGCTCACAACTGTCTGTAACTCCAGCTCCAGGAGAATTCAATGCCTCAAGCCGCTGTGGGTTCCTGCATTCAAGTCTCTCTGTATGCATAAATCCATACAAATACATAAATTTTAAAAAGAGTTCAAGGCCACCCTGGATTATACAGTGAGTTTCAGGCCAACCTGAGATACATGGTAATACCTTGTCACACAGACACACACACACACACAGAGAGAGAGAGAGAGAGAGAGAGAGAGAGAGAGAGAGAGAGAGAGAGCGCAGATGTTTAGGAGGGAGAGAAAGACTAATTAGCCTAGTATTCCAGGGAGGACTTGGACAAAGAGAAAGAAGACAGAAAGGTGACAGATATTCTCCAGGTAGGACAACATGCTCCTGCCATCCTTCTCCCACATCTCAGGAGGCTTGAAATATTTGTCTTCAAGAACAGCCTATCCCAGAATTCTGCTTTCTCTATGCCGAGCCCCTCAGGGCAATGGGCAATGTGGATAAGACCACACACTTGGGCTATTGAAGTGCCAGGTTCCTCACCCCATCTGTGGCTGAGCCTAGCACCTGTCCGGGACCCCAAGTTTGACCAGATCAAGGAGTTTCAAATCAAAGGCAAATCCCTTGCAGGTACAGCTGCTAGAAGCTAAGACAGCCCTGGGTCCAGACTGTGAATTTCAACACCTGGCACCTGGGAAATCTTGCTCTGAGTCCTGTCATGGCTCTGAGCCTCTGCCTTCCTGCCTCTCAAATGGGAATAGTAGTAATAATAATAATAATAATAATAATAATAATAAAACATTTGCTCATAGGCAAGGTCCAGGTCTTATTGTGGGGGTTAAATATGTATATAGTACTTAACATAAGTACTGGACAACTTATACATTCTCAACAATTGATAAAAACATGAAAACAACCAGGTGTAGGTGGCACATGCCTATAATCCTAATACTGGAGAGATGGAGGAAGGAGGATCAGAAATTCAAGGTCATCTTTGGCTACCTAGCAAGTGCAAGGCCAGCCTGAGCTACATGAGACCCCATCTGAAAAATGAAAAGTAAAGAAAAACAACTTGGTGCTGAGGGGTAGGAGTGGTCTAAGTAAGCCAAGTCAGAGAACCTGTGTTCCTTAACAATATATCACACAGCCTCTATGAAACTCTCCTGACCTTTCTACTTTCCGAGCAACTGATAAATTCTAAAGCTCAGATCCTGGTGCAATTGGGGCAACTCCTCCTCCAGAAAAGATGCCCAGCTCCATGGCCACCCCAGGAACATGTCTAATCTTCCCTGGGGTCTTAGCTCTGGATGCCTCAGCTCAGTGCCTGTCCTTTGGGCACTGGCTGGGTTGTCAGCGCCCCCCACTGTCCGGTGAAGATGTCTCCAGTACTCCCTCCCAGAGCTGAGATGGTCTGTGTGCTGGGGGGTGGGGCTGTCCTTAGATGCGGGCCAAAGGGCAGGCTGGTCTCTGGGATTGTCTAGGACCTACTTACTGGGTAACTGAGTGAATCACAGATTTGAGTAGTACCCCCTGGGCCTTTCTTAGATCAGCAGTAGCCATAATCTTTATGAACTGAGGTGTCCTAAATATCAGGTTATACTGACTGAATGCCTCCTAAACATTATCACCCTAATAACCTATGGGTGACCACTATGATTATAATGCCTATTTTGCATATAAGGAAACACAGTTAGAGGAAGTGAGCCAGTTTTGATGTCCAAATCTGACTGTCCCTTGAGTCCTGCTACCTCCTCACTTGGACTTAATTCAAAGAAATTGCTACAAGCATGCACTCTGTGGACAGTGGAGCCACAGTTGTCTGTAGCCAGTCATAATATGGGGACAGGTGGCTAAGAGCGCCATATCAGAAGCTGAGCAGTTTGCCTTGTGGCTGTTCTATGACCTTTGGCCAGCCCCTTCCCTTTGGGCCTCTCTCAGCTCCTCTGTGAAATGAGAAGATTAGCCACATGCCAGGGAGTTCTGCTCAACACCGATTCATCCCACACCCCACGTCCATCACATTGGTAGCCTCGCTTGTGCTAACTTCACAGTAGTCTATCCAAGACTGGGTCCCTGGGTCTCTTGAGACTTTGACCATAAACTGCCTTGAATTATGAGCAAAATGGAATATGAGTGTATCTGTGTATGTATGCATGTGTGTGGTGTATATGTGTGTGCATATATTGTATGTGTGGTGTGTGTACTGTATGTGTTGTGTGTGCATGTGTATGTATGTGGTGTGGTTTGTGTGGGGAGGTGTGTGGTATATACATGTGTGGTGTACATATGTGTGTGTGTGTGTGTGTGTGTCCATGTACATTTTCTCCTTCTACCACATGGATCCTGAGGATTAAACTCAGGTCACTAAGCTTATCAGGAAATACCTCCCCCACTGAGCCATCTCACCACCCCCAGGTTCTGTTTTGCAAGCATATTCCCTTTGGTTCAATGAGTCAAAAATGTTGGGTGTAAAATTTTTCCCTTTGCTTGTGTTTGAAATTCCTGCAGGCTTCCTGGAGCCACCCCCTTCCCCCCGCCCACTTCAACCTCCAGCCTTGGCCCATGGAGACCTGCATCCTCACTGCTTCCAGTTAGCCTCTTCCTGGACCCTGAATCTCCAATCCACTTTAAAAGTCTTCCTCAACCCCATGTCCTCCCCTGGACAGTCGTGGCAAGGGCCAGTGGGTCTTTCGGGAGGTAGGTGCAATAATCAGGATGACCAGCAGGGTCATAGATGAATGCAATGTGCAACCCAGATTCGTAGAATGGTGTCTTGGCCGGTTTGGTGGCTCTGGTGTGAGGATTCTGTGTTTTGGGTCTGGCCCATCACCTCTGGGGGCCTCATCTGTAAAGGAGAGGAGGTAACCTGGAACCTTTGGATAGTTACTGGGCAACCTACCAGCACTGACAGCCCATGGATCCTTCTGATTGGTGCTGGGAAGAGGGAAGAGGCACTCCCCCTGGCAGATGCATCATTAGGGATTAGAACACGATCCCTCCAGACTTGGCTGAGAAAGTAGTGCCCACTGTCTACCCACTTGGGAAGATTTACCCTGAGAGAAAAGAGGGCAGTGACTGTGGCACCCCAAGAGACTTTGCTGGGGTAATAAGAGAAATTGAGACCTCCATTGGAGGCTTTCCAGAGGTGAGAAAGCTCAGCTCCTGGGTGACAGGCAGCAGTCTGGGGGAGTGGGGAGGGATGACTTCTTGCTCATCTCTGGAAGAGCCCATGTGGGCTTGTTGGGAGAGACAGAGACATTGCAGCCTTAGCTGCAGGCGTTGGGATCAGAGCTGGAACTTGAGCCACCGACCTCACTCAGCTGCCGGGGACTCTCCTGGCTCCATTCTTCTCAACCCTCTCTCCACCAGCTCCTAATCCAGAGCCAGTGAGCAGAGCAGAGTAAGGGCCCAAGGATGTGAAGAGTGATGGCTCAAGGACCCCTCCAAGGAACAGACCCAGCCCTTACAGGCCCACCCTCCACTCCCACCCTTTACTACCACCCCGTTCCTCTACAGTCCTCCTCCCATGACTACAGAAGATACAGGCACAACAGCAGTGTAGAACATTCTCTATAAAAGTTATAATGAGCCTGAGGGAGGGGTTAGGGTACAGTGTTAGGGATCACAGTGTCTCCCAGGGCAGCCGAGTCAGTAAACAGATGAGAAGAGTGAGAAAAGCCAGTGCCTGGGGCTCTAAAAAGGATCAGTCGGCACTTGGGGGTGGCCCCAGGCTCAGGCCAGAAAACAAGAAGAAAGCTGAGGTGGACCCAGGGTGGTGGTGGGGAAAGGAACTGCCTCCTTTACATTCCAGAACTGACGCAGACTAGAGAGATCTTTGTGGGCTCTCTCCCCTGCCCAGTCCAGGGAGGCTGGGGAGAATCTGGAGGCTGTGGCATGCTCCTTGCTTTCCAAGCTGGGGTCAGGGAGGAGGGGGTTCACTGCTGACAAGGAAGAAGGCACATCCACAAGGTACGGATGTGAACACATTGTGTGGCTCTTTAGGGAATCGCCCACCTCCACAACTTTGGCATGGCATAGAAAAGCTCTGAGGACACCCTCTAAGAACCTCTGAGCCAGCCTTTCCCCTGGTCTCAACACCATCACAGAGCTGCACACACAATGAGCTCTCACTGCTCCGTGATCTATTCAGAATCATGAAACAGCCCAGGCCCCACCAGGCTAGGAGGGAAATCCATTGACCAATGCCAACACACACACATACACACACACCCACACACACACACACACACACACACACACACACACACATCATAGCCCTGGTGGCCTGAGTACAATCAGAAATCCAGACTCTACATTTTCCTGTGTCCTTCTCTCAGAACGTTTCCACACTGAGTCTGACACTGACTGTGTCCAGCCTCTGCCTAACTGGGCTTGGGAGACTCTGCAGCAGTTAGCAGATGCTATTCTCCAGCCAGCTATGCCAACCAGGCCACAGGGCCACAACACTGGCTCTAGCACCTTGCACCTAGCCTCCTGATCCTCTGGCAGCACAGTGGTGAAGGGTCGGGGAAAAAAAAGACAGGCTAGGCTCCCAGAATGAACTGGAAATGAACTGGAAAGATGCCAGTCACTCCAGCCCACCCCAGCCTGACTTTCCAGCTGCGGACATGGCCAATGGGTAAAGGAGAGAGGAACTGGCCTTCAGGTGAGGGCAGGGAATGTACTGAGGACTGAAAGACCAGGCATTTGGCTGACGAGTCTGGCTGGGAGGGGGTACCCAAACTCTTCCCACACAGTAAGTAGGAAGCAAGTAAGTTTCCAGCCTGAGAAAGAACATGACCCTCCCCCAAAGGAAGACTGGGAGAATGTATGAGACTTGTGATGCACCTGAGACAGACTTTGTCCTCCCCTCACCCCACTTCTGATCCACCTCTGATGTCTTCTAGTCCTCAGAGCCAATCAGACCCTGACGTCTCTCTGGGGCTGGTCTTCCACAAGTCCTCTTTAATTCAGGCCTTCTCAATGAGGGTGGCCCAGGGGATCCAAGATCCCTCAGAGCAGGTGTTCTGGAATGCTGGGGTCCCTCTGGATACTTTCAGGCCACACTGTGCTTCAGGGTGTGGATGGGGTTTCAAGGAAGTGGGACTCTTGCTCCCAGGGAAAGGACTGCAGGGCTGGCAACTGTGAGGGCCTCCTGGCCCCACCATGGGTTGTGGCAACTTGCAAATTCACTTTGGTCTGAAGAGAGGAGTTCCTTTTATCTGTAGAGGAAGAATCAGATAGAACCTAGCTTTAGATGACAGCCTTCGAAGATCTCATTTCCCCCTCTAAGACCAGTCACTTTGATGGCAGCCTCCTCTCTCTTGGTAGGCTGATGTTCAGGGATGGGAGATACTGACTCCCCCATTCCCTGAACTGTACTGGGCTGTGTCCTTGAGCAAGTGCTCGTGTTGAATCTTGAGCTGTACCATCCCTAGTGTTCAACAGATGAACACAAGGAAGCTCAAGAGTTAGATTATAGCTCAACCCATGCCTTGGCACTGCTTAGTGCCAAAATGGCCTGGTCTTGGGCTGGTGTGGCTCTGGAGCCTAAGGAGAAGGTGACTTGCACTGAGATGGAGGGTGTGACAGCCAGCGGATCTCTTCAACTGCCCACACACTCAGGGCAGGAAGTTTTTTTTTATTTTATGTCCTCAAGCCCTGCTCCCTACAGGTCTAGCCGCACCCTGGGGGCACAATTGTATTTTTTCAAAGTCATTGTAGCTGCCAAGACTTGTTATTATAACAGTCCTCTCATTGGCACAAAGTCCTGGGTTCGGTTCCCAGTACTTGGAAGATGGAGGCAGGAAGATCAGTTCAGGGTCAACCTCAGTGACACATCAAGCTCAAGGCCAGCTTGAGCTACAGAAGACCCTGACTCAAAAAGAAATCGTTCAGTAGTTAAGAGCACTGGCTGCTCTTTCAGAGGTCCCAGATTCATTTCCCAGCTCCCTCATGGCATCTAACAACCATCTGAAACTCCAGTTCCAGGGGATCTGACACCACCTTCTGGCCTCCACAGGTTTGCACACAACAAGACATTCATTTTTCCTCATTTGGGTTACGTCAGAATTGAGTGTCTTTATATCAATTATTTTCAGAAAAATGCTCCCGATTTTTACATTGGCAGCTTCGTTTTCTGAGGAGGTGATAAATATTTTATTTTTGTTTATGCATTTTATGTGTATGAGTGTATTCCCTGCGTGAGTGTAAGTGCACCCGTGTCGTGCAGTGCCCCCGGAGGTCAGAAGAGGGCGTCGGATCCCCTGGAACTGGAGGTACGGATGGTTGCTAGGTGCCATGTGGGTGCTGGGAATCGAACCCGGGTCCTCTGCAAGAGGTTGACCGCTCTTAACCGCTGAGCCATTTCTCCAGTCCAAGGCGGGATAAATATAACGGGGCCTACACAATTGGGGGCAGCTTAGATTTTATGCAATATGGTATTGCCCCCCTCCCATTTCTGAAAAGGTAGGTCTGCCCTCCCCCCGACTAGTACTCACAACTCTGTGTCCTCCAGAGCGGGTGGGCGCTCCAGCGCCTGCCTCCGCCTCCGCACCGCCCCCATGATCTTCTTTCGGGGCCCCAGAGGCACGCTGATGCTGCGGAGGTCGAGGTCAGAACACAGCATCAGCGCCTCCAGGTCGATCTTCTCCTGCCGCAGGAGGACGGCAAAGTCCTCCATGTGCAGCGAGGCCAGGAAGGTCTCCAGAGGACTGGTCTCAGGCTCCAGGTCCTCGTCCAGGCCCAGGTCCAGCTCGTCCCAGGGCAGCTCCTCCCCGCAGCTGCGGTCCTGCAAGCTGTTGGCACTACCCAGGCTGTCGCCGTCCAGGCTGGGCGAGCTCTGCAGCCGACCCCGCGGCGTGCCTGCCCCATCCAGTGCCCCATCCTCGCGGCCCAGCCCGTGCAGCCCGCTGCTCACGTAGTTCCTTCTGAACACCATGGTACCCAGGCCGGGACGGGTAAACAAAGAGTCGTGACCTGAGTCGGTGCTGACCTCCGAGTGGGCAGGCTCGGCAGCCAGCGTGGCACGGGAGACGCTGTCCTCATCCGAGAGGAACATGTCCCTGAGAGGGGCGCGGCCCCACTCCTTGGGGTTGGCGTAGGTGCCCTGGCGCACGAACATCACGTCGCTGCCCAGCTGCAGGCCTGAGAGCGAGCGAACGCTTTTGCGTCCGTCCTCGGACACCTTGAAAGTGCCCTCGCCACCCTGCTTGCGCCGCTCCAGCTTCTTTTGGATCTTGGCCTTGCCCTTGGCCGTACCGTGCAACGTGGCCTGCGAGTAGGGCAGTTGGCTGCCGAGTGTCAGGTGCTGCAGGCGGCGGCTCAGGGTGCTGGACGTGAGGCTGGAGAAACTGAGCGTGTCGGAGCGCTCAGCCATCTCGCGCCGGTAGCGCCGCTCCATGCGCTCGTGGTGTTTGCGTTGCATCTTGGCGCACTCGCGGATGCGCCGCTCTGCCTCTCGGAAGGCCTTGTCCTTCAGCTTGCCCACCAGCTTCGGGCTGAGGCTGCTCTGCTTGGCTGCGATGGAGTCCAGGTAGCGCACGCACTCCATGTGGCCCTTCATAGCGGCCATGTCCAGTGGCGTGTGGTAGTCGTTGTCCAGGCACCAGATATTGGCCCCGAAAGACACCAGGAAGGACAGGCAGTGCAGGTGGCCATTGGAAGCTGCCAGGTGCAGGGGTGTGTTGCCCCAGATGTCACACTTATCCGGGTCACCCCTGCAGGGACAGCACGTGAGGAGGAAGAATGAGTCCTCTTAGCAAGTCAGACCATGGGGTCTGGCTGGAGATGTAAGGAAAGTGGGACCAGAAGAGGAGAACACTCCAGGCACTCCCTGGGCTGCCTGAAGCATATCATCCCCTAAAGAAACCAAGGGACTGAGACCCAGACCCAGACTTCTGGGTCTCAGCTGGAGACCAGCTGGTCTGAGCATTCAACAGATGCCTCAGGAGTGCGCCCAGAGGGAAAATGGTCCAACCCACGGGGGGCGGGGAGATCTAGAAGGCGGAGCTGGAGCGGGGCCTTCCCCGCCAGAGAACTGAGGGCTGGGAATCTCAGAGGATAAATATTTGATGCGCAGAGAGAAAGGAGTGAATTATTCATGGTACCGGCGGGGAGCTGGCCCAGAGAGGCGGTGGGCCAGGGCTGAGACTGGGTCTCTAGGCAGGTGCGGTGGTGAATGTAGCTGCGTGTTATAGGGTGACTGGACAAGAGGGTAGTGTGTACTCGGCCCAAGCGTGGGAGACTGTGAGAGGGTTCAAGCGGGCATGTAGTGGGCACTACCATGTCTGTAGGGAGCAGGGCCAGGCCTGGCAACGCCAGTGTTAGAGCAGGTGTCGGGTCTTGGCCTGGACCAGGAGGGGACTGTGGGCGCAGCCAGGACTGGAGAGGAAGAGGGCTGGCAGCCCGGCTGTATTGCCCTCCCTTATTGAAGCCCCCTCTTTGGGAACCCTATAAGCCTCCCCCCCCCGGTCCCTCTAGCAGCCTTCTCTAATGCCCTCCATATCAGACTCTGCCCCCCAGTGCAGCTCCTCTAGAATTCTTGCCTCTCTCTCTCTAGGTTTAGCACAGGGCCTCTGCCCCACACTAATGAGGCCACAAGGCCAGCTCAGGCTAGAGGAAGAATTACTCCCTTGTCTCAACATCTCTTCGTACACTCCCCGTGCTCAGCCTCCCCCACTGTTGCCAAGTCCTGTAGGACAGCGTAGTGAAGGGCCACCCAGCATCAGACCCACATCCTTTGAGCACCGATCCTTGACTCTGTAAAGCACCAAAGACAAGCCTGCCTCCAGACACTTTCATGAGACTCCCATGAGTCTCTCTGATGGAGGGACAGGGAGACAGTTACCACTGTGTGCCCTCCAAGAGTGAGGAGGAGTGGGCCAGTCTTGGCCTCTCACCACCTCAGCTGTCTGATCTCAGACTGCTCAGACAGTTCCCTCCTGCACCTAGGCAGGAGCAGCCACAGGAGTAGAGGGGTTTTTCCCCCTCCCACCATATGTTCAAGTCATAGGCACTCCCAATTCCAAGTCCAGCTCAGCCCTTGCCCTGCCCCCCGCCCCCAGCCTGAGACATTCATGCGAACCCTTCTGGGGCACCCTTTTCCTGTCCAAGTCACACCGGTATCCAGGCCAGTTCTACCAAACTGTCGGGAAAGATATGTCCAATCATATAATTTAGTTCTCTATCCCCTACCCAACTTCAGTGACCCTTGACTCCTCCTCCAAACCCCTGAACTCTGTACCCACCCTCCCCTCAGGGCAACTGGTTGGGGGACAGAAGCCCTTTCTGCATATCAGGGTCTCCCAATCCTGGATCCTGAAGTGGGGTGCAGGGAGTTAATCAGGCAGCTGAACCAGTGACATTTGGTACTGTGGACTATGCTCATAAATACCAGGAGTGAGCAGAGGTGAGGAAGAGGTCGGTGTGGGACTCGGCCTGTGGGAGCCATGTATGTTGGGACAGAGAGCCTTTGGCTCCTAGGCTGGGGAGTGGGCAGCGAAGGTCCCTCTTCCAGGCCCTTGGAGACATCTCAGCTTTCTCTCTGGTGCCCACTTCTTTATTCTAGCTCCCACATGCTCCCCCCCACCAATCTAGAAATGCCTTCTATCCTCACCTTACTCTGCATAACCCCTCCTACAACCATGAACCCCCAAATTCCACCTCCTCTCCTCTCAGCCCCACATCCAGGTCATAAAGAGTCACATGCCTCAGCTGATGCTCCCTTCCAGGTGTGTCTGCCCCCTCTCCAAGGCATGCCAGGTTCTACCACCCCACTTTAGGGGCTGTTCGTAGGGGAAGAGGGCAGATCACGGGAGAGAACAGATGATGCCCTGAGGTCTGGGGGGCCGAGCTCCAGAAGGTTCTTCTTGGTTCCCTGATGGCTGGACAAGGGGGTACTCACCCACGGCTCACAATGAGTCGCAGTGACTCCAGATTGCCATGGTAGGCAGCCCAGAGGGTGGGGGTCATGCCATCCTCATCGGGGGCATTCAGCTCCTTCCGGGTGGCCTCCTTGAGGAGTTCCAGGTAGCCATCCCGGGCGGCCCGGTGGTACTGGTCGTTCATGGCGCCCGACTTGGACGGGGCGCGCAAGGGGCACAGGGAAATGTCCCCCGAGGGGGGAAGCACTGGGGTTAGAGTTGAGGCATGGGGTTGAGGGAGGGCGCCCAGCAGGGGCCAGGCAGCCAGCCCCTGCTGCCGCAGATAGAGGGTGCAGAGTCCTGGAGCCTTGGCTAAGCTAGAGGGACATCTGAGCCGCTCACCAGGAGGACGGGGGGTGGCGGGGGGAGATCTCCCGCTGCCCAGGGAGCCGCCCCGGGGTTTCCCCTGGGTCCTAAACGCCATTCTTCTTAGAGCACAGGGGTGACTCAAGTGAAGCCCGGCTCTCTCTCTCTCTCTCTCTCTCTCTCTCTCTCTCTCTCTCTCTCTCTCTCTCTCTCCTCTCTCTCTCTCTCTCTCTCCCTCTCTTTCTCCTCTCTCAAAAAGTACTCATCCTAGCGTTTAGCCCTGGTTCAGTTTGTGGGGAAATATCCTGGATAGAGCTCCGGGCTCTGCGCTCCCTGATTTCTCCACTCGTCAAAAGAAACGAGCCAAGGGCTGGGGAGGGACGTCTCAAGGCAGGATGGAGAGGCGGTCCTGATCCCCGGGACTGTGGGCCTAGAGGAGACGTAAGGACTCGCCGCTGGACGGTCCCCCCGCAGGACTAGGCAGGGACGGGTCATCCCCCTGGAGTGGGGTGGGCCAGCGCTCTCCAGCAGGGGGCGCGAGAGGACTGCAAGCGGGTGCGCGCGCGGCGTGGGAACTTCTGTGCTGCACCGTCAGACTTTGAAGCGTCCAGTGAGCAACAGAGGGGTTACCGGGGTCACTCTGAGGGCAGGTGGGAAAGGGGAGCTGGTGTTCCAGTCTCGGGGCAGAGAGCAAGAGCCAAGGTATAGGTTGAGGCAAAGCCACCAGGGCGTCTAGGTGCTGGCGGGCACTGGGAAGGAGTCTCTTAGGGGTCAGCTCTGAGGATTCTGGCCTGTGCGTCTCTGGGTACCCGGCCACCATGGGTGTTGGAGGCGGAGAGCCCTCTGGATGCCGCAGTGTGGGGCTGCGCCCGAGCCTGGCCACATCAGTGTGACCGGTGATGGGAGGGAGAATCTTAACAGGTAAATATAAATCTCACCTTATCTGACTTCCCTAAATTCAGCTAGGAGAAAAGATGGATCATGTGAGTGGGACTGAGAGGTTTATGGAGCCCAGGTCTTGCGGCTGTAAATCACCCTGCCCTCTCGGGTATAAAGCTCCGGTGCAGCCCGGCGTGGGAGAAAGAAGACGCTCACCAACCCCTGACCCCCGACTCCGTGGCGGCCCCGGGCCCAACCAGGTGCGTTCTCTCGGCCAGGGGACTGATTTGGGGAGTGGGACCTTGGGCCGGGTCTGACCCGGGGCCAAAGCTTCACTTTGCTTCGCTGTCTTTCTTGTCCAGTCAGAGATGCAAGGTCTGGTTTTTCCCTCTTCTTTCTGCAGCCCTCAGTCCAGCACCCTTAGACCCCACCCTCTGGGGTCCCCAAATCCATGGCCCACACGGAAGCGGGGCCAGCCCTGGGGTTGACCTGAAATCTTGTCCTCGCGGTCTCTCCCTCCACAGTGATCCTTTCAGCCTCTGCCAGTCATCCCCACCATGTCAGAGGAGCTGGTCCCGCACCCCAAGGAGAGCCTGCCCGCGCCCCCGGCCGGCCCCCGCGAGATGTGGAAAAAGGGCGGCCGCCTGCTGTCGGTGCTGCTGGCGGTGAACGTGCTGCTGCTTGCCTGCACGCTCATCAGTGGTGGCGCCTTTAACAAAGTGGCCGTGTATGACACCGACGTGTTCGCGCTGCTCACAACCATGATGCTGCTGGCTGCCCTGTGGATCATCTTCTACCTCCTCCGCACTGCGCGCTGCCCTGATGCGGTGCCCTACCGGGATGCGCATGCTGGGCCCATCTGGCTCCGAGGTGCCCTGGGAGTTGGGAAACAAGAGTGGGGTGGGCATGGTAGGGAGCTGCTGGCGTGCTTTTGGAGGACCTGCGGAGTGTGAGTTTGAGTAAACAAGTGGGACGCTCCCTGGGAGGACTGATGCGACTGAAGGTGTGGGCGAGTCCACTGGGTGGGATGCAGTGGGAGGGATGGGCGAAGGGGCTCCAGAGGATGGAGAGAGGGAGCAGAGAGCCTCTTTGTCTTGCCTGAAGACTGGGGAGAGGTGGTCATAGACAAAGACCACAGCAACTGGCAGAGTCCATCCAGAATCCTTCCCATTTCCTGTTCAGCCCCTAAGAGGAAACAGGACATTCAGCCATCTTCCTGGTCAATCATGCACTCATCTTCCACCCACTGTCAGCATCTCAGTTTGCCCATTCACCTAGTCATCGTTCATTCGTCCTTCCCTCACCTCTCCACTTATCCATCCATCCAATGACCCGTTCATTCATGCCCTCGTCATCCACCCTTTCCCTACCCCAGTCTGTCTAATCACTCCTTCAGGGCCTATCCTTCACCCTCCAAGCCCTCTCTCCTTCCTGACACAACGTCCCTCTCCTGGCCCTGGTTCCAGGTGGGCTGGTGCTGTTTGGGATCTGCACTCTTGTCATGGACGTCTTCAAGACCGGCTACTATTCCAGTTTCTTTGAATGCCAGTCAGCCATCAAGATCCTGCACCCCATCATTCAGGCTGTGTTTGTTATTGTTCAGGTGGGAAAGAGCCAATGCTTGGCAAGGGGGTACAGAGATCTGAGCTCCATACTCTCTTCCACCCTGAGCAATTAAGTAAATTGAGTCCGACTGTAGTAGGGATCACATGAGCCCATAAATGTGAGTGCCTACTTAAGAGTGCTGCAATTATTTCAACCTATGTGGTGCCAGTAATTAACACCTAGGAAGTGCGAGTTGTGGCAGCTGGTCCTGTCTGCTAAACCTGGTGTGCCCTCCTTGGATGTCCATGGAGGGCATCGGTCTCTGCCCAGGGACCTGCTGTAGCCATGGCTTGTTTTGTGTTTGATATTTGTTTAGGAGGCAGGGCATCCTGTAATTAGGATTTTTTTTCAGACAAGTTCAAGTTCAATTTCTTTTCTTTTCCTTTTTAAAAAATCTTTTGTGACAGCATATCATGCAGCCCAGGCTAGCCTTGAGCTCCCAGTCCTCTTGCTTCCACTCCCAGCCAGCATACCTGGCTCTCAATTTCTTTTTTAATGCGTTGCATAAAGACCATTATGAAAGATCTGATTAAGCTGAGGCAGGACTGTGCTTGAACAGGACCAGAAGAGAGCCTCACCTTTGTAGTACCACCAGGGTGATCACAGCACGGCGCCCTGCCTTGCAACATCCCGCTGCCACCCAGATGTCCATAGCTCCACATACATACGGCCATGACACTTGATATGGTTTTAGTCTTTTACATTTCTTAAAGTTAAACAATAGGCTGGAAAAATGAACACACAAATACCCCTACGTATACAACTTCCTTTGCAAGGGCTCAATGGCAGTCAGATGAGGGCAAGGCCTTTTAGGGCCACAAAGGAAGAGGATGAGGAAGAGATATGAAAAAAAGAGGTGAGAAAGTGCCAGAGGAACTGGGAACGGTGTTGCTCGCCTTTAATCTCAGCATCTTGGAGGTAGACACAGTAGTTCAAGGCCATCCTTGGCTACATAGTGAGTTGGAGGCCAGCCTGGGCTAGAGTGAGATGTTGTGTCAAATTAAAAAAAAAAACCAAGCCACCATGCACGCTTTCTACCTTGAGCAAGACCTAACCTTTCACTGACCTTGCTCCCAGAAATAATGACTTGGTAGTCAAAACTTTTGTCCCTCTATTACTCACTCTACCCCTCAAAACTCATCAAGATGAAAGTGTCTCAAGGTAACATTTTGCCCACCTTGAAGGAACAGAGAATCACTATTTTTATACAAGCTGCACTACAGAATAGAAATAAATTATTCTTAGTCTCCTTTGTAAAGCTAAAATAAGCCCAGTCAGTCAGTATAAGGGCTTCCGGGGTAGAGAAAATGTCATCCTGGGCGTGAGTGTGAACAGAGCTCTAGAGGTTAACCTATGTACACAGTACTGACCCTGCCCCCTCTCTATCCAGACTTACTTTCTTTGGGTCTCTGCTAAAGACTGTATCCACGCCCACCTGGACCTGACCCGGTAAGAACCGCAGCTCTACGTCTGTGCCCCAAGAGTTCACCTGGCATAGGAGACAAGGCCTGTCATCCTGGGTGTGGCTCTTTTCTTTAATTCCTGGGTGGGGTTTCAGCCACCCCTTCCTCTTTGTCCTCTTGTTTTCTGCTACCTGTACTAGGCCTTTTCCCCTAGTGGGCCTGAGTCTCTGGACACCCACTGGCCCTTTCTTGGATGGCAGGCCTGTAGGCTGAGCCTTCCTTCCAAGCTCAGCTCCCCTGTTCACAGGGGTCTGTCTAATGCCATCTCTCAGGAGGACTCCCAAACCCCTTGCCTTGCCAGGAGTCAGAAACTCATGAGCCTTTTGTTTGCCCCTCCCTCACCCTGAACCAGGTGTGGGCTCATGTTCACCCTCACCACCAATCTGGCCATCTGGATGGCCGCCGTGGTAGACGAGTCTGTGCACCAGGCCCACTCTTACAGCGACTCTCATGACAACACCAGCCACACCCGCCTCGCCCCTGACCGTGAGTTCCCTGTTAGCCCTGGCCCTGTGGCTGCCAGGCCTTAGATGGGTGCTTTGTACTTTGATAGCCAGTCAGCCAAGCCTTTGCAAAGGAGCAGGATAAAGGTAGAAGTCAGGGGCCTCCTCCCACTCCAGGCTCTCTCAGAAGTGTGGGTACAGGTGACAAGGGACAGGAGTGCTGGGGTGTTTCCTCATCCTCTTGGGTGCAGCCAGGTCTCCATCCCACCAAGAAGGAAGCTCAGACTTCCAGAAGAAATGCAAAAGTGATTAAGCTAGGGGTCGGGGAGAGAGGTAAAGTAGCTCAGACTTCCCAGCCTGGGAAGAAAGAAAAGTGAGGAGCCATCCCCAAACAGCGACAGTCACGATGACATCACTTGGACCCATGACTAACCTCTGTATGCCCTGCTTGGCACTAAGTTCCTCAGATAGTCTATTTAACCCTCACAACTTCCCTCTGGAGATGCATGCTATTAATATTTCCATTTTACAAAAGCATAAACTAACAACAGACAGGTTAAGCAGCTTGCCCAAGGACACAGAGCCTGAAATTGAAGTGTTCAGATCCATCTTTGCTTTTAATCAGTGAGCTACACTAAGAAAAAACAGCATCTAGAGTACTGTGGTCTAGTTTTCTGGATTTCTCTAGGGTTCCTTCTATCTGGAACCAGACTAGATAACTAAAGCACCTGCACAAACACAGACCTCCACTGTCACAAGAGAGGCTTCCAAAATAGCATGACCCTAGCCCGGAGGGAGACCCCAGCCCAGCCGGACGGATAAAAAGCACCTGGCACATCAGAGGATTCTGAGGACAGAAAACACAGCCCTGGGGATGTAGCCATGTCAACAGATGGATTGTGAAACAGAAGAGGTCCACTGGGAGGGACCTGCCATGGGATCAAGCCTCAGCTTCTCCAGCCCCAGATCCAGCTGAGATAGTTCTGGGATGAAAAGAGTCATTTTCTGAGGCCCAAAGTATCCTAGAACATTCTAAATTCAGGTCAAGATTCCTCTTGGTGCCATATAATCCAAAGTGTCATGGTGGAGGTCTGGACACGGCAGTTGGAGGAGCTGGAGGGAAATAGACCTAGGAGATTCCGAGGGAGCCACCTTCTAAAAGACCACCTATCTCAGAGAACCACAGCTTATTGTGGATGGGGAGAGACTGGAGGAATGGTGGTAGGCAGATCTGTGGTTCTGGTTTTTTTTTTTTTTTTTAAGATAGTGTATGTATAGGTACATGCTTGTGTGTGTGCACATTTTTGTGTGCATGTGGAATTGTGCATATATGTACATATCAAAGTCAAAAGTTAACATTGGGTGTCTTCCTTAATTGCTTCTCTCTCATCTTTGTGGTTTTTAACATTTGTTTTAATTAATTTATTTGTTATTTATTTTTTGGTTTTTTGAGAGAAGGTCTCCCTGTAGCCCCAGCTGGTCCAGAACTCGCTATGTAGACCAGGCTGGCCTCAGTTTCTTGGAGATCTATGCCTGCCTCTGTTTTGCTTGCATTTATGTCTGTGCACCATGTGTGCTTGGTATCTGAGGAGGCCAGAAAAGGTGTCAGATCTATTGGAACTATAGTTATAGATAGTAGTTGTGAGCCTCCATGTGGGTGCTGGGAACCAAAGCCATGTCCTCTGCAAGAGCAGTAAGTGCTTTTAACTGCTGAGCCATCTCTCCAGCCCCATTAGTTTGGTTTTACTGTTGTTGCTGTTGTTTTGAGATGGGGGTCTCTCTATGTAGCCCTGACTGGTCTGGAACTTACTATAGAAAGCAGCCTGGCCTTGAACTCTCATAGAAATCTGAGTATCTCTGCCTCCCAAGTACTGAGATTAAAGGCCGTGCACCACCATATTCACTCAGCCCCTCTACCTTCAGGTTTTCAAACAAGTTCTCTTAGGGAACCTGGAGCTCACAGCTTCAGTTTGATTGCTGACCAACCTGTCTCCACCTCCCTGCTCTGGGATTACAAGGATGTGCCACCACAACAGGCTTTTTACCTGGATGGCGGGGGGCTGAATTCAGGTCCTTATGCCTGTGAAGCAAGCACTTTACTGACAGAGGCATCTCCCCAACCCCAGAAATTTGTTTTACTTGGACCCTCATGTATCCTGTCGTGTCTGGTACAATGAGTATCTGTGGAGTGGATGAAGATGCTGGGCCCTGTGAAGGCCTTTGGACCGTAGTGATGACTGGCAGAGAGAACCCCTGCCCTCACTTGTCACAGTCTAGAGCTCAGCCAGGTGCCCCTCTCTCCACAGCAGAGCGTGCAGGCAGCGCGGGTGGAGGGGACCCCTGTCCCTGTGACACGGCCATCTGCCAGGTCTTCCAGCACGGCTACTTCTACCTGTATCCCTTCAACATCGAGTACAGCCTGTTTGCCTCCACTATGCTCTACGTAATGTGGAAGAATGTAGGCAGGCTACTGGCCTCCACCCACGGCCACGGCCACACGCCATCCCGGGTCAGCCTCTTCCGGGAGACCTTTTTTGTTGGTCCAATCCTAGGCCTGTTGCTCTTTGTGGTGGGGCTGGCTGTCTTCATCATCTACGAGGTCCAGGTGAGTGGAGAGAGGGGCCACACCCAACAGGCCCTAGTCACTTACTACAGCTTCAATATCGTCTGTCTGGGGCTCATGACCTTGGTCAGCCTGAGTGGATCAGTCATCTACCGTTTTGACCGCCGGGCTATGGACCACCATAAGAACCCCACACGGACCCTGGACGTGGCCTTGCTGATGGGTGCCGCCCTGGGCCAGTACGCCATCTCCTACTACTCCATCGTGGCCGTGGTGGTGGGCACACCCAGGGACCTCCTGGGGGCACTCAACTTGGCACATGCTCTGCTCATGATCGCCCAGCACACCTTCCAGAATGTGTTCATCATCGAGAGCCTTCACCGGGGACCACCCGGGGCTGAGCCTTGTGAGATGCCCCCCAAAGAACCTTGCCAAGGTCTCACCTTTGCCAACCTGGATGCTCTCCATACCTTACCTGCCTGCCCACCCACTCCCACGCTGGTCAACCCCAACCCAGAAAGTCCTCAGGAGGCAGTGGCCATCATCTCAGCCCCTAGGTGCCACTGGCGACGTCGGTGCCTAAAAGACATCTCTTTGTTTCTCCTACTTTGCAATGTCATTGTGAGTAGCTGGGAATGAGAGCAAGAGGGGAGGAGAGTGGAGAATAGGTGCTGGGGGGTGTGGTGTTGTTCACTTAACCTTCTCTGTCTTGCCCTGGGGCTCACTCCAGAATCTTACACAGGAATAAGTTCAGAGAGGGCAGCTGCAAGTTTGGGCAAACAGCATTTCAGGGGACACAGACAGAATGCAGTCCCAGCTCTCTGGCATGTAGACAGACAGCCAATGGAGGGCTCCCAGGGAAAGCCGACGGGTGGGGGTGGGGGGGTGCTGGGCAGAGGTGAGAGGGAGCTGAAAGCTGAGGTGAAGGATGAGGGCGTGACTCCCAGGTGGGAGGTGTGACCGCTCCTGGAATCTTGTGACCTGCCTGCTTCTCGGAATAATTGGAACAGCATCAGGAAGTAGCAGAGATGAGGGTAGGTGTGAGCAGGTGTGGCAGGAGGCAGCTAGGGCAGGATGCAATGGAGGGCTGGCTGGGGGTATGCAAGAGAGTTGTCCCCTCCCTAATGACTTAGTAAAGCCAACTCCTAAAAGTAACAAACTTTACCCTGTGCAGTTCCCTGAATGGAAATGCCCCAGGGCAGAAACCCTCATAATGAGAGGGTACCCCAAAGAAAAGCATTCCTAGCATAGTTACACCCAACACAGCAACACTCGGTATAGACAGGTTCTCATATAGAAACACGAGCCAGTGGGGAGAGTGAGTCTCTGGGTCCACAGGTTCCATGCCCCAGGATTTGCCCAACCCTTAGATGGAGAATGAGAGGAAATTCCATCTGTACTGAACACACTTTTTTCTTGCTATGATCCTCTAAACAATACAAGGCACCAACTATTTATATGAAATCTGCATATTCTAATTGCAGTCTAGAGATTATTTCACATATACAAGAGGATGTATGTAGGTTAGATACAACTGTCACATCATTTTATAAAAGGGACTTGGGCATCTTAGCATGCTGGTATCCTAAAAACATTGCTTCTATGGCAAGTTCTGGCACCAGTCCCCCACATATACCAAGGGATGGCAGTACATCTCAAATAGGAAAAAAAAATCTCTAATGAAATTTAACAACAACCAAAAAACCAGCCATTTTGCCTATTTCCTCCAATAAAGAATATCTCTAATGGGGAAGCATTTTTACTGCAGGAATATTCTCAGGCTGGGACTAGGACCCTATGCAGATTTCAATAGTCAATTCACCTTAAAGAAAAAAAATGTGGTCACCAAGCAGTAAGGCTCAAAATCTCATTGTGTCTGGGACCCACTTTGGAGTATGGTCTCCCTGCCTGGGCCCAATCTCACTTCCCACCAGTCCTGGCTTAGAGGCTAAGAACTGCCTTCCAACAGGCTGTTCTTGCTCCAAGTATATGAGTCTGAATCACTTCTGGCAGCATCATTCCCATCCCTTCATTTTATAGGATGGAAATGGGCTCAGAAGGGGGCTGTAATGTTCCCAAGAATGGAGTGACTTGCCCATAGGGGTGAGGCTAGCCTTGAAGACTTGGTCCTTTGTCTCATCCCATGCACTAAAGGTCTGAGCTCCTACCCAGAGGTGAAGCAGGATTCTAGCCTCTGACTCCTCCCACACTTGAAGGGAGCAAGGCAGTAGAAACGTAGTAGGGAAGTAGAGCTGTGGAGGGTTGGAGTAGGATAGCCTCCTGTCCGGGCCCTGAACCCCTTCCTTAGGCCCAATTGATTCTTCCACCAGCACCCAAGCACACAGCTGGTCATCCGCTGACTCAGCTGTTTGTACCAATTGCTTGTGTCATCTATTCAAGCTGTCTAGCTTGGGCCTGGGTAAAAGACAGGAGGGGTGAGCATAGATGAATCCCTAGCCTGGAAGTGGACCAGTTTATTGAGGCACACTTCCTGAGCCCCTTAGGTAGTGCCAGGACATGTCAAGATGTTGGAGGTCACCACTGGGTGACAGCCCTCAATGTCCACCAAAGTAGAAGGCTGGGACCCTGCTCTTTCATGCCCAGCAAAGAAATGACAGCTGGTCTGGACCAGCTCCTGATGCACACCTCTCCCCACAGCTGTGGGTCATACCCGCCTTCGGTGCGCGCCCTCACTTCAGCAACACTGTGGAAGTGGACTTCTACGGCTACTCCCTTTGGGCAGCTATTGTCAACATCTGCCTGCCTTTCGGCATCTTCTACCGCATGCATGCTGTCTCCAGCCTCCTGGAGGTCTACGTGCTGTCCTGACATGACAGAGAAACTCTAGCCCCTCTGGGAATGAATGAACCCCGGGCGGGCAGTCACTCCCTGCCATCCCCAGACTAGAATTTTCACAAAAGTTTATTTTTCCAGGATGAGTTTTTAAATCAAAACCAGGACATGCCCATCCACCGCTGCATGACCCTGGAAATTAAGGCAGGAAGACTTCTCCCTGCAGCATTCTTAGGACCAGGATCTGGAAATACAGACTCTGGCTCCATTCCTAATCCCAGCCTTGTGGCCCGGCCAGTGTACAGTGCGGCACTGGGAACCAATAAAACTGCAATTCACCATGTTGCCCTCACTTCTTGACTCAGCGGCCTCATCTGAGATGGTCAGAGGAGAGGAACTTGGTGATCTGAGCTGGGAAGGTTCAAGGGTTTTCAGAACTCAAACTCTTTATTGTTTGTTTTTAGAAACAGAGTCTCCCTTTAGCCTCAGCTGGCCTGGAACTCACTATGTAGAACAGGCTGACCTCGATCTCACAGAGACCTGCCTGCCTCTGCCTCCCAGACACTGTGATTAAAAATACCTGCCACCACACCCAGCTGAGAGATCTCAAAGGTTTCAGCTGGTGAGCTGAGTCTGAGTTGCAGACAGACTCTAAACAATGAAAGGGTGGCTGGGAGGGACTGGATGGAGTTCCCAAGCTGCCACCTTCCTCTTTTCCTTATCTCCAGGTGATAATCATATTTCCTATGATGCAAGAAGCATTAGGGAAGACTGACTTAATCTGACATTCATGTTTTACAAAGAAGGAAACTAAGGCCCACAGTTACAAAGACCCAGAGGCTTTCTATCAACAATAATTTTTAAGCTCTGTGTGTGCAAGTATGTGTTTGTACACATGTGTGTGTGGGTGTGCATGCACCTATGTGCACATGCACATACGTGCAAGTGCATGTGGAGGCCAGAGGTCAACCTCAGGAGCTCTCTACTTTGTTTGTGGAGACAGGGTCTCTCAATGGGACCTGGAGCTGCAAATTGGGCTGGGCTGGCAGACCTGGGGATCCCCTGTTCCACCTACCCAGAGCTGGTATTACAAGTGAACCACCACACCTAGCTTTTTATACAGGTGCTGAGGATCCAACTTAGGTCCTCATGCATGTGCAGCAAGCACTACCAACTGAGCTATCTCCCCCAGCCTTCAAACTTTTGTCATGAGGAGCAGAGCTTTTGTTATTGTTAATATATTGTTAATATATTTTAAACTGATCCATAGAAATTGTAAGTGTGGCATGCAATATGCCATGATCAAATCAGAGAAAATGGCATATTGATTGCCTCAGATGAAAATCATTTCTTTGTGTTCAGAGCATTCAAAGTCCTCTCTGTTTGCTGTTGTGAAATAGTCAATGAATTGTCATCAACCATAATTATCCTCCTGTGCTATAAAACTCAGAGTAATCCCCCATGCTCATCTGAACCCTAAACCCATTAACCACACGCTACAGATTTTTTGCCCTCAAAATATTTCAGGAATGTCAGGAACCCAAGTTCAACACACACACACACACACACACACACACACACACACACACACACAATGGGGAGATTCCATTTTAAGGGAAGTCAAGAGAGTCAAGTCTTACCCTCAGGGGCCTTTCTTTACCTGCCACCCTGGGGTCCCCAAGGAACCTCTCCAATACCACAGGTACAGAGGTGGAAGAAGGAGAAAGAGAAAGATGGAGAGAGAGAGAGGGAGAGAGAGAGATTTGGGGGGGGTTGTTTGTCCATTTTTTGAAACAGAGTTTCAGGTAGTCCAGCTGGCCTCTGATTTCACAGGTCCAAAGATTACCTTGAACTTCTGATAATCGACCTCCACCCCCCAAGTACTGGGATTAAAGGTGTGCAGCATACCTGGCTTATTTGTTTGTTCATTATTACATTTGTATTAATTTGTGTGTGTGTGTGTGTGTGTGTGTGTGTGTGTGTGTGCATGTCACAGTGCTGGACTGGGAAGTCAGGGTCAAGGTGCAGGTGTCTGCTCTCTCCTTCCACCATGAGGATTCGGAATATTGAATTCAGGTCCTCCAGCTTGTCTGAAAGTGCCTTTACCCACCCAGCCACCTCGCTGGCCCTTGTTTGTTTCTTTGTGAGAATCAGAGCCTGGAATGGAGGCACCACAGTCAGCAGAGAAGAAAGATCAGAGGGAAGGCGGTCCAGGCCTGGACTGGCTGGGGACTATGAAGGAATAATTGCATTTGGGGGTAGAGTGTGGGAATGGCGCCAGCCGGAGCACAGGAGACGTCGGAGGAAAGAGTGTTTGGACCCTGTTAGCAACTTGATGTCCCCAGCTCCAGAGGCTGAGGAAATGGGAGATGAGGTGGAAGCGGGGAGTGGGGTTCAGGAGAGCGGGGATGAAAAGGGAATCGGAAGAGACCTGAGGCCTCCTCCTCTGCCTCCTGTCCCACTTCCCGCCTTGGGTCTTTGCAGCCCCAAACTCTTGTTGGACTTAAGGCAGAGAGGATCCTGGGAGGCGCTTCTGTCTTAGGTTAGCTAAGCAGGACATAGGAAACAGGTGACCCTGACTTGGGAAGGAGAGGGCCCCATTACTCCCAGTTCGGCTGCCACAAGCTAGCGAGGCCTGAACCCTACAAGCTCTCTCCTGCCGGCCTGAGGATCATGCACCCCAACCCGACCATCCCGAGGACGGCTCTCCAACCCGGACCCGGCGACCCGGAGCGGGCCCCGCCCCTCTCCCCGCCCAGCCGCCGCGTCATTGGCTGTTGAATCTGCGCCCGAGCCCCCGGCGGGGTAATTAACGAGGGATTAATGAGATTCCCAAAGTCAACAGAAAAATCGATGGGCCGAGGAGTCCGAGCGGCGGCTGCGCAGTCCGACGGGGGAAAGGGCGTCGGGGGCATCGGTCCCGGGGCACCCGGGGCCTCACCTGCACGGAAGATCCGCGCCGCGCCGCCGTCGTGCCGAGCCAGCGGCGATGGCTGCGCAGACGTCAGGTAAGGCTCCCCGGGCCCAGCTGGGACCCCGAGCGCCCCGGAGCAGCCCGCTGGACCTTCCGCGGAAGCCCAGCCCGACACACTCCTCCAAAGCGGGTTCATCAGCTGGGGGGCTGCGGGGACTGGGGAGAGCGCGCGGAGTGAGTGGGCGACCCGAGGCTGGCCGGGCTGTGGAGCACCCCAACTCTGGCTCCGCACCCACTTCCCTCCGCTTGGCTGGCCGGTCCCCACAGCAGAAAGAGGGAGCCCAAGCCCGAAAGAAGCCTGAAATTGGATGTTTGGTTATAAACGGGGCTGGGTCTGCCTGGACGCCGTTGCCCCTGGCCCTGCAGTCCCGTGTGTGGTTTGGAAGGAACCCTCGAAGCCTCTGGTGCCCACGCCAGACAGCCTCCTCCGGAGCTGGTCCTGCGCTCATGGCCCTGCGCCTCGCCCCGACGGCTCTTCTGCTTTCGTCGTCCGCAGACGAAAACGCGACCCAGAAACCACTTTGGTGTCTGGGACCTCCCTTGGACTGGCGTCGCGCCGAGGGGTGTGCCAAGGGACGGTCAAGTTCTTGGCAGTTCCAGGCACACGGGTTCTAGCCTTCATCCAGGACCCCTTGATGCCCACCCCAGCACTCTGATTGGAGGTGAACTACGTTTGCTCCCCTAATAGTCCTCTTTTCATCGTTGCTGGGACGCTGAACTATAGGAGTGGGAGCAAGGGGAAACCAGTGTGAGAACCCTAAAAGGAGAGGACCTGAAAGGTGACCTCCAGGGTCCCTGTCCCCCTGGGGACAGTCTGGGCAAAAATCGGGTCTGAATTATCTGAATCCTTCAGCTCTCTCTAGGATCTGTAAAGCACTGTAGGGAAAAATGCAAATAACTAACCAGGCGCTGATCTGCATTTGTTTGGTGTATTAAATCATTAAATTCTGATAAAACTCCTGACATAGGTACCAAGTAGTAATTCCTTCTTTAATTATTCCAGAACTTATTGGGCTGGAGATGTAGCTCAGTGGTACTTGCCTAGCATGTATAAGGTCCCTTCCCCCCACCCTCGTGTGTGTGTGTGTGTGTGTGTGTGTGTGTGTGTGTGTGTGTGAAAGAGAGAGGGGGGGAGAAAGAGAGAGAGAGAGAACTGAACACTGGACATTGCTGTTCCATCCTTGTCCATCCATTTCACAGGTGAGGCTACTGAGTCACAGAACCTAAGTAGCTTGTCCAAGATCACAAAGGTGCTAAATGCTATCTGGGCTCTTGATCAATAGGAGGTTAGGAAAGGGAGGGCGAGGTGTGGAGAAGGTGAGGTGGAGTCACCAGGGCTGGCAGAAAGGGAGCAGGGAGGTGTCCCCAGGATCCTCACCTTGCTTAACCTGGGTTTCAGAGCCTTGGAGGGAAAGAATCATCTGAAAAGCCTCCTGAGCGGCTCCAGGATGGAGAGGGTTAATGGGCAGGGTCTCTGTCCATAGCTCTGGTGCTGAAAATTTCCCAGAAACCGCCAGAGTCCAGGGCAAACATTGGGTGCGTGTTAGAACTGTGCTATGTTTGGAAAGGTGAGTCAAAGAGGAATTGGTCTCTGCCTTGAAGGAGCCCCTGACCTCGAGGGGAGCCAGCCACACCCACAGCATGCCTGATGATGTGTGTGCATGCTCTGCAGAGAGGAGTCATCCAGCAAAGTAGCCACATGTCTACTTGGGCAGAGAGAGGGTTTTCCAGTGAAGACCTATGCAAGGGCCATTGGTGGGAACTGGCAGGTTAGGCAGTATGAAGAACTGACTCTGGGAGGCTGGAGGAGCCCGGAGATCACAGAAGAAGCATGGACTTTTCTACCTGGGTCTGAATGGACTTGGGACCAGGTTCTAGAGTGTGGCCAGCAGGGAGAGGGTGCTGGATAGGAAAGAGGGTAGAACTGGTCCGATGGGAGACGGGAGAAACTCACTTATAAACCTTAAAGAGGGGCCCAGCTTGTTCCAGGAGAGAACAGTAGAAGGCATCAGCATTACTCAGGGTGTATTTGGGGAACGGGACCCCAGAGAGGCTGTGGTTAGGGCCAGTGTGATGAGGGTCTCCTGGTAAGGTGCTGATGGATCTGGGGGAGGGAGTAGATGCAGCAACATACAGCTAATGAAGCTACAGCATGTTAGCAATCCAATCATCAGAAGAGGCCGGGCGAGGCAAGAAAGAACCCTCATCTTGGGTGGATGGATAAGGGAAGACCACCCACCAGAGATGAGTCCAGAAGGACCAAGAGGAGTGGACACTGTAGGCAAAGGTTGGGACGTGGGCACAGACAGGGAGATGATCAAGAGTAGCGGGCATTCTGAACTGCAGTAGGATGCTACAGCCCATGGAGAAGGCACTGGGGCCTGAGGGAGGCAAGGCTAGGAAATAACAACAGCGGCCACCCTACCTGGAGCACTGCATGCCCCAGGCCAACACAAGCTGTCTTGTTTCACTTGGAAAGGCCTCACAAGTCTTGGTGTTTGTTCTGAGGACAACTGACTGTCTTTGCAGGACTCTCCATGGGGAGCACACACCATGAGCAGGCGAGATCAGAGGGACTCCATACCAGGGTATGAGTCGAGGTGGAAAACAACAATCTAAGAAGCCAGGCAGGCATGGCTGTGCACATCTATAATTGTAGCACTCAGGAGGCAGAGGCAGGAAAATTGATAGTTCAAGGCCAGTCTGAGCTACAGAGCAAGGCTGTGGAGGTGGGAGACGAGGAAAGAAGAAAGAGGGAAGGAGAAAGGAAGGAAAGGAGGGAGGGAGGAAGACCGAAGATTAAAAGCAGTGTGGGAGCTGGACTGGATAGGCTTGGGGCCTGAGGGAATACACAGTTCAAAGAGAAACAAAGATGAAGCCCCGTTCTGTGCTAGGAGACATGGACGCAGAAACATCCCCTGAGCTCCTGAGCATCAATCAGGAAGCTACAGAGAGGACAGTGTGCGCTCAGAACCCTGAGGCCAGAATGCCCAGATAGCAGGGACTCTCAGGGGAGTTCCTGGGTCATCTGAGCAGGAAGCACACATAAGCAGTGGATCCATCCCCACTCTGCTGCAGCTCAACCCACTGGAAAGGAGGAGCACCCAAAGTCTCCCAGAGGGCAGCATGCTAGACCCAGAGCTGCAAGTATTGGGTAGCCCAATATTAGGCCAAAGCAAGTGGTAACAGTGGTGGTCCTAAGGGATGAGCGAGGAAGCAACAAGACACATTCATGGAAAGAGGACGGTCAAGCATGGTGTCCCCAGGCTATACTAGGCATTCATGGGACAGCTGGGTACGGAGTGGGGGCAAAGGGAAGTTGCTGCAGTCCAAGTCAAGGGCATGGCATTCATGCTGACCCTGACTCATGCCATGCATATGGCAGATATTATAAATCAACCAGTTCTTCCCACTCTGGATTTTGCCCAGTGATAGGTCAGTCTGCAGATGCCCTGGCTGCCTGGATGGGCCTAATTAACCCACTTTAGGAATAGGCACTGTGTTGAGAAATAGAGCAGTCCAGTCATGGGGGAGGAGGGGAGGTGATCCTCAATCCAGCCAAAATAATCTCTTCTATTCATGAGTAACATGAACGGCTTCCATGTATCCTGGCCCGTTTCTACCTCCTTGGGTCCTGTAGGGTAGATGGGGAAGCTCCAGTGTCCCAATTAGAAAGGTTGCATAGCATGCCCTTGTCTCACAACAGTTAGGGACAGGGGTGGAATCCAGGTCCACCTGCCCATCAACCTATTACTCTTTCTCCCTCTCCAGCCTCTGCTGAGGCTGTGCCCATGCCTTCTCCGGAAGCACAGGCGATGGAAGCAGCTCCTGCCTATGAATTACGAGTGGACACTGGAATGGAGCACACAGGGCTACCCTCCACATCCAAGCAGAAGTCCTGGCTGGTTCGACACTTCTCCTTGCTGCTGCGGCGAGACCAGCAGGCCCAGAAAGCTGGGCAACTCTTCTCAGGACTCCTGGCCCTCAATGTGGTCTTCCTGGGTGGGGCCTTTATCTGCAGTATGATCTTCAACAATGTGGCTGTCACTCTGGGTGATGTGTGGATCCTGCTGGCCACCCTGAAAGCTCTTTCCCTGTTCTGGCTCCTATACTATGTGGCAGGCACCACACGGCGGCCCCATGCGGTGCTGTACCGTGACCCTCGTGCTGGACCCATTTGGGTGCGGGGTGAGTTTTGGGTACTGGGTAGGTAGAGAGGCCTGGGGAGGGAGATCCAGTTCAGGCGTAAGAGTCCATACCCACTTGTCCATCCTGGCCCTGTCAGGCTCCCTGGTGCTCTTCGGCAGTTGTACCATTTGCCTGAATGTGTTCCGCATAGGCTATGACGTCAGCCACAGCCACTGCAAGTCAGAAGTGGAACTTGTCTTCCCGGCCATCGAGATCGTGTTCATGAGTGTCCAGGTAATGGGCCTCTCACATTACCCAAGCTATGGCAAGACCAACCACATAAGCAGTGACCTGTTGCACCAAAGTGTAGACACACACCACAGCTTACCTTCATGCATCCATACACACACACACACACACACACACACACACACACATGCTCACACACGCACCTCTGCCCACATGCATCTCCACATACCTGTCTCCCAGATGTAGACACCTATAAACACATCAGCCTATACACCTTCATATACTCAAACATCACCCCCAGAGAGCTGCCCTTCTCTCTCTCTCTGTTGAGTCTCTACTGTGTACCAGATCTTATGCCATGTTTAAATCACCTCCATTTCCCTGCTCAAGAAGGTATAAACTAGCCTCCCCTCCAAGCAATAGCATTTCAGCTCCTTTTCACAGCTGAGCCAGTTAAAGATCTGATGTTTTACCACTGGCCCAAACCACACAACAAGGAAATGACAGAGCCAGGATTCCAACCCAGGCTTCTTTGCTTGGTCTTCCATTGCAAATCCACATAAGCAACTGAGCTTTACACACCATAGTCCCACCACTCCATCAGCCCCTGGACTCAGGCCCTATCTCTTTCAGACCTGGGTGCTCTGGAAACACTGTAAGGACTGCGTTCAGATACAGACCAACCTGACCAGGTAAGGTTCCTCCCTCTGAAGCTGTAGGTTAATATGGGATGCATCCAGGTAACTCCTAGAACTCCTAGAGTTCTGAGGTCACGAGAGATCTGGCTCTGGGACTGAGTGGTCACCCATGGGCAGTGGATGATGAGAACTGTGTCCCTTGGAGCCAGTCAGACTGTGTGAATGGAATATGACCTACCCTTCCTCCAGGTGTGGCCTCATGCTGACCCTGGCCACAAACCTGTTGCTGTGGGTTTTGGCTGTGACCAATGACTCCATGCACCGTGAGATCGAGGCGGAGCTCAACGCCCTCATGGAGAAGTTCTCGGGTATGGAGGCAACCAGACTTTCCCCTATCAAACACTCCCTCAAACCAAGGAGGTACACAGAGTTATAAAGTTGGGAGCCAAGTCAAGGCTCATTGTTAAACAGATAAGTGGGACTGTGGAGATGGCTCTGTCAGTAAAGTGCTTGCCACACAAGCACAAGGACCTGGGTTTGATCTCCAGGAACTCACATAAAAAAGCCAGGTACGGGGGCATGTTCTTGTAATCCCTGCACTGGGGAGGCAGAGACAGGTGAATCTTTAGAGCCTACTGTCCAGCCAACCTAGCCTAATTGATGAGTTCCAGATTGACCTGGAACAATATGGAGGAGCTGGAGAGATGGCTCGGCAGTTAGGAGCACTTGCTGCTCTTGTGGAGGACGTGGGTTTGATTCCTAACACCCACCTGGTGGCTCACAACTATCTGTAACTCCTGTTCCAGGAGATCACCCACCCTCTTCTGGTTTCAATGGATACTGCAGGCATGTGGTGCACATACATACATGCAGACAAAACACTCATACACATAAAACAGAAAAAAAGTGGGAGCTAAAGAGGTGGCTCACCATTTAAGGGCACTGGCTGCTCTTGCAGAGGACTCAGGTTTGATTCCCAGCACTTACATGGTGGCTGACAACCATCTGTAACTCAGGTTCCAGGGGCTCTCACACCCTCTTCTGACTTCCATGGGCATTGCATGACAGAGATGCACTCACATGCAGGCAGGCAATACACTTATACACATAAAATTAAAAACAGTAAATAAAATATTTTTTTAAAAAGCTGAGCACAGTGGTGCACACCTTTAATTCCAGCTCTTGGGAGGCAGAGGCAGGTGAATCTCTGTGAGATCAAAGCCAGCCTGGTCTACATAGCAAGTTTCAGGACAGTTGGGGTTATAGGGAGACCCTGTCTCAAAACAAACAAAATAATAATAAAGAAAGAGAGAGAGAGGAAGGGAAGGGAGAGGGAGCGGGGAAGGGAGGGACAAAGGGAGAGGCTGTCCTTTGGCCTCTACATGCATAAGCACACATGTGTATGCCCATACTGCCACACACATGGCCCACGTTGCCATGTGTGTGGGCACGCACACACACACACACACACACACACACACACAAAGTTCAATGTGCCGATAGTCCCTTCATGCTCCATTAGGGACTGGCATCTGGTGCCCCACTCCCAGGAGCCATGTGGCTGTCAGCAAGCTAGCCATGAATCCTGGCTGCCCTGGTCACCGAGAAGTCTTTCAGGCATACACCCCACCTATGATATTTGCATTTTACTTAGGCTAAAAATCTTTGGGGCTGAAAAGAAGGCATCGGTAATGCAATTTTAGTACTCAAGCATGTCAGGAAGAAGAGGAGACTTGTGGGCAGAAAACTCTTCCTAGATTGTTCCATTTTAATCCTCAACCTGTACAGTCTGTCCTTTGAAGCAACGTCCTACAAATCCACAGAGGAAGCGTGCAGTCTGTGGTACTCAGCCACACCTGTGGTCTGCCCTTCCCCCACCCCACCCACAGGCTGCACCACCCCACCAGCTCTCATGGCCTCACACACCCACGACATGAATCATGGCACACCCATGTGCTGAGCTGTTCCTGTACTCTGTTTGCACTTTGCACAAAAGCTGCAAAGAGAGGTTTGGGCTCAGTAGCATCATGGATTGTGTGTGTGTGTGTGTGTGTGTGTGTGGTGCTAAGGTACAAGCACTCTACCATAGAGCTATATCTACAGCGTCAGTGTTTTATTATTGTTTTTAAAAAGGGCAGGTGAGATGGCTCAGTGGATAAAGGCCCTTGCCATGCAAGCCTGACAGCTAGATTCCCAGAATCCATGGTAGAAGAACAGAAACAATCCAAAAGTTGTCCTCTGACCTCCACACATGTGCTCCTGCACACACACATATCTCTAATCAATTTAAAACATTTTCACTAAAAAAATTTTTTTTATTTTTATGTGTATGAGTACATTGCCTGCATGTGTGTAAGTGCACCTGTGTCATGCAGTGTCCACAGAAGTCAGAAGAGGGTGTTGAATCCCCTGGAACTAGAGTTAGGGATGGTTTTTCACAATCATGTGGGTTCTGGGAACCAAACCTGGGTCCTCTACAAGAACAGCCAGTGCTCTTAACGTTTTAATTTTTTTAAAAACAACCCAAACACACAGATAAATCGAAGAGCAGGATATCCATCAACTGTGCCTAGTGGCACAGACCTGTAGTCTCAGCTAGTCAGGAGATTGAGGCAGGAGGATCAGAAGTCCAAGGCCTACCTAGGCAACAGAGTAAGTTCCAGACCAGCCTGGGAAACTTAGTGAGATCCTGTGTCAAAATAAAAGGTAAAACAAAGGTTGCGGAAGCAACTCAAAACAGGACATAGCCATCTCCTCAGCGCAATAATCAACATTTTGCCACATTTGTTTTAATATTTTTTTTACCAAATACTAAAGTAAATTATGAAAATGATAGTATTTTATTTCAATCCATCTCAATATTCATCTCCTTAAAAATAAGTGTATTCTCTTATCACCACATGCTTCTGTACTCGCCAACAAAGTTACTTAATATCGTGCCAAACCTCTAATCAGTCTATCTTCTGCTTTCTTCAGGTAGCCTAGAAAATTTTTTATTCGTTGTGTTTTCAGAAGGCTAGTTAAAATATGCAACAAAGGATTCGGGGAGACGGCTCAGTGGAAAAAGCACTTGTCATGAAGCCTTAGGACTGACTTTGAATCCCAAGCAGCTATGATAAAAAATAAAAAGCCCAGGAGTACAGTTACTCCAGGTAACTGAAGCACTGGGGAGCAGAGACGTGGAGATCCTGGGGACTTTCCCATCAGTCAAAATGGTGAGCTCCAGGTTCACCGAGAGACCGTTCTCAAAAACATAGGGTGAGAAGAGACTGAGAAAGACTTCTCAACATCAGCCTCTGGCTTCCACACATACATGTGCATAGGCAAGGGTAGCCAAATACACACATGCACACAAACAAATACAAAACAAGTGCATAAAATATTCAGTTAAATTTGGGGTTTGTTTGTTTTTTGAGACAAGGTATCATGTAGCCCAGGCTTGCCTCAAAATTTGCTATGTAACCTAGGATGGCCTTGAATTACTGATCCTCCTGCCACCACTTCCCAAGTGTGGGATTACAGGCAAGAGTCACTGTGTCCAATTTGGCAGAGTGTTGTTTTTGCTTTTTTGCAGTGTTGGAGCTCAGACTCGGGGCCATGCTAAGCAAGTGCTCTACCATAGAGCTACATGCCCAGCTCCTTTTATTTTTTCTTTTGGTTTTTGAGACAGGGTCTTACTATGCAGCCCTGGCTGACCTGGAACTTACAGAGATCAACCTGCCTCTGTCTCCCAAATGCTAGGATTAAAGGCATGTACCCCCACACCTAGCTCAGATCTTGTTTTTTGTTTGTTTGTTTGTTTGTTTTTGAGATAGAGTCTAACTATGAAGCTCAGGCTGGCATCAAACTTGTGTTCTTCCTGCTTCAGTTTCCCAAGTGTGCTGCCTGGCACCCTGGTTGTGAGTCTCTTTCTTAGGTCTCTCTTTTCCTAATGATCTTGAAGTTTGTCAGTGGCTTCTTCGTGGCGGCATTTGACTTGTTCCCTCGCCCCTGCTTTTCCTAGACCTGGAAGTAGAGTCTGGAGTCTCCTTAGATCCAGGTCAATCATTTTGGGTTCCCACGTGTCCCAGTAACACCGTATGCTCGAAAAGCAGCTTGGGCTACAGAGATGGCTCAGCAGTTAGGAACTCTGGCTACCCTTCCAGAGGACCTGGGTTCAGTTCCCAGTACCTACATGGCAGCTCACAACTGTCTATAACTCCAGTTCCAGGGGATCCAACCCCTTCTTCTGGCCTCCAGGGGCATTGCATGCACATGGTACGCTTACATGCGTGTAGCCCAGGCTGTTCTCAGACTCACCGTATAGCCTAGGATGACTTTGAATACCAGATTCTCCTGCCTCAGTTTCCCAAGTGCTGAGATTATAACACTATGTGCCATTATGCTCAGTTTGGCTAAGTGTTTGTCTGTTTGGTTGGTTTGGTTTGCAGTGTGGGGGTTCAAACTCTAGGCTAGGCAAGTGTTCTACCACAGAGCCTTTAAATGAAAAACCAGCTCATCTTGAGGAACTCACTTCTGATTACCCGAGTGTGTGCTGCTGAGGCTGGTCACTGCATCTAAAAGTGGCAGCCAGATCTCTTACTACAAATTATGGGTTTGCCCGGCCCAGCGAGCAATGTACGGAGGTGACACTCAGCAGCAGGGACAGCGTCAGCACGTTTTCAAGGCTTTATGTAAATTTGGTGCCTGAAGTCTTGAATCTTTGTCAAAGACTGACCATTTTGTCATCTCCAGTTTCTACGATCCAGCCTCAGATATTCCCACCTCTGTCAGAAAAAAAAGCTGCCAGCTGGGTCCCTTCCAATTCCAGCATGTTCTGGGGGCGAGAGTGAATCTCGCTGCCTGGTTCCTCAGAGCAGGGCCGACCTGATCGACTGTCTCTTCCTGGCTCCCCCGCACCCCAGGTAACGACACCAACACCTGCCTGTGCCTCAATGCCACCGCCTGCGAGGTCTTCCGGAAGGGCTACCTGATGCTGTACCCTTTCAGCACTGAATACTGCCTCATCTGCTGTGCGGTCCTCTTCGTCATGTGGAAGAACGTGGGCCGCCGCCTGGCAGCCCACTCGGGCGTCCGCCCCAACAGACCACCCTTCCGCCTGCACGGGGCCATCTTCGGGCCACTGCTGGGCCTGCTGGCACTGGTGGGCGGCGTGTGTGTCTTTGTGCTCTTCCAGATCGAAGCAAGCGGCCCTGACATCGCCCGCCAGTACTTCACCCTCTACTATGCTTTCTACGTGGCCACCCTGCCCGCCATGAGCCTGGCATGCCTGGCGGGCACGGCAACCCACGGGCTAGAGGAGCGCGAACTGGACACACTCAAGAACCCCACCCGCAGCCTGGATGTGGTGCTGCTGATGGGCGCCGCGCTGGGCCAGATGGGCATTGCCTACTTCTCCATCGTGGCCATCGTGGCCACGCGGCCACACGAGCTGCTCAATCAGCTCATCCTGGCCTACTCGCTGCTGCTCATCCTGCAGCATATCACCCAGAACCTCTTCATCATCGAAGGCCTGCACCGCCGCCCGCCCTGGGAGCCCAGGCCAGAGGACACAGCCGGGAAGCCGGAGACAGAGCTGCACCGCAGAGGCTCCCTGCTGGAGCTGGGCCAGGATCTGCGTCGGGCCTCCAGGGCCTACATCCACTCCTACAGCCATCTCAACTGGAAGCGGAGGGTGCTCAAGGAGATCTCCCTCTTCCTCATCCTCTGCAACATCACAGTGAGTGGTTGGGCAGGGACAGGCGCGTCCCAGGGGTGGGGTGCGCCAGCAAGGAATGGACCAAAGTTACCACCTCTTTCCAATTAGTCACAGGCCCACCTGTCCACACACTACTATCTCCACACCTCCTCCAATTCTTGAAGTGTCTCCATACAACAGGAACCATTACTGTCCCCTCTCTGACAACTCTTACGTTAGTTAGCCCAAGGCTCTACCAATTATAAGTGACAATCTGAGAGAACTCAGGAGTTTTGACTCTAAACCCCTAAAGGTACTGAAAACACACCCCAGATGTGGAACTTCTGATTCAGGCAAAAAAGAACCGATAAATTGGCTCTAAACTATATCAGGAACTCAGAGGAAGACGTGTGAACCAGGGCAGGCTTCAGGAAGGTTGATCTGGGCATTGGGAAATGGGTAGGATTTGCAGGGGATAGAGATGATTGTAACTAGCAGACGCAGTAAGGCTTGGTTGCTAGCTGGAAGTTCCTGCCCTATGGGAGCAGCTAGGGGACAGGGGAGGGCTGTGATTCATCTGGGGCTCAGCCTGGTCTCAGACTAGCCAAGAAGGTGTCCAAAGCCTCTGTGGCAGGGGTGTGGCAGACATGGGCAAAGGGAAGGAACCTGTTCTCAATGCCCAGGGATGTTAGCATAGGGCGAACCAGAGAAGCTGCCGGTCCTGGGGTTGCCTCCCCTGAGCTCAACGTGTTGGGATGCAGGAGAGTGTCTCCTTTACTTAGCAGCCTCCTCTCTCCCTCCAGTTGTGGATGATGCCTGCCTTTGGCATACACCCAGAGTTTGAGAACGGGCTGGAAAGGGATTTCTATGGCTACCGAACCTGGTTTACCATCGTCAACTTTGGCCTGCCTCTGGGAGTCTTCTACCGCATGCACTCTGTGGGGGGACTAGTAGAGGTCTACCTGGCAGCCTGAGCACCCAAGAAACCCAGCCACAACATGAACCCCAAAGTGTCAAGACAGAAAAGGAAGCCTGGAGTACCTGAGCAGACACATCATGTCAAGATCAGAAACCTGCCTGGGACTCCCAAAACTACCCTCCCTCGGCCTGACTGGAAGGAAAGAGTACTGCCCGAGCTCAAGAACAAGCACCCACATGGCAACTAATTAACTCCAGTCTCAGGGGATCTGACACCTGCTTCTGGCCTTTCCAGGCATTGCATGCACGTGGAACACATACATACAAGTAAAACACATACACACAAAATAAAAATAAATAATTTATTTAGAAAGACCAAGGACAGGAGCTGGAAACTGAGCTTCAGATACCAACAGCCTGGCCCAGGCAGAAGCCTACAGTGAACCATGTCACTACAGTCAGTATAGCTGAAGGCACACCCCAAAAGACTGGCAAGGGCTACTCTCTATATGAGTCAGTGTGAAATCACAGAGTCTGGGGGCTAGAGAGGGGCTGTCTCCTCCTGTAGGGACATGTATGGTCCCACCTTGGCCCAGGACATCCTGGAGGCTCAGAGTCCCTCCTGGAAGCCCAGAATCCAGGCCTCAGAACTCTTTCAGCAGCCCTGCCCCCACCACGCCCTGTCTCCTAATGAGCTCATTAATTAGCTGCCAGGCAGGGTTCAACAGCTCTCTCCTGCTGCCATAAAGCCTGTTTGTTTGATCGATTCCATTTGGCCTTTGTGGCATTTGTTCCCAGGGAAAGAACTGTCACTCGGGGTGTGGCAGGAAGGGTAGACATCTCAAGCGAGACAGTCCCGTTCCTCAGCCAGGAGGGGTCTAAACCAGTCACTCTCTGATCCATGGATTGAGGAAGAAAGAGATGGGTCTAGGCTTGTCGAGTCCTGACTTCTACCCTTTGCCAACACCACCTCTCAGAACAGAGTCTGGATAACTGGATTACTATGGGTGGTCATTATGGCTTCTGCCCGCCCAGTGCCCAGGCCTGCTGGTCCACTGAGCCATTGGGTGGGGCAGGAAGGTGATTGAACAGGCAGCACTGACAGTCCATCCATCTCTCTAAGCCCAGAGCAAACATGTCCAAGGTAAGACTGAGAGAATGTGGCCCTGACCCTGCAACTGAGGCTGTGCCCGCCCTGGAATTCCTGCTTTCATAAAGCCACACACTGGCAAGCTCAGGGATGATGCCCCAGCCCCTCAGTCCTGACTCTAGCTACCTGGGCTCATGTAGAAGACTCAGAGTCAGGTCTCTGGCCTCCCCTATACAGGCTTTTCTCTGGGTGGCCACGGCTAAACCCTGGGTGACAGAGCCTAATCCTGCAATCTCACCCAAGAAAATGACAGATGCTGGTTCTCAGTCACGGGGCAAGGGCCCTTAGAGGACTGATTCTGGGGTACAGAGTTCCCAGCTGTCCTGGCACCTCCCCCAACTCCAAGCACAGAGGCAGAGTGCTGAAAGGGGAGTTTTATTGTGTAAGGTGTCTGATTGTACAGAGCAAAGATTGTACTGACACAGGGAGGGCAAGGGAGACCTGGAGGCCAGACTTGGGGAGCGTGGCACCGCCATCACCCGGGCAGTAAATGGGGTAGGCAGGGCTGACAGCCCCAGCTCCCACTAGCCAGGCAATATCTACTGGCCCAGGGTCAGTAACAGGGGACCGTCAATACCCCAAGCCCCTATAGTAGTACATGCACTCTCCAGTTGTACTTTATAAACTGCCAGTCCCCAGCCCCTGGACTAGCAGCCTAGCCATGCTCCCTTTCCCCAAGGTCCCTGGAGAGAAGAGGGGCTAGAACAGTAGTTTCAGGCTGGGTGGTCAGAAGGATTCTCTCCACCCTGCCCGGGGGCCCCAAGCCTCCTTCTTGGGCAAACCCATTAGGACACAGTGACCTGGTGGCTTCTGGGACAGGGACGAGTGGCAGAGGATCGAGTCTTGAAGGGGAGCCAGAGTGGGCAGGGGACTCTAGTGGGACATATATCCCTGGAGACAAGAGGCTCCCAGGAGAACAGCCTGGTGGGTAGAGGACACTTTTGGTTCCCACTATCCCTAACCACAACTACTGTCCCGAGCCACAATGGGCCTCTGGGACCTTCCATCCAGGGCTAACCATCTACCTGCCCCAGGCCCTATGGTGGTCCTTTAAAGCTCAGAACAGTGGGTTTGGGGCATCAGGGACCAGAACCAGCCTTGCTGGCCCTATCCTCGCCAGTCTCCATCTTCACACCCGCTGGATCTCAAACAGCTTCACATCAGTGTCGTACCAGATGGGTGGGTCCACATTCCTGTAGAGGGAGTAGGCTGTCACCTTCTACAAAGGAACACCTTACAGAACGGGCTCCAAGAAATAACTAGGTAACAATGAAGCCAACCAAACCCCCATCCTGATGCTCCGCCCCACTTGATGGGAACCTACCTTCAACCAGATGAGATCATCTTGATTGACTGGGTACTAGTCCCACCATAGATGGGGGACCCAAAGCTTAAGTCCCTAATGAGCAGAGTCTCAGGTAGACACCCCCAGATCCACCCCAGGATGTAACAGCCCCATTCCTTGCAGGGCCCACCTCAGGTAGATGACACCCCACATATAGGTGCGGAACCACATGGCGGTACCCGAGTTGGCTTGGTATTTGCGGATGAGGATGGGGTGGGGTACAGGAAGAAGCCCCACCAGGGTACCATGCTGCAAGAACCTCAGGATCTCTGATTCATCTGTCAGGCCCCTAGAGAAGGAGAAAGGGTCTCAAGCATGTTCACAGGGACTCACCCTGAAACCACAAGGCCTGTGCTCCCCATCACACCTGCCCCAAGCCTGGACCAGCCCATCTCCAGGGCCACCTACCCTCCCGCCTGCTGGACTCACTTGTCAATGCAGATCTTCTCTACCTGGGGAACCAGCACCTGCAGCAGGCGCACGATGGTCTGCAGTGGCAGCTTTGACTTCCAGGACAAGACCTGTGAGGGCCACACCCCGAGCTATGGGACAGGCTGACCTCGACCCGTTGGCTCCCTGGGTCAAGAAGCGAGACGCCCCTCGTGGCCCGGCCTGCACTTGGCAGGGCTTGCGAAGGGGAACCGTTGCTAATGGAAAGAGGCCAAGTTGAGCGGCACTGCTAGGCCAGCTGCTGTGCCTCGTGCCTTCCGGGAGCTTGTCCCCTTTAATCCTCACAACGGCTGGATGGCACGAATGGAAGGACATTTATTATCCCCATCCCTAGCAATCAGTGGAGCTCCCAGGAAGCACACAGGGAGTGGAGGTCATTCCGGGAAGAACTCAGCGAGAGTGATTTACGAAGGGAATCGGTCCTGCGGGCAGCTGCTGGGAACACCGCAGAATGTGGGGAGGGGAAGCCGAGCAGAGAGGTCAGACATGAGGGAGGGTCATGCAGCTAGAAGGACTGTCCCTGAGCCTAGTGGTCAGGCCAGGAGCCTCTGGGGACATTTACACCCAAGTCTTTCCTGAGCTGGAGTCCTGGAAGACCTCTCTCGGTGCTCTCTGCCCAAACCCCAGCGAGTGTCCCTCACCCAATCTGATGTTGGGCTCCACTGGCCACTGGCCGATGCGCTGGATAGTCGCCGCTGTTCCCTCAATCCCTGGCTCGGCTCCTGGTCCCCAGAAAGAAATGGAAGTGATCAGGGAAGAAACAGGTACGGGGCGTGGCCACAGAGCAACAAGGTGCCTCCACTGACCCCCGGGGAAGGCTTGCTTCCACCAGAGGGGTGGGTCCATCCCTGCACTCTTTGCCTTGGGCCTAAGGCCCAGCCCAGCCCAGCCTAGTGATGGGTTTAAGGCCAGGGGCTGACAGGACAGGCCCGGTATAGGCCAACCTCAGATAAGGCTGATGGATGAGGAGGCTGAAGGCCAAGGACTTTGCTGTGATCAGTAAACAAAGGGGAAGACTGTAAATGTCCCCCTCCCCCAGGCTCAGCAGTACCAGCCCCATACCCTGTTCAAGTGCTTGTTCTCCTACAAGTAACCCCAGAGTGGCCTGGCCTGGCCTGGCTCACACCCACACTTCAGGGTCCAGACAGAAAGACAAGGTGCCATTCAGCATCATCCCCGACCCCAGATATCCCCAGCACCCACCCCCTCAGATGGGCTGCCTTCTGCTGAGCTTTGCTGGGACTCAGGCTCTAGAGACCTCAAGGTACCATCCTCTGACACCTGGGACTTCTCCGTCAGCTTGTCAATGCCTGGGTGGGACACAGGAGGGAGAGAGGACCATGCCATCACACCTCTTCTGGCTTGACGAGGCTACGTGCTCCCCAGTCACTTCAGAGGCACTGTCTCTGACCTCCCCACCCAGAAGGACCTGAGCCCTGTTCCTATCAAGCCACCCTGCAAGGCCCACCCAATATCTCTACTCTCACCTCCTGTTCAATCCCTTCCCCTCAGCTTCCCAACCAGGAACAGTACCCCAGAAATCACACCCCGGCTGTCCCCAATCAAGCCACGCTCTCTTCTGGCCTGCTAGCATCCAGACCTGGGGTGGCCACCAGACTGGTCTTGAGGGTGCCTGGCTCTGCAGGTGCAGCCGGGCGGGAGCCCTCCATGGAGGCTCCTTCCTGGGAGCCTGTGCGGGACAGGGGCTCGGGTGTCCGCTTGCGACGTTGCAGTGCCTTGTGGATGGACGGTGGGTCGGTGGGCAGGTTGGCCAGCTGGTGGAAGACGCCACGCTTGCGGATGATGGCATAGACCAAGTTCGAATTGCCTGTGGGAGGAGCACATCTAGTCTCAGGGAGCTCTGCCCCACACGCCACATCTGGGCTGACTTCCAGGACAAGGGGAAGGTTGGCAAGACAGGAGGGTATCTTCCCTGGGGGCGGGAGATGGAACAGGTGCCCAGAGAAGCCTGGACCGGACCTTGCCAGCTGTGTGTGCATTGATGCTAATACCTGGATGTTAGGCTATGGGGAATCCCCAGATGGGCTGTGTGGAATAGCTGGATGTTGGGCTCTGAGGATGCTCCAAGTTAGGCTGGTCTGAGCTCCCACATACCCTTCCTCTGGTTCCCTCAGTTTTACTTGCAACCAGAACCAATGGGATAACACCAGGCACAGTGGGGCAGTCTGACCCTTGTACTCATTACACCAAGCTGGCGTTCAATATGTGACTCCCTCATTGAGCCAGGGAGAAGTCCAGGAGGACAGTGTATGTACCTATCATCAACCACCCACCTGCAAGTTCCCACAGCCATCAGGCGAGGTGCAAAGGCTCCCCAGGGCCTTCAGTGCCCCCATCGACCTCTCTGAGCATGTCACACCACCCTGCTTTTAGTCCAACACCCCACCCCAGGGCCTTTGCACATGTCCCCCGCCCCACACTACTTTTCTGTTTACCTTCCTCTCATAATTCATGGGTAAGTGCAAATTTTATTTCTTTGGGAAATAGTGACAATAATTGATAATAATGATAATAATAAATATAACATTTGAGTTGTAGACACTATGCCAAGTGCTTCTTGTGAGTTATTTTATTAATCCTCACAATACCCTCTAAGAGAGGGACCCTCAGCACTATTGTTATAGCCATCTTACAAATGAGAACACCGAGGCTCAGAGAACTCACATACCCATTGCTGCAGAGATAATGAGTAGCAAGGTCTGAACTGGATCTGTGATGCTGGCTAAGGAAGCTGTTGCGAAACCCAGCGGTCTCACCGCTCTGAGCGTCCCAGCCACCAAGTGCAGATGAACTCTGACTGACTAACGGGACAGGCTCTCTGCCCAGTTCCTAGAGGCACAAAGTGCATCTCTGTCCCCCCACTGTATCCCCTGTACCCAGGTACACTGTAGGTGCTCAATACATGCACAATGAAGGAATGAGCTGACAGACAGGAGTCCTGGGTGTGGGCTTTTGTAGACAGAAGCCAGGACAGGGGCTCAGGTCAGTGCCTCACCATCAAACTGGTACTGGATGATGTTGTTGAAGACCTCCAGGAGGAAGAAGACCAAGTGGTGGTTCTGGGCAGCCGAGAAGAGAAACCAGGTGGTAGAGAAGGCCTCCAGCAGGTGGAGCAACTTGTTGGCAGTCACCATGGACAGGCTCTTGAGGTAGGGTGACACTGAGGGGGAGGCAGCTCGTTCCAGCCCCCGGCCCTCAGTCATCCAGTACATCCCAGACCAGGACAGACAGAACAACACACAACTCCCAGTCACCTCTGCCCCCGCTACCCACAGAGTCCCAGGAGGCTATTAGTGTCCACTCTGCCCTCAGTCTCAAAGTCATACCCAGCTCACCTCTCCCAGGTATCAATCACTTCACCCCAGAGGGAGGAAGGACAGGGACAGGATTGTGATAAGGGACTGAGGCTCTGAGAAGGTTATAAACTTGGCCCAGGTTCCCCAGCAATAAAATCACTGGGCAGGGATTTGAACTCCAGGCTTTTCCTCAACACAGCTTTGTGAACAGGAACCAAAGAGAAAACCACAGCTTAATCTGTGTGCTTTCTTGTCATGCATCTTTCTAGACTTCTAGGCCCAAGGCCCCAGAGGGTAGGAACAGGTACCTTCTAGTTCACAAAGGCATTCTCAGAATTGACCCCGCTTATTGGGTGTTCAGTTAAAACTTGTGGAACGCAGCCACTGAGTCAAGTACTCAACTAAGGTAAAGTACAGAGCTTATAACCCAGCTAGAGGCCTCAGGGTCTTTGCACCACCCAAGACACTCAGGAGTCCAAAACAGATCATGGAGAGTGTACTGCTTAGCTTTTACTGTCAACATAATGTAACCTAGAATCACCTAGAAAGACAGCCAAATGAGGAATTATCTAGATCAGGTTGGTCTGGGATGGGGATTGGCTTGGCTGTTAATTGAGGGGGAAAAGACCCAGCCCACTGTGGGTGGCACCAGGCTCTACACTGGGCCCTGAACAGTAGCAGTAGAGAAAGCTAGCTAAGCACAAGCGGCAGCCAACAAGCAAGGATCTATTTGTTTCTTCCTGTTTCTGACTGTGAGTATGACAGAACTCGCTGCTTGAATTCCTGCCTTATCTTCTCTTCAACGATGAACTATAACTTAGAATTATATAAGCCAAACAAACCCTTTCCTCCTCGAAATTGTCTCGACTCAGAGTATTTGTCACAGCCACATAAATGAGACTAGACCAGGCACTGAACCACACTATCCAAAAAATAGCCACACAAGCTGTCTTTCCCCAGCCCACTGCCACCCACCTTGCTGTGTCCCAGTCCCCAGCCAGTCTGAGCCTCTTGCCTCTGCTCCCAGAGAGCAGCCTGCAGTCCTTGCTGATGGCTCTGACACTCCCCTACACTGTGACATTGACAGCCCAAATCTATGCTGCCCAACAAATACCTGCCAGCCACATGTGAGCATTAAGTTCCTGAAACACAGCTGGTCCTAACCTTACATGTCCTGCATGCATAGAACACACCTTTGAAGACTGGCTGTATAGCAGAATAATATACCTCTAAAATTTCTTCCTTGTAGTAGGTATATTTTGAATTTAGTGGATTAAATAAAAATGTATTCTAAAACTTTTAAAATATATTCTCTTCTGTTCTCTTCTGCCACTTTGGGTGAATTCCAAGGATCGAACTCAGGTTTCCAGGCTTACACAGCAAGGAACTTTACCTTCTGAACCATCTCACTGGCCCCCAAAGCCAACACTTTAATCACCTATTTCTTTCATCCTTCTAAAAATAGGGTCACAGAAAACAGTCCACATGTGGCTCGCATTCTATTCTGTGGCTTGAAGCCAGGGAACTGGTAGTTGGTCGGTCTGTGGCCTGATGCCACCTGCTGGTGAGAATGGGGAAGGCCGGCTCCGGGCCCCTACCGTTGACCACGATGGTGAGCAGGCAGTCAAAGAGAGGCTGTAGCCGCTGGTGGCCACTGGTGATGATCTTGTGGAATACCTGTGCAGAAGTGGGACAGGGGAATGACGTAGGGTTCCTAGCACCTTCAGATTCAGCCAAGAGGACATTGCCCCCATCCCCCCAGAGCTGGTCATGCACAGCCTCTCACCACAATGAGCAGATCCGCGTGGGTGCCAGTGAAGACTGGGATGTCCATGGGCACGCGCACTGAGTAGGGCTTGTTCAGCCGCACCCCGAAGTTTCGCTCCCCGCTCAGAAGCAGCAGGATAAAGACCCCGATGTGCATCAGACCTACCCGTGCTGCAGCACACAGCAAAGAGGGGTCACATGGGGCAGGGAGGGGACACGGAGCCCAGAGCAGAGACCCACGTTCAGAAGCTGGAGGGAGAACCCTCCTCAGAGGCCTGAGCTTCTGGGAGGCAGGACAGACTGCTGGACCAGTGTGGACCACCCAAGCCAAGACCCCACCACTGTCTTACACTGATCTGCCCGGGCATCATTGAGAAAGTAGAGGATGGGGACCAGGATATCCAGCACATCACTGCTCTTCAGCACAAAAAAGAGGAATTTCTAGGAGTGAGAGAAGGGACAGGTGAGCTGGGAGGTCTAGGTCCGCCCCGCCCCTCCCCCTGCCACCCCAGGCTGGGGAGACCTAGATGCTGTCACTGTGTCCTTCCACGTCCCTCCATGCCCACTGCCCTCAGGCTGGGCCCTAGGCCACCCACCTTGTTGAAGTCACAGAGCTTCCAGAAGAGAACCAGCAACTCCTGATGGAACTGGATTTTCTTGGTGGAGTTAGGCAGGTAGGTCTGGAGTAGAGGGTTGGACAGCAGCCGGGCTATACCCTTGAGAATGAACTGGAAGTCCTAGCAGAGTGGGGAAGGCAGAGCAGGGTCCTGTTCATCCCAGCTTCCGACCTGGATACCCGGCCCAGGCCCCCTATAAACACTTCCTTGCTCTCCCATAACCCTCTCTATCTCCAGAACTCAAAGGCCATTACTGATAACTGTCCCCCGGAACACTGAGGCCCTGCCCCTCCAGCGGATCATAGGATCCCCTCTGCAAGGCTGCAGATTCTGGTAACCCCTGCATGGACACTCTGAACCAGGATTCCCTGTTGGCAGACGCCATTCTTCTGCCCCCACCCCCAGTGACTGAACACTTCACCCATCACATGGAAGAAGCATCCCCCAGCCTCAGTTTTCACAGAGCTGTCATTCACAGAGCATCTTCTACAAGATGGGCTGTGATCTTCATAGATGGGAATGCTGATGGGAACCCCACTGCTCAGCTGCAGAGGTTAGGGTCCAGAGAACTCTAGTACCTCGCCTCCACCACAAAACATGAACTTGGGTCTGCCCGGACATTAAATCCACTGTTTCCTGTCATCCTCCCTTCTCTGAATCTCATCACAGCCTCTTCGAGAGGACTTCTTGGTTACTCTCACCCAATTGAGGCTATCATTCTTTCTTTTACACAGGGTCTCCCATAGCCCAGGCTGATCCAGGAGACCTTGAACTTCTGATCTTTCTGTCTCTGCCTCCCAAGTGCTGGGATTACAGGCATGCGCCACCAAGCCCGGTTTATGCAGTAGTGGAGACTAAATTCCGGGCGTTGTGCATGCTAAGCCAGTTCTCTACCAACTGAATTGCATCCCCACTGTCATCAGTCCTTCCTGTCAAATCCCCAAAGCACTATCTCCACAATTTCATTTCTGGTGACCATGTTCCTTCATGGAGAAAACAGGATTCCTCTACCCTACAAAGCCACAGCCATTGTGAGAGGTGGTCAGTAAGAATCCATGAACTAGGGCTGGAAAGATGGCTTAGCAGTTAAGAGAACTGCTTTTGTAGAGGACCTGGGTTCAGTTCCCATTCCCTACAAGTCAGCTGACAACCACCTGTAACTCCAGTTCCAGGGGACCTGATGTCCTTTTCTGACCTCCACAGGCATTGCACGACACAGTTACACTTACGTGCATGTAGGCAACACACTCGTACACATAAAATAGAAAGAATAAAATGTTTTTTAAGTAATACACAAGATAAGCCTCACCTCCTCACGATGGATGCGGGACAGGTAGTTCACAAACAGATTTTCGGGCCCTGGAGGCTGCCAAGGGAAGGAATCCCAGTGAGCAGGTCCCCCACTCCGGTCCCTACCCTAGCCCAAGTAGCAACAGCAGCATCCCTTCCACGGCCAGACACCAGCATACCATGAGGTGCCTCCCACGGGTCCCTTGCCCAGTGCCGCTGGAAAAAGAGATGTCACCTGCCTCCAGCCTTCCCTCCTTCCCATCCTTACATCAGCATCGTCCATGGCAGTGCCCACGGTGGTGCCATCCACGGTGGGGCTGGTGCTGGTGACGCTGTCATGGTCCAAGGTGACAATGAGCACCTGAGCAGCTTCCTCCACCAGGGGCTCTCGGTAGTCGGAGAAGAGCAGGTGGTTGTAGGGGATCCCGTAGCCCACCGGGTCATAGGCACACACGGTGTTGAGGAGGGAGGTGAAGAGGGGCAGTGCGTGTCTGCAGGGGAGACAAGGGCCGGGTCGTAGGGAGGCTTCTCCCATCCAGCCCGCCATCGCCCATCCGGCTACAGGGGAGGAGCCGGGAGCCACCTCCTCATTCAACAAGCATCGCTGTCAGGCTGTGGGCCGGGACCCAGGAAGCAGAAGCACGAGCTTGCCCCTCAGGAGGCGGAAGGACCCGCCTCATCTCTCTACACATGCCCGGCTCTAAGTAGGGCCAGGCTGGGCCAACAGCAGAGGGATCTATTAACAGGAGTTCAACAGCTTCGGGTGCAGGTCTCCTTATGGTCACACCCTCGGGCACTGGCTCTTCAGAGAAGGCATCTTCCCCTCAGGGAGCAGAACCTGGCTCCATCCCCCAGCTCCCAGGCCACAGAATGGCTGGAATCAGTTCCCTAAGATGTCAGAGTTCAAGCTCCTCATCTTACTGATGAGGAAACTGAGACCCAGAGAGGTTAAGTGAGTGACAAGGGGTGGCAGTTTGCCTGATAAGGCCGTGAGGAGAAACTCTGGCTAGCTTCTGACTGTGGCTGGTGTTGGGCTCACGGGTACCCTTCCCTTTTGAGGACAAAACAACAGTCAGGTGGGAAACCAGCAAAACCTGAGGAGGAAGAGACCGGATGTGCCATATAAGGGTCGGAGTCTGGAAGCTGGAGGGTGAGCAGACTTAGGATAGCTATGTTGTCAGCACAGGCATGCATACCGGGAAGGTATGCTTTAAATACTCTGTCCCCTTGATGGGTGCGTGATACCCGCAAGTACTGCTGTGTCCCCATATTCCATGAGTGCGCCCACATAGGCCAGGCTTCCCCACCTGTCACGGTCAGTCATTACACCCCTCTCCACCCACTGTCCCACAAGGCAGCCACAAGCTGCGTGCAGCTATTGAGTGCTCGTCCTGTTGAAATGTGCAGGAAGTGCAAATTACACACTGGATTTTGAAAAACAAGCATGGCAAACGGCCTCGATGTTTTACATGTTCATTACAAGTTAAATGCTGATGTTTTCACATCTTGAGTTAAGTGAAATATAAATTGATTTTTACTGGGGTTTTTTGTTGTTGTTGTTGTTGTTTGTTTTTGTTTTGAGTCAGGTTCTCATGTATCCCTAGGCTGGCCTCGATCTCACTATGTAGCCAAAGAAGACCTTGAACTTCTGATTCTCCTTCCTCCAACTCCAAAGTGTTGTAATTACAACTATGCACCTCTAATACCCAGTTCATGTGGTGCCAGGGCTCAAACCCAGGGTTTCGTGCATGCTAGTCAAGTAATTCACAAACTGAAGCATATATCAAGCCCCTTACATTATATTTCTATGGAACAATTTGGCTCTAGATGGAACAGTTGGACCTGGGTCACCTAGAAGACACTCTAAGGAGGTTTAAGACAGAGCTGTTACATTACAGTTCTTCACCACCAGGGAGCAGCACCTCCCCTCAAATAAACCGCATAGGGCTGACTGGCACCAATCTTAACTCCTGAGTGCCTAGAAGTAGAACAGAAAGACCAGGGTCTCCTTACCTGTTCTCTGTGGAACAAAAGAACTGAACCCACGGGTTGGTGCTGCCGCTTTCCGGAGCTGGTGGCAGGTACATGGCCTCTGAGAAGCATGTCAACAGTAGTTTCAGCAGCTCCATCCTGTCGGAAGGAAGGAAACGGTACATTAGGACCCTAGTCCCCGTCTAGGAGGGGACTGTCAACCCTGCCTACCACCCTGGCCCAAGTCCATGGAAAACAATGACCCTTGTTCCTCCCTGTAAGATATGAGTTGGGTGGTAAATGGGGCAGAATTTCCTTGGAAGGCCGTGGGTCTCTGAACTATGCAAAGCCCAGGCCAGGTTCCACTCACCGGTTCATGTCATGGATGTAGTTAGGCTGCGGGGAGTGAGCAAAGCCCACACCAGCCTCCCAGATGTATTCACAGCTGTCCAGAGAGTGGACATCTTCTGCTGAGTCCTGGGAACGGGGGGCAGGCACATGGTGGGGTCACAAAACAAACAGCGCATGAGGCAGACCCGACCACCCACGGCTTCCACGGTCCCTGTGTGCAGCAGCACCCCCTCCCCATGGTCTCCTAAAGACACCCCTCATGCCCCAAGTCCTAATGTACAAAGAAAGGAATGTTGTTAACGTCTCTTAAATGCTCATATTTCTTCAGTCTTATACTGCTTATATTTACTTGGGAGTCCAGTCTGAGGCAGGGAGAGGAAGGAGGGTAGGTCAGGGGTTGGAATGTGGCAGATGGAAGGGCAGAAGGCATTCATGGCAGAGTCCCTGAGAAAAGGGCAGCTTCCTGGTTCCAGCCTGGTTCTCCTCCCACCTCAAAAGACAATGGGTGCTTGTGCACAGCCACCTGGGACTCAGGCAGTAGGCTGTGCGCCGCCTGGCTCCTCTCCAGCTGTACTGCCCACCACTCCACCCAGGACACATATGTCTGGCAGTCTCGTTCTCCACAGCACCCCTGGCCCGGCACACTGCATCTGCCCAGGGGAGCCTTAACTACTGTGGCCCTCAACACAGGGCCCTGGCTAGAGGGGCGGGTTATCTCACCACAGTGCTCCTCCGATGGCTCTGAACTGTGAAGTCTGGGCAGAAGAGCAAATCGGCAATGGCCAGAAGCAGGGACTCGGCCAGGGGCCGGGCGTTCTCATCCTCCTCCTCCCCCTGCTGAAGATGCAGGCTAGTCAGTGGGGGCTGGCCAAAGGGAGGTGGCCCCAAACTCAGGAGTATGGAGAGTAGGCATCCATGGACAGAGAGAGGGGGAAGAAGCGGAACAAAAGAGGAAATGGAAATTTCTGCTCCCCCCTAACCTCCCTCAGCCAGAAGACAGAGCAAGGATGGCACTGGAAGCGAGGAAACCTCCCTACCGCCGGAGGCGCCAGGTACCAGCCGCAAGGGTCTCAGGAGGCTCCACCCCTGGGTCCTTGCTTGAAGACAGACCCAGAGTGGGAGGGGGAGGGGAGAGGACAGTATGGTCCCTCTAGACCTTCTGAAGACCACCCTATCCCCTGCAGAAACATCTCTGTTCCAGCCTGCAGAGGGCAGAGGCCCCTTGAGAGAGGAACTCAGGGCCTAAGAAGCTGGCATCGGCTCCATCTCTCCTCAGTCCTCACCCCGACACTTCCCAAGACTCAGAAGAGACCTGGAGCAGGTTGCCCTGCCAGGGTCCTCCCATCCCACCCTGGCCAGGCCCACAGACCCCTCCACGCCCTGCCCCGGGCACTGTGGACCAGAAGAAGCCCCTCCAGTCGGGGTCCTCGAAGATGTAAGGCAGCACGCGGGTGAGGAGCCGGCTGCAGTTCAGGACCACCTGCTTCTCCTTCTCCGAGTGGCAGCCACTCTCTGCTCCTTGGACCAACTTCTCCACCGCCTGTGGGGACAGGCAGCAAGAGAGGGACATGTGAAGTGGCCCTTGGAGTTAGGGGCCACCGAGGCTGCAGAGAGGCCGAGGTAGAGGTACTGAACCTGACAGGGGTGAGCCAGCTCAGGGGAACTGGGATATAGGCCAGATCAGACCAGCACATCAGGAAAGCAGAGTCCTGCCCACCGGATGGCCAAGACCTCATCTGTGGCCTCTTTTCCCAGAGGAGTGTCATACTTTCTTCTGAGAGTCTCTTTTTCTCCTAATCCTTATGCTTAAGCCTACATTAAATATCTTTTCTAAACATCTTTCTTTCTTTCTTTCCTCTTTTTAAATAGACCTTGGCCTGAAAAGATGGTTCACCAGTTAAGAGCACTGGCTGCTCTTGTGAAGGGCTGGGAGTTTGGTTCTCAGCACACACATGACATCTAACAACTGTCCGAAACTCCAGTCCCAGGGGATCCAATGTCCTCTTCTGGCCTCCACAGGCATTGCATGCTCATGGTTCATTTCCATACATGCAGGCAAAACACTCAAACACATAAAAAAAAAAAATCAAAATTAAAAAAAAATGTAAATAGACCTCATTCGTAATGCAGACCTAACAGCAGCATCCCACAGTGAGCTGGTGTGTAGAAAATGCCCCACAGGTCTGGTGGAGCCCTTAAAAATGGTGGCTGCCATGGCCATGTCCCTTTTGCCGACACCAGAGAGAACTTTAGGCAAACAGACTGGATGAAGTTTCAGGACCTCTGCCCTGTCCTGCTTCAGCCTGGGTGTGCCACCGTGGAGAGAGTAGGAGCAGAGTGGGGGCCAGGCAGCCCTTACCTTGTAGCACAGGGTGGCCAGGTTAGAGGGCGACTCCTCCCGCACAGCCCGGATCTCTGCTGCTGGCACCAACGCAAAGACATCTTGTACAGAGGTGGCCGTGTCTGCCCAGAACTGGTCCCAAAAGGCATCATCGGTGGCTTCCACAGGCTAAAGGAGGACCCAGTGTCCAGAGTTACACATCCCCTTACCAATAGAGTGAGAGAGACTCCTGGAGGAAAGCTACGGCTCTGTCCTCCATTCCAGCCAGCACCTGGAATCATCCAATGTGCATGAGAAGCATTATTCAGCTGCCACAAGATGTGGCCAGCACTCAGGTCAGGCATAGTCACTGTACGTGGTCAAAGAAAAGCTGGGCACTGAGTCTGAGTCTCTGAAGATCTGTGTATCTCTGGATAAATCCCATCCTTCTCTGGTAGAGAGGCTGACCTCTCCACCTGGGCACATCCCAGTCCACCCAGGACCTTGACTTGGGATCTCAAGTCCATCCCAGGACCTTGACGAAGGCTATGTCCACTCCCATAGGGAGAAAACAGAGGCCATATGTGCTTGGTTCACAGTCATCAGCACTATCTTCTCACTACCCTGACCCCCCTGTACATGTTCCTCTCGGGACCCTCTGCTGGTTCATGTTTCAGGGTCAGTCACTCTCAGAGCTCCTGCCTCAAGTCTTTCAGTGCCATCCCTACACTGCGCACAACCCACGCACTAGAGCACAGGGCCGAAGTCAAGGCTCCTGCACACCAAAGCATTGAGGATCCCTACTGCCTGCTGGGTCAGTCTCAACATCAGCTCAACAGTCAGACAATATCTTCTACTACCAGGGATCGAACCCAGGACCTCACACAGGCTGGTCCAGTGTTCTACCATTAACCTACATCTTCTAGAGACAGGTAAGATCTTGACTATGCCTTTGGCCTGAGAGTGTAACTCACTTGGTAGACTGCTTGCCTAGCATGCACATAGCCCAGGAGTGGATCTTCAGGATTGCATGTTAGGGTAGTGACAAAGGTCTCTAATCCCAGCACTTGAGAGGATCAGAAGTTCAAAGTCATCCTCAACTGTTTTGACTGAGTTTAAGGCCAGCCTGATATACAAAGATCCTGTCTTAAAAACAACAAAATGCCTTGTGTATACACACACACACACACACACACACACACACACACACACCCCATCTGTACTTACTAGCCTTAGACATGACCCAGTATCTCATCTCTTTTCTTTTGCTCAGGTTTGGGGCCTGTGAGATGGCTAAGCAGGTAAAAGTGCTTGCTGCCAAGCCTGATGACCTGAGTTCAGTCTTCCAGACCTACACGGTAAAAACAAAACAACTCCTGCAATTTGTCCTCTGACCTCCACATGTATAACTTGGCATATGTACATACAGACAAACACACACACAGAAAACAAAAATAATTTTTTAAATGTAACCAAGTCCTAAAGGTCCTGTTGCAGCATCATGCCTTAAACACATACATGTCCACTGGGGCTGGAGAGATGGTTCAGCAGTTAAGAGCACTGGCTGCTCTTACAGAGGATTAGGGTTCAGTTCCCAGGATCCACATGGTGGCTAATACCCGTCCTTAATTCTAGTTCCAGGTGATCTGACCTCCTCTTCTGGCCTCCATGGGCACTGCATGTACGTGGTGTACTTACACAGGCAAATACTCATACACATAAAATAAAAATAAAAAGTATACTGTTGGGCATAATGCAGGGTGGGCCTAGCTAGGCCACCTGCCAGGAGGAATGGAGGAACAGCTCTCGTGGGTGTGGTGCTCCACATCAGTTGGTTGTGAAGCCAGTTTCTGCCCAGCACCTGGAGGGAACCTGATCTACCTGGGAACAAACTGCAATTGGCTGTAGTCTGACTCCACCCCCACCCCATAGGGCTACAGGCAAACAAGATCTATAAGACACTCTGCTCTTTCTTGAATAAATGAGTTTGCAGCAGACCACCACTGCTGGCTTTCTGCTCAACTCCCAGAGTTGGTGTCTTGATTCCACACCTATTCAACCCCTCACCACAGCAGAGATCCTTCAGTCCCCCTCAGGCTGGCCCTGAGTGCTGGGATACCCCCAACAGTATACTAAGAAAGCTATTTGCTCTTCCAGAGGACCCAGCTTCAATTCCCTGGATCTCTAGCTCCAGAGGACCCAACACTTTCTTCTTGCTTCCACAGGCCATACACACACATGGCATATATACACACAAAAACACACATATATACACACAAAGATAAAAATAAAAATAAATCTTTTTGAAAAATATATTTCTAGTCGGGCATGATGGCACACACCTTTAATCCCAGTACTCAGGAGGCAGAGGCAGGTGGAGCTCTGTGAGAGTAGGTCAGCCTAGTTTACATACTGAGTTCCAGGCCAGCTAGGGTTAAAGGGAGACCCTGTCTCAAAAAGATCAAATATATGTGTGTGTGTGTGTGTATTTCTGCTCTTTGAATCATATAGAAAATCAAATAGATAACTTAAGGCAATCGGTTTGTGATAAATTTCACTTCTAGAATTTCTCCCTGTTGAAATAGAGATGTGGTGTATAAGGATGCTTACTGGTGAAGTTTTTTGTTTTTCTTGTTTTGTGAGGGTCTCTGAAGGTGAGAGTGTGATCTGGGAGTTGAGTCGAGGGACTTCCAAATACCACACAAGGCTCTACCAATGAGCTATATCCCCAGCCTTTTTATACTTTTTCTTTTGTGACAGGGTCTCACTCTATTGCCCAGACTGGTCTTGAACATGTAATTCTCCTGTTCCAGGCTCCTGAGTATCTGGGATTACAGTCTTGCATCACCAGCCCTGGCAATGGCTATTATTGAGAACAGTGAAAACATGGGATTAATTTACAACCATCAACCATCTCAGATTTAAAAAGCTAAGGCCATCTAGGCAATGGGATAGAAGGCAGCCAACAAAATCATATTTTCAGGACTGGAGAGATGCCTCAGCAGTTAAGAGCCCTGACTGTTCTTGCAGAGGATCTAGGTTCAGTTCCCAGCACCTATGTGGTGGCTAACAACCATCTGTAATTCCAGTTCCAGGGCATCTGACACCCTCTTCTGGCCTCCATGGGCATTGCATCAGGTGCACTTACATACATGCAGATAAAACACACATACATATAAAATAAAAATACATAAATTAAAACTGTTTTTAAAATCACATTTTCAAAGACTATTAATGAATAGAGGATGTGCCAGGTGCGATGTTATATAAACAAATAAAAACAAAACAAGATTTTGGGCTACCCACCCGACAGATTAACTATAATTTTGTGTTCAGTTATATACTAATAAAGGATTGGAAGATTCAGTAAGACAGTAACAGCAACAATCTCTCAAGTGGCTTTCTTTGAAACAGGATCATGTTGTGTATCCCAGGCTGGCCTGGAACTTGCTATGTAGACCAGGTTGACTTCAAGCTTATGTTAATTTTCTTGCCTCAGCCTTCTAAGAGCTGAGATTATGAGGCAGAAAGCAGTGTTCTTCCATGGTTTCAGCCATGAGCTCCTGCTCTGACTTCCCCCAATGATGAACTGGGCCTTGGAAGTATAAGCCAAATAAACCTTTTCTTCCCTTAAGTTGATTTTGGCCAGTGTGTTTTATCATAGAAACAGAAAGGAAACTAGGACAATGTTATAAATTATATATAAAATCTACACTTTAAAAATAATCCTGTTCTCTAAACCTTCTTTTTCCAAGAAGCCTCCCAGAGCCCAAACTATAGTCTGCTCCCACTTGGGAGCCTCCGGCCCCGGGTCCAGGCGGACGTGCCTCAATGCCCAGCAGCTCAGCTGCCCTTCTTCCTTCATTGTGCTGTTGAGGCAGATGGCAGATGCTAACACCGTCATGGGTCCTGGCAGGCCTGAGAGCCAGGGGCTCTCCAAACCCAGAGCAGGGCTTTCGTGCTTTACCAGGGTACAGGTATTCCCCCGTGACCATTCATTCCCTAGACAAAAATCCGCCCCCCACTCTATACCAGGGAGCTCCAGGGTACTTGTGGCCTCCACACAAGTCTGGCATGAACTTCACTCAGTCCCAGAACTGGTAGAGCAAGTTCACTGGAGGTACAGGAACAAAGGCCAAAGGAGGGGCCTTGGGGCTTTGCTGGCTCTCAGGCCCTCCGCCTCAATAGCCATCTGATACACACTGGGGTTCAGGAGCAGAACACTCCCAGTCCTGGTGGCCTAGGGCCAGAATGAGGTGGGAAAGGACATCCCAGAAAACCTGCAGAGCTCCCCAACTGAGAGCATGTGTGGAAATGGGCCACGTCAGATATTCTGCCCACCTTCCAAGTAGCTACCACTGCTTCAAGGGGCAGAAACCCAGTTGAGCACCAAATGGACCTAACCTCTGACATAGTTCACCTAGCTCAAATCCAAATGAGACTTAGGAGGGGCCTTGGTGGTCTAGCCTGGGGGCATCCCAGTCTGGGAGAAGAAGAAAAAGTCCTTCAGGAACATAATTCTGTCTCTCTGTCAGACACTACCATTCATGTAGCCCAGACTGGCCTGGAACTCTCTATGGAGATCAAGCTGACCTCAAAACCACAATCTTCCAGTCTCAATCTCCCAAATGCTGTGCTGTAGAAATCAAACCTTCACATTTTCTTTCTTTCTGTATTTCTTTTCCTGAAGATTAGACCTAGGGCTTTATACATGCTAGGCAAGCACTCTATGATCAAGCTGTCCCCCACCTGCTTTTCATTTAACTCTGCTTGTACCTCCTCTCCTGGTCCCATTGGGTCTTAGGCACGTGCATTTGTGGCCACCCCTTCCCATGCCAGGCTAGTCAGATACTACAGGCATTAAGCAGGGTCACCGGAGCATGTTAGGCTTCTCAGGGAAGAGACATAATCTCAGCTCCCATCTCAATAACCCCACCTGGCCTCTGTGCAACCCAAAGAAGCTTCTAACATCCAAGCTGGGGGCTGAAGAGATGGCTCAGCAGTAACAAGCACTGGCTGCTCTTGCAAAAGACCTCGGTTCAAATCCCAGCACCCACATGGCAACTAACAACCATCCTTAACTCCCATTCTACAGGACCTGATACCCTCTTCTGTCCTCTGCAGGCACTGCACAAATGGGTACACTTAAATACATGTAGGCACAACACTCATTCACATAAAATAAATTTTTTAATTAATTTATGTTTAAACACACAAGCTGGTTTCTTTGTCAAGAGTATTTTGCCAGGCCTCTGCTGCCAAGGACACAGAGACTGAGCTGACCAGGTGGGAAACATGTTTTTTGTTGGTTTGGAGTTTTTTGGGGTGTTGGGGTTGGTTGATTAGGTTTTCTGGTGTTTTTTATTTTAATTTATTTTATTTTTAAGACAGAGTCTCAGTGGGTAGTCTCGGTCAGCCTGAAACTTTCTATGTACACCAGGCTGGCCTGGAACTCCCAGAGATCTACCTGCCTCTGCCTCCTAAATTCTGGGGTTAAATACATGCATCACCACACCTGGTATTCTTTTTAAAGATTGGTTGGTTGACCGATTGATTGATTGATTGATTAATCGATCGATTGATCTACTGTGAATGAGTGTTTCCCTGCATGCGTATAAGTATACCACATGTATGTTCAGTGCCCTGAGAGGCCAGAAGAGGATGTCAGATCCCCTGGAACTGCAGTTACAGACAGTTGTGAGTCATCATATGGATGCTGGGAACTGTACTCTGGTTCTCTGCAAAAGGAGCAAAGCAAGTGCTCTTAACCGCTGAGTCATCTCTCCAGATCCTGAAACCCAATTATTCTTAACTTTGCTTTGCCAGGCCCCTGCTCAGGTCATACCCTCACTCAGGTCTCAGCTTTAAAAGAGATATTTATTATTTAGTTATGTGTGTGTTTGTGTGCACATGCATGAAGGTGCCCACAGAAGCCAGAAGAGGGCATTGGATCCCCTGGAGCTGGAGTTACAGGCATTGTGAGCAGGCTGACATGGCTTCTGGAAACCAAACTCCAGTCCTCTGGAGGAGTAGCAGGCACTCTGCCTGCTAAGCCCTCTCTCCAACCCCTCACTGTAACTTTTAAGTCTCCTTTTGGTGTGAAGGTGACAAGGGACAAGACCAGCAAGGCTGCAACCTGCTGAGGGTAATCTGTCCTGACAGGTCATCAAGGCATTCCATGTACACATGTGTGTGGAAGGTTGTACGCGTGTGTACATGCATGTGAACACAAACTTGTCAGATCACACCCTGGCCTACAGCAGAGAATCCCCAAATAGGCAGGATCTCCGGGAAGGTCCCTATGATGCTGGAATCCACTCCAGGGCCCCAATCAACTAAGGAAAGGGTCAAGAAACACAGACAACATTGCTGGCCTCAGAGCTAGGGTCAGGCAAAGCCCAGGGCTGGCCAACAGGACAGGAAGAAAACAGGAAGCAGGGCAGGAAGGCAGGGAAGGCTAACCAGCAGAAATTCAGGCCCAGGCTACAAGAAAGGGTTCACTTGTCTACTGCCTAAAGCACAGTCTCTGATGGTCTGGAGTTAGGTTATCTTGTGATCAACTCACTTACAGCTCTTTGGGGATAGTGAGTAGTAAAATCCAGGAATGCCATCTGGGACTGATTCTCCCTTCCCAGCTGCCCAAACCTGATCACTACAAAGAGTCCAAGGCTTTGACCCATGAATGCCTTTCTCCAGGCAGCCAGGACCCTCCCATCTGCAGGATTCCCTTGATCTCGAGAAGTCCCATGGGTTGGTGAAAGGGCTCAGCAGGTAAAGATGCTTGCCACCAAGCCTGACAACCTGAGTTTAATATCTAGGACTCACATGATAAAAGGAGAAAACTGACTCCCACAAGTTGTCCTCTGGCCTCCATGCGTGTACCATGGTGTACAAGCATGTGTGCACGCACAAATAAACAAACACACATTTCTAATAAAAATTCAAAATGGAGGAGGAGGAGGAAGCCCAGACTAGGTCTCCAGTCTACTCCAGGTCTTGGTCCAAGCCACTTACTATCCTCAGCTGAGAGGCAGAACAGACCATCTCAGCTTGGGAAAGACAAGGATGCAATATTCAGGGGCAGGGGCTGCAGACCTTTTTGGATCTGGCCTAGCTCATACTTACTGCTGGCCTGGTAAAGGACCTGCTGAACCTAGTGCACCTTCTTCCAGCAAGGAGTCTCCTCCCCAGACAGGTAAACATGGGAGCTTCCTTCCTCCCTCCCTGTCACCCCACACTGAGAGTCAGGCCCACATGCCACCCTTCTCTGCCACCTACAGACCTACAGCCTCATCCCTACAGCCATAGGGAACGGAGAGAAACAAGTTTGTTTTCCATCAAGTGCCTCACAGCTAGAGCTGGGCTCTCCAGAGACCCTGGGCATTTATTCAACCCTTGACCTTTCCAGAGTGGGGAGCAGGGATCTGCCTGCTGAGGCTGTCACTGGTTAGCTGTGGCAAGGTGGCTCTCCTGATCCCACTCAAACTGGCCAAGAGAAAGAGAGAGCTGAGAGAACAGCAGATGGCAGTAGGTCCTGAGCCCCCTTGACAGTAAGGGCTCCGGAGAGGCATGGTTGGGCATCTCCAAGACCAGAGTGGCCTGGTTCTGGAGGTGAGAAGAGAGAGCAGGAAAGGAAAGCCGTCTTGCTGGGGCCAAACACTGAGGATAGGAGGGGACTACAGTGACACTTGTGGACTCAGAGGAGAATGTGCAACCGTGGGTTAGGCTGGAGACCAAGGGCAATCTAGGAGTCCCTCCTCATCCCTGAACCAGAGAGCAGAGGGTACCAGCCATTCCCTCTCCCAGCGCCTGTGGAAGCCCCTGGAGCGTCCCCAGCTGGAGATCTGGGTTCCCTAGACCTGGGGACAGATCCCTTTAACAAGCTGCCGCTGTCTGCCACTCTGCGTGCTCCCAGGAAGACCTGGGCCTTCCCTGCCCTGCAGGCATCGACCAGGGCCCAGCGAGGCCGCTGCTGCTGCCTCTGTCGCCGCGCACCAGCTGTTTTCCCCGACCTGGGCAGGCGCCGGCCGGGCTTTGTTTGCATTGAGTCAGCCGAGGCTGTGTGTCCAGGACCGGTGGGCACCGAGGGGCAGGGAAGAGAGTGGAACGACCGATGGGTAGGTGGGAGTGGGGAGAGGCTGGCTATGCGAGGCTGTGGGCACTGGGGGGCGGGACAGGGGGCGGATAGCGTCGCCGGCTTGGGGAGTAGGCACACGTCAGCCTAAGGTGGCAGCAGCAGCGGCGGGGAGAGGTATTTCCAGGATAGGCGACTAGGGTGGGCTCCCAAGACCAAGGATGGAGCTCCGAGGTATAAGAAAGGGTCCCGTTCCCGCGCTGGCCTCAGCATCACCCTCTGGACCAGTCGGTCACCCCATCCTCTGCGAGTCAAGTTCGCCCAGCCCCCGGCCCTGCCCAGCCCCCAGCCAGGGCAGGTGGATGGAGAGGCTGGGGTCCCCCGGGCGCACCTGCGTCTTGGTGGTCAGCTGGATCACCGCCTTCCGGAAGTTCAGCTTGGAGTCTGCAGACCCCATATCGCCGGAGCCGGCTCCGGCCCGGCCCTCGCTCCGACTCCCCGGCGGGTTCGGGCTCCTCTGGCTCCAGCTCCGCGGCCCCCGCTGCTCCCGTAGAGCGGAGCTGCGAGCCCCGCCCGCCGCGCGGCGTCGGCCCCGCCCCTCGTGGCTCCTCCCTTACACCCGCCCCCCACGAGGCCGCGCCCCTGCACCTGCCGCCCGAGCGGCGGGACAGGTCCCAGAGTTCCCCACTGGGTGGGAACTGTTCCGCCCCCCCCACCCCCGCCTCCTTCCTCTGCTTCCCAGCGCTGTCCCCGCTCCATCTCCCTTGCTGCCACTCGGTGCCCCAAACCCGAAACCCTGCTGGCATCTCGTCTCCGCCCCACCTTCACCCTTCATCCCTGCTCCATCTCTAGGCCTTCAGTTTCCTCCTTTTCCAATCTGTCTTCCCATTATTTTTTTTTTCTCCTGAGCATTTATTTTCTTGGCTCCTCTTTCTGACTTATTAAATATCCATGTGTCCAGACAGCCCCGAAGCTACTCCAACTACAGCTCAGCCCTGCTGCCGTGGGAGGAAGGGCTAACTCCGGGCCTCTGCTCCAGGAAAGCAGCTTGACACCTTGATGGTAGGGGGAGATCCCTCGGGTCTCGACCCTTGTCTGGCCCCCTGGCTTCCCTGACAAGCCTTTAAGGTCCATCTATTTCATCAAGTAGAGGAACTGGTATCCCCACACTGTGTCACCGACAGGCCACAGGGAGCACATCACAGAGCCTGCTCTTAGGAGCAAGGGGCCACAGAAGAAAGGTGTTAGCCATGGTACAATCCAGCTTTTTTGTATGATTGATTTGGTTTAAAAAAAAAAAAACAGGGTCTTATCTATCCTAGGCTGATCTCAACCTATGTAGGTGAGTATGACTTGGAACTTTAACAAAAATTTTATTTATCATTTTTACTTTATGCATATGGGTGTATTGCCTGCATGTAGGTAGGTGCACCTGTGTTGTACAGGGGTGAGAAGAGAGTGTGGAATTCCAGAGAACTCCCTGGAACTGGAGTTACAGGCAGTTGCTAACCACCATGTGGGAGCTGGAAATCCAACTCAGGTCCTCTCCAAGATCAGCCAGTGCTCTTAACCACTGAGCCAACTTTCCAGCCGCAACTTTGAACTTTTGATCCACCTCACAGGTGCGAGGATTACAGGCAGGCACCACTACCACCATGCTTGGTTTTATGAAGTGCTGATGGTCGAACCCAGAGCTTCATGCATGCTAGGCAAGAACTCTAATTATTATGTTAATAATAATAAACGTATGTAGTGGCATAGACCTGAAATCTCAATACTCATGAGGAAGAGGCAGAAAGATGAGAAATTCACCATCCATGGCTACATGGTACATTTGAGGCCAGCATGTGACGAAATAAAACCAAACAAACCAAGTCCAGATCCCCAAAAAAGGGACACTCTTTGCACACACAGTATTACCTACCATGCCTGGAAGTTTCCAGGAACTCAAAGCTTCCAGATGCTTCCAAATGAAATGAAGTTTAGTTCAAACAGGAGCCCTGCAGTTATAAAATGAGGAGTGTACCATCAAGGCAGATACAAGAGGGAGCAAGGCTGTCACCATTTCACAAAACAGGCCACAAGTATAGGGTAGCTCTATCTTCCCCCGAGAGGTGTGCTGTCCCTGCCCTGAACAAAATCCCAGCCTGGGGTTTTTTGTTTCATTATCACTCTCAAGATAATTAATGAATAGCTTCTTTATTTGGCATTAAAAAAAATCTAGTCCAAGGCTGGGCGTGGTGGTGCATACCTTTAATTCCAGCACTTGGGAGGCTGAGGCTGGTGACTCTGTGAGTTCAAGGCCAGCCTGGTCTACATAGTTAGTTCCAGGCCAGTTGGGGCTACAGGGAGACCCTGTCTCAAAAAGACCAAAAATAAAATAAAATCTAGTCTGTTCTATGATCCACTCAAACCCAGTCCAGGCCAGAATGATATTACAAACTGTCACACTTCCATAGCTATTCTGTGGGGTGGAGCACTGTACAACAATGCCAGTGGGCTTTGGGCTCTGAGGGAAGCTCATGATCAGGACACCAAGTTCTCCAGCTTGTCCTTAGATATCAAGAAATGAATCTGCCATTGTGACTCAGTTGCTTAGTGGGATCACCTATTAACCGAAAGGAAACTGTTTGCCGACAGGCTTTCTTGTAGCCTAGGATGGCTTCAAACTTCCTATGTAGCTGAAGCTGGCCTTGACTTTCTGATCCTCCTGCCTCTGCCTCCCGAGTGTTGAGATTACAGGTATGTGCCACCTTTCCCAACTACAATGTACTATATTATCATTTATGGACATCCTGGAAGCAGCAGATCCATAGGAACAGAAAACAGACCAGCGGTTGCCATGAGCCAGAAGTGGAATGAATGGACTCAGAAAAGAAAAGTAACAAGGGAACTTTATAAGGCAATGAAAACCTTCTGTTTGATCATTCACATAACTCCATGCCTCGAGAGAGAGAATCTTATGGTATGTAAATTGCACCTCAATAAACTTGACTTTTAAAAAGAAGGAAAATGGGTTGGGGACGACACACTTCCATTGTTAGACTGCTTGCTTAGCCTACATGAGGTCCAGGGGTCTACCACAAGTCCTGCAAAAAATAAAGAAAAAAAGCTGTAGCTCTTGTCCCAAATAAAATAACAATAGACTCTTCTCCGTACCATTGTGAATATATGAAAACTTTTTATAGTAAACATTTAAAGAAAAAAAATCTGTGTGCATAAATGTATTACCAGTAAATAAAACAGAGCTTTTGAACACACAAAAAGTACTTCTCCCTTATCAATGTGACAACCTCTGAGCAGGTGCTTGGCTATAACAAAACATGCCATGTCTTTGTTTTGTGCCCATCATAGAAGACTCGCTGGTGTCTGACTTCCATGGCTGTTCTTGGAGCCTTTTCTCTGCGCTCAACCACCACTCATTCAAGGAGCATTGACTCAGCACCTGTTAAGTTCTAGATACTATTGGAGAGACCAGCACCTAACCTATGAAGGCAAATTCATACTGCCAAGAGAACAAGGCACAAAGAACAGTATAGGCCAGAGAGCTATGGGGTTGAAAGTAGATGTCTGCCTAGTGCTCTAGTGAAAACAGGTAAGAAAAAACCGGACAGAGTAGGCAGGGTTAGGCTGAAACTCAGAGGATGACTGAGCATATCAGTCAGGGCCCCAACTGGAAACAGATGGGACACTGAGAGCAGCCAAAGAGCAATCACTCAGGGGGAAATTCATAGGAAATATTGTGGAGCTAGAAGCAATGGGTTGCTGAGGCCCCCAGGTGGCAAGGAAAGGAATGGTTGCCAGAGCCAGAGAAAGGTAGCCCACCATAGGAGAAGCCCAAAAGATGATGTGCTCCACCAGAAGGGAGGAAACACGGAATGGGCACCACCCCACATCACTCCTCTTTTCCTCCACAGAAGGCAGGAGAACAAGGGACCCACTGACTGAGTCCAGGAAAGCTTAGCCTGCCAGGTATGGAGCAGAGTGGAGGAGATGGGAAGAAAGCCACACGGGGAAATGGAGATTCCCAGCACCCAGCTATTAGAGAGAGCAAGCAATAGGAAGGCCCAGATCACACTGAGCCTAGCACCTCCAGGGATCAGAAACAGCTGGTTGGGGAGAAATGTGGAGAGTGACAAGAAATAAAGTTTGAGGTTCAGGCCAAGAACAGACCATAAAGGGCTACATACAACCTGATAAGAAGCTTTAATCTTATTCCATGACCAATAAAAAGCCTTAGAAGTGGAGGAATGATGTCATTGGATGACATTAGGTCTTACTGAATTGGGAGAGACAAAGTAAACAGGACACTGAGAGGAAGCAGGGAGTTAGGTGTTGATAAGGCTGAACCATGGCAGTGGCTGGTGGGACATAAATGAAGATGCATTTGAAACCTGGAACTTGTTTTTCAGTGTGATGATTGTCACCAGATAACAACCTCCTCACCAGATGATGTAATACAACAGTCATTTTTACTTCATAAATTCCTTGGGTTAGTGATCCAATCAGGATGCAGATGAAATGGGTGGGCTCTGCTTCCTGATGACTGGGTCTCCGCTGAATCTCAGGTTCGAAGATTAGACTGACTGGAGTAGGGTTAACTCAGAACAGCTTGGGGCTAGAACCATCTGGGGACTTGTTCATACACACATCCAGCTCCTGGGCTAGAAGAGCTCCAAAGGCAGGGCTCAGTTGGGTCTGAGGATAAAGTTCACCCACAGCAAGGGCCCAGCAGCAATGACACTGATCTGAGAAGGAGCATCCCAAAAGATTCGTATGAAGGAGGGTGTTCCCAGAGAACCGGGAAGGCTGCATGGCCCTTTAGTCCAGGTGAGGGAAACAGTATACAAAACACCTGCACCTTCTTGCATTGGTTAGTAGTCATAAGCCTATCAGATTCAAGGGAAGGTGACCTAGATCATGCCTCTCCATGAGGAGGCAACGAATTTATACCTTATTTTTCTGTTTTTTTAATATTTTATTTACTATTTTTATGTGTATGAGTGTATTGCCTGAATGTATGTCAGTGCACCCATGTTGTGCAATGCCCAAGGAGGCCAGAAGAGAGCGCAGGATCCTCTAGAACCGGAGTTATGGACGTTGTTACCGAACCTGGGTCTTCCACAGGAGCAGCCAGTGCTTTTAATCACTGAGACATCTCTCCAGCCCCTGCATTTAGTTTTATGTGTATGAATATTCAGCCACTATGTGTATAAGTGCACCACATGTATGTAATGTCGATGGAAGCCAAAAGAGAACATCAGATCCCCTGGAACTGGAGTTACAGACAGCTGTTAGCTGCCATGTGGGTGCTGGGAACTGAACCCAAGTCCTCTGTGCTCTTAACTACTGAGTCATCTCTCTAGTCCCTAGCCCCTATTTACTTACTTATTTATTTATTTATCTATAGGTTTTTTGGTGTGGTTTTTTTGTATAGTTTTGTTTTTTGAGACAGGATCTCCTGTAACTCCAGCTGGCCTGAACTATGGAGACCAAGATGGCCTTGATCTCAGAGATTTTACCTGTTTCTGCCTCCCGGGTGCTGGGATTAAAAGTGTGTACCACTACATACAGTGATTTATTTCTTTTTCTGACTACTCTAATTCAGTCACCGAGTCAAAATAGAGCAGCTCGAAGATTCACAAAGTCCACAAAGCAAAGGTGACTGGGAACTGGAAGGAGAGGCCAGGCAAACCTCAAGAGTTGGAGGAGCCTGGTGGGCAGGAGGAATAGTTGGTCTGCAGACAGGCATTCAACCTGGCCTTCTCCAGTGCAGGGACTTGCTGCTCCAGAAGATGGCCATTTCAGGTCATCGATACCTTATATAAGTAAAGCCTATAGATTTTCCTTTATATATACTGGATATGTTCTATGACTTTGTCTAGGATTTGGTCCAGGGATGCCTTCTCTCCTTGGAGTGATAGAATTAAGTCCTGTAAACTGTAAAAGCTGTCTTATGACTTTTTGAAAAAAAAATCTATTTCCTGAGAGATTTCCCATCCACATATATCATTATTTCAGTCCCTAATATTTTTCCTAAAACTTCAGGCATGAATTTTGTTTGCTTGCTTGTTTAAAAATTTTTTTTATTATATTATGCATCTGAGTGTTTTGCCTGCATGTATAAAAATACATCCAATGCATACAATGCCCACAAAGGCCAGAAGTGGGCCTTGGATTCCCCAGAGTTATGGATGGTTGTTAGCTGCGTATGGGTGCTGGGAATTGAACCTGGGTCCTCTGCAAGAGCAGCCAGTGATGAGCCATTTCTCCAGCCTTTGTTTGCTTGTTTTTTGTTTTGAGACAGGGTCTCATGTATCCAGACTGTTCTCAAACTCACTATGTAACCAAGGCTGGACTTGAACTCCTAATTCTCTTGCCTTAGCCTCCCAGTTTCTGAAAGGTATGTGCTATAACACCTGGCTATAGATTAGAAGCATTTGTTTTTAGATTTGTCTTTTTTAAAGATTTATTTTATTTTTAATTATGCGTATATGTGTGTTCGTATGAGCACATGTGAGTGCAAGTAGTCAAAGTACCCAGAAGAGGGCGTCAGATGGCGTTATAGGCAGTTGTGAGCTATCTGACATGGCTACTCACCCCTGCACTATATCTTCAGCCCATTGGTTTGGTTTTGTTTGGTTTTGTTTGTTTTTTGTTTGTTGTTTTTGAAAGAGTCATACTGTGTAGCCCAGGCTGACCAGGAACCCGCTTTTGTCATTTTATTTGTTTTATGTCTGTCTCTATGTTGAAATTTAAGCTTTGCTTGAGCAGGAACCACATCTGTCTTGTTCCCTGTATCTCCAGCTCTTACACACAACAAGTATTTATACAAAAGATAGAGGAAGAGAACACCTGACTTTCTGAACAGCCACAGTCTCTCCTCTGGAATCCCAAGACCTGATACTTCACCTGCCTCCCTAGCCAGGAAGGTAAGGTTCTTGCACAGGCCTCCCCAGCCAGTTGCCTCAGGAGTTCACCAGAATGGAGGTAATGAGGGGCCAGGATCAGATCCCCAGCATAAAAAGTATATCAGGTAGCTGGGACTGGTGGCACACACCTGTAATCCCAGCCTGAGGGAGGTAAAGACAAAGGATTAAGAGTCTTCCTCAGCTACATACTCGGTTGGAAGATAGCCTGTGCCATGGAAGCCAAAAGAGAACATCAGATCCCCTGGAACGGGAGTTACAGACAGCTGTTAGCTGAAACCCTATCCTGATGCAAACCACACAGGTTGGTGCTATCAACCCGTTGTACAGTATTTCCCTAACATGCGTGAAGCCCTGGGTTCAGTCCCCAGCACTGGATACATCAGGAGCCCTGGTATACCTACTGGAGAGATAAGAAATGTCAAGATCAGAATTTCAAGGTCATCCTTGGCTACAGTTTGAGGCTAGCCTGGGATACACAGAACGCTGTCTCAAAGAAAAAAATAGATAGATGTAGATGTATATAACGATAAGATGCTAAGAGTAAACAGGATCGTTCTGGTTACTCTCAGGGTCCAGTCTTAGTTCTGAGCACTTGGCTTGTACTAACTTTTGGAATTCTCTTAACAGCTTAAGGATTGCTGCTGTTGGTATTAGAACCCTAAAGGTCATTCTGCTGATTACAGGCCTGAAAGGGTTTGTGCTATAGGGATCTGAGGTGGACACCTCCTGCCCAGAAGGACTGTGAGAAACTGCAACAATTCCCCCTTTCAGAGCAGTTTCAGATGGGCGGCAGGGAGGGCCACCGGATGACCTCACTCATTCAGATATATGGAGTGCCTTACTCTGCCAGGCGCTGACCTCATACTGGCAGAAATGACAACTGGAACAAAATCATTCAGTGCCATTTGTCCCTCTTATTAGAATGACCCCGACTAGGGACAGGGAGGAAGGGGCGCTTGCAGGAGGGGTGGGGACTCTGAGGGAAGGATTCCTAGTGTCGCCCGACCCTCTAGTTTCAGTCCAAGATGAGTCTGCGGGCAGAGGAGGGCACAGGAATGCAGACGAGGCGCTCTCCCCTCCCAGCGAGGCTGGTGTGACTGGGAGCGGCGGAGACCTGCCCACGTCAGCGCTGTCCGCGTGCTCGCCGTCATTTCCGGCCGGCCGTGCTGGATTGGATGCTGAGGTGGATGACGGAGGTTGGGGTGGACGGTAGAAACTGTGAGGTGCCAAACTGTCAGATCAGCTATCCAGCCACACTCCTGTTCCTCCTGCACGCAGCATGATGGTGTTGGTGACTGGTGGACCACTCCCGAGTCAGGATCCGGGGTCCCATTCCAGAATCTGGGCTCCATCCCCAGGATCTGGGCTCCACCCTCAGGATGTGGGCTTGTGTCTTCAGGTTTCTGGGAAGCCAAGTAGACTCAAAGAATTACATCTTGCCACAGGGAATCAACATAGACACCTAGGAAATCACACTGCTCAAGACTTGGGGAGGTATGGAATCCACCCAGGGCTGTGGCCATCTGTGCTGCATTTTGATGCCCCAGGGGGATCGTTTTTCTGACCCAATGTGAGTTAGATGGCTTAGGGAATATCCAGGTCGCTGGTTTATTTGTCCTACCCTGGGCACTGGTATCCACCTGGCTATGACTAAATTACAGGGACAAAACTGAAATGGGTCCCTAGGTGTATTGACTAATAGCTAAAGGAGATCAAGGAACTGCCCTCTTAGGTCTCCTCATGGACTAGTTTAGAGCAGGAAGTGGCCACACACCCCCGCCCAGCCAGGAGCCTGAAGCCTCTGAGCCAAAGCGGGCAACCACCCAGCACAGATTTGGCACACTGCAGGCACAATTGTTCTCTAGGCCAGCTCACATCTCTGAGGGTCATCTGGGCTTGCACCCTCTGGGTCCCGAAGATGGGTCCCAGAGGCTGTATTCCTGGCCTGGTTGCTTGCCCATCTTCAGTCCCAGCCTCATGCCAGCCTCCTGGGGTGTGTGTTGAGACTCCAACTTTCTTTTACTGGCATGTTTGAAAAAACGGATGTCAGCAGATGTCCATTCCTCATGGGCTGACATGTGACATGTCCATCCCTGCTTATGGAGAGCAAAATATTTGGGCCATGATGAGGCTTGGCCAATGTGGGCAAGGATAGAAACTGAAAGGTGACCAGAAGTTGGATGCCTTTCAAGCACGGGGGTCATTTAAGTCACACTGAAAGCATCCCTAGAACCAAGGGGTGGAGATGAATCTTCACATTTGGGATAATTGCTCTAACAGGAGGGAAGTTCTATGGCATCCTTACCACCCAGGCTTGCTTGGGAAACTGAGGTGACCAATCCCAGACATGGTCCTCAGGCCTTGCTTGCCTCTGGGACTTCCTAAGCTCTGGCTCCTGTGGGTACCTTCCCACTGATCTGCAGGATGAAGACATGATTGGCAGTTGGACACCTGGATGGGGGAAGACTGAATCCGTGAATACTCAATGACTTTGCATTCCTGACTAGGTCCTTCTAGAACTCAGTCCTTCAACTTGTGTGTCCCTTAAACTCATATCAGCAAAGGACATCACCACCACCCAGTTATTGCTAAACGTCTGTGACGTCACTCTTCTTCTTAATTCATCTCTCCCTCTTAACTCTGCACTACTTTTGACACCGTCAAGTCCCTCCTCTTCCCTCCCACAGCCTTGCCTATCCCATTACCTCCCTTTGAGACTACTGCAAACGCCTCCGTGTTTAACCTTCTTCCCCTCCACTACCCTATGCTCCAGTGCTATTTCACAAATGAAAATAAAAGGTTTTTTTTTATTGCTTCCCTTTGTACACTTAGGGGAAAAAAAAAATCCTTTCACTAGTTCCGAGGGTCCTAATGCCAACCTCAAGCCTCTGCTCACTCCACTCCAGGCTTGCTGAACTTTCTTCTGTTCCTACTGCTCTTGCAGAAGAACCTGGTTTGATTCCCAACACCCACATGTCAGTTCACAACAGGCTATAACTCTCAGTTCGAGGGGATCCAATGCCCTCTTCTAGCCTCCAAGTCGCCAGGCACACACATGGTGCGCACACATACATGCAGGCAAAACACCCACATGTATACAATGAAAATAAATGTTTTTTCTTAAAAAGTGGCTAAGCTCAGACCAGCAAGATGGCTCAGCAGGTAAAGGTCCTTGCTGCACAAGCTTGACAACCTGAGATTGATCCCAGGAACCAGCAGTGGAAGGAGAGAATGGAATTCCTGGGAGCTATCCTTTGACACAAAAACAATAAGCAAGTTATAATGGCTCATTCTTGCAATCCCAGCTACTAGGCTTGCTGACCCGGGAAGATTGAAAATTCAGTGCTGACCTGAACAACCTGCAGAGACTCTGCCTCAAAATAAAACAAAAAGAGTCAAGGATGTAGCTCAGAGGCTAAGCGCTTGCTTGGCATGTGCAGGGTTCCAGGCCAGTCTCTAACATTTCATGGAAAAAGCTTAATATGGCACATTTAATGCTTTGTGTATTTTACCATAATAAAAATTAAATTAGGGGACCAGAGAAAAGGCTCAGTGCTTAAGAGGACCCGGGTTCAGTTTCCAGAATCCATATGGTGGCTAACATCCATCCAGTTCCAGGGGATCAGATACCCTCCTTTTTCAGCCACAGACACAGCATGCATGTGGCACATTTACATATATGCAGCCTAAACATTCATAATCATAAAATAAATAAAAATTTAAATTTAAAAACTAAAGAGACTAGGTATAGTGGTTCATCCTATAATCCCAGCACTTGGGAGATAGAGGCTAGAGGATTAGGAATTCAAGGTCATCTTCCACTATATAGTAAATTCAAGGGTGGTCTAGGATATTTGAGACATTGTCTCAAAAAACCAACCAAATGGGGCTGGAGAGATAGCTCAGGGATTAAGAATACCAGCTGCTCTTGCAGAGGACACAGGTTCAATTGCCAGCATGCACATGGCAGCTAACGACCATCCATAACTCCAGTTCCAGGGGAGCTGATGCCTCCTTCTGACCTCCTCTGGTACTGTACCACATGGCTACACTTACATACAAGCAGGCAATAAATACACTCATACACATAAAATAAAAATAATGAATCAAATATTTTAAACCAATCAAACAAAAATAAAAAGATAAACAGTCAGCACTTAGGAGGTAGAGGCAGGAGGATTCCTGAATGTTCAAGTCCAGCCTGAACTACATAGTGAGTTTCAAGTCATCCAAGGCTACACATCATGCTCACAATCAACTGTCTCACAATCAAGCAAGCAATCAGTCTCTCAGTTCCTCAGAGTTTCTCACACATCTTCTCAGAGTCAAAACAGTATTCTGATTCATTTTTGCTAGTTTTGAGCTTTATACAAATGAAATCATACAGTAATGTGACAGGCAGAACCGAGGCCCACAAAGATGTCCACATCCTAAACCTCAGATTCTCTGAGTGTTTTGCCTTACACAGCAGATTTTGCAGATGTGATTAGGTTAAGAACCTCAAGAGAGGAAGATTATCCTGTAATGCTCAGGTGAGCCAAATACCATTCAAATATCCAAATAAAGGACAGAAAGATGGCTCTGCTGGTCAAGGAGCTTGCAGCAAAAGCCTGACAACCTGAGTTCAATTCCCAGAACTCAAATAAAGATGGAAGGAGAAAATTGATTCCACAAAAGTATTCTGTAGTGCTCCCATGTGCACCCTGGAACCCATGCCTCCACACACATTATGCCCTTCACAATAAATAAATACATAATTTTTAAAAAACAAAAGTTCAGATAAGAGGGTGACAGAAGAGGTCAGCACAACCCAATGTGACAAGGAGTCAACCCTTTTGTTGCTGGCTCTGAAGAAAGGAGAAGAAGCCACCAGCCAAAGAATGTGAATGGCTTCTAGAAACTTGAAGTAAGGAAACATATTCTCCCTCTTGACATCCAGCAGGGACACAGCTCTGACAATACCTTGAGCCAAGGAGATTCATATCAGACTTCCAACATACAAGTTGTAAGATAATAAGTGTATGCTGTTTCAAGCCTCTGTCTTTGAGACAGTTTGTTACAGAGTAATAGCAATGAACATAAATATTTGCTCTTTGTGTCAAACATCTTTTACCAAATGTTTAATTGTACTGTTTATAGATACCTCATTACATGAAGATTTTATTTTTTGTTAAGATTTATTTTATTATTTTATGGAGCTGGAGAGATGGCTCAGTAGTTAAGAGTACTGACTGTTCTTGGCAGAGGACCAGGGTTCAGTTCCCAGCACCTGCATGGCAGCTAACAACCATCTATAACTCAAGTTTCAGGAGACCTGACGCCCTCTTATGGCCTCCACAGGCATTGCATGATATGGGCATACAGAAATGCAGGCAAAACACTCTTACACATAAAATAAAAATAATTCCAATTTTTAAGATTTGTTTTATTTTTAAATTGTGTGTATGTGTGAGTGTGTGAACATGAATGCAGGTGCCCACAGAGGCCAGAAGAGGATGTCAAATCCCCTGGTTACAGGTGGTTGTGAACCACCCAATGTGGGTGCTGGGAACCAAATTCAAGTCCTCTGCAAAAGAAGTACAACTTAACAACTGAGCCACTCTCCGACCCTCTCAAATGTTGCTGGGATTACAGACAAGAGTGTTCATGCTCACCTTTATTTATTAACTGTTGATGGGCATTTTGTTTGTTTCCTGTGTGAGCTATTATGAACAGTGTTGCTAGGAGCTACTTTTCCTTTTCAGCCCTGGGGGGGAGGGTCTCGAACCCAGGGCCTTGTGCATGCTAGGCAAGTGTTCTACCACTGAGCTAAAGCCCCAGCCCTGCTGGGACCATTACTGTAGTTGTCTTTTGGTTAACATGCATGCATATTTCTGTTGCACACCTATAGAACTAGAATTGCTAGATTTAGGACTTTCATCTATATAAAAGAGACTCTGCTACATCAAGCCAGGGGTTTCATCAGTACCTGTTCCCCTAGCTGCTGAGAGAGCTGCTAGCTGACCACCTACTACAGTTGACATGGTCATAAACACTTTCCAGATATGCCTGCCCCAGTGCTTGACTGATATGTGCATACGGAGGGTATAAAGGCTTCCTCTTCTTTGCAACTTGAAAAGCTTAAAAGAGTCTCCCTGATTCAGAGCTCTAGAGGAAGCAGGGCTGGCATCCCAATCCATCTTCTTCCTCTACCCAACACTGTTTCCTCACGTTCCCTGGTGAGCACTCCTTAATCAGCTTCCTGATGGATTTAGTGAGATAATTGCTAAACACATTTTAACGCCAGTTCCCTGGGAATCCAACCTGCAGCAGCCCATTATTTTAAACTTTTTATTATTATTAGTGTGTGTGGTCCTGGGTACATGTGGAAAACTTTGTCCAGTTGGTTCTTTTCTTTCATTTTATATGAATTCTGGAGATTGATCTCGGGTCTCCAGGCTTGCACAGCCAGTGTTTTATCTGCTGAGCCATAGTCTTACTAGCCCCACTTACATAATTCCTATCAGTTTCCTCCCTCCCTCCCTCCGTCCCTCCCTCCATCCCTCCCTCCCTCCCTCCGTCCCTCCCTCCCTTCGTTCCTTTAACAGGTGTGGTGATGCATGCCTGCAGTCCCAACACTCAGGAAGCAGAAACAGGCAGATCTCTGTGCATTTGAGCCAGTGAGCCTATATGATCTACATAGAGAGTTCCAGGTCAGCCCAGGCTACACAGTGAGACTTTATCTCAAAAAAAAAAAAAACAAAAACAAAAAAAACAGGGGCTGAAGATGATTTAGAGCTTAAGAACACTGTCTGCTCTTGCAGAGGACCCAGGTTCAGTTCCTGGCACCCACATGGCAGCTAACAACAGTCCGTAACTTCAGTTTCAGGGGAAGCCAATACCCAATTCTGACTTCTGAGAGTATTGCATGACACAGGTGCATTTACATATATGCAGGCATACATGGCTCAGCAGATAAAATGCTGGCTGTGCATGCCTGGAGACCTTAGATCAATCTCCAGAATCCACAAAATCATATACATAAAATAAACTTTGAAAATCCCCAAACAAACAAAAACGGAATTTACTTATTTGTTTATTTTTTATTGGTTAGGGGGTAAGAGTATGTCATGGCACACATGTGGAGATAAAGGAACAATTTGCAGGAGTCAACCCTCTCCTTTTACCATGTAAATTTCAGGGATCCTACTCAGGTCATCAGGCTTGGCAGTAATCATCTTTACCCACTCAGCCATCTTGCCAACCCAGAGTGTTTTTAATTAATTAACTAATTCTAAGGTGATTGTTCTAATGTTACTCCTTCCAGAAGGACAGAGCAATAGTAATTATTTTCTGTCTTTAAAATAAATACTGTTGCCAAGCATGGTGGCACACACCTTTAATCCTAGCACTTGGGAGGCAGAGGCAGGAGGATCTCTGTGGGTTTGAGGCCAGCCTGGTCTACATAGTGAGTTCCAGGTTAGCTGGGGCTACAGGAAGACTGTTGGGCATAATGCAGGGTGGGCCTAGCTAGGCCACCTGCCAGGAGGAATGGAGGAATGGCTCTCATGGGTGTGGTGCTCCACACCAGTTGGTTGTGAAGCCAGTTTCTGTCCAGCACCTGGAGAGAATCTAATCCACCTGGGGAACACAAACGCAATTGGCTGTGGTCAGGATCCCACCCCATAAGACTATTGGCTAACAAGACCTATAAGACACTCTGCTCTTTCTTAAATGAGTTTGCAGCAGACCATCACTGCTGGCTTTTCGCTCAACTCCTGGAGTCACACTGCACCTACTCGCCCCCTCCCCATGGCAGAGCTCCTTTAGTCCCCCTCAGGCTGGTTCTGAGTGCTGGGACCCCCAACAGAAGACCCTGTCTCAAAAGGACTAAAATAAATAAATAAATACTGTTTATTTTTTAATTGTTTCAGCCATTCTGCTGACTGAGCATTGAGTATTAGCCAGTTTTCTGCCACTGTGCACACCCTTGGCATAATCAACTGGTTTGGTTCTCAAGTTTCTCAAAAGCCTGTGTGCTTGATCACCTGCCTATGGTGCTACTGGGAAGTGGTGGAACCTTTAAGAAATGGAGCTTAGTGAAAACAGTTGGGTCACTGGGGACATGCCTTAGAAGGGCGTATTGGAACCCAGACCATTCATCTCTCTCTTTGCTGTTTGATTGTCATAAGGTGAGCAGTGTCCTCTGCTATGGACTCCCATCCTGATGTGCTGTCTTGCCAGAGGCCCAAAGGCAGGGAGGCTAAGCTATGATGGACTAAAACCCTGAGCCAAAATAGATCTTTCCTCCTTATAAGTTGATTTATCCTGAATATTTTGTCATGGTGATAGAAAGCGAACACACAAATTATGAAAAGTTTATTTGACCCACAGTTTTGGAGGACTCAGCCCATGACTAGTTCCCATGAAAGTTCCACCACCTCCCAATAGCACCACCCTAAGAACCAAGCCTCAATACACGGCCTTTGCAGGACATTTAAGAACTCAGGTGTGGCAGTAGTGGTGCCTTGTTGTGGATTTAATTTGCATTTCCCATAACTAAAGAAACTGAGTCCCTTTGTTACAGATTGACTGGGTCCTTGACTATTTCCTTTTGTAATTGTCATGTTTCACACATTTTTCTGCTGGCCAGATGCCTTTTCCCTATAGGTTTTCTTGTATTCTAGATGGATATCCTTTGCAGGATATATTACATCATATCCAGAATGCCTCAACAGTGCCCACACATGGAGGGTGTAAACAAAATTAGGTGCATGAATGCTTCCTCAGAGGAAGACTCCTCTGAGGGAAAAAACACTTGGCTAGGTGAAACTATGGCTTTAAAGGATGTAATTGGATATAAGATGTGGGTTTCAAGAAAAGAGAAACAGAACCTTAAAAAGAAAGGCCTAGAATACAAGAAACACACTCTCAAATTTCATTCCCTCTAGCCTGTTTCCAGCTAAAGGCTTTTAAACACTCAAGTTCTTAAGGAAATGTGTGTGTGTGTTCATGTGTGCATGGGCGTGCAGAGGCCAGGGGACAATCTCCAGTGATGTTTCTCAGGAGCTGTCCATCTTGTTTTTTGAGACAGGGTCTCTCACTGGCAGGGACCTCACCAAGCTGGCTAGGCTGACTGGCCAGAGAACCACCATGGATCCATCTATCTCTGCCTCTGGAGTCCCAGATCTGGGATTATAAGAGTGAGCTACATTCTGCCTTTATTTATTTATTTATTTATTTATTTATTTATTTATTTTACTCCTAGTCCCTTTTAAAATTAACTTAGTTTAGACAGGCTCTCACGCAGCAGCTTAGGCTGGCCTGGAACACACTATATAATATACGTATCCTGGCTTCAAATTCAAGACAATCCTCCTGCTTCAGCATCTCCAAGTCCTGTGATTAAAGGCGAGAGCCACCATGCCTGGCTGTTAAAGGTAATTCTAGATGAATACCATTCAAAGAATGCTCATGGCGTGTGTATCAGTGGGCCAGCCGGTTCCGCGAGGTGAGAACACGGTGTGGACAAGAGATAGACCCATACTTACAGGACAACCAGGACAGACAACAGGTAAACAACAAAATTACCAATGGATGTGAGCTAGAGTCAGACGTGGAGGAAAAGAGGACAAGAAGGTTGATTCAGCAACTCCCAGACCAGAACACCAGGAAGGTCCTCAACCCAGACCCGCCCCTTATTTACATATGCCCCCTGATTGGCCAGTAGCGACAGGCCCCACCCCGCGAAGCTGGCGGCCTGGGAAGCTGCAGGCGGGCGGGGCCAAGATGCAGCGGCAGCTCGGGTTGTCGCGGCGCCGGCCGGGCGCTGCGCGGGCGGGAGGCGGACAGGGGTTACCCGCGGCGGCACCCGCACTCTCCTAACGCCGTACACCCATCGGCGGGCCCGGGTCGGCCCGGCCGTCGTCCCGCTTGCCGTCCCCACCCCTCCGCCCTTTGTGCCGCCACCGCCCGCGTCCCCAGCTCGGCTGGGACCCCCGGATCGGGCGGGACCGCGGCGGAGCGCCAGGCCCCGCGAGGGCGCCCGGCGGGCGGCGGATGGCTAGGGGCCGCGGCGAGCGCAGGGGCTCTGCAGCCCGAGGCCGCGACGCGGGAGTCCCGGGCCGCCTCCGCCGCATTGTCCCGGGCCGCGAGCCCCGGGCCTGAGCTGCGCCTCCGCAGCGCCCGCCCACTGCCGCCCGCGGGGCCATGCGGAGAGCCGCGGGGATGGAGGACTACTCCGCAGAGGAGGAGGAGCCCTGGTACGACCAGCAGGACCTGGAGCAGGGTGAGCGCGTCGGGGAGGGCAGTGGGGTGTGCCCCGCGACCCCTGGCCGCCACTCCATTGTTGGGCGGATATCACCTCGGGAAGGGCTGGGCTGAGCTGGACCTGGTGCGCCCAACTCGTAGCAGAGATGCATCTTTGAGAATTGGGACATGGACAGAGAGGGGAGCTGCCTTGGAAGATTCGGACCCGGCGGACCCTGAAAAAGTGTCCAATTGACAGGGCATCCATCACCCATCTCATCTATAAGCGGCAGCTCCCCAGATGCCCCTGGTCTTAAGGAGCGCGGGTACTGGGTGGAATGGAAGTCTTAGGGCCGGCAGGGACTCCCTGGTACGTTTTGCTAAGAGGATACTGTGTGTAGAGGGAAGTCATCACCCCAAATCAGCGGCACCTGTTCCAGCCATAATTTCTGAGCGCTGAGACTCCCAGAAAGTTTCCCCAACTCTCTTCCTTCTGCTTGTGGAGGGGGTGGTGCTGGGGACCATGCCAGTGAAGAAGCAGAGAGTGAAGTCGCCAATCCGCCTTCCCAAGGGAGGAGTCTTTTCCTGCCTGGAAATGGTTCTCGATGTGGAGGGCTCGGGTTTGGTAATGTCAGACTGCATGGCAAATGAGACCCTGGGAGAAGAGGGAGCCACTTAGGCGCCTCTCGTCTGAGGACCCAGAGGGTGACTGGAAGGAGGTTAGAAGCTGGTGATGAGGTGGCCAAAGTGACATCACCGGGAGTCGAGGCGGGGCTGTTGGGACAGAAAGGAAGAGGCCTTCCAGGAGGGTCAAGGTCAAGGCCAAGGCCTGCTGAAGTAGAGTCAGATCCATCTTCTTCTCCACCGAGGTGCCTCATGCTTTCTGTGAGCTGGAGGATGTGAGGAATATGACCATGGGGAAATGACCTTCCCACCGTCATCTGCGAGCCCTGAACGTGCAATCAATCATAAGCCCATACCGAGGAGGCCTGGTCTCCATCCTCGGGGCTTCAGAGCTCTGGTTTTGTCCAGATGGGAAGCATCAAGTTGGATCCTGGAGCTTTTGTTTCTTGACCCATTTCTCTACACAGCTGAGATTCACTTACGCAGTCCCTGTAATGTGGACTGAGGTTAATCAGAGCCTTGGGGAACCTTGTGTAGAATGGAGGGTGATGGGCTAGACCTGCTGTGTTCTCTGCTGCAGATGCTATCTGTACAGTGAGCTGTCCCTATGCTGACTGTGGCAACCCCTCTCTGTCATCAGTACTACCCCCAAAACTTTTCCATTCCATAAACATCTATGGGCCCCCTTTCAGTGCCAGATACCATCTTTGGAGCTGAGCAATCACTGCTCTGACCCTCTGAGTACATGTGGGTCAGTGAAGGAGGCTCACTTGTATGTTCTAGGTGTAAATGGTTATGGGTGGCTTCCTGGAAGAGGCTAGCTTAGAAGGAAAAATGGAAAGCTGAGTTCTGGGGAAGATAGTCTCTAGGGAAGACAGATGCTAATACTGTTGCAGTCTCATTTAGTTCCCGCACCCCTAATGAAGACTTGGCACGATGCCCGGCCCAGATGTGGGAGGAAGAAGCCAGGGAGTAGGGTGGGAGATGCCTAGATTCCGGAAAGGAAAGGAATTGTCATTCCAGCAGAACTGAACTGCTATGACCCCATCCCGGTGGGAGGAGCCAGCCTTGCACACACTACTTCTTGGGCCCTGTTGGTCTATCTTGCAGCTCTAGTAGTAACCAGAGCTCAGGAACTTGGGGAAGGGGACCCAGCAATGAGACAGTTTGGGAGAAACTGCAGCTTCCTGATGTCTGTTTGCCCAGGGCCAGGGGCAGGGCTGATCCTAGGGAGGTAAGAAGTGGGATCACAACTATGACAGCATGACTGCCCTCAGCCCAAAGAAAGAGACATAGGAAGCTTTGAGCTGGAGGGTGGAGAAAAGAAGGGGAGGGCACTCTGGGGGGAAGGGATGCTTGTACTAAGGCATGGAACCAAGTGAAAGACTGGGAAATATGGGGCGAAGAAAGTCCCAGCCCCCTCCAGCTTTGAACGCCAGGCCAGGAGAGCTGGGTGATGGAGTGAAACATGCCAAATGGCATTTAGTCACTTCTGGGGTCCTTCCTGTACTTATGTCCCTGCACCAGATCCCCCAGTTCCCTTATGCCTAGCTCCTCCTTGGTTGCCTCTGGGGGACTCAGAATGGTTCTCTCACCCAGACATGGGGTGTCCTGTTTTCTCCTGCCCTGGGCCAAGCTCCAGCTTCACTTTTCAAAGGCTTGTCTCTGGAGACTGTGTTTGACTTTGGTGTGGCTCTGTTCTAGAGGAAGGAAGTGGTTGGGACAGGTAAAACCTTAGGTTTGCTATGTTCTCTCTATCTGTTGCCTTGAGCACCTGTAAAAATAGAAAAAGCCATGAATTAATTATTAAGCACTAGCTCTTTCTCTGCCCGCTCCCTCCCCCACCTGTGACCACTGCTGTCCAGGCTGGGGGATGGCTGCTGAGTCACAGATTTGAAGTCCCAGCCTTACCTCCTTTCCCATCTTGCCTGACTTTAGGTTCTCCATCCCGGGGAAACTCTGACCAGGCAAGGGAAGGGTTGCCCATTACCCCAAAAGCCCTGATCCAATTCTGAGTTCCTGACACTTGTGTTCTGTGGAGCAAGACCCCATAGCCCCACCAGCTGGTATCTTCTTCCTCAGTCATCCATCACCTTTGTCCCTCTGTGCCTTCTCAGGAGTCTGCCCTCCACCCTGACACCCAGCCAGTGGGATTCCAAGGTCTCTTTTCTCCGGAGCATCGCATTATATATAACAACTGAAGGAGGCCCCAGGGCCAGGCAGGGGAGATAGAGCAGCCCAGATTTAGTACCTTCCCCGGGTTGGTTCAGTGTTCCTTGTTAATCCAGCCATAATAGGCTGTTTGTTGCTCTGTGCTTGAATCTTGCTTAGCCAGCTTCTGCATTCTCACTCTCCCAAGCTACCCTCCCCTGAATCCTAACAAGCTAGCATCCTTCCCTAGTACTTGGCTCCACTTGGTCCCTTGCTCTGCAGCTTCTGGACTCCTCCCATCATCCCTCCAGGTGGCTCTGACCAGCTTAGTTTGCACTATGATCCAGTTTCTTTGAATCAGTCTGAGATTCTCCCCCTCCTCCCGAATGCCTCCCATTCTGTTTCCCTTCCTTCCCCATCCCTGGGTCTCTAGGTAGCTAGGTCACATTCCTTGTTTTTGCAAGGCAATCTCCAATGACTGTTCATGGTGTGGTATACACACCCCACACCCCTTAGCCTGTGGGCAGTAGGAATTCATACAGCTCACCTGGAATGGGCATCAGAGTTTTGCAGTTGCCCTTGGCTGTTCCACATTCCTCCTCTCAACTCTGGCCTTGAGTTCTGCTTAAGCTGCAGAAGCTCCAGGCAGGTCAATAGCTGGCTATATCCTAAACCACCTAGCAATTCTGAGGTAGGAAGCATTCAGGAGGCGGGATGAACTGAACACTTGTGATCCTGTTACAGAGAACAGGAAGGTAGTGTGGCTCTCCCATCACTAGCTAGGGGTGATTTTGTGGTGCCTATCCCACAAGTTATTATAAAACTCATGATATATAACAAGGCTGTCATTCAACAATCATAATATCAAACTTCACACTTTGTAGATATCTCCAGACTTTGGCCCATTGTATAGCCAATAAACTCATACAGCAAGTGTCCTTACCTGCCTACCAGATTTATGTTAGGTGAATACTTGCTCAGAGCTATGGGTTTTTTATCTGTCATAAAGATTTTGTTTTGTTCAGGAAAACTGCTTTTGTTTCAGGCTATCATTACAGTTTGGCTGGAAGGGAGGGGAGTTGTCAAGGTCTGCTTTCCTAATAACACCTGGACACAGAGCCCCCACTTCAGATTAAGTCAGCTATAGAAGCCCCACTATGGCTGTTTAAAAACCTCACCTCTGAGCTGAGCATAGTGGCATATGCCTATAATCCCAGCACTTGGAAGGTGCAGGCAAGAGGATTAGGAGTTCAAGGTCATCCTTGGCTACATTTCAAGTTCAAGGCCAATCTGAGCTACACCAGACTCTGTCTCAAAAAATAAAAAAATTGCTGGGCACATAACTTAGTTGATAGAATACTTGCCTAGTGTGCATGAAGTCTTGGATTTGATTCCCAGTACTTGGGAGATAGAGGCAGAAGGATCAAGAGTTTAAGGTCATCCTCAGCTACATAGCAAGTTTGAGGCCAACCTGAGCTACATGATATCCTGTCTCAAAAAAAAAAAAAAAAAAAAGGAGGAGGAAGAAAACCTCATCTCTTGTTGTGGGAGCAGACTCCAGGTTTGTTCCTGATGAGACTTAGCCTTTTATCTAGGTCCAGTGGTTGGTCAGGTTCCCCAGACTTTCATAAGGCACCATCAACCTTGTCTCCAGCTTGGATGAAAGCAGGAGGCTCTGCTTTTAACTACACAGTGTCCCTGCTCTCTCAAACTCCAAGAGGAAGGCCTCCTACGTAGGTCTGTCTGATGCTTGGCAAAGGGTCCAGCTAAAGTAACCATGTGGCTGAAACTTGCCAGGAGGGACCAGCAAGCCGATCCAGCCTCTAGAACTGCAAAACTATCATTATGTTTAAAATCAGAAAGCACTAAAGAGCCGAATCCTTGGACTGTACCATATAGGTCTCAGTAGAGTTGCTTTTACGCATCTTGATCCAGATTTGCACCATCAACCTATAAGAAGATCTGGTGTAAGAAACAACCTTGTAATGGAAAAGAAAATCAGAGCTTTCCTGACTTTGGAAGAAAATATTAAAAAGGTTTATCTTTTGTCCCAGAAGTTCTATTTCTAGGAAAGTGTCCTAAAGAAAGAGGTAATGATTTACACAAAGGTTTGAATAAAATGAACTTTTCTTTCAGTCCGAGACATTGAACCAAGACCTCAGGCATGCTAGGCGAGCACTCTGCTATATTCCAGACCTTCTTTTGTTGCGTTGGTAGTGGTGGGATGGTGATTTTTTTTTAATATTTTATTTTTTGTGTGTATATGAATGTTTTGCCTGCATGTATGTAAGTACACCCGTGTCATGCAAAGTCCACAGAGGCCAGAAGGTGTCAATTCTGCTAGAACTGTAGTTACAGATGGTTGTTAGCCACCTTGTGGGTGCTAGGAATTGAATCCAGGTCTTCTGCAAGAGCAGCCAGTGCTCTTAACCACTGAGCCATCTCTCCAGTCCCAGGATGGTGATTTTTTTTAAAGGACAGGGTCTCACACTGTAGTCCACACTGGCCTTGAACATGATGCAGTCCTCCTGCCTCAGCCACCCAAGTGCTGGGATGACAGATGTGAGCCGCCGTGCCCATTCCTCTCACCCTTTTTTACCTTTATTTTGGGGCAGCATCTCTAAGTTGCCTGAGCTGGCTTTGAACCCACCATGTAGCTGACTGAGAATGACCTTGAACTCCTGAGACTCCTGCCTCCACCCCTCCAGTGCTGGGATTATAGGTATACACCACACCCAATTTATGCAGTGCCAGGGACTGAATCCAGTCTTTATGCTACCCTAGCATTCTGCCAGCTAAGCTACATTCCCCCGCCCCTTTTCTGTATTACATTTTTTCATGTATGTGCACGTGTGTGTGTATGTGTGTGTGAGCACACAGTGTATCAAAGGACAGCTTGCGGGAGATGGCTCTCTCTCCTTCCATCACATAGGTCCCAGGGATCAATTAGACTGTCAGGTTCACATCAAGCTCCTTTTCCCACCAGCATATGCATTTTTTAGAGGTTTATTTTTATTTATGTATCTGTGAGTATGTGTGTGTATGTGTGTGCCAGGTATATCCGTGTGCCAGAAGATACTAGAAGACAACATCAGATCCCCTGGAGCTGGAGTTATAAGCAGTTGTGAGTTCCTGCAGGAAATGGAACTCCAGTCTACTGCAAGAGCAGCAGGTGCTCTGCTTCAGCCTTCTCTCCAGCCCCTCAATTAATTTTTTGTTGGCTTTCCACCTTTCTGTACTTTTTTTTTTGCAAGCCAAAATAAATACCAAGTTGTTTGCTAGCACATGTCTGTAACATCAGCACTTAGGAGGCTGAGGCAAAAGGATCATGAGTTTCTAGGTTAGCCTGAGCTACTGGAGACTTGAAGAAGGGAGTGAGCCAGAAGCATCAAGGGAAATAGCATTTCAAACCGAAGTGAAAGCAGGGGAGGTTTAACTCCTGGCGTCCTTCTCTTAGGCTACAGTCTTCTGAGAGCAGCCTGTGTTTTGCTTACCCCAAAGTCACCAAGGGTACAGCTCAGGATGCATACCAGGGCCTTAACATGGGCCCTCTGACTAACTCACTCTGCTGTGTTCTCCGACCCTCGTCCCTCTCCCCCTAGACTTGCACCTGGCCGCGGAGCTGGGGAAGACTCTGCTGGAGAGGAACAAGGAGCTGGAGGAGTCCCTGCAGCAGATGTACTCCACCAATGAGGAACAAGTACAGGAGATCGAGGTAAGGAGCCTCGGGCTCTGCACTGCCCCTTCTACGTGTCAGGGATCCTTGGCCTTAGCCTGCATGTCCCTTTATGAAACTTTGCCATAGGAGTCCTCAGCCTGACTCCCCCAGCCTTCATAACTCACCACTTGCCTACCTATCCCAAACAGCCCTGCTGTACCTGTCTTTACTCTCTGATTAGCTGAAGATAAATCTCTCAAAGGCAGTCTGCCTGGAGGAGGTAGGAGGGTCCATGCAGAGGTTTGTCCCTACCTCACTTTAATCCTATCTGAACCTTACCTCCTCACCTAGTACTTGACCAAGCAGCTGGACACACTGCGGCTTGTGAATGAGCAGCATGCCAAAGTGTATGAGCAGCTGGACCTGACAGCCCGAGACCTGGAGCTGACCAACCAGAGGCTGGTGCTGGAGAGTAAGACTGCCCAGCAGAAGATCCATGGGTGAGGGCTAGGCTAAGGCTGGGATGGAGAGGGAGAGGCCCCGGGCTGGTACACAAGGGTATATGGACTGGCTAGGGAGAGGCTTGGGTACTTCTCCAGAAGACTAGGCCCTTGTCAACTTCATATGGTTTAGAATTCAGCTCACAACTTCTCTTGAATTGCCATTTATGCACCAGGCTCAGTGTTAGGCATTGGGGATACAATGGCTTGTCCTATCCTTTGAGAGGAAAAGCAGATGTATAAATATGTTCCTGTAGTACACAGTGATAAATGATGGAGGGCTGTACAAGAATCTGAGGTGGGCCTGGGGAGGTGGCTCCACTGCTAAAGTGCTTGCCATGAGTGTGTGAGAACCTGAATTCAAGTCAAGCAGCTGTGTAAAAAGTAGGACACAGTGGCACACACATGTGATCCCAACACCGGGATGGTGGAGACAGGTGGGTCCCAGGAGCTCACTGGCCAGCCAGTGAGCCTGGCTGGATCAGTGAGCTCCAGATCCTAGTGAGAACCTGTCTCAAACAACAAGGTTGTGGGCTAGAGAGATGATGGCTTAGTGGTTAAGAGCACTGGCTGCTCCTGGGGAAGATCTGGGTTCAGTTCTCACATGGTGATTAACAACCATCTGTAACTCCAGTTCTAGGGGATCCAACGTCCTCTTTTGGCCTCTTGGGGCATTGTACAAAAGTGGTTCACATACATATATGCAGGCAAAACACTCATACACATAATAAAAATAAATAAAATAAAATACGTTTTTAAAAAACAAGGTAAGGCATAGGGCATGGTGGTACATGCCTTTAATCCCAGCACTTGAGAGGCAGAGGCAGGCAGATCTCTGTGACCCTGAGGCCAGCATGGCCTATGTGGTGAATACCAAGCCTGCTGGGGCTACAGGCAGATGCATGTGTACACTTACGCACATGTACTCACACACATAGACATGCACATGAATACAAAAGGACCTGAAGTGGCTCAGAAGAGGAGTGGCTAGCTCAGCCTGGGAAATGTAGGAGAGATCGCTCTCCTTAGATGTGGCAGAGCTCTCTGTCTGACCTTAGCACTGATAGCATGCTCAGGATTGCCTGTTCCATCCTCAACTCCACGTCCCTCAATATACAGGGATCCAGGGCTGCCTTCAGAAGACTGTCCCTGTCCTCTTAAAACTTCTCCCATGTATGTCCCCACCCCAGGCTGACAGAGACCATTGAGCGCCTACAGTCCCAGGTTGAGGAGCTGCAGGCCCAGGTGGAGCAACTTCGAGGCCTGGAGCAGCTCCGGGTTCGACGGGAGAAGCGGGAGCGAAGGAGAACCATCCATACCTTTCCCTGCCTCAAGGAACTGTGTACCAGCAACCGGTAGGCGAGGGCTCTGTTGCAACGTAGTCCTGAGGGTGCCGGTCAGGTAGAGAGGAGGAGGGGTACAGTAAGCTGGAAAGGAGGACTGCGCCTGGTCGGAGACATCGAGGAGACTGCTGCTAAGGACAGTCATGGATAGTTTCAGAGCATCAGCCACGTGCTAGCACTCTGCTCATGTAACAGTCATCACATCCTATAAGGTGTGTTTTATTTTGCCCACTAGTCAGATGAAAGCTTGGTTATATCGTTCACCCAAGGTCACCTGTTTAGTAAGTGGCACAGCCAGGTTTCTAACCCAGGAGGGTTTAAGCACTGTATCTTTTAGTTTTCATTAAACTTAAGTCCTTACTTAATATAAGAATATAGGACTGAGGGGATGGAGAGATGCTCAGCAGTTAAGACCACTGGCTGCTCTTGCAGAGGACCCAGGTTCAGTTCCCAGCACCCACTAACAACTGTCAGTAACTCCAGTTGCAGGGGATCCAATGCCCTCTTCTGACCTCCATGGACACTGCATGATATGGGTGCACTTACATGTAAGCAATAAACTCATACACATAAGCTAAAAATAATAAGTTAAATTTTTAAGAAAAGAATACAAGGCTGGAGATGTAGCTCAGTGGTACAGCACTCACCTTGCTTGTGAGATGCCCTGGATCTGCAGCCTGATGTAGGAACAAGACAGGTTAATAAAGATCAAAGGGGGTCGAGGCTGTAGCTTAGTTGGTAGAGTGCTTGTCTAACATGAAAGATCTCAGTTCTGTCCCCAGTATAAACTGGGTGTGGTGGAACACTCTGTGATCCCAGCACTCAGGAGGGAGAGGCAGGAGGATCAGGAGCTCAAAGTCAACCTCAGTTACATAGAACTCAAGGCCAACCTGAGCTGTAGGAGAGTTTGTCTTTACAGAAGCAAAGGAGGGGTTGGAGAGATGCTCAGCAGTTAACAGCACTGGCTGCTCTTCCAGAGGACTCAGATTCAATTCCTAACACTCACATAGTGGCTAATAGCTGTCCATAAGTCTAGTTCCAGGGGAATCCAATGCCCTCTTCTGACCTCTGCAGGCATTGCATGACATGGGTGCACTTACATAGGCAATACACTCACACACATAAAAAATTTTAAATACTAAATAAAATAAATAATAAGTAAAAATTTAAAATGTAAAAGAGGGAGGCAGAGGCAGGCAGATCTCTGAGATCAAGACCAACCTGGTCTACATATGAGTTCCAGGCTAGCTGGGGCTACAGGGAGCCCTGTCTCAAAAAATCCCAAAACAAAACCCAAAATCACCAATAAATAAATAAATAAATTTATTTATAATTTTATATAATATATAATTACATATAATTGATTGCTTTTAAATGGATTTTTTAAGTTAAGGAAAAAGAATTCTGTGGAAACGGCCTTGGGTTGCAGCAGGGTAGCTACCATCCCTAGGCCTTTACCATTCATCCCCAGAGTCCAGGAGAAGGGAAATTACTAGAATTTAGAAAACAAGGAGAAGTCTGTCTGGCCAGTACCAACCAGAGAAAGCCTGAGGGAAAAACACACCCCAGGAGCTCTCTTTGTTCCCACCTGAAACCATGCAGGTAGGTGCCTCCCGTGGCTGAGGATGCCTGGCTGAGTCCATATAGGCACAGAGCAGGGGCTGGGAGGGGGCGTTTAGAGGGTTGGCACTTAGAAGAGCTGGTCCGGTGGACGGGAGAACCGTCTGAGGTGTCTGAGCCTTTGGGCCAGGGCCAGGGTCTTGGCCGTGACCAACTACCACTGCCCCCCAGCAGGTGCGAGGATGCCTTTCGCCTGCACAGTTCCTCGCTGGAGCTGGGCCCTCGGCCCCTGGAGCAGGAAAACGAGCGGCTGCAGACCTTGGTGGGCGTGCTGCGTTCCCAGGTGAGCCAAGAGCGGCAGCGCAAGGAGCGCGCGGAGCGCGAGTACACCGCGGTGCTGCGGGAGTACACCGAGCTGGAGCGGCAGCTGTGCGAGATGGAGGGCTGCCGCCTGCGCGTGCAGGAGCTGGAAGCCGAGCTGCTGGAGCTGCAGCAGATGAAGCAGGCCAGGACCTACCTGCTGGCCCGGGATGAGCACCTGGCGGAGGCCCTGCTGGCGCCCCTCACTCAGGCCCCTGAGGCCGATGACCCCCAGCCTGGCAGCGGGGACGACTCCAATGCCCAGGATGGTGTCTCCTCCCCGGCAGCCTCCCCGAGCCACGCAGTGCGCAAGAGCTGCAGTGACACAGCACTCAATGCCATCGTGGCCAAAGACCCAGCCAGCCGCCACGCGAGCAACCTCACCCTGCACGCCAACAGTGTGCGCCGGCGCGGTATGTCCATCCTGAGAGAAGTGGACGAGCAGTACCACGCGCTCCTGGAAAAATACGAGGAGCTGCTGAGCAAATGTCGGCAGCACGGGGCCGGGGTGCGCCACGCGGGCGTGCAGACGTCTCGGCCCATCTCCCGGGACAGCTCGTGGAGGGACCTGCTGGGGGCCGAGGAGGGCCAGGGAGAGGGCAAGACGGGTGAGAAGAGCCTGAGCCAGCATGTGGAGGCTGTGGATAAGCGGCTAGAGCAGAGCCAGCCCGAGTACAAGGCACTCTTCAAAGAGATCTTCGCTAGAATCCAGAAGACCAAGGCCGACATCAATGCCACCAAAGTCAAGACACATAGTAGCAAATGATCCCCTCTCCAGGCCTGCAGCTTCCCCCTTGGTGCCACACTGGGAGTCCTTCATGCCTGGACTGCAGCCTACGGCAAGTAGGAGAGCCCTTTTAACAGCAAGGCTTCTGAACCCATAGCCCCACCCTCAGATTATGGCCAAGCTTCTAGACGCCGTTCTGGCTTAGCTTGATTTTTTTTTTTTTTCTTTCTTTTCTTTCAAAGTTTTTCTGAGAGATTTGCAATGCAAGGTCTCCCGGACCCTTGCCACAACTGGAAACACTTGAAAGGTAATCCCAGAGCCAGCTGTTGCTGGTTTCTGGGGTCTCCTAGACCACCCACTGCTTCTTGCCAGCCCTGACTGTCATTCCCTTAGCACCAGCTGTCCCACTCCCTGAATTCTGAGTGGGTCACAGATAGCCCCTGCCTTGCAGAGCAGGAAGCTTCAGCTAGGTCCCAGTGTCCTCCTTCCCCACTGGCAAAGACCCTCAGCTCACCACAGATCTGTAGCCAATCAAAAGAGGGGAAGAGGGAGCCCCTCCACAGCCATATACAAGCAGTCCACATCTCCTTCTCTCAGAGGTAATCTCCTCAGGTTCCAGCCCTGGAAACACCTTCTAGGCATTAAGCCCTCCGGGGGCTGGGATGCTGGGGAGCCGCCAATGTCTGCACCATGTCTGTCACTCTTCTCTGTTCCTGCCCCCATCTCAGGGACCATGATGTCTCATCCACACCACGATTCCTCAGGCCAGCCCCAGTACAGGTCACATCTGCAGCCCCTAGAATGTTCTGGGCAAGTGCCACCAACCCAGGTCCCAGTGTCCATCCTTTTCCTCCCCCAGGGACTGCCCAAGATTCTTAGCACATGTTGAGCATTAAATCGAGACGGAGATGAGGAATAAGTTCCATCTTTCCCTCCTCCCTATGAAATACCTGCTCTTTACCTCCTACTTTGTGGAGTACTCTTGAGGCCTCACTTGAGTCAAGGGTTCAATTACATTAGTTTAGGACTTCAGAAAGTCAAGTTTAGGCCAGGAGATGCCCAGATTCCCAGTCTGCCCTCAGCAGTTCTTCAGGGCTTCTGGTTCCTTCTACCACCCTTCCCAAGACCCTAGAAATCAAAGGAGCCATACAATCCAGTGGGAGGCAGTGGCCCTGGCCTCTGTGCCAGGAACCCAGTGGGAACCTTCATGCCTTATCTCTTTGTAATGGGTAAAGGGGTTTTATTACAAGCATGTCTGACATACCTGGACAAGCCACCTTGCTCCAGGTGGCACTGTGATGCCAGCTGGCAGCTGGGTCCTTCTGTTCATGCAATTAGAACCTTTTGTCCTCTGGGGCTGAGCACTTCCAGGCCCTCTGTAGTCTGTCATCTGGGGGCCGGGCAGAGGGGAGGAGTGTGGTCTGTTCACTCCCCAGCTCTGCAGCAGCTGACCAGCGTCACCTTTGAAGTATACATGAGAGAGATATATTTACAAATGCTTTATTCTCTTCTTTAATAAAAAGTGCACCAGTATTCTGAAACAGAAATGGCCCTGGAGCCACAGTTCTGTCTCTGCATCTCACAGGCCTCTGCCTCCTGTCACACACCACTACAGATGCACTGAGTGGTACATCTGAGCACCTCTCCCTTCCACACCCCTGAGCTCTACCTTCCATCCAGTTCTCAGCTTTTCCAGTTGATAAGACAACTCTAAATAGGCTCTTGGAAAAAGTCCCCATGTCTGTGTAGAACCAGCTCTGCCAGTCACACTAGTGAACAATACAAGGACCCATATTACCTTGGAGTTTACATTCTGGCTTGGGGAGATTCCCCTGCAACAGCTAAAAATAAAGAAAGGTGGGGTGTTCTAAAAATTGGGCCAGGAAGGGGGAGCTATGTCAGCCAAGGCATGTGTTCAATGGGTGGTGAATATTCTTTATCTTTTTGAGATATAGTCTCACGGATTCCAGGCTGGCTTTGAAGCTGAGGGTGGCCTTGAATTTCTGATCCTCCTGCCTCTACCTTCTGAGTGCTAGGACTATGCCACCACACTTGGTTTATGTGGTACTGAGGATTGAACCCCTGGTTCAATTATTTAAACTGGGTATGGTGATGCATGCCTTTTAATCCCCGCACTTGCAAGGCAGAGACAGGTGGATTTCTGTGAATTTGAGGCCAACCTGGTCTACATAGCAAGTTCCAAGTCAGTCAGGGCTATACATTCAGGAAGTAGGCAGAAGGGTCACTACAAATTTGAGCCAGCCTGATCTCTCCATAGAGTTTCAGGCCAGGGTTAGACAATGTGACTTTATTTTAAAACAAACAAAATGTGATTTAAGTTTCAAAGCACATTTTGATGATTTGTGATTTTATTTTTCATTACATTTTTATTTGTGTGTACGCACGTGCGTGTGTGCAGGTCAGGGGGCGACCTTTGGGAGTTAGTTTTCTTCTTCCACCATGTGAATCCCAGGAATCAAATTCAGGGTATCAGCCTTGGCAGTAAGCATCTTTTCCCTGCTGAGCCATCTCACCAGCCCTGGTTGTGGCTTCAAAGGCTTTTCTGGATCACTACACGGAGATTGAGTGATGGAGTGAAAGAGGTTGATACTTGCGCTGGAGAGCTGGCTTAGTGGTTAGGATCACAAGCTACTCTGGAAGAGGACCTGGGTTCAATTCCCAGAACCTACATCAGTAACTAGTTCCAGGGGATCTGATGCCTTCTGACCTCTACTGGCACCACATGACGGGTGCACTTACAAGACAGGGTGCACTTACATGCCAACAATACACTCATACACATGAAATAAAAATAATAAGTAAAAGTTAAAAAAACAAATTGTCAGGCTTGACAGAAAGCACCCTGAGCCAGTGAGCCATCTTGCTGTCCCTCCCTGTTTTATTGTTTGTTTTGGGGGTGGGGGTTGGTTGGTTGGTTTTTGAAACTCTATCCATATAGCCAAGCCTGGCCTTGAACTCCTAATTCTCCTGTCTCAGCCTCCCAAGTGTGAAATTATAGGCAAGCTCCACCATACCCAATTACTGTTTTGGTTTTTGAGACAGGATTTCACAATGTAGTCTAGGCTGGTCTCAAACTCATGATCTCCCTACCTCAACCACACAAGTGCTGGGATTACAGATGTATACCACCACACCCAGCAATTTCTCTACTTCTCTCCTTTGAACTGACACCTTCCCTATATCCAAGTCTGAACCCAATGAACCATGGTGGTAGGGAAATTAGCAACAGACCTGTCTCAGCCTCCCAGCAAATCCAGAGTCAAGAGCCCTGGGAATAGGCTGTTTTTAGGGGAACAGGCAGGCAACCATGGTAGAGAAAGATTCAGCTTTGAGTGAGAAAGGGACAGCTTGGCTCATCTATCTATGCCACTGAGCCTGTGCTGTGCTGCCTGTCCCCTCAGCGAAGAAGGATAAAGGGTGTAGGGAGCTAGTCAGACTGGATCTCCCACCCTAGGGCTACGGAGACAAAAAGCTGTCCAGAAGAGAAAGTGCCTTCAAAGAACCTTTGCACACAGCGTTTCTGAACAGAAGCTGATTTTTGTTGCATGCTGACTGCTGACTTATGCAGTGATTCAAATATGCTTAATACCTCCAGGAACTTTATGAGACCACTGTAAAATCTCCAATTTGCTGATGAGCATTCAGAAGCTTAAAGGTTAAGTTAGTCATTCAAGGTCACATAAAAATATTCCAACTTCGGCTTGAGATGTAGCTCAGGGGTAGAGTGCTTATATAGCATGGGCAAATTCCTGATAGCCTTCCCCAGCACTCTTCACCCTGCCTCACTGCATGTCCTCTCTGCCTACAAAATGTTGAGTTTTAAGGGACTGTCTGACTCAGGGCGCTCGGGGAAATCCCGTGGACCCTCTCACATGTGTCATAGCCCACTTCACAGGCCATAAGGCAGGGGTGCTGTCTGCAAGCTCCCCAGCTTCCAGAGCTGCTTTGTTGTTCTTCATCCTCTCTTCCTTTTCACTTTCTCAAGTGAATGACCCCCCCTGAAACACCGTTGCAGCCCATCCAAGCCTCGAAGGAATAGAGAGAGGAAGTAGGACATTGGCTTCAACCTCTAGTATTGTATTAGACTTCTTGTTACTGCTTTTCAGTTAGTTTTCTTTGTAAAAACACTTTTATTTGTTATTTTAATTTTATGTGTATGAGTGCATTGCCTGCATGTATGTAAGTGTACTTGTATCATGCAATGCCTGAGGAGGTCAGAAGACGGCATTGGATCCCCTGGAACTGGAGTTATGAATGGTTGTTTGCCTCTGCAAGAGTAGCCAGTGCTCCAGCCCCTAGTTTTCTTTTTTGAAAGACAAGATCTTATTATGTAGTCTACGGTGGCTTGAAACTCACTATGTAACACATGCTTACCTTGAACTCATGGCAATCCTCCTGCTGCAGCTTCCCAAGTGCTGGAACTATAGGTATGCTCTACCATGCCCAATACAGTGCTTGTCTATCTAGGGGAAGAGGTGGCACCTCTTGGGCCTGTTTCTCCTCCCGAAGGCTGAGTTGCAGATGGTTTCTGGCAGCAGGAAGTGAGAAGAGCTTGCCAACTGCTCTTCTCTCCGCCTCAGGGCGGCTCGTCTCATTCTCTGCTCTACCCCCTTCTCTTCCAGATCCAGGCCACCAGATGGCCTGAACAGGCTGTGTTTATTTGGGGCCATGGAAACCTGCAGTTTTCTTTTCCTATGGCTGTGGGTCAGGCACAGGTTGCAGCCCCAGCTCAGAGCAGAGATGCCTTGGATGCTCTGACTTTATTATTCATCATCCTTTGCCCTAGACCTGACTGAGTGTCTGGTTTTGCTCCCCTGAGCAGCATATTATTGTAGTCACCATGGAGACGTCTCTGTTCCCTGTGAGGTTTTGGGACTAAGTCAGATAGGGAGGGACCCAGGAGACTCCTTCCAACGCAGAACCCAAAGGAGTATGTCCATTGCCAGCCTTTCCTAGTTTGAGCATGCAAAGCGAGTGTCTAAATGGTTTATTTCCCCAATAATGTTGAAATGATAAAGCCTTGCTTCGATGATAATCTCCTGTTGCAATCAGACAGCATCCCTGAGGAATAGTTAAATTATCCCAGGAGCATATTTTTTCTAGGTAACGATTCTTTCTCCTAAAAAAACAGAACTCTTCATTAAGAACTAATCACAAGCTTTACTAATAACTACTAACATTTGTTGAGCTCTATTTTCATTTATATTCAATTTCTCAAGTAACAAGTTTTTGCTATCTTCAAACACGGCTGGTTTTACTTGAAACCCTCTCAGAATTAGAATGTCACAGTTCTGGAGTTCTTGCCTTAACACTGATATAAGATGGCTTTGCTCAGTACCCTGCAGTCCTCTGAATTCTGTACCTCCCTCTCCAGGCTTGCCTTGTCTCATGGCTACTGTGATGCTCTTTAAAGCTGGAGGGAGGGCAGAAGTCCAAGTTTAGAAATATTTCCTTTCCATACCTGACTGGGTATAAGCTAAACCATCACAAGTCACACATATGCTGGGGCTGGGAGTGGGGCACCGTATTGATTAATAGACTGTTTTGTGAAAAAACTAGACAAAAACAAAAGTCCTAAAACTCGACTCAATATAAACTCAATTTTTTCTTTTTTGTCTTTTTGAGACAGGGTCTCCCTGTAGTCCCAGATGACCTGGATCTTTCTATGTAGACCAGGCTGGCCTTGAACTCACAGAGATCTCCCTACCTCTGCCTCCCAAGTGCTATGGTTAAAGGCATATACCACCACACCTGACTGTAAACTCAATTTTCAAAACCACATTGCCATGAAATTCACTTGATTGATATTTGTGGAGTGTCCACAATGTGTCACATTCTGCATGCCTGGGATATAGCAAGGAGCCAGTGTTCTAGAGCTTTCTATTAAATTAGAAAATAAGACTGGAGCCTGGAAAAGTGGTCCACACCTGTGATTTGAGCACCTGGGAGGTAAAGGCAGGACAACTTGTTCAAGTCCAACTTGGGCTACATAAAACCTTGTCTCAAAACATAAACACAAAAGAAGATTGGTCGAAATCTTTTCGATATGGGGACGTGGCTCAGTCCGAGACCAAGCCTAGCATGCATGAATCCTAGGGTATAATTCCCAGCAGAGAGTAAACCAGGTGTGGTGGCACACACCTGGAGTCCTAGCATTAGAAGAGGCAGGAGGATAAGAAAGTCAAGGGTATCCTCAGCTACAAATCGAGGTCCTGGCCAACCTGGGTTGCCTGATACCCTTCTCCAAATAATACATACATACATACACACATACATACATAAAATACAGAGATCATGCGGAAGGGGAGGGAATGATCCAAGCTAAACAGGTGAGATCTCATAGGTTGCTGAAGGGTCCAGACGAAGGGAATAGACTCAAAAGAGGGAAAGAAGAGGAGTTTTTGCGGGCACGGGATCCAGGCTTATTATTTATTTTTGAGACAGGAGCTTACTATTGATCCGAGATTGGGGTTCAAATCTGCCTCAGTCCTCGAGTGCAGTGCTGGGATTGCAGCTGTACCTGATCCTAGTCAGACCCAGGGGTCTTTTTACTGGGAACCTCCCTTGGGAGGCCGCGGTCTGAATAACCTCTGCTCCACTCTTCCGGAAGGGGATCAGAAGGGAGCCCAGCTCGCAGCTCTAAGGAGTGTGGCCCTAGAAACCAGGCGGAACCCAAGTTCCGAGGGACGCGCGAGGTTGCGGAACGCCGGGAGAGTGTGCACCGGAAGCGATCCTGAAACCTGAACATGGCGGCCGCCTGGGGCCTGCGCCGAGCTGGATCCTCTCTGCTTTTCCTGCCTACACGCTGTGGTCGCCGGGCTCTGCACAAACAGGTGGACGGCACGGAATTCCAAAGCATCTACAGTCTGGACAAGCTCTACCCGGAGTCCAAGGGCACGGACACCGCCTGGAGAGTCCCGGTGAGCTATGAAGCGCAGGACGGAAAGGACGGTTCCTCCCGCCGCTGGGTGACGCGAGGAAGCGGGGCTGCGGCGCGTGGAACATGACAGTAGCCGAGGGAGGAGCTGGTCGTCCTAGCAACCGAGGGCTGGGGCTGCAGGGATGTCGTGGCAGCCAGCGTAGCCCTGCTGTGCGCTCCACATAAGCGTCTTCTCAGCGTTTCCGCGCTGGTTTCCCGGTCCTCAGGCCCAAATTCTTGTCCAGGGGAAAAATGTGTATTATGGCCCTTCAAAATGGATAATAAAGGTAGTCGCCGGCAAGATGTTTGCTACCTTTTGGAACGTCACCCGTGCCATTGCTTCTGGTAACCCCAGTAAGCCCGAGGAAACAAGGGTTCTTGTTTGTTCCTTCAGGATCCATTTATTTATTTAGCTAGCCCGCTGCGTGTAGGCACTGCATCCGGCCAGAACAGGAAAGATGGAACCTAGCCAGCTCTGTTGAGCTGAATGTGCAAGGTTGGAAGGGAATGAAATATTCATGCATTCATTCATTCATTCAACAGACTTTGATTGACAGTATGCTTGCTGTGAGCACTGTGCTAAGCAGGAGCATAGAGTAGTAAATAAAACAGAAAACCTAAGGCTGTGAAGCTTAGAGTGTACTGGAGGGAGACAGGCAAAAATAAATAGATAAATACGAGTAACACAGAATATGAATCTAAATAAAACCCAGGAGGATGAAGTGAAGCTAGAAATACACTTGCAGGTTTGTTGTGGTGTGTTGTTTGTTTGGACCCAGGCTGGCCACAAACTTGCTTTGTAGCTGAGGGTGGCCTTGAGCTCTGGGTCCTCCTGCCTTCATCTCCCAAGTGCAGAGATTAGAGGCATGTGCTACTATACCCAACTTCTGTTTTTTTAGAAAAAAAAAAATCTTTAAAAAGTTCTGGCTGGCTTTGAACTCACTGTGTAGACCATGCTAGCCTCAAACTTTCAATGATCCCGCTGCCTCTGCCTCCCAAGTGCTGAGATTATGAGTATGCATCACTGTGCCTGGCTTAGAGTTGCAGTTTTAAGTGGAGTGGTCTGGGAAGACCAGAAAGAAGTGGGGCACAGGCACGCACCTGTCATCTCAGAGTCAGAAGTGAGAGGATCCAAAGTTCAAGACCAGCCTCGGCTACATACCAGGTTCAAGGCCAGGCTGGTGTACATGAGACCCTGTCACAAACAAACAACCGTCCAGAAGAAGCAAGACATGAGCATACTGAGATGAGTATCCCAGGCAGAGGAACAGCAACCACAACCACTTCAAGGCACCGCTGGACAAGTACAGCTGAGTAGGACAGTCAGTGGAAATGAAGCTAGAGAAGAGAGATAGAGGGGGAGGCCTCTCTGGAGGGCTTCCTGTCCCTTAACTTCCTTTGGATACAACTGAGGCTGACTGGAGGGCTTGATGCAGAGGAACAAATGACACAGCATAGATTCACTAGGCTTGCTGTGACAGAGCGTTATAGCACATCGTAAGCAGTGTGGGAGCAACAGGAGCCTTGCAGGTTGATCAGATCCTAGACATATTCTGAAGGAAGCCTGTAGGATTTGCTAATGGCCTGGATAAAAGGAGAAGACCCAGGTTTGAATCCCGGCACATACACATGGTGGCTAATAACTGTAACTCCAGCTCCAGGGGATCTGGCACCCACTTCTGACCTCCTTGGGCATTGCACAACATGGGTGCACTTGAATTTTTTTTTTTTTTTTTTTATGTTATGTGTTTGAATGTATTGCCTGCATGGATGTCAGTGCACCCTATGCATGCAGTACCCATAGAGGCCAGAAAAGGGTGTCAGAACCCCTGGAATGGAGTTGCAGATGGTTATTAGCCACCATGTGGGTGCTGGGACCTATGTCCTCTGCAGGAGCAATAAGTGCTTTTAACTTCAGAGCCATCTCTCCAGCCACTTGTTTTGAGACAGCATCTCATACTATAGCCAAGCTACCATTGAACTCACTGTATAGCCTACACTACCTTTGAACTCTCCGTCCTACTGCCTCTGGCTCATGTGCTGGTAGATTAGAAATGTTCACCACCATGTCCAACTACATTTGAGACACTTCAGATTGATAGTAAGGAGACCTGTGAGGAGGTCTGAGGTTTGAGGCCTCTGAGGGTTCCTGACAGCAGCTTAAGTGAGGGCAGGGACAGCTGGAGTTTGTTTCCCAGAGGAGTACTTCTGAGGTAGTACATCTGGAGTTTCAGGGTGCTTTCCAAGGTGGCCTGAAAATAATAATGTATAATTAAAAAATTTTTTATTATATTTCTTTGTGTCGGGGGAGGGGGTCTGTGCTTGCCACAGTGTGTGGAGATCAGAGACAACTTGAGGGAGTCGGTTCTCTCCTCTACTGTCTGGCTCCTGGAGATCAAACTCAGATTATCATGCTCGGTAGTGTCTACCTGCTGGGCTGTCTCGCCAGCCCATAATGTATAGCATTTGACTGTGGTGTTACATTATTTTTGTTGTTATTCTCTTGGACCAATCAAGAGTCACCCAGTTGGAGGCTTCTTTGACTCTGTCTATTATATTACAGGATCATGCAAAACAGGCTAGCACTGCCGTACCTGTAGGTAAGTACTTTTACTAAATTGGTTATTGTAGGCTGGGGCTACCTCATTGGTAGAGTGACTGCCTAGCATGAAATAGGCCCTGAGTTAATCCCTAGCACCACAAATAAATGAATGAATAAATGAGTGAAAGTTAAAAAGCCATTTACCCATCACTCACATGTTCCTTCCAAATCTCTCCAGACTAGTTGAAGACAGGACAGACATCTGTGGGTGTGAAGGTAGAGTCTGCAGCATGGCTTAGAATAGACAGTGGTGGCATAGCCACTCAGAACAGTGAAGTTCACGTGTGAATGAAACAGAACAGTCTTTGTGATACAAGAGTTGACTGCTGTGGAAAAGAGAGGTGCAGGAGGGTATAAGACCATCATGTGTGTTTCACATATGTATCTGAATCTCTGTCTCTGTATTTCTATATTTTTTGCTCTATCTATCTATCTGAAAGAGTGTATAAAAGCCTAGATACAGTGACCACCTCAGGGAATAGAAAGAAAAGACACTTACCCAAGGGAGGCTGGAGCAGAAGGACCACTATGTATGTGACTTCTGTAAACTGTAAAAGGGAGGGAGGACAGCCACACTCTCCTCCTCCCTCAGCCTTCCCAGTGCTGATATTACAAGGCATGCACCATCACGTCCACCTAGTCTTTTCCTTTTGAGCGTATACCATGCTTTGAAGTACATGAAACTAAGATTCTACCTTAGCTTGAGTTTTTAAAAGAGTCTTTGCTTGAAGGCAAATAGCAAAAAGCCAGAGCAGAGGAGTTGGTAGAGTGTGCTAGACTCTGGTCTGTTCTCTGGGTGACCTTGGGGAAGTCACTTGCCCTGACTGCAGTTTTGGCATCTGTGAATACTCTCCAGCTTTACTGGTAGGCATGGTGAGTGTGTGTGTAATTGAGAGAGGTGTGTAATAGGGATGATTATCTGACTAAATTAGCAGTTGCACGTTTGGCTGTGGGAGAATCCTTGTGTGTGCATTCTTCTGTTTTGCAGATCGCTTGACCATCTCTTATTGTCGAAGCAGTGGCCCCGGGGGGCAGAACGTTAATAAAGGTACAGGCACCGGGTGTTTTCTTTTGCTTTAAGACTTAGCTGGGGAGTTGGGCATGTGTGGAATGAAGGGATTTTCAGCAGAGGCTTATAATAATCCTCTTTATTCTTTGGACTGTGGTCTGATTGTCTGGCTCTCAGTTGTGGATTGCTAAGACTAAGATTGGCTTATGAGACTAAACAAAGAGAACTCACAGTGTGAGCTGGCAGCCAGCTTGGATCCCCGAAGAACAGGTTTCCTTTGCTCTCATGGTATCCAGCCCCACTGTACTTTTCAGGGCTCAGTAAAACTGCAAGAGAAGCCCTGGGCATTTGGATCCCAGAAGTCTAGTTTTGTCCTAAAGAGCCTCACTCACTGGTTTGCAGACATCTTCCACGGCCAAGCTGACAAAGAATAAAATGCACCTGGTTGGATGGGTGACGCCCTTGGCCCCAGGACTGTCGTAGAACACCAGGGTAGAACACCTTCCCAAGTGTCTGTGACCATGCTCCTTTTTTCATCTACAGTGAATTCCAAGGCTGAAGTCAGGTTCCATTTGGCAACGGCAGACTGGATTGCAGAGCCCGTGCGACAGAAGATCGCTCTCAGGGTAGTCACCTTCCCTTTCTTTCCCTGTGGCTCCTGGGGTGGGTGCAGGAAACTTGTTTCTATGGGACTCTGCTTTTTTCTTCTCTGCAGCATAAGAATAAGATCAACAAGTCAGGAGAGTTGATACTTACCTCTGAAAGCAGCCGCTATCAGTTCCGGAATCTGGCAGAATGCCTACAGAAAATTCGAGACATCATTGCCGAAGCCAGCCAGGTGCCCAAGGAACCATCTAAAGAAGATGCTCAGCTCCAGAGAATCAGGTACAGAACACCTAGGCTACAGTAAGCTGATTTGTGTGGACTGGGGCTGTCCAGGGGAGAGGAGGCAGGATAAAGTCCAGGAGGCACTTCCCCAGGCCCAGGTGCACAGCTGGCTCCTGCTGACTGGACTGTTCTGCCTCCCCTCCTCTCTCAGTGCTTTGAAAGGCACTGATTGCACATCTGGGTCTCACTGGGATCTTTATGTTTTCAGGATAGAAAACATGAATCGGGAAAGGCTACGACAGAAGAGAATACACTCTGCCATAAAGACAAGCAGGAGGGTGGATGTGGACTGAAGTCACTCCCATTGCCAGCAAACACCCGGACGTGGGGCAGCTGCAGTCCAGAGACAGTCACACCCCCAGGAAACTGCTTTCCCCAGGCCGTTGTCTGCATTGGAGACCATTCCCTGGAGGGAGGGCTGCAGGTCACAGGGCTGTCCCCATCAGTCATCGCCTCAGGGCATTACTGGCAATAAACTTTTAAGCTCCGTAGCCTCACTCCTCATTCTGAGCTTCCAGTTGGAACACCTACCTTTGGAACACTGTTATGGCAAGGTGGGGAGCAGAGGGTTGTAGATCTGCCCTTGAGTACACACCTGGGAGGGCTAAGACTGATGAGTGGGCATTTGAGCTGTCCTAGAAAAGTTAACAGATACTGAACACAGAAAAGAAGCTGGGGCACAGAGGTGACGAGGAGCCAGTGGTGCTGATGAAAGACTGTGCAGTGGACTTCAGGGAGGTGCACCTGAGAGAGACGGGCTCCGTGTGAGGGCTCAGAATCAGGATACATTTTTCTTTTGAGCATTCTCTATCAGGAAGTTCAGTTCAGTTTGTTTGTGTGTTTGTTTGAGACAGTCTCTCACTAGGTAACCCTGGCTGGCCTAGAACTCCACCTGCTTCTGCCTCCTGAGTGCTGGGATTAAATGTGTGCACCACCACGTCCACCTCAGAAGTTTCATGCATCTGTGCGGCTGTAGAGATGACTCTTTGTTCAAGAGCACTGACTGCTCTTGCAGAGGACCCAGGTTTGATTCCTAGCAGCCACATGACAGCTAACAGCCATCTGTAACTCCAGTTCCAAGAGATCTGATGCCACCTTCCAATCTCTGTGGGCATTGCACAGCACAAGTGCACTTACAGGTATGCAGGCAATACACTCATAAAATAAAGTATTTATTGTGGAGGCAGGGCATAAGTACCATTTATGTCAGAAAAGCCTGCGGAGTTGATTCTCTTCTTCCCCCATGGGGATAGAACTCAAATTGTCAGACAGTAAGTGCCACTACCCAGTGAGCCATCTCACCAGCCTTCATTTTTGTTTTTAAACATATATTTTGGCTAGGTCCGGTGACATACTTTAATCCCAGCCTTTGGGGGGCAGAGACAAGTGGATCTCTGTGGGATTGAAGCCAGCCTGTGAGTTCTAGTGAGTTCTAGGCCAGCTGGGCTATTAGTGAGACCCTGCCTCAAAAACAAAAAACACATAGAAACTCCCAAACCCCCCAAAAAACCATTGC